>OW203989.1:21525976-23925976 GCA_934047225.1 Ypsolopha sequella
TATATCAGATAATAAATATATGTGGACATCTCACATACGGCCATGCAATGCGATCCCAAACTAGGCAGAACCTTTACTATGGGTATCGTATAGCTGATATACATACATAGATAAATACATACTTATATAGAAAATAACATCTAGCTAGACACATCAAAACACAAGTGTTTTTTACATAAATGTGTACCGGGATTCGAACCCGCGACCCCGAGCTTCGCAGGCAGACGTACTACCGACCAGGCTGCGGAGCCGACGATATAATCACTGCAATAAGAAAAAAAATGCAAATGAATAACTTGCACCTATGTTATCTTAAACATCACAGAACTGTAGTCGTTTAGTTTTAACTATTAATAACATTTAAAATCAAAGTAGTAAAAAATAGTGTTACCTTAACTGTGTAATCCGTGCACCGTGATTGACAAAAGCAAAAGTTTATGACAAGTAGTGTGACTCACTCGCTTTAACGGTAATAACTTGACTGAATTGGAAATGTCGAGAAAACATGCGTGAAGTGAGCAACAACATCAGATAGTAAGGTTAAGTATGCATGTGCGGCGCTACTGCACTGTTCTCTTTCGTGACGCGGGGAATCCCCTTTCAGATAGGTAAACAATGCAAGTTAGATAGGTACTAAATAAAAACATGGTTTAACTTTGTAGATTGTTACTGATTGTGACTTAAAAAATGATGTTATTTTCTTTTTTATAGTTGGCAGTAGTTACATTCATCTTCCGGGTAATGATCATACACCAGCATATATTGACAGCCTTGACACCACAATTGTTTTATATTAACAAGTTTTTTAATATTGTTTTTGTCAATGATAAAGTGGGAGCGCAAACTTGAATCAGTGAATAGTCCGCAACCAAAACATTTTTCCGATAGGATGAAATGAGTTACAGCCCATGGCCATTCAGATTCGTCAAGTTTCTTGAAATCATCTTTACTTAAAAAACAGTCAACGTCCAAAAATGCCACCATTATGATTTTACGAAAATGAACTGAAAATATAATTACAATTTATTTTTAAAAAGTATAATGAGTTGCATTAGGGTTTGACTGATTTCTCGAGGAACTCTAAAGTTTTATCATGGCGCCGATAATGCTGTAATCCAGTGACATATCAGTAACTGTGGTACATTCCAAGTAATTCCATTGTTTAAATGATTTTTATTTAATTAAATATAAGAAAATCGAGGGGCGCATGCAAAATATATCTATAATGCAATACTATTTCATCTATAAAATTGTGAGCGCAAGTGTAATTCAACTCATAAGCACGCACATGAACAGCAAGACAAAACATTTAATTACTTACCACAGTATTTTGTTCTCCGTTTTCCAAAATAATTTATCACATTACCAATTAGTGGAACGCACGTATTTGGAACAATGAAGTAAGGTTATAGTAAATACAGAATCACAATCACCAAAATAGCAACAAATAGCTCCATATCACCGTCGTGGCAACCATCGTATCATAATTTAGTGATATTGTGATCAAAAAATCATTATTATAACACTAAAACGATTTAAATAAAACTTCTATATCACGGATTTGTGACTTAAAATTGTGATAGATGGTGCTAATATACACACAATATATCATCAAACAGCTGTAAAACTGGGGCCACTTTCCAATGATAGAAACGTATCTTTCATGGATATACGACTGCTTATATCACTAATATACAGCTTATAATGTATTATTTTGCTAGCTGGGTTATTTGTCAATATTTTCTTTTATGATGTTGAATTCCCATAATTTTGTTGCATTCGAATGATGGCGGCCCCATACCGTGTTTTACTATTAAGAAATAAACCAAAGAAATAAATAAAGCTTAAAAAAGCACGATATAATTTATTTATTAACAAAGTTATTACATAAAATACAAGTGTAAGAATTCAGCTACAAAAAAAAGGAGTAAAACTAGGGGTAAAACTCCCTGCGGGGCAGATGTCGCAGGTAAATAGGAAAATTCGTTAAGGCGCTCTTATCCCAAAACCAGTAATTTCAAAGTCAAATAGAACTTTCAAATATCGTCTAACTTCCAAAAAAAAATACGCAATATAGTTCGAACCTTTATCTAGGTCTTCCACGCATGTGTTACACGATCAAATAAACTTTGCTCGATAGAAATAATTCACGAACACAGCATGTAATAAGACCTTTCAAATCATGCCATTTCCATAATTCCACTCTTTTATTAACAAAACATATCTGGTAATATTGCTCTTTAAATTTTCTAGGTCGACCACGTAAATGGGTTTTAATAAACATATCCCTTATTTTTAAACAATTTAACAACCGATAAAAACAACGAAAAAGTATAAAAGTGTGGTTATTTTCTTTACTCCTTACACGTAAAGAAAAAGACAGAGAGTCACTCTTCTGGGATAAGAGTGCCTTAAATTAAAAATATCGTCGTTAGTTTCTAAATGCTCACTGTTTTGCAATCGCAATCAAGCTTTTTTAGCAAAGTTGTTTTATTTAATGCATTACTTTGTAAATGATCCTGCACGACAATATAAAGCGTGTTCATAGTTGGTGTACAGGATCATTTACAAAATTAATGCATTAAATAACACAACATTGGTAGAAAAGCCTAATTAAAAATTAAACTATGGTCGAAAAATGTCCTAAATCAATACTTTTTTTTCAAAAATAAGATAAACAATCCTAAGTGCGCTGAGGAACAAGATCCTTTGCAACAACCAAAACAAGGCAATTTTTGTTTTGCTTTATATTTTTATACATCATAATAAATTATGGAAGTTATTATTTTAATGTAGGTAAGTAGTATGTAAAACGTTTTCGATGGCAAACTCTGATGAAGAAAGAATATCGAAGCGATGTAGCTATATTAAAACATTCCTCGAAGCATTTCAGCAAAAATTGTTTCAGAAAAATTTCCTTTTTTACTAGATAGACGGGAAAAGGTTCGCTTAGTGTTTTCAACCAGCGTGCTTATTATGTATCTTTAGTAGCCAACTGGACTATGTGCCTATTATCAAAAACATAGATATACTATTGAATTCCGATTGTCTAAGGATAAGTGACGTCACAGTCCCACTGAAGGCTTTTTTGAAAGTTCAGTTTTTATCTATGTTTTTGATGATAGTCACCCAGTCCAGTTGGCAACCAAAGATACACAATAGAGGGGCAGGGTGGCTATTCTTAAATTTTCACACACTTTATTTTTCATACGACTTTTGTTTGATGATAGTTCTACATTTAAATCATGTTATGAATTTGGGCAAAAGGTTTTTATTTTAAAAACTTACGTTTACGTTTTTGTATAAAGAGCTTCTACAAATTATTCTCCGCTTTCGCAAATTTTCGCATGTCTCAGATACACAGACCACGTGTGGTCAGATAGAATTGCCATCCAGTAGTAAATCTGGGGGCATGGCAGTGCCCCCACCAAGACGAGCCAAAGGATGCAAGCTACTACATAGTGTTTTGTCGTATTTTTGAACCCTCATAGTTTCGGTCTGGATAATACTAGAGAGTCTAAATTTTTAAAATAAGATGTAGTTAGCAGACTTATAAAATACGCTAAGTTTCATTTGTCTAGCTTTTATTATTTGGATTTTATTAAATACCTAAAATACATCGATTTCGTCACTCATTCACTGACTGACTGACTAACTGACTGCCTGACTCACTGACTGACTGACTTACCGACTTATCATTATCATGATAATCCGGGTACTTCCTGAAGTCTTAGAAAGCTAAAATTTGGTTAGGATAGGTTCAGCACAGAAAAAAAAACAATACATTTGTAACTTTCACTGGTTCTGTATATATACGAGAAACATAAAATTTTCTTTCGCCTAAAACTATATGAGATTCCTAATGATATGCAAAGAATAAATAGTGACAATTTTAGACATAAGATAAAAAATCACTTTATAGAAAACTAAGATACCTACCTGCTCTGTTTAAGTGAAAAAATAACATATAAAAACGATCGTCGCTATTAGATGAACCAGAAGTAAAAATTATATAAGAAAAAAAAAACTATTTCTATTCTAAACTTCCAAAAGTTCTAGAAAGCTAAAATTTGGTTAGCAGGCTAGGATTAGCACAAAGATAAAAAAATTCAAGAAATCTGTAATTTTCATCCTCCAACCACTCATAAAGGGGGGACCAGTTCTGTAAATAAAAGCTCTGTACATAAAATTTTCTTACAAAAATAAACAAATTTCCACCAAAAACATTTCATGTAAAGTAGGTTGCCAAGACTCATAAAGATTTCAATGTTAAAAAGTTATAAGATCTCATGTAGAGCCAAGCCCCTAACTCTACAAGGCCTAAGAAGACGAGTTTACGGCCTGTCTCTTTGGGAAATTAGTCCAGTTTGATCATTAGGTTATGAGCAGTGAACGGATATTCAAATGCTTTTTGCCCCAAAGTACTAATGTTTGATTATATGGAATGGACTTTGTATAGGAAAACATCGTATTTTGTATTAAAGATAAAACCAGTAACTTACTTTATCAATAAAACAACATTTTATACAATTTGACAAGAACTTATACAAATCATGGTAGCCAGGGCCTGACCGCGGGACTAGAAGACTTATCCACATTCCAGTTTCATCATCAGACTCTGGTCACCATGTTTTACAAAAGTACTCATCAAGACCGATCAAATTAGCTCAAACCTGAGGGGTCTGCTGTTATCCGTTGAGGAGTTCCCGTATCCATCTTCCAGTCCCATCATCAGACCAGTTTATCAGCGAGATAATGTTGTGTTGTTACCAATCGTACGTAAGTACGCTAAAATTCTTACCTGCATTTCTAAAAGTTGGTTTATTTAGTAACAGTTAAAATAAAAAATAAATTGCAGAAGCCGCTTTCATATGTCGTTAGCTTTTCGTTGATAAGTATCAAAATAAGTATTTGAGTATCCGATCACTGGTTATGAGGTTTCATTTAAAGATACATCTTTTTATTTACACCCGGTATATTTTTTTATTAATTTTTTATTTATTTTTGTTTATATCGTCACGACATGAATCCCCGAGGGGGTGTTAGAGGTGTTCCGAGTGTGAATTGTGAAATGCAAGTCACAGTCCATACCCGGTACACCCGCGTTTCACCCACGATTATTACGTCCCAACGTGATGGATGGTAACTTGGTGAGCCTTATTGCCGTACTTCGATTCAAATGAATACACGTCTTTTAGGGCATGCAGGTTTCCTTATTATGTTTTCCTTCACCGTTCAGTAAGTGGTAAGTAAGAACAAATACTAGGCACATAAATTCCGAAAAACTCATTGGTGCATGTCCGACCGGGGATCGAACACATATCTCAAGATTGAGAGGCCAGCGTTCTACCCCTGAGCTACCGTCGCTCTATTTCTTAATTACTGTATATATTTCTATAATGCCCATTATCACCTCGAGGTATATTAGGGATGATCAACGGCAACCGATTAATTTAATTGGATAACTCTAAACAGAGCAGCTTAAAGTCTTCGAATTGCTTAGCTAACTTAATTAATGATCGCTTTGAAACTTTTAGCAAAAATATTTGCAATTCAAACGAATTTCGTTGGATTAAATTTCCGTTCCTGAGTAATTAATAACAACAGATAACAGATATTATATTTTGGCATCAATATTCTGGCCCGAATAAGGAGAAAACGTCTTAATTATTTCATATTTTATTTGTTGCTGTAAACTCTTAAATTCGGTACAACGCAACATTACTAATTAGAAAACTTAATCATACTGCTAGAAGTATTTTAATTTTGACCTAAAATGTAAAATAACATCAATAAAGCATAAATGTTCAGCAACGAACTAAAATTTTATGGAAGTGTAAACTCGCTTAAAACTTGATGCCATCATTTATGTGCCCAGGCGGGCAGGGCTTATATTTATGTGTATTGCGTTGATCAGTCTTGCGCTGCGCAGTGCGCCGTCCGTACTAGTGAGCACAACACAATTATTAAAGAAGGAGGAACAAAATAGTGCATAAGCAACTAGTGCAAACACTGCAAGAGTCATGGCATCAGTTTTTATGCGTCAGTATTCGAAATTTTCATAAATTTAAAACCAAAAACTATAAAAACAAAATAACCTTATAAACGACTGACACAATATGTATACACACGTATAGTGCTTTTTAGATTTTCGTCTTTTAATAAGACTACGACTAGGTTCATTCTTTTCGGTCCGATTCAAGTCTATGGTTGGCTAGAATCGGAATGGCGTGATTACCACTAGCCAATCATATTGTGATTATCGTATTGACCTAAGTACGTATAGTATACTCAAAATCACACACAACCTCCGTGTCGTGGGGCCATAATCTTACACCGTAATAATACACCGTTCGCGTCGACCTGGATGAAGTTCTCATAGATATGGCTAAGTGCGTGTCGGATACGCGCGCAGAGGGTTCCAAACCACCAACAATTGATTTACTGAGACTTTTTGTTTTTTATAGTTCCGTAGTACCTAAGAGGTATAAAAGGAATCTTTATGGTAAGACTCCGTTGTCCGTCCGTCCGTCCTTATGTCACAGCCTCATAACTTTAGCACCGTTAAAGGTAAAGACTTGAAATTTGGCACAAAATAGCCTTTATTTGCTCACATAACACGATGTAAAAAAAATATTTAATAGTTTGAAATAAAATTGTACAAAATATTTCCAAAACAAGAGACAAAAAAAAATATTATCCTTAAAAACAATATGAGTATCAAATTAGAGATATTAAAGAGTTCATAGTAAAAATATATACTTTCACTATATTTACTGGCACCGGTTTCGAGAAAGCCTCGAAAAACCACCAAAAAATGTACGTCCAACCCACAGAACATTTAATTTAAATGTTCTGAGGTTCAACCCTTATCCCCGAAACAGGTGGACTGAAAAATATAAAAAAAATCATGGTAATATGTGTTTACCTAAAGACTACAGGAAAAATATAGCAGCTGAGAAATTCATGCAAAAAAACAAAATTATATTTTTCATACACGATACGGAACCCTAGGTACGCGAGTCTGACTCGCACTTGACCGGTAATTTTTTGTCATTAGATCCAGAGTTTAATTTTGTTTTTGTGTAAAATGTCATTTGTGTGAAACATAATTATTATTTGTGTTACCTTATCTTTCACATTAGGTAATCTGTACTTGTAAAGCTAGTGTTAAGTGATGTTGTTGGTTTTTAATAAATTAATAAATAAAATACTATATGGATCTACTGAGAAGCCTAGATCAAAAATGGCTACTGAGTCTTTTTGTTTTCTGTAGTTTTTTTTTTATTGCTACGGAGAGATAGTGACAGGTATCAAAATAACAGATGTCCGATGAATTTTCTTTCAAGATTTTTTGACAGATGTCAAAATTGAGAGGTGATACTTAACTTTTTCATAGATTTCTTGACTTATGATTTATTTTTTATCAAGATTTTTCGACATATGTCAAAATTGACAGATGTAAAACTGTCTAGATCATATTCACATCATTCCTAGGGTATCAAACTAATTGCGACCTTATTGACATTTTACAAATTACAACACCTTTGTTTTTTGAGTCCAGTGCACTCAGTTAATGGTTTGGAACCTGAATTACCAAAAAAACACAAATGTCAATAAGGTCTAAATTTGCTTATTACTGTTGAGATCCTTCCTATGGAATTATATTTATTCTTCCGTAATTCATCTAAAATAAGGAATAATGTGATATTCTTCAGCTGATTATCTTATGTCTTAAAAGCTGTAAAACGGTAGTACTAGGGTATTATCAAGTCATCTGCTAAGCGATTATCAGCCTGGTCCAAGATCTGATCATGAAATATATTAATATCTATAAAAACGGCAAAAAAACATGTTTGTTGTATGGGAGCCCCCTTAAATATTTATTTTGTTTTTATAGCGGCAACAGAAATACATCGTCTGTGAAAATTGCAACTGTCTAACTATCACGGTTTATGAGATACAGCCTGGTGACAGACGGACAGATAGACGGATAGACAGGCGGACAGACAGACGGACAGACAGACGGACAAACAGACGGACAGCGGAGTCTTAGTAATAGGGTCTCGTTGGTTACCCTTTGGGTACGGAACCATAAAAACATACAAATGATAACAAACTCAATCAATCAATAAACACTTTAATGCGCAGAAAATTAAAATAAAAACACAGAGTGTAGGATATCACAAAAGGCAAGGGTGGACTTATTAAAGAAACTCAAGTCTTATTTGGGGTTAGATCAGGGGCTCTATCGCGTAATTCTCATTTGTATCAACTTCAAGCAAATGCATGAGAAATTCAACGCGTGCAAAAGAAATGGCATGTTAGGCGGGCGTCGTCGCACGCACGACAAATTTCAATCTCAAGTTGATGTTGATGAAAATGAGAATTACGCGGTAGACCCACTGGACCCGGCATCAGTTGAGTGCACAAAACATTTCTGTGACTGACTGGCATACAACGCATAACCTAAACTACAGAAGATAGAACCATGAAATTTGAAACATACGTTTCTTAGAGTGCAGGGAAAGGATTTTTAAAAAACAACCACTAAACGGGGTATTAAAAATCTTATTCCCTGCGTGTATCAATTTGAAACTTGGTAAAAATTCTGTTAATAACAAATTATAACACACGAAATGCAGAATTTTTCAAAAATCATCCCCTAAATGAGTGAAACAGGATCCAAAATTTTTTAAACGAATCATATTCCCTGTATGTATTATGTACTTGAAAATTTGATTATTTATTAGTATTAAAACAATTAAAAAAAGTTATAACTCGAAGTTATAATTACACGAAGAAAACAATAAGTACTTGAAATTTGATATAAACCTCTTAAAAAGAAATAGTCAAACGTGTATTTTGGTGTTAGAGGTGCACCAAGAAAGGTGTAACCAAAACCCCTAAAAGGGTGTAAATTATAAAACTCTTAAAAAGAAATAGTCAACCTCAATTTTAATTTGTCGAGAATATTTTTCTTTTTTCTTTTTTGTGTTACAAACATATACATAAATAAACACTTTTATAAACTTAGACATATTTTTATTAAACATAAAATGAAAGGTTTCAATAAATGCAATAATATCTTAATCTGATCCCGTAAAACATGGATTTCCATTTAAACATAGATTTTCAGTTTAGAACTGATGAAAAGATAAAATTTAAATGATGAAAAAGATTAAGAATGGATCAACACCATGAAAATTAGATTCTGTTAATATTTAAATTTTAATCACTCATTGGAAGAAATTCTCCGCGAAGACGTACTTTGACTGCCTCTAATAAATAGCTTTCTATCACAAAAAGAGATTTAACTAACAAAGGAAACAAACTTTCTCTAAATAAAACCCAGTGAGAGTCGAAGTGATCCTAAGCGAGGCTAATAGGCACTCCAAAGAGTTTCATGATTAATATTCCAAAGGCCCCTTAATTTGATAAGACGGTCTTACTGAAATTTCCGCTAATCCAATGAGCTCAGGTCTGCCCGCGTTTGAAGATGACGGTGCCTTAACTGTTGGCAACTCTTCAAGATTTTTAACGCTCTTTGGAATTTTCCGTAACACATCAACGCAGATTATTTTCATGTTTTATTCCTGTAAAAAAGATAGCTCTTTTATTCCGGGAGCTTTTGTCTAGGCCCTTCTCTAGTATGTCACCAATTTGGTCGGCATACGTACTTCTAGGGCGGCTCGGTTGAGCTTTACCTTCCACTTGCTCACCGTATATATTTCTTGCGTCACTTTCTTTCATTAATTCTCTTTATGAGCCCAGAGCTTGTATGACTCGATTGGTGGAAGTGAAAGGGGCGAAAGAGATGTGTCACGATCGTAGTGAAAGGAAATCTGTAGGTCCTGTTTACTTCTCTAGGAGATAAACATGTAAAATGTATGTACTAGCATTTCCCGCGTTGAATAAGTTTGTCTGAGCAATTTATTAAAATTTTCAGCAGAGCAAAAGGCCAAACCACGTTTCTGACTAACCTATTTTCTTGGACTTTGATTTTCTTTGAACTTGCATGGTTTCCTGGCCAAGTGACTTTAGAGAGCTGCGTTTCCGCCGAAAATATATTCTGGCGCTTGTACTAATCCTCCGTACTATGTTGCCTTTATATTTTCGAGATCTTAATAGGTAACAAACCAGTAATCATTCACTTTAGTATTAATCAGTATATCGATTTCCCGGGTTATTAGACTTATTAGTTCCTTACAAGTAGAAGTGTATAAAATTTACACGATTACCGTGCAATACTTACCAAAATATCATTACTAAACTTTGCCCGTATGGCTTTAATTTTTGTCAAGAGTATTTCTTAGAGAACTTTCCGATTTTTCGTGAATATAAGATGCTTACATATGGAAGTAGAATAGCATAATTCTTACTCTTGATAAAAATTAACAAACTCGTCTGCGTGGTTTTCGTATTTTGGGTTGTAGTTTTCTAGGGAACTGCCCAATATTCTATGCTTGTACTAGTAGTATGGTTCCAACAGGATCCCGTGAAAAGAATTACCAAAATACCTGCACCACAATGAGAACGTGTTTCAGTTTGATGATTACGTCACCCTTAAGGCTGCTGTAACCACCAACGACCTTGAGTCGACCTGTGTTGGTACAGATATCGACAGAAACTACCTTTATATTGAAATAACGTTCAATATTAGCGCGCACTTCATTACGACGACGCTGGGTCTACGGATAGCGCAAAATCAGCGCGAAAATACTTGAAAGATTTATAAAAAAGTTTGTAGCTTTCATTATTCAAAAATAATCAATGTAACTCATTTGTTGTTAATATGTCGTCAATTTGACTAAGTTTCAATTTGTTTCTTCGCATATTTAATTAATTAAATCAGACATTGCATTGCAATGCATTCTGAAGTATATAATGTATTTTTTTTCAATTTTTAACTTTATTAATATTTGAGTTAAAACGTTAACAGTCACCGGCTGTCATAACCGCCTTATTAGAGGCGGTTACGAAGGGTTTATATCAATTATTTCCAGATAATAGCTAAAACTCAGGATAAAAATTATGTTAATCTAGGACCTATGAAATATTGGAAGTACTTTTAGAGATGTTAGGTAACAAATCAACAAGCTTTCACTTTTATATATTAGTAGGGAAGGGACAGGTAAGAAAGGAGGGATGTTCTGTATGAAACCCACAGACTTTCATTTATTACCCTATAATTCATATTCATATTCAATCGTTTATTGCTTTCATATGTACAGTGTTGGATCTTAAATATTAATTTACAGTTCACATATGACCCCGCTGGGGCATAAAAATATACAAGGAAGGGCAGCTGTGGCAGACCGAAGTTATTTAAAATCTTTGAAAAATTCGTCTAATGTGTAGTAGGTTTTATCTAATAGCATGTGCTTAAGGTTTTTTAAAAACGTCTTGTCTTTATCTTCATTTTTTATCGTGTCGGGTAGGTGGTTATAGATTTTTATAGACATTGCATAGGGACCTGAGCTGTGTAATTTTAATTTTGATTGTGGCAGTATTAATTTATGTTTATGTCTTATTGAGCGATTTGATATATCTCCTAATCTTGTGTGAAAGTCTTTGTATTTTCTTACGAATTTACAAATCTCTAAAATATAAATGGATGTCAAAGTTAATATATTATATTGTTTAAAATATGGCCTACAACTTTCTAAGTTAGTAATGTGTGCTAGGATTCGAATACATTTCTTTTGTAGTATAAATAGATCTTTTGTATCAGTACTGTTTCCCCACAGTACTATACCTTGTGATAACCATGCATAAGCATATGCGTAATAAGTAGTTAGTGCTGCTTTAAGATTAGTATTTATTTTAACTTGTTTTAAAGCATATGTAAATTTCGATATATTAGTTTTAATTTTTTGAATGTGTGTTTTCCAATTGATGTTTGAATCTATTTTTAGTCCCAGTAGAGTAAATGTATTGACGCATTCTATTTTTGTACCGTTAAATGAGAAGTTAATATTTAGGGGGGTCTTTTGTACGGGCCTAAATTGCATTATTTTTGTCTTTGAAAAGTTACTTTCTAAGTTATGGTCATTCATCCATGCCACTATGTTATTTACAGAATTGTTTAGAGTTAGTAATGAGATATCATCTGCAAATAATATACATGACTCATTAACAACTTTTGGTAGGTCATTTATATAGATTAAGAAAAGTATACATCCGATCACACTTCCTTGGGGGATAAAGCAATGCAGATGCCGTACATCCGATCTTACCTGAGTTATATCCCTAGTTTCATGATTGAAATATTCCGTTTCAACATATTGTTTACGATTTTTTAGAAATGATACGAACCATTTAATAAGATTATATTTCCCTTGATTTTAATTTAATTGTTTACTACTTCAAATAAGGGTTATGAAAACGTGTTTGTGTGTGTAAAAAGCTCGTGCGCTCTTAACTACTACTAAATTCATCAAGTTGGTTGACAAACTCTTCATTCCCGTTGTTAAAACCCCTCTGGATCACCAGATCCAGATGGAAAATGACTACAAAAAAGTAACAAAAAAGAACTTCGTACGGTACTCCAGAACATCGCGTACTCTCAAATGTATTCATAATTTCTCGTAAACTTCGCTTCGTATTTCTTGGCGTATACATATACCAACTTCAAGGATTATTACCGTGAACGTTTCGAGTATTAGTGTGCATTACAAAGTTGAAAAGATCAATTTTCGTCTTTTCAAAGTGTCTAGAGAGATGAATGTCGCTATAAAACATTTAATGTTATTACCGTGTTTCGTAAAGTTTAGAAATTACTTTCCAAAATTTACTTTGAATTTTTAAATAACTTATATTAATGAGCGTTTTTCCTTATGTCAAATTTAGTGTTACATAATATTCCTAGATGGCACTGTCGTATTCTTTAGCAAAAGAATCAAAGACAAAATTTGCACCGATTTGCACCAAACGAAAAACAACTTTTACATTGATTGCTATGAAACACATTTTATCTATGGTGACATGGACAGCGCCATCTGGAGGAAAACTAAGAACTAAGAAAAAAACAACGAGAAAAACGCTCATTACCTACTTGTAGTATTAGCACCATTTGTAGAGAAACCTATTTATTTAGAAAAAAGTTACTATAATTGTCAACAGGTGTCACTTTTCCTTTTTAATTTAAATAACTTATATTATATCCATACCGTGGGCCGAAATATATCGAGTAAAAACATATTTTTATTCTTTTAATATTAATAAGTAAACCAAAGAAATAAATAAAGCCTAAAAAAGCGCAATACATATTTATTAACATTTTAATTATTTGTAATTACAGTGAGGCTACACCGTAACTAATGGACCTGGTGTTACAGTCGTTGAAGCGGCGCCAAACAAGCCCCTCTCATCGTCTTTAACGACCATTATCATTTGATAACAGCCGGGACCAATAGCTGTAGGTGCTTTCTGAGCCATAGAGGAAGTCTGATGTATGTAAATATCACTAATGGTAACGAATAATGGTTAAGTATTAGGAAAGATTTTATACTTTTTTGTTTTCTTTAAAAATTTGCAAAATTGCCTGATTCATAATAGTAGTTTATGCTACAAAGGCGCAAAGGAATAAATTACGAGGACGATTTAAAACACGAGCATAGCGAGTGTTTTAAACGTAACCGAGTAATTTATTGCTTTTACGCCCGTGTATCATACTACGTTTTTCAATGCATAGTGTGAGGAAATGAAAACAAATATAATCTTGTGAACTTTAAATTATAATTGGCTCAAAAGGACTGTATCCAGAGCCGTTAAACAGTGGAAAAAAAAGTATAACATCTATGGTACACAGGAAAGTCTACAGGTTAGCCAACCATTGTAAATAAATTTAAAAAAAAAAATAATAATAAAGCCCTAGGGCAAAATAATCGACTTTTTGTTCGGTTTTGATGCATAAAAAGTGGGCCTTTACGAGCACTTGCATTAAAAAATAAATAAAAATAAAAATTCTTTATTTTCAGACAATAAAGTCCATAGAGGTTAGTAACATGACACACCTTATAGCTATGTTAGTATAAGCAAGTTAATAAAAAAAAAAAAAAGAATATAAACGAGATGGTCCCAGCTAGTCAGCTGGTTCAGCGACCCCTACGAAGAATGTGCAACTCCGTGAACCTCCGGAAGACAGCTGCATCCATTCTGTCCGCTATCATTTTCAAGACCTCATTGCTGCTTTCCCTAAGCCTGCGCATTAAAGATTATGCTTTTTTGCAGATAAGTGAAAAAAAATCATCGATGGCAGCCTCTGCAAACATGCCAGACGCGCTGCAAAAGCGAGGGAGCCTCAACAAGGCCCTGAAAGTATTATTATATTGAACTCGCAAGGCGCTGTACGATTTGAGCGTAAAGTATATAAATTCACAGATATTTAGTCAAACCTAAGCCAAAGTCAGTGCGTGCCGCAAATTGGCGATTCCGCTTGTTAATCAACCGTGATCAAAAGTATGAATAAACAAATCCGCTAAGATTAAATTATGGTAAAAGCGGTTTATTAATTAATCGAAACAGAACAAGGTTTTGTTGGATAACTAATGAGTGAATTTTGAATTTAAATGTTCTGTTTCGATTAATAAGAAAAAGACGGGTTTTTCACAATCCGGTTGTGGAACCGCTCTTAACACACCTTAACATTATTTAATCTGAGTAATATTACATATGCCACGAGACAATTCATCAACGTGAATGAGCTCACTTCATCGCGTCAACTCCATCCGATCAATACCCGATAATAAGAACTCAAACCTCTATAAACAGGCTCGATGATGACGTGGACCCAAAAAGCCCTCGACGACGCGCGTCCAAATAAACAGAGGGTCCTTTTAAGGTCCTTGAACGTACTCGATACGTGGGGGTATATGAGGACCAATACCCTCACTTCAGCCGATCGACCTAGAAAACGGGGCTGCGAAATAGTCTTATTTATTTGCTTGGCTGAGTTTGGGATAAACTAACTGGGTCATTAGTTTGTACCTTCACTATTATGAGAAGGAATTTCTGTGACAACTGATTTGTTACACCTAGGGCTCTACCGCGTAATTCTCATTTGTATCAACTTCAAGCAAATGCATGTGAAATTCAACGCGTGCAAAAGAGATGTCATGGTAGGCGGGCGTCGTCGCACGCCCGTCAAATTTCAATCTTAAGTTGATGTTTATGAAAATGAGAATTACGCGGTAGACCCGCTGGACAGTCAGAGCAGCGGGTCTACCACGTAATTCTGATTTTCATCAACATCAACTTGAGATTGAAATTTGAAGTGCGTGCTACGACGCCCGCCTAACATGCCATCTCTTTTGGACGCGTTGAATTTCGCATGCATTTGCTTGAAGTTGATACAAATCAGAATTACGTGGTAGGGCCGCAGAAGTTATTCGGATTTGCACATCGAGTGATTCGTATCGTACGGTATCCGATTTAAGTGTGACACTCAGAAATTTTGCGAATGGCAAAAAAAATTGTCTATCGTCTGTGGTGAAGTTTTGCTCTGGGTACCGCACAGCCTTACTAAAGCTCGGAAGCATGTTCGTATGATTGGAGCCTTGATATGTTGGACAAATTTAAAGCAGGTTCGTCTCGGTGCATTTACGATATCGTTACTGGTAATGAATCTTGAATCTACCAATATGATCCAGAAGACGTTATCCTTCTTACCACCAATTTCATTATTTACATCGCTCACGCGCGTAACTAGCTTGTCCATACACGTTTGTGCACACACACGCGCAACGAGCAAGCGATACTGAGCCTTACTGAGCCTTACTGAGGGCGACGGTAAACTCGCGGGGGGGGGGGGGGGAGGTGAGTGTCGCTTCTTTACGGAGTATAATAGTTTATATTAGTATAAACTAATAGTATATAATAATTTTCGGTAGTGATCGAGCGCACAGGACGAACCTAGTGTCGAGTGCTTTGAGCGAGCAAATCGAATGCGGTCAAAGGCACCGACGCTACTCGTGTCGTGGCAGGGCAAAGCCCGTCGCAAAAACCACCTGGAAGCGCAGCAAGAAGCGCCGCCAGAAGCCTGAAGCTGTGGCCGAGGGGTTAGAAGTTTGACAATAATAGCCATTTGTAGTTTAACAAACGAGTTCTCCGGTTTTAATCGACATTTAAAACTAATTCTTCAAGAAGTTATTAATGACGAACTTAATTAGACCTGTTCGGAATACAACGATGTTTGTATAACATTTAATAAAATCTACCCGTTTTAATCGGAACGCGACGGCACAGTAGCTCTCATAGACTTAGGATATATCCTAAGCCTATGGTAGCTCTACTGTGGCGACCGTGTATTTGTCATTGTCTTGTAAAATTGAGTGGTTATAAAAATTACCGTGGACGGTTTCGTGTTTTTGAAATACCATCTTGTTGCAAATTATTGTATTCTAACATTGTTATATGATTATGTGGATCATTAGTTAAGCCGTTGTACGGTTCGTGATATAGGATTGTTGTGAGAATCCCGAAGTAAACTATTTATATTGAAAAAAAAAAAAATCTACTAGCGAGTCAGTGTGGCCGCATAATCTTATAGCATAATCCTATAGGAGCTTCTATGGGCCCGAGCTTCAGTATATAATATTTATGAAACAAAACTGCCAAACTAAGTTGGTCAAGTAATATTCCTTAATTAATAAGGATTTATTCCTTCACTTGTGCCAGAAAACATTTCGTTTCTAAGGCCCTACGGCTTATAGTTCACGGGTAATAACGTTGAAGGCCTAATAACGGCTCGATGGGGCCGTAGACTGATACGAGGTATCAGTTTCAACTTGATGACTCTCGCGGGGCCGGAAAAAAAAGGTCTTGGAGAGGACAGACGCACCACAGCTTTTTCATTTTGTGGTATGGAACCCTAAAGAGAATCTAAAACCACTTTCATTCCATCGTGTATAATAAATCCCATTATAGCATCTGTTGCTGTTTCTTTTAATCTCATTTACTTCCATTCCAAATCAATTTCTCCCCGAGGATGCAGGCGGGTGTAAAACAGATCGCCAACAGTTTCAAATACCGTTTGAAACCTCACCTTCCTGAAATATGAGTTACAGTGACCAAGATACTTTATTCTTTAGTCAAACGAAAATAGTTCTTATTTTCTTGCTGGTAAGTAATTCATATCTGCACGGGTAGGTTTGTGTTTGTCTGCATGAGTATGGACAAAAGGATTTCTGTTTTAATCCGAAACGGGCAACTAAATCCACACGGTCACAGGTGTCGCTAGATTCAAATCATTGATATGAATGATACTAAAACTAAGTAAATGACTATTCTGTATTACTTTCTAACTAATAGCAGTTTGAATTGAATCTAGGAAGCAAGTATAAAATTAGATGTTTTATATTTGGTGGTGTCCACGGTAGACCAGAGCGTCGTGGTAAAGAATGGTGCCGTGACACATGCTGAGTGGAGGCCTTTTGGGTGTAACTCTTGTTTATATAATAATTATGTTGTATTTTAGTTGTGTGACACCCATAAAGATTTTTCTATTCCATTATATTCTATATTTATCCTACATATGTATATATTAGAAATAGGAATTTTTGTAAAAAATAATCCTGAATTGTTTAAAACGGCAGAAGGTCACTATAAATTCAACATGAGAAATAAACAGAGACTAATTGTGCCAATTATGAAACCTTCATTGTTTTAAAAGAGCTGCTATCCTATGGCTATAAAGGTATTTAATAATATTCCTAAGGAAATAAAGAAACTTCCATTTAACTTATTTAAATATCGACTATGTACCTGGCTCAATGAAAATACTTTTATACAATTAATGAACTTATGGACATATAATATTATAGTAACTTGTAGATATTAATCATGTTAATTTTTGTTAGTATAATTTAAGTAAATAATCGTGTTAACTTTGTAAATATAATGTAACTAACAACATACTTGGTTTATAACTTAATAAGAGATATTTTTTGCATACTGTTTTTACGGTAGACTAAGCTGACACTATATATTTTTTTTATTTATAAACTTGTAATACGCATACTCTGGCAAACAAACGTTCATTAATTCATTCATTATGCCACAAAGAGTCATGGGCTTTGTTACTGCTACTCACCGTGTCTTAGATTTAGCTACTTATATAAAAATGAAACTCAAATCATCTAATTTGGGCTTATGATTTTATTTCTATGAAATTTATACAGGATTCGTTTCTTTATAACTTTCAAACCTTCTCATAACTCAAACTTCTCAAACCTCGTAAACATTTAATAATCAACCGTTCATATTATTGTTTCCTTGAATGTACCTGCGCAAGCTTGCACTCGTAACTCAATCAGAGGCGACTAAAAGATTGGCGCGCACTGTACGTATGAATTTGGTATTATGATAAAACTCTCTCTCTAAATATAAGAGTTGCCAAAAATACTAATAAAATAATAAGTTGTTCTTTAATAAAAAGACAAAAATAATATACATATTTTAAAAATATTTACACAGAATGAAATAAATAGAAGGCGTAAAACAATTCTAGAAAAGTGCGTTCTGAATAGTTTTTAGAATTTACTGCAACGTGACGCCACAAATCAAGGCAAAAAAGAAATGCAGGATTTTCACGCTTCGGCCGGATCGTCCATCCGCAGCATAAATCAAGAAAGGCTAAGCCGATTTGAGCTGAAATCTAACGTATAGGTATAAACACAACAAATACAATAGTATTTTCTGCAACTGTAGTGTCCCAATGTCTAATTATGTCCAGTTGGACACAATACTTTATCTACCTATAGGACCATCAGAAATATCGTCTTCGCGTTACATTAATTTTTAAATATTTTCAAGCAACAATTTCAGGAAAAATGAGAAGAAGAACACTCGTTCAAAATGTTCAGGCGCGTCTCCGCGCTTTTGCCGCCTGATCTCGGCCTTTTTTTTTGGCTTTGCTGCTGATTGGTTATCTAGCCGTGTTATAATAAATTGGGCCAATCACAGCGCAGAATCGTGATGTTATTTATATAGTATTATAACATCGGACAAACAATGTAGGTACTTATAAAACAGTGTTGTTATTGTATAGTATTGGAATTGCCATATTTTTTATGAAAAAAAAAAACAAAGTTCCCAAATCATATTTTTGTAAAGATTTATAATTTATATTCAGGAAATATTATTTTTATTATTTGTTAATCTGTTATTTAATTCCGTTTGTTTAGTTTGTTATAATAAGTCGAATATTTATTTAAACGTGTTATTGACAGATGCAGATTGCTTTTGGGATTATCAAGAATTCTGGGATTATCTCGAGAGAGGACTATGACGTCATTTAAAAGTCTTCCTTTCATCTCACAATTTTTTTAAACGGAAAAAAAAATATTACAAACAATCACTCGCCCACCGAATTCAACTACGTAGTAAGAGCGACGATAAATAAGTTAAATTAAAATGGAAAGTGCATTATTTGACATCATCCAATTAACTAAAGAAAGTCCGTGTAGATTTCAAGAGCTTTCCGAAATGATGAAAAATCATTTTTTATTGAACCAAAGCCCTGAAAAAATATTTTTACCCTGCATTCATAGCATTAATGGCTACCAAGATCTCTCGGTTTTCACCACTTAAATGTTATTAAACGTACTTAAATTGTAATTTGGGCCTTTTAAATGCGTAAAAATCGGCAATAAAAGAAACCCACAAACTTGAGCCGAGTTTTTCGTAAATAGTCCGTATTGACTTTGTAACCTTTTACGTATTTAATGGACCGAGATCCAGCCACTGTGTTCCTACGTTCATTTATTATTGAAAGGGATTACCAAAGGAAAATGGAGATTTTTACGTCAAAATTGATCGTGAAAATAACCGAAGTCGAGATTTTGGGCCAAATCGAATCTAGGTTCCCGAATATCTATTTTATACGAAATCTGATTTAACCACGAATAATGAGAAAAACCAAGTTTTCTATGGACATTTGGAAACCTAAATATTCTGTAATCCAATCACAATAAATACACGTTACCTTAAGGGGCTTCAGTAAGCTAAATTAGCAGCCCGAAATGTGTCTTTACAACATCAACAGAAATGAAACAGAAATAATATTAATATCAGAGTGTATTGCAAAGTGGCTGTTAGGAAGATCGCTGCGTCGCCAAGTAGTGCGAAATAGAGAAAATAATACTTTTCATATATGTTAAGAGGCTATGCGAATTTCATTTTTGTCACTGTCACTCCAAGCGAAAAATCACGCAGTGCGAGAGGGGCGGATTCAGGGCGAAAGCGAAAAATGTTAGTTTTATCATTTTTATAAAAAAACTAAAATAGCTGGCAAAATTTCAAATATGAAATCTCTAGATATTGTTGAAACACACCTAATAAAATATGTTTGAGTTCTGGATATGGTTCCTATTCGTCAAAAGAGGAGAAAAAGTGTGTTTGAAGACATCATTTCAACAATTATTTCTATCAAAGAAAATTTATCCAAACATGTTTCCCGATTTCAAAACCCTAGATTATATAGTCAAAATGTATATACTAGAAACTGATTATATTTTTCCGTGTATTTCATGTAATACACAGAAAAGAAACACCCGTATTTTTTTCGCATATCGTCTTAAATTTGATAATTAAAAGTTTTTAACATCGTTACGTAAAAATTTTCTATTGCTCGTGTGTGTGAATAACTTTTAACCTTGTCTCTTTTGAATTTAAAAAGTTTAATCATTTTATCAGGTTTTTAAACAATTTTAAAGCATTTGAAAGGTATTCGTTGTAGGTTAAAGCTTTTAAAACATCACAATTACGGGACATGGGTCAATAAATGTTATATATTTTATTCGAAGTTGATGTGATATTCATATAGAAAGTTTAAAGAAATTCAAAAACGTCTCTAAACGCAGTTTTGCTTCTGAAGCTCCTACAAGAATATATACAATTTACAAATGATTTTGGTATTACGTTTGTATGAACTATGCATCCTCTGCCGGACTCAAAAACTGTGGGTCTACCGCGTAATTCTCATTTTCATCAACATCAACTTGAGATTGAAATTTGACGTGCGTGCGACGACGCCCGCCTAACATGTAATCTCTTTTGCACGCGTTCAATTTCGCATGCATTTGCTTGAAGTTGATACAAATGAGAATTACGCGGTAGAGCCCCTGATCAAGGCATCGAAATAAATCGAAACAAGAAAAAAATTGCCATTTGAAAATCATAATACTTTTTTCATATACTACTTTTATTTATATACTTTGCATAACATTATTGTTTTAGTTACTCTATTTGACAGCAATATTTTATTTATAATACATTTTACTTTGTGTGCCGGCGCGCCCCGCAACGCGCGCCCGTTTTCTCAACATAACTTAATATGTACCCAACATCTCCTCTTCCTGCTGATTTTTATATTCGTCGTCAAGTGGGATGGCTATGATCGTTAGTTCACGGAATGTAAAGTGCGACATTTCAAAAGCGACACGACTTCTCTGGGTGGAATTCAATCAAAAACAGTATAGCTTGGTAAGTCTGACGCCGAGCCGTAATTTCGTTGAAAACACGCCACGTGCTGTCTACTCGCTGACGCCGCGCGTTCGCCTTGTGAACGCAGGCGTCACATGGACCAAATAAAAAGTCCGTAAAGGACCGAAAAGTCCTAAATCATCAAATAGGACTTTTTCAACCGTGAGCGAGTCCGCAGACTACGGACCGATTGAACTTTATCGGACTTCGGGTTAGTCCGTTCAGTCCGTTGGTCCGTTGCTGGTCCGAGTCCTATTTGAACGGACCAACTTAGGACTTTTATTTGGTCCATGTGACAGCTGACGCAGGGCTGATCCTACGGTCGGTACCTAGGGTTGCCAATTCTCCGACGAAACAACCCGGGAGATTTGAACAAATCGGTGGACAATTGAATGAAAGTCGGTAATATTTGTTAATTTTTACGGTTCCGTACATAAAAGGTACAAAAGAAACCTTTATGGCGAGACTCCGTTCGTATGTCACAGCCTCATAACTTCAGCACGGTTAAAGATAAAGACATGAAATTTAGCAAAAAAATATAATTAATTGGCCACATATGACGGTGTAAAAAAAATATGAAAAATATGAAATTGTTCAAAAAATGTCCAAAACCAAAGTGAGAAAAATAAAAAATATTATCCTAAAAATACAATATGGGTATCAAATTGTAGATATTAAAAAGTTGATTGTAAAAATATATACTTTTACTATATTTACTGGTAGTGGTCTCGAGAAATCTTCAAAAAACCCCAAAAATATGTATTTTGTCCTCCCCCCTTATTTCCGAAACTGGTAGACCGAAAAATATGAAAAAAAATGTCAATTATAGATCATAACTGGCCAATTACAGGAAATTTATAGAGATTAAAAAAATTTAGCACAAATGAGAAATATAAAAAAAAAAAAAATATAAAAAAACATTATGTGTTTCAAATGCTGGGATGGTTGGGAACCCTATCGGTACCGGTAAACCTACAACAGCAAACCGAAGTTGGTCGAAACGGTGCTAGTCTGGTGCTGTTCGGTGCCGATGCGTAATAATGTGTGACGACCTTTATGGTGCACTGTGCAGGCACCACGGTGAACAAGCTATGCGTAAATATCAAGTGAGAAAAGGTGAAGAAGACATATCATCCATCCATCAGCCCGTATTTCATCCACTGCTGGACATAGGCCTCCCCCAATTACGCCATTCTTGGCGGTCCTCAGTCATCCTCATCCAGCCGCCACCCGCAACGTCCTTCAGATCGTCAGTCCAGCGGGCACGAGGGCGGCCTACGCTACGTTTTGCTGTACGTGGTCTCCAGTCCAATGCCTTACGGCCCCAATGGTCATCACGTCAGCGACAAATATGGCCAGTCCACTCCCACTTCAACTGGCAACTGGAAGTGGCAGTGGAAGAAGACATATACACAATTTAAATAGAATACAAAAAAAAAATACTCACACAAACACATGGTAATACTCTCGGTCTATAAATGGGACATTAGTGTAACTGCGGCCTCTCCAAGCATTCTTTTGAGTATTATGACTTTTATAATGGTGCTATTAACGCGTCCCTAAAGATTAGGGTATAGGAACAAACACCAGAAAAACAGGGATTTTATTAGGGACCCGTCAAACAACTGTAACCCATAGCAAAGCAAAGTCAATCCGTCTATCTAGCGGGTCAATTGAGGTTACAGAATTAATTTCATGAGATCACATTTTGAAAATATTTTGGAATTTCTTCTTTCTTTCTTTCTAAATTATTTATTGCACAAAACACAGTTTAATGTCCAACAGGTGGACTTAATGCAAGAAGCATTTTCTCCCAGTCAACACGACAGAAAGTACAAGAAAGTTATAGAGGCAGGTGTGCAAAAAGGCTTTACAATCTTAAATTTTAAACAGGAAATAAAACGTAAAAAATACATTTATGTACTGATATATAGTTTTGTAATTAAATACTAATAATGTAAAAAGTAAGCTTTAGAAAAAAAAATAAAAGAAGATAATATACTACATAAATACTTATAACAAACAATATTAATATAGTTAATTAAAGACGAGAGTAAATTACTAGTAGTGAAATTTTCAGATTGCTATGTTGATATCAGATCTAATGAATTTTGCTAAGATAATGTCTGCGCAATGACTGTTTAAACGAATTACGAGACGGGGCATTTCTTATTTCAACAGGAATTTCGTGTCTAATTAGCCGTTGACGGAACTTATATACAGACTGTACGACTTTTACTTTTCTTACATTTTCATTTAGATACAAGCGGATGTAACATGGTCGGCAATTCACCAGCCTATTCGGTTCCCGCGCAGGAATAATATAGTAGTTTATGCTACAAGGGCGCAAAGGAATAAATTACGAGGACGATTTAAAACACGAGCGTAGCGAGTGTTTTAAACGTAACCGAGTAATTTATTGCTTTACACCCGTGTATCATACTACGTTTTTCAATGCATAGTGTGAGGAAATGAAAACAAATATAATCTTGTGAACTTTAAATTATGATTGGCTCAAAAGGATTGTATCCAGAGCCGTTAAACAGTGGAAAAAAAGTATAACATCTATGGTACACAAGAAAGGCTGCAGGTTAGCCAACCATTGAAAACAAATTAAAAAAAAATAAAATAATAAAGCCCTAGGGCAAAATAATCGACTTTCTGTTCGGTTTTGATGCATAAAAAGTGGGCCTTTACGAGCACATGCATTGAAAAAATATTTATATTCTTTTCAGAACATAGTCCATAATATTTTGTTAGTAACATATTGAACTTACCAACTATGTTAATACACATTAATAACAATACTAAACAAACAAAACACTGAAAACAATATTTACAACAATAGAATTAAATGAGACTTGAGGATACTTCATGATTTATATAAAAACGGCTCACCTCAATACGTGTTATGATCGGGAAAGCTGACCAGTTTCAGCAGATTTAGACTGCCTTCATCTGGGCGAGTGAAGACGTTTACGCGACGACGTTACGCCTCACACTGAAAGCAGATGAATGCAGTCTAAATCTGCTGAAACTGGTCGGCTTTCCCGATCATAACACGTATTGAGGTGAGCCGTTTTTATATAAATCAATGTTTACAACATTAACAATATCTATTATATAAAATAGAAAAGCTAGAAAGGGACAAAATTCACGGGAAAGGGGGAGATGGCACTCTACACACCTTTGTGTGAGCGTATCACTCACACAAACGCCAAAATCGATTCCTGCAATTCGATTCCTTGGATTGTGACAATGATGAACGGCATAAACAATATGGGTTTGTATAAGTGATCGCTTAATAATTAAAGAAAGAAATTATTAGTTCAAAATGTTCCGCGTTTCAGAAATGTCAGAGCTGTATCGCATGTCTTAGCGGTCTTTCATACTGATTTGGGTTTGAAAAACGTAACATCATGCAACGCAACTTTAAACGCAAATTTAATATTTATTATATTAGGTCTTTACATATAAAACTGCTGTTTTCTATAGAGAATTTAAAGGAAACTCAATTTTCTTCTTCTTCTTCTTCTAAATTCTTTATTGCACAAAACACAGTTTAATGTACAACAGGTGGACTTAATGCTAGAAGCATTTTCTCCCAGATTCAATTAAAATTAAATTAATTAAAGTTAAAAGTAAAATTATTCATTTTCAGTACTAACATTTTTGCAATTTTTTTAGGGATGACAAAACCAAATGATGTGTTTTCTTTTGTGTATAAATGAGACAACATTAAGCCAACAGCAACATTCATTTAATTTTTGAAAAGTGTCAGCTGTAAAAAGTTATTTTGAATCTTATTATGGAAATGGATGGCGTTTAGGACGAACTGTTTTTGACATTTTAATTTTGGTTATCAAACTGACAATAAAAACAGAATTTAATACGTAGATGTAAATCCTTTTAAACAAAAAACAAATGATAGAAATAGCTATTGAATTACTGGCACTATGAATATGAAGGAAAATTTCGGCAATTTCATATGTAAAGACCTATTATTTTCAACGAAGGTGGAGCCGCGGGCCCATCTAGTTTATCTGCAATGCACTGACATCTAAAACACATGTATAGGGCTGTCCATTTGGTTGGAGAAGGTTTTCAGTAGGCTATTGTCGCTGAAAACTGGTACACAATACAAATAAAATTTAATTCTTGCTCGTTGTCATGTCAATATTCTCAACGAAATAAAACAAAAACTGAAATTTAAGGGGCTCCACAATGGCATCAGTTTTGCATCGCATTCAGTTCCGTCAATGTAGATATGAAAATTTGAAAAAATTATAGGTTGTTTTTTGACTAAAGAAAGCTATTAATTACACTTTATAAATAAACATACTTTCAATCTTCTTTTACTTTAAAAAAAGCATGAGTTTTACGAAAAAAGCGATTTAGTTTCCATATTTCAAAACCGATTGAAACGAAACCAACACACGCAGATACTAACTAGAAAAAAAACATTTTATTACATAAAGAAATGATAATTAATGTCCTAATGTAGCCGTGATATTATAATAACTGAAGTTTTGCGTGCGCGGTTTCTGATTAGAGCAGGACAGACAGTTAAAAAACGTAAGCGTTAGAGCAGGACTGAATTTACACATTGTACAGCCCCTTAAGGTTAAACGTCACGTCAGTTGCTTAGCGCAAAGTGCATAACTTAACTTTGTTTTTCTTGTTAAGAAATAAAAAATTTAAAAGCATTTTGGTCTGTGGCAATTGACACCGATAATTCAGTATTAGTGAAGTTTATAAAGCAAGAGTTTATACATACAATTTGTATATACAATTAATCATGATCTTTTCAAAACCAACTAAAATGCTGTTTTAACTTTGGTTGGACAAGATCATGACTAATTGTGCTGCGTGAGAGAACCAGCTCTCAACATGCTGAGCGATGGGCAAGTATGACAACTTGTAGACAGACGAAAGCGGTTCTACCAACCGTGGACCGTCGCCTGACAAAGAAACTACTTCGTCTCAATAGGCTGAACCTTCGCATGATGGTAGGGCTAATTACGGGACATAGTAACCTCAACAGACATTTCTATAATATAGGTCTGACGGACAGTCCTCTATGCAGAGCTTGTATGGAGACCGAAGAAACGCCGACCCACGTGACGATAGACTGCGTAGGCGTCAGCACACAACGGGCTAAGATCCTCGGGGAACCGGGGACGCTTCGCCAATCCTGTGGCGACCTAAGCCGCCTCTTGGGATTCTGGCGAGAGCTGGGCTGGCTGGACTAGCCGGCTCCACACTTTCCACGCACAAAGGTCCAAGTAAGAGACTAGGTGCGGAAACCGAGCCCACCAAGAAGAAGAAGAAGAAGAAGACTAATTGTGCATTAAATTTCAAATTCATGCTTTATAAACCTCACTAATACTGAACTATTGGTGTAAATTGCCACATACCAAAAGATTTTTCAAATTTCAACTTCTTCATAGGAAAAACAAATTTAAGTTATGCAATTTGCGCTAAGCGACTGACGTTTAACCTTAAACACAAACATAATTTCATTACAACACAATACATACATACAGCAACATTAAACAAAATACATAACAACTTATATACCTATTTATATTATATACAAATATACAAATAACAAGCTGTATTAATGACGTACGCAGAAAATTTAACCACAAGTTGTACAACTTTTGTGTTATGAATTTTATAAAAACGTTTTTTTTTTGATAGAAAGCGACGAGTAGGGGGCTATTCCGGAGAAACAATCGAAGCGAGACTTCTAAAACTCGAGCTAAAAATGTAACGCGTTCGACAGATAAAACCGGTTTTTACGGTCGAGAAGGCTAATTCGACAGACTGGGAATTACCCCTAGGTCTTAAAAATTAATATGGGAAGTGAACTTTATTAAACGTGTTGTTTAAAAAAAACTATGGAACTGGTTCAGTGTAATCAGTAGAGAATGTGCTTTATTTTTTGAGTATGTAATTAACACACCCGAAAATTTAAAGAATTCGCTTAGGTGAAATTATGTTAAGGTGTGATAATTCTAAAACCATTTTGAGATTGAGGTTTAATAAGTCGAATTTTAGAACTTTTGGTCTAAAAAACCTCATGATCCCACGCGTTGAATTTCGCATGCATTTGCTTGAAGTTGATACAAACGAGAATTACGCGGTAGAGCTCCAGGTCTTAGCTAGATTACGTTAAAACCCATCTAATAAAATATAATTGTAGTCTATATGTCATTCTTAATTATCAAACCAGGAGAATTGGTGTCGAAAAAGACCTCATTTCAATAAATATTTCTATCGAGCCGAATTTCTCCAATCGCGTTTCTGTTTTAACAGATCCCTAGAAAAAAAATCCAAAAACAATATACTATTTTATTAAAATAATACATTATTTACTGAGGGAGATATACAAGTTCTTAAAACGTCGATTTTTTTCCCGTAGCGCCTTAATTAAGTCCGTAACCACACCGTCGAATTTAATTAATTAAAGGCTAAGAAAATTGAAATGAGCGTTTTTCCTTTTGTCAAATTTAGTGTTAAATTAGATTCCTAGATGGCATTGTCGTATTCTTTAGCAACAAAATTAAAGCAAAATTTGGACGGATTTCAAACAAACTTTGACATTACGAAACACATTTTATCTATGGTGACATGGACAGCGCCATCTGGAGGAAACCTAAGAACTAAGAAAAAAAAACAACGAGAAAAACGCTCAATCTTATTCTACATTTAAAATCCATTGGCCTAGTTCTCTCCAATATCTCACAAAATAAAATGCATCCCAAGAAACTAAAGAAATCCTTTCAGGAAACTATCGGACCGGAAGAGGAAGTTGTATTTTTGGCCACCTATTTTCTTCGCGAAGTAGACTGGCTTATGAACAACAACTTTACCTAACAATTTCGAAAATAAAGCTAGAAAAGCAAAGGCTTCCAATTCTCGGATTACGTCTACTCGAATCCCAACTTAATTTCGCAGGTTCTAGGGATTATGTTGGCTTGAACGTCGGTTGTTTGGGAGGGACATAGCCTGTAGCGGTTCTCGGGCATGTGGAGAGGCCCTCCTAACCTGAAGTGTTTTTGGTTATTTCTTACAGTGAAAGCTCTTCACAAAAATACACTCAACAAAATATTATGTTTATGACCTATTTCATTGTGTTTATACGAGTATCTAAGTATTACCGCTCGTATTGTGATTTGTTTTAAATTCTATTTGGGAGAAAATTTAAGCCTGTCAAATAAAATACTATGGAGTCGCCATGGAAAAGGAATCTGTCATCTTTATTTTATTTTATTTTATTTGGGACTTCAACAGCACATACAGTTTTAATGATAATACAGAAAAAAGGAGTACAGTAAATATCGCCAGTGACAGAAATCCGCCGTAAATACAGTTAACAATAATAATTAAACAAAAACATACACGGGTGACTTAATCTAGAGATTTAGGTTTCATCGCTTAACAAAATCATGAGCACACATATATAGGTATATGTATATATCTATGTATATGTAAATATAAATATATATACATATATATCAAAAAATGTGTAAATAGACTATAATATATAAATAAATGTGTTATAATAAATAAGAAATGAATAAATATTTAGAATAAAAGTATTAAATTAATAAGAGACTACCTTGTAAGAGAAAGTGATTTTAGAATTCGCCTTTTGAAGGTATGTTTAGTACAATCAAAAGGATCAATGTTATGACACTTTTTATTATAATTTGAAAGAAGACGTAGTATTGGGGAATTTTGAGCATAGTTGGTGTTTACTCGGGGGACGCTAAACAGAACAGTCACACCGAAAAGTATACCTTTTAGTTACACCTTTTTGTTTCATTACAAAGTACAAAACGGATATTTTTCCTTGCCATCGTATATCATGATGTCTTAGAGACCGTACTTTGTATGTTGGTATAATAATAAACTTAGTTTGATCTCAGATTCAAATTCAAATTCAATTCAAATTAAAATAGTTTATTTTGTAAAGTAAGTTCACATAACACAGTTTTTACGAGTCAAATTTAATCTTTTAAAAATATTTGTAATAAAATAATAAATGTACATGAACTTAATTAAAGGTTTATTTATTTAATGTAGCAATATATATACGATTAAAATTAAAGGTAAAATCTATAGTTATAAAAGGTGAAATCCAATCAACCGCCCGAACCCATACCGGAGACCCGGCCAGGGACCAGGAACAAGGTTCAATGATCACCAACCGAAACGAAACCCCAGCACGAATCCAGGCGGCCGACCAAATTCCACCCAAAGATCTTTTAACGGGACACCTGACGCTAGAACATCAACAACACCAGGTTTTCAAGGGTTCATTGGAAGAAGGTCTCTCCTCATATTGAAGAAAATATATTTGATTCATCGATGTTTTATTTAGGAATTCCACCTATAAACAATGTTTTAAGATTTATACATTCGTCAAAAAAAAAATGTTTTCCACCCTCTTTTTTTTGGTTTTCAAACGTTCGTTGCAAAAACGCGGTTAAGAGATCAACTCGATTTTTTTTTTATAAAATAGGCAATAGAAATATGAAGGGATGTTACCTAAATCCAATATTTTTTTCCCAACAAATATTTCAGCATTAGCTAAAAACACACCAATTTGTTGTTTTGCTGCATGATCACTAGTATTACGCATCCAAGAACAAGAGGCGAAAGAGCCAACATATAATCGCCTCTAAGAAAAGCAAATAAGGTCTTTGCCGTTAGACTTATAGTGCTGGACGGGTAATAAAAAAAGTTGCTAGAATATGCCATCCTCTGAATTTATCTTATTTATCTTTATCGAACACTTTTCGAAAGGAAAAGGGAGCTGTTATTCCTTATTTACTGCCTAATAGCTAGGAAACGGCTACACCTTTTGTTTTCGGTACACGTAGGGTTGCCAACCATACTTTAAAATAAAGTATCTTACGTTATTTTGGGTTCCTGTACTTTATACTTTTGAATACCAATAAGTACGTGAAAATACTTTATATCAATCTTTACATAAAATTTGACGTAAACTGAAAACAAAAACAGAGCCGTAAAGAAATCCAAGGAAAAATGTATGACTTCCTTCATTGTGGATGATATTTTTTTATATTGTGCATTTGTGTTTATGCAAATAGCACAAAAAATACAGTTTCAGAAAAGGATTTGAGGATGTTAGTATGTAGTCTGGCCTTCCTAGTTCCTACCGCCCGCAGCTACCGTGACATTTTTTTCAAAAAAGCTTTGAACTCTCTTGAATAAAGAATACTTTTTTCTAAAGGACCGTACTTTTTATTTACCTTCCCTGAAATCAGATATACTTTATTTCTTCTAAAAAAAGTGGGCAACCCCAGGTACACGATGCCTATATTTAAGACAAAATTTTAATTTATTAATCAGCATTCTTGTACCCACTTTTTGAAACTTAAAAAATATTTGATTTGATTACCAAAATGTAATCACCAAACAATATAAAACAATTCCTCGATAATTCATGTACCGTTGGCATATTGTTACTCGTAATATCCTCATATCTACTAAATTTTTAAAAGCTACAATTTGATACCCATATTGTATTTTTAGGATAATACTTTTTATTTTTCTCAGTTTTGTTTTCGAAATATTTTGAACAATTTCAAATTTTACACATTTTTTTTTTCATTGTGATATGTGGACAAATTAATGCTATTTTTGTGTGAAATTTCATGTCTTTATATTTAACTGTGCTAAAGTTATCAGGCTGTGACATATGGACGGACGGACAACGGAGTCTCACCATAAAGGTTCCTTTTGTACCTTTTAGGTACAAGGGAACCCTAAAAAGATCTCTTCATAAAAACACTTAGTAGGTCACCATTGTGGAGCATACAATATACAAAGATATTCAACATAGTTGCACCTTCTCTTCACAAAATCCCACGGACGGTGCAGTTTGTTCTTCGACTATTTGTTTCAAATTGTTTGAATAATTTGAATAAGAAATACAAAGTTATAAATATGAAATTCTATGATCCAAAACTGCAAAATGAAGTTGGATAAGTATTACTACATAAAGAATTAATAATGATTTTAGGATTTACTCCACATAGAATTAATAATGATTTTAGGATTTACTCGACATATAATTAATTAGGATTTACTCCACATAGAATTAATAATGATTTTAGGATTTACTCCACATATAATTAATAATGATTTTAGGATTTACTCCGCATACAATTAATAATGATTTTAGGATTTACTCCACATAAAACCTTATGACACGTGACCTTATTGATTGTATAGAAAGTGTAAGGAAATACGAACTTTGCCGAACAGTGGCGAAGATTTGTATGCGCATTATCACTTTGGGAGCACTGTACCCGTTTTGATGATCATAATATGTCAGTGAGTGGGATATTCTATCCGTATAGGACGTATCTTTTTAACTTGATTTTTTATAGCAGTAGTTAAAAGATAATAATTGCCTTGTAAAGTTTACTTCATTATTTTATTTTAAATCATCCATCCATCCATCAGCCTAGTTCGTCCACTGCTGGACATAAGCCTTTCCAGGACTTTGCCACTCCCGGCGGTCATCCTGGAAGAATTTCCCGGCTATTAAGGATGGACATACCGCCATCCATCGGTCCCAGGCATGGTGGGCCTCCTGGTTTTTTGCCTTGCTTGCGTCCTCTTACTCAACCCCGAATTACTTCGAGGGGGTCTCCAAGTAAGATGGTGGTATCTCTACAGTCGAGCCCGGCATCAGCTCTACCATCTGTTTTATTTTAAATGTATTATTTTATTCAGAAAGGTCACCAATAAGTTTGAGATGGCTCGCCGGGCCCTCGCCCGCCCCACCTGCCCCTACACACGCATATAGCTATATATATATGTATTGGCGCCTATACATACATACACATCCACATCCGTGCAGGTTCTAACCATGAAAGTCTAGACTCGGACTTGACTATTGAATTACTTTTCACATTGTGTCTGAACTGATACCATGTTATTGATATCGGATATATATTAATCGATTAAGTTAATATACTATTATTTACTTGATTCAAGATATCTAAGCCATAGTAGGAAAGGTTAAGAAGAGATAAACACAGGCATATGCTTTAAAAACTCTACTAATTTAATAAATCTTTTATCGTTGTTCTCGAAATGGCCCAAAATGAAGTTAATAAAGGGGAAAGACAACGACTACAAAAAACCCCTTTGGCCTTATTATCTATAGTTTATCTAGTACATAAGAATTACATTTTTAAGACAACTATACATTTATTTCTTTAAACGATTTCATGATTCAGATTCGAACTGAATTATTCTTTGTATAACAATATATGTATTAAACAAGCCTACTTGTTTACATCACCAGTGAGACAATATTTACGCTACCAACACACAACCATACATTTATTTCTTTAAACGATTTCAAGATTCAGAGTCGAACTGAACTCTCTTTGTATAACAATATTACTTGTTTACATCACCAGTATAGAACATATCGCATAACTGGGACATGATCACTGTGTCTTTCTTTATAAATAAATAATCCGTCGGTTCGAACGACAGATTGGCACAGGTATATTAAACTGAGCTCTCTCCCTTGTATAACAAATATGTATAAACAATCCTCACTTGTTTATATCATCAGAGACAATATGAACGTAAATATCTACTAACGAGTCGCCTCTGTCAGCTTTGTCTCAAAAGAATTTTTAGAGCAATAAAGAACACATAAATAATTTGTCAGAGCATGCAATTTTTATGTTGCTTAAATGTCCGATTATATTAGACATGTATCGGTATCTCTGTACATTTCATTAAATGTTAAATAACATTGCGTTCTCTAACAAATACAAGGTTTATATCGGTAAATAATCAATATTGTGGAATATAGTTTCAACCCCTCGCTTTTAACTACTTTGCTCGAAAATGGAGCCAATATTCCATAGATAACGTTATGTTACCACTTAACTTGAATTTTAATAGTTAGAAAAATTCAAACACAATATCGATTTTTAACCGAAGGTTTTATGTATGTACTTAGCTTTATTTCGTGATCCCCGCGTCGATCTTTACTAGCTTTAGCTTTAGCTTGTCAACAATTTTGATTTCAAATTTCACAATAAATAGAATTAGACAAACAATTATATTTGTTTATCTCTTGGACAAATCAGTGTCCTCTCCTTTACGTGTCAAAACCTCGACTCTCACCCTCTCTCCTTTTCTCATTTTACAACAAAGCTTCCCAAATATATCTTAACAACTAATTAATCTACTTTCACTCTTATCACTGCACTTATAATGTCCAATTTCACTTAAGCACAGATCCGCTATTATCGACTTCGACGCACGCCCATGCCTATGACGTCACGTTCTCTTGATTTGTGATTGGCTGGTCAAACGATGACGCAATCGTCACCATTTTTCGGACGCTTTCTCCCGATCCAGGACTTCCCGCCAAACAGCTAGGCCTTCTCCAACTGTAGTCAGCACAAATCTAGGTTTCAAACCCAAACCCTTGCCTTTGCGCAATAATCCACCTTGATCTCTCCTTTGGCTGTAATTAGAAGATAAATTCCCAGTACAATATCATTTGTCCTCGAACAAATTTATCCTTAGAATTTGAGTTGTTAAAGCTCAAATTCACACAATAATCAAAGAACGTTGTCTACTACACTCTGCCTGCTTCCGTGATCCACATCTGTGTTGCATATCTCATTTAAACGCTGCCTATGCGTATGTGAACAAAAAATAATTATTGACAACTGACCCACCCGTAGTGCAGGCACTAATTTATGACTTCGTTCTTAGGAATAGCAAATTTATCCTTTAATTTTTTCTTTAAAATACTTATTTCGCTTTCGTGGTGCTTTATGAATGTGTGTGTGCAAAGAATTTGCATGCCATCACACGCCCCCTCCAAATAAGAGATGGTTTGAGAGTAGAAAACTCCAAAGTATTTCTAATTTTAATAAACCCTATCGATCAGAGCCACTCCGCTTGCGATAGCAAATTAACCATTCATTATCTTTCTCAAAACAAAATTTAACCAAACTAACTGTCATTTCTGATCCCTTAGAATAAAATTCCGACTATCTCCCATTATTAGTTTTTACTGTATCGGCTTTGTGACCGTTCCGACGCCCGAACGCCCTTTTTTCGAAAGTTTGGGTCCTAATTGCTTATCTGTCTAACATTTACACTTCTAATTCTAAGAAACATTTTTTTGTTTGTTACAACTCTATTGTTATTTCCGAAAATACTCTGAAACAATGAGCGTAGGTAAGTTTTTTCTAAGTTCGTGAAACGTGTTAACAAAACCTAAAGCCCAACAAATGGCCCATTAACTTTACAATTTTTAAAATGCTTTACAATAATTCCGTCTTACAGTCAATCTTTATGACTCCATTTGTAATTGCTGCTCATTTCTAAAGATCTGTTTTTCTCAAGCTTGCCGGTCTTGTTCGTTTAAATTACTTCCCACGTTTAGAATACAGACAAGCTACTTTATTCGTGTGCTAACCAATACGACAACTATTTTTAACCATAAAATTTTGTCTTTCCAGCCGGAAATCACTTCCGTGTTGACCAAAACTTTGTTTGTATTTGTATACTTATGACATAGTTGCTTTCTTTGAAATTAATTCAAATATCTATATGTTTGTATTTGTAACTATTCATTGCGTCATTATTAGTTCAAATATATATATGTATTTGTATACTTATGTACCTACTTGATAATTAAAAGTCTTGTAACTATTTTGTCTCGATCTCTGGGTACTTGCGTAAAAATGCCCTCTTGACAAAGTCTCGCTATTATATCATATCCGAGTCTATTTTTAATTTTTGTACAGTAGATATGATTACTTTGAGAACGTAGGGCCTTCGTGCCACATAATGTTTACAGAATGTTTCCTATAGTAATTCTCGTAAACCATACCTACTTTATTTATTGCATGCTTTTTAGGATAACTTTGCTATTCCGGTCTACGTTTCACATTTTGTTCCAAATCTCTGATAAATTCAAACGCTGTGATCACCGTAACTTCTCCGGTCCTTGCAAACCACAACATTTGCACGTCTGATTCAAAATGCCTCATAATCGAGTTAATTAAACCTCGTTCATTAAACGGAATCGTTAACCAATTTATAATCTCTACTTTACATGCAAAATATTCACACATTGATAGAGAGCCTTCTAAATTAAATGAGCCACTCATTAAACTATTTTTGGCTTTTTCTTGGTGTCTTTCTGACCAATAAAAGCGACGAAAATCGACCTCAAAGTCCTTTATCGTCAACCAATTTTCACGATATATTTCCAAGATTTCACGAGCTGGACTAATTACGCACTCTGTGGCGATATCAAGCGCTTTTACTTGCGAGTTATTTGAATTTATATATTTTTTTAATCGTTCAAGGAACCGAATAGGTTGTACATTTCCTCTACCATTAAAAAAAACGGTTTTTCTATAATCTTTTGCCTAATTCTGATATTCCCATCGCAACGGCAAGTTGTCGCTAAACCATCAACCTCCGATCTACCAACGCAATCATCCATAGTTATACCGTTCATCTGTGACTCAAATGACTCGACTTTCTTTAAAATATCTTTCATTCTACCGGCCAACAATTGATATCCGTCATCCGTGATCAGTTGTGCATTCGCGGTTGCATTTTCCGCATTAGGCGTAGATCTCCTACGGACGCGTTCTCTTGACCCATATCGATTTAATTTTACCGCTTTTCTAGCCCGTGATCTACTGTTTCGCTTTACTATGCGTCCTGTCATTTTTGAAAAATTTGTATTTACTTTTCTAAAATAGAATTTTTTTGTCGTACAAATTTACGCTGAAACTTTCTTTATTATTATTAGTGCACATGGGACACCCGATTATTGACATGTATTATTTATACTTAGATACCCACACTTCAACCAACGCTCTGCAAAATATTACAGGGAAACAGGCAACATATAACAGACAACATTTTCATAATAATTTCATCCCTGTAAAGTCACACATAAAATGTCTCAATATAACCTTTTAAATGTATACTTGTCTTTTTTTTATTTTAATTTCTGTGTTATTAAGAACACCTCTCCAATTTATTATCTCGGTTGGACAGTTTATTAATAAATATTTTATGTAAATCGTTTTCTGAACTCAGTAATTATATCATAGATTCTCAGTGATATTCTGAGCAATCAAAATTTCTGTGTTATAGTAGTCTATGTGTTACCCATAGCTAGAGCTTATATTTCTAAGTTTTCTCGACCCGATCTCAATAAATCAAGGAGCTTGCAGATCACGCCAGTATTCTCAACCCGATTAATAAAAAACCAAGGAGCTTAACGTGACCCAAGTTTATTCTCACCCAATTAATAAAAAACCAAGGAGCTTGCAGATCAACCAACTAATCTCACCCAATTCATAGGTATGAACCAAGGAGCTTAACGTGATCCAAGTTTATTCTCACCCGATTCAAAGAAAACCAAGGAGCTTGGAAGTCTGCTGAATGTCTGGTTTCCAGGTCTCCTTTTTTTTTGTTTACGTAATTTTACGTATAATTTGTAAAATCGACTCTAGATCAGATCTGAGACGATAGCTGACTCATTTTTTTGTTTAGTCACAATTTAGCACTGTGTAAACAAGTTTTTCCCCCTTTGTATAGTATGATTTGAATGCATTCGATAAATTTATTACTGAGCGGCCGCTCTCGAGTTCAGCTTTTACTATTATGAGCCTTAAGAAACACAGATTTCAGCAGCATAAACATTAACTAGGGTAACGTTTCTTTTCTCTATTTATTGAATCAACTTCGCCTGAAATGGGCGTATTTCTGGTATGGTCGTGACAGTGTCAACTAAACCATTCTTTATATATACTATAACACTATAATTTTACTATTACAATATTATATAGCTTTAAGCTTAATGAGTACTTTCCAAACAGGAATGCAATTTCAGTGTCAAGGTTTCTAGTATAGCCAGAAAGCTTTTTACTTTTTATAACACTGTAAAAAAAAAACATTAAAATAGCTAATAATTTTAATGTGAATGAAACGTCCAACACAAGATAACGATTGCCAAGTAAACGAATAGTTATGGCCTGATCAAAACCCGTCAAGCGTGCTTCTCTCTTCTCTCCCTTTTAGTTTTAATATTTATTTATTATGGCTGTCATTCAGTTAAATAAATAAGGTAATTATAATTATTTCCATATGAAATAATTATTCCACACAATGTGATATTATATAATTATGTGTATATAATTCAATACTGGACCCCCTACGTTGTGTATTTTTTTATTTAGGTATTATCAAGTTCTTTCTTAGTTGCGTCTGCTTTTGCTAGACCGCAAATTCTAAGATCCTGGTCACGGCACCACGTGAGATGGCTCGCCGGGCCCTCGCCCGCCCCACCTGCCCCTACACACGCATATAGCTATATATATATGTATTGGCGCCTATACATACATACACATCCACATCCGTGCAGGTTCTAACCATGAAAGTCTAGACTCGGACTTGACTATTGAATTACTTTTCACATTGTGTCTGAACTGATACCATGTTATTGATATCGGATATATATTAATCGATTAAGTTAATATACTATTATTTACTTGATTCAAGATATCTAAGCCATAGTAGGAAAGGTTAAGAAGAGATAAACACAGGCATATGCTTTAAAAACTCTACTAATTTAATAAATCTTTTATCGTTGTTCTCGAAATGGCCCAAAATGAAGTTAATAAAGGGGAAAGACAACGACTACAAAAAACCCCTTTGGCCTTATTATCTATAGTTTATCTAGTACATAAGAATTACATTTTTAAGACAACTATACATTTATTTCTTTAAACGATTTCATGATTCAGATTCGAACTGAATTATTCTTTGTATAACAATATATGTATTAAACAAGCCTACTTGTTTACATCACCAGTGAGACAATATTTACGCTACCAACACACAACCATACATTTATTTCTTTAAACGATTTCAAGATTCAGAGTCGAACTGAACTCTCTTTGTATAACAATATTACTTGTTTACATCACCAGTATAGAACATATCGCATAACTGGGACATGATCACTGTGTCTTTCTTTATAAATAAATAATCCGTCGGTTCGAACGACAGATTGGCACAGGTATATTAAACTGAGCTCTCTCCCTTGTATAACAAATATGTATAAACAATCCTCACTTGTTTATATCATCAGAGACAATATGAACGTAAATATCTACTAACGAGTCGCCTCTGTCAGCTTTGTCTCAAAAGAATTTTTAGAGCAATAAAGAACACATAAATAATTTGTCAGAGCATGCAATTTTTATGTTGCTTAAATGTCCGATTATATTAGACATGTATCGGTATCTCTGTACATTTCATTAAATGTTAAATAACATTGCGTTCTCTAACAAATACAAGGTTTATATCGGTAAATAATCAATATTGTGGAATATAGTTTCAACCCCTCGCTTTTAACTACTTTGCTCGAAAATGGAGCCAATATTCCATAGATAACGTTATGTTACCACTTAACTTGAATTTTAATAGTTAGAAAAATTCAAACACAATATCGATTTTTAACCGAAGGTTTTATGTATGTACTTAGCTTTATTTCGTGATCCCCGCGTCGATCTTTACTAGCTTTAGCTTTAGCTTGTCAACAATTTTGATTTCAAATTTCACAATAAATAGAATTAGACAAACAATTATATTTGTTTATCTCTTGGACAAATCAGTGTCCTCTCCTTTACGTGTCAAAACCTCGACTCTCACCCTCTCTCCTTTTCTCATTTTACAACAAAGCTTCCCAAATATATCTTAACAACTAATTAATCTACTTTCACTCTTATCACTGCACTTATAATGTCCAATTTCACTTAAGCACAGATCCGCTATTATCGACTTCGACGCACGCCCATGCCTATGACGTCACGTTCTCTTGATTTGTGATTGGCTGGTCAAACGATGACGCAATCGTCACCATTTTTCGGACGCTTTCTCCCGATCCAGGACTTCCCGCCAAACAGCTAGGCCTTCTCCAACTGTAGTCAGCACAAATCTAGGTTTCAAACCCAAACCCTTGCCTTTGCGCAATAATCCACCTTGATCTCTCCTTTGGCTGTAATTAGAAGATAAATTCCCAGTACAATATCATTTGTCCTCGAACAAATTTATCCTTAGAATTTGAGTTGTTAAAGCTCAAATTCACACAATAATCAAAGAACGTTGTCTACTACACTCTGCCTGCTTCCGTGATCCACATCTGTGTTGCATATCTCATTTAAACGCTGCCTATGCGTATGTGAACAAAAAATAATTATTGACAACTGACCCACCCGTAGTGCAGGCACTAATTTATGACTTCGTTCTTAGGAATAGCAAATTTATCCTTTAATTTTTTCTTTAAAATACTTATTTCGCTTTCGTGGTGCTTTATGAATGTGTGTGTGCAAAGAATTTGCATGCCATCACAAGTTCCTACAAAGATAATATATTTGAAGAAAGCGTAGAGGAAGTAAGTTTAAGTAATCTTTAACTTATACTTTAATATGTTTCTATGTGTAATTTACTTCTGTGTCTTTTCCACGAAATAAATAAATAAATAAAATTTATGTTTGATTCCTCACGCCTGAGAAAAAGGGCCTAGACACATTGACTGACAGATATAAATTTAGAAGGAAAACAAAATGATCCTATGAGGGTTCCGTTTTTCCATGATGAGGTACGGAACCCTAAAAAGTATTTGATGGTATACCTTGGAACTTGGAAGTCAGTTTCAAACAGCTTTTGTCTGAAAAGACAATGAAAATGTTATATTTTAATTTATTCAACAGATTCTTATTTGTAAGCTTTATTATGAAGATAATAATATTAAATGAAATAAGCAAACATCAAAGCGAAATGTCTCCGGATACTTGAAAAGGATCAAGACAATAAAAACCTTCGCTGTAGCGAGCATTGTCAGCTAAATGAGTAATACAAATAAAATATATTTAACAACCTGACAAATGAAGTCCTTTGTAGCTGCTAGTTGTCAAAGTTATCACCGTCTTTATTCTGGTAAACGAAATGGGTCCGTTGCGTTTTAATTTCAAACAAAGTGCAACTATGCATATCGGCATGAGCACGAACATTTTTAACGGACAGTTTGTGTTGAATTTATTTTCTATAGTACAAGTAGGTACAGAGGAGCTGTACTTACTCTTACTATTGATGATATTACACCATAACTTTCCAATATAATGAGAAAGTGCTCAAATTTTATGTAAGATAATTGTACAGCTATAAGGTTTCCGAAAAATAAACTGAAGTTGTCGCTCAAAATTCCGAGATCTCTGCAACGGAAGCTCGTTTTCAAGGAGCGGTTTGCAATTTATTTTAAATGATGCTAAGCACTTTTACTATTTCTGTTCGATTAATCGTTTAATTTGTATTCTCAGCAATGCATAGCATTTTTTGGAGACTTTGATTCTGTAAAGCAACCTTACACTTTATTACAAACATTTTTAGTTTTAGGCTAATAGGGCTAAAGTAAAAGAAGTGCTGTTTTCGACACAAACGATTAGATATATAAACCTGCACTGATTTCAGAGGAAAACATTTTTTTTTGGTTCACTTTTTTCTTTCGTTCTTTTCAGTGCGATTGAACCTAAAATTATATTTCTACTTTTTCCTTTACTACCTAAAAATACGCCAAATTTTGTAATTGTAAATATGATATTAAGCGGCAAGATCAAGAAAAATGTTGTTCTAAAAGAATTTAAGGTCAACTTTGATTGTTTATTTGGTGTAGTTTAACAATAATTATTTGTGTAACATGAGAGCAAAGTTTGTTTTTGTTGCGAGGGCCGAGTTTGAATCCCGAGCAAGCGAAGAATGTTATAATTGAATCACAAGCGTAACAAATGATTTTAAGTTAGAATCCTGAGCGTGGTGAGGGATTCAAAGACACAAGAAAGAAAATCACTTTGCTCTCGTGTGATACATAAAACTTTTCGCTTACTAGCGAAAAAACACAAGATGTTAAGAGACTATGTTTTCGAACGAACTTATAAGAATAGCTTTTCCTTAAAACAATACTGCATATAAATCATTGGATATGAAATAAAATGTACGGAATGTTAATTGAATCCCAAAAGCTGTAAATAATCGGAAAATGTCTAATCCGACACCGATCGAAAGCGCAAACCAACACAATTATCACGCGGGCGTTTTACTCTCTCCGTTTCCGGTACAAATTCATACGGAGTCTATGGTACAGATTCCATACACGCTGGGAGGCTATAACCTTTTTATACCCGAAAGATAGCAAGGTTCGATGGGTAATTTCAAGACACAAAAAAAACGCGAAATCACTAGCGCACACAAAACGAAGCAACGACGAAGTGTCAATTTTGCCAATTTTTGCCTGAAAAAATTGTAAAAAATAAAGGAATCTAGTGTTGCCAGAAATACATTTTTTGGCACTTTTAATACTGGCTGCGCCATCTATTGAGTACTTTGATTTTATTTTTGTCTTTGAAAGCCCCTCATTATGGACTTGCTGAACGTTTCGTGAGCCAATCAAATACGAAATGTCAATTCACAGGTTCGTAATTCAAAACAATTTTCTTTGCTAAATAAGCAAAATTGACTTTTTCTCACTGATTTCACTGAGCTAGTGAGGTGAAAAAAATATTTTATCTGACACCATTGTCTATGAATGAATCAGAATAGTCATCCAGGTTACATTGTTTCAGTGCACAATATAATTTTACCTTTTACTCTTCACTCACTTTGTTAAGAGCAAGGACAATAAGACACTTTAAAAAAAGTACTGTCACGGGTGACGATGAAGCGATAATGTAAATAAAGCTGAAGTATTTATTTAAAAAGCGGCGGTAGCGCAAAGGTAGGGGGCGGGGGGGGCAATTTCACTAAAATCGGGCTTGCGAGGTATTTGTGACGATCACACAGCAAAGAAAATTACATGACAACTTAATTGTTTATCCTATTGTTTTTTTTAATTATTTGCCTATTTTGGACAGCTACAAAAAAGGTTTCCTTTAAAGAGATTATTTCTAAAACAAATGCTTCCCTAAGAATGCTTTGTAGGTTAATTTGACAGTTGATAAGGAGAATTCACCCTCAAAACCAACGTACCCTTTGTTGAAGCCAACAACTTTGTAACTTTGAGTAATGCGCAATGCTAAACAGGCCAGATGGACAAACTTCGTACCCCGAGTGTATTCATAACAGTACAAATGGCTTAGACCATTTCGGTTTAGTCTACTTAATGTTTTTTCCGTTGTACTACCCAAAATGCGAAATTTTACATTTTAGCGCGAGAGCGTCGACAGCCTGATGTTTCGAAACATTTATATAAGGTCTTTCAATTGAAATTGAAAGTAATTTAGGAGGTGATTCAGTATCGTTAATACATCACATTCCACTGCAAAGTACTTTTGTTTGCGCGAACTTTTTCTTCACTTGTCCATACAAACTGAGTCAGCTGATCGGACCACTTTGTACTGAGAAGTGAAAAAAAAGTTCGCGCAAAAAAAAGTGCTTTGTATTGGAATGTGATGTATTAACGATACTGAATCACCTCCTAAATTACTTGTAGTTAATATATATATATATACACTTAATAAAATAAAATTCAAGTTATTGTGAGATATATTTCGGGCCCTATTGTGACTGATGCCGGACCCAGGATAGGGCCCGAAATATATCTCACAATAACTTGAATTTTATTTTATTAAGTGTATATATATATATATATTAACTACATTTAAAGACAAACTAGTCAATTAATAACGTTTAATTACACTCCTAAATTACTTTCAATTTAAATTAAAAGACCTTATATATATCTTTTTATAAAACTTTTGACAAATATATCTACAACGTTATTAAAACTTGCGTGAGCTGACATACTAAAATATTATTATTACATACGGCTTGAACACTCACGTGTGATTATTGTTGACTATATGCCAACCGTTTCACCGATACAATTTCGGCATTATCAAGGCGAGTGTCGTTCTTAGGACGACGACGCGGCGTTCACCGTCGTTGTCAAACGGGCACTGGCAGCTGCCGATCGTCTCCAAAAATGTATGGACTGCCTAAACACAAAACACACCTAATTGGCCGCTAAGACCTGTTGTAAGCCAAATTAACTCGCCAATAATCTTTCCCAGTTCTAAGAATGACACTCGCCTTGATAGTGAAACGGTTGGCATATAGTCAACAACAATCACATGTGATTGTTCAAGCCGTATGTAATAATAAATATATCTACGCCAATTTTTTAAATGAATTATGTTGTTGGCTATGTAATCGGACGAAAGAAGGAAACGCGAGAACTTCAGAATCTCCAGTATGTTATGTATAAAATTCCACATAGTTGAGGCGCACAACGTCACATACGTATTTAACCTCTGTGGAATTTTTTGTGGAGGGAAGTTGTGACTATGTGGAATATCTTTATTGTAAGCTACATAATGCTGTTGTACCGGGTGTTTAAGAGGCTATGCGAATTTTATTTTTGTCACTGTCCCTCCAAGCAAAAATCGCGTAGTGCGAGAGGCGCGGATTCAGGGCTAAATGGAAAAAGTTGGTTTTATATTTTTATAAAAAAAAACTAAAATAGCTATCAAAATTTCAAATATCAAATCTCTAGATATTGTTAAAACACATCTAATAAAATATGTTTGAGCTCTGTACATGGTTCCTATTCGTCAAACGAGGAGAAAAAGTGTGTTTGAAGATCTCATTTCAACAATTATTTCTATCAAGGAAAATTTATCCAAACATGTTTTCTAATTTCAAAACCCTAGATTATATAGTCAAAATGCACATACCAGAAACTGATTATAATTTTTCGTGTATTTCATGAAACATACAGAAAAGAAACACCCGTATTTTTTTGCATATCGCCTTAATTTCAAATTGCGCTGTTTGGTTTTTATGACGTCATAATTTTATGTATGGAATTTTTTTCTGAATGCTGTCGTGTTGGGTATCAAATGAAAGGGCTTTATTAGCTGATTGTAAAAATGTACTACATCATAACATTTCAGCAACGTGTTTTCTAAAATCCAAAAAAACGTTTTTAGAACACACCAAGTTTGAGCTCCTCCAGCCCCCCTATTGTGTATCTTTAGTTGCCAACTGCACGAGGTGCCTATCATCAAAAACATAGCTAAAAACTGAAATTTCAAAATTGACTTTAGTGGGTATTGAACTATTAACAATCTGTGTCGTCACTTCAAGTGCGAAAATATCCTTAGGACATCGGAATTCGATAGTATATCTATGTTTTTGATGATAGACACCCAGTCCAGACGGCAACTAGAGATACACAATAGGCCCGCAGGTAGGAAACGGCTGAAGAAAATGTGTCACCTTATTCTATCACCTTAATTTTTGAAACAACTTAACCCGTCACGTCAACAGTAGAAAATATGAAATAAAATGAACTTATATCACAAGAAAAATTTAACCGAATTCAATTTTAACAGCAGACATTCACTAAAAATTTATAAAAATTATATTATATACTGACGGATGGTACCGAAATAACACTTTTCCCGACTTCTTTCTTCCTGAAACATCCATCCATCAGCCCGTATTTGTCCACTGCTGGACATAGGCCTCCCAAAAATTTGTCCACTGCTGGACATAGGCCTCCCCAAAATTATGCTACTCTTGGCGATCCTCAGTCATCCTCATCCAGCCGCCACCCGCAACGTCCTACAGATCGTCAGCCCAGCGGGCACGAGGGCGGCCTACGCTGCGCTTTGCTGTACGTGGTCTCCATTCAATTCCTGATAACATGTTATCTAATATTAATATGTTATCTAAAAGTGGGCGCATACTATGACGTAGCAACTGAGCTGAATCATAATTTATGTATGTTTCAGGAAGAAAGAAGTCGGCAAAAGTATTTTGGTACCATCATCGGTCAGTACATAAATATTTAAAACTAAAATATTTGTATTTGTTATATTTATATAAATATTATATAAATATTTGTATGTTATTTCAAATTATCTGTATGTAATTGTCTATTTGTTAAAAGTTTATTGTATTTATGAAGGCCATTTGAACTAAAGCATATTAGACAACTTCTTAAAAAAAACAACTTAGGTATGATCTTTTATATATTTTTAATTTTTAATATACACAAATAACACAATCATAAATACGCTTAAAAAAACCCAAGATAATTTCGGGCCCCCCAATTATTATTCCAACTGATTCCCGGCTCGAAGTACATATATCTTGGTTTTTATAAAGTGTATTTATAATTGTGTTAATTGTGTATATTTTAAATAAAAATATATATTAAAGTTCATATATACCTAAGGTATTTTTTAAGAATGTGACTAATATATAGATAATTTAGGTCAAGTGGCCTTCATAAATAAAAGAAAATTTTAACAAATAGACATTTAGATAATTTGAAATAACATCATTTTTAATAAACTTTTAATAAATTTAATAATTTTTCAATAAACAAATATTTTTTAATGAGTACTGTGAATTTCTTAACTATCTGTTGCAACAGTTATTGTCGCGACGACAGCGCCTTCTGTTCAGACTTAGCAAGGCGTGAAATCACATAACGCCCTCGTGAGCGTTCAGTATGTGCATTACAAACTGGTATATCAAGTAGTTAGAAAAAATTCGATGTACAGGTATGGTGGAAAAATTCGTCGTTCCAGATACGAACCTCGGTAGCGCTGTCATGTAAGCAGGAGGTCGCAGGTTCAAATCCTGGGCCGAGGAATTTTTTTCAAAATATTTGAGCTTTTAAATTTGTTTTTGATTGATTGCAAGTTTGTAATGCACTCCAATAATAGCAAATATTTCAGTTATAGTTTTAAATGGTACAAAATGGTACCAAAATAAACACTTTTGCCAACTTCTTTCTTCCTGAAACATACTCGTACAAACTTTGGACAAAGGTGCGTCATGAATGCATCAATTAAGTGTGTTCACTTGTACGAGAACCTGAAGCCATGACCATAATATAACCACCTTAACTAGCGTACGTAATAGTTGCTTGTAAAGTTTTGGTAAGTCAGGTAGTTTGTGCTGGAAGAAACTTCTAGTTGCCACTAGTTGCAAGTGCACTAATAGATCTAACAGTAGTTTCTTGTTTATTTCACCTACCTTGTCTGCTATAGAGTGACCGCCACAAAGGAAGTCCTCTGTCAAAGTACCTTTTGTAAAGGAATAATCACGAAATGTCAATTTATTTGTAACATGTTCATCGCCTTGATACATTAGTTAAAAAGACCGGCCAAGTGCGAGTCAGACTCATGTACCTAAGGTTCCGTATTGTGGATGATAAATTTAATTTTGTAATTTTTTTTCGTGAATTTCTCAACCGCTTTATTTTTCCGGTAATCTTTACATAAACACTTAAACACCTCCACAAACTGCATACGATCATGTAGGTATGAACAATGAATATTGCCATGATTTTTTTCATATTTTTCGGTCCACCAGTTTTGGAGATAAGGCCCCCCATAAATTTTTCATGTTTTTTCTAGGATTTCTCACAATAGATGCAATAAAATAATAATAATTAAATAATTAAATAATCCACCTCTATATTTTTACAATCAACTTTTTAATACCTATAACTTGATACCCATAATTGTACTTTTATAAAATATTTGTTTTTATTTATTTTACTTCTTTTTTATATTTCTCGTTTGTGCTCAACTTTTTTAAATCGTTAAAATTTTCCTGCAATTGGTGAGTTATGAATTTATGATCTACAATCGACATTTTTTTCATATTTTTCGGTCTACCAGTTTCGGAGATAAGGGGGGGGGCATACATATTTTTGTGGTTTCTTAAAGATGTCTCGAAACTATTGACAGTAAATATAGTAAAAGTATATATTTTTATAATCAACTTTTTAATATCTACAATTTGATACCCATATTGTATTTTTAGGATAATATTTTTTATTTTTCTCACTTTTGTTTTGGAAATATTTTGCATTTATTCAATCTTTTCATATATTTTTTACACCGTTATATGTGGACAAATTAATTATATATTTGTGCAAAATTTCATGTGCTTATCTTTAACGGTGCTAAAGTAACGACGCTATGACATACGAACGGACGGACAGACAACGGAGTCTCACCATAAAGGTTCCTTTTGTACCTTTTAGGTACTACGGAACCCTAAAAATCATCTACAAAGCGAGTACATTTACAGTGTCGAAGTACTTGTAATGCCATATGGTCCAGCACCCGCATCACGCGCGACACGACTTAGTTGAATCACAAGTGTAATGAGCGTGACATACTGTTTAATCGCAAAAACATTGTGTCAAGTTCCTCGCACTTGTGATTCAACACTGTGCTACGGGTGCAAGTTGTAATAAAACTCGAGAACTTATAATATAAAGGGAAAAACCTGTCAAGTGTACGTGTTACACGACGAGTGGGTTCTGTTAATAAAAATGTCAGCGTGAAGATGAGAAATTGGCTTCACTTCAGTAAGAATTAAAGACGGGTTATTTTCAGTTTTTTAGATAAGTTTCGTTCTAGGTCAGTTTATACAAAATATATTATCAATATGATCAAGAGTATGATACTGTTTCAGTACTGTAAATGTGAGAATTAAACCCTGTTGTTTTTATATCATTAAAACAAGTTTGAGTTTATCAAAGATCAGTTTTTCTCCGGCTATTACCTTTGTGAACTTTGAGTTTTTGGTCCCCAGGGACAGAGTCTTACGTTCTGGGACTTTCTCCCTCCTTAAAATCCCTGTATATAATACTTGTGCTTTTGGAAAGTCATTCAGTGTCGTTCAGTCTGACTCTGGAATGCTCTTTATTCAGTGTCCTTCAGTCCGACTCTGGAAAGCTCTTCATTCAGTGTCCTTCAGTCCGACTCTGGAATGCTCTTCCGCATTATATATGCGGCTGTTTTACATTCAGTTCCTTTAATTCCTTTAATATTATATTATGTATTTATAGTTATGTATTTTATTATGCAATATCTATATTTATAATATTTTGTCGAGTATATGTTTTTATTACATAAATTAGGCTTATTCTTCTACGTAGTAGGTATATGTATACTTATTTTTCTCTTTGTGTATGATTTCTTTGATTAATGTGATTTTCCTTTCAAGTTGGTTTTGCTGGAAGAAATCTCTTATTGGAGATAAGCTCGCCAAAGTGCATTGCTCTCTGCAATTGTTTATGTATTGTTTTGTTGTGTACACTAAAGAATATATAATTTACCCTACTCAAATTTAAATTCAAGAGTTTGTAATATAACCGGTTCGCTTATTTATAATTTTACCAGTTAAGGGGATGCACTATGCTAAAATTCAGTCCTGCTCTAACGCGTTTGTTTTTTAACTTTCTATTCTGCTCTAATCATATTTTGCGCACGCAAAACTTCAGTTATTTTGAAATCATGGCTACATTAACCACAATTTCTTTATGTAATAAAGATGATTTTTACTCGTTAGTATCTGCCTGTGTTGGTTTCGTTTCAATCGGTTTTGAAACACGGAAACTGAATCGCTTTTTTCGTGAAATTCATGCTTTTTTAAAAGTAATATAAGTAATGGAAGATAGAAAGTATGTTCATTTATTAAGTGTAATTAATAATTGCCTTGATTCACAAAACACGCCATATTTTTTTCAAATTTTTACCATCTACATTGACGGAACTGAATCCAATACAAAACCGATGTTTAGCATTGTGGAGCCCCTTAATAGAAATAGATACAATGTCTTTGACAGTGTCGCTGTAAAGGTGTTTAAATGTTCAAGTGGACACGGCAGAACTAATTGATCTGATTGAAGCTTGGTAACTTTATTAATTATATAATTTGAGTGAAAAATTTATATCCTTTATTTGATTATTGTTTCTATTGTCAATGGTATTGTCGGTGCCATCTGAATGATTGGACGTTTGACACACGTGACCCGGAAGTCGTGGTAAAATCTGCATCAAACGTTCGGTCTAGTCTGGTTCCGGTACCGGAAACCTCTGAACGCAGTCGAAGAGCGGATAGGCGAGCGCCAGTCAAGGAGGGGGGAGGTCACGAACGACGCGCGCGCCGTACTCCCGGAGTCCTTATGATGATGATTGATGAGTCATGAAAGCTCGATCTGTGCCTCCTTGCAGTTATAAAGGGTGCAAACTTTAGGATGTAAACTTTTTAATAACAGGCTAGTCGATGTTGATATTTTCTGTAACACATTGAATACATTCAAAAAGAAGATGTTTTAGGCTCTAATATAAGTTACTTTGATATTATTATTTTCCTTTACTTAATTTATATTATTTTAGTTTTAAAATTTGTATCACACTAATGTAAATTCGGAAAACTGTAGGTCGATTCAATTGTTAAGATAACTTACTGTATTATGTTCCTGTGTGACTGTTTGTTTTCGCAATAAAATAAATAAATACAGGGTGTAAAAGCAAAGGCAAGAATCCTTCTAGGGTATGTTAGTATGAATCATACAGTGTTTAAAAAAATTGCGGCAATTTTTTTTTAGGTAGCAGCACATAATAACACGATTTACTTTAATCCGGTGAACACTCTCGCTGTTCATTGACCTCTGATAGCGTCAGTAACACAGAACATAATTACTCAATGTAATTGGTCGTTACCGCACTACGGGGTGAATGAACTGCATTGATAAGAGTGCGTAGCTGGATCTTAGGAAAACAATATAATTTTTGGTAAAAATTCAAGGTATACTTTTTTTATCGTAATCGTATCAGTATCGTGTATATCGTTCATACCCTAAAGGGATTCTTGGTTTTGCATTTACATCCTGTATAAGGTCAGATTGAGCATCTCATTTTGCATCAATCAGAGCTGAAACTTTGACGTTTCCTTTTAGTTTAAAATAGTGCGCTCTCAGCCTTAGCTGTTACGACCACCAAAAAACACACTCACGAAAAACTGCGTTCCAATAGGTTTAGACGGGTTAATGTTTAATTATTTTTAACACAATTTCATGGCTGTATAACTAAAGAAAGGCACTCGAAAAACATGAAATTTAGTGGTAACTTCATTTTTTTTTCTATCAAGCGAGCTCAAAGCTTTTGCGTTTTTTCTATAATATTTAGAATCACCCTATAGTCATCTACTATCCATAATTATTTTTATTAAACCGATTGACCAAGTTACACAATGTGAAATGGTAATTTGAAGTTGTGCATCTGACCTAATACGAACCCTTAACCGGGTAGGATCTATCCATTTATAATGTCTACTCTAATTTTAATAATTATATAAGGTTAAGATTATATAAGATATAATGTTAATTTAAATAATATAAGGTATTTATAAAACGATATTCTTTTTGGATTTTCACAGACAAATAGTGCAAATGGACACCAAATGGTATGAATTCCGTTGGTAGGCGTTTTTTTTCGAAAGGACTCATCTAATAAAAAAAAAACAGTGCTTCTTTCATCTTTCATTTCCTCTTTAATTAAATTGCTTGTTGAAAAGATTATAAATAATAATGTCACGTGCGCGAAGACGCGACGCCGACGATATTTTTCATGGTCGTAGATAAATTATTGTGTCCAACTGGACACTCGTGCAGCCTATTACAAAACTCAATTCGTTCGTTTCGTAAACAAGCACTAGGTTCCCAATAGCTCTCATTATGTTACTTACAGTTGCATAAAATACTATTTTAACGAGTAGGTTCAATTCCCGGACAATTTTCTAAAAACTTTGAACGTAGTTTTTATTTACTTCAACATCCATAACGACATTATTTTGTTAACGATAACAATTTTCTTTATCTTTTATTCCTAATAGAAAACGATTTATTTTTTGTCATTCACGAGACTCATTCCTGCAGTCAAACTGTTTATACGGTTTTGCAGAGCATTGTTTAAAAGTTATAAGATTTGTTTCCTGTTTAATAATTTAAACAAATAAATAAACTGGAATAGCAGGGATAAAAATATTACTAGCTTAATGTAAACAGGATTTTGAATTTACGCGATCATTATAAACATTATTAGGAGTACGGGACTCACCGTGTTTGGTTTTAATATTTCCCCAATTTTCGGCAGAGTTACATCTGGTCGCGGGATGCTGGTTGGTGCAGCGATGACGACAGGCTAGGAAGCGTAGCTATGGCGTAGCGATCTACCCTCCGTCTCATGCGGCGACGACTGGATTTTCTTCACCTTTCGACCTACACACTACACTGACCGCAGAGAATATAAAGTATTGCAGACGGTATCTGTTCGGAAATCAAACGACGTTTTACGAGTCTATTGCTCTTGCACAACTCAATCAGATCGCTACGGTTAGCCTGTCGTCATCGCTGCACCGACCAGTCATTCCGCGACCATGGCAGATGTAACTCTGCCGAAAATTGGGGAAGATATAAAAACCAAACACGGTAAATTCCGTACTCCTAATAATGTTTAATGTAAACCGTTATAAAATAGTACTAAAGATAATTGCTGAAGGATTATAGTTTTTTATTTTTATAAAAAAGAAAAAAAGGAAAATAATAAAATAAGACATGTACTGGCTAAGTTTCTTACACTTTTTCTTTGTAACTAATCGAATCGAATGGGCGGAGTTAGGCATATATTTATTTCTAGCATCTTTCAAGTTTGTTGTATTTATTGCATAATGTCTTTGGGTTTTTTTCTGATTGAACTTTTCTAGTTTGTAATGCACTCTACTAATATTTAGAGTGTATATTAATATTATTTATTCCTATACCTATTATGCAAGTGTACAATTTTGTTAAATTTATGTAAGCCTAAATTACTTAATTGGTTTTTAATATTTTCCCTCCTATTAGATTAATTTTTACCATTTCTTTATTATAGACTTATATTATATTATAGACACGGCGCATTGTCCTGGTGAAAGATCACTTTTTTTTCTTCATTTAAGGCCGTTTTTCCGCGAATTGGTACTTTGATCGATCTAATAATCCCATGTAATATTCGCTATTTATATTTTACCCCTTATCAAGGTAGTTGATGAAGAGTAACCTTGCCGGCAGATTGTTGAGTCTTAGGCCGCTTCGGGCGGCTTTCACCGGCCGCTCTCCACTCTGCTGACAGCCGATTGGATTCTGGACTGAAATGGTGAATCCATGTTTCGTCCATTGTCATATAGTTACTGTCGTAAAAAATCCTTTTTATTTCGATCAAACGGTGCCAAACAGCGCTCTGAATCATTGATACGTTGTTGCTTTTGAATTGCTCAAAGAAACGCGGCACCCATTTGGGTAAAAGCTTTTTCATGGCCAAATTTTCATGTATTTGTGTCCATACAACCGCGATTGAAATCGGCATACCACCGGCAAATGGTTGGTTTAGACAGAGCAGATTCCGGATAATACTTTATGAGCCACCGTTGAGCTTGGACGGTGTTTTTAGGGTTCCGTACCAAAAAGGTAAAAAAAGGAACTTTATGGTGAGACTCCGTTGTCCGTCCGTCCGTCCGTCCGTATGTCACAGCCTCATAACTTTAGCACCGCTTAAGATAAAGACATGAAATTTGGCACAAAAAAAGCATTAATTTGCCCACATATTACATCCATCCATCCATCAGCCTAGTTCGCCCACTGTTGGACATAAGCCTTTCCAGGACTTTGCTATTCCCGGCGGTCATCCTGGAAGAATTGCCCATACTCACACACGCTGGGCAGGTGGGTTGGTGAGCGCGGTGCCGAAACCCTCGCACCAGTAACGCCGCTGCCCGTCACCAGTCTGTTCCATATAAGGCCCAGCTATTAGGGATGGATATACCGCCATCTATCGGTCCCAGGCATATTGGGCCTCCTGGGTTTTGCCTGTGAGCTTTCTTCTTACTCTCCCCCGAATTACTTCGAGGGGGTCTCCAAGTAAGATGGTGGTACCTCCACAGTTGAGCCCGGCATCAGCTCTACCACCTATACCTTGACCGCCGTAAAGTTGTCCTTTCCTAGGTTTGCGGGACGTAGGAGGGGGAACACGCTGGGTGCTTCCAATCTGCGACTTTCAACCCTCGAAAATTTTGTGGCGTGTTTATTTTATTGCCTACCATTATTGGGTAATTTATCCAGACTGCAATATTGGTAACAGATACCTGTATGTATTCTTGATTTTTTTTGTGATTCCCATACTAAGTTTAATAAGAAAACCCAAAAACAAATTGATACATATTTTTAGATTGTTTTTTTGCTCTCTTTACTATCTCAATCAGCCGAAATGTGTAGAGATCAGAACGAATTTAGTCGAAGTACTTGGCCGGTTTTTTCCCATTAAAAAACAATGTTTTATCAACCCACGAAACTAGTTTTTTCCCATTGTTTTCGGAAACTTAAATGTCTGTAACTCAATATTTTATTGCTTGATTTTCAAAAAAATTTGACACATGTAATTTGATGCCCAGTTCTTTCTAAAAATCAAAAGAGTTTTTAATAAATGCGCCATCTCCAAGTTAGTCTCGGGACATATTTACAAAACTTGAGGAGTCTAGAAAGTCCAGATCTGGCAGTCAAAAGAAGGGAGAAATTCCTCTGAAATTTTGCAGGAGGAATAAATTTTATATTCCCTTTGAATATGCGAGCAGTATCCTCCATTACTTACAAATTTATATTACAGATTCTCTAAAGCGTAGCATGGGGAATGAAATGTATTTCAATATTCTCGTATATTTTTCGTTATTATCGAGAACCAAGATAGAGTGAAACACTAATGTTTTTATGCATTGATGTAGCAGGTAGTTGCAAACAAAATGCTACGCCGCCGCGCCGCCTGGTCTATTGACTACGACATAATGCAGCTACGCGCTTTAAGATGCTATGTACATTATATTTTTGTCGCTGTCACTATTAAGGGCCTTACTATTGCCAAATGGGTACTTTCTAAAGCCTACTCCTCGTTTATGGCCAAACCAAAAATAATGAAAAAATGTATTATGTATTTATGAATAATCAACTTTAAGACAACATATGCAACATTTTTCTTTTTCATATCACCAAAACTTCTACATGTTTTTTTTTTTACTGAATGGTGTTTTTTGACCTCAAATTCCCTACTGCTCCTGAGTGCCTTGGCCGATTGAATTCATCTATGCTTTGATAAATAGATAAACTTTATAGCTATAAACATAACATAAGATTATTCAATCGAGTAATCACGTCCAAGTGAAAAGTATAATTTTCTCCTATTTCGCCCTATCAAGGACGCAGCGAGCGTCGTAACAGCCACTATGCATTGCGCGCTTATATGAACGTTATTTCAATGTCGTTTCCGTTGATATTTGTAGTGACAAATATCGAGCTGCTAATTTGGCGATGGTAATCGCCTTAAGCAAAAAAAAAACGCGCAGTGCGAGAAGGGCGGATTCAGGTCGAAAGAGAAAAAAACTACTTAAGTATTTTTATTTTTATAAAATAAAACTAAAATGGCTGTTAAAATTTTCAAAACCAAAAATCTAGATATTGATACTTGTCGTTGTTGGTTCTTGATGGAACATTTGAAACATATTGTAAATAAAACACATTCTTGGTAACTGATCCAATTTTATATGTATATTACACTAGCGACCGGTTTCGTTATAATAACATCGTCAGGCTTTTAGATATGGATACGAATCATGAGATGGAATATGTATTTCGTCTTTATTATAACGAAACCGGTCGCTAGCGTAATGTACATATAAAAGTAGAACAGTTACCAAGAATGTGTTTTATTTACAAGAATCTAGATATTGTTAAAATCTATCTAATAATAGTAGTTTATGCTACAAGGGCGCAAAGGAATAAATTACGAGGACGATTTAAAACACGAGCGTAGCGAGTGTTTTAAACGTAACCGAGTAATTTATTGCTTTTACGCCCGTGTATCATACTACATTTTTCAATGCATAGTGTGAGGAAATGAAAAGAAATATAATCTTGTGAACTTTAAATTATAATTGGCTCAAAAGAACTGTATCCAGAGCCGTTAAACAGTGAAAAAAAAAGTATAACGTCTATGGTACACAGGAAAGGCTGCAGGTTAGCCAACCATTGTAAATGAATAAAAAAAAAAAAATAAAGCCCTAGGGCAAAATAATCGACTTTCTGTTCGGTTTTGATGCATAAAAAGTGGACCTTTACGAGCACATGCATTGAAAAATATGTTTGAGTTATGTAATTAATCTTATTCGTGAAACGAGGAGAAAAAGTATGTTTTTTAAGACCTCATTTTAATAATTATTATTTCTATCGAGGACATCCAAACATGTTTTCCAAAATCAAAACCCTAGTCAAAACGCTTGTACCAGAAATTGATTGTTTTTTTTTTGTGTAATTTGAAATACACAGAAAACAAGCAGCCCTTAAACTTTACTACGTCCACATTGTTTAAGCACTATGATGGAATGAAATAGTTTACCTTTGTCTATTCGAGATTCACCAACTATTGCTGTTTTCAAAAATAAAGTCCACCAGCATTGCTTACAATCACAAAATTGTTGATTTTGTTTTGAGTCACTGTCATAAGTGTCATCGTCTATATAGATATAGACGATGACACTTATGACAGTGACTCAAAACAAAATACTAGATAATACTAGAAAATACTAGATCTAGTATTATTCATGTATGTTTATGTATTTGTATATCTAGCTTTATTTAAATTTACCATTTGTATGTATTCCCTCGATTTTATTTATTATTTTATTTATATATATACTTTAATAAATAGATAATATGCCTCTATTAGCTTTTTATTTAGAATTACAGAATATAACTTTAAATATATACAATAAATAAAAGAAAATTTAAAACTTGAAATATATTTCGGCCCTTAGTGGGCCGTCAACAGTCCCATCATTTATATATATATATATATATATATATTTTTTTATATAAGTACATCATGTATATTATTTAATATTCATTACCTTTCTTCTTTTTGGGCACTACCCTACATTTCCTACAACGAAGGCTTTATAGCGTTAAGTTATCCTCTGTACAGACATACTGTTATTGTGCAATAAAGAATTTGTATTATTATTATTACTAAGCAAAAGAAGTGCTACTTCGTAGGTATTGAGTGGGCACGAAATGTGGAAATCGCAAGTTTTTTTCACAGATTTGTGACAGATGTGAAAAGTGGCAGATGATTAACTGTTAGAGAGATTATGTGACAGAAGATTTATTTTTTATTGAGATTTTGTCACAGATGACAAAAGTGACGGATGATTAATTTTATAGAGATTTTGTGACACATGTCAAAAGTGACAGATGATTAACTTTTATAAAGATTATGTGACAGATTATTAAGTTTTATAGAGATTATGTGACAGATATCAAAAGTGACCGATGATTAACTTTTATAGATAATACCTATATATGACAGATTTTTTATGGAGATTATGTAACAGATGTCAAAAGTGAACAGACTATTTTATTTATGGAGACAATTATCTTTTGAAATCAGCCGAGACTTATACACTAATCAGCGTTCTAAAATTTAATAAATACACTTAAAAAACCAAATTTCGCATTACATTTTGGTCAATTATTGGTCCAGGCTGGGGACGGGCGATGCTCGTTTTATTTACGCCAGATAGACACAGAAGCCTTTTAAGTATTTGTTCCAAACTAAATATTGTGCCGAGAAAAAAGACATAACTACAGAATAATGTGTCCATTTGCCAGCTTGTTACTTAACTCTTTATGGCTAAATCATTGAACCGATTTTAATGAATGAACATGCAATAGCCCTTGCTCTCATAAGTGCACTCCAGCCCTATTCATTATAATCATTATTTTTTAAATTCCAGAACAAAGTATTGACTTGGAAACATTGCAAATTTTGTCAGCTGAAGACGTAAAGGAATTGGTGCCTATAATTGGTCGCAGGGCCAAGTTGACATCACAAATTGCGATGCTCAAAAATATAGTATTTTATACCTATTTTTGGTCGCTATTACCGAAATTGTCTCCTGTATACGTTTATTTCCTCGTAGAAAAACTGCGAAGTTTATGGAACACTTGTTTAGTTCACAGATGCGGAATAATGTGAATTCCCCCGGTGCAACTGAGTATTTATCGAGCTCCATACGAAGCGAAAATATTAGAAGACGAGTATAGTCCCTTGGGGCGCACTTGTTTGGGTTTTTATCTGACGTATTTGTATTTGGTTCGATGGGGTATCCGCGAAGGTAAGGGTGTATACTAAGTCCGACAGTATGATAACAACGTAGGTACGTATTATTATTTGGTGAAAGTTCACAATTTTTCCCCTCTTCACCTTTGAGTATGACATTTTTTATTTTATTTATCTTAAGGTATTTTTTGATATTAGGTTTTTACATATGAAATTGCTGTTTTCTGTAGAGAATTTGAAAGAGACTCAATTTTCAGTACTAACATTTTTGCATTTGTTTTAGGAATGACAAACCCAAATTATGTCATTTCTTATGCGTATGAATGAGACAAAATTAGGCTAACAGCAACAATAATTAAATTTTTGAAAAGTGTCAGTTGTAAAAAAATTATTGCGAATCTTATTATGGAAATGGATGGCATTTAGGACGAACTGAAGATTTCATTTTTATAATCAAATTAAATATAAAAACAAAATTTAATTCGACATTCAGCCTTCCCTTCGGACTTTGTCTGGCTTTTTAATTTGCTTTTAATTTGTTTTTTCTATGAAATTTTTTTAACGAATAATAATTAATTCTTTTAAAAATAATACGTTAGTAATAAATAAGTCTTCAGTCTACTACAAAAACTACAAAAAAAAACAGTTAATCAGTCTCATTCATGATATCCCTGTGCAACGTGCAATGCACGTGGGATTTATTATGTGATTAAAATGTCCTGACATTTTTTTAAATGTCCGGCTTTTTGCCCGGCATTTTTCAAATTTTGAAAAGGGTTTAGATAATTGGTAACATTTCTGACAATTCAAAATTTTGTGTTTCGTCTTTATAGACTTATTTTACTTTTATGGATTCGAGCTACGAATTTGACTGCTTTCTTTTAATTGTTTTAGACATAGTGACAGTTAAGAGGGTTAAGCTGTTTGTTCAATGCCTTATAGGGACACGCCAATCATACGTCATTTTCAAATACTACCAAATCTATTTTTGGTTCAAAATATATTCCATTCCTCAGCATCGCCGCAGGAATCTGATTTCCAGTATGAAAAATGCAGTATCGTGTACAAGCTGTACGCGGAGGTAATACGAAGTATTGGATGCAAAAGATGCAAGACAGGCATGTTTAAACTGTCCGCGGACTAGTGCCACAGCACAAAAACATAGTGCATAAGTGAAGTGACACTAACATAGCATTAATCTTTATTACTAACACGTTTCTGTAAAATAATATATATTTTAGTTCTAAGGTATTTATCTATGGGCCCTAGATGCCTGGAATAAATGGATTATTATTGATTTATATAAAAACGGCTCACCTCAATACGTGTTATGATGTGAGGCGTACCGTCGTCGCGTAAACGTCTTCACTCGCCCAGATGAAGGCAGTCTAAATCTGCTGAAACTGGTCGGCTTTCCCGATCATAACACGTATTGAAGTGAGCCGTTTTTATATAAATCATGAATTATCCTCAAGTCTCATTTAATCCTATAATTATTATTATTATTATAAAAAAAAAAACACTTTTTTATAGTTTTCGTTTTGTTTTATCAGAGTGCCCCCGTTTTTATTTGTTCATAAATTTTTCATCACGAATGGTTTTTAAACTTAATACTATGCATTATAAAATTCATTTAATTTTACTTGAAATACTTCTATGTTATCAAGAAGATTTTTGAAGATAACTCCAAAAGTAGTTTTGGAGTTATCCTTTAATTTTGTTCGTCCGTGTATTTATGATTACACATGCGCGCAGTGGCGTGCACAGAACTTTTGAAAAGAAAGCAATTGGTCAAGAATAACAATAAAAAGAATATGAAAAAGCTTAAAAAACACTTTGAATAAAAAAGTTTGTATTGGAAATTTTCACTCTAGGGTAGACATTGGCGACATACAATTTTTTTTTTTCAAAGTGATATTTAAAGTTTTTTAATATTTTTTTTATTGTTATTCTTGACCAATTGCTTGCTTTTCCAGCAAAAAGTTCTGTGCACGCCACTGCATACGCAGAATATTCAGTTATACATTAACAGAATTTAAAAGTATACGGTAGGTATCCAGGTACTGTGTGGAATACCGTATTGTACTCCCGCGGGAGATGTGTCGTTCCGTCGTCGCTTCCAGGAAATAATATTGTAGCAGCGTTGCAGCAGGAAAACCTTATTTGGGGTTTCGTGTACTAACGGAAACCTTTGTAGTGTCGTTCCTTTGTCCGAATGTCTGTCTGTAGTATTACTCAAAAACTACCGAACCAATTTGGCCGTCTAAAGTTAAATTAAGTAAGTTGGTTTTAGCAAATTATAGAGGGGAGCTTTAAATGCTTTTTACCGCCTCTGTGGTGTAGTGACTAGAAATCCGGGCATAGGGATTCAAAACCTGCAGGCATGTTAAGCTGCAATTTGGTCCCGAACTAAGGCGATAGGGCTCACCATCATCTGGAGGCACGGTAGTGCTCCCGCCAAGACGAGTCAAATGAAGCAAGGTAACGTATCTAACTTTTCTCGAAGCGTTTCGCCGTATTTTAGAACCTTCATTCGATTTTGATATTCCGTCTCATAACGAAACCTAGTATTTGTTCAGTGTAACAAGTTGAACAGTAGAGAATTCTCATCTATTGAGCAGACCAGCCCACAATCTGCATATCGAGTGACTGACGAGGAACTGCTTTGTTAGTTGGAAGTTGTAAGGATCTACGGGTCTCTGCCCTAATGTTTTGTGATATTGCAGGAAAAAGTGACACCAGTTTTTGTTGAGTTGTTTTTCATGATGTCGTATGTTTCAATTGATATTGATGATGAATAGTGAGTTTGGGTGTTTTATTTATTTATTATTTTAATATAAGCAACAGTATACAACATTCGTCAAACAGCTAAACGGTTATATTTCAAAATATATATATTTTGTGTATACAGGGTGTAAAAGCAAAAGCAAGAATCCTTCTAGGGTATGTTAGTATGAATCATACAGTGTTTAAAAAAAATAGCGGCAATTTTTTTTATGTAGCAGTACCACATAATAACACGATTTGTTAAACTTGAAATACTCTAATCCGGTGGACACTTTCGCTGGTCGTTGACCTCTGATAGCGTCAGTAGCACAGAACATAATTACTCAATGTGATTGGTCGTTACCGCACTACGGGATGAATGAACTGCATTGATAAGAGTGCGTAGCTGGATCTTAGGAAAACGATATAATTTTTGGTAAAAATTTAAGGTATACTTTTTTTTATCGTAATCGTATCAGTATCGTGTATACTTTCATACCCTAAAGGGATTCTTGGTTTTGCATTTACACCCTGTATAGGTAATATTGTTGTGCTTATAAATGTCTTTTTGCCTTTGTGGAATGAGTCTACGCATATAAAAGTATGTCCTGCGGGAACATTGACATACAAAGCATGGACCTCGGGTCTAGTACAAGATTTAAGAAAAAAAGTATCCTTAGTGAAGTGTCAGAGTATTAAGACACGAAACATTTTAATTTGAATCGTATGTCATTGCTGCATGGCTCAATTTTGATTGACGTGCGATTGACACGCTTTTTTTTAGTTTTCATTGGTTTTGACACTCTTTTGGTTCGGACACTTTTGAGCGCAGATCCGATGTCTACTTACTTGTTAGTACATCAATGTGTGGGAACATACTGTCGCCTCGCTTTTGGAGCGCTCATGGCTCTTCTATAAGGCTGACCTTGAAAATGCGTTTTAAAATAACGTTATAATAACGTTTTTTTCGGCTCCTTTTTAATGTCTGCTACCCCTGAAAATATTTATAATTCAATATTCGGTTTTGGGATTATTCTACAAGAATTATCCAAATTTTAGGTCTGTACCTCATTTAGTCTACAAGCTAGAGACCCGTGACATACGGACGGACAGGCAGACAGACGAACACATAGTAGAGACATTAATAGGGCTCCGTTTTCCTTTTGGGCATGGTACCCTAAAAACGGTGCACATAAATTTCAAAAATGGTTTCGCACCCGGAACGGCGGCGGCATCCACAAATACGCTTTGTCATTTTTTAAATGTGACGTCACGTCATCTGGAAAAGTCATTGGAAAAGGTTGTAAGAAACAAAATGGCATTTTTAGGTAAACGACATTTTGACGTCATTCCAGTTATTTATTATTAAATATATACGCATACACACTCACACATCGTCTAAGTATAGGCAACATTATTCTTAATTTTTCAAAATCTACTTTTTGTCTTGGATTATTGTTTTTGTATTTTATTTTTCTTATTTTTAAGATTAAATTTACATATAATATACCTATTTGTTACTTCTGGAAGAGCGGAGCCTCCTATTACAGGTATATCTTACTTAAAAGGAGACTCCAATCACTGTATACGGTATTGTATGTACAAGTTTTAAAATAAATAATTTTGTATTTTTTGTATTTTGTATTTATATATTACAAAATACTTTGGAAATTAGGTTTATATTGTAATGAACCTCAAATAAAAAAGCAATAACCAAATAAGCAATTCAGCACTGAAATATAAACAAAACTATTCCTTAATTTATGGAAAAACGTTGCATCTAACGACAGACAAACAACGTTGCATCTAACGTCAAACAAACTTTGCCACATACCAAAAAAGGGAGCAATTTCGCTGCCATAGTGTAACATATTCTGCTCGGATATTCCTTTCCGGCATTCCTCAGCACCTCATTCATCACATCTCGCCATTCCTAATTTTTTTCCCTCTTATTTACTTGCTGTACAGCGCCAGGACTCACGAAAAGATCACCTCGCTCCGCCATCTTACAACGTTTTTCGCCTAACTGGCAAACTTTCGGTCGTGATATTGACATTATAAAAAATCCAAGAATAGTGTTTATTAAACCAAACTGTCCATGGACTCGAGTAGCACGTTTTTCCACCAAAAATATGACATGGCACGATATGTTGGATAAAACGTTTTCCAGGTGACCCATTAAATTTTTGAACGTTCATAAATGACATGAGAACCTGGCCAAAAGTGGCACTTAAAATAGTTATGACATGTGAACGACTAAGATGCTAATTACACTCACAAATCACCTTAGTCAAAATTCATAAATTTTGTGCTAAATTTAAACCTGCCTCTATTGCATTTAAAGCCTGCGATACCTATCTGTTGTTAATTTAAAGGAAGTCACAACAAATCTAGTAACGATATCTAAATTGCTGAATTCGGGTTCACAGACTAAAGGGCATCTCTCTAAAGCTGGTCTGGCGGTAGTTACGTAGGTAATCTATTTATAAGCTGACCAAAAAAACGATAAGGTACGATATACAACGTGTAACAGAACGGTGTAACCATATTTGAGGAGCTTATTCAGTCAATGGTATAGAACAACTTTTACTATGGAGCCAACCACAAAATCTCAAAAAAAAAAATCTGCCCTTCCATACATTTCCAAAAAATTCGTAAATTTTTTTTTCGAGATACGTGTTTTGTTCCATTGTAAAAGTTGTTCTATACCATTGACTAAATAAGTTCTTCAAATATGGTTACACCTTTCTGTTACACGTTGTATATATGATATATAAAGTAAGTGCTATTTGTACTCATTACAAAACTATTCAGTTGCTAACTTCGATTTCAAAAGGCAGTTACGTTTTTAATTAAAAAAAGATTGACCCAATTAAAATAAACGTGTTATGTACATAGACAAATGCTAAAAGGCAATTTCTGAACTGACTGCAAGAAATGCAGGGAGGCAATTTCTTTGCTAACAAGACTATGTAATTCCGTGAAAACTGTTGCTTACCCACTTTAAACTTTACTGTGCAGTATTAAGGTTAATAATGGATTAGTGAAAATTTTTAGATATGATACTATGTATACCTGCATAGTGTCTTCGCTAGTTTTACAAACATTTACTTGGCACTACATTCTCTTGAATCTAGGAATGGAGCAATCTACATATTGAGCGAACGGCCAATGGACTATTCAATAGGAAATGTATCTATTCCAATCCTGAATTTTATTTTCTGTATTGCTCTCTGCTGAGAGCTTATCCCACGAAGTAGATTTGTGGATTTTTTGAGCTTTTAAAAATCGAAAGCTCACTGGTTTACTCTGTGTTGACTGGTTGTTCGAACGTCTCCTACTAATTCGGAGGTCGCGAGTTCAAATCTCATAGGGGCTCATTTGTTTCCGGTCTACGTGCTTTGGAAAACACGTTAAGGCGAAGTGAACGTTGGGAAATCCAACTTTAAGGGTCCGTATTAGGTCAGATGCACAACTTCAAATGACCATTTCACATTGTTTAATAAAAATTATATTGATAGAAGACTATACAACTGCTTCAAACATATAAAAAAAAGCGGCCAAGTGCGAGTCGGGCCTCGCTCATTGAGGGTTCCGTACATATGACCAATAAATATTTCAAACCAGATATTTATTTAATTTTAGGTAATGCTCTAATTCTGTCAGACATAAAATTGCAAAATCAAGCTGGTTGAGTATTCGGGGTGGTTACTCTAAAACTACATTATAAATCGGCGTTTTTAGTATTTTTTGTTTAAATACAGCATATGGTTACATAATATACAGAAATTTCGAGGCGTTTGAGACAGACCCCGTAACAAAAATGGTCTAAAAATTGTAACTTTGATAACCCCCTATTTCTTTATTTTTCAAGTAAAAAAAAAAAGTAAAAATATATCTATGAGTTCTAGACAATGACACCCCACATGCTAGGTTAAGAAATAATATATTTTTTTCGGCTCCATTTTCATGTATGGCCGCCACTGAAATTATACCCGTTGAAGGACAACCTTTTTGTAAACAGTACGTGGAGTGACACCTACTTAAGTAACTTAACTTATTGAAAGTAAATCATTATTTATAATATTTACACATAACAATTTATATCATAATTTATGGTGTAAGACAAACAATAGCACGATAAGTATTTCATAACAATCCAGCTTCACATAATTTTCTTGTCTAGTAACTACCTTAAGTCAAACACAAAACCTTCGATCAACATTGATTGAACCTGAAAACTATCACAATAATATTGATTACTAGCTTTTGCCCGCGGCTTCACCCACGTTGATTAAGTTTTTGTATAGTCGTATCGAATCCCATCCAACCCCACTAATGCCACTATCCCATCCCATCATCACTATCCCATCCTACTAATATTCAGCAGCGTGAAGGAGTAACAGTACACCACTTTTCTATAGGGACTTGACACCCCATTGACTTCCAATGGGAACTGATTTATGGGGTAAAAAGTAGCCTTTGTCCTATTCCAGGTCTAGAACTACATTTACCGCGGTCTACATTTGTGCAAAGTTTCAGCCTAATCGTTTCAGTCATCGTCAGTTTCGTCGTGAAGGAGTAACAAACATCCATCCAACCATCCAAATTTTCGCATTTATAATATTAGTGGGATTAGTGGGATGGGATGGGATTAGTGGGATAGGATTTTTACAAGTAGGTACATATAATTTATAAACCTCAAAACTATTAAAGTATATAAAAATTATTTTCGAAATATATTTCGGCCCACTTTGGGGCCGGCGTCAGTCGAATTAAAAACGGTAAAAATCGAATTTAATTTAATTCGACTGACGCCGGCCCCAAAGTGGGCCGAAATATATTTCGAAAATAATTTTTATATACTTAATGTTTTAATTAAACAAAAAATAAAATAAAATAAGTGCTCTATGTAGCAATATATATATATATTTATTTCAAAAACAAATTCAAAAAAAATAATTCAAAAAAATTCAACGGAAAATAAAATTTAAAACCAGCTTAGTGCGAGTCAGAATCTCGTACCTAGGGTTCCGTATTGTGGATCATAAATTTAATTTTGTAATTTTTTTTCGTGAATCATTTTTCTGTAATTTTTACGTAAACACATATTACCATGATTTTTTTCGTCCACCAGTTTTGGAGATAAGGGGGAGGGAGGGGGGACATAATATATATTTTTGTATGGTTTTTCAAGGATTTCTCTAAATAAATGCAATTAAATATAGTCAATCAGTATATTTTTACAATCAATTTTTATAAAATATATTTTAAGTTTATTTTACTTCTTTTTCTAAATTTCTCATTTATGCTAAACTTTTTTTAAATCGCTATAGCTTTCCTGTAATTGGCCAGTTAAGATCGACATTTTTAGGGTTCCGTAGTCAACAACAAGGAACCCGTATAGTTTCGCCATGTCCGTCTGTCTGTCTGTCCGCGGCTTAGCTTAGAGACTATTAGTATTAGTATTAGAAAGCTGTAATTTGGCATGGGTATACATATTTATTACACCGATAAAGTGGTAATAGTAAAATTTTAAAAAAGGTTTTTTTTAAGGTACCTCCCCTACACGTAAAGTGGGGATGATTTTTTTTCTCGTCTATCCCTTTAAAAACACAATAAATGTATAACATTTAAAGAATGGTGGCGTTTATTAATAAACAAAATACTAGAGAAAACATCGATACATCGATGTTTTTATGACCGATGTTTTTTTAAACAAAAAAATAATAAGGTGTAATATAGTAAAAATACCAATAACTTTTCATTGGAGTCGACTTCGAAATCCTTTTATTCTACTTATAAATAAATAATAATGTTTTCCTAATAATGTTAATGCTATACCTTGATACAGAGAGCAAATGTTAAAACAGAATTATAAATACGGAACACAAAACAAGTACCTTGTCAAGTAATAAAGCGTTATAAATAATGGGACAAAGTTCGTAACAAACTCGAGCCGCATTCAAACTTTATCTGTGTTCACAATGAACACAGCAAGGCTTTGTAGTTACAAGTTTTCATCTCCCATGGCGTAGTACTACACCTTAAATGCATAAAATTTAATCTCAAGTGATTATCTTTTAATCTTAGAGTTTGTGTCTTTCAAAAATGTGCATAGTATTTATTGTAAAATCATTTAATCACTTATTAAATACGCTGTATGTACGTATTAGGTGACATTATATTTATACAGCCAAATTCGTATTATAAGAAAGAAAGAAAGAAAATATTTATTTAAGACAAAAATCCATATCTTAGTTAGTAACAATGCTTAAAAACTATGTTAGTACCTATCTTAATTTAAACACAAAAACAAAAAACAGAATACAGAAAAGGTAGCAGAAGTCGCTGTTGCAGACATCACACAATTAAATTCAGTGATGCCTACAACAACATCCCCCTGGTGAAGTACTGCGACTCCACGTGAACCCTGTTCCAGAATCCCAGAACAGGACTGTCCCAACGATCATCAATGCCCTCCAAGATGCTGTTGGAGCTGCCCCTTAACGACAACAATGTATGTAGGAACAATGTAGAAAACAGCTTTTGATGTTGTAATTACCCATATGCAGTATGGGAGTAGATACAATTTTAAATTATACAAGAAAAATCTGTACAATAGCGAGCTTGTTTCGATCTATATGTAGTGTAAATGTATCATACATTCCAAACGTTAATTAAAAGGGCGTATTTACAAAGTCTCATTAAACGTAGTGTCACTGTTCTCTGAACAACGCTAAAATAAAGCGATATTTCAAATTAAGAGGTCTCTAAAATGCCATTAATGTGAAAAATCTTATTTCCGCCGTGATTTAGAATATTCAGGGCGAGATATATTGGGCTGTTGCTTTGAGACTGGACCATTCTTAACTGACACAAAATTGAGATTTTAGGATTTTAGGTTTGTACGTATACGGTCACTAAAACATTTTAGGTTTATACGTATACGGCCACTAAAACATTTTAGGTTTGTACGTATACGGCCACTAAAACATTTTAGGTTTATACGTATACGGTCACTAAAACATTTTAGGTTTATACGTATACGGCCACTAAAACATTTTAGGTTTGTACGTATACGGCCACTAAAACATTTTAGGTTTTTACGTATACGGCCACTAAAACATTTTTCGGAGTATGGGCGTCATTGTGGTGACTTGTTACATTTTCTCTGTTCTTACTGACCACTTGCTGAACTGAACGGTGAAGGAAAACATCTTGAGTAACGCCTGCATGCCCTAAGAAAAAAGCGTGTATTTGTGCCAGAAGAACGGCGATCACGTTAGGAAGTAATAATCGTCGTTGAAACGCGGGTGTACCGAGTGTCTACGGTGACTTGCATTTCACAGTTCACACTCGGAACACCTCTGACACCCTCTCGGGGGTTCATGTTGATATATTTATTTATACAAGGTGAATTTGTGACCATTGTCCAAACTCATACTTAAGCTTTGGTAAGTGATCAGCATCATGAACCAATAACGATTTTTGTAAAATTCATAAAACCAAATTTCGACTCTTCTTCATAGTGATTCACTCAGGACTGGGATTGAATTACTATGTGAAGAGGAAATTTTATTGTACGAATTTCACATTTTTTTTTATCAATTCATGATGCTGATCACTTACCAAGCCTCCAGTATGAATTGGGAAGATGATCAAAAGGTCACCTTGTATATTTCGGCAAAGTCACTTCTGCCATGGTTAAGGGATGACACAAAGGCTACAAATACACAAAGGATACAAATATGTATCAACTGAATACTGAATACCCTGAATTACCCGATAGACAGCAATATATGCATAATCAATCGGAGCCATTTGTTGAGAATTTGCTTTGAATGCATTTGAACGGGCCAAGCTATACGAGTATGATAAACTCTTTCTTTGTAATATTATGTATACCTACACATATCATCCTGGCTATAAGATATATAATAGATCTTTAGATATGAAATTGCCAAAATTTTCTTACAGATTCATGAGTTCACAATTCCTGTAATTCAATAGCTATTTCAATTATTTGTTTTTTGTTTGAAAGTTGATTTCAAGATTTTACATTTACAAATTAAATTTTGTTTTTATTTTCAGTTTGATTATAAAAATTAAATCTTCAGAAACAGTTCGTCCTAAATGCCATCGATTTCCACGATAAGATTCGTAATAACTTTTTACAGCTGACACTTTTCAAAACTTAAATTAATGGTGCTGTTAGTTTAATATTGTCTCATTCATATCTACACATAAGATATTACATAATTCGGATTTGTAGTTTCTTCCAACGACCCTTTAAAATCTGGCGTTGTCTTATGCTCTAACCCCAGGGCCACAGCTTCAGGCTTCTGGCGGCGCTTCTTGCTGCGCTTCCAGGCGGTTTTTGCGACGGGCTTTGCCCTGCCACGACACCCGTCGGCGCCTTCGACCGCATCGCATAGCGCGCTCGCTCGCTCAAAGCGCTCGACATTAGGTTCAGAGATGGAAAAAACGGCTTTATATTGAAAATGACTTTTAGCTTAATGGTTTTTATGAAAAGCTGGCTGTATAAACAGCTTTATAGCTTAAAAACGCTTTTTACTTTTTTGAACATAGTAACCATTATAAAGTATTTTTTCCTCTTTTTCTATTATCAATGAACTTCCCATCATCACCATCGTATTCTATACACTTAAATGTTTAAGGCTTACGTGTTTTTTTAGGTCCCTTATTGTTTTTTTTTTACAAAAATTACACTGCTTTTTATCCTGCTGTTTTTCAAAATGCTACTCCACTGCTGTTTCGAGACATTTTAACTTTTATTTACACAGTCACGAAATAGGTTTACACTTATTTACGGTTAACAAAGTTTGTTTACACGACGTTACGTAATTGAAACAAAAATTAACACGAATTAATCACGTAAAGCAACTAAAACGCATAAAGCATATGAACGCATCCACCCAACAACGAAAGCTAATAAACACTGAAAAGCTAGTCGAGAATTTTAAACGTTTTTATCGAAAATTTTATACGACCGAAGTAAAAATACCATAATTTAAAACCGTAAGCCTTATTTCTATTACCACGCAAAATAAATCGTGTAATAGAGTTTTTAAACGGAATTTTCATACTACCAATGTAAAATGCTGTCGTTTGGAAGCGGAGGCCTGAATTCTGTTGCCGTGCATATTTGGTCGTCTAATACGAGCTACATTAGACGGCTGAATTTGAATGGTAGTGAAGTTTAAGCTTGTACTTTTAAATGTCAGTGTTTTTGCCTTCGGTCGCATTCACTTTCGTTCACAAACGTTTCCTGGTATAGTAAACAAAACTACCAAATTGTTCGTAACTTTTACAACAGGTGGCGTAGCTGCAGCGTCAGCTGACTAAGTGACTAAATGTTTGACTAAGCTTGAAACGTAATGGGCTTGTAATGTTAAACGTGCTTGAACGTTTTTTGTCAAAAACTCTGTTTAGTTTACAGCTTTTCGTTTAAACGACCACCTCTAATTAGGTTCGTCCTGTGCGCTCGATCACTATTTCAACCGCCCGCCGAGGGTAAGGGCGTTGTTGATGTTCTAGCGTCAGGTGTTCCGTTAACGTACATTTACAGAAAACATTGAACAGACATTAGAAAAAGCTAAAGTGTATGTACAAAAGTGGCACTTATTGCTAAAATAAATAAAAAATATTTTCCAGGGCACTTACGCCACGGGCGGAAAAGAAGATGCGAAAAACATAGGGACGCGCGTTAACGTAAAAAAATAGTCAAAACTAGATTTGTTTGTACTATCAGTTGAATTCGTATTTACGGATTAATTTACATGAAAATTTCGCGATACGCGACATGTTTCGTCAGACACTCGCTCGCTTGAAAACGAATCAGGAAATAATTCGAAACATGTTGCGTATCGCGAAATAAATTTCATCTAAGTTGATCCTTTCTATATTTAAAAAAATTAAAGTAGAGAAAACAAAAGTACAGTAAACAGTTATTAATTATAAAAGCTACATAACATATTTCTTTGTTGTTATTAATAAAGTACATTTAAATTACAACATGGTTGTAACATAATAATTACATGTTTCTGTGAAAATAATCATTGTCGATACCTATATTAAGTTTATACAGGGGTACTAGCATGAACTTGGTATCGACTCGACATCGATTCGATAAATAAAAATGTAAACTTTTATTTCATTGCAATAAGGGTTATCGTTTAGAATTTATCGATTCTATCTGTCAAATTTATCTAATCGACGCGACGCGTACGTGCTCGCATAGCAGATAATGGTTGGTTAGTCTGCGGGTCTACCGCGTAATTATCATTTTCATCAACATCAACTTGAGATTGTAATTTGACGTGCGTGCGACGACGCCCGCCTAACATGCCATCTCTTTTGCACGCGTTGAATTTCGCATGCATTTGCTTGAAGTTGATACAAATGAGAATTACGCGGTAGAGCCCCTGGTTTAGTTTACATATTACGTAATTGATTAGGAAGACACCGAAAAGGGTCGACTTGTCTGTTTAGATTTCGCACGAAGCGGCATAAAGGAGCCAAAAATAATGAGATAGGAAAATTAATAAATGAGATTACAAAAGATCTCATTCCGGCCATTTCCCGCAGCTCTGCCTAGTCGGGTAATAATTAGCGAGCGAAATGGCGAGGAACAGAAATCGTGACGCCGGATCTCTAGACAAATTAGATCGGCGCCTTATCATTTAGGAGATAAGGTTCAAGATTGTCTGATAAACTCTTGATGAAGGAGCTAGAGGTTTGTAAGGACATCATCGTACTCTGATACTTTGTAACGATTTCCTAGGACTGGGTGATTCTAACAGTTATTTGTGTGCTACAGCACTTTGAATGGCTATTTGTTTGTTCGCTTTTAAATCTGAATTTTTATCCTGGGAAATTTTCAAGTTTCCCAGTTTGCGTAACTAATTTTAACCTTAATTTTTAATATTATTTGTTTTACTAAAATCTGACCTGACATTGATACACATGATTGTATGTATTACCGTTTTTTAGATAGAGCTGGAACAGAAAACAAAGTAGAGGCCATATTCATACCTATGTCATTTATAACACGTGATCTGTGAACATTTCAACTGGTTGCCTGGCGGCTGAATAGAAGCTGTCTGTGATTCCTGTTTGGCACCCTTTAGTTATGCGCAATCTTACTTGGTCGCCTAAAGTTAGGCTCTCTCTCTCTCTCTCTCTCGCAGATATAGTTCTTAGGAAGAGAGAGAGAGAGAGAGAGTGGAGCCTAACTTAAATAGTGCGTGTACTGTACTTAAACACTGAGTACATTTGTATTAAATATAAACTTTTAGTTATTTAAATTGCTTTTATTTGTAAAAAAATCGGGTTTTTCCTTGAGATACCCGATCCTTGAGGGACCCGTCCTTTAGAACCCCGATCCTTGAGAACCCCGATAAATTTGATAAAATGCCAATGTCGTTAAAAGTATAATTGCCAACAAAAGTGTTAAACTTACAAAATTATTAATCAGTTGGAATTAAGTAATAATACAGTTGCTAATAAAGTAGCTCTTATTCCACCGCTTTTAGGTCCATAATGCAGCTTATAAAACACGCGTACTTTTTACTTTATTTTACTGCACTAGTGCTTTTACATTTACATTTTTTTTAAAATCAGCAAATATTTTTTATGTGTAAAAAATAGTAAACACATAGTACCTATACATTGTAATGATATTTAATGGACGTTGGATCTTTGGTATAAATGATAAATTTTGAAACATGGTGAAAAATAATCGTATATTTCAATACTATTAATACAGGTTACGCGTAACACACAGATTTTAATATCACCAGTTGATGACAAGTCGAGTCGGCCTTCTGGTAGTATCTATTTTGTGCCGTAACCATCAAAGGGTATTGAAAACAACAAAAAATAAAAATGTGTAGGCAAAGAAACATTTCATTTTAAAATCTCGGTTCACAACACCGGATAGCCGAAAGGAACGATGCGGGCAGTGAGCGGACCTATACTTCATTCTAGATAGGATTAGAAAGAAGGAAAAAAAGGTTCTTAAAGTGCAGTCCTTTCCCCCTGCGTAACAAAATGCGGGCACCCTTGCTCACCTCCACAACGGCTCACACAGGTGCCTGCGCTTTATTACAGCGGGGGGGGGGTGCTGTCCTCTTTCCGCGCCTCTGGCTTTAGGGGTAGTAGCTACAAGATTGGAGTCAGTATGCTCTGATTCGGTTTTGGAGCTTCTATACTGGTCTTAAGATCTCGCTGCACGCGGGGCAATAAAAAGTGCGAGCACAGTGAAGCATATTGCGCGCTCACTCTCACTTATGGGTCTTATGGCAACTTTTTTTTTATACTAGTACAAAGTTGCACTTTGCCCTAAAAACCTTTTCTGGGTCATTCATTACCTTAACTTAAAAACAAATTAGTTTCGATGCAAAAACCAAACAGAGAATTTAAATATATACATGGACCACGTTAATTAGACCATATCTAGAAGCAATATTGCTGGGATCAGGTGTCTAATTATGTTGGATAATAAAAAAAAAAAAACAAAATTTCTAGATGTGAAACTTTAAGGGGGTGTTACCCACTATCCTCCCTCCCTTCCGCCAATCCTCCCACCCCCCGTTATAAATAAATATTAACATTTTTAATAAATTAAAACCATTAACGGTACTTACATTTACAATTAGATGCGTAAATCGCGATGCGTAAAAATGCGATAATCGATTAAAAAAAAACACATTTTCCAAAATTATAATTATTTCGAAAAAATAAAAAGATCACTTTTAAATATAGAACCAATACATGAGTTAAAAATAAGAAAAGTTAAAATTAAAATGACCTTTTAGCTTATCCTTACAAAACCCCTAAAACATAAATTTTTAGTGGCTTTTCAGGATTATCATAAAACGTTTCAATTTTTTTAAATAACTAATTTTACTTTCATGTAGCCCTCGTTAATACGCATCTTTTGGTACCTCAATAATTCACCTAGACCTAGAACTCACGACACTGGAGCGAATTTGCACTTTCGCTGCAAACGGAGCGATAGAAAAAACATGTTCAATGTTAAAAACATGAACATTAAACGTGTGCAACAAACTTTATCGCAACTGATGAACTAATTAAACACTGAATGCGACACTGGTCGATTTAATTTCAAACGTAAGCTTACTGTGAAATTCATGACTTGCATATCCAATTCAGTTTGGAGTTTGTAACTGTTACAGTTTACATTCACAATTGGACTGCATTTGGTATAAAAACTTTGGCCGCGATTGTACGAGTCCAGCTGCACCTACTGGTACGTAAATAATGAACGAGCAAAAACACCACACGATGCACGAACGCGAACGAACTTTCATAGGCCAATTCTGTAAAAACAAAAATATAATAAAAATATTTAAAACATATTGTCACGACATGATTTCCCAAGGGAGTGTCAGAGGTGTTTCAGAGTATCATTGACGATTTTATGTTCCTACGTGGTGGTCGGTGTGCCCCTTCGCCGTGCTTCTACCACTAAAGGACTGTTTCACAACTAGCGGTTAATGTACCTGATAGTTTATGTAACGTAACCCATAAAAAAAAATTAAAGGAGATTAACCATATTCGTTTAGCTTTTCAAACAAATAATTGTGGCATCCAATAAACGATTTTCTTTAAAAATTATATTATCAATAATAACAAACCTTGGCACTTATAAAATTCTCAGTCTAAGCCTCCGTAATATTTCTGATTTTAAAAATATTTTCACTAGTTGGATATTTAAATATGGCCGTGTCCTCATTTCTCCCTCTACGCATGTTTTTTTGATGATTTGTTCGGCCTGGATACTAGTCCTTTTAGCCAATACCTTCTACAAATGGCACAACAAAGGTTTCCATATCAAATTGTAAACTTTTGAATCGATTTTAAATCAAATTATGTACTTACCAAAAACAATAAATCGATTATCTATAAACGTAAACAATTGATTCTAATAAGCATGGTTACCTTGATAAAAAAATTAATGGTTTAAACATAACCTCAAAATGGTATACTGAAATCAACATTTCTCTGGCTGGCGGGTTAGGAATAAAAAAAAAATTGTTGTGTGTAAAAGCCTAATTAATAATAACCTATTATTTATTGTTAAATTGACTTCAATTATCTATAATTTCTATTTTAAATTTAAATTTTCTGACCTTTTAATTAATAATTTTACATTATTAATTTCTATTACTGCTTATATTAATGATTATGCAAATCATGTATTCATGTCTAGTTACTGTGAATATGTTATTTCGAACATAATGCATATTGTTACCGAATGAAAAATTAATTGAATTGAATTGCCGACGTTTTCCTCATAGATTTAACCTATGTTTCATTTTGACACAAAAATCTTCAGAGTGAAACGAACATTTCATTGTATTTGGTCAATCTCTTTTATGTCCTTGATAGCAATTATTATATCCATTTTGTCGCGCACGTAAAACTGAAGGTATTTTGATTTTTGTTGCAACATTATTTTGTATATGGTGTACGAATAAAAAAATGGCAAAGTATCATACAAGCAAGGTTGTTTCCAGCCTCTTTGGTACACATGTACTTGAGGCCCTAATAACAATTTAAGCCAGCAAATTCTTGAAAAAAAAAACTTTTAGGTTTATGATATAACCCCTTAACCTTTTGTATGGACGTTTTTTTTCAGAAACCTATCGTGCGGGTTATCAAATGAATGGACTTCATGAGCTGATTGTAAAAATTTCCTTACATTTCAACTACTTATTTTTTAAGAAACAAAAACATTTTCACAACATGCCAAGTTTGTGCTGCTCCAGGTAGAAGATGTTTTTTATCTACTCCCATACATACATCTTAGGCAGTTTCATAAGTACCTAGATTGTTTATCCGATGTTATAATATTACACTATAACACCGCGATTTTGAGCTGCGATTGGCCCAATTTATTATAAAACCGCTAGAGACCCACTCAACAACAGATACGAGAAATAAGTCCCGAACTTATTTCTCAAACCACGCCCCCTTTATCCTGATTAGCCTTCAAGCCGCATTACCGAAACGACGAACCCGAGATTCATGAACGAATGTTCTACTTCTTAATTTTCGTGGAATTGTTAGTTGAAAATATTATACATAAAGACGATATATTTGCTGGTTGTGGGTAAAGTATTGCGTAAACAGAACATACTGTAGCATTCGCTACAAGTATTCAACCTTTTTTATATATTTTTAGTCTTTCTTTATCGTTGGCTGCTTTTCTGAATTTTCGAATTCGAATATTTAGAATGATCTTGTCAGATTTTTTTTGTTATTTTTCTGATATCAAAGAAGATCGTGACAGAGGAAGGATAAATCTTTTACAAAATAACAAATTTGGTATTTGAAAAATAGAAACAGAGCGCATTTGCTCTGAGCATTGTGTAAGCCAGTTTTTCTGCATTTCCTGGTAAGTTTTGTGTAATTTTGGTTTCATTCTCTGAAAATCCTTTTTGTCCCGTTTCCAACACGTTAATTTCCTTTCCCTCATTTCATAAGCATATCTTGACGCTGTTGTTTTATTTCTTTACAGCGACCCTTCGGGATTTTCTAAGGGTTCTGGTTCTCCCCAGTTTGATTATTCATTTCTACTTGAATTCCATCCGCCATCTCGTACGGTTGTACCTATTGAGGCCTGATGTAAGGACCACGTCCCTGGTGAGCTAAAGCTTCCGATATTAAAATAGAAATCGCCAAGCTTCATCGACTGCTCCCGGGAACACCGGAAACACCCAAAGTCACGAAGAGACCCTTACCAGGTTTTTAGTATCTGTAGCCTAATATTCAGCATCAATTATTTTTATTCCTTAGTGTAAAGCTAGATAACGATTGCTCGTAACACCTTAATATTACTTTTTCTTTCGGATTAAGAGTTATCAAAACTTCCGTGCAACCTTAGTTTCTGGGATCCTAAAAACTAGTTTCGCCACCAAATTTTAAAATCCATTATTTTATGAACAAATGCGTCGTTCAAGCTAAAAGGAAATCAAAATCCTAAATAAGTGGAATTAAGCATAATTTCCTTTTTGATCTAATAAGTTCCTTTGTACCTTTAGATATTATTGTGTTTTGTACTATATTTTTCTTACTTCGGTTTTGTTATTTTTTGTGTATTTAAAGATAAATTATACGGTTTATTTATCCAGATTTACCTCTTTTTTTGGCTGTCACCAGGCTTGCCTGGTGGCAGTCCAAATTTAGGTCGAAATTACGTTCGTGAATATGTAGTGGCTAAAAACTAAACTTTTTTTTTAAAAAAATAACGCTACAATACCTTCTGGGTACACTACCGAACGACGGTGGTGATCTTGCCAGCATTTTTTATTTATTCTAATAATTTTAAAATTATGCATGTGTTTACTTAATTTATACTTTATTTGTATTTATAGGTATAGTCTAATTTTTAATGTTATTTAAGTTTTATTTTGGGTCAAAAAACATACAGATTGTCAAAAAAGTCGTGAAATAAATAGGGGCGCCACTTTCTTTGTCAAAACAGTATTAATGTGGCAACACCTGAGATATTTTGTTGTATGGGAAAATCAAGTGTTACCAGTAAAAACAATTTTAGTTCCATTTCATGACTTTTTTGACAAGCTGTAACCAGACATTGGAACACTCATGCAAAAATATTACGAAACGCACTTCGTTCGTTTCGTAAACAAGCACTCTTGTCCCAATGTCTCAACTAATGTTGCAGTTGCACAATATACTATTTTAAAATTCCTTTCATGAACTAATAGTTGAGGAGCAAACTGTTTTCAATTTTTTTTTCGTGACGTAACATCACTGATGATGTTATACGTATGTACGTATACATACATTTTCAGTTTGCTTGAAAACAGTTTACGTCACGAAATAAATTTGAAATTATATAAAAAAGCATTTTTTAAATGATTTTATAGTTTATCTTATGAATAGTGTTATTTTTATGTCAACATACAAATATTAATTAACTATCATCTAAATTCGGAATGCCGAAAACTATTTTTGGATGATTTAAGGGATTCAGTGCAGATCCCTAAAATAATTTTAGAACAGATCTTTTTAAAGTTAATCTTACAAATTGCTCTTTCTTTGTTCAATTATCTGCTTTGAAATCTTTCTCAAAGAAACCTCTCTTTGCGAGATAAGCCTATATTCGTCGCAAATCTTGTAAACAAATAACAGGAAAAACATTTTGAGTCTAACTTTGTGTTCCTCAACATATCTTTTTTTCCGTAAGTAATGAGGGGTTTTCAAAGACAGATTAAAAAAGAAAAAGTAGTACCGAACGACGCAATAGATGGCGCAGCCTGTACTAAAAGTGTCAAAAAATGTCTTCCTGGCAACACTGGATTCTTATGATTTTGACACTTCTTCTTTGCTTCTTTGTTTTTTATGGTCAATCCATGCCTCAAATGTATTATTGCTAAGATTGTTCTTTCCGTAATTAGTTAAACTGTGTGTTCCTTATTTTTAAAATTAGCTACAACGCATGGGCTGACCATGTTGAAGTTGAAAAGTTGAAACAAGCTATTAACGTAAGTAATACAGATAGAAAACAACACAATATAAACACAACAAAATAGGAATGTCTTTGTGAAGGGTGTTGTTGGATTTAACAATTGAATTGACGATTTTTATCTTGCTGCCCATAGATTAAAAAATAATCTTTGCTTTTTGACACTTGAAAGCAGGGTAACGCCATCTGTGTTTACGTCTGAAAGCTTGATCAAGGTCAGTCTGGAAAACCGCTCATTGATAAAACAACCTGGCCATCACAATAAGGCCAATGAGCTAACCGATAATCGCCTCGATCAAAAGCTAATTCAGTCTTTGCCATTGACCTAATTCGCATAGCTTAATTTCAAAAAGGTTTTTTTAAATATTTTTTTCAGAGAATAATAATAATAATTTTTGGACATAGGTTTCATTATTTTGGTATATAAATTAACCTTTTTTTTAGAATATTTAAAGATTTGTCGGTTATGATAATACTGATTGTGATTGCTTATAAAAAAGTGGTCTGTCTCTGTCTGTCTACTCATCTGTCATCCATCTTTCAAATCAGTCGGCAGCAAATTTTTATAAATTTATCTTGATAGCAACGGACACATTTCTAAACAGCTATTTCTCAAGTGACGTCAAGTATATCATACTATTTGAGAAAAAGCTGTGCTGATCCATTATCACTTTTACGCTAGAGCCACAGCTTCAGGCTTCTGGCGGCGCTTCTTGCTGCGCTCCAGGTGGTTTTTGCGACGGGCTTTGCCCTGCCACGACACCCGTCGGCGCCTTCCACCGCATCGGATGTATAGCGCGCTCGCTCGCTCAAAGCACTCGACACTAGGTTCGTCCTGTGCGCTCGATCACAGTTTTAACCGCCCGTCTCCCCGCACACCGCCGTCCCAAGAGCGCAAATCACTCGAAGGCGGACCCATGGCCGGCTCTATACAACTTCATATATTTGTTCTCTCCGCCGGCGCCGTCGCAAGAAGAACCGCTTGGCGCGCCTCTCGAAGCCTGAAGCTGTGGCCGACCGGTTAGTGACGATGATCGACTCCGACCGTTCTCGGTCGTAACATAATACTCATAATATATGGTACGTACGAGACGCTGGTGCGCCCGAAAATGACTAATGTAGCCAATCACCCACCAGAAAGTTGGTCAGTGAAGTTTAACCTGACGGAACATAACTACGTGAGATTGTATTTTTGGTTTGCTACAATTCGACATTACACAAGAAATCTTTTTGTGTCGAAACAAAACGAAACTGATATAAAAAGTTTTTTTAATAAAAGCTTCTAAAATAGATACGTCTAAAATCGTTATGAATTTATTAATTTTGTATAATTTAACAATGGTACCGATTCGGTGAAGCACATCTTAACTTATTTGACAGGACTAATCTTAATTTAAGTGTTCTGTTCTTGTCTTTTCGATAAAGAAAGAAAAAGACAGGACGCTTAAAATAAGGTTAGTCCTGTCAAATAAGTTAAGAAGTGTTATGCCGAATCGATACCATTAACAATTTAAAAGTGTTAAAATAGAAATAGTCATCCTAAATAAGAACAAAGAGTTTTAAATTTTATCCGGTTACTTCCAGGGGGTCTAGCATAGCAGATCATATCCAGTTTTAGCCGCTCGATACAACATGTCTATCCCTCTCGACTACTCTCTCGTAGATCAACAGAGTGAGAGAGAGAGCACTGTATCACGCGCTATCGAGCTCGGTATGGTTTGCTATGCTAGACTAGCAGGAATACCAACATAACGATATCTAGCCGACAGAGTGGTTACTTAAACGATGTCAATGATATCCCCTAGATGGCGCTAGTTGTTGAATGTGATTTAATAAATGTAAATAATGTGATGTAAACTGTTTTCATTACGATACGAATTAAAATTGCATAAAATTTAAAATCACAGAGTAGATTTTGCAGGCGCAGGTCCAGTTTAAAATACTAACTTTGCGCATTTTATACAGGTAAATGTATATCTAACATATCTTGAGCAGGTGTATTAAAGAACATTAAATCTCCATAATTAATTTCGCTGGCAAAATAGTAGGGTCATGGAAATATATTCCCGACCGATTTTTGAGAACCTTGTTATCCTAAGCGTTTTATAGGCAGGTAATACTAACTGTTATACTATGGGTAAACATGTCTCTTTTGTTACAAGGTTCCGAAGGAGGTCATCATTTTGTTTCCGGATTATTTAGGAGAGATCAGATTTCCATATATCAGTACAGAATCAGGACAAAGACGGTCGCTCCGTGTGTGCATATTCCTATAATTAGAATTTGCATAATCAACAGAATAAACAATCTACAGGATGTACAAAGACAGATATTGTCAAACGAGTTGGGAATACTGAATAAATTTCGAAATCAATAATTTTAATATACATCTTTTACATAATATACAATTATACATAATATACAATTTTTCTCAACAAAGTACCCATCTTAGAACTCAAATATCGAATATTATTATAAATTTTTCATGTTTATTTATTATTTATATATCTATGTGCATATTTTATAGGTATGTATTCATTTATTTAAGTATGTTCATGTATTTTTATATGTAAGTTTATGTCTTAGATTTTTAGGTTTATATTTTAATCTTGATCTCCCTATTATTTTCTGATTAGTATTTACACCGTCACATGTTAATTGTTTATCTTTCTGTTAGCTACCAAGGGTTGCCTGTAAGATATTGCTATTAGCAATAAGTGCCGCCCTTGTACACCATGTTTAATCGTTTCTTTTATCTTTTAAGTTATTTATGTGAATGTGCAAAAAGTGTTATAAATAAAATAAATAAATAAAATCTTTATTATAAAAATACAAATACTTACATTTTCACGATAGGGATCACGTCCACAGTCGTACACCCAGGTTGCATCAACGATTATTACATATCAGGGTCTCAGCGTGATGGGTGATGACTCAACAAGGATTCAAGGATTTTTGAATAAGTTTTGGTATACAGACAGCAAACGAGATAAGTAACCAGGCCCAGCGCAAACACTTTTATCCTAAGATCCACAGGTGAGTGATTGATGATATAATAGTAGTTTATGCTACTCGAGTGTTTTAAACGTAACCGAGTAATTTATTGCTCTTACGCCCGTGTATCATACTACGTTTTTCAATGCATAGTGTGAGGAAATAAAACAAATATAATCTTGTGAACTTTAAATTATGATTGGCTCAAAAGGACTGTATCCAGAGCCGTTAAACAGTGGAAAAAAGTATACCATTTGTACACAGGAAAGACTGCAGGTTAGCCGACCATTGTAAATACATTTAAAAAAATAATATATTTCGGCCCTTAGTGGGCCGTCATCAGTCATCAGTCATCACTAAGGGCCGAAATATATTTCAAGTTTTCAATTTTCTTTTATTTATTGTATATATTTCAAGTTATATTGTGTAATTATAAATAAAAAGCTAATTAAGGCATACTATATATATTTATTAAAAAAATAATAATAATAAAGCCCTAGGGCAAAATAATTGACTTTCTGTTAGGTTTTGATGCATAAAAAGTGGGCCTTTACGAGCACTTGCATTGAAAAAATACTTAATAATTAGTGCACGTGTGTATGTATTGACCAAATATTTCACATCTCATCTATCGCTCACCTGTGGGTCTTAGCTAGTCCTAGGATCAAAGTGTTTGTGCTGGGCCCAAAGATTTCAAAAGTTTAGATGAGCTCTGGTACCTAAAATCTATTGCATTGTTTTTGAATATGTGCGTTAACATAATGCAGACGCGCGCAATCTGTCTACCTACGGTCAGCAAACTGATCAGACTACTAAAGTCGTAAAAATTCAAAACTTTAAGTGCACTTAACGCGTCCAACTATCACTGTGTTCAGATGAGCACTGAATCCACACGTGTGAGCGTCACCTATTTAAATGTGGAAACATTTTGGTGCTGTCATACTACGGTAAGGGTTTATCTTTACTTTTAAAATCTTTGGCTGGGCCTGGTAACTTACTCCTTTGCTATCTGTACATTCCATCGAATTAAAACCCTGCTTATGTCAAACTGTGTGAAAGGCCCACAGTCCCTCCGTTTTCGCCTCTTCTTATCACATTATTTTTCATAACGAAAAAATGTTGTGACTGCATGAGAAATACTGGCTGCACTCACACTGTACTCCAAAAGTACGCCTTTCCTATTTACGTCTACTTTCATCTTTGTCACTCGCACCTTATGTCAACACTCACTCGTGTAACCCGGCTCATTTAAGGCGACACGTAAAAGTTTTAGCGTCCCTGTCACTCCATATGCGAAAAAACCCTCAGTGCGAGTGGGACGGATTCGTGGAAAAGTAGCAAAAAGTTGATTTTTTATTAATATAAAATGTACTAAGCTATTTTGTCAAAAAGATTTTCAAGGAGACTTTACAAGTACATTATATCCACATTTGGAATGCAATTTCACAATGAAATTACTTAGGATTTCAGAATTACAGGAAAGAATAAACCAATTGGAGGTCTTTTCGGAATTAGCCATGCATGTTTCTGATATATATATTTTTTATAATTTATTTTGAAAATGTAGACTATTTTATGAAACTAATTTCAATATTTTTGGATTTTACTCATTGCGTCTATTTAAAAATATATATTAAAATTTTACCCGCCAAAAGTGAACGTGACGTCACTAGAGACGTGATGGGATTAAATTCTTTGCCTACCACAAAAAAAGAAATGTGACAGTCAAGTCACCAGCGCGTTCCGCATGGCGCTAATAGTGCTAACACTACCATCAAATTTCTCACGCCCATCAAGTCGTTCCGAATGAAAAATGGCGTCACTGCTTAAACTTATAATCCATTTAGAGTTCTTTTGAACGCGACATGAATGTTGACAGAATTTGTAGAAATTTATTTAGGTTTCGTGAATACAAAGGTTATACTACTTTACTATGTCCAAGAAGTGATTTCTTTTAACTACAATCTTTGAATCATGGTTTAATAAATGCTCTTATTCTCCGATAACCTTTTTTTGAAATTGCCACCACCGGCCAGCTATCACTTTTCATAGATCGGTCATAGTGCAAACGCTCTGAAGCATAGGCGATAATAGCACAACATGGCGTCGTTAATGATTTCGTCTATGACATACAAGGTGAAATTTAATCAATCACCCTTATTAATACTGGAGACTCGGTTATTGATCAGAAACAAGATTCAATGATCGTTCTTTTTGAAATAATAAAAAAAATTGTTCCCTACTGACTGAATAGGCAGTAAGTACGGGAGCAAATATTTTTTCAGTTTTACCTTGGGGGTCATTAAAAATTGTTCCTGATCATTAACCCAGTCTCCAATATGAATTCTGGCGGTTGATTAAATTAAATTTCATAACGGCTATCATTATCGGGCTCACAGTGACTCGGAATAATTATAGACGCGGTATAATCGATTATGTCGTGACTCGGAATGCACTGTCATGCATGTCAAATCAAAATGTCAAGACATTTACTTTTTTTTGTAGGCAAGGTGGGCAGGCAAAGGCAATTTTTTCATACATCTTCTGATGACGTCATAGATAAGTCAAATGAAGTTCATTGTGTTTTGTTAAAATATCTTTAAAAATATAGACTTATTTATTAATCTGATAAAAAGAAACTGTACAGAAAACATATTTCTCGAAACGGTTTTAAGATTTCCGTTCCTGTCCAGAAAGTTAGCACCCCTAATTAAATTCTATCGAGAAAATTTCATCCTATCGCGTTTTCCTTCAGTGAGAATCTTAATCAAATACTCAATAAACATTTACCCAAAAACGAAATACGTAGATGACGTTAAAGTGAAGTAAATGTATTCGAAAAAACCCCATTTTTTTTTTGGTATCGCCTTAAGTGTAAGTTTATCATATATGGACGCCTTACAGTTGTGCTGTTTCTAATCAGCAGGATTATTACTTAAATATTCCCTATCGCGCGCAATATGATGATTTTATTGTGTAGCTGTCTGAGTGAATGAAATGCGGCGGGACATTGGGGGACAAATTCGATGTTTGTGGGACAATGTGGAACGATTTCTATAAAGGGACCAAAAAAGACAAATTCGGGACTGTCCCCCTAATGCGGGACGGAAGGCAGTCTTAGAGGTGAACCTTATCTATCACCGATCTGGGGTTAGAAAATAATATAGATTCTTTCCCTACCAAAGCACACAGACCGAGGACAAATCCTACGGGATTTGATCCCGCGACCTCTGTATTAGTGGTTGGGACGCTTGAATAGCTAGACCAGAGAGGCGGTCAATATATCTACGAAAAAAAAATGTTCTGTATGTAGATTTTGTAAAAGTACCTAGTTTAGCCCGAAGTTTTATTTTGATATTTTTTTTTGCATATCAAATATTTTATTTTGCACCCTAAATGTGCCCTCAGAAGAGAGCCGATAGGTAAGGTTAGAAGGTCGGTATGGCGAGTCGCGGAACAGTCCGTTTTCAGGGTTCCGTACCGAAAAGGTACAAACCTTTATGATGAGACTCCGTTGTCCGTCCGTCCGTGGTCCGTCCGTATGTCACAGCTTCATAACATTAGCACCGTTAAAGATAAAGACATGTTTTTTGGTACAAAAATAGCATTTAATTTGTACACATATCACGGTGTAAAAAAGAAATTGAAATTGTACAAAATATTTCTAAAACAAAAGTAAGAAAAATAAAAAATACTACCCTAAAAATACGATAAGGGTATCAAATTGTAGATATTGATAAGACCGCCTCTGTAATAATTTATTTTTTAAAACAAAATTTTTCTTTTTAGTGTTTTTAATGTAAAATAATGTGTCGATTCAAAAAAAACTTTGGTGCATGCTTGACCCACAAACAGGCAGGATTCAAATCCAACAACGACTGAGCTACTGCTAAGTTATAAAGAGTATCTTGAATTAAAACACTTGTACTGTAGTTTCACTTTATTTTTGTTAACTCCCAACCGGTTTCGGATTTTACTCCATTTTCAAGGGAAGAAGAGCTAGTGCCTGGAATCATGTGAAATATTTTTAATTAAGATCTTCCCTTGAAAATGGAGTAAAATCCGAAACCGGTTGGGAGTTAACAAAAATAAAGTGAAACTACAGTACAAGTGTTTTAATTCAAGATGTGTTTCAAGTTTCACCAAGTGCCGACAATCGCAAGTATAAATTTTATAAAGAGTAATTATATCACGGTACAAATTATATCTGGGAAATAATAAATTGACGTAAGGTGGGCCATGCTGCTCAGCTGCCATATAAATGCATTAGGTGTTTGTGACGTCCTGATGTCTTTGATCTTAAGGCGATTACCGTCGCCAAATTAGCAGCTCGATGTTTGTCTGTATGAATATCGACGGAAACGACATTGAAATAACGTTCAAATCAGTGCACAATGCGTGGTGGCTGTTACGACGCTCGCTGCGTCCTTGAAAGGGCAAAATAGGAGAAAATAATACTTTTCACATGGGCGTCATTGTTCCATTGAATAATTCTACGTTATATTTATAGCTATCAAGTATATCTATTTATCAAAGCATAAATGAATTAAATCACCAAAGCCGCTTAGGAGCAGTAGGAAATTCAAGCCAAAAAAACACCATTCAGTTGAAACAATTTTTCATATACAAGTTTTGGTGGTACGAAAAAGAAAAATGTTGCATATGTTGTCCTAGAGTTGATAATCCATAATACATTTTTTCAATATTTTTGGTTTGGCCATAAAAGAGGAGTAGGCTTTAGAAAGTAGGCTTTAAAGTATTAAGGGCCTTAATGAAACGTTGCATGTATCTTTATGTATGTTTCCCTTCCCCCCACACCGCAGTCTGACCCATCTGTCATCAAAAGGTGCAAGGTGGCGAGATATTCAAAAAGCGCCAAATTTGTGAACTATTTTCAGGTAAAAACTGTTTTCCATGAACGGTAAAGACTGTTTATTTATAGAAAAGTGTATAAACTTAGTCTCCTTTACGTGAACATCGGTATTTCTCTTATTTTTATTTTCAGTATAGATACAAATTATACAACTTGCGAAACTTTTCGTAAAAATGAGACAATATTCACGATAGCTTTTTTTTTAATCCTCTTTCCCCCGATTTTAATTTTTCAGGGACCTTGTTTTCTTATTTTTGTTATTTTTTTATTGTATTTATTTATTTGCGTCATTATACTTTTACATTGTTTATTATGTTAATTCAATTTTTATTGAATATTATATTACATGTATTTGTTTATCTATAATAAAATTTTTACTGTTATTATAATTAATCAATGAATTGAACGATTCACGATATCCTGATACCTAGCTATTATGATTGTGTTAAATTAAATTTTGCTTTTTGGGGTGTATAGAGACGTAGTTAGATGTCGCTAGATAATACTTATGAAAAAAATATGAAGAAAATTAGCTGTTGACTTCAAAATCAGTACAATACATTTTGAAGAATTTTAAGAATCGTAACTTAACTTTGTCTTTTTGTTCAGAAGTTAAAGATTAAAACTACTTTTTGGTATGTGGCAACTGACTCCAATAGTTCAGTATTAGTGAGGTTTATAAAGTCTATTCTATATTCCATTCTATTCCAATTTTTATTTCTTAACAAGAACCACCAAGACCAGGGTACCTGGGCAGCAATGCCATCTTGCGGGTTTGAGTGCGCCCAATATTGTAAATAAACTTCAGGGTAGCGCATGAAGTACCCGCAGGGTGCCCTCTACATTTTTTCATTTTTTATTTTCATTTTTATTTTTTCTGTTAAAGTAGGTTAAGCTCATTCATGTCATAAGGTTGTATATATATTTTTTACTCATACTCAAATGTCATTCATTTAAAATAATTAGTTATAAGGTTGTATATAATTTATGTCATTTACTGTTTTTAATTCGACTGACGCGCCGGCCCCAAAGTGGGCCGAAATATATTTCGAAAATAATTTTTATACAATGTTTTAATTAAACAAAAAATAAAATAAAATAAGTGCTCTATGTAGCAATATATATATATATATATATATTTATTTCAAGTATATTAACAAGAAAAACAAAGTTAGTAATGAACTTTTCGTTAAGCGACTGATGTTTATTAACCTTAAAATAACCTTGCGGTTGCCGACACTTGGTTAAAGTTGGAAAAATAAACTTGCTACAATAACAGCCGGGATAGAAAGGATTTCTTGAATCAATACATGAGATATTGAGAATACATGAAGCAATTTTATTCAGACTTGAAATATTTGTTTTGAAACAAAATATGGATACAAATGGAGAAAACACTAGTTTTGCATATTTTTATATGAGAAGACGCTTTCTCAATTTAAGAAATCTGTTTTACATGCACGTACAGACCATCTGCGCTAAAGCCCCTAAATATTTCATTTTAAAATCGGTTATTTTATTAGATTTAAACATATCCCTATCTATCCCTACCCCCTATTATATGTGCGAAAGTTTGTTTGTTTATTTGTCTTTCTGGAGCAAAGGATCGACAACAACGTGACGTTTTGCATATATGAAGTTTATATCTTTGTATATAAGTTAATATGTTTATTGTTTAAGGCGACACGTAAAAGTTTTAGCGTCCCATATGCGAAAAAACCCTCAGTGCGAGTGGGACGGATTCGTGGAAAAGTAGCAAAAAGTCGGTTTTTATTAATATAAAATGTACTTAGCTATTTTGTCAAAAAGATTTTCAAGGAGACTTTACAAATACATAATATCGACATTTTCAATGCAATTTCACTATGAAATTTGTTAGTATTTCAGAATAGGTATATTATAATCATAGTGTAATAGTAGTTTATGCTACAAGGGCCAAAAGGAATAAATTACGAGGACCATTTAAAATACGAGCGTAGTGAGTGTTTTAAACGTAACCGAGTAATTTATTGCTTTTACGCCCGTGTATCATACTACGTTTTTCAATGCATAGTGTGAGAAAATGAAAAAAAATATAATCTTGTGAACTTTAAATTATGATTGGTTCAAAAGGATTGTATCCAGAGCCGTTAAACAGTGGAAAAAAAATTATAACATCTATGGTACACAGGAAAAGGTGCAGGTTAGCCAACCATTGCAAACAAATTTAAAAAAATAATAAAGCCCTAGGGCAAAATAATCGACTTTCTGTTCGGTTTTGATGCATAAAAAGTGGGCCTTTACGAGCACTTGCATTGAAAAAGTATATTAACATCTTTAGTGTACACGTATCTAATTTTTAATTATGAATACAATATCAATCCTAGGGTACTAGCATGAACTTGGTATCGACTCGACATCGATTCGATAAATAAAAATTTAACTCTTATTGCATTGTAATAAGGGTTATCGTTTAATATTTATCGATTCTATCTGTCAAATTTATCTAATCGACGTGTACGTGCTCGCATAGCAGGTTTGCTGATCTCTTTTTAGAGATAAGCTCACCTATGTACATGATTATTATCTCTAAGTACAATGTGTAAATATTATGTTTTTTGTATACCATATAGAATACGAAATTTTAATCTATGCAAAATCATATTTTATATCCATGCATATTTAGTTTATGGAACGAATGGGTCGTACTTTCAGACTAAGGAAACCAATGGACTGGCTATACCTACGAAATAAACGTGCATAGCTAAAATTTATGTTAAATACCAAAAAAAAAAAAAATGGGTTTTTTCGAATCCATATACTCCACTAACACGTCATCTACGTATTTCATTTTTGGGTAAATGTTTATTGAGTATTTGATTAAGATTCTCACTGAAGAAAAACGCGATTAGATGAAATTTTCTCGATAGAATTTAATTCCGAAAAGACCTCTGAATTGTTTTCTTTTTTCCTGTAATTCTGAAATCCTAACTAATTTCATTGTGAAATTGTATTCAAAATGTGGATATTATGTATTTGTAAAGTCTCCTTGAAAATATTTTTGACGAAATAGCTTAATACATTTTATATTAATAATAAACCGACTTTTTGCTACTTTACCACGAAACCGTACCACTTGCACTGATAATTTTTTCGCATATGGAGTAACATGGACGCTAAAACTTTTACGTATCGCCTTAACAGCATGCTAAGTTATTCCTCGTCGACGGCGGAGCGAGTTCAAGCACGTCGACGCGCCTACTAAGACAACTGTTGCAAGCCGCAAATACAAATACAAAAAATACAAATACAAATACAAAAAATACAAATACAATACAAAAATCTTTATTTATCATTAAAAGCGGTTTAACATAGCTGGGTTGGAGACTCCTTTTAAGTACGTAAATACTTGTATTAGGAGACCCCGCTCTTCCACACAGTTTTTATATAAAGTTAACAATGACAAGTAAAGATAAAATGCAATTAAATTAAAGTAACTTAACTTATTCTATTACTTTGGGGAACTAATCCGAACGAAGTGAAATGTAAACATTATTTATAATAATTAACAGACAAATATGTGATTGTGACTGTTTTCTAATTGTTTTCGCCTGAAGATGTCGATTAAATCGATGAAACCGGTAGCGCAATCGTGCTTCAATATATTAGTGGAAAATAATACACGTATTTTTAGGGTTCTGTACCCAAAGGGTAACCAACGGGACCCTATTACTAAGACTCCGCTGTCTGTTTGTCCGTCTGTCTGTCCGTCTGTCTGTTCGTCTGTCTGTCCGTCTGTCACCAGGCTGTATCTCAAGAACCGTTATAGTTAGACAGTTGAAATTTTCACAGATTATGTATTTCTATTGCCGCTATAACAGCAAATACTAAAAAACAGAATAAAATAAATATTTAAGGGGGCTTTCATACAACAAACATGTTTTTTTTGCCGTTTTTATAGATAATGGTACGGAACCCTTCGTGCGCGAGTCCGACTCGCCCTTGGCCGGTTCTTTTTTCAATTTTTTCGAACGAAGTGAGACTTTACCTGCAGTAGACGCTTTACCGATGTACTCGGAACCACTTGTCCAACCAATTTGTGATCCTGCAGGTTGCGCGCTGAAATGCTGTAAATGCTGAAATTTACAAAAATACTTATTATACCTTATGCTGTCAGTCATAAATATCGACATTGGTGTCGATTCGTCGAAACAAAAGTTAACTAATTTGACAGGACTAACCTTATTTTGAGCGTTCTGTCTTTGTCTTTTCGATACAGAAAGAAGAAGACAGAACGCTCAAATTAAGTTTAGTCCTGTCAAATAACTTAAGTCGTGTTGCGCCAAATCGATACAATTGATGATTTTTTCATTTCACTATTATCCACGAGCCGAAAAATCCTTGTAGTCAGTACTACAATACTACAATACAGTCCTACAGGATAGGATAGTATAGCAGGATAGCAGGTATATTCAGATACGATAACAGCATTAGTTCCGATTTTGACCACGACCAATCCACGTTATCTTTCAATTAGTAACGAAGTAGAAAAAAAAATGTGTTAGGTTATATGTAAGTCGTCGGCACATCGTAGAATTGGGATTTTTTTTCAAATCTTTATTGGAGGGTCCGGTCACAATGTGATCATGCCACCCTAATTGGGCATATCATGATATGCACGATTGAGCACATCATATTTCTTTTAAAACCAAGGGGGTTCGCCTCGCTCCGTGCCGCTTCGCTCGGCTCAACAAATTTATTTACATGTAAACCTAATACGCTCCTCCTCGCTCCGCTCGTCGTCGCACCTATTTTTGACTTTTGGTAAAAGATTTTCGATTTCATACTTTACGATCCGCCCATGTCATTGTATATTTTCGTTCTCAGTAGATTCAGTGACCTGCGGGCCTATTGTGTATCTCTAGTTGCCTTCTGGACTGGGTGTCTATCATCAAAAACATAGATATACTATCGAATTCCGATGTCCTAAGGATATTTTCGCACTTAAAGTGACGACACAGATTGTTAATAGTTCAATACCCACTAAAGGCAATTTTGAAATTTCAGTTTTTAGCTATGTTTTTGATGATAGGCACCTCGTGCAGTTGGCAACTAAAGATACACAATAGGGGGGCAGATCCACTTTTTTTCTCTCATTAGATCCAGTTTCAATGAGAATACATTCTTCTCACTAAATACATTAGCCAGATCTACGGTTTTAGTGAGACAATTGGTGTCGATTCGGCGCAAGACAGGACTAACCTTATTTTGAGTGTTCTGTCTTTGTCTTTTCGATACAGAAAGAAAAAGACAGAACTCTTAAATTAAGTTTAGTCCTGTCAAATAAGTTAAGTCGTCTTGCGCCGAATCGACACAATTGTAGCCGATTCTGAACGCTTTAATTTTAGTTTTACTGCTGTCAAAAGTAATTTAGATTCTGTTCCTAACATTTAAGAACAATTATGCAATGAACAAAAATTTATTTTGACAGCACTTAAACTAGAAATAAAGCCTTCAGAATGAGCTTTATTGATAAAAGTTTTAGGTTAGGTGTTTAAAGTCACAAATTTTTATGTAAAAATTACAGATTTTAACGCAGGTTTTGTGACAGATATTGTTTTGTTTTTCGTACTGATTTCCATGCAGTGGCTGAAAGTTTGAGAAACACTGTGGTTTATTGCAAAAAGTTTTGTTCTTCCACAAGCAAGGACACTGATAAATCGTAGGGGATTTAGGGCAATGGGATTCGCTACGCATTTACATATCCGCTGCACGATCGTTTTTGATTCATAAAAAACTTACAAGAAATGTGGCATGGGATTTACGAACTAATGGCCCAGTATAAAATGTGCTAATGTAAAAGCTTATTAGAAATAGGATTCGGATTTAAGTATTGTACTGGTACCCAATATTCAACATCTGTGGTCTAGTAGTTTGAACGGCTCGAGCACTAACCCGGAGTTTGTGGCTTCAAATTCCGTAATCTCTAACAACCCTTTACACACATATAATTTATGCATATGAAGTTAGTTCATTAGAATAGCCAGCGAGCCATCTCAACTCACAATATTAAGTGAGAATAAAAGGGTAAGTATAGGTAAATGGACATGGAATGGAATGGACAATGGAATGGTATAGGTATATCCATCCCTAATAGCCGGGCGAGGGTTCCGGCACCGCGCTCACCAACCCGCCTGCCCAGCGTGTGTGAGTATGGGCAATTCTTCCAGGGTGACCGCCGGGAGTGCCGGGAGTGGCAAAGTCCTGGAAAGGCTTATGTCCAGCAGTGGACGAACTAGATTGATGGATAGGTAAATGTCATATGTACAGTTCGTGAAATAGAAACAGCTTTCAGTCGTTCATACAACTGTTAGAATTTGCTTCCGAAGAATTGCAGGAATTCCGAGCTGAAGCGCTCGGTGCCGACAAGCCTCGCCGATGCAATGCCGCTGCCCAGTGGTGCCGCTTAGGAAAAAATAAAGTCCCCAGAAATGTATTCAAAAGTCGCTAGATTTTAAGAAAAATTAATTGTTTAAATAAAAATCCGCTAGAAGTCGCTAAATTTTTAATAAGAGATATACCGTATTAGACGTAATTAAAAGAAAACGTGGTTAAATCTATTGTTTATTTCTAATGGTTATACAACGTGTAACAGAAAGGTGTAACCATATTTGAAGAGCTTATTCAGTCAATGGTATAGAACAACTTTTACTATGGAGCCAACCCTGAAATATCAAAAAAAAAAAACTGCCCTTCCATACATTTCGGCCGAGTGGCATTGCATTTTTATATGAAACAGTTAAATATTTTTTTCGAGATATCAGGGTTGACCCCATAGTAAAAGTTGTTCTATACCATTGACTGAATAAGCTCTTCAAATATGGTAACACCTTTCTGTTACACGTTGTATATTAATATAAGTAGGTATTGCAAAACCTCGACCATCATAACCATCATAACCATCATATCTGTATCTCCATCAGGCAGCCTCGGAAGAACAGGAGCGGAAGCCGTAGAAGTAGAAGATGCCAAGACGTGTTTAGAGGGGACTAAAAGTTTGGCGCGATCTGTACTCGTTAACTTGTAAAGCCTACTTAGCTGTGATAGTTTTCTTTTTAATTTCGTTATGTATACTACTGCCGTGATTTTTTTCACGTCTCCAAATACACCCGTTTCGTTGGGGGGGGGGGTGAGGGGGGGATACCTGACCCTAACAAAAATGAACACTTTTAAGCTTAATATTTCGCAAACGGAACCCTGGAACGAAAAATGATCTTCTCACATCCCCAATATTCTTAAATTACCTATCTAACGTCACCCCACACTAGGGAATAGACAAGAAAAAAAAATCATCCCCACTTTACGTGCTGGGGAGGTACCCTAAAAAAATCTTTTAAAAAATTTACTGTGCCACTTTATTCACGTGATAAATATGTATACCCATGCCAAATTACAGCTTTCTAGTACTAATAATAATAATAGTCTCTAAGCTAAGCCGCGGACAGACAGACAGACAGACGGACATGGCGAAACTATAAGGGTTCTTTGTTGTTGACTACGGGACCCTAAAAACGAAACCCTAAAAACCTATACTAGCTTTTGAATGAATGAATGAATGAATATGTTTATTTATTTTAAAGATAACTTAATCTAAATACATCCCACAAAACCAAGTAGAACGCACGCTGATTTCGTTTTCATTTTCCCGAGATAAAAAGTAACCCATATCACTCTCCAGCCCGTAAACTATCTCTATGCAAAAAATCACATCGAACCGTTGTTCCATATCGCTGCGAGAAAGAAGGACAAACCAGCAAACCAAGAAATACACTTTCGAATTTATAATTGGGGTACGGAGTAGGGATTATTGTTACTTTATGAGCAGAGATAATATCTTATCGGATCGATATATACTAAACTAGCGACCCGCCCCGGCTTCATACGTGTGCAATGCTGATACTAAATATACTACAGGTACTTAATTGGATAAGGATTAATGCTGTATTGCTTAAAATCGCTTCGTAAAGCCATTATTTCTCGTAAAAAGTAAAGGAAAAAAAAATGTTTATTGTGGGTTATCCCTAAGAGATAGACTTATACCATCGCGGATTTTTTTGTAAGTAGACCTTTTTAAGGTGTACAATACTGTAGCACATTATTTTGATCTATCTCGTAGGGTTCAGCCAGCGTTTGCAATGTAAGCGCAAAAAAATTAGTTCATTTACGACATCACATTAGAAACCTCTAAAATTATCAGTGTTTATCTACAATATTATGCATGTATTACAAGCGATTCTGAAGGCTTTAATTATATTTTAAGTGCTGTCAAAACAAAATTTTCTTCATTGCGAAATAGTTCTTAAAGTTTTGGAACAGAAGCTAAATTACTTTGGCAAAATTTAAGTTTTGACAGCACTAAAACTAAAATTAAAGCCTTCAGAATCGGCTTTAATATACTTACATATAAAAGTTCTTCTTGAATCATTCTATCTATTAAAAAAAAACGCATAAAAATCCGTTGCGTTGTGATGATATTGATAGTGAAGTTGGAAATTTATATTATTTAGAAATATTTCTCTGTTCGGCCTAAATAAGCTTGGCATTTTATAAATATCCTGGGAATTGTATTAAATTCCTATTTTTCATTTCAGTTATTTATCATATCTATAAAGTATAACATTATCGTAACGATTTAATCCGTAATTCCGGGATTTTTAGTATCAAAATAATAATTATAAAAAGCCGACTCTACACTACAAACTTTCTCAGTTTTTCCAACTTTGAAGTATAATAGATAATTAACAGTTACTTGTATCTAAATTAAAACCAAAACACAGGAATTACCTACATAACATTAAAATGAAAACGGCATCTTATTATTATTGTTAAATTATATAAGTATATCCATGCATATTATTATTATTATATCCATACCCATATTTATACCACATAGATTTCAGCACATACACTACACACGCACACAAACCCTCACACACCCTCTCAAACACATACACCGACTCACCCTTTCTCCTACTAACAAAAGCACAAAAACAATGAAACACGGGAAGATCGGTCCCTCCTAATACAGGTTATTGTTAGCTTAAAAGGAGGGTCCAAAGAATTGTAAAAATTACTTGTGTATAAATAAAATGTTTGTATTTTGTATTTGAACTTTAGGTATGTGTCGATCTGATTATCCTATCCCTGTTTATGAGTGAAAGCGCAAAAAATATTTTTTTACTCGTACCCCGTGTCGTCATTTAGATCTGAAGTTTTAGGGTACTTTTTACGATACAAGAGGCAGTATAAGGATTACAATCTCACTTACTGATAAATTATAAGATTAAATATTGTAATACGTTTTTTGATAGGATAATAAAAATAAATATGTTACTCAGAACCGGTTTTTCCTCATATTAAGAAAAATATTGGAAAGGCCTCGGGTGTCCAACCCTCGGGTACAGGGCTTGTAAAATCCAAGCTAGGATTTATTTTTATCCAGTGTTGTATTGTCTAACGTTGAAGTTAATGGTTATTATTTTATGGGTTGTTAGTGGCGGGAATAAAAATTATTGCCTAAGAACAACCACAAGTGCAGAGCTTCATTGAACATCGATTCTGGAAACAAAGCATTTTAAAACGCAATGTATAAATTAGAAAATATGTTAAAACACATACCACATTGCGGGTCAGACAGAAGTCTCGACGTCAATCTTCAGATCAAGTATATTTGTGTAATGATGTTATTTTTCAATATCTTAATGTAAGTCTTTTTCCTTCATATTAATATTACCCAATTTTATCTACTCCCATACTACACACTATTACAACATCAAAAGCGGTTTTGTAAGTTACCGACAGGTCGAGGCACGATTTTTAACCGCTCGGCGAAAGTGGTGGGGGAATAGTGCATGTGTTCATTCGCGCACAAAATTACTAAGTGCGACAGAGAAAATATGACTAGCGCAGTCAAGGTCAGACCTCATAAACCGTGCCGCTACCTGTACTACATTGTTTAACCGATGTTATAATTACTTTATAACACTGCGATTATGTGCTGTGATTGGCCAAATTTATTATAACACCGCTAGAAAACCATTCACAAGCGAGACGAAAAAAAACTCAATTTCTTAAGCTAAGCCTTCTTTACTCGTTCTCGCTTCTGATTGGTCCCCTAGCGGCAATACCGTTAGACGCACTTGGACTTTATGAACGAGTGTTCATTTCGCATTTTTTGTGAAATTTTTTGTTTAAAATATTAAAAATAATTATATATTTATACATTGGGACACTCTTGCAATCTATTACGAAACTCGTGTCCCAATTTCTCACTTTATGTTACAGTTGCAAAAAATACAATTAAACCACAATGTAAGAACACGTATAAAAATGCGGGTCACATAGACATCTCGACGTCTATGTTCAGATTAAGTATTTGTTTACTGATTTTATTTCAAATATCTTAATATACACTAAAAGCCTCTTTCTTCCTATTAAATTACCCAATAGGTTAATGTATTTTTTTTGTTTTGATGCGTATTTTGCGTTTTTCTTATAAAGACCTACCGGTTGATTATGTTTAAAAATTCTAAACTTTTTCTATAAATTACTTTTTCTACTACTACAAGACAATTACAAGAATATGACCACAAGGCTTCTTCAAGATAAATGGCGAAGACTTTATTACTTTTTGAGAGAGGCAATTATTAGCTGACCCATTTTTCCAATTGTCTTGGACTTGTTGTAAATCGTAAAATTACCAGTGTACAAGCGCCTCTGTAGTTCATCTTTATCTCTCTTTATCTTCCCTCTCTATTTTTTTCACCGGAACTAACTTCACTCGAATGCATCGAACTGTACCCAGCAGTTGGTCTATGTGTAATCCGTGTTTAAATATTAAATAATTCCATTTGCAATTTACATATTTTAGAGAAAGCGGGACACAGGTTTGAGCTTCCAATATTAACCCGACATCGCGAACAAAAGAGGAAAGATTTTGCATATCTTTACAGATTGCTAGTGATCGTATAAATAAACTAAAACGAGCCGAATCATAAATTGTAAGAGCCTTAAACATTCAAACATCATAGAAAATTGTTAAAGAGGAAATAGGAGTCAGTCATTTTAGAACATAAATGCAAAAAATTGGAACCAAAATAAATTAAGACGCTACGGAAAAAAAACGACACTTTTAGAACTTGCATATCTACTTCAGTAAATAATGTATTATTTTGATAAAAATGTATATTATTTTTGGAATCTTTTTCTAGCGATTAAAGAAATTCGGCTCGATAGAAGTATATATTGAAATTAGGTCTTTTTCAACACCTATTCTCCTGGTTTGACAATTTAGAATGACATATGGACTGCAATCTGGGGGCACGGCAGTGCCCCCGCCGAGTCTCGCGGAACGGCCGTACCATCCTTTTCTCGAAGCAACTCACGGCACTTTCAACCCCCCTGTATCTTCGTTGTGGGTAAAGCTAGAAGTCTGAAATTTCAGTAACCAAGAGTACTTACTAATTCTACTTCTGACCCTAAATTACAACTTTGTGCCTATATTTGATTACGAAATATCTCAAGTCAAAGTTCCCTTATTTTGTCACTGACTGACTGACACATCATCAAAAGTCTAAAGGTGTTCTAGCAGGCCTACAAACTTGAAATTTTGCATGCGGTTAGTGTTAAGTGTACATTGCAACAAAAAAATATAAAAATGTTATTTGCGGTTGGTAATTTAATATTTCCATACAAAGTCTATACAAAATGTATGTTTCCAGCTGCATCTATAAATTTGTATGACACTAGATGACGTTGGTGGTATGCTGCTTTGCATTAAAGACATCTACCACGAAAAATTCTACCTCGTGACGCTAGATGGTAAAAAGTGTAAAAAAATGTATACCTTTATTTCCGAAAATAGAGCAAGTAGTAAAAATAAAAAATAAAACCGTTAAAGTGCGAAAAAAAAACCGGTAAAGTGCGAATCGAACTCGCGCATAAAGGGTTTCGTACCCCTACACAATACGGGTACGGAACCCTAAAAGTAAATAACAACCATATAGATGCCATAGCAACATTAAGACGACGAAAAACAAAGCGATAAAACGGTAGCGCTTGACAAACAATTTGGTACCTTTTTAGTACGGAACCCTAATTTTCATTATTTTACTTTAAAGTATTTACTACAGACTGCCCAAAGTTTAAACTTGTACTTGTATGTATTACCGTTCTAAAGATAGAGCCTTTGTTATAATAATCTGTAAGGAACCCTAAAAAGGGTGGTTTATAATGTTCGATACATTCACAATTAGTCAATTTAAGAAGAGAATATAAACATTTCGTAATTAAGTCACTAAAATTACATGCACCAAAAAAAAGGATAAAAGTGAAGCAGAAGAGGTTACCATGGATCACTGATACAATAACTGTTATGATGAAATTAAGAGATGAAGCACACGAAAGATTCCGTAAAACAAAATTAAATAAACATAAAATTTATTATAAGTCGTTGAAACAACTAGTAATAACAGGATTAGATAAAGAAAAGTGTGCATATTACGAGCACCATGTGAACTCTCAGTATAAAAATCCTAAATCCTTGTGGAAAAATATAAAACAAACTGTGGAATATAAACGTAGTAGTAAGGACTTACCAGATCATTTTAACAGTGCTGAAGCAATTAATGACCATTTCTTAAACGTGCCTGGGGATAATAACATTCCTCTATCTGACCTTACCTATTATGAACTCCACCGTTTTAACTCTTCTAGTTTCTCATTGCGTACGGTTGATGAAAAAGTGGTTGAAAAGCATTTGTTAAATATAGATACTAAAGCGCATGGCATCGACGGTTTGACTATTGATATGATTTTACTCACCCTCCCAAAAACGCTTAAAATTATTACAGCTATCATCAACAGATCTCTTCTTACCGGCCACTTTCCAGAATGCTGGAAAACAGCAGTGGTAAAACCTATTTCAAAAATACCGCATCCTGTTCAAATTAAAGATCTTAGAGCAATTAGCATTTTACCTGTTGTATCAAAAGTGTTGGAAAAAATTGTCCATTCCCAGTTGGCTTCTTATTTAGAATTCAATAATATTCTTCCTTCTGTACAATCGGGTTTCAGAAAAGGTGTAAGTACATCTACAGCTTTAGCTGATAGAGTTGATAATGTTATAACAGCGAGAGACCAGGGTATGTGTACTGCTTTGGTATTGTTGGATTTTTCACGGGCCTTTGACTGCATTAGCATTCCTTTGTTACTCTCAAAACTTAGTTTCTATGGAGTTGAAAGAAAAGCTGTTGAATGGTTCAATGGGTATTTAAGTAATAGAAAACAGCTTGTTCAAATACGTAAAACAGATGGATCCACCATTGATTCAGTACCTAAACATCTATCTCGAGGCGTTCCTCAAGGTTCGATACTCGGCCCATTACTTTTTGTTTTATATACATCTAACATTACACAGGTCATTAAGAATTGTAGTTATCATATTTACGCTGATGACCTGCAGGTTTATTATTCATTCAAGCCAAAAGATACAGAATCTTCAGTAAATATAATTAATGAAGATTTAAATGCTATAGCTGATTGGTCAGGACGCTGTGCCTTGGTATTGAATTCAGAGAAAACTAAATTTATTCTGCTTGGTACTAATAAGCAAGTGTCAGATTGCATAGCTCAGACCCCAAAAGTAATGATTAAGGGTATTGACATTGAAAGAGTGAGTGAAGCGAAAAATCTGGGAATGCAAATGGATAGTCTTTTAAGTTTTGAAAATCATGTTATCAATGTGGTCAAAAACTGTTTTTACAGGTTAAAGTTACTTTATAGAATAAGAAAGTATATTAGTGTCGAAGTTAGAATTCAAATGTGTGAAACTTTGATTTTATCTAAATTGAATTATGGAGATGTAGTATTTGGGGGGTGCATGCTGTCAAGATCACAACGTCTTGTCCAGCGGGTACAAAATGCGTGTACACGGTTTTGTTACAATATTCCTTCTCGTACTCACGTCACGCCTTACCTAATTGATAGCAATCAGTTAAAAATGTCTGCTCGTCGCGACTTGCATTTTGGGGTCATGTTATTTGGGATAATCAAGCACAAACACCCTAAGTTTTTATATGACAAAATTACATGGTCCTCTAGCGTCAATCGATATGCAACAAGAGCTTCAGATTACCTCATTATTGTACCCAAACATCAATCGGCTGGATTCAAAGGCAGTTTTCGATACAGGGCGTCAAAAGTATGGAATGATTTGCCCCCACCCATCAGAGAGTGCAAAACAAAGGCAACATTCCGTATTAAATTGAAAAAGTACCTTTTAGACCTACAAAAATAATATAAGCCTTGTAATGAAAATTTTTGTTATTTTATATATTTTTATTTTGGTATATATGTATATAATTTATGTTTTATATAAATATAATTATTTATTTATAAATATCTCTTGCACATTCTTCTTATCTTTATGTGTATTTAAATATAAGCCACCTAGCATAGGTATAGGTTAAGTTTTAATATTAATTTTAAGTCAGGGTTCAGCAGAATACCAGCGCTGTAGCCCCTACTACAGCATTAAGCTGAGCTGAAATCCTTTTTTATTTACCACTGTTTTCCTATTGTTATGTTTACTCGTACTGTTTGTTAATTTGTATTGTTTGTTATTTTGTATGTTTTTATGTTCTTTCTCGTGTTTGTGGTATTTTAAAATAAATTACTTTTCTTTCTTTCTTTCTTTTCTTTCTTTCTTTCTTCTAAAAAAACGGTAAAGTGCGAATCCGACTCGCACATAAAGGGCTCCGTACCCCCACACAATACGGGTATGGAACCCTAAAAGTAAATTGCAACAACATAGATCTATGCCATAGCACCATCAAGGCGACAAAAGACAAAGCGATAAAACGGGATAAAACGGTAGCGCCTGACAAAAAATTCAGTACCTTTTTAGGAAGGAACCCTCATTTTTTATTATTTGTTATTTTACTTTAAAGTAGTCTGCCTAAATTTTCAACTTGTAGGTACTTGTATGTATAACTGTTCTAACGATAGAGGCTTTGTTATAATAATCTGTGCTTTGGGTAAGGAACCCTAAAACACATTTAATCTATTTAAGAAGAGAAATATCAACATTTGGTAAATAAGTCGCTATTAAACCGGATAAGTGCAAGTCGGACTCGCTCACGAAGGGTTCCGTACTACCATCACACAATATGGGTACGAAATCCCAAACCATTATGGTAAATACCAACAATAAAGATGACATAGCAACATAAAGGCGACAAAAAACAAGGCGCTAAAATGGTAGCGCCTGACAAACAAATCAGCACCTTTTGAATAAGGAACTCTAACATTTATCTGCCCAAAATTGTTGTATTATAAAGATAGAGCTAGAAACAAATAACGTCGAATAATTGGACCCCCCTTGGATTTCCATTTCATATTATTATTTGCCGTGATAGAGGACAAAGTAACATATATTATGTGAAAATATTTACGCGCTATATTCACCTATAACGGCTGAAGCTGTAGACCCCTGTGGTAGATGGATAGACATCGGAGGCTTAGTAATAGGGTCATAGAATCTTAGGATACGGAACCCTAAAAATCAAGGTAAAAGGTTATTTATCCAGTAAAGCTTACAGGAAAATTAAAGCTGCTAATGTTGTATTATTTGTATATGCATCCTCTATGATGTAGGTATAATGAAATGTCTTTGTACTCGTTAGTCATTGAATAAAGACCAGGTTTAGACATAATAATGTACTCTGTGGTTTAGACTGACAAGCCTACCTTTCACTTCATGGTCAAAAGAACTATTAACCTGCCTGTTGCATCTAATTGTGGATAATAATAATAATAACTTACCGTAAAAATGAATATTGCAATATAGCCTGAAATATTGTCCACACCTAGTTGTCCCTATACCTGGAGATGGTTTATGTTGGTTCCATTCTTTGTCATTCTCTATGTATGAGAACACTGAGTCGTCGTATGACATTAGGTTTGCGGTACTCGAGTATGTGGAAGCGCATTGGGATGAAATGCAACTTTATACGTGTGACGAGCGTGGAGACACATTAATGCTGACCTGTACTCGAGAGCAATGATGAAAACTACCACCTACGGTTCCGTGTCCAAACATATGGGAGCCACTTCTTTGTATCCATTTACTTTCGAGGTTTACAAAAATGACCGTTTGAGAGGATCATTTAGTGGCGATCCTGGGACGCCAGTGAAACGTTTATAATTCTCTGGTAGTTTCTTAGGTGGTCATTATGAAGTGCTCCTTCCCGATACTAGTTTCTCTGGAGTATGTCCAAATGATCAGTAAAAGGGAGTGGGCTTTAAGAAAATCCGTAGCTGACGTGCAAGAAATATTACCCGAGAAGAAAAAAAGGAGGACTACCTACAAAAAGAAATGAGATCCCATCAAAAACATAAAATGTACAAAAATGTCGAGTCTCGCAATGCAATCTTTCCACCGTAAAAAGTTGTGAGATCTTATGTAAAGCCAAGTCTGTTATTTTAGTTTGTATGGAAGCACCTTTTCATTTTAGTTAGTATATTGAACAAATGTATCATTAATTGTTTCCTAATTAGTTACCTACCAACATTAAGTGACTGTATTAATATTAGTCATCTTTATTTCTCTAATAAAATATAGTGACTTGGCAATCGCAGAGCACAAATAAAGCGCTGATGCGTAGAAATATCTTCTCAAATCGCTAACAAATTGGTATTAGGTAGATATGTTGTAAATGTTGCTGTGCGATTGCGAAGTCACTATATTTTATTAGAGAAATAAAGATGACTAATATTAATACAGTCACTTAATGTTGGTAGGTAACTAATTAGGAAACAATTAATGATACATTTGTTCAATATACTAACTAAAATGAAAAGGTGCTTCCATACAAACTAAAATAACAGACTTGGCTTTACATAAGATCTCACAACTTTTTACGGTGGAAAGATTGCATTGCGAGACTCGACATTTTTGTACATTTTATGTTTTTGATGGGATTATGTTTTACTAGATGGTTTTTAACGGTATCTAGGACCTGCGCCCCTATTCTGTATCTTTAGTTGCCAACTGAACGAGGTGCCTATCATCAAAAACATAGATAAAAACTGAAATTTCAAAATTGCCTTTAGTGTGTATTGAACTATTAACAATCTGTGTCGTCACTTTAAGTGCGAAAATATCCTTAGGACATCGGAATTCGATAGTATATCTATGTTTTTGATGATATACACCCAGTCCAGAAGGCAACTAGAGATACATAATAGGCCCGCTGGTTAAACGAAATTTTGATAGCAACTTTAGTACAATTTATATTAATAAAAAACTGACTTTTTGCTACTTTTCCACGAATCCGTCCCTTTCGCACTGAGGGTTTTTTCGCATATGGAGTAACAGGGACGCTAAAACTTTTACATATTATCTAAGACGAGCGGACGTGAAGCATTATCTGTTATGGATTGTATAGAAGCCCCCGGAAATACCACCTTTGCTGAAGAGTGGTGAAGATTCCTACGCATTTTATTAAAATGGTACTGCTGAGCGTACTGCGGTTGGTTTCAAATTTCATCTTGTGAACTGATAGGTATAAGCGATGGAAAAACAAAGAATAAACCAATTTTCGTGGTCCAAGGCAATCTTCATACAAACTTGTGGGAGCCATGGAGCGTATTGCAATAACGACGATAGAAGTATTATAGTTTCGTTTTGTTACTTTTTTCTACAAGTTCCATTAACTTTACGCTCGCGAATAATTAGTTTTTTTACAAACAAAATGTTTTACAATCTAATTTTGCGTTTTAAAACTTTCGTAATCCAATGTGTGAAATTTTAAATAGCAAAATTTGATTCTAAAAACATATTTTTTTCATTATTACATATTATTCATTATTGAAAACCCACGTGTGATTGTTGTGGACTATATGCCAACCGTTTTATTTTTGCGAGTACAAAATTAATTGAACGTGTAGAAAAAAGTAACAATATGAAATTATAATACTTCTGCCGTCGTTATTGGTTCATTGCCTTAGACAAATGCTGTCACCAAATTGTGAGGTGTCTATGAAATATTATTATAATATTTTAGGCTAAGTCCATTATCATTATCTAGATCTATGTTTAAATCGAAGTAAAACTCGTGAAATTTGAGTAATATCTTAACAAACCCCTAAAATACGTAGATTGAACCGAATTTGCTTTTATTGTTTTTTATGAAATCAAAAAATTAATACGAGTCGAACATCGAAAATGTTATCTAGATTAATAATAACTAAAAATAATCTTTGAAAACGTCCACAGTCTTGCCAAAGTCTGGTATCTCCTGAAACAAATTTTTAATTTTGCGCCCGCGACGAAATCGGCACGATTGTATTGTCCTCGTAAGTTTCATGGAGCGTGCACCTTTTAGCGAAATGAAACAGCATGACATTTGGCCACGCCCACAACTGAGTTGGTCGTGTTATGATGTCTGCTCTTAAGACGAGGCTTTCTAAGTTTCAACAGTTTTTGCATAAATATGTTGAGTGAACTACGTATGTATCATCAATGTAAAACTTAATAATATTATGTTTACACTGTTGATTGTTGGCACTTGGTGGAACTTGCAATACATAATGAACAGAAAATCACTTGTACTATCCCACAAATTTATATTTTATTTATATTTATAAATTTGTGGGATAGTACAAGTGATTTTCTGTTCATTATATATTATTAATAATGTTATGTTTTTCCAGGTTTTTATCTTTGCGTTGCAAAGCCAGCTACATAATTGGATAATTTTACTCAATAGATTTACATTTTGATAATGATTCGTTTTGAAATTGTTTTAAAATTTACTCTAAAGCTGCGTTTTATATCGTAACCCACAGCAAGAAAAAACAGAAAAAATGCTCTGCATCTAAAAAAATAAACCTAAATTATTTATTGTAATTTTAATAAATTTTACTCTTGAAATTAGACTCACTTTAAATCATTTGGCGTGTAATTTAGTGCACGCGATTTTCAACATTATTAATGTCAGTATCCGGGTTATAATAGAATAGCCGCTGTGCGCCGAAAGAAGGCATCCCCTTAACTAATTGTTAATGCGAGTCAAATTTAGTCACATTCTGAAGAACGGCCAAGCTAAAAGCACCCAGAATCGTAAAGCGTGTATAACCCAAATAATGAAACTTTACATTCGAGAAAAATGTGAGTGAGATCTGTAGTCCAAGACCTATACTTACCTCTCTAGGAGACCAGCGTACAGTCGACAATATTCCCCCAGTCCACCTTAAGAGCTAGTTTTCTGTGCAGTGGTTCACAGCTACTTGCGCTAGCCCCGCCTTGTCAGTTTTTGTCTGGCAAGACCAAGAGCCAACGAACGACTAATGAAGTCTGATGGACCCGAAAACGCCATAAAAATAGTCTCTCATAAACTTTCATTGATCAACAAAATAAAAGGCGGGGCTAACTGAGGTCGCCACATGCAAGCAACAACAGTTTGAAACTGGACAGGCGGGAATCTTGTCGACTGTACATCATGGTTGTATCGATAACTATAATAGTTATATCAAATTACTACTAATAAGCTTAACATACTAAATACCAACCAGGTAATCAAAATCAAACCAAATTGCTCGGATGATTACGTGCAGCTGCATTAATCTCATTGCTATCACAGTGTATAATATGTCGCAGTAAAATTTCGCCGTTTACAAACGGCATCGTCAGTTTCTAAACGCTCGCTATTTTGCTATTTGACGAATCCTTGTTAAATAGTAGAATTCAGCATTTTTTAATTTGCCTCGGCATATAAAATTCGGCCAACAAAAAGCCATACAACACACACACAGTATCTACAATAATGTTAGTAATAAAAATAAATCTAAAATGAAAACTGCTTAACCTATTGTTAGTTACTTAAACCTATATTTACATATTTTTATTTTTTAGTTCAAGAATCATAGTGCAATGGTTCATGTACTGAAAATCGAACCTGCTCGCGAACATGCTCAGGATGCTATTGGCGCTGGCCCAAACTCTGCCTACCAGGGATGCGCACCGTTTGCGCATGGTCGCGTAGAAGCAATCTATTCGCTCTTCAGCGAATATTCCCGACGTACTGCAGAACCGGGGAAGCCCCATCAGCATAGCAACGCGTTGTTGTATTGAACTTAATATATATTTATTTATTTGTTATAATTGTCCCACAGACTGCTCGTGTAAAAGGATGAACATGTTCAATAAGCTCTAAAAAGAGTGATCTTAGCTTTAGTGGAACAACGAGCAAATCTGCGAGCTATCATGTTCGCTCTGACAGACAACGCCCTGCGCTCCCTTTCAATTTTTGCATTGTCCTTCAGATAGGATGTTATTATATGTCTCAGATACTTGAACTGTTCCACCATTATTGTAATTATATTAGAAGTATTGAGGGTCGCCTCGCTTGGCTCCCAATATGTACTTATATGTAAACCTAACACGCTTCTCATCACTTCTTTATTTTTCACTTTTTGGTGAAAGACTTTCAATTTCGGCTTTTTAGAAAATGACGAAGTCATTATACAAACGGCGGGCATTTTTCAATTTGCCGAACGGCAAATTGCAAAACAGCGAGCGTTTAGAAACTGACGACGACGACGACGCACATAAATTACAAAAAACTCATTGGTGCATGCCAAACCGGGGATCGAACCTGGATCTCAAGATTGAGAGGCCAGCGTTCTACCCCTGAGCTACCGCAGCTTACAAGTAAGTAAACAAATATTTTCTAAGAGGAATTTTCAAACATAAGATTTTTTGCACTTGTTCTACAATAACTTTTACTCCTATTTTCTTTCTTATATAGTTATAAGTTTCCAAATGATAGGGCAATGTTTGCAATTTTTAATTCAGCAATTTTTTAGGAATACGAACACAACTGGCAAACATTTATACGCGCATTTTATCTATGGCAAAGATCTGTGGTTGATCTGTCCATTACAACGTTGGATAAAAATTGGATAAAAATGTGGTTGTACAGTTGTTTGACTGTGTTTTGCGTTAAACATACATATTTATTTTTACTATCAAGTACTACACAATCGTATATTTTGTGACGAGTATAAAATGGCGGATTTTCTTACCATATTATATTATGACCTATTATAGACACTATCAAAGACCTATTATATTTTGACTCCATTGGCCTATCATGTCAAATAATTGTTGCAGTCAAAGAGGTGTTGCTAACAAGGTTAGAGTTTGCTTTACTGATAGGAGTAAGGCTCCTAAATGTTTATGAAGGCCATTGAACGAGCTATCTAATCCGGAACTTTGGGTATTAGGAACAAAGTAATGGGACTAACTTGGAAACCCAACTAAGATCTGGCCAAGATAAATGAATGCAATCTTGGAGCGAAATGCACATGACTAAGACAACTATCCAATTAATGATCTCTATATTTGTGTCCTAATGTCTCAAATTATGTAACAGTTTCACAAAATACTATTTTTTTAAAGTTAGCATACTGTGCGTGCGTGACAGTCTATCTCCTAAACTTTGTAATTATCTACTGTCATATTTATGATTGAAGCCTGTTGTGTACGCCAAATAAAAAAAAAAAAATTAAACCTAATCATACTCAATCCATCAGCCTAATTCGTCCACTGCTGGACATAAGCCTTTCCAGGACTTTGCCACTCCCGGCGGTCATCCTGGAAGAATTGCCCATACTCACACACGCTGGGCAGGCGGGTTGGTGAGCGCGGTGCCGGAACCCTCGCACCAGGACGCCGCTGCCCGTCACCAGTCTGTTCCATATAAGGCCTGGCTATTAGGGATGGATACCGCCATCCATCGGTCCCAAGCATGGTGGGCCTCCTGGTTTTTTGCCTGTGAGCTGTCCTCTTACTCTCCCCCGAATTACTTCTAGGGGTCTCCAAGTAAGATGGTGGTACCTCCACAGTCAATCCCGGCGTCAGCTCTACCACCTTGCAATCATACTCACTTACGACGAATTTTGAATACAGGTCTATTCCGGTGAGTACGTTTCACCAAAATAATAAACTCTGACGTTTTGCCTTTAAAGCTTAAATAAATTGTTACTAATTTTCAGCTACCGATGTGTTGGTATCCAACGCGGCTGCGGTCCCAAGTTGGCTGATTCCACCTTGATTAGAGATAGTTATTTCTTGGAAAAATACCCTTCATTTAAAATTGCTACTAGTGTGGTCTGGTTCCACTATGTAATATCCTCATATTATTTTGTCTGAGATATTTTATATATTGCATTTAATCTGCGGAATAAAAAAAAAGCAAAGGCAATCATGGGGACTGCTGAGTCTGCCGACGGAAGTGTAAACTTTACTGTCAAAATAGCATATCGGTGACATTGATGTGAACCTATTAGATTTTCCCCCACCAAAAATCACTCAACGCGCCTAAAGAAGTTTTCACTTCAATAACATTACCTTGGTTTTTGATTTTTTACAAATCTGATAATGCAATCATCGAACAAGACGCATTTTCTTTGTATATTACTGTGGATCCAAAAGCAATATTCAAATAAGAACAACCCTTTGGCCTGAATTTTAATTAAACTGACTGTAAACTACAAACACACACAGTGACTGAATCCTCGTGCTTTGAATACAATTTTACAACATATTAACAATCTTACTGCCATGATTAAATAACGTTTCCAAAAGAAGAGCAGGCCATGTGGGCGGCGCGCGAGCCACGCGATATCATTCACACCACGCCACGCTCGATCTTGAGTGACTTCTCTAGCAGGCCATGTATCTAACACTTGATCGTTATGAAATTTTCCAGCAAACCATGTGGTCCGCTGTGATCCTGAAAATTCATATATTTTTCTTGAGTTTGGCTTGCTAGATAAACGACAAGAAAATTAACAGCAAATTTGGTGCGCTAATTGTGGGACGCCGGCAGCCCAAATGGCTCCAATAACAAAATCCATGGCCAGTAAACATTAAAAAAAAATATATTTCGGTAGCGGTAGCTCAGTCAGTTTGACTCTGAGCTCTCCATCTTAAGATTTGGTTCAAACCCAATTCTGGCATGCATTTGCATTGTCTTTTTGTTTTTAATTTTTGTGCATAGTATTAGTGAAGAAGGGCAAAGTCCCAGAATATAACAGCTTGTATGAGTAGATTAATGGATGTGGAAAAAGTGAAGCAGTTGGACATATGTACTCGTAGTACCTGCTTTACCCTTTAGGAGACATGTGTGAGTATATGTATGTTGTTTTATTAGTGCACTTATAAGTATTTTCTACTCGGTGAGGTAAAACACTGTGAGAAAAACTTGCACGCTCTTAAAATGCATGTATTTGTGCCCGAAGAACAAAAAGCTGACCCCCTTACAAGTGAAGACGTAAATATTTTCGGTGAAAAGAGTGTGTCAACACTGTTTAAGGCGATTACCATCGCCAAATTAGCAGCTCGATATTTGTCAGTACGAATATCAACGGAAACGACATTGAAATAATGTTTATATCAGCGCGCAATGCATAGTGGCTGTTACGACGCTCGCTGCGTCCTTGATAGGGTGAAATAGGAGAAAATTATACATTTCACTTGGACGTGATTACTGTTATGTTTATAGTTATAAAGTTTATCTATTTATCAAAGCATAGATGAATTCAATCGGTCAAACCACTCAGGAGCATTTGAAGTCAAAAATTGAATTTGAAGGAATTTGAGGTCAAAAGCACCATTCAATACAAAAAAAAAAAATCATGTAGAAGTTTTGATGGTATGAAAAAGAAAAATGTTGCATATGTTGTCTAAGAGTTGATTATTCATAATACATTTTTTCATTATTTTTGGTTTGGCCATAAACGAGGAGTAGGCTTTAGAAAGTACCCATTTGGCAATAGTAAGGCCCTTAACACCTCCATCACCCCTCGAGGATATATGTCGTGACAATAATGTATATATTTTTTATTTGCTAAAAACTGTGCATGATAGGACGGAGGACTTAGAGACAGCTCGGCTGGAAGACCTCGTCGCTAAACGCTTACACCGCAGGCGCAACACTCGTTGCTTTACGCTGTTGTCGTAGATTCTACGACGTAGAACCCCAATGCCAAATCTGCGTAGAAGTATTGCCGTAGCAATAGTATACGGTTCAAATGAATTCATTGTTGGTCATACATAATATTTAACACCTTAATTATTATTACATACGGCTGGAACACTCACGTGTGATTGTTACTATATGCCGATCATTTCACCGATACAATTTCGGCACTATCAAGGCGAGTGTCGTTGTCAAACGGGCACTGGCAGTCACCGATCGTCGTCCTAAGAAACACACTCACCTTGATAATTCCGAAAATGTATCGCTGAAACGGTTGGCATATAGTAACCATCACACGTGAGTGTTCAAGCCGTATGTAATATTAATTTAGTATGTCAGCTCCTTTCTTAGAATATTAAGAATTTAAGCTGTAATATGAAGTAAAATACAGGAAGTAAATTATGTAAAAGTAGGAGAAGAATATAACGTTATTTGGATTTGGTACTCCATTCCATTATATTGAAAGCATTACGATGTCGTAAAACAAGCAAAACCTTCCGCTTCTCCGAACACAAAGCGGATTTACAGCGAAAAGGTAAACATTACCTTAATTATGAAGGCAATCTAAACCGTGCGAAATGTTAGGTAACCAGTTTTTACAGCGTTCGCTTTTCGCGGGTACATGTATAGTAAATTAATTAAAACAAACATTTCCATTTAAAATTTTAATTTTCATAATGCAACCCGTTGGGATGTTGCGGTTCCTAGCGCAAATATTCAGTGACACGGATAATTTTGAGGGATCATCATAAAATAGCGTGAAAACAACACGTGCAATTTTTGGATTATACTAAAAGGGTGTTAAAGCAATTCTACTCTTCATAGTTCTACTCTCTATTTAATCCTGTAATAGCTACTATGCAAAAAAAGTAAAGATTTTTTTGTATGTTGTATATTCTTGTCCATAAAACTTCCCATTTGATCTCAATTCTTTTTTCGGCGAAGCTGATAATTCTGCACTGTCTTTGCACCGAACTCTGCCCATTTTTCACTTTTATGTGTTTTTATGAATACCTCATCGCTATAGCAATAGTAAAACAATAAAAAACCATCCAGATCGCAGCTGGGATTCATCCTACATATTAATTTTTATACATGATGAAATGAATTGATACACTTGCACTCGTTTCACAGTTACAAACTAATTTAAACCGACCGGTTTCGGTATTACACCATCATCAAGTATTTAGATAAGCTACTTTAGAAGTTATTCCGTGCAAAAAGTGTATCTATTATTCGTGATGTTTTTATCCAAGTTTCACCAAGTGCCGACAATCGCAAGTATTAATTATATTAATTTTGATATATTGATGTCCTGATTTTTTCGTTTGGGTTTGTTTTTTTGTTCCGCTTAATTTCGCCTTCAACAAGGGTAATCAGAGTCTTGCTAATGCGGTTTTATTCTTGGATATGTAAATAATACCTACATACCGTAGTACCATTTAAATAAAGTGCGTATGAATCTTCGCCACTCTTCGACAAAGGTCGTATTTGCGTATTTTTGTTCACTTCCGGTCATCAAAATAGACAACCAAAGTGACACCCATAATTGCTTTCGGTTCCAATTTTTTGCACATGTTCTAAAATGACTTCTTTTCTCTTTGATAAATTTCCAAATACTACTAAGTCTTTCCATTGCTTAATTTTTTCAATTTTTTTAGAAAATGTACTCCATTTTAGGAGATATTTTTCATTATTTTGGTATATAAATTAATAATTATTTTTTTATGATTTTTTAAAGAATTGTCCGATATGACATCACTTGAGAATTTTAGACATTATACTGATTGTGATGAGTGATTGCTCATAAAAAAGTGGTCTGTCTCTCTCTGTCTACTCATCTGTCATCCATCTATCAAATCAGTTGGAAGCAAATTATTATAAATTTATCTTGATAGCAAAGGAGTCAAAGGACACATTTCTAAACAGCCATTTCTCAAGTGACGGCAAATGGAAGTTGCAGCTTTTTCGTAAAAATATTCATCATCTAGAGGTTTTTTAGACCACAAGTTCTAAAATACGGCTTATTGAATCTAAATCTCGAAATGGTTTTCGTACCTTTACGTAATTTAATCTAAGCGAATTTTTCCGTTAGTTTTCAAGAATACGAACAGCGGCAAAAATTTGTATGGACATATCTTTAGCAGGTACATGTATACATAAATCCTGAGATTATCCATGTCAATTAAAATTATTGTACAGTGGCGAGCTTTTCTTTACAGATTTCTTCCAACAAACCGAAAGAAGATTAGGAATATATAAAAAAGGAAAACAGTAATCATATGTTTACAAAATATAATAAACGAAAAGACACTAACTTATCAAAATAGGTATAAATAAATAATGAATAAAATACATTTTATGATAACACCTATCAATAAAAATATATTTATTTATTTATATATGTGTTATATTAAAAAGCTCAATGATTTATTAAAAGCTCTTTCAATTCATATTACAAACGGACGAATCTGCGTTAAAAAAGGGGTTGTCTATATTTGAAGTGGTGTTGTGTCGTGTTCACATGGTTTTCATTTTAAAACTACGTGTACTAAATCCTGAAATACGAGCAAAAGCAAAAAATAAAATACAAATGCCAAACAGAACGCAAACAATTTTTTGTGCCTAAAATATTTTTGATAGTCATAAAAGATAGGAGTTTTGCATTTAAAAGGAAAACCCGTCTTTAAATTCCAATTTTGTTTAATTTTATAATATCTACTACTAAGCACAAGGTTTTTAATAAACCTCAACGATTGAAATTAAAAGAAAATGTTAAAATAATAGGTATGAAATAATTTTCGAAATTTTCTTACAGATTCATGAGTTCATTATTCCTGTAATTCAAAAGTTATTTGAATAATTTGTTTTCTGTTTGAAAGTTGATTTTAAGGTTTTACATCTACGTATTAAATTTTTTGTTTATTTACAGTTTGATTTTAAAAATTATCCAATCAATATAACAATTATGCCATCCATTTCCATGCTAAGATTCATAATCATTTTTTACAGCTGACACTTTTCAAAAATTAAATTAATGTTGCTGTTAGCTTAATGTCGTCTCATTCATACACAGAGGAAACTATATAATTTGGATTTCTCATTCCTAAAAAAAAATCAAAAATGTTGATACTGCAAATTGAGTTTCTTTCAAATCCTCTATAGAAAACGGCAATTTCAGATGTAAAGATCTAAATAATATCTTATTTTTAGAGACAAAAATTGTAATGCATTGCAATTATAATTATAATAAAACATGGTGGATAATTTTATGTTTTATTTTTCCTTATTTTTTTGTTTTTGAACAAACATCACTGTTTAGAACTTTGTTCGTCTTGTCATGTGGTTAATAGCAAACCTGGGGTCAGAATTATTCAGATCGCCATGTACATCATATACGTCTATAAATCTGGCATATACATCCGTATCCTTAAATCGATTACCATCTGGTTGCTTATCATCAAATATATATATATATATATAATATACGAGGTGAATTTGTGAACATCGTCCAAATTCATACTTCAGCCTTGGTAAGTGATCACTTGATCAGCATCATGAACTAATAACGATTTTTGTAAAATTCATAAAACTAAATTTTGACTCCTCATAGTGATTCACTCAGGACTGGGAGTGAATTACGAGTACTATGAGGAGTCAAAATTTCGTTATACGAATTTCCCAAAAATTGTTATCGATTCATGATGCTGATCACTTACCAAGCCTCCAGTATGAATTTGGACGATGATCAAAAAGTCACCTTGTATATATATATATTATATATGTCGTCACGACTCGAATCTCCGAGGGCGTCAGAGATGTTCCGAGTGTGAACTGTGAAATGCAAGTCACAGTTCATACTCGGTACACACACGTTTCACCGACCGATGATTATTACGTCCCAACGTGATTAGTTAGCCCATCGCCGTACTTTCGGCACAAATACGCGCTTTTTGGGCATGCAGGTATCGATGTTTTCCTTCACCGTTCAGCAAGTGGTAAGTAAGAACAAATACTTTGCACATAAATTTCCAAAAACTCATTGATGCATGCCCGACCGGGGATCGAACCTGGATCTCAAGTTGAGAGGACAGCGCTCTACCCCTGAGCTACTGTCGCATAAGTAATAATTAAAACTGAACTTTTAAAATTGCCTTCAGTGGGTATTGAACTAATTACAAATTGTGACGTCACTTCAAGTGCGAACATGTCCTTAGACAATCGAAATTCGATAGGACATCTATGATTTTGATGATAGGCACCCATTCGGTAAGCGATTCATAGATATATAATAGACCCGCAGGCCTCTGACATGGCCATTAACTTTCAATACGTGTTTTTCGATGCACGGAGGGACCCCGATGTAAATGGTCACTTAATAAAAGATGTAATTTTTGAATAAATATAATTAATTAATTACAACCCAATACAAATCAGATAGCGTTGCTCCGACATGCTTGATTTTTATATAATATTTTTTGTTAATTTGTCACTTTTTCAGCAATTTCCGATCTTTTCTTGCTCTGGTTTTTATAAGAACATTGAAAAGTTAAAAAATTTATCTTGAATATTAAGGCGCTACGGAAAAAGAATCGACACTTTTAAAACTTGTATATCTACTTCAGTGAAGAAGGTATTATTTTGATAAAATAGTATATTATTTTTGGATTTTTTTTCTAGGGATCCGTTAAAACAGAAACGCGATTGGAAAAATTTCGCTAGATACAAATATTCATTGAAATTAGGTCTTTCTCGACACCAATTCTCCTGGTTTGACAATTTGGAATGACATATAGACTGCAATTATATTTTATTAGATGAGTTGTAACAGTATCTAGCAACAGCCGGCTCTTACTCCCATCGCCCGGTCCGACCCGGAGATAAACGGCGTTAACCCGTAGCCCGCACAAGCACCACTCGACCCCGTAGACTCCGGACCAAAACCCGGAGGGTTGGCAGCCCTAATAGTCACCCATCCAAGGACTAACCACGCCAAGCGTTGCTTAACCGCAGATCGTAACTGATCTACATCGTAAATGATCTGATCTGATCGTAGCTGCTACGGGCCCCACACCTTGTAGTTAAGGGTAGTCTTTTTGAAACGACATTATGTTGAGAACTCGTGCAGCTTCTTTCTTTTCGCTCGTGTCTCAATTATGTCACAGTTGCACTAATAGTAGTTGATGCTACAAGGGCGAAAAGGAATAAATTACGGGGACGATTTAAAACGAGCGTAGCGAGTGTTTTAAACGTAACCGAGTAGTTTATTGCTCTTACGCCCTTTTATCATACTACGTTTGTCAATGCATAGTGTGAGGAAATAAAACAAATATAATCTTGTGAACTTTAAATTATGATTGGCTCAAAAGGACTGTATCTAGAGCCGTTAAACAGTGGAAAAAAAGTATAACATTTATGGTACACAGGAAAGGCTGCAGTTTAGCCAGCCATTGTAAATAAATAACAATAATAAAGTCCTAGGGCAAAATAATCGACTTTTTGTTCGGTTTTGATGCATAAAAAGTGGGCCTTTACGAGCACTTGCATTGAAAATACTATTATCTATTTATTTTTAACCACGTTTGCTTACGTTCGTACGTCCAGTGTCCACTATGTTTTATTGTAGAGAAAATGCATTGTTATTGCCGCAGCTGTTTAATATAAAGGCTGTTAGAAAATATTTACATGGGAAATTGTTATAGGTTATTCATAGAATTCTTTGGTAGGGAAATATGATTTACGCTGTGGAACAGATTATAAGCGCTTGCGATTTATTGCCTTTAACAGACTAGCATTTGCCCGTGGCTTCACCCGCGTTGATTTAGTTTTTGTGAAGACAATCGAATCTGTCAATATTATTCGGAGCCTTAAATTTATAGTAAGTTTTCGAACGAAACTATATTTTTTTCCCCGAATTGATCCTCTTATAACGTGTCTTTGGTGAGGCTGAAGGCCGAACCGTGTTTCCAAACGAAATTATTTCTTGATCTCGTATTTGATTCCTAGGTAAATTATTTCGACTCTGGTTTGAACGAAACTATTAATTGTTCTCTAAATTGATCCTCTGATAAACTGTCTTTGGCGAGACCTCTTGTTTGATCCCCAGTTGTAAAGTGTCTTTGGCGTTTCCAAACAAAACTGTTTCATGTTCTCTGAACGAAATTATTTCTTGATGATTCGTATTTATTTCTCAGGTAAAGTGTCTTTGGCTAGGCCGAAGGCTAAGCCGCGTTTCTGAACGAAGCTCTATTTTGATCTCTTATATGATTCTTGGGTAAAGGGTCTTTAGCAAGGCCGAATGCCGAGCTGCGTTTCCGAAAGATTCTATAATATTGTTCTCTGGATCGATCCTCTGCCACAGAGTGTTTGGCGAGGCTGAAGGCCGAGCCTCGTTTACAAACGAAATTATTTCTTGCTCTCTGAATTGATCCCCTGCTAAAGTGTCTTTGGCGAAGCTTAAGGCCGAACCGCGTTTCGGAATGAAACTACTGTGAGTCAGGACTTTTGTTTTTTATTTCACCTCCTTAGAAGACGATATCGCCTAAACCGTCGTTTTTTTTTATAAAAAATAATACAAAATTTTATTATGGTTTTAACTACAAAGCAAACTTATTTCCCATACAAAATTTCATCCAAAATTTTAACCCCTTAGGGGTATAATTTCCAAAAATTCTTCCTTAGTGGATAAGGAATCCATGTGCAAAATTTCAAGTCTCTAAGTCCAGCGGTTTGGGCTGTGCGCTGATATATCACCGGTCAGTCAGTTTACCATTCTCTCGTATATATATACGTATATATATATTTCTTCGAGAAAATAAGTGGATTCCACTAAGATGATAAGCCCAATTTTTTATTACTCGACGATCATTAGCTTGTGTCAGGATCGTAGCAGATGGAAATCTGTAGTATCTGCCTACCCCTCTGGGAGATTTGAAACAATTTGTTTCGTTGTTTATGCACATGTACGAGAATAATGGTGCAGTTAATTATTTTACAGAAAGGACTGTTATTCGTTAAGAGCCCGCTCTGAATCGTTCTTCATACATATCTAAGTACCAAAATAACTCGCAAAAAAGAAAAAACAAATGAAATAAATTTTAGGTTGACATTAATACGGTTAATATGAAGTGGTGTATGTCCCTGATTTTTACACAAACATCGCGTTAAAGACCAGAAAAACATTTGAAATAATGGATTTTCGCCCTAAAGTCGAGAACTTTTACAAGGCTTCGTTAAGAGCGGTTTCGCAGCCGGATTGTGAAATACCCGACTTTTTCAAATTAATCGAAATAGAACACTTTAATTCAAAATTCACTCAATAGTTCAACAAAACCTTATTACCTACGTATTGTGTATGCTACCATCGCAAAGTTTCCATAGGTTTTAAGGTTTTGTTTAATAACTATTGAGTTAATTTTGAATTTAAGTGTTCTGTTTCGATTAATTAAAAAAAGGCGGGTTATTCACAATCCGGCTGCGCAACCGCTCTTAAGTGATGTATGTACATTTAACAAGCAAAGTAAGCATATACACAACTTGGAAATATTATCAACATTCTAAATTATCAAAACAGAATCAAAAAAATAATATTAATCGAGGCACAATTAAGGTATTCGGAAATAATAATTATTTTCAACGCAAAGGGCGAGATTCGCTCAGCACAGTTCGAGCGGCGCGAGGCGAGGCGTGAGACGCTTGTTTAGATGAACCAGCCAAATATGCGCTTTATTGTCCCGAACGTCTCGCTTCGTATCGAAGTTGTCGTCGCCGTGAACCGGCTTCATTGGTCTAGCTAGTAGAAAGTTGAAATGAAACTTTATCTCAACATCAGCTAAAGTTCAAGTTTCAAACAACGTGCACACTTTCATATTCATATTGAAAACCAACTTTTCCGCTTGGTCCAGCAAAAAACCCAAGTTTCCGAAGCCATAAATCTGAATAGAATACATCACAGAGTTCGGAAACCCGGCGATATTACCCGTCGCGCCCCCTCATTACGAATGGCAGACCACTTTATTGCCAAACTGTGGACCAACTTACTGCCCTGGGCAGTACACCTAAAACAATTCCACTGAACACGCGAAAATAAACCGTAATGCAGGAATCAGTAGATCCAAAACTATTTGGCGAAAGTAAAAATTGTTGGACGTGACAAATCAACAATCGGTCCGGCACCTCTTTATTGATTTCAAACGCTTTTTCGGACGTCAGCGCACATATTTCACGATAGGTCAGTTTGGCGTGAGCTTGGAAATTTGCGGATTTTATGTCGGCTGTTTTCTGGAGAAAATACCACAGTTAATTGTGATTTTTCTTTAATGTTTTATTAGTACTGCCCCAGAAATATATTTGTGGGCACACTGCCCTCCAAAACTCAAAAGAGATAATTAGAGTTCACCAACATAAAAAATAAAAATAAACTATTTCCCGCAATTTTCCAGTGTTTTTCAGTCTCTCACAGACTCAAAAACACTGGAAAAATTGAGAAAAATGAGCGAAATTAACGAATACATTCGGTGCATTTTGAAATTCGATTTAAAAAAAGCACCTGGTTGTGTCAGAGAGACATCCGTAAATGATTTGGGTGGATACTTTTCTAGTCGCTTCTTTGCTTAACCAAGGAAGAAAAAATTAATCGCAACCATAGATAATCAAAGCATAATAATCATTATAGACTTAGGATTCCGTAATCGCTAATGAGGTAATTTAAAATTGTTATCATTCCGATCAAATAAACATAAATTTATCTTGAATAATAATTAATAACAAATAATGAACCATTAAAAAACGTAATGATCTGTAATGCGCAGACCAAGTCAATAAGCTTTCCCAAAGTTCATTTCACGAAAGAACTCCCCTGTCAAAGTTCTTTTATTGTCAAGCACTAAATACGAAAATGCCTTGATCTGCGGATTTTTTTTGTGAAGTCGATCACGGAAGTGATCTACAAGTTCTGAACTTGATGAGATTAGAGAACATAGAAGTATCCATTTCAAAAAGCAAAAGTGCGACATGTATATATGTGCTATTTATGGACCTGATTCAATGTCAGTAAGGGTAGCATAAAGTTAGGTCTGGAAAGTTCAGTTCAGTTCTTTCACTCTCAGTTCTGGTCGCTGTACGGTAGCTTTAAAATAACTGAACTTCCATCCATACATCCATTCATCAGCCTAGTTCGTCCACTGCTGGACATAAGCCTTTCCGGGACTTTGCCACTCCCGACGGTCATCCTGGAAGAATTACCCATACTCACACACGCTGGGCAGGTGGGTTGGTGAGCGCGGTGCTGGAACCCTCGCACCAGTGATGCCGCTGCCCAGTCTGTTCCATATAAGGCCCGGCTATTAGGGATGGATATACCACCATCCATCGGTCCCAGGCATTGTGGGCCTCCTGGTGTTTTGCCTCTGAGCTGTCCTCTTACTCTCGCCCGAATTAGAGGGGGTCTCCAAGAAAGATGGTGGTACCTCCATAGTTGAGCCTGGCATCAGCTCTGCCACCTAAACTTCAAGACTATTAAAAATTCAATAATTTTGTCTTAAAATCTTTTTTGCATGTAAAACAATTTTTGTAAATGTTGCTGAGAGTTGTTTTTCGGCTTTATTAAATTTAAGAACTGATTTACAATCGACTTTCGGCACGATCGTGGTTCAGATCCACTCTAAGGGTAAAACTATAAGTATCTTATTCGTCAAACACTATGCAATTTTAATTCAACCAAGAGAAATAACGGAAAACATTCGCGTCTCATTTTGCTACGGCGTAGCAAGCGCTACGAGTTCTCCCGATAAAGCAATGCGTTGAAAATAGCAAAAAAAAATTAACTGCTGGAGATTCTTCATATTTTTTCAAATGAATTTATTAAACTTATTTTAAAGGATGATTCAAATTTTGTTACCCTTCTTCATTAACTATGTGTGATATACCGTTGGATAGCGCTTTTTGTTTTGAATATAAGTTGGTATGGCGCCTAGTTCTAAATCCCAGTCCGTTCAATAGGCATCTAACAGTTTCTTAATATTTCATGTCATACTAGGCCTTTTTGTGCATCAATTAGCTTCACATGGTACACAGTAACCGGTTCTCGGTGAATTCACCCCTTCCCTTTCTCCCCTTCCTTCTCTCCCCTTCCTTCTCTGTCGGTTAGCGGGTGGACGGGCAGGTGTGTACGCTCAGGTATCATTCGTGTATTAGTTTTGTCATCATTATGTCTTATTTTTATGTTATTTATTATTATATTTACCAATTATAAAAAAAATCAACCGCCAACCATTTAAAACCGGTAACCTATCCAATTACCGGCCGAGGCAAGCATTGCTTAAATTTTGATTGGTAATGGTGCATTCACTAAGTTCCAGGAGTATTACAAATATAACTTTTAAACTCTTCAGTTTCAACTTCGGCCTTTGTAACAATCCAATTCAATCCATACTACTCAAGGCTATATTACACCGATCGGTGAGACAAACGCCACCATAATTTTTGTTCTACATGTAAATACTTTTCTAATCATCGCTTATTTCTATTAAAGCGGGTACCAGAGCCCATACAATAATTGGCATCATCTTTTGTTAGGACATCCAGATACGTCTACGAAGAACTCAAAAAAACTCATATAACAAACCACGCGCATTATAAATATAAAATAATAATTTCATCGAATAAAGTTACACGCAGTTTGAACTGAACTTTGTAAAACTTTAGTGACTGCATTGTGCTCTAACTTTGCTTATAACTTTTATAAGTGACTTAGTGAGCTTTGACCAAGTGGCACTTTATGCTATACACTTTGTTAATCCACAATAATTTGCAGATTGACGCAATAATTTTCAACACTTTTGGTATGAGGATTGAGCTCTTGGAACGCACTACAGAATTAGAAAGTTTGACGCTATTAGCAATGTTGATGTTTTATTTTATTTAAGTTATTATTATTACCTATTTTTTGTTTTATAATTATCTTTTTGTATTGATTTCTATATTCTATTGTTATCTAAAAAGAAAATTACATTAGATCTTTAACTTAATTATAGTTCAGTACATTAACAGTGGTCCCCAAAAACTAGGTCGAGCTTGAACCGCGGGGGTCTAATAGAATTACATTTGTACTCGTATTGACTATAGAATTTTATATTGTTTCTTTAAAATCACGACCTCAGTTGATGATTCGCATGTTAAAGGGTTTAGGTTTCACATAAATTAAATGCAAATATTAATAGCAGCAGTTGCTAAGCGATAGAACGCTGGCCTCTCAATCTTGAGATCCAGGTTCGATCCCCGATCGGGCATGCACCAATGAGTTTTTCGAAATTGATGTGCATAGTATTTGTCTTACTTACCACTTGCTAAAGGAAAACATCGTAAGGAAACCTGCATCCCCTAAAAAGCGTGTATTTGTGCCCGAATAACGGCAATAGGGTTCACCTCTCATCACGATGGGACGTAATAATCGTCGGTGAAACGCGGGTGTACCGAGTGAGGACTGTGACTTGCATTTCACAGTTCACGCTTGTAACAGCACACCTGTTTTCACATCAATTTTATGAAAGTTTATTTACAGTGTTAATAATAAATAAACCTAGGTATTGTGAAAAAAAAAATTAAAAACGTCGATGGGAAGATGACATAGTAAGCGCAGCCGGAAGACAATGGAGAACAATTGCTCAAGATAGAGAGAAATGGAAGGAAACAGAAAAGTCCTACCTAGATATTTTTAAATTAAAAACGTCGATGGGAAGATGACATAGTAAGCGCAGCCGGAAGACAATGGAGAACAATTGCTCAAGATAGAGAGAAATGGAAGGAAACAGAAAAGTCCTACCTAGATATTTTTAAATTAAAAACGTCGATGGGAAGATGACATAGTAAGCGCAGCCGGAAGACAATGGAGAACAATTGCTCAAGATAGAGAGAAATGGAAGGAAACAGAAAAGTCCTACCTAGATATTTTTAAATTAAAAACGTCGATGGGAAGATGACATAGTAAGCGCAGCCGGAAGACAATGGAGAACAATTGCTCAAGATAGAGAGAAATGGAAGGAAACAGAAAAGTCCTACCTAGATATTTTTAAATTAAAAACGTCGATGGGAAGATGACATAGTAAGCGCAGCCGGAAGACAATGGAGAACAATTGCTCAAGATAGAGAGAAATGGAAGGAAACAGAAAAGTCCTACCTAGATATTTTTAAATTAAAAACGTCGATGGGAAGATGACATAGTAAGCGCAGCCGGAAGACAATGGAGAACAATTGCTCAAGATAGAGAGAAATGGAAGGAAACAGAAAAGTCCTACCTAGATATTTTTAAGGAAACTAAGCATTACGATGAGGGAGGCCATGGTCAGAACGACCTCTAGTTTTTTTTTTATATTTTTTTTTTCAAGCTAGTATTATACTTGATACACTAATCCTAATATTCAAATACATTCTTTTCTAATACTTTAAATTTTGCAAAACTATAATTTGTTATTTAAGAAAACTAGAAATAAATTGGCTAATAAATAAATAAATAAAAATGTATTGTGAATGTTGCCATCACAAAGTTTCCGTTGGTTTCTGTAAATTAGAATTCAAATTTTTTTAAATTATTGAATTTAAAAGAATATTGAAATTCTTATTTACAGAAACCAACTGAAACTTGCAATGGCAACATACACAAAACAAAGGTAATAAAGGTTTTGTCCAATAAATATTGAGCGAATTTTGAATTTAAGTGTTCTGTTTCGATTAATTAGAAAAAGGCGTGTTTTTCACAATCGGGCTGCGAAACCGCTCCGCGTGTTAAATTTGAATTAATCAAATAGTGCATACCGTTTATCTCTATTTCTATTTTTACGAAATATCAGAGTTTTTACCTGCTGTGGTACAACATTTTGGTACAAGATTTTTTTGTAGTATATTATCATTGGTTTTAACGAAATTTTCATCATTGTTATTGGTTTTTGAAGTTTTACAGTAAACCATGCTCAACGATGATACTGGGCTTGGTTTATTCTGTGAATTGTTTACAATAAAGTTGTTTAACCGGTTGGATTAATAAAGGAGTGAAATTGTGAAACAGTACAAGTGTTTTTATCAAGATTACAATGATGTTTCACCAAGTGCCGACTTTTATTTCTTTTAGGCTGTATACAGTAAAAAACCTGGAATAAAATCCAAATTTTGATGTTTGAATTTGTAGACTTAAGGAATGCTTAATAAAGAATGAAGTTTTCATCAAAATGTTACATTAAATATCCAAACAACAGTGCAAGGCATACTTACCTTTTTTTAAACAAATTTTCGACGCCTTACATAAAATAAACCATCATCCATCCATCCATCCATCCTTGTTCATCCACTGCTGGACATAAGTCTTTCCAAGACTTTACCACCCCCGGCGGTCATCCTGGAAGGATTGCCCATACTCACACACGGTGGGCAGGGTTGGTGAGCGCGGTGCCGGAACCCTCGCACCAGTGACGCCGCTGCCAGTCACCAGTCTGTTCCGCTGCCCGTCACCAGTCTGTACAAATAAACCATGATTCTGTTATATTTTGTGAAGACAATAAAGCCGATTCTGCAGGCTTTAATTTTAGTTTTAGTGCTGTCGAGATTTGAATTTTTCCAAAGTAATTTGGCTTCTGTACTTCACAATTATGAACTATTTTACAACGATGAAAATTTTGTGCTGACAGCACTAAAACTAAAATTGAAGCCTTCAGAATCGGTAACAATACGTATTTAATTAAGTCACTGACGATCGACCCTCTATACCTGTTACCGGCCGAACCCGATTGGATAACATATCTGTATATATAAAATTCAAAGTCCTGACTGACTGACTGACTGATATATCAACGCACAGCCTAAGCGGCTGGTCCTAGAGACTTGAAATTTTGCACATAGATACATTATATAGTGTAGGCATCCACTAAGAAAGTATTTTTCAAAATTCACCCCGTAAGGGGGTGAAACGGGGGTCCAAAGTTTGTATGGGGAAACAAGATTAGTTAGACTATTTTATTCGAGACTTCACATGAGTACTCCTATTCATAAATGAGTAAACATGTGTTTCAGGTTTTTTCAGAACTGAGCCCCTAAAAGGGGGAAATGGGGTGACAAAGTCTGAAAATAAACATGGGTATCGTTTGTATGGTTTATCGGGTCGCTGATTACGAAAACAACAACGATTTTAAAATCCAACGTGTTGGACCTGAAAAAGACTTTTCCAGAATTCAACCCCTAAAAAGTGAGAGCACTTATAATGTTTGTTTCTGAAAAAAATGTAATTTGTTTCCTGTAGGCCACGCGGGCGAAGCTGCGGGCAGAGGCTAGTTATTTATACTTGCTCAAATTGTTAAATTTAATTAACAATCAAGCAAGAGTATAGCAGTTACCGAGAATACATACCTAGTTAATCAATCATGTTCCAGACCCCAAAACCCCTACTCGAAGAACCCACCTTTACTAGCAGCCAATAATCACAGAACACATTGCCAGTAATAATGTAAACCGCATAGATTAAATTATGTTAAGCTGTGTAAATGGGGTACTCAGTATCCTTATTAAACCACAAACTTAAATAACAAAAGTTTAGATTTTAGTATTTTAATTTTAAGGATTGTATTTAATACAATACTTAAAATTAAAATTAAAAAATACTAAAATTAAAAAATACTAAAATCTAAACTTTAATTAACTGGAAATAAACCATTTCGAGATTAAGGTTTAATAAGCCGAATTTTAGAACTTGTGGTCTAAAAAACCTCATGATGATGAATATTTTTACGAAAAAGCTACAACATTTGCCTTCGTGTGACGTCACTTAAGAAATAGCTGTTTAGAAACGTGTCCTTCGTTATCAAGATAAATTTATAGTAATCTGCTTCCAACTAAGTTTACAGATGAGCAGACAGACAGAGACAGACTACTTTTATTATAAGCAATCTCACATCACAATCAGTATCATGTCAAGTTTTCAAGTGACGTCATATCCGACAATTCTTTAAAAAATCATTGTTTGTTTATATACCAAAATAATGAAAACTTTGTCCTCAAATGACGTATAAACTCTGTTTTTTTTTATTGAGCTATGGGTGCATTTATGCATATCGATATTAGAACGAAAACCAGTTTTAACTGCACTTAGTTATTAAGAATCGAATTATGTGTGGTAAGCTAGGGCGCTTGTGATAAATAAAAAAACTTTAATATTTACATAATTTTGTAGGTAGTTATTCGTATTTTTATGCGAAACTAAAGCTAAGGTCGAAAGCTAGAGGCTTTTTTAAAGACAGCGGTCGTTTCTGCATTTTAACATTAAATATTACATTGGGTATAACCATATCAGTTTCTTAAATATAAACGGTAGCTATCGCTGAAAGTTCTAAGGTCTCCAAGCTTTTTACTACCTCTGTTCGATTAATCATTTAATTTGTTTTCTCAGCAATGCATAGCATTTTTTTGAGGCTTTGAGTCTCTTCAGCATTTAAAGCTTGCACTTGACGCCGAATATTTTATTTCTAGTTTTAGGCTAATCGGGGTACTACCTCGCCTTAAGGCGCTACGAAAAAAAATCGTCAATTTCAGAACTTCTATATCTACTTCGGTAAATAATGTGTAATTTTGAAAAAAATAGTATATTGTTTTTGAAATCTTCCTCTACGGATCTGTTAAAACAGAAACGCGATTGGAGAATTTCGGTTCGATAGAAATATTTATTGAAATGAGGTCTTTATCGACATAGCTAAAAACTGAAATTTCAAAATTGCCTTTAGTGGGTATTGAACTATTAACAATCTGTGTCGTCACTTCAAGTGCGAAAATATCCTTAGGACATCGGAATTCGATAGTATATCTATGTTTTTGATGATAGACACCCAGTCCAGAAGGCAACTGGAGATACACAATAGGCCCGCTGGTTAAACGAAATTTTGATAGCAACTTTAGTTCATTTTATATTGATAAAAAACAGACTTTTCGCTACTTTTCCACGAATCCGTCCCTCTCGCACTGAGGGTTTTTTCGCATATGGAGTAACAGGGACGCTAAAACTTTTACATATCGCCTTAAGCCGTATGATATCGAGAAGTTGGTAGAGAAACTTTGATGGGAAGCGTAATTATGGATGATATATTAAGATAGAATGTGTAATGTATGTAGGTGTATTAATGAAATTATTAGTAAGTAGTTAGGATAGTAGTTATTGTCTTCAGTTCACAATAAATCTTATCAAGGAGCAGACGTCGTCTATTTTATTGGCTAACGAGGATATTCGGGCCGTATTTATGCTATTACTTATGTAGGACTACTACACCGAGTGTTTGTCAGAAATATAGGCGAATAGACATCACTAATTGCGAATGCTCGAGATACGAGTTGTGATATAATTCAAGATGAAATGGATATAAAACAAAATAAGGATGTCTGTTCTTTGTTACAATTTATATTGTTTTTTTTTTTTTATATTAAGGGAAAGGTCTGAAATATGTCATATAATCCAATTTTATAATAAAACAAATGATCACAAAACTTAGCCCAAAAACTGGCCGATCAATGAAGCGTCTAAGTTGCAAAACGATTTCAAAGCAATGTCAAGCAATGTAGTACGCCGACGGAGCCAGCGAGCAATGTTTGTCCAATTATGCACAGATCAAATAATCTCGCATGGATTGAAAATGTACCCCCATATTTATTTATTATTTATAACAGCAGCGGGAGCTCAGGGGTAAAACGCTGGCCTCTCAGTCTTGAGATTCAGGGTCTACCCCTGGATGGATATGCACCAATGAGTTTTTCGGAATTTATGTTAATAGTTTTTGATCTTAATGCACTTGCTGAACGATGAAGGAAAACATTGTAAGGAAACCTGCATGCCCTAAAAAGCGTGTATTTGTGCCCGAAGTACAGCGATAAGGCTCCCCGTTGGGACGTAATAATCGTCGGTGAAACGCGGCTGTGACTTGCATTTCACATTTTACGCTTGGAACACATCTGACACCAGCTCGGGGATTCATTTCATGACGGTATACTTTTTTTTAAAATAATATTCTCTATTGACTCAAAACTAAATAACTTAGTAATAAAGTTTTACATACCAGATGTGTTCGTTACGTGCTTTGATACATAAACTATATGTTTGTAACGTGCTTTGATACATAAACTATATGTTTGTTACGTGCTTTAATACATAAACTATATGTTTGTTACGTGCTTTGATACATAAACTATATGTTTGTAACGTGCTTTGATACATAAACTATACGTTTGTTACATGCTTTGATACATAAACTATATGTTTGTAACGTGCTTTGATACATAAACTATACGTTTGTTACATGCTTTGATACATAAACTATATGTTTGTAACGTGCTTTGATACATAAACTATACGTTTGTTACATGCTTTGATACATAAACTATATGTTTGTTACGTGCTTTAATATATAAACTATATGTTTGTTACGTGCTTTGATACATAAACTATATGTTTGTTACATGCTTTGATACATAAAATATATGTTTGTTTCGTGCTTTGATACATAAACTATATGTTTGTTACGTGCTTTGATACATAAACTATATGTTTGTAACGTGCTTTGATACATAAACTATATGTTTGTTACGTGCTTTAATATATAAACTACATGTTTTGCTGATCATACTGAATACCTTAGGCCAAGTTATAAAATTTCAGAAACAAAAAGACAATTTAAAAAGTAAGTATGCCACAAACACCTTTTACACTCCCCGGCACGGTTTAAAAGTAACGAGAAATGAAGTAGTCGGAACGGCTCATACAATTTTGTACGGATGGATCGAAAAAATCACTTCAAGGTCATGCTTCTATAACCGTGCCGGGGAGTGTAGGTATGTAGCTGCTCTTGAAGACGGACAATTTAATCACTGATAATAATACTAGCTTAGATGAATGAAAGAGAAGGCTTTTTATTGTACCTATGTGTTCCTTTATATCTGCAGTGGTATATGGCCTTAAGCCATAGAGACATTCTTCATATACTGACTTGACTTTGACTTGGATTTTGGAAAATAAACAATAATGCTAAAAGGTATTTTATCTTCGTAATTAACTGTTTCCACACTCTTAGGATACACAAAAAAATTTGAGCCGCGGTCAAATTTTGACTGTTGCAATACTAAAATTATTCTTAATTAGTCGAAATTTCTGTAACTTGTTCCTCCATTACAAATTAATCACAACTTAACATAATAACAGGTATTAAAATTATATATTTTTTATTATATTTATTAACTTTGTAAAGTTTTAGGCTAAGTTTCTCCGTTATTTTGAGTTATTGCGTTATCTTGCGTTATTTTGAGTTTTTCTATTAATGTAATTAAAAACAATAAAATTATTACAAATTTAAAATAGTTATATCTTTTCGAGGTACAAAACAGACGGAAAATTACAAATGAGTGAATTAATGCCTTTTTGGGGTACTCTACCCAAAGGGTAACCAAAGGAACCCTATTGCTAAGACTCTGCTGTCCGTCTGTCACCAGGCTGTATCTCATGAACCGTGATACTTAGTTAGACCGTTGAAATTTTCACTGATGATGTATTTCTGTTGCCACTTTAACAACAAATACTAAAAAACAGAATAAAATAAATATTTAAGGAGGCTCCCATACAACAGACATGTTTTTTTGCCGTTTTTATAGACAATGGCACGAAACCCTTCGTGCGCGAGTCCGACTCGCACTTTACCGGTTTTTTACAAATTAAATATAATTAATTTCTGTTACATAATACCCACAAAGTTCTAAAAATCCATCCGCTTTAGATGCAAAATGTAAAATTATTGGAGGATGATCATTTCAGATGATAAAATTAAAACTTCTTAAATTCCATGTAAGTACTTCATTATACTAATTTCTAAACATAAAACATAATATCTTCATGACTTTTATCGCTGATGGGTTGTCAGAGGTGTTTTCAAGTGTGGAGTTTTTGAGAGTCAATGGTGTCGATTCGGCTAAACACAACTTAACTAATTTGACAGGACTAACCTTATTTTAAGCGTTCTGTCTTTGTCTTTTCGATACGGAAAGAAAAAGACAGAAGGCCCAAATTTAGTTCTGTCAAATAAGTAAAGTCGTGTTGCGCCGAATCGACACCATTGACTGAGCTACCGCTGCCTTCCTTTGGCTCACAGCGGGTTTGCTATTGTAACCTGAGACTTTAATAAAGTTGAAAATCGCGTGCGCAAAAATGCGAGTCTGATTTAAAGATTAAAATTGATAAAAATTATCACTATGAACTATAACTATCAACTTTTAATAGATCTGTCTTTTCTTAAGGCTGCGCCGAGCGTAGAACGATTAGACACCTCGCTTGTTCTCTCGTGGGCGTTTTCTATCGTGGTCATATTTATTGAATTTAACAGAAAAAATCACATTTAATATACTCGACAAAATTTAAAAAATGTGAAACGGCCCAATTGTATTTTATGACGTTTGTGATTGTATTGAATTGTGGTTGAGACAAAATTTGACAGTTAAGTTATTGAAATGACTAAAACCCCAATACCTTTTTTAGATTTCGGGCCTACTTTAGATAGATTTGTTTCTTACACAATAAGTTATTTTTAATATTCGCTGCGGCGGAAGTGTAGATACATTCTCTGTGATAATACATATATATTTTATTTATTTATCATTGAAATATTATTCAATAAATCAATTTAACAGTGACTGTCGTTTAAGATTATTTTGCTCGGCGCCCTCTTAAAAGGATAACAGCAAATCCAGTACCATAAGTAATAATTTAAAAAAATCACTACATCAGTTTTTGTTTTCAAAGGAAAACGGCAGGTCCAGTCCTGTAAGTAACAAAGTTCTTTTAGGAATTAAACTATGATAATTAGCACGTACTATTAAAACGAATTTAATGAAAACAAAGAAGAAAAATTTAACAGATAGTCTAGAATTATAAAACTAAAAATTTGTAGCGACATGTAACCACAGGTTTTTGTTGGAGTTCTCCAGTCTGACTTAAAAATTCTAAAATAAATTGCTTAATTTATTTTTCAATGCAAGTGCTCGTATAGGCCCACTTTTTATGCATCAAAACCGAACAGAAAGTCGATTATTTTGCCTATTTAGGCTATATTGATATTTTTTTTAATTTATTTACAATGGTTGGCTAACCTGCAGCCTTGCCTGTGTACCAGAAATGTAATACTTTTTTTTCCGATGTTTAACGGCTCTGGATACAGTCCTTTTGAGCCAATCATAATTTAAAGTTCACAAGATTATATTTGTTTCATTTCCTCACACTATGCATTGAAAAACGTAGTATGATACACGGGCGTAAGAGCAATAAATTACTCGGTTACGTTTAAAACACTCGCTACGCTCGTGTTTTAAATCGTCCTCGTGGTTTTTTCCTTTTCGCCCTTGTAGCATAAACTACTATTATCAACGTTCGCAAACAACATCTTTCACGAACATGCAATGTTCATAAAAAGTAATCAGCTTACTTGCACTCAACATTTTTCATTATTTCATGTTTGCAAGAGAGTGCATACTCTTTAACATAATTTAGTGTATTACAGTATTTCATAATTTAAATATGTGAGTTCTTTTACAAGTTATATCAAAATGTATTTTTGTACTCACAAATTAAAAGTCTTCTACGTATATAAATTATTAGTCTTTCGCCCGTGGCTCCGAGCGCATTTGTTTACTCTTTGCTCTTTTTCAACTGGGTGATTATTTTATCAACACCCCTTATACCTAAAATTATATGTTTTTATTGCGAAATCGATCGCTTGGAATATTCTTATTATTATAAGAGTGCATTACAAACTAGGAACTATACCCCTTATATCTATTATGATTTTCTGATTTTCTTCTTTATTAGGATTTCTAGTAGTCAGTAAGCCTTAAATACAATCACAATTCAATCAAACTTAATTAAAGGCTTAACTTCTAACTTATTAAAGAAATCACAGCATGCAAATGATTAATTTATCTCGCCTTATATATTAAATTTTAACAAAATACATATTAATTTACATTACAAATAATAATAATTTTGCAATTTTGTTTAATTTGAAGTTTTTCTAAATTATTTAAATTAGTTAAAGTATTAAAAAAAAAGTTATTTTAGTTTTATTAAAGCTTCTTTACAAGCAAGTTTAAATCTACTTAAATTCTTTACACTGATATCGCAGTTGTTGCATATCAAATTAAAGGTGTTTGTGAGTCTGGAAATCGGAGCAGACTTACCACTTACCAAGGACGGTTCTAGAAAAGGGTGGGTAAAATAACTTATCAATAACAATTATAGAATTGAATGAAACTTGCGGTGTTCACGCTACCAGCGTGACGTTCGTGCATGTGCATGACTAATGTTCGCAGCGCAGCGCTGGCGCCACCTGGCGACACAATGGACTCGCGCGCTGGCGCCAACCCGCGGTTCACTCACTCTCTTCGGCTCGAGACGCCTCCGGAGGCGCACGTCTGCGCGCTCGCGCGGCCGGACTGTTTCGCCGCAACCGTCGACCGAACGATACGTGTGTGCACACATTCGCGACGCTACAACCAATCTCGCGTATTTACCGTGTCTTGTGAACATATCAGTGCTGTGTATTACTCCAAGACATTCTGCATATCCCTGTCATCATCAGCCCGACAAGGAATACACCACGCGGCACAGTTTCAGCGCATACGTCGGCTCGCCAACATTCCAACCAGGTCAGTGCACCCACAATTCTCCCGTGTCAATTCATCCATTTTCCCTTTATCATCAGCTCTGCAGTTCTGTAATCCCGCGATTACATTTTTGGCCCTTCGAACCGTTACTGAACCAGCCCCCGTCGATTTACTGCAGTCCATTTTCAATACAAGAAAAATTTTGGTCCGTCGAGCGGAAAATTTTTGGTTTATATCACCCCCCGTCTCCCCCTCGCCGGCCCGTAACTTTGTTTGAACCAGCCCCCGTCGATTTACAGTCCATTTTCACCCGGTTAAATATTTTGCCCCCTTTCCCAAAAAATATTTTGTGGTCTCGAATACCTATTGCGGGTAGGTAATTAGAACCGCCGCCTAGAACATTCCATTTATTCCATTCCATCCATTCAGCCCAATTGTTTAATACAGTCCACTATATTTCTTTATTAAACCCAAATTTACCCGACCCGACCCAATTTACCCAATTTTTACCCGCGGAGTGGGTAATTTCCCCACTGTCAAAGATAGTTTAGGTATCTAGCGAGATATTTTTTTTGGTGCGAGTTTTATTTCGTTTTATTTCGTTTTATTTCGTTTTATTTCGTTTTATTTTGAGTACATACGTATACATTGCATCATTGGATTGTCCGCTCATTTAGATCCGATTTCTGCGAGGTAAATACATTCTTTGTTTGTTTACGCGTTCGAGGCAGTAGGTAGGTATTTTATTCTATAAATAGAATTTTCGACGACTGATGTTTTGTTGTAAATATACTGTTATGACATTTTGGTGAACAAGGTCATCAGCCCTTTTTGATATTTAATGTTACGGTAATCTCGTGTCGCAGTGATATAGTGCCGTCAGTTTTTTCGTGTTATTGTCTAACAAGTTGATCAGCCCTTTTTGATATTTAATGTTACGGTAATCTCGTGTTATTGTCTGCTGTTTTAACCGGGTATATTATATAGTATAGTAAACAATTTTTTTTTCTTCTCTTCTCATCTCTGATCTTATTGTTAATGGTACACATATAGGGTGTTCCACGTTGGTTCAGCTCATATACAGGTTGTTTTTAAAAAAAAAAATTTTTTTTTTTTTTTTTTTTTCTCTCTGTCGTGTTTATTTTCCGTGTTCCGTTTGAACATAGCCTTTGTTTTTTCGGCCCGCGCAAGTTACAAGCTATCCGCACGTTGGAGTTGGTAGCGCTCAAGTTTTAATAACTCATTTTCACATATAGTCACACTCATCACACATTCAATCAGCACATACACACTCAGCTCATTTTCACTCACACATTCAATCAGCACATACACACTCAGCTCATTTTCACTCACACATTCACTCATCACATACACACTCAGCTCATTTTCACTCACACATTCACTCATCACATACACATTCAGCTCATTTTCACTCAATGAAACCAGCACTCAGCGCACTCAGCACATTCATCACACACACACTCATCACATACACACTCAGTTCATTTTCACTCAATGACTTCAACTCCAACAGAGAATTCTTGTAACTCCGCACAACGTGTAGTGAACGTCACTAACACACCAATTTTGTTGCCAACCGTATCACTTGAAATAGCAGACGTACATTCACTCAATCACACTCAATTTCACTCAGCACGAGCCCTGTTAGGTTTTATCTCACGTCGCGGTACTCCAGTTCTCATTCGCTCAGACTGCGGCACAAACTATGATGCAATCACTCACAAGCTCGCGAATCAGCACATAACTTGGTTCGGCGCTCTGCACGAAATAATACTCAACTCAAGACCCCTCTGCCCGATTTCATCCGACCCTACGGACTTTGAACCTCTCACGGCCGGACATTTCATTGTTGGTCGTCCGCTCACCGCTCTGCCTGAGCAGTCTTTTGACGACAGACCCATATCTGCTCTTAAACGGTTTCAACTCATTCAAGCGCTCTCTCAGCGCTTTTGGACTCTCTGGTCCAGATCCTACCTCCATACCCTGCAAACCCGCTCCGAATGGCTCTCCCCTTCTTCCCCTCCTCAAGTGGGTGAACTGGTCCTCATCAAAGAGGATGACCTGCCTCCGCTCCAATGGAAGTTGGGGAGAATTCTCTGCACAATGCCTGGCAAGGATGGAGTGATCCAAGTTGTGGATCTGGACACAGCTCATGGAAATCTGCGACGACCTGTGTTCAAGATAGCCAGGCTGCCGTTGGATTCAGCTCAGGAAGAGCCGCAGCCCCGGCCCCCCCAGGATGTTCACGCTACCAGCGTGACGTTCGTGCATGTGCATGACTAATGTTCGCGGCGCAGCGCTGGCGCCACCTGGCGACACAATGGACTCGCGCGCTGGCGCCAACCCGCGGTTCACTCACTCTCTTCGGCTCGAGACGCCTCCGGAGGCGCACGTCTGCGCGCTCGCGCGGCCGGACTGTTTCGCCGCAACCGTCGACCGAACGATACGTGTGTGCACACATTCGCGACGCTACAACCAATCTCGCGTATTTACCGTGTCTTGTGAACATATCAGTGCTGTGTATTACTCCAAGACATTCTGCATATCCCTGTCATCATCAGCCCGACAAGGAATACACCACGCGGCACAGTTTCAGCGCATACGTCGGCTCGCCAACATTCCAACCAGGTCAGTGCACCCACAATTCTCCCGTGTCAATTCATCCATTTTCCCTTTATCATCAGCTCTGCAGTTCTGTAATCCCGCGATTACATGCGGATAAAACATGATTACTGCAATACGGCTCACCTCAATAACTATTTTTGATCGGGATAGCCGACCAGCTTTAGCAGATTCAGTGCGAGGCGCAACGTCGTCGTGGAAGCGTCTTCACTTACCCAGAAGAAGGCAGTCTGAATCTGCTGAAACTGGTCGGCTATCCCGATCAAAAATAGTTATTGAGGTGAGCCATTTTGCAATAATCACCCCTTATAGACTGCTATACGACCATAATATAGAAAACATCCAAATCCGTTGAGTGGTTCTCGGATTAAAAGGAATAAACAGACAAAAATTCTAAAAATTGTATATAGTTTTGGCCTCAGTACAAAATTAATAATCCATTTCACTTTTTTTTTTAATAATATTCAATGTACAGACACGACTTTTTAGGGTTCCGTACCCAAAGGGTAACCAACGGAACCCTATTACTAAGACTCCGCTGTCCGTCTGTCTGTCCGTCTGTCCGTCTGTCACCAGGCTGTATCTCATGAACCGTGATAGTTAGACAGTTTAAATTTTCACAGGAATTTTCAATATTTCTGTTGCCGCTATAACAAAAAATATAAAAAAATAGAATAAAATAAATATTTAAGGGGGCTCCCATACAACAGACATGTTTTTTTTTGCCATTTTTATAGATAATGGTACGGAAACCTTCGTGCGCGACTCCGACTCGTACTTGGCCGGTTTTTTTACTACTACATTATTAGTATCTTAGAACGGTCACGAGAACGATAAGCTTTTATACTTATGTTTTATACGTACAAGTAAACATTTAGGACTTAATTTAATAATGGTTAGTGAAAAGTAGGTGTACCAAGTGTGGACTGTGCCTTTCTTTTCACACAACCCCTCGGGGATTCATGTCGTGAAGATATATTTTAGTATCTGTTTTTAAAATGCCCAAAAAAATTTGATACGTTATGAGAAATCGAAAGAAGCATTATTTGTCTCGCCAAATAATGTTTGCAAGTGGCGCTTCATCAATACAAAAATAAATAACATGAAATAAAACGGTCGTCGTTAATATGCAATGAAATGATATACGTGAGAAATCATAATAAATAGGTATTCATATACCTATATAAAACGCTTAGCTTAGCGACTGTCAACTTTCAAACAAGCTGAAACTAGGCGTTAGTCAAGCAAAACTCCATCCTCGTCCATAAGCCGAACAGAAAACTAGCGAAACTTTGCGGAGACGTGTGCAAAATATAGAAAACGATTTGTCCCCGTCTACAACACGATTGTACACACCGGTTGTAGCTAAGGATTAACATTTATATTTTTTCGAATAAAAACAGTATTTATTTTTCGTATCCAAGTTAAAGCCCCTTTATTGTCTAATCTAAGCGCTTTTAGCTAACTTTAGCTCTGACTGCCTCAAATTAGAGTCGTAAGTTTCAAAACTTTTTAGGGTTCCGTAGTACCTAAGAGGTACAAAAGGAATCTTTATGGTGAAACTCCGTTGTCCGGCCGTATGTCACAGCCTCATAATTTTAGCACCGTTAAAGATTAAGACTTGAAATTTGGCATAAATTATCATTAATTTGCCCACATAACAAGGTTAAATTTTTTTTTTCAAAATATGTAGAGAAAAATAAAAAATAAAATATCCTAAAAATACAATATGGGTATCACATTGTAGATAAAGAGTTGATTGTAAATATATACACTTTAATAATAACTATATTTACTGGCATTGATTTCGAAATATCTTTGAGAAACCACAAAAAATGTATGTTTCCGAAACTGGTGGACCAAAAAATATGAAAAAATTATCAATCATAGTTCATAACTCACCAATTACAGGAAAACCAAAGCAATTAAAATAATGTTGAACACAAATGACAAATAAAAAAAATAAGTAAAATAAATTTACAAAAATGTTTTATAAAATACCGCATGGGTATAAAATTGTAGGTATTTAAATATGAGAGCAGGTTAAATGAAGTAAACGGTTAATTCGGTTATAGTCTGTATAAGTACTCGTGAAATTCGCAGTTAACGTGTAGGTATACCTAGAGCGGTCACAATAACTGATTTTAGTGGACAAGGGGAAACGACTGAAGCTACGTGGTAAGCTAAGGCTGCTTAATCTGTGTTACCTTATATAATTTCTTAACAGTTTTTTCAATGCAAGTGCTCGTAAAGGCCCACTTTTTATGCATCAAAACCAAAAAGAAAGTCGATTATTTTGCCTCAGGGCTTTATTATTATTATTTTTTAATTTATTAACGAGAAGTTGGCTAACCTGCAACCTTTTCTGTGCACCATAAATGTTATACTTTTTTCCACTGTTTAACGGCTCTGGATACAGTCCTTTTGAGCCAATCATAATTTAAAGTTCACAAGATTATATATTTTTTATTTCCTCACACTATGCATTGAAAAACGTAGTAACGTAGTAACACGGGCGTAAGAGCAATAAATTACTCGGTTACGTTTAAAACACTCGCTACGCTCGTGTTTTAAATCGTCCTCATGATTTTTTCCTTTTCGCTTTTGTAGCATAAACTACTATTAAATGTCACACAAAACACTTTCCTGTTTCTTTTTTTTTTCGGATTCTACTTTTTTATTCCTCTTTTTTTATTGATACTGATGTAAAGTAAGCCTAAGTTAACTTTTATATTGTTTTGTGTGTTTTTCCATATTATATTTGGTCCTATTGTTTTCTTACATTATAAAGCGTGTAACAAGTGTAGAATTGATTTGTGACTAGTCATGAAATTGGAAGAAAGTCAAATCAATAACACATGGTAATTTTAAAACTCATTGGAATACTAGCGCACGCGACATTCTATATTTAAAATTCAGATGTCAGCTCACTGTTTAATATAAATGAAACAATATAGATGCAAAGTTTAGTTTCTCAAGGTCAAAAAAGTAACCAGTTTCAGTGTAAGGACAAGACAAGTAGTATCCCCACGCTCTTTTGTCGAGTACATAGATACAAAGAAATATTGCTGAGAAACTTTTTGGCCTGTTAAAACTACCTGGAAAAGGTACAATTAATTTAGTGTCGGATCCAATTGTAAATTTCAAAAGCTTTTATCGTGACGAAAATAAAATGTATTGCGCATAAAAAAAAGTGAAATTATGCCACTTTTTGCAGGCAGTGTCAATTTAGTATTTTTATTAAGAAAAATAAAAGTAAACCGTAATTAAACCCTTTTAACAACATCGTTGGCGTGTGGCAACGTCATCTAAAAAGAATATTGTCATCTCGTGGATGTCGTTACAGGTGACCAAGGGATTATAAAAAACCGGCCAAGTGCGAGTCGGACTCGCGTACGAAGGGTTCCGTACCATTATCTATAAAAACGGCAAAAAAACATGTCTGTTGTGTGGGAGCCCCCTTAAATATTTATTTTATTTGGTCGCTAGTGTTGAATAAAAGGCTTTGAAAATGCTAATATAACAAAATCAGAAACCGGTTCGGTATACATAAAATATAAATATAATAGACAAGTACAAGCGAAAGCCCACTTGGGATTTATTAAAAAAAATCGACACAAAAGCCTACATCTGACATAGTACATTAATTACGACTAGAATACATTTCGGAAAAATTCGTCGTTCCAGATACGAACCTCGGTAGCGCAATCGGTAGCGCGCCTGTCATGTAAGCAGATTTGTCCTGGCCCAAAGGAATTTTTTCAAAAATATTTGTGTTTTAAATTTGTTTCTGATTGATTTCTAGTTTGTAATGCATTATAATGCAATAATAATAATTAGAATACATTTATTTGAATATATGCTTCATTATTTATTACACAATAGACTCTTGTTACGAGTTACCAAAAGGAACTGAAAATCGGAAAAACACAAGACTTTTGGAAAGACTGGAAAAGTTTTCAATTAACTTGCGCCTCAAATAAAGCATTGTTACTCTTTCAGTTTGTACGCTAGGTATAAATTCAAAAAACGTGTGTATAAACAACCTTTTTCTCGTCAATATTTACGATTAGAAAACTGTTTCGAGGAATAGCTTTCTTTTACCGTTTCTGGTATACAGATATTAAAATAAGCATAAATATCTTTTATTACATATCCTTAAAATAATAATTAAAAAAAAATAATGAAAATGCAATGTCTTCCATTCGACCTTCAGTGATTTTATCATTACACATTTCAGTACGAAAAAATATATTTCTTGAACGCATCTGTCTGACAAGGATTCGACCATTCAACCTTATATCATTACGTCACTTCCTGTAAATACTAAAATACTTATAAAATCGGTTTAAAAGCACAAAAATATGCATTCAAGAATGTACCAGGTCAAAGTTTGTACTGCAAGAGAACTGACGATTCATAGTAGGGGTTCAGATCGTTTCATCATTGTCTACTATTATTTACAATATGATAAAAGCATCGAGCAACAGTCATAATTCATTCACAACCATTTATTGTGATTTAAATGCACTTGAAAGTGAAAAGAGTTTATTTGTCACAGAACATATAAAAAAAAATAGCCAAGTGCGAGTCGACCTCGAGCACGAAGGGTTCCGTACCATTATCTATAAAAACGGCAAAAAAGACACGTCTGTTGTATGGGAGCCCCCGTAAATATTTATTTTATTCTGTTTTTTAGTAATTGTTGTTATAGCGGCAACAAAAATACATCATCTGTGAAAATTTCAACTGTCAAACTATCACGGTTCATGAGATACAGCCTGGTGACAGACGGACAGACAGACGGACAGCGGAGTCTTAGTAATAGGGTCCCGTTGGTTACCCTTCGGGTACGGAACCCTAAAAAGAAAGCTTCGGTGCTTTGGACATGTAGAGAGTATGAATGAAAGTAGTGTCACGAAAGAAATTTATTTGATATCTATTACTGTTAATTTATGTATAGTAGTCTAGTATTAAATTGCAATTTTTTTTAATTAAGGATTTTAAACAGTTTTTTGTCTTTGTGTGCACTTATGAAATACTCACTTTTTGTTTAATCGATTCTATCACCAAGAGTTTTCTGGTAGAAATCTCTTTCAGCTCGCCTTTTGCTTGAACTGTCAGATTACTGAAACGTTTTATTCTTGTGTGCAAGAAATGATTTTGAATTGAATTGAGTTGAATTTTTGGTGCCCAAGTCGAAGGTAGAGCTCGACCAGGCCGCCCTAGAAAGACGTATGTTGACCAATTTGGCGACATATTGAAGAAGGATTATATCAAAAGTACCCGGAATAGAAGAGCTTGTATGACTAGATTGATGGATGTGGAATAGGCGAAAGAGGTGTGTCAGGATGGAATTCTGTAGTCTGTGCCTTCCCCTCTGGGAAACTGGAGTGAATATGTATGTATGTATGTAACCTGTGTTCCATCGAGTGTCAAAACTCACCAGCATCAACTTGACCACAATTTAGATATTTTTGGGTTTCATGAGAAAAACCCTCAAAAACGTACGTCATATTTCACAAGTTATTAAAATTACGCTTAATTTGACTTCCCTAGTTTCAACCCATGACGTCCTCGGAGAATCGTATTTATTTTCATGCTTTTAGCATCGAATTGTATGTATTGTACTTGAGATGGAGTTCCAAACTAAAGTTTTGCGCTTTAAATTACGGATACGAGCAGCAGCGAGAGAAGACGCTATAATCATAAAAAATCGTCAACGCTGCAGTCAACAAAACCCTGTTTATTTCGATGTAGTTTTTTTTCTGCAATCTCCGAATTGGTTCTCGATACATAGGGTTACCTATGGTGCACCCGTAGTCCAACACAGATACCACGAAACACGCGTTCTATTTTTTGGACCACGTAACCGGTCGGCCACAGCTTCAGGCTTCGAGAGGCGCGCCAAGCGTTCTTTTTGCGACGGCGACTGATATTTTTGTATAACATTTTTATCTGTGAAGATATTTAATAAAACTATTTTTTTACTATGGAGACAACCACTTGCCTTGTTTCAAGATGTGATATTTTTTATTGAAAATATCTTATAAAATACAACGAATGTTCTAAACAAACTTGGTGCGCCAAAGGTACACTTTTTATTTTTTTTTTCTTTCTAACAATCTTAGGGTGTGTATGTAAGCGATTTGGTTGGTTAGCTTCTAAGCAGTACTTAATAGGAGTGATGTTACATAACCGGTAAAAAAAACGGTTTTTTAGTAAATAAATCTCAAGCTTTCAATATAAATAATTCAAGAGAATGATAGCATTTCTTTTTTATGCTACTCAATACAAGTAATGATGATTGACCGGTTAAAAAAACTGGTATTTTAGTTTATGGTGTCTATATAAACTTTGAATATAAGTAATTCAGGTTAATTATCTCATGACTTCTTCATGCTAAAAATGGGAATTAATATTGATTTAAGTTCTTTACCTTCATTGTATACGATAAACACTTCATAGGCTTACTGCTGAATAGCTGCTATTAAAACGACGAATAAAGAAGTCCTTCTTTAAGAACTGGGCTTAACTTTTTAAACGAAGCATTGAATTAACTTTTCTGAACATCCGCTGAAAAGCCCCAGAATCGGACCGCGGGCTCAGCGGCTATAACATAATTTGCCTCAAAGTAAAGAAAAAAATAGAAATATAAAGAAAAGCACCCTTTTCAACACGAAGAGGCGTCTGAATAATTTGTTGTGACAAATTGTGGGCCTATTCAAAACAAGCGACTGAAACAGCCGTGGATTTATGTCGCCGGAAGTCTGTTTCACACTTTACGTTGAGATTTGTCCCTTTTTCTACAAAACGTCACTATAATGCTTAATAACGTCATTCTCAAATTCATTTATTTTATTTTACAGGCAAAGAAAATCAAAGAAATTTCTTAAGGGTCGGTATAATGTCAGATGCACAATTTCAAATGAGCATAAAACATTGTGTAACTTGGTCAATCGGTTTAATAAAAATAATATAGATAATAGACTATAGGGCTGATATTCGTGCAGAAGCAAAAACGCAAAAGCTTTAAGTTCGCTCGATAGAAAAAAATTACGAAGTTACCTCTATATTTCATGTTTTTCGAGTGTTAAAGGACCTTTCTTAAAACAGTTTGCCTTGAAATTTGTATTAAAAATAAGAAAACAAATGACTCCGTATAATTGCACGGGGATTTTGAATAATTCTGTTTCGTTTTCATTTAATTTAACATCTAAGAATTGGCGCTTACGTCGATTTATTCTGAGACAAGGCGGCGACAAGATATCTCGGTCGCACGCGCTTTTTGTTCCATGCTTTGTTTCGTCACTCACCCGTCGGTCAGTTGTGATCGCTCCGTTGAGACGGGAGGGCTACGTTTTTGCGCTCTCGACGTCCCGGTTTCGTAATTTAAATAAATCTCGTAATTTGAAACATGGGAAATAAATGCAACCAATGTAAAAAATGTTTAACGAGTGAAAATAAAGCAGTGGATGAAAGTAATGCAAAGGTACGCCATTACTTAACAAAATAAGTAGATAGGTCATGTTTTATTAACGATGTGGAACTAAAGGTTGTCTCAATGGACTAATGAATATAGCTATGTTTTTCGTCTGAGGTATTTTTTTTAGCTTACAATTTAATATCACAATAAATATGGTTGATGGATGTGGAAGAGGCAAAAGAGTTGTGTCTGGATCGTAGCAGATGGAAATCTGTAGTCTCTGCCTATCCCTCTGGGAGACTAACAAAACCTTATCTCACCATCACCATCGCCATCGCCATCGCGATCACGATCGCGATCGTGATCGTGATCGTGGACGTATCGTCGTATCGTCGTATCGACGTATCGTCGTATCGACGTATCGTCGTATCGACTTATCGTCGTATCGACGTATCGACGTATCGTCGTATCGACGTATTGCCGTATGGTCGTATCGACTTATCGTCGTATCGACGTATCGTCGTATCGACGTAACGTCGTATCCTCGTATCGACGTATCGTCGTATCGTCGTATGGTCGTTTCCTCGTATCGACGTATCGACGTATCAACGGATCGACGTATCGAAGTATCGTCGTATCCTCGTATCGATGTATCGTCGTATCGACGTATTGCCGTATCGTCGTATCGACGTATCTTCGTATCGTCATATCGACGTATCGTCGTATCCTCGTATTGACGTATCGTTGTATCGTTGTATGGTCGTTTCCTCGTATCGACGTATCGTCGTATCGACGTATCGGCGTATCGACGTATCGTATCGACATATTGACGTATCAACGTATCGACGTATCGGTGTTTTGACGTATCGTCGTATCGTCGTATCGACGTATCGTCGTATCGACGTATCGTCGTATGGTCGTTTCCTCGTATCGACGTATCCTCGTATCGACGTTTCGTCGTATCGATGTATTGCCGTATCGGTGTATCCTCGTATCGACGTATCGTCGTATCGACGTATCGGCGTATCAACGTATCATCGTATCGACGTATCGGCGTATCGACGTATCGTATCGACATATTGACGTATCAACGTATCGACGTATCGGCGTTTTGACGTATCGTCATATCGTCGTATCGACGTATCGTCGTATCCTCGTATCGACGTATCGTCCTATGGTCGTTTCCTCGTATCGACGTATCCTCGTATCGACGTATCGAAGTATCGGCATATCGACGTATCGACATATCGACGTATCAACGTATCGACGTATCGTCGTTTCCTTGTTTCGACGTATCGTCGTATCGACGTTTCGGCGTATTGAGGTATCCTCGTATCGACGTATCGTCGTATCGACGTATCGGCGTATCGACGTATCATCGTATCGACGTATCGGCGTATCGACGTATCGTATCGACATATTGACGTATCAACGTATCGACGTATCGGCGTTTTGACGTATCGTCATATCGTCGTATCGACGTATCGTCGTATCCTCGTATCGACGTATCGTCGTATGGTCGTTTCCTCGTATCGACGTATCCTCGTATCGACGTATCGAAGTATCGGCATATCGACATATCGACGTATCAACGTATCGACGTATCGTCGTTTCCTTGTATCGACGTATCGTCGTATCGACGTTTCGGCGTATTGAGGTATCCTCGTATCGACGTATCGTCGTATCGACGTATTGCCGTACCGTATCGTCGTATCGACATATCGTCGTATCGACGTATCTTCGTATCGTCGTATCGACGTATCGTCGTATCGACGTATCGTCGTATCGACGTATCGTCGTATCCTCGTATCGACGTATCGTCGTATCGACGTATCGTCGTATCGACGTATCGTCGTATCCTCGTATCGACGTATCATCGTACCGACGTATCATCGTTTCCTCGTATCGACGTATCGTCATATCGACGTATCGGCGTATCGACGTATCCTCGTATTGACGTGTCGTCGTATCGACGTATTGCCGTATCGTCGTATCGTCGTATCCCCGTATCGACGTATCGTCGTATCGACGTATTGGCGTATCGACGTATCGGCGTATCGACGTATCGTTGTATCGACGTATCGTCGTATCGACGTATCGACGTATCGTTGTATCATCATCGTCATCATTATCTTTGCAAGTATGACTTTCGAAAAATAAAATTTTGAAATATAAAAATTAGATGCAAACACAATTACGCAAAAAATTCGAACAAACCGTTTTGTCAACTGGGTTGAATTTTATACATCGTAGATGCATTATACTTATTATTGAAAACTAGCACGTGCACGGGTTAATGACCGCGGATCCACACCGCTCGTGGGAGCTAAGAAATAGCGCTCGCGGCCGGTGACGGCCGGTCGCGCAAACAGTTGAGGTGCGGGGATGCGGGGGCAAAATCACTAATTTGTCCAGGTTTATACGCAGCCTTAAGTCTAAAAAATAAATAAGAGTTTCGAGCTAGATTGCCATCCAAAGCGCGCACGCACAGAATGCAAGACTTAATTTGTAATAAAACATGAATAATGTTAAAACATAAAATTCCAGAAAATTCAAAATAGACAGAAATATATATTATAGTTTGAACACACTTTTTCATGATTAGTAAAATGACACAATTTATTGTAAATTCATAAATAAATACTGAAAAGGAATTTGTTGAATTATATTATTATTAAATAATGAGGTTCCTAACAAGCCTCTTAAATACTGCAAGATTTCCATTAAAATTGCCATTAAATTCATACATACTAACTTATTATTACAATCAAATTATACCACTATGCTATGTAATTTGTCCAAAACATTTGTCTACCGCTCAGAGAAAATAGTGCTTTTTTAGTTAATTTAAATTAAAAACAAACTACCATTAACTTACCATCTTTGGTCAAAAATTAATTTATAGACTTTTTATTTGGAATTTGAACCAGCATAGAATCCGCCATCTTAAAACTGAGCGCAATGACAGGTGAATCCTGTATGATTGGTTAATTTGGATGTGGCAGAATTATGCATTTATTTATTGGTAGCATACGTATAGCGTAATTTTTCCATGAAGTTTTATAAAAATAAAACATGAGTTCAAAACTGTGGCATTTAATTTGTGTTTTAGTGTGGTTATTGGCATTATTTTACACCCAAAAAATTGGTTTGAGTTAACATTTTATATTTTTTCAATGCAAGTGCTCGTAAAGGCCCACTTTTTATGCATCAAAACCGAACAGAAAGTCGATTATTTTGCCATAGGGCTTTGCAACGTTTCCTGTGTACCATAAGTGTTATACTTTTTTCCACTGTTTAACGGCTCTGGATACAGTCCTTTTGAGCCAATCATAATTTAACGTTCACAAGATTATATTTGTTGAAAAACGTAGTATGATACACGGGCGTAAGAGCATAAATTACTCGGTTACGTTTAAAACACTCTCTATGTTCGTGTTTTAAATCGTCCTCGTAATTTATTCCTTTTCGCCCTTGTAGCATAAACTACAATTGTTTTACTGTATCCAATACAGAGTAACATTGGAAATACGAAAATGCAAAAAAAAAAATATAGTTTTGACAAGTGGCGATTGACATGATTAAGTATTATAGTGACGAAAAGTCTATCAATTGTATGTTTTACAAAATTGTTATGTTCCATCAACGTAGTAAGTATAGCAATTATCTTTTTAAACAGCATTCGCTTAGATTAAATTATGTTAAGGTGTGTTAATTCGAAAATCATTCCGAGATTTAGGTTTAATAAGCCGTATTTAGAACTTGTCGTCTAAAAACCCCAACATGATGAATATTTTACCGAAAAAGGTGCAACTTCCTTTTGACTTCGTGTGACGTCACTTGAGAAAAGGCTGTATAAAAATGTGTCCATTGCTATCAAGATAATTTTATAATAATTTGCTTCCAACTGATTTGACATTTGGATAATAGATGAGAAGACAGACAGAGACAGACCACTTTTTATATGCAAGGCAAAGATCCACAATCAGTATAATGACGTCAGTATAATAACAAGTGAGTCATACCTAAAATTTCTTTAAAAAACAGAATTTTACAAAACTCTACATAAGTAGATAATTTGATTGATACAGCCAATTGTACTTAGAATACGAAATATAGAGATGTTAAAAAAAAATTGGGCTTCAATCATAGATTTTATGATACGATTATATCAGTGGCTTCAATACTTTTAAACTCGGGGTTAAACTTGAACCTCTAAAAAGTATAGGGACAGTAAAATCATTTTTTGAATTACACAAAAACTATGGTTTGTCTCTAGTATGAATTAGGCTTTATCAAAGTCAAAATTCACCATAAACAAGTCTTTAAAAAATACTAGGCCAATTACTGGTCTGATACAAAAAGCAGCCGAAAGAGCGACCGGGGGCGTTCCTTACAATTCTAAAGACATTTGTCCCCAAAGTGGTGAGAAAGTTTGCTGAATTTGGTGTATGTTGTTTGTGCGGTCGAGGATTTATTGGTAAAGACTTTATTGGTGCATTATTGTGATGGCTTAAAACTTTATTAGAGGGTTTGGTCACGATGTGATCATGTCACCCTAATTCCCATAGCTTCTTTTTTATTTTTTTTTTTCATAGAATATGCGCCATTTTAGGACATAGTTTTAATTATTTTGGTATATAAATTAACCATTATTTTTATGATTTTTTAAACAATTTTCGGTTATGACGTCTGTCTTATTATCTGTCTTATTTATCTGTCTCTGTCTGTCATCCATCTGTTTTTATAATAAACTAGCTTTTGCCCGCGGCTTCGCCCGCGTTAATTAAGTTTTTGTATAGTCGTATCGAATCTGTAAATATTTTTAGTTTTAGTAGTTGACCTGACTTTGATTTGGAGTATTTAAAGTGTTTTTGGTTCTCATCATCTCTAATTTCATCGCTATGTAAAGTGTTTTTGGCGAGGCCGAAGATCAAGACACGTGTCCGTCTTTGCCGAGGCCGAAGCCCGAGCCATTTTGCAGATCGACACTATTTTTTGTTTTCTGAATTAATCCTCTGAATGTGTCTTTGGCTGTCTTTGATAACTGATTTAATCCCCTAGTATAGCATGTTTGGCGAGGCTAAAATCCGAGCCGCATTTCCAGTCGACACTATCTTTTGTTTTCTAATTAATTTTAATCATCTGCTTAAGTATCTTTGGCGGTCTTTGGCGAAGCCGAAGGCAGGGCTGCGTTTCCGAAAGACACCATATTTTGATCTCTGAATTAATCCTCTGCTAAAGGGTCTTTGGTGAGAAATTTCCAAACGAAATTTTTTTTTTGGTTACTGATTTGATATAAAAGTAGCGTATGTCCTATTTCAGGTCTAGAACTACATTTAAAGCATTTTCAGCCCTATCAGTTCGGGAGGTACGGCGTGAAGATGTGCATCACTTTTCTATAGGAACTTGACACCCAATTGCCTCTGAACTGATTAATGGGATAAAAAGTGGTCTACTATGTCCTATTCCAGTTCTAGAACTACATTTGTGCAAAGTTTCGCCTAATAGGTTAAGTAGGTACGGCTTGGAAGAGTAACAGTACATCACTTTTCTATAGGAACTTGACACCCCATTGCCATCATATGGGAACTGATTTATCGGATATAAAATAGCCTTTGTCCTATTCCAGGTTTAGAACAACATTTGTGCAGTTTCAACCCAATCGGTTCATCAGTTACGGCGTGAAAGAGTAATAAACATCCACCCATCCCAACTTTCGCATTTATAATATTAGTTGGATGTACCTAACATGAGAGGAGTGCATCCGCAAGACGAAAGAACATTAACTCATCCCTTAAATTTTTATGGACATCAAAACACTCATTTTCTATTCCTTTTATTGGACTTAGAAAGTACTTACGAAAGTAAACACACCCCTAATACTTGCAATATTTGTGAGGTACCTACATTGGGTCACTTCTAATTATATAGCCAAAAATACATACTGAAGACTTGGTAAGTAGTCAGTGACCCTTTTTGAGTAAAAACACAACAAAAACAATAGGTTTGCTATACTAATTGACTGGGAGTTGTTCTTAAATTTGTAAAGTATAGGGCACAAATTTTATTTTGTGTTTTTCGCTAAAAGGGTCATTGAACCTTGGTCTTGCCGAGTCTCCCGTTTATACGGACGGACAGACGGACAGCCTAAATAACAAATTTAGTCATTTTACTTTAAAAATGAAGGACTTTCCAAAGACAACTTCATCCCCCTTTTCACCCCTTCGAGGTTGGTATTATCACAAACGCTGAGACACGTATAAAATAATTTTCAATTGTCAGTCTAAACACAAAATTTAAAGATCCTAACTTCGAAACAGACGAACTTTATAATAACGAACTTTCATTCAAACTTTCTTTATTTTTTTACCGTCATCTAGACCTCGCCTAGCCCTTTTCTTAGAGTACCATGAACATGGGTCTAGCATCAGCCGTTTGGGAGATATGGGCCTGTAAAGTTTTGACACTTTCGGCAGACAGATCTCGTCCAGACCTTTTCCTAGACACCCATCAACATGGGTTTATATCCAGCCGTTTGGGAGATACAGGCCGTCAAAGTTTTGACATTAAAAAAAAAACTTTTTTTGGCATCCCGTGGTCCAACCCCTAGGGATGTACTACCTTCCGTTCCTAAAATATTTTGCTTGGATATAGATATATATAGATAGATAGATAGGTAGATAGATAGACAGATAGATAGATAGATAGATTGTTGATATATAGATCGATAGATATCTCAAAAGGAAAAAATGGAACCCTAATAGGACCACTTGTGTGGCTGTCTGTCTGTCCGTCTGTTATAGCCGATTTGCACACATACTTTGAAGAATTTTCATGTCCACTATATTAAATTGCAAAATCGATGCAATTTTCGTAATTAATGTCCAAGAAAACCATAAAAACGACACCCATATTGATATTTACACATTTCAAAATTTCAACCCCATCGCACCCCAACAGGAAATGATGTTATTTCACGTTCACTACGTTGGATTTAGAAATCGTTGTTGTTTTCGTAATCAGCGACGCGATAAACCATACAAACGATACCCATGTTGATTTTCAGACTTTGTCACCCCATTTCCCCCTTTTAGGGGTTGAATTCTGAAAAAACCTGAAACACGTGTTTACTCATTTATGAATAGGAGTACTCCTGTGAAGTCTCGAATAAAATAGTCTAACTAATCTTGTTTCCCCATACAAACTTTGGACCCCCGTTTCACCCCCTTAGGGGTAGAATTTCGAAAAACCCTTTCTTATTCCTTGTTTACATTACAAAGGGAAGCTTTGTGCAAAATTTCAGCTTTCTAGGTCGAAGGGTTTGGGCTGTGCGTTGATGAGTCAGTGAATGAGTCAGTGAATGAATCAGTAAGTCAGTCAGGACTTCTCTTTTTATATATATAGATAGATAGATAAGTGAGTGAGATTCTTAAGATGAAAAAATAACTTCGGAAAGTGATATATTTTTATTGCGTCAAACTAGAAACTTGACTTTTTATGGCATTTTGAGACTTATATAGAGATAAACTATGGGACTACAATCGATATCCAGTTCAATTATATACTTCAAGCTTTACCTAAGGAAAACGGCCTTTACCCACGGACAGACAGACGAACAACAAAGTTCCGTTTTTCCATTATGAACTAGAGAACCCCAAAAAAAAGGATTGTTTTCCAGTCCAAGTTTATTTTTTTTAACCAGCGTAATCGAAGGCTTTTATCATATTTTAATGTAATGTGTACGAAATGAGGGCCAAAGAAGACAAATATTTTCCAATTCTATTTTTGAATTAGGTGGCTGGCTGCTCCAAATTCAGAGGAAGCTAAGATACTGCTGAAATTAGCAAAATTTGCATCAAAATAAGAAATTACTGTATGTAGTTAGTAGCAAATCTTTAATTTGTACAATTCGCTTAGATTAAATTGTGTTAATTCGAAAACCATTTCGAGATTTCTAGATTTCGGGATTTAGAGATTTCGAGAGCCGTATTTTTTATCTTTTGGTCTAAAAAACCTCATGATAATATATATTTTTACGAAAAAGCTGCAACTTCCATTTGCCTTCGTATGACGTCACTTGAAAAGTGGCTGTTTAAAAATGTGTCCTTTGCTATCAAGATCAATTTGTAAAAATTTGCTGCCGGCTGATTTGACAGATGGATGACAGATGAGTAGACAGACAGAGACAGACAACTTTTTATAAGCAATATCACAATCATCAGAATCAGTGGCGTGCACAGAACTTTTTGCTGGAAAAGCAAACAATTGGTCAAGAACAACAATAAAAAAAATATGAAAAAATTTAAATATCACTTTGAAAAAAAAAATTTGTATGACGCTAGGGTAGACAATGTGACAATTCTGAGAATCAATATAATGTCTTAAATTCTCAAGTGACGTCATAACCAACAATTCTTTAAAAATTCTTAAAAAAGTAATGGTTAATTTATACACCAAAATAATGAAAACGTTGTCCTAAAATGGCATATATTTTATGAAAAAAAAAATATATATTTAAAATTTGGGAATTATATTTCTAGGGCAGCTGGAAAATCAGTCAATAATTGGACAATTACAAGAAGACTAAAGCGATTAAAAAAGAATTGAACATAAATGAGAAATACTAAAAAAAAGTTAAATAAATAAAAAATTATTTAAAAAAAATGTCTTATTTCATATTGTAGGTACAAAAAAGTAAATTGTAAAAATATATTACCTGTCTATATTTACTTGCATCTATTTCGAGAAATTCTCGAAAAACCACAAACAATTTATGTCCTTATCTCCAAAACTTGTTTACCGAAAAATATGAAAAAATCATGGAAATATGTGTTTATGTAAAGTTTACAGGAAAAATATAGCGGTTGAGAAATTACACGAGTCTGCGTCGCACTTGACCGGTTTTTCATAAAGTTTAAGTGCATAATTTTGCCTTTTAGTAAATAACTAGCTTTTGCCCACGGCTTCGCTTGCATGGAAGCGTCTTTCAATTAAAAACTATTATCGACAGTTTTTGGCTTAGAGATTATTCTATCAACACTGTAGCTTATTTGTTGACCAGGGTCACTACGATGCCGATGGTAATAAAGAAAACTGCAGGAATAGACAAACAAAAAGGCAGAGACATAGACAGACAAATATTAAAATAGTACAGTTTTGGCTTCAATACATACAATACCCATTTCATTTAAAATTTCTCAAAAATCTACTATTTACAGACAATGCACGAATTTTTTACTACTTTGTAATTGGTAGATACCTACTCGTATATAGATATATACTTAGATAAATAATATGAACCACTTCTGTTATAGTCGTTATACATCGGTAAATAGAGATATTAAAACCGTCGCAATCAGAGCAACGAAAGTTGTTAAAAATAAATTTTCTGAACGCTATAAATAAATTAAAGCCTTTTTGTAATCATAGCGCGTCAGTTGGCATCGCTTGTTGTACAAAAATAAAGTCTGTGCTATTAGTTGGACTCCCCCTTTGGGGTCTAATTTTAAAGCATTTGGAGGGGGCAGGGAAGGGCTTAATATAGTGAATGCGGTAAACTTATTGAATATTCACGAACTTTGACGATCTGCAGCACAATTTCCATAGTCTTTTCATGTGGAACAATATTTTATTTATTTTATTGTTAAAAATACGAACAGTAGCTGTGGATTTTTACGATACGCTTATTCAACCTAGCGAATTTTTACATGACTTTCTATCAATTTGTTATGATATTTTCATGGTACGGTGTTGCTACATCATCCTGTAATTAGTATGTACATAATACTCGAAGCAAGAACGAGTGAAGAGGGCGTGGCTTAATACATTAAGACATACTTTATTGCTTGTGATTGGTCCTCTAGCGGTGTTATAATAAGTATAACCAATCACATCGCAGAATTGGGGTTTTATAATGTAATATCATCAGTCAAACAATGTAGGTTCTTATAAAACCACTTTTGAAACTCAATTTTCAGTTCTAACATTTTAGCATATTTTTAGGAATGACAAATCCAAATTTTCCAATTTCGTTTGTGTATAAATTAGACAACATTAAGCTAACAGAAACATTAATTTAATTTTTGAAAAGTATTAGCTCTAAAAAGTTATTATGGATATTATCATGGAAATGGATAGCTTTTTAGATTTCTAAGTAATCCTTGGTCCCCTTATTATCTTCGTGAACGATTAGTACCTCTACTTTCTTCTAGGGACAGGCCGGCTCGTGCACGAGATTTCAGGGTTGGCTCCATAGTAAAAGTTGCTTTATACCATTGACTGAATAAGCCCTTCAAATATGGTTACACCTTTCTGTTACACGTTGTATAAACAATTCCTATGAATATTTTCAGTGTCCTACAAATCATACAGCTATTATTTGCAATAATGCTTGGTGTGACATTTTCCACACACTTCTGGGTGGCTTTCAGAGTCGTTTGGTTTTACTTTGGAAGGATGAAAATCTTCTGCCCGTTAGTTTTATTTGGCAATACAAAATATTACGAAAATCTTGAAATAGTTTACTCACTTGAAAACCTCGCTTTCAGCCGTTTTTATTTAACTTTCTAGTATCACTCCTTATCATGTTGGGACGTTAAAATCGTAGGTAAAAAGAGGACAGTGCACACTCGGGAGCACTTCTTAGTCCCTCTTGGGGATATACGACAATATATGTTGTTTTTCTAAACTGGCCACTTTTATTTACTTCTTATTACCTCCTGAATAGCCGGAAAAAATTAACTTTTCCTAGAAATCAGAAGTAAAATTTATTCTACATTAAGGCGTATGACCACGCTAAATAAGCAACTCGATGTGTGTCGGTACAAACATCAACGGAAACGACATGGAAATAATGTTCATTTCAGCGTGCCTTGAAAAGTGGCTGTTACGACAACCACTGCATCTCCGGCTAGCGCAAAATAGGAGAAAATAATACTTTTCACATGGACGCCATGAACAGAAAAAAAAATTAAAAATTGAATTTTTTAGATCTAAAAATTTCCTATAGTTTGGTGAAATAATAATGAAAATTGTTTTAGGCGTTTGGAAGGAGTAAGAGAATTCTTATTTTAATAATGTGAATCTTTCGATGACTTTCGATGTTTTTTGTCAAAACTTACACTAGAAAAACAGTTTATGAAACTTAAAATTTATTTTTGACTCCATAATGCCTATCATATATTTTTATGAAAGGTTTTGGACCACCCGTGTGGGAGGAGTAGGCCTTCAAATACAGGTCCAAAATGCAGTTGGCGTATCCATTCGCCTTAAACTCCAGTGCACAAATCATGTCCATTTCGCCGGTCCTTCAACGTCATGGCTATCGGATTGTGGAACTCACTTCCCTGGAACATCCGTGACTGTCACCGTATTTACATGTTATTTCTAAGTGTAATTTTAATTATATTTATGTGTGTATATTAAAAAATAAGAATAAGGAAAATGAATATAGTTTTCAATGCAAGTGCTCGTAAGGGTCCACTTTTTATGCATCAAAACCGAACAGAAAGTTGATTATTTTGCCCTAGGGCTTTATTATTTTTTTTTTTAAATTTATTTACGAGAAGTTGGCTAACCTGCAACCTTTCCTGTTTACCATACATTTTGTACTTTTTTCTCCACTGTTTAACGGCTCTGGATACAGTCCTTTTGAGCCAATCATAATTTATAGTTCACAAGATTATATTTGTTTTATTTCCTCACACTATGCACTGAAAAATGTAGTGTGATACACGGGCGTAAGAGCAATAAATTACTTGGTTACGTTTAAAACACTCGCTACGCTCGTGTTTTAAATCGTCCTTGTGATTTGTTCCTTTTCGCCCTTGTAGCATAAACTACTATTATAAGATCATTGTAACTAACACTTATGAATCAATGTTATCTGAAATATATTATTATTATACTCAACTGATGTCTAGTAATGGTATCTCAATCATCACAATATTTCATTATGTCAAAGGGGATGTCAAGGCTTGTTTCCAGTATGGACTGTGAAATTACCAATCTACACTTGTATACCCATAATTCAGCAACGTATCGCCGCGCCGCCGTACAGAAAACAAATGTATGAGTACCTACCTCATGATATTTTCATTTATGGTCTGTAAGGATGGACGACACTCTAACTTTAATTGTAAATACGAGTAATTAAGATTTCTTCTTATGTAAGTGACACATTGTCTTTAATAAGAATAAAATATCTTTAAACCTAATGTTTTGGTAATGGATTTGAATCCGCGACCTCCGGTTTGTGATCGAGACTTTCCAACAACTAGATCACAGAGGCAGTTCACTAAACCACAAATACTGATCGCATGAAAAAAAAGCCGTTATTACAATTTTGTCAAATCGATAAAATGTCATTCAAATTCTTGTTAAGAGCATGGCTGATCCGATATTGTGCACCTTATTGTATGACGTTGTATTACTGTTTTAAATGGCGCGCTCTGAGTCGTGGCTGTTACATCAACCAAAACATCATGCGCTCTCGAAAAATTTAGTTATTATAAAATAATTCAAGTTCTAATTGAAAAAAAAAACAAGTTTTCGTCAAAATCGCTAGATGTCATTCAAACAAATTTTATAAAAAAAAACCAAGTAAATCCAGAAATATAAAAAGTCTAAAATAGATTAATATAGAGGGTTACAAATGAAGGTCTTTCAATTTAAATTGAAAGTAATTTAGGAGGTGATTCAATATCGTTAATACATCACATTCCACTGCAAAGAACATTTTTTTGCGCGAACTTTTTCTTCACGTGTCCATACAAACTGAGTCAGCTGATCGGACCACTTTGTACTGAGAAGTGAAAAAAAAGTTTGCGCAAAAAAAAGTGCTTTGCAGTGGAACGTAATGTATTGACGATACTGAATCACCTGCTAAATTACTTTCAATTTAAATTGAAAGACCTTATATACATGAATCAATTGACGCGGTTTGTTCAAACACAGATTCAAACTTCTTTCCTAAACGTTACAAGAACATAGGTGTATAACTGTGGGTATACTGATTATTGCAAAATAATTCAAAGTCTGTCATTTTCTTTCTATTTGCGTCATCTGCCCCTTTAACGTCCACACTAGCTAACATTGAGGCTGTCTATTCAGAGTTATTTTGTAAAAATTCCAATAACCGACCATCCGTCCCCCAGAAATGCTGTGAAGTGGCACTTCCGCAATTTTACTCGGAGCTTCAATTTATCCTCTTTGCAAGTCGGAATAGATTTTTCAACAATTTCCAACCCGTTTCGCACTTGTATGTTTGAGTACTAGTGGGCACGAGACTACTCACAATCAAATTCTGGAAAATAGGTAGTCAATAATATTATATCTATAATAATTAAATTATTTTTGGGCTTGCTTGGGTATGGGCATTTCTTTCAAGAGGACCGCCAAGAGTGGCGAAATCTTGAAAAGGCCTAAGTTCAACAGTGGCCGAAGACAGGCTGATGGATGGATGGATGAACTTGCTTTGCCAAGTTTTGGCTATGTAAGGGAGAAGTTAAAAAATGGAACACGATTTTAATCAATATAAAAAATTTGAATAAGTACCATTCACTCACTTATCACGAAACCTCCACAACTATACAGACAGAACATACTAAATATAAATTTGGCGCAATAATAAGACACGCAGGCACATGCGAAGAAATTCAAATTATAAAGTTGTGATAAGTACAAATGCTCAAGTTTCTAACTCCTTCAAAGAGGGTTCAGTAATTTTATTTGGCTAATGATGCGGGTGGATATTTGGAAATATTATGTTTAAGATTATTAAGCAAATTTCAAGTTTTGTAATGATATCAATAATGTCTAGAGAAAAAAAAATACGATAATGAAACATTGAAACAATTGAAACATTGAAACAAACTCATGAAACAATGTCCGAGGAAATTTTGTCAGCTTTATGAGGCTATGCGAATTTAATTTTTGTCACTGTCACTCCAAGCGAAAAATCACGCAGTGCGAGGGGGGCGGATTCAGGGCAACAGGGAAAAAAGGTGATTTTATATTTTTATTAAAAAACTAAACTAGCTAGCAAAATTTCAAAATTAAAAATCTAGACATTGTTGAAACCCATCTAATAAAATATGTTTGAGTTATGTTTGAAACGAGGAAAAAAAGTGTGATAGAAGACCTCATTTCAACAATTATTTCTATCGAGGAAAGTTTATTCAAACATGTTTTCTAAAATCTAATTCCTAGATTATATAATCAAAATGCATATACCAGAAACTGATTATAACTTTCCGTGTATTTCATGAAATACACAGAAAAGAAACACCCTTATTTTTTTCGCATATCAGCGTCGAAAAGGGTTACATTCGTTACATTCAATCACTTTTTGACTAGGTTTCGAGACCTATACCTTTTTTTTCTGCAACATTTCCGTTTCAGTATGTTTTAGTTCTTTAGTATTGTTTGGCTAAAATGTAGGGACTCACCATATTCACCGAATTTTCGGGACATGGTGTCTGATGCCATCGATGACAGGTGTGTCGGGAAAATTCATAAAAATATAAAAACTAAACAGGTCGAATCCCGTATTCCTAATTATGTTTATATATAGGACCGTGTAAATTTTAAATCGTAAAATATTGTTCATTCTTCTCATTAAGCTCCTTGAGTTGTTAAAATTTCATGTCCGGGACACACAAATAAATTATTAATATCAAAAAAGGAAATTGTCATGACCAATTTTCAATTAACGACGCACATTTGCTACGATACACAAACAGATTTCAATTAATTGAACACGTGTGATAAATGTCTCGTTGAAACGAAGTGGTGTGAATTATCGAGTGAATTGGCCCAACATGACATTTATTAATTGAATTTTCAATTTGTGGAACAGAAAACTGGATTGGATAAAACCATATTTAAGGTTAACGATTTAAATCCTTGCGTCAAAGCAGAACTTTAAATGAAACAACAGCTTGGCAGATTTCCAATATGTGGCAGAGGGGTAATTATCGAGGAAAAAAATTGTAACTATATCAGTCTAAAGAACGGTCAGGCTACTTAATTACTAGAATAACTTCAAAAATATTGTATGATGGTGCTGTAGTAAATAAATTATATGTTTATATATGAAACAACAGCTTGACAGAATTCTAATATGTGGCAAACAGAGGGGTATCTTTATCGAGGAAAATCATTGTAACTATATCAGTCTAAAGAACGGTCTGCCTACTTAATTACTAGAATAACTTACAAAAATATTGTGTGATGGTGCTGTAGTAAATAAATGATATGTATTTATATGAAACAACAGCTTGGCTGAACTCTTATATGTTTTAAACAGAGAGGTATCTTTATCGAGGAAAATAATTGTAACTATATCAGTCTAAAGAACGGTCTGCCTACTTGATTACTAGAATAACTTACAAAAATATTGTATGATGGTCCTGTAGTAAATAAATTTAATGTATATATATGAATCTTAAGACTCTCGAGGTTACAAAATATATTCAATGCTTTTTTTTTGAGCTCCTATACTGGGTGTTAAGATGAAGTTGCTGAACCTGGAAACTGGCGGTAGTATTCGTCTATAAGAACCACTTTTACTATGGAGCCAACCCTCGAATCGCGAAAAGTTACATAGCTATATATGAAAAATGTAATCCCTACCTATTCCCATCCATTTTCGTGGTCGGAATGGTAGGGGTAGACACCCTAGAGCTGAGACGTAAGCTAGCGCTATTAGTGCACTATTATCTGCTGTTACACAACCGAGTGGACAACCCCGCTGCCCTCGCGGGCTGCGCGCTGGCGGCACCGAACAGGTACGCGATGTTGCGGTCACGCCTGCTCTTTGCGACAGGTGTGGTACGCATACAGCATGCTCGTTTTGCGCCCACCTTCCACGCGTGTACATTGCTAAATCTGCTCCTGAATAAATACCCAGAAATTACATTTTTAATATTACTTTATCAAAATTTGTTCTTCTTGTTAGAATTTTTTTAAGCATTTACTTTCATAAGTACCAACCTGTGTTAAAATTTGTTAATGTGTTAATAACTTAGCTTACGAGTTGGTAAAAATCACTGTTAGTAGGCTAAGGTTCTAAACTAAATAAATAAATGACACAACAGATATTTTTCTCGATTTCTCAAGTTTTTTTCACGGAAAGTTGTTCGTTTGGACGGGTACTATCGCTAGTTTTCGTCTTTCGAAACGTCATTTTAATATTTCTTTTTAATATTTAATATATTTCATATATTTGGTCTACCCACGTTCATAATAGCGAATGCAATTTTGCTGAAGTATCAGGGCATTAAATAAATAAAATCACGGTAAGAACCTGTTAAAACACAATTAATTGTATCAAGACTTCACAACAAAAAATTATAGAACAATTTGAAACAACTTGCAACCATGTTGTTATCTAGCATAATATGCAACGCATTTGCTTACTTCGCCGTCAGTTAGTCGCGGTAGTAACAAACATTATGGGACAGTTAACGCCATTTAACGGCCAAGTAAGCTCGCTTCGCATTAAGCTGGCCACAGAACCACTTTAAAGCGCAAGCTCTTAGCGTTACATTATTAAGGTTTCCTCTTAAATAATAATCAGGGCATGATGGAGTTGCTCTCAACATCATCATGTATTGTAACATATACACGCAATGATATTAGAAGAAAGTGTAGATAGGTTATAGGCGATCCGCGAGTGGCACGTTAAAACTTAGCTAATTTGCCAACCTGAACTCAGTATCACGTCAGTGTCAGCGCACGACGGACGTCGCACGGGACGACGCACGGCAACATTATAGGTGTTGTCTCTTTTTCGCTAGCGATAATTATCATTTCCACGTTTCAATGTGACATTGCAATACTCCGTAATTGACTGAAGTCATTTATGTTGTGTGCCGTTTTAGAAGTTCGATTCTTGTGTAGGTAACCTATCTACACTTTCTTATAATATCGTTCTATACACGTAACAGGTGTTGCCTTGCGATAGGTCGTTACTGGAAATTGTATCGATGATATAGATAAATAACGTCAAAAGTTTCAACCATTGAGTCCGCACAAAATATGGTTTCAAGACTAAGACAAATAAGACTCCCTGTTTTTTATGGATAACGAGTGATATTTATGTTACTACACATAACTCTTAGAATAAAAGCAAATTGCTCTAATCCATGTTGCTTTTAAAGTTGGCAAAACATAGTTAATTTACTTTGAATTGTCTATGCTGTTTAGAAAAAACCGTTTAAGTGCGAGTCGGACTCGCGTATGAAGGGTTCCGTACCATTATCTATAAAAACGGCAAAAAAAACATGTCTGTTGTATGGGAGCCCCCTAAATATTTATTTTAGCGGCAACAGAAATACATCATCTGTGAAAATTTCAAATGTCTAACTATCACGGTTCATGAGATACAGCCTGGTGACAGACGGACAGACAGACGGATAGACAGACGGACAGACAGACGGACAGACAGACGGACAGCGGAGTCATAATAATAGGGTCCCGTTGGTTACCTTTGGGTACGGAACCCTAAAAAGTAGATAGCTCATGTCAATGACTATGTCGTCGCATGATGGTAGTGCAAAAATGGGATTATGGCTTAGACACAGTCCCATTACGCATTCATACGAAATATTTTTTGTCAAAACTAGGTGGGGGGGTCGTCTCGCTCCACTCCACTTCGCTAGGTTCCACGCTTCTCTTTGCTCGTCGTCGCATCTATTTTTGACTTTTTGTTAAAGGCTTCGTAAGATAACTGCTTTTTAAATGATCGCGTAATGGGTCGCTTTACGCCATAATTCGGGTTTTCAGGAAAAAGCAGCGTTTGGGTGGAAAGTATTGCGCATTTATACGATTATACGCAATTATATTACGACACGGCTACGGATAATGTAAACAAAAGTGCACTATTTTGGAAAACTTTAGGGTTCAAATGTTTTTAGAGTTTCGTGCCTCAAAATGAAAAACGGAACCCTTATAGGATCACTTTGTTATCCGTCTGTCTGTCAAGACCCTTTTGCTCGGGCCTTGTATAAGATATCAAGTTGAAACTGATATCTCTTACAGAAGTCTACGACCGTATGGTGCTGTGAAAAAATCGGGCTTCTAACTCGACGCGAATAAAAGTAATTTTTTGCATTTTACATAATAAATTTCGTAGATATTTTTGACATTCGCACGGTAATCAAAATAAAAAGGGCACTTCCAGCTGATTTAGAAACTTGAAATTTCATTTACAGATAGGTCTTATAGCACACACATAGGAAAATGTTTGAAAATTACAAATTTTTAATTATTTAGGAAGTTTATGTGTTTTTATTGAAAAATTAATCGCTTTGAATACTCTTAGAATGCATTAAGAAACTAGAAAATCAGAATTTTTGATAGAATTTTTTATTTAGTTTAATTTTAAATATTATTAAGTTTTAATTGATTGCAATTTTGTGTGCGTCTGCTATTTTTTATAATTGCAATAATAATAACAAAAATTGATTAATGAAAATCAGAAACAAATTTAAAAACAAAAAAAAATTAAAAAGTTCCTCTGGCCAGGATTTGAACTTGCGACCTGCTGCTTACATGACAGGTGCGCTACCAACTGCGCCACTGAGGTTCGTATCTGAAACGACGAATTTTTCCACCGTATCTGTACACCGAATTTTCGCAACTATTTAATATACCAGCTTCTAATGCACATACTGAACGCTCACGAGTGCGTTAATGAGAAGTTTAACATCTTAGTTAATTGGAACTGTGAATTTCTTAACTGTCTGATGCAACAGGTATAATGTAGTGACGACAGCGCCTTCTGTTCAGAATGAGCGAGACGTGAAAACATATTATGTACTAGCTTTTGCCCGCGGCTTTGCCCGCGGCTTTGCCCGCGTTGATTTAGTTTTTGGGTAGTTCTTTTTATAGAACGTATTTAAATCTGGTTTGGAGTGTTTTTGGTGCAATTATTTGATCTCCAGGTAACTAAAGTCTCTTTGGCGAGGCCTATTACCTATATATTATAACGATACAAATGGAGGTGCGGGGCATCCTGGCACGGGCATTGTTTAAATACTTAATAGGACGTTTCAGCAACTAATATTTCTATTTTTAAGCTTTTTTTCGCAATAAAAATATTTTTATTTTTTCATACTTAAAGTAAGTACCTCTTTATCATACAAGGAAAGAGGCTCCGTCTACAATAATGGGAACTATGGTGTGGGGCACCAGTCCCATCTATTTTCAATAATTCAACAGTCATTGTGATAGAAAGAAAGCGCTGAAAAGCACGCTTTATATATTTTTTATTAGAATAGAGGTTTTGGAAAGTTGAAAAACCGATATTTGCACTGAAAAGCACAGTTTTGAAAATATAGTTTTGCACTAATAAATACTTTTCAATTGTACCGTAAACAACCGCGGAGCTTGTGCTAAACATGTTATCGAGACAAATGTTGCATTTATAATGAGCTGTGGGTCTACCGCGTAATTCTCATTTTCATCAACATCAACTTGAGATTAAAATTTGACGTGCGTGCGACGACGCCCGCCTAACATGCCATCTCTTTTGCACGCGTTGAATTTCGCATGCATTTCCTTGAAGTTGATACAAATGAGAATTACGCGGTAGAGCCCCTGGTCTGCCTTCCTTCTCGCGCTGCTTATATACTTTCCGGGGACCGGCGCGCTACTTATTTCCTTTTTTGATGATTTTGATGATATGTATAGTTTGAAATAAATACATTCCGTACTCCCAAGGAATAATAATAAATACCAAATTAAAACGACGGTAAAAAGAAAAACAAAATTATAACTTGAATTCCTTTCTCCTCTATTTTTGTCTGTAGGGGATGATTTTCCGAACAAAGCGCAAAATTTTTTACTACTTCAGGGGTTGAATTTTCAAAAAGGCTAAAACACGTCGTTTTTTATTTCTAATCAATTTTTATGGTTTTTCAACTATAAAACAATCTTATTTTCCATACAAACTTTCATCCCCTATTTTACTCCCTTAGAGGTGAAATTTCGAAAAATCCTTTCTCATTCTTTGTCTACATTACAAAGGTAAGCTCTGTGCAAAATTTCAGCTTTCTAGGTCTAAGGGTTTGGGCTGGGTGTTGATGAGTGAGTCAGTCAGGACTTCTCTTTTTATATATATGACTAGCTTTTGCCCACGGCTTCGCCCGCGTTGATTTAGTTTTTGTGTAGTACTTTTTACACAACATATTTAAATCTGGTTTGGAGTGTTTTTGGTGCAATTCTTTGATCTCCAGGTAAAGTCTCTTTGACGGGGCCTATTACCTATTAGTTTTTTTTTATTCATATTTAAAGTACGTTTATAAGAGCTCTCACTCCCACAGGGACTCACCGATCAAAGTTTTTCCGAAAAAGTATCAAAATCCCTATCAGTTGTCAAAAAATGACAAATTTGAATACGGCAGCGTAATCGGCAACCTTGATTGCCCTTCGATACCGAGTTTCGTGTGACCTGACAAAAACTGTCAAAACCTGTAAAATTATTTTTTTTGTCATGTAGCCCTACCTTGACTGATCACTATAGTTGAAACCAAAACTCCCTACGATTAGCCGTTCGGGAGATATGGCCGATCAAAATTCTGTAAATTTTTCTTCTTTTCGTTTTTTTTTACCGTCGTCTAGATCTCACCGAGCCCTTTTCTTAGAGTACCATGAACATGGGTCTAGCATCAGCCGTTTGGGAGATAAGGGTCTGTAAAGTTTTGATACTTTCGGCAGTTAGACAGCCATCAACATGGGCCTAACTCCAGCCGTTTGGGAGATACAGGCCGTCAAAGTTTTGACATTAAAAAAGAAAAACTTTTTTGGCACACCGTGGTCCAAGTATATCCCAAGTATATCCCTTCCGTTCCAAAGATATTTTGCTGGAATATAGATAGATATAGACAGATAGATAGATAGATAGATAGATAGACACATAGATATTAGATAGATATATAGATTGACCTCAAAAGGAAATAATGGAACCCTAATATGATCACTTGTGTGGCTGTCTGTCTGTCCGTCAACAACAGCCGATTTGCTCTGGCACACATACATTTTCATGTCCACTATATTAAATGTCAAAATCGATGCAATTTTCGTAATTAATGTCCAAGAAAACCATAAAAACGACACCCATATTGATATTTACACATTTCAAAATTTCAACCCCATCGCACCTCAACAGGAAATGATGTTATTTCACGTTCACTACGTTGGATTTAGAAATCGTTGTTGTTTTCGTAATCAGCGACCCGATAAACCATACAAACGATACCCATGTTGATTTTCAGACTTTGTCACCCCATTTCCCCCTTTTAGGGGTTGAATTCTGAAAAAACCTGAAACACGTGTTTACTCATTTATGAATAGGAGTACTCCTGTGAAGTCTCGAATAAAATAGTCTAACTAATCTTGTTTCCCCATACAAACTTTGGACCCCCGTTTCACCCCCTTAAGGGTAGAATTTCGAAAAACCCTTTCTTATTCCTTATTTACATTACAAAGGGAAGCTTTGTGAAAAATTTCAGCTTTCTAGGTCGAAGGGTTTGGGCTGTGCGTTGATGAGTCAGTGAATGAGTCAGTGAATGAATCAGTCAGTCAGGACTTCTCTTTTTATATATATAGATAGATAGATGATGATGATGATGATGATGAAGAGCCCGGTCTGCGACGACGATAACTTTAATGCAAAGTGTTATGTTAAATATTTTTCTGGGCTGTTTTTGAATAAAATAGGGACATACACCAGTTCATATTGGCCGTCTTAATGAAGGCCTAAAATTTATTTGATTGAATTGTTTTTCTTCCGCGAGTTATTTCTCGCAAAGGAGAAACAATTTATTCAAATAAATGTTAGACCTTCATTTAGAGGCCAATATGAACTGGTGTATGTCCCTGGTTTTTACAAAAACATCGCGGCAAAAAACGAGAAAAATATTTAAAATAATACTTCACATCAAACCGACGAAAAATACGGAGCGGGATTTTAATGTATTATTTTATTTAAAATAAAATTATGAAATTAGAAAACATCTATTATCTTTCTTCTAGCTCATCACCAATCATTGTTAATCATTAAAAAAACTTACATATATGTCTATTTCCTAAATACTATATTAAATTTGCAGTTAAAAATAATCTTATGTTAGGTACTTGGCAACGGATATTGTAAAATACGATCTAAAAACTGTATTTATTATTTTTCTACGCTTTATAGGAATCCAGATTTTAAAACATGAATTATAGAACTTTTGCCGTTGCTTCGAGTACATTCAATTCAATATTGGCAACCTTGCAATCTTCCAGCTAAATTGAATATTACAGCACTTTCGAGCATCGATTTGATCAGCAAACACCTTGTCAATATTATTATATTACGACAGACCTTTGTGGTGTAGTGGTACAAGTACTTGCCTTTGTGTTCAGTCTGCACTAGGGTTGCCAAATGGTCGGGATTCGTCGGGATTGTCCCGACATTTCATATGATGTCCAGAGTCCCGACGAAATACAAATTGTTCCGACAAATAACAAATAACAACGATCGGCGGGCAAAAAAGTATTTTGTTGTAACTACTTTAATTTTAATAATAAAAAGAATTTTTTGATTCGTAATTTTTATTTGTCCCGACCATAATCCTAAAATCTCAATTTTTTGAAATTTTGTCCAGATACTTTGGTTTTCCCATCTATGGCAACCCTAGTCTGCACGCTTCGGAATATCTGTGATCACAAATCACGCTGGGAAGTAGTAATCGTCGGTGAAACGTGTGTGTATGGGTGTGGACATTTACTTGAAATTCAGCTCTGACGACCCCTCGAGGATTTATGTCTTGACGATGTACTTATATTATTTCTTTCAACAGTTTCAGTCAATTATATTATAAATCTCATTGGTTTAAAACCCGTTTCACAGCCGGATTGTGAAAAATCTGCCTTTTTTAAAATAATTGTAACAGAACTCTTTCTCCAATAGTTATTCAACAAAACTATATTACATGTTTTGTGTAAACTGTGATCGCAAATTTTTGAAATTTTAATTTACAGAAACCAATAGAAACTTTGCGATGGCAACATACACAATACATAGGTAATAAAGATTTTGTTGAATAGCTATTGAGTGAATTTTGAATTTAAGTGTTCTGTTTCGATTAATTTAAAAATTTAAAAAAGGCGGGTTTTTCACAATCCGCCTGTTAAACGGGTCTTAGTAAATTTCTCACATTAGAATATTCTTGGTAATCTATCCACTCCAGTTGCGGTTTTTGGTTGAAGTCTGGAAAATTGAAGTAAATAAGAATTTCAAAAACTTTGAATTGAAATTTACTTGAATAACTATTGAGTTAATTTTGAATTTAAGTGTTCTGTTTCGATTAATTAGAAAAAGGCAGGTATTTCACAATCCGGCTGCGAAACCGCTCTTTACACAAAATTCAAGTTGGGGACAGAAATAGCTAAATATAAATAGTGCAGTTAGTACAAGAATGAAATAATTCACGTTCACGATGTGTTTCTGTTTACACCAAGAGCTATAACAATCTCAATTAATTTTTTCCCGAATCCAAAAGTTCATATCTCGTTTACAATAAACATTTATTTGTACGACTCCCAAAGACAAATTTTGCTGAGAGGATAAGAGTAATGCTTTGGAAACATCTCTTTCCTTGAATGTCTGAATTCCATGTAAGCTCTCTCGTGTAAAGCTGCTGAATTAATTTAAATAAACTATAGACCAGACTAAGAACTATTGTATCAGTAGTGGAACTTTTGTCTCTATTAATAGAGCTTTAGAGTTTAGTTTAGATTGTCTCAGTGATTTTGGTTTTCTAGTTCTTATTCTAAGGTAGTTTGTAGATTCGTAGAGCTTTCTAGACTTCTCGTATCGCGACATGCTATCTGAGTCCCCAGAACTTGAACTTGTATTCTGAATTCCTGACACAGGTCTGTACTAGCTAGTTCTTATACTAAGAAGTTACTACAGACTTGACTTTGATGTGGGTTTCGTTCCAGCTACATAATAAGCACCAAAGGTAGATAGATATACTTTACTTAAGAGGATGGCATACCCTAGCAACTTTTTTTATTACCCGTCCAGCACAATAAGTCTAATGGCGAAGACTTCATTTGCTTTTCATAGAGGCGATTATATGTTGGCTCTTTGGCCTCTTTTTCTTGGACGCGTAATACTAGTGATCACGCAGCGAAACAACAAATTGGTGTGTTTTTAGCTAATACTGAAATATTTTGTAGGGAAAAAATATTGAATTTAGGTGATATACCTTCATATTTCTATTACCTATATAATGAAAAAAAAAAAACTTGTTGATCTCTTAACCACGTTCTTGAAGCGAACGTTTGAAAACAAAAAAAACGAGGCTGCAAAACATTTTTTTTGACAAAAGTATAAATCTTAGTACTTTGGTTTGGTTATACGTAAGATCCCTAGAGAAAAGATTAATAAACCAAATATATTTTTTTCAATACAAGGAGAGTCCGAATTTCTTCAACCGAATTCTAGATAGCCTGGAGTTGGTCATGCTCTAGGCTCAGGTACAGTCTTAATCTTCAAAAAAATGTTTACTTATATAACTCCATTAAATTAAAATACCTACTGTAAGTTTAGTATGAGCAAGATTTTTATTTTTCTTGGGAATATTGTTGAGTTAGGTTTGATAAGTAGAGTACGTGATTTCATTTTGTTTCATATTGTTACCTGTCAAATTACAGCTTTCCCCTGACTGCACTTGGTGTACCATTATCTATAAAAACGGCAAAAAAACATGTCTGTTGTATGAGAGCCCCCTTAAAAATTTATTTTATTCGGTTTTTTAGTATATGTTGCTATAACGGCAACAGAAATACATCATCTGTGACAATTTCAACTGTCTAACTATCACGGTTCATGAGATATAGCCTGGTGACAGACGGACAGACAGACAGACGGACAGCGGAGTGTTAGTAATAGGGTCTCGTTGGTTACCCTTTGGGTACGGAACCCTAATAACCAACAATATCAAAACTCTTGATAATCGTTTAAATAAAATGAATAAATAAAATAAAAACGGAAATTTAAACTACGAAATTTGCGTGGCTTGCATGTTAGCCAAAGATAATGAAAAAAAAAAATCTCGTACCTACATGTTTGTAATTGTTTATTTAAAAAACAAAGCATGTTTGTTTTTATGGTTCCATATCTATCATCTCTTATCTTTTAAGGGTCCGCCATTAAAAAGGGTTGGGAAAGGCTATAACTTTTTTGAAATGGCGCATATCAAGATGCTACTAAACAAATACTATGTATCATGAGAGTCACCTTCTTCTGAAAATGATAGAATTTTCTCAAAAATACGTTAAAATGTTATAATTTCATATCGTAAAGACAAGCCAGTAAGTACTTCATCCAGCCCCTCTATTCTGTATCTTTAGTTGCCAACTGGACTAGGTGCCTATCATCAAAAACATAGCTAAAAACTGAAATTTCAAAATTGCCATTAATGGGTACTGAACTACTTACAAACCGTGTCGTCACTTCAAGTGCGAATATATCCTAAAACAATCGGAATTCGATAGTATATGTATGTTTTTGATGATAGACACCCAGTCCAGATGGCAACTTGAGATACATAAAAGGCCCTCTGGAGAGCTCTTTCTAGTCTCCAGGAAGTTTCTCAATAAATGTCCGGTAAATACGTATGAAAATCCATTACAAACTACATGTTTATTTTTTAAAACTATCGGTGTCTATGTATTTAGGAGACTAAGGAGTTTGGTGGTCATAAGGCATAGACAATTCGACCATGTCATAAGGTTTCAAGCGGCATGTTTAAAAAGAAAAATTAAATGAATTGCAAATTCGTGCTTAGAATGAAGAGATGTTTGCTTTATTTTATAATTGCAATAATAATAACGAAAATAGATAAATTTTGTTGATTTTATATATTTAAAACAATTGAACACTTAAAATTTAATTATTTGCTATCCTGCTGCCAAAGTAAGGCAGGCGCGGGTGTCGGCGTCGGCGTCGTCCGATGATCAAACTGAACGCAGCCTAAACTAACGTCGTAAAAACTTAAGAAAAAATTTTTTTTTTGGTAGGCATGAAGATGTGATGGCGTCGTTTATTTGTTTTATTGAAAAAATATTGCATTTTGGGTGTTTTGATCAACAACAGTGATAGAATGTTGTGAATTAAAATCGCCGTAACCAGTGTAGTGTGTTGTTCATTGAAACAAGTGCAGGCCGTGCCTTTTCATGTGTTTTTTATAACCCAACATTTCGTATTTTCGTATGGTATTCTATCACTGTAGCACGAACTGACAGGACAGTGACTACGACAGGACAGTTCCTTCAGATGATCTTCAAGAGAGGATATACAAGCACAAAGAAAATAAACTAGAATAAGTCCAGGCAGTATGGGCCTTTAGCCTTTTCCATAAGGGAAAGAAAATGATGAAAAAAAAGAAAAAAAAGTGCTTATTTGTTGTGAAAAAAGTATTTGTAGTTTGCATCGTGAATCGAATTTTCTGTCTACAAGTGCTCGACTCAAAACTTAATCTTTTTTTGTATTTAATATTTTCAGGTAAGTTCTCATACCCCTTCACGAAATTTTGCCCCAATATGAGCAACGTGACTTTCACTATAATGAGTATATTTAATTTTATTTAACGCTTTATCCTATAGATCTAATATAAATGGATTCGTTTTATTTTTGAGAAAAGCACTACAAATGCTTCGACCGTACTTAGCCCTCCCTGGCGTCGTATACAATTTTGAATAATTCGGCCAGGGAGAGCTCACTTACGAAGGAATTACGAAACTCATTATTCAACTCACTACAATAAAATTATAACGCGGTATCCAAGACAAGAAGACAACTAACAAATGAATGATAATAATCACGTAAAAGTTTCACATTTTCAGTAGACCTTAAAAGATTGGTCGCATAAACATATATATAAACGTTATTAAAATGTGATTTTAGCCCCAATTACACGACGTTAATGTCGTTTAGTAGTTGAGTGGAAGTCAAATAGAAGTATACCGATCGACTTTTCGGTTTGATACTGGTTATACTGAAACCTTCGTGTCTTCGTGACCAGCTAAGTCAAATTTTGCTGTTATATTTTCAATGTTATTTGTTATAGTTTCACGTTGTGAAATGTCTGAAACATGGAATTTGTGTCAAGCAACGCCTGACTCAATGACAACCGTGACTTTTGACTCTTTGTTAAATTGTGATCGTACACCGGCGCTATCAAAAAATAAAAATGAATTTCCATGATTAAGAAAAATCTATAATAAAGATTATTTGTAATAATTTAAATTGTATATAATATATTATATTATATTATTATATAAATGTTATATTATATAAATGTTATGATTAAGTTTTGCACAAGGCGACGGTTGTCTTACAATAACCTTTTATTCAACAGAAACGTTTATACAACCAATACGTTGTCCAATAAACATTATGGCTGACACCATTATACGAAGTCGTATGAATTAGTACTGAAAACGTTTATTCAACCATTATAATGATACTATTATGTGATGTCTTTTAAATTAGTCACAAAAACGGTTTTCTAATCTATATACAGACACCATTATATGACGTTGAATAAATAAATCGTAAAATGGTTTATACAATCTATATAATAAGACATTACAGTCGCGCGATTGAAACGTCGTAAGATAAAGGTCTATACAATGTGAGAGTTAGCTAAATAAAGCTATAACTGTTACATAACTTGAAGTCGTATAAGACTGGACTTCTACGAAGTTTTTGCTTGTTGGGGAGTGAGTGAACATGACAGTTAAAGTACAATACAATCATTCGAAATATAAAAAGATTCCTTAATTGATCTCTAGTATTTACAGTTTTTATCCTAATAATAGCAATAATATACAAAAATTCTAAACGATTCTTGTACTCAGAGTACTATTTATTTAAGAAGGCTTCGAGCAAAATAATCTAAAACGACAGTCACTGTTAAATTGATTTATTGAATAATATTTCAATGATAAATAAATTAAATATATATTTATTATCACAGGGATTAAATCTACAATTCCGCCGCAGCTAATATTAAAAATAACTTATGGTGTAAGAAACAAATATATCTAAAGAAGGCCCAAAATCTAAAAAAGGTATTGCTGTTTAAGTAACTTTAATAACTTAACTGTCGAATTTTGTTTCAACCACAATTCAAGACAATCACAAACGTTATAAAATACAATTGGGCAGTTTCACATTTTTAAAGTTTTGTCTGGTAAATTAAATATGATTTTTTTCTGTTAAAATCAATAAATACGTCCACGATAAAAAACGACCACGAGAGAACAAGCTAGGTGTGTAATCGTTCTACGCTCTGGGCAGCCTTAACTAATACCGTGCATGTATAAAAATGTCCTGAATGATCACGCTTTCGGTTCGTGTTTCTAAAACAAACACCTAACAAATGGCATTTTCCTCCCGTAAATTAAGCTTCTACTATTACCGACACTCGGTAAAAAGATGAGCAGGAGCAAAGGAACTTTACATTGCTATTTTTAATAGTAATTTATACTACAAGGGCGAAAAGGAATAAATTACGAGGACAATTTAAAACACGAGCGTAGCAAGTGTTTTATACGTAACCGAGTAATTTATTGCTCTTACGCGCGTGTATCATACTACGTTTTTCAATGCATAGTGTGAGGAAATAAAACAAATATAATCAAAGAAAACAATTTAATTATTAAAGTTGAAAGTTACATTGTAACAATTTTACCAATTAATGATTGGCTCAAAAGAACTGTATCCAGAGCCGTTAAACAGTAGAAAAAGAAGTATAACATTTATGGTACACAGGAAAGGTTACAGGTTAGCTAACTTCTCGTAAATAAATAAAAAAATAAAAATAATAAAGCCCTAGGCCAAAATAATCGACTTTCTGTTCGGTGTTGATGCATAAAAAGTGGGCCTTACGAGCACTTGCATTGAAAAAAAATATGGGCTAGGCAAATTTAACAGACTTGTTTGCTGTTTCTTTTTCAGTCCTTTCGCTTTTATCGATTTTGTGCAAAACGAAAATGGATGAGAGTTTTGTTTTAAAGGAAACTTTTTCTTGTTGAGTTAGAAACACAATACTTGACTGTTTATTAAGATAAAAATATCTCTAATGCTACCCTACTGTTCGCAGTTTGATTAATTATCGGTAAAACAAGATTCTAGTCCAAATCGTTGCTCGGATCAATCTTACATATATAACACTTACAGACTCGTCTAATACATTATACTTAATACTTAGACTACTTTATATTGCCATGGCCGATTCAATGATAGGATATGGAATAAGCAGCTACGGAAAAACATATAAAACCTGTCTAGAAAATATATACAAACTACAAAAAAGTATTTTAAAAATAATTTTCCCTACTAAAATAATGTCAGAATACAAGAAAAACAAAAATAATCTATTTCACTATTGCAACGTATTAGATATTTATAACAAAATAAAATTATTTACACTTGTCGATGAAGACTGTAACAAGACGTTCTTGAAAGCAAAACAACGTCCCGCGAGATTACGTAACCTTAGTTATATGCCCTTATATGTATTACCTAGATAAAATAATGCTTATGGATCTCGAACCTGGATGTTATAACCAGACATTGTTAATAAACTTCCAAGAGATCTTCAAAAATTATATATTAGTAGTGATAAGTATAAATATAAGATAAAAGATTTCCTAATTGAAAATTTAGTTAAAAATTTATTATAAATTAAAACCGCACGATATATTAAGTAAACACTCTGTTTCATTTCGTGCGGTTTTTGATTATTTTTTACTTTTTATAACTCATGTGCTCGCCACTACAGATAAGCCAAAATGGCTTTCGCTAGTGGCTATAGTTTAGGTTAAGATTCATTGTAATTTAGATTAATAAAGATATATATAAAAAAAAAGTGCGTGTGTAGGTGTAATGAAATGAAATATGTTTATAGCACACTGTGCGTAAAATGACCGCTTTACGCACGCTGCGCTCAACTCACACTCGTCAGAAAACGTTTCATCGCTCTCGTATCGTAATGTACTATTATAATTTATTTATGTAATGTAGGTATAACAGATACACTTATTACAGGTCAGTTTTAATGTAATATAAGTAATTAAATAATTTATGTGTATAGGTAATAATTTTATGTCATAAATAATAATATGGGGAGATATGCAGGGAAATATTAAAGGTTGGGTTTACTTAAATTTAATAAAATGTCCTCGTACTTTGATCCTCTTTTCGAACCCTTTCGGGTGCGAATTTCCAAAAATCCTTTCTTAGTGTGCGTTTTCACACCTCTATAAATACACCCTCCAAAGCTGTTTAGGCTGCACGTTGTCTGTCAGTCAGTCACTCAGGATAAAACCTTTTATTTATATTGATTATTCTAAAATCACTCTTATGTAAAATCCAATTATTTTGAAGCTACCATAATATAATTTAAAATACGTTTAATTATAAAGCGAACTATTATACATTGCTCTTATCTAAAAGTTATATTGTGGCCGTTAATATAATTATTTTTCAACATTTTGTTACAAATATGTACAGAGAACGTCAACAATTAGTTATTTTTTGGCGTTTAGAATGGATTTTTATGGTGTTTTCGTCTACAATTATTAACTAAATTATTGTTTAACAGTGTATGGGCCCTGCCTCTTAACTAGATCACAGCGCGCAATACAGTGGGTTCAAAGCGCCTGTGCGAAGCGGTATTGCTTCAACGTTCCTCCCAGATCTCATGTCACGCCTTTTCTGAACGATGCCAGAATTTTGAAAATGGCATCCAGGCAGGAGCTCTATTTTGTCACGCTGCTTTTTGGGATAATAAAAACGCAAACGCCAGAATACCTTTATTAAAAAACTGACCTGGTTTTCCTCTCATAGGACTCGGGCTTCTGTTCTGTTGTAGGTAGTTACAACATTGAAAGCGGTTTAATAAGTACCTACATTTTTTGACTGATGTAATAATAGTACATTATAAAACCGCAATTCTGCGATGTAGTGTCCTAATATCTCTCATTACTACGAAAAAGCGTTTTCTAAGCGTTTAAAATGTAAGCTTATAAATGCATAAAACAAAACACAAAAAAACTATCATCACGACACGAATCCCCAAGGGGCGTCAGAGGTGTTCTCAAGTGTCAGCTGTGAAATGCAAGTCACAGCCCTTACTTGGTACACCCGCTTTTCACCGACGATTATTACGACCCAAATCGTAGACCCCTATCGCCGTACTTCTGGCACAAATGAACCAACAGCTTTGCATTCCTTCCAAAACATGCAGACCGAACCACAAGTTATTGAGTACCTTGGGGATTGAACCTATGACCTCCGAGTTAGCAAGCAAGCGCTCTACCACTCGGTCACAGAGGCTTTGTAATGAATGCATAAAAAATATAATATGTATCCTCAGGACATGTATCTGCAAGGGGGTGTCAGAGGTGTTCCGAGTGTGAACTGTGAAATGCAAGTCACAGTCCACACTCGGTACACACGCGTTTCACCGATGATTATTACGTCCCAACGTGATGAGTAGTGAGCTCTGTTTGCCGTACTTCGGGCACAAATACACGCTTTTTAGGGCATGCAGGTTTCCTAAGGATGTTATCCTACATCGTTCAGCAAGTGATAAGTAAGTAAGAACAAATACTATGCACATAAATTCCAAAAAACTCATTGGTGCATGCCCGACCGGGGATCGAACCTGAATCTCAAGATCGAGAGGCCAGTGATCAACCCCTGAGCAACAGCCGCCTTTTTTTGAATGAGTGAATGAAATAATTAGATTTTTAATTTAATTATTTTAGTTGCTCGTATACATTTATAGGTTATAATTATTCCGAACAAAACTTCAATAACAAAAAAATTTAACTTAATAATCCTATAAAATACAAAAAACTTAAAACAAACTAAATATAACATTTATTTATTAATACGTGACGTCATCGATTTTATTTTGACAGTTATATCCTACAGACAACAAGCATTTCGATCTAATACTCGTATATTTGCTTCCTTAGCTTTTAACTACAATTCCCAGTGCCATTTAGAACATGCTAATGCCTACTCCGTGACTAAGCATCGATATAACGCATATTGAAGTCGCAATCTAACTAGCTAAATAAACCTTCTAGTTGACTAACATTTGTCTGTGGTTACGTTTGTGTTCATTAAATAAATACTTTTCTTGATGCTTGTTTTCTAGAACATGTTTTTAGAACATTATTTGTATGTAGAAGCTTGTTAAGAGTGGTATCGCAGCCGGGTTGTGAAAAATCCGTCATTTTCTAATTTATCAAAACAGGACACTTAAATACAAAATTCACTCAATAGTTGTTCAACAAAACCTTATTACCTACGTATTGTGTATGCTACCATCGCAAAGTTTCCATTGGTTTATGTAAATTAGTTTTTTTTTAAATTACGCAATACACAATACATATATGTTATTAGAGTGCATTACAAACTAGAAAAGATCAATCAGAAACAAACCCAAAGACAAGAATTTGAAAAATTCCCCGGGCCAGGATTCGAACCTGCGACCTCTTGTTATCTTATTATCAAGGTTTGTTTGTGATTGATCTCTTCTAGTTTGTAATGCACTCTTATAATATTTAGAGTATTCATAGCGATGGATTTCGCAAAATAAACATAACACAGTACATAGGTTTTGTTGAATAACTATTGAATGAATTTTGAATTTAAGTGCTAGAAAAAGGCGATTTTTTCACAATCCGGCTGCGATACCGCTTTTAAATAAAAAATTGCGTTGAACTGATACCGAAATTAACAATTAGACCAATGGTCAATAAGGCCTCAACTTCGAATCCTAGACCGAGATTTTTTTTTCAAAATATTTTTATTTTATTAAAATTTGTTTCTTATTTTTTTTTGTTTGTAATGCACTTAAAGAATATTTAGACAAATAAAATAATTTATAACACAATATTGTTACATCCTTATGTATTGTTTTTATACCTTTCAATATTTTTGAGCAACAACCAAAAAAATACAATTGTGCTTTAGAGATGTAAGGTGTTCGTAAAAAAACACATTTTGCATTATCCCTTTTCACCCCTCAGGGTTTTATTTTCGCAAATTTCCCAAATCGATTTTTAAACCTTTAAATGACAATATTTCTCATCAATAACCATCACACATAACATAATAACATTTATTATACGTCCATAAGAGATATGACGGGTTCTTGGAAAACGTATTTCACCCCTTTTCAATGCCTTAGGGGTTAATTTATCGAAATCGAAAAATCCTTTCTTAGTTGATGCCTACATCACAAAAGAAACTTCCAGTCCATATTTCATATTCCCAGGTCCAGCCGTTTGGTCTAGGAGTTGATAGATCAGTCAGCTATAGTAGATTTAAGTACAGGCAGTTTTAGCTTTTCTGTTTTATCTATACTGAAAAGCTCCTCCTGCCAAACACCTAGGGTACCTAATGCATAATGTGTGATTGCCACTGCTTTATCAGATTTCAGGAGTCTAATGTTCCGTGGTGTTTATTTATTTAACAAAATAGTACACCAACAATGTCAACACATTCGGCTTTGATCTGGTGTTGCCATTAATGACAGATGTACATGGCATTATTAGAAAAAGAAATTAAATAGAAATTACAAAAAAACTAGACAATATAAACAATTCAAATATACACATAACTACACTGACTTAAATCTAACCTTAAATCTAGGCAGACAATTTACACAAATTATGTGACGGGTGTGGAAGAGGCGAAAGAGGTGTGTCAGGATCGTAGCAGATGGAAATCTGTAGTCTCTGCCTACCTCTCTGGGAGACAGCGTGAGTATATGTATGTATTTATTGTATATTTAATTTACTTATAAAATTAAAATATTTTTTTAAATACCGTATAAGGGTCTTTTTATTTTTTGTACGTTATATTCCAAATAAATATAAATACTTAATTAAATGGTTTTAGGCGCTATATTTCGACCCCTCAGTGAGGTCGTTATCAGTCGAATAGAAAAATATTATATGACATAGATGTCAGCGGTTTTCTAACTTCAAATACCTACATATGTCATATAATATTTTTCTATTCGCCTGAGGACGACCCCACTGATGGTTCGAAATATAGCGCCTAAAACCATTTCATTACGTCTTTATATTTATTTGGAATATAACGTACAAAAATTTAATAATTAAAGAAATAATTTAAATTTAAATTTCAGTGGTATACAAATACAAAAAAAAAAATCTCTATTTATCATTCAAAGCGGTTTAACATAGCTGGGTTGAACACTCCTTTTAAGTACGTAAATACTTGTATTAGGATATACTTTTATTACTTGTATTACAATACTTGTATTATGTGGCATCGTCACATAAAAGAATATCTATCTCTCCGGTCTTCTCGTAGAAGGCGACTAAGGGATTATTAAAAGGTATGTCATCGGATCTTGGTACCGTCTGCAGAGACGACGTATGTACCTGGCAGTAGTAGTACTGGTAGTAGGTTTACTGGTAGTAGGCTTCGGCCGTGGTTTGTCACCGCCCTCATGACGAAACTATGCCGCCAAGCGACTCGTCGTGTTCCGGCATGACGTCATGAGAAACTGTACCGGGAGAGTTAAAAATTGAAACTTACCGGCTTACGTAGATTTTGCGAAAGTGTCTCGTCAGACTGATTATCGCCTCACCTGCTTTTACTATTCTGATTTATGAGCGAACGCGCTTCGTCATATAAACGCTTTTCATCAGGCACGGTAATAAAATAAAATAAAATAAAAAGACATTTATTTAACACACCATTATGGACAAAGTAATATCAATGTACTTAAACGTAAAGTTGTATGGCACTGTTAAAAAGGACGGTGACTCAGCATATGTTCCTATACCAAAGTTATTAGGAACGCTGTTATTCTGCCATCACCATTAAAAGAGAAAAACGTACTTAATTAACTTACTATTTACTTTAACCTAAACATATTCAATAAAATCAGCATATGGTTAAACTATTAAAACAGAAAAATAATAAAACATTATTGCAATAGAATAAAATATTAATTTTGAGTATTAATGGCCAAGTATAAGCCATTGCGTATAAAAAATTATCAATTATTCGATTTCATCAATAAAATATACTTTTCACTCGTATTTATACGAGTATTAAAAAGAAAAGCAGAAAAAAAAAACTTTAAACTAAACTTTTCAATTCAAAACTGTTATTTAGCTCCCAGACTATGAAGGGTGTGACCGCAGTTTTCAGCCAGCACGTAATCGCCAGCCGCACCTAAACGAGGTGTGTTGGTACACCCATTACCTAATTGAACAATGTACAGTCTGTACACCTTGTATATCTGGCCAGTACTTCCACCTAATGCGAACTCTTTTAGCGAAATTACAGCTATAACTAACGGTGGTTAGTACCTGGCTATACATGTCTGTTCATTTGAACCGATAATGAATGACTGCAAGTTCATCGAGGTGAAATGTTTTGATTTAGAGTTTAAGCCGTTAAAGGATGTACTTAGTGGATGTAATAATGGGTCTTTACATATGAAATTGCCGTTTTCTATAGAGAATTCGATGGGAACTCAATTTTCAGTACAATCCTTTTTACATTTTTTTTAGGAATGACAAATCCAAATCATGTTATTTCTTTTGTGTATGAGTGATACAACATTAAACTAACAGCAACATTATTTTAATTTTTGAAATGTGTCAGCTGTAAAAAAAATTACGAATCTTATTATGGAAATGGATGGCATTTATGACGAACTGTTTTTGAAGATTAAATTTTGGTTATTAAACTGACAATAAAAACAAAATTTAATACTTAGATGTAAAATGTTGAAATCAATTTTTAAACAAAAAACAAATAATGGAAATAGCTATTGAATTACAGGAATTATGAAATCATGAATCTGTAAGAAAATTTCGGCTATATATGTAAAGACCTATTATTAACAATAACCGAGTTACCACAAAACGGTGTTTAACCTTAGACAGTGTTTAAATCTGTTGTTGTCGCCTTTTCTTTCATATTGTAAAAGTGTGACAGCAACAGATTTAAACGCTGTCTAAAGTTAAACACCGATTTGTAGTAACACCGGAAAAGTTTATGCTTATGTTTATGCTATTTACTGAATTATATTTTAGATATACAATTAAAATATAATTCAGTAAACTTACTATTTTAATGGTTTTAAAATAACTTGTTGAAATTTTATGATTGATTTTTCCGGTGAATTTAAAATCCTTGAAAAGGTTTAATCAGTTATCATTCATTATTACCTGTTAAAGGGGCGTCCGCCATATAAACTGTACCGAGCCTACCAATGCAATAAACTGACTTTATGATCAACATCTGCCTCCTTCAGTTCGTAAAATTAAACCATAAAATGAGCAGCTATTAACTAAACATGTGAAAATGCCCTTTAAAACTTTTACCAATATTAATTTAATCATTTAATACAAGTTTATTTGTACTAAAATGTTGAATTTCCTCGCAAAGAGATTTCAGACTTAATTTATGTGTTGAAAAGATCTGTCAAGTAATAAGTCTGAAGATTTTTGGTGACAAAGGGCTGAAAATACACAAAATATTCGTTGATTTCACAGTCTTCTTAGTGCTGAGGCGTGTTTTTTATAATGGCATTTTATTTAAATATATTATGTGGACTCTTTTTTTTTAAAGTAATTTACAAAATTAAAAATACTTTACCTTTGTACATTTGAGCAACGATTGAAGAAAGTAACTATTGAAAATCTAAAAAAGAAAGAAATCGCGATTAGATGGAAACACGTCTTACATTGAAGGATGGACCAGTTTTAATGAAATTTTGTATAAATGAGAAATATAATTAAATATCCCAAACTGCATTTGTTATTTCTTTTGATAATCTCAAAGTTAAGACCAAAAATATAGTATAAACAACGTGTAACAAAAAGGTGTAACCATATTTGAAGAGCTTATTCAGTCAATGGTATACAACAACTTTTTCTATGGAACAAACCCTAAATTTTGAAGAAAAAAAAAAAACTCTTTCATAGAAAAATGCAATGGCGCTCGGCCGAAATGTATGGAAGGGCAGATTTTTTTTTGAGATTTCAGGGTTGGCTCCATAGTAAAAGTTGTTCTATACCATTGACCGAATAAGCTCTTCAAATATGGTTACACCTTTCTGTTACACGTTGTATAGGCGTCCCATTTCATTACTAATATGTTTATCTATTATTTTCAAACGAACATTTTCTTGGTTATTAATTTAACACTTTATTCAAAAAGACGTCTTTTACACTAAAACAATAATTTTTATCGATATTTGGTAAACATAAATTGCTTATTAGCTAAGAGGATTTAAATGAGAGCGGAATTACGAAGAATAGAATTAGCCAAAGATTCCTCTTAATTCCTTTACTGCTTCCCCGTTAACTTGCGGCCTCAAAACGGATCAAGTGGTAGCCGGATAAGTCCTGATTAGATAAGAAAAGTTTACCAGTTTGCACCGGATTCACCCGCCCTGCCTTTTACTCCTGTACGAAAATCGGAATTGAAGTTTATAAATATTGAAAATGGAGACTTTGATAGAAGAAAGGTAATGCTAACACAAGAAAATAAACAATACTAAAGAAAATGTTTTTTTTTTCTTATACATATTAGGTCTTTACAAATGAAATTGCTGTTTTCTATAGAGAATTCTAAGAAAACTCAATTTTCAGTACTAACATTTATTTTTTTAAGGAATGTCTAATCCAAATTATGTAATTTCTTATGTGTATGAATGAAACAACATTAAGCTAACAGCAACACTAATTAAATTTTTGAGAAGTGTCAGCTGTAATAAATTATAACGAATGTTATCATGGAAGTGGATGGCATTTAGGACAAACTGTTTTTGAAGATTTAACTTTATAATCAAACTGAAAATAACAACAAAGATTAATACGTATATATACGTACATCTGTAACACCTTAAAATCAAATAATTAAAATGGGTATTGAATTACAGGAAATATGAACTCGTGAACCTGTAAGAAAATTTCGGCAATTTCATAGGTAAAGACCTATTATTTGTAATAAATTTACACAGGACCACTATTGCATCTAAGCGTCAACAGTACCTACCTATAATGACGTGCACTCGCCCAAAAAGTATGAGAGTGAAAGCAGGCGACGTGTAAAAGCGATACCAAAAAAAAAATGGGGTTTTTTCGAATACATTTACTCCACTATAACGTCATCTACGTATTTCATTTTTAGGTAAATGTTTATTGAGTATAATGATTAAGATTTCTCGATAGAATTCAATTCCGAAAAGACCCTTAAATTGTTTTATTTTTTCCTGTAATTATGAAATTCTAACTAATTTCATTGTGAAATTGAAAATATTTTTGAAAAATAGCTTAGTTCATTTTATATTAATAAAAAACCGACTTTTTGCTACTTTTCCACGAATCCGTTCAACTCGCACTCAGGGTTTTTTCGCATATGGAGTAACAGGGACGCTAAAACTTTTACGTATCGCCTTAAGGGGGTACACCGTCAAAATCGACACTTTTTGAAGTTGTTTATCTGCTGTTCAAAAGAAGTGCCAGGTTTAATAAATTAGTATAACAATTTTTCTACCTTTTTCTAGATTTTAAACTATCAGAATGCGAAATGCGATTGGATAAATTTCACTCGAAAGAAATAATTATTGAAATGAGATCTAAATTTACACGTTTTTTGATATTCTGACGAATTGGGATATCATACAAACTTCAGAAATATTTATTAAGATGGGTTTTAACAATGCCTACATAACTGGTTATGGAAATTTTCATAGCTATTTTAGTTAATTTTGTATTAATCTAAAACCCATTTTTTTGTAAATTTTTCCCGATTCCCTCCCTCTCGCAATGTGGGTCTTTCCGCCTGGAGTAACGGGGACCTATGCACCGACGATATATCACCTTTATCAATCTGTTTAGGCACTTTCGCAAAATCTACAAAATATGCAAACGGTCCGGCTCATGACGTCATGCCGGAACTCGACGAGTCGCTTGGCGTCATGGCTTCGTTATAGACGTGGTGACAAGCTACAGCCTTCTACCACCTGATGTAAAAGGATTTATGCGTTACTTGTACAGTACTCCAAAGGTAAATGTGCATAAAAATATATAGCCGATCGACCGGACGTACTACGTGACCTTATTGATTGTATAGAATGTGTGAGGAAATACAAACTTTGCCTAACAGTGGCGAAGATTTGTAGGCGCATTATATGTAAATCATTGACTAAGTGATTTATGTAAAATGTTTAGATGGGCGAATCCTTCCTTTTGAAATCATTGGGGGTAATCACTTGGTTAAATCTCAGATTACGCTATTTGGGGAGCCTCCTTTAATGTTCCCTTCTTTTATTTGGTACTGTACTTAAGTAATAAAGATTTTATGTTAATAAATTTTATCTGTCGGATAAAAAGGTATACGACAGGAAGCGAATTATATATGATATAATTCGGTTGGTGTTTAAACTTCAATGTGCTATAATTATTTATGTCTGCTTTTTGGAATAAACAGATGAAATTAGGAACTTTATTTCAATAATTAAAAAAATTGTGCCCTTAAACAGATTCTATACATATTTAAGTGTTAACTACATATTTATTAATTATCATAAGGTGGTAGAGCTGATACTGGGCTCGACTGTGGAGGTACCACCATCTTACTTGAAGACCCCTCGAAGTAATTCGGGGGAGAGTAAGAGGACAGCTCACAGGCAAAAAACCAGGAGGCCCACCATGCTTGGGACCGATGGATGGTGGTATATCCATCCTAAATAGCCGGGCTTTATATGGAACAGACTGGTGACGGGCAGCGGCGTCACTGGTGTGGAGGTTCCGTTACCGCGCTCACCAACCCACCACCCAGCGTGTGTGAGTATGGGCAATTCTTCCAGGATGACCGCCGGGAGTAGCGAAGTCCTGGAAAGGCTTATATCCAACAGTGGACGAACTAGGCTGATAGTCTAGCGGCCGTTGAGGCAAAAGTGCTCTATTTCTTGAATTTCGTCGGAACGAGCTCTATTTATCAAAAACAGGTATCAAAAAATTTCTCGTAATGTCTAGATGACGATCCTGACTGTCTTCGCTTCAAAATCCGGGGACAAAAGGTATTTATGACGTAACAAAGATGGCGGCTGTGAGTTAGGTTTTTTGCCATTTCCTCGAATTCTGTTCAACCGATTTGTTATTGTGGGGTATCATTTACAAGATATTTTTATGGTCTATTTTTATTAATTTTTATAATTTATCTAAATATAATATTTTTATATATATATGAGGCAACAAGTGATTTGTCAATATAATTTTGTATATATTATTAACCATACCTTCTTAAATATACATTTAATCAAAAAATATGTAATTATAAAAAAGTTTGCATATTTAATAGGTTATCCAAAAAGGTATGATTTATTATTATACAGCTATAAACAAGCGAGCTACACTGCGACGTTGACTACTACACTGCAAAATATCGCGTCGTGAAAATTTCGAAGTCGATGCGATGTTGTACAGTTGGGACCGCCAAAAGGCTCGTTTGAAAGATATTCCAATATTCTTTATCTTTTTGTTGAATACGAAGTGCATAAATTCTTAAAACAATAATAAAAATATAATATAATATCTAATATATTACTTTACTCACGTATTTTCCAATTTAAATTTTAATAGACACATTTTTTCGCTATGATCGTTATTATCTTTTAAGAATGTTTTGACAGCTATAAATTTTAATAGGTATATAAAATATAATAATAAAACATAATTTACAATAAAATTATGACCGTTATCATTTCATTGCTCCCACTCTACGCGCGTTTTCCACAGTATAGTAGTGAAGTATTTTAAAGTAGGTGTACTCATAAACGGTTCTGCTTATACAAAAATAAAACAAATATTGGATAATATTATTTATTTATTTTTATGTTCCTAAGTTACATTTAAAACAATAAAGACAAATTATAACTAAACATCATAGCACAAAGAGTAATCAGGAAAAATCATTCTATTTATCCTCAAAATTGTATTGATTATAACACATTTCTTTTCCAGCATGGCATATACCAACCATACATTTTTGTCCTTTACTGACGCACTCAATTCTCGCAGATCTACCACCTGTCTTGCAATGACAAGTAATGAACTCTAGATCTTTTAAATATATAGGGGAGTTGGAAGTTTCAATTGGCTTAAGAATCATATTTTCTAATCTCCATCCACAGTCTTCTGGAGGTAGCAATGTTGGCAACAGGATGTCTGCAGATTTCCATACCAAAGCCTGGTAATTTGCCCTGTAAATGTGATATTTTAGGGCTTCTTTAGAAGGCGGCAATTTCTCCAAACATTTAATATGATGGAAAACTGCAGTTCTCAAATCATTGATGTCGTCAAAGCCTTGAAGAGATGGTTTTTTGTCTGTATAAACTGAAATCACGAACTTTTCGGCATTTTTAATCATGGTCGGTGTTAATGTTGCAGATCCAAAACCCTCCAGAAGCGTGTGACATTGGTCAAACTCTTTACAACAGGATTTTTGGTGAATCCTGAAAGAGAGCTTGTCGTGTCACACCCTGTTAGAGCATGGAAAGCTAACAAGTTGTTTTTTTTTTCGCTCCTAAAATTTATACAATATCATGCACAGGCACAAACTTGGGCTTTGCTGATGTGGCAAACTGAATCCATACATATTATGGTAACTTTTCATAGAAATGTGTTAACAAAAGCATGACATCCGTGTCTCTGCTCATCACATCAGCGTTTCGTAACCCATTTGGGCGGTATCGATAGCATGTAACACAAATCTTGTATCTGCTTCTTCATGTGTGCTTGATAAGTGGCTTGTGTTTCGATTTTTGTTTGTTTTTACAATAAGAGGGTCCTCAAACCCACCAAAAGCAATTCCAGATCATCTTCGTGAGTTGCTGCATAGTTTACTAATTCATGATGAAATCAATGAAAAGTTACCAAAATATGTTTGGATTCAGTTTAGCCCATCAGCAAAGCCCAAGTTTGTGCCTGTACATAATATTGTACAAATTCTAGGAGCGAAAAAAAACAACTTGTTAGCTTTCCATGCTCTAACAGGATTAACAAAAAATCCTGTTGAAAAGAGTTTGACCAATGTCACACGCTTCTGGAGGGTTTTGGATTTGCAACATTAACACCCACCATAATTGAAAATGCCGTGAAAGTTCGTGATTTCATTTTATACCGACAAAAAACCATCTCTTCAAGGCCTTGACGACATCAATGATTTGAGAGCTGCAGTTTTCCATCATATTAAATGTTTGGAGAAATTGCCGCCTTCTAAAGAAGCCCTAAAATATCACATTTACAGGGCAAATTACCAGGCTTTGGTATGGAAATCTGCAGACATCCTGTTGCCAACATTGCTACCTCCAGAAGACTGTGGATGGAGATTAGAAAATATGATTCTTAAGCCAATTGAAACTTCCAACTCCCGTATATCTTTAAAAGATCTAGAGTTCATTACTTGTCATTGCAAGACAGGTTGTAGATCTGCGAGAATTGAGTGCGTCAGTAAAGGACAAAAATGTATGGTTGGTATATGCCATGCTGGAAAAGAAATGTGTTATAATCAATACAATTTTGAGGATAAATAGAATGATTTTTCCTGATTACTCTTTGTGCTATGATGTTTAGTTATAATTTGTCTTTATTGTTTTAAATGTAACTAAGGAACATAAAAATAAATAAATAATATTATCCAATATTTGTTTTATTTTTGTATAAGCAGAACCGTTTATGAGTACACCTACTTTAAAATACTTCACTACTATACTGTGGAAAACGCGCGTAGAGTGGGAGCAATGAAATGATAACGGTCATAATTTTATTGTAAATTATGTTTTATTATTATATTTAATATACCTATTAAAATTTATAGCTGTCAAAACATTCTTAAAAGATAATAACGATCATAGCGAAAAAATGTGTCTATTAAAATTTATATTGGAAAATACGTGAGTAAAGTAATATATTAGATATTATATTATATTTTTATTATTGTTTTAAGAATTTATGCACTTCGTATTCAACAAAAAGATAAAGAATATTGGAATATTTTTCAAACGAGCCTTTTGGCGGTTCCAACTGTACAACATCGCATCGACCTCGAAATTTTCACGACGCGATATTTTGCAGTGTAGTAGTCAACGTCGCAATGTAGCTCGCTTGTTTATAGCTGTATAATAATAAGTCATACCTTTTTGGATAGCCTATTAAATATGCAAACTTTTTTATAATAACATATTTTTTGATTAAACGTATATTTAAGAAGGTATGGTAAATAATATATACAAAATAATATTGACAAATCACTTGTTGCCTCATATATATATAAAAATATTATATTTAGATAAATTATAAAAATTAATAAAAATAGACCATAAAAATATCTTGTAAATGATACCCCACAATAACAAATCGGTTGAACAGAATTCGAGGAAATGGCAAAAAACCTAACTCACAGCCGCCATCTTTGTTACGTCATAAATACCTTTTGTCCCCGGATTTTGACGCAAAGACAGGCAGGGTCATCATCTAGACGTCACGAAAAATTTTTTGATACCTGTTTTAGGTAAATACAGCTCGTTCCGATGACTTTTGTCAAAATCAAGGCCCGGCCGATAGACTATGATGGATGGATGGATGATTTATTAATTTAATGACGTCATCATATTGCGTTGAATGGTTGGATCTTTGTGAAACGTTAGTATGCGTTCAAGAAAAATAAATATGCCTTAGGTAATGTATAATGATGACGTCACTGAAGGTTAAGTCATCATTGACATCGCTTTTTTTCATTGAAAAAATTATACGTGCACTTATTTTAAATCTGTTTATTAAAACTTTCGAAACGGTTTTCAAATCGTAAATATTTTTAAAAAAAGAAGAGGTCAATAAAGAAACAAACAGATTGAGTGTCTGTAAGTGGTAGTAGAGCAAAGAAAAACGCCAGATTACAGAGAAAATGTCTGAGAAACAACTCCGATAAGAGAATTGTTTGTTTGGGTGTTACCAAGTTGTTCTATGTTCTTAGTTTTGTTGGAGAAATATTGTGCCGAATATTTCTGCTATATCGCGTGCGTGTTTGTAATAATTAGGTTAGGCTTGGCTTTCTGATACGAGTTTATATGGTACGAGAAGTGGGTTAGTTAGATAACACTGGAATATTTCCGGGAATGTTTGGTAACGCTAATTCCCGAATATTCTTCATATTCACTACAGAATAATGTATGATCTAGGCTACATTTTGCCCTACTGTTTATTCTAGCAGTGGGTTGTCTAATGATAAATGGTGTCCTTTGCGCAAGTTAAAATGTAAAAGCCTTTAGATTGTTTAATCAAGGTGAGCCAAGAGCCACTTGTGGGTTCCTTAGATATAGTGTCAAAGTGTCAAAGACGGACAATGGACAGCCTTCGCAACGACTTAGGTCACTGGAAAAGTTGTAGTAATTCCGTGAAGTAAATCTGACTTACCAATTGACACATGGTTGGTGCTTTTTATTTTTAAATTGCTCTATTTTTTTGCCAGAACATATAACATATTTTGTATATCGATTTAGTATACTAAAAGAGATGTTCCTTAGGATCGTTAGATAATTTTATGTCCAGAAAATTCCGTTTAAAATTATGACAAATAAAAATTTAAATTGTAATTTCTCTGGGTTTATAAAAAAACATAACTAAAAACAACCGTGAAACCACGGCTTTTACAATTTACCTGCGACATACCTATACAGGGTGTTAATTGGTCAGCAACTTCCGTCATAGGTATTATATTCACGATGATGCTTTTGATGAAAAATATATGTATAAAAAAGTACTTCTTTTTTCGAAAATTAATAACGATGTTTTAGGGGCGACAAAAATCGTCTTGTGTACGACATACGTGACGAAAATGACTTAACACTGGCGGAGTGGCGGCGGGGTGGGGAGGGACACCCGATTAGATAAGTACTTGCACTCCACGTCGCTACCGTTTATCAAGATAGTTTTAGGACATATAAAAAAGGGCATAACTCCTTCTTCAAGTGGTATTAATTTTTTTTATTCTGTTGTTTGAAATAGCATCATGAATATTTATAAATATATTTTATTTTGCTTTTATGAGCTTTATTTATTACCTTTGATTATTTATTAGTATTGAAACAATAAAAAATCTTACTCGATTTATTTCGACCTTCGGTCGAATGCCTGATGACGGCCCCATCATTAATATTAATATTCATGTGAGATAAGTTGTGGACCAAATCTACACCCTGTATTCCTACAGCGCGATTCAGTAAATGTCAGTTCTGTCTATTTGCACCCAGAATAGGGAGGTAAAGAGAGTACCCTATTTTGTTTGCGGTCGTACATTGTACAGAAAATGGTCTGACGCAGAAACTACTTATCCTAAGTAAACGTAGGACAGTTCGAAACGCGTAGATATAACATATTTCAACAATATAAGTACGTACCGTTGGCTAAGCTTGGACCTTCGATAGAGCTAGGACTAGTCCGGACCTGGAGATTTGTTCCTTTCTTGCCAAAATGGTAGCTGTAAAAATATGCTTTATCGATTTTTATCGATATTTTACATTTTGTATTATATAAATATTTCTATATAAATAAAAAAAATGAAAAATAAGACTCAAGATATATTTCGGGCCCTACTGGGATCGCCATCAATTGAGATATTACAATAATATATCTCAACTGATGCCGGGCACAGTAGGGCCCAAAATATATTTTGAGTTTTATTTTTCTTCTCCCCAGAGAGATATATATTCATAAAATACAAAATAAAAGTCTTTAAACGACTAAATATTATTTCTTAATAACAAATTATCATTTATGGTACAACAATAAGATGACATCCAATAGTACCTATTTTAATTTACCTACCTATATATACCTTTGTGTACCTATATATCATTTTAATTTCGGAAAATCCTTTCTTAGCTGGCGCTTGCATCTTGTAAGGTATGTACCATCGAAGAAATTGCCGCAGACACACTTTTCGCTCTTATTACCAAATGCGGGTGAAAAGTGGATCTGCGGATTTTTCCTTGATTTGTACGTTCTATGGTTTCAGAAATTTTGTAATGAGCGAGTGAGTGGGTGAAATTTTGCTGAAATATAGACGCTTTTATATACATATAGGTAGGTATATAACTCTGTTTAACTTATATCGTTTATAATGGGTGTCTCAAAATCTACTTGGATTTAATTTTTTTAAATAAACACATACATTGGAGATTGCCGCTGACCTACTCAATGCTCTTATTACTATTGCAGTGCGGGTGATGAGTGGGACGGCGGGCTTTTCTTCGAAAGTCTTACTTTGTTTAAATATTTATTTATAATTCTGTCGCAACTATGGATGAAGGAGCGAATTTCTCCTACTACAGGTGAAAAGTTAAAAGGAGAATTCGATAACAAAAACTGATAAATATGTTATATAAATAAATTTTATTTTATTATAGTCTTTATCTTTTCGATACAGAAAGAAAAAGACAGACCGCTTAAATTAAAATGCATAAAAAGCGTTATTTTTTCGTTTCGTTCGTTTGTCGTATAAATTGGTATTTCAACGGATTTATAACAGGTATTTACCAAACTTAAGGCTTAAGTCTCTTATTTATGAGGAAACAGAGAATCTTCTTGTCTCTCCTTTTAAATGCTAAATGTAAAATTTAGTAAACACTTATTGTTTTTCATAAAGTCATTGACAGACACACACACACACACACACTCCCTCTCACACACTACACATACTCCCTAGTAATAAATATACGGATCCCAAGACCTCAGTCGTAGGGCTAGGAAACACACACACTAACATACACCCCTCTTCCTACACACACAGTCTCATTCTCATCCTCACTCTTCACACAGACCCAATCTCTCACATGCTCTTGATTTATTTATTTATTATAAGTTAAGCTGCATGCTCTTTTTGTTTTTTATGTAAAAACTCTGTACAGGCTAGGCGCCTATAGCATCTGTATATACACCCTTGTAGGCTTCAAGGTAATCCTATCCTATTATTGTGCAATTTTTAGATAAATAAAATCATATTCTATTCTAAACTTTTCTATGGAATTATATTTCACTAAAAATGTTCAGTACATGTACCAGTGTATTAGGTTTGATGAGATCGAGGCATACCAGATAAGGTACTAAAAACGGACTGGTTTCAGACTAAGGTACATAATCTAACTGCCAGGGTTTTGTCTGCAGGGTACATTTCCAAAAAAAGTGGTTGCTTGTTTCTTCTAGAAATGTTTTAGGTTTTACGGTCTTACATAAAAAAATAACCTTTTCTGTGTAATACTATAACAGTTGGCGAGATATTTAAGAAGCAATGTCGAAAGTACCCGGAATAGAAGAGCTTGTATGACTAGATTTATGGATGTCCACATCCAGGTGAAAGAGGTGTGGCAGGATCGTAGCAGATAGAAATCTGTTGTCTCTGCCTACCTCTCTGGGACACAGGCGTGAGTATATGTATTTATGTATGTAATCTATGTAATATCTTTCTTGAAAGTATTGAGATACTATGGATGCTTTGAAGATAAGTACGAGTCGTATCACTTGAAACTTTATATTTTACGCAAGGTGATTTTGGAAAACATGATATACCTACTTGCGTTTTAAATCAGTTGAGTTATCAATATCGCTAAAACAATATTTAAACAATGAATAGTAGGCAAGGTCGTGAAATATGCCCATTTTACGGTTTAACACGGTTATGTACGAGAAAGCTTTCAAGTGCTTTTGTAATAAACGAATGAAATGTTATTAAGAGAAGCTCACGTTGTTATTTTAGATAGACTACGAGCGCACAGAAAGTAACGTTACGTCATCAAGCAAAAAAAATTACAAATACATTAGCAATTTATTGTATGCACACAATCGACTGTGAATTGATTTTTTCAAAGAAATCGTTAGTACCAGCATAGGATGCGCAAATTTTATTTTAAGGCGCTACGAAAAAAAAAAACGACACTTTAAGAACTTGCATATATTATTCATTAAATAAAGTATTATTTTGAAAAAAAATATATATTTTTGGATTCTTTTTCTAGGGATCTGTTAAAACAGAAACGCGATTGGAGAAATTCGGCTCGATAGAAATATTTATTGAAGTGAGGTCATTTTTGGCACTAATTCTCCTGGTTTGACAATTTAGAATGACATATGGAATGCAATTAAATTTTATTAGATGGGTTTTAACGATATCTAGGACCTGGTTAAACGAAATTTCAATAATACTTTAGTACATTTTATATCAATAAAAAACCGACTTTTTGCTACTTTTCCACGAATCCGTTCCTCTCGCTCTGAGGGTTTTTTCGCATATGGAGTAACAGGGACGCTAAAACTTTTACATATTGCCTTAAGCACCTTTAAATACGCTTTATCGAACATACTTGTTACATTTCGAGGCAATTTTTTCATATGAAAAATTTCGATTTTTTATTGACGCTCCAGGTTGTGTCAGCCGTCCCTATTTATTTTGATGTTGTTTTTTTTCCTACATTACTGCATGTCATATTTGCCGTTTCTTGTTACTCGATGGCGTAACGTGACCTACAATGAGCCCGTAGTCTATAAACGTATTTGTTTTCAGTGTATTTCAGTTGAAAATCATAGACTATATCTTGATAACTAATTTATAAAGCATGGATTGTTTCTGTTGATGCCACAAATTGTAATTACGAGTAGTATACGCGTGTTCAAATTTTATATAATCAATTCTGCGATACGTATATTATATATAATATATAATTCATCTAGAAGCCGAGTTATTATATAAAAACGCAGTTTTTCGTGAGCGCGTGTTTCTTGGTGGTCGTAACAGCCACGGCTCAGAGCACACTATTTTAAACTAATTATTATAATTTTTTATAGAATTTCAAAAAGGCGGGTTTTTTGCAATCTGTCTGCCAAACCACTCTTAACTTATTCGCCTTGACTTTTAGTTTATTTTACTTGACCGCTAAGAGTGGCGAAATCTTGGAAAGATCTAAGTGGCGTGCACAGAACTTTTTGCTGGAAAAGCAAACAATTGGTCAAGAACAACAATAAAAAAATATAAAAAAATTTAAATATAACCTTGAAAAAAAAAGTTTGTATATGAAATTTTCACTGGCGTCATACAAAAATTTTTTTTTCAAAGTGATATTTAAATTTTTTCATATTTTTTTTATTGTTGTTCTTGACCAATTGTTTGCTTTTCCAGCAAAAAGTTCTGTGCACGCCAAGTAGATGAACCAAGCTGATGGATGGATGGATGGATGTCGTCGCCGGATGGTTAAATCAGCCTCTTAATTAGACGCCTAGGGGAGCAATTAAATAAAAGCATCAAATTGAATGATCAATGTGTAAGTTAAGTTACCTTAACGTTTAACGTGTTGGCTGCTCGAGATGGTCAAACCAAAAGCCATCATATCATTTAAATTTAGTTAATTTTTCTGCCACCAAGCGCTAGCAGTCCAAAATTATGAAGGAGTCAACAGAGAATCGTATAAATTTCAGTTTCGTTACGTTTTGTAATGGAAAATAAAATAAATAATATATTTTTTTAACCGTTTTAGAACTTTAATCGTCTTAGAAGTTTTTCTTGAAGAAAAGTAGTTTCAATGCACCTGTTTGATTTTTAATCCTTTCTACTCACTTTTAACACCTGCATTTTTCTTGTATCGGTATTCTCATAAAAACTAAATTCCACCCATCTTATGGTCTTTTGACCACGTTAAAAATATATCAAAATACCATTTACATAAAAGGCTAAGCACCGTTCAGCCCTCTAGTTAAACGTTGCGTTTAACTATTGGGCTAAGCCTTTTAAGTGGATGCCACAATTTAAATAACAACCTAGCCTTCCAATTAAGGCACTACGGAAAAAAAACGACACTTTAAGAACTTGCATATCTACTTCAGTAAATCATGTATTATTTTGATAAAATAGTACATTGTTTTTGGAATTTTTTTCTAGTGATATGTTAAAACACAAACGCGATTATAGATATAAATATTAGAAATATTTATTGAAATGAGGTCTTTTTCGACACCATTTCTCCTGGTTTGACAATTTAAAATGACATATGGACTGCAATTATATTTTATTAGATGGGTTTTAACGGTATCTAGGACCTGCCCCCCTATTCTGTATCTTTAGTTGCCAACTGAACGAGGTGCGTATCATCAAAAACATAGATAAAAATTGAAATTTCAAGATTGCCTTCAGTGGGTATTGAACTATTAACAATCTGTGTCGTCACTTCAAGTGCGAACATATCCTTAGGACATAGGAATTCGATAGTATATCTATGTTTTTGATGATAGACACCCAGTCCAGAAGGCAACTAGAGATCCATAATAGGCCCACTGGTTAAAGGAAACGTTGATAGCAACTTTAGTACATTTTATATTAATGAAAAACCGACTTTGTGCTACTTTTCCACGAATCCGTCCCTCTCGCACTGAGGTTTTTTTTCACATATACAAGGTGACTTTTTGATCATCGTGCAAATTCATACCAGAGGCTTGGTAAGTGATCAGTATCATGAATCGACGACAATTTTTGTGAAATTCGTATAATGCAATTTCGACTTCCCATAGTCTTCCCAGTCCTGAGTGAATCACTATGGGGAGACGAAATTTCATTTTATGAATTTTACAAAAATCATTATTAGTTCATGATGCTGGTCACTTACCAAGGCTCAAGTATGAATTTGGACGATGTTCACAAATTCACCTTGTATAGTAACAGGGACGCTAAAACTTTTACATATTATCGCCTCCATCCATCAGCTCGTATTCGTCCACTGCTGGACATAGGCCTCCCTAATATTACGCCACTTTTGGCGGTCCTCAGTCATCTTCATCCATAGCCGCCACCCGCAACGTCCTTCAGATCGTCAGTCCAGCGGGCACATATCGCCTTAAGAGGCTGAAATTATAGAACTTACTAGAATTTATAGAACTTACTAGAATTTATAGAACTTACTCTTACCGTGATACATTAAATTCAGTCAACGCAATAACATGTTATTCCTTTGAGATGCCGTTCACATTGGGTTTCTAGAGGTTTACAAAGTTTTGTATTTAAGTTTACCTACAAGTCTTAAGTAAGAAGACTACAGATATGTTTACATCCGTTCTTCAACACCTGACGACGACGCGGCGGTAAACTTCACTGATTGGTTAACTTCAAAACTTGAGAGTTCCGTAATTGACGCATTACAATTTGCTAGCTAAACTATTTAAAACTAGCTTTTGACCGCGGTTTCGGCCGCAATTATTTAGTTTGCATTTTACTGGCATAAACAGTAAGTAGCCTATGTCACTGTCCGACCCATAAATTATCATCTCTATGCAAAAAATACCTCGATCCGTTGCTCCGTTGCTCCGTTGCTGCGCGAAAGAAGGACAAACCAACAAACTAACAAACTAACAAACCAACAAACCAACAAACTAACACACCAACAAACCAACAAACCAACAAACCAACAAACCAACAAACCAACACACCAACAAACCAACAAACCAACAACCAACAAACCAACAAACACATTTTCGCATTATAATAGCGGATTACTTGCGGTTGCTTCCCTCCGATCCTCAGAGCGGAGGGAAGCGACCCCCCCTTACTTTAACAGAATATATCATGAATACCTACCTATGCGAAAATACGTGAATCAAGGCTAACAAATAAATAATATAAATATTTCTCTCTTTCCCTCCCTCTGTCTCTCTCTGTCTCCGTCTCACTCTCCCTCTTTCTTTATCTCTCTTTGATGAAACGATAAATTTCATACAATTTAAAATCGAGTAGAACATTAAGTATATAAAATTCCTAGGAACCTTAGAAAAGTCCTAGTAAATGTATTATTTATGCATCTTCAATAAATCACTTCCTAAATTAGCTTGGCAATTTATAAATGTCCCAAAAATTTTACACGATTCCTGAATCACATAATTCATAAATTTCCGGTGACAAATAAAGGTGTAGGTATAAGCGAAATACCATTATAACATTTACCCAAACCAAAAAATATTTAAAACTAGTTTTTAAAAATATTTTTTTTTTCTGCCAACCAGGCACTCGCTAATACTACGAGTATAAGATTTTTTGAAATTAAAATTTCAATAGGAAAATGTGACGATGGCATTGAAAGAAGAGTGAATGCGGGATATAAAGCGAATGGATCCCTACACTCCTTTTATGGGCAGCCAAAATGTGACTGCAAAGGCACGATTGGCGGTTCATAATGGAGTGTTGATTTATGTGAATGTTGGGCCATCAAAGTAGAGTGAATGCAGTGGAAATACGTTCCTAATGTGTATTGTAAATGTAATGTAAAGTAATGTGTGGTATAAAATTTAATGACAGAGTCAGAAATATCGACATACGGGATCGTTGCGGCCTGAAAGAAGGTGTATTGACTAGAATAGAAAAAGGAATGCTTCGGTTGTTTGGACATGTAGAGTGACGAAAGAAATTTATGTGGACGGCACAGCTCGACCAGGCCGTCTAGAACGACGTATGCTGACCAAATTGGTGACACACTGAAGAAGGACCATGTCAAAAGTACCCGGAATAGAAGAGCTTGTATGACTAGATTGACGGATGTGGAAGAAGCGAAAGAGGTGTGTCTGGATCGTAGCAGATGGAAATCTGTAGTCTCTGCCTACCCTTCTGTGAGTTTGAGTAGATGTATGTGTGTATTTACAATTAAAAATGTGTGTGTTTCAAGATTTTCAAATTTGTACATACTTAAGTAGGGCTGGAACCCTGCCGTAGGCGTAGGCTAGTAAGCAAGTAATTTATAAAAAGTTCTCTTGTATCCAATTTAAGTATCTTGAATGCATATGCATTGCAATACGGATTGATACTTTGGGGTAACTCATCTGACGTGGGTAGGGTGTTTAAAATTCAAAAGAAGTGCCTTAGACCCATTTGCGGATTATATTTCATGGACCACTGCAAGCCATTCTTCAAAAAGCTTAAACTTCTATCTTTACCCTGCATGTACGTAGAACAAATTGCAGTTTTTGTACAACAAGAGGCAGAATATTTTCCTAAAAAAAAAGAGCTCAGCCAAAGATCACAAAGAAAAAAGGGAGGCGAGAGACTTTACATACACCATTGTAAACTGAGCCTAGTTAAACAAAACGTCTTCCAAATGGCAGTCAGAGTATTTAATGCTTTACCAGACGATTTTAAAGATTTACCACTGAACCAATTCAAGAGCAAACTTCACATGTGGCTAGTCGACAAATGTTTTTACTCGATGGATGATTTTTTTAATTATAATAATAATTTTTAACGTTAGTTTATATAGATTGACATTCGTATTCTTTTTAAATTGACGATTCACATAATTTAACATTATAGATTGACATTCGTATTCTTTTTAAATTGACGATTCACATAATTTAACATTATAAATTGAGTTATTTTATATATTTATTTGTAATTCAGATTTTAAGGTTTAAGGTCAATTGTTTCTTTGTTTGTGTTTATTTAGATAAATATTTGTACGCCAAATTTGGCAGATTTTTGAGGAATGACATATTTAGGCATATTGTAACACCTAATTTTTAAGGACCAAAAGTTAAACAAATAAATTTTTCTATTCTATTCTAAGCTTAAAATAACCTCATATTTTTAAAAAATTCTGTTATTTCTTGTACCATAAGGTAAATGTTATTAAAAGATACCTTTCCTTCCTCAAAGTGAAGTCAAGGGGTGGTTGGTATAGCGCAAGTATTGAACTTTTCAAAGTTTTCTCATATCTCAGAAGTGATATCATTTTCTTCTTCAATATAATAATGTTGAAAGATTTTTGATAAGTCACCTTAAAGTTTTAAAGGTTATTCTATTACATTATTTGCTTTAATATGAGATAATATTATGTCTAAAATTTGTGAAACTCTTGTATAATTGGATACCTACCAAAGTAAAATTATTGAGATTTTGCTGCCGTAAATAATAAAATCAAAGTACAACCAGTGAAACAAATTGAGCAAAACAAATCTAAACCAATTACAATTCTATATTTGATTAGGTTTTTGAAAAAAAAGCAACACTTTTAGTCGACCTGCTTGTAGAGTGAAGTGTTAGTTGCATTTTGCGGTCGACATTGGAGACACCTCTGACACCCTCGGTCGGAGATTCAGTCGTGACGATATAATATATCTTTGACTAAAATAGTATACTTTTGGGTTCAAATACAATACAATATAAATATAAATCTTTATAGCATGCAAAAAAAACAAAATAAATAGACAATTTCAAATAGTAAAAATTAGATACAATTGGCGGTCTTATCACTAAAGAGCGATCTCTTCCATACAACCTTTGGATAAAGGATCTCTTAAAATAAAAGAAAATGTGTAGAGGTGGCGTACATAATAATTAGATACCATTTTTCGAAAAAATATATAATACACGTAAATAATATAATTGTACACACATATACATATATATATAAACATAACTATACGTAAATAATAAATTTAAAAAAAATTTATCAAAGTAAAAGATAATTTTTAACCAGAGTTTTGAGCACTTGTAAGGAAGGATGGAGCTTGTCTTATAGCGAGAGGAAGGGCATTCCATAGACGCGTATAGCTTCTACAGTAAACGACTTAACATAATAATTCTATAAAGACCGATGGTACCGAAGCAACACTTTTGCCGACTTCTTTCTTCCTGAAACGTTATGTTATCTAGAAGTCGGCGTTCTTATATTGGTTTCTATGTTGCTATATCGTAGGAAATACGCCGACTTCTAGATAACATAATGTTTCAGGAAGAAAGAAGTCGGCAAAAGTGTTGCTTCGGTACCATCGGTCTTTATAGAATTATTTTTAACTTTTTAGTGAATGACTGCTGTTACTATTGAAGTCGGTTGCTATTTTTTTGTTAAAAGTTTATTTTATTTCACATTTTTTAGTGTTGCTGGGTTAAATTGTGAGGTATAGGTAGTTCTTGCAAACGTGGTGTTAATATGAAACGAAGTTCAAGTGAGTATAAGTAGCCATGTTTGAGTAGCTTTCTGCTATCAGCACCACATATCGAGTTACAGCATATCGAGTTATGTGCTGTCATCCGTTGAAGAGTTCTACGGTGATGAAGCCAAGATCGAAATTCAGGTGGGTACACTGGCAATTTTCAGCAATGCCCTGCAAGGAGCACCCTAACACAAACTGGTTGCCGCAATCTAAAGTTATGTGCTGTCATCCGTTGAGGAGTTCTATGGTGATGAACCCAGGATCGAAGGTCAGGTGGGTATTCTGATAATCTCCAAGTAATACCCTTGAATCAGCACCCTAACGCAGTGATTGCCGCAATCTCGAGTTATGTGCTCTGATCCGTTGAAGAGTTCTATGGTGAATATGTTGATGAAGCCAGGATCGAAGGTCAGGTGGAAGAATGTCGATTTTCAAGTAATACCTTGTAATCAGCACCCAAGTACATAGCGATTGCCTCAATTTCGAGAGATATGCTGTCATTTTCTGAGGAGTTCTACTGCCTATCTCTGAAGACCTTCATCAGATCATGACCAAACCCAAAATGGGACCTACCTGGAAGTATACTCTTTTAAACAAAAAAAGAATTGTTCAAGTCGGTTGGGAAATGACGGAGTTATGGAGTAACAACGCCAAAAAAAAAAAAAAAAAACATACACTCGAATTGAGAACCGCCTCCTTTTTGAAGTCGGTTAAAAACAAGAAGCAGAGTTAATATAATAATATAAGGTAAAATAATATTTCAATGCAAGTGCTCGTAAAGGCCCACTTTTTATGCATCAAAACCGAACAGAGAGTCGATTATTTTGCCCTAGGGCTTTATTTTTTTTTTTTTTTATTTACTTACAATGGTTGGCTAACCTGCAGCTTTTCCTGTGTACCATAAATGTTTTACATTTTTTTTAATTGTTTAACGGCTCTGGATACAGTCCTTTTGAGCCAATCATAATTTAAAGTTCACAAGATTATATTTGTTTTATTTCCTCACACTATGCATTGAAAAACGTAGTATGATACACGGGCGTAAAAGCAATAAATTACTCGGTTACGTTTAAAACGCTCGTGTTTTAAATCGTCCTCGTAATTTATTCCTTTTCGCCCGTGAAGCATAAACTACTATTAGTTGGCGAAACTCAAAACATAGGTAGTACTAGTCTATATGAACCATTGTTCGTATGGGAGCTAAGTGAAATTTTTCGCCTTTCCATACTGGATCAGTCAGCTGATCGGTTCAATTTGTATGGGAGGAAGCAGGGAGGAAGAGAAAAAAAATGCAAATTTCGCTTTGCTCCCGTACAAACAATTTTTCATATAGATTAGTACTACCTATGTTTTGAGTTTCGCCAACTAATATTATTTAACCTTATATTTATTGAGTAGGGAATCTTACGAAAACACTCTGATTAAAACACATCAGGCACACAGTGTGTGCTCTACACGCCGTCTAAGCGAAGTTCGGGGGAGTTTCCATACAAATCGTATGCGTGTGTTTGTACTGGTTTGTACCAAGATTCACTACTCTATAAATATATAGTATTAATTGAATGAAATACATTTTTTTGAATGAAAAACATTTATTTAAAAAACACGAAAGCATATTCTATTTGCAAAACATCCGCCAAACCGTGCGGTTTGTAGGCAGAATAGCCTCGGTTTACATATATAAAACGCGTCTAGCATATGGAAACACAATACGCAATAAGCAATACGCACAACAACCCAGTCAGTAAACAATACTTTATGTTTTCTAGATTTACATTTCCTATGTAAGTTTAGATAGATAGAACAATTTAACTTTCTTTTTAAACACACATTTGGAGTATGACTCATTTCTTAAGTCAGCTTTGCAATGCTTAACGTCAAATAAGTATCCACTACGGACGCAAAGGCTACAAACTCTGTTCTTCTGTGATTCCGATAATGCTGTTGCTCTTAACAAGCTCGCCTCTTTGTAACGAGCCCCAAGCCAGTAATCTGTGGGGCTGATCTGCGTCGCGTTTCCCGCTCAATGGGATTTACTTGTTTTGTAACCGCCATTTAAGGCCAAGTACTAATTGAGTAGGTACTCTGTTTAATTCGAGCTCTCGAACTTTATGAAGGAACTTGGTTTTAGGCCAAAAGGTTAAAAACAACTGTAAACATTCTAAATTAAATTATATATATTAACAAGGTTTGTCAAGTTGTAGTATTTTGTGTTGTTAAAGGGTTCAGCAAAATGTTGGTGTTTGTCTGACTGTCTGTCAACAGCGTAACTCAATAACTTTCCATTAATTTAAACTTTCAAACTATTTTGTAAGAATACGTTTCTTATAAAGTCTTTCAAAAATACTGTAATCGATACGAAATCGATCTAAAATACGAGGAGTACTCATCTCTACGATGTTTTTGGCATACATTCACCTGCTTGGACTTTCTGCTAACTTCTGACCTTGATAAATACACGGTTTCGATTTCATCCCCGTAGCGAGCACCCAACCAATCTGTGTCCTAGTGTACATTGTGTACAATATTTTATGTGCAGTAATAGTATATTACGATACGAGAGCGATGAAACGTTTTCTGACGAGTGTGAGTTTGCGGCACGAGCCGAAGGCGAGTGCTGCAATCACACGAGTCGAGAAAAAGTTTCTCGCACGAGTTTCGTATAATTTTTTATAGCACAAGTAAGGTAGGTAACTAATTAGGAAACAATTTATGATACATTTGTTAAATAGGTGCTCCCATACTAACTAAAATGAAAAGGTGCTTCCATACAAACTAAAATAACAGACTTGGCTTTACATAAGATCTCACAACTTTTTACGGTGGAAAGATTGCATTGCGAGACTTGACATTTTTGTACATTTTATGTTTTTGATGGGATGTCTTTAATGCAAAGTAGCATACCACCAACGTCATCTAGTGTCATACAAATTTATAGATGCAGCTGGAAACATACATTTTGTATAGACTTTGTATGGAAATATTAAATTACCAACCGCAAAAACATTTTTATATTTTTTTGTTGCAATGTTCACTTAAGACTAACCGCATGCAAAATTTTAAGTTTGTAGGCCTGCTAGAACACCTTTAGACTTTTGATGATGTGTCAGTCAGTCAGTGACAAAATAAGGGAACTTTGACTTGAGATATTTCGTAATCAAATATAGGTACAAAGTTGTAATTTGGGGTCAGAAGTAGGTTTAGTAAGTACTCTTGGTTACTGAAATTTCAGACTTCTAGCTTTACCCACAACGAAGATACAGGGGGGTTGAAAGTGCCGTGAGTTGCTTCGAGAAAAGGATGGTACGGCCGTTCCGCGTTTTTTTGCGAGACTCGTAATTTTCGTAATTTTGAATTGAAAAATTATGCAATTTAAAAGGATTTCAAATTTTTCGTAAATATTTCAAATAATGTACATAATGTATGAACTTGAATTGCTCTAATACTGTACAAAAAAAACATTGAACATATAAAAGATTTGTGTGTATGTTGTTTTATTATTTTTGGCGAGGTAAGCTTTAGAAAAATAAACGAGCAACATTCACGTCACAACTACTCGTACGGAAGTTAGAAACAAATGCGGAAACAAATAGCCGAAAGTAGATGATAAATGGTGTTTTTCTTACCATGACAAATAACTACCACTTTTTTGGATGACTATCATTTCTGGGAATGCTACGGAAACGGACGAGGTGCTACCACGCAAGTCTTCAATGAGAACGAAAACCATCTTTAAAAAGTATTAAATAGAGTCCAAATTCGTGTAGCACATTTTCGCGCACCTGTGCTAAAAAAATCCATAATTATTTTAAATTATTTTGAAAGTTGTAATTCGTACTTTTATGGAAAACTAATGCTTACATAAAGAAATTTATAATTAATCAAATATCAAATGAAAAGATCTTGCTAAGTTTCTAGCCCTTCTTCTTAGCAAGGCTAATCGAATCGGCGGAGTTAGCACGTATTAATATATATATATTTATATGTATATATACAACGTGTAACAGAAAAGTGTAACCATATTTGAAGAGCTTATTCAGTCAATGGTATAGAACAACTTTTACTATGGAACAAACCCTGTAACACGAATAAAAAAAAGTAACTGTTCCATAGAAAAATGCAATGCCGCTCGGCTGAAATGTATGGAAGGGCAGATTTTTTTTTGAGATTTCGGGTTTGGCTCCATAGTAAAAGTTGTTTTATACCATTGACTGAATAAGCTCTTCAAATATGGTTACACCTTTCTGTTACGCCTTGTATATGGAACCTATTAGTATCGTATAAAAATTACTGTCTAGCCATTTTTTTATAATGATAATAGACGAAGATATCGATTAAATTTGTACTGGGTTTACTAATTTATATATTAAAACCATTGACGTAAAAAAGAAGGCGGACGGACTTTCGATTACCAACAATTGAAACACTGGCGGTGTTACTACAAAACGGTGTTTAACTTTAGACAGTGTTTAAATCTGTTGTTGTCGCCTTTTGTTTCATATTGTAAAAAAGTGACAGCAACAGATTTAAACACTGTCTAAAGTTAAACATCGTTTAAACGCCCTTTTGTAGTAACACAGTGGGTGTATATGCCGTATGCCGATCCACTTGTACGTACGACCCTGCACGCATACATTCACATTATAGTATGCCAATTTCCAAATTACTCACACACTTACGAACCGCCGCCATTGCTATGCTCTACGAATAATAATTATTCGTAAGCTATGCTTCAGTAGTTGCTTAGCTAAGACTCTGTCCACCTTTCTTTACGTCAATGATTAAAACCCGTAAAGCGGATTCGGAATCAAGTGTTATCGAGAATTTATAATTTACAGCTTAATATTGACAAATTATAATAGATTTCAGTAAAGCCGTGTTTCTATTTTACAAAGTGACTATCTATGAGCAGAAATAACTGTTCGTTGCGTCTCAAGGGAAGACTCTTAGATGAACCTTGGAGATCCCGGGCCTGTCATTCACCTTTCAGATGTCGTTGACCATCCCATACAGGTATCTTACTTACCTTCGTTGACGACATAGATCAGAGAGGAATAACCTCATCCCTAGACATAGACAAACTACCCCTAGAAGTGCAATGACACTTGGTTTGTTCGAAATAAATTCCGACAACTTTCAATGCGCTTTCACGCGCTCTGATTGGCTAGCCACGCAGTAATAGAAATAGAAAATCCCCGATAAGTGGAAATGAGATGCATATAATTAAGGCAAAACCAAAAAAAATGGGGTTTTTTCGAATCCATTTACTCCACTATAACGTCATCTAAGTGTTTCATTTTTGGGTACCTAAATGTTTATTAAGCATTTGATTAAGATTCTCACTGAAGGAAAACGCGATTGGATGAAATTTTCTCGATAGAATTTAATTCCGAAAAGACATCGAAATTGTTTTATTTTTTCCTGTAATTCTGAAATTCTAATTAATTTAATTGTAAAATTGCATTCAAAATGTGGAAAAATTATGTATTTGTAAAGTCTCCTTGAAAATCTTTTTGACAAAATAGCTTAGTACATTTTATATTAATAAAAAACCGAATTTTCGCTACTTTTCCACGAATCCGTCCCACTCGCACTGAGGGTTTTTTCGCATATTGAGTAACAGGGACGCTGAAACTTACGTATCGCCTCTCTTTGTGCAAAAAACACTGATTAGTTAGCGAAGTCGGACGGTACGGCATTTTCTACTCGGGCCTAGTTGTTGGATGTCCCTTGACAACACAAAGGATCATAACGAGTGAAATCACACTTCGTATGAAATTGAGTAAATTGACAGATAGTCCGATGAACTCAGATTGGTTTACATGAACTCATCGGAGAAATCTCTTCATAACGTGCTTATAGTTAGTTTGTAGGTTTCAGTAATAATATCATCAAATTTAAGAAGGTAAATGAGCTACAAAAACTCTTCAAGACTTGTTTTTATTACATAAACGAATAATTTCTTACAATCTCTAACTTTATTCATCAAAACGATAAAAACAAACCAAACTCTCTTAGCCAAATAAAATGTAAGTCACGAAATGCTGCTTAAGTTGTATTTTTGTTTTCAGTCAACTCATTCTCAAGGACTGTTCTCGGCAAATTATCAGAAAATTGAGGAAAACTTTGCCTAGTTTTTTCCTTCTCCGACATCGATCTTGAATAAATAAGGGATAGAGGAAAATTAATGGATAGTGTGGAAGTTTACCTTGAGATTGTTACTTAGGGTTCCTTGTGAAAACTGTTACCTTTATACCACTTCGAATTGTTTCAGTTTCTCTGTTTGCAGCATAAACTCAATTACTGCTTTACTGATTCTAATAAACTTAAATAAAATGTAATATAAACATAAAGTAATATAAACATAATGTAATAGAAACATTATGTAATAAGTAAAACATCTTACAAATATTTACATTATATAAATAAAAATTCCAAAATATAACCATATACAGGGTGGAAAAAATGTAAGGGCCCTGGAGGGGAACTACCTTAAATCCTTTAGTTAGCTCATTTTACTGAAAGGAAACATTCCTTTATTTTTAAAAAAAACAAAACTGCATACAAAGATATTCTGAAATTCGCTTCTCTTACTCGGGAATCGAACCAACTAAAAATTAAAAAAATAAACCCTCGCTATTTTATTTTACGAATCGGTAGGATTATTGTTCAGGATAAAATTTGTCTAATAAACCTTTAGTGTTACACTCATCTGTTGTACGAGATACCCATGAAATTGTATATTTATTACAAGTTCTTTATGTACTTGCTACTTGTAAAGTAATAATGATACGCCAATATTACACAATGACAGCACGGAATGAAAGCAAAACAAAACAAAATTTTAAATTCGAACGAATACTTTTATTGATTTTAAAAATGTTGAAAGTTATCTTTCGAACTTCAAATTTGTTGCACCGCGTTGCAAAAAAAATACGTTCCCTTTTTAAACTTTTCGTCAGTACGGTAGTGCAAAAAGGAATTGTGCTGTGCATAGATTTATTATTACCATTTAACGATTTTCTTATTGAAGTCTTCAACAAGGTACTTAAGATAAATAACATTAGCAAGCTTGTACTTCATACGATATCTTTGGATGTCAGAGAGATAAGAAAATTATAACGTTTCATTTACTTGTTACAAGTGAACAGTACTAGGTATTGTTAACAAAGAACTTGTAATAAATATTTAATTTCATTGGTATCTCGTAGAACAGATGAGTCTAAGACCAAATGTTTATTAGACAAATTTTATTCTGAACAATAATCCTACCGATTCGTATCATAAAATAGCAAGGGTTTAATTTTTAAATTTTTAGTTGGTTCAATTCCCGGTTGAGACAAGCAAATTTCAGAATATCTTTGAATGCAGTTTTGTTTCTTTTAAAAAATAAAGGAATGTTTCCTTTCAGTAAAATGAGCTAACTAAAGGATTTAAGGTAGTTCTCCTCCAGGGCCCTTACATTTTTTCCACCCTGTATATGTATATCGTCACAACATGAATCCCCAAGGAGGTGTCAGAGGTGTTCCGAGTGTGAACTGTGAAATGCAAGTACATAAGAAATACACACTTGGTACACCCGCATTTCACCGACGATTATTACGTGCTAACGTGATTACTGCTGAACCCTACCGCCGTTCTTCGGGCACAAATACACGTTTTTTAGGGCATGCAGGTTTCCTTACGATGTTTTCCCTCACCGTTCAGCAAGTGGTAAGTAAGACAAATACTATGCACATAAATTCCGAAAAATCCATTGGTGCATGCCCGACCGGGGATCGAACCTAGATCTCAACATTGAGAAGCTAGCGTCCTACCCCTAACATTATATTAAACCTTACAAACAAGTGCAAAATTAGACTTGCCCCAAGAAACTGAAAGCATCTTTTAGCCAAAAGTTCTTTGTGGTTTTCTATAACGAGTTATCTTCTACCTTCGAACGGTTCTATACAGCTTTCGAAATTGCTATGTGCTTCGTCTTTTAAAAATACTTGTTGTAGGTACTCGCCAGCTAACTTTGCTGCTGTGAATGCTAATATGCCATATTATAAATGCCATAAAATATGCCAAACACGATTTTAGAACAAACTAGTTTGGCCTAGGACAGAGTGGTTTAAGATTGTCTTGTATTTTCTTACCCCTTAGTTATAAGTAGATATAAGTAAGTTGTCTAGTATAAGTTTTATTATGTTACTGATATTTAAAAAAAAGACATGATCTTGCCAAGTTGCTTGCCCTTCTTCGTAGCAAGACTAATCGAATGGGTGGAGGTAAGCAAGTATTTATATATGTAACCTATTAGTATGTAGTATACAAGGTGGGATTTGGTCGGCCGTCTGGATTCGTGCTGGGGGCTCGGTTGGTGATCATTGAACCTTGTTCCTGATCCCTGGCCGGGTCTTCGGTATGTGTTCGGGCGGTTGATATGATTTCACCTTGTATAATTATAGATATTACCTATCATTTTAATCGTATATATATTGCTACATAAATCAAATAAACAGTTCATGAACATTTATTATTTTATTACATATAGGTATTTTCATAAGATTAAATTTGACTTTTAAAAAGTGTATGATTGTATACTTTACAAAATAAACTATTTGAATTTTTCATAAAAAAAGAACCTTCTAATTTAACCTATTGGCTCTCTTCTTCGTTGCAGGACTTCCGAAAAACTAGTTTGGCCTAGACCAAACAGTTTATTCTAAAATCGGATTTGGTCAGTAACATACTATCTGTAACATAAAACTTCTTGGAGTCTAAACGAAATGCATCATTCTGAAACGACAACGAGACAAAAATGGCGACAATTATTGCCTTGTAATTGTAGCTTTCAAGCAAACTTAGTCACTTTTTATGAAAAAAATTAATGCTTAACGGTTCCGTAAGCTGAAATTTTCATGGTTATGGTCAAAATACCATAACCAATTTATAAGAATATTACTATATATATGTACAAGTACCGTTTTAAAAGTCAAGCCAATATAGGTACATTATATTTATGTATGTAGATCCGGGAGCGTCGAATCGGAAGGGGGAATGCGTGGGGGGCAGTTACGCGTCAGTTAGCTAACTTCAAAGCCACAAACTTAGATGTATACTGCGTTTCACAAAATAGTTGCAATGCCGTTATATTGGTAGCAATGCAATCCAGTTTAGATCATCCATTCCATAATCATAAAATTTTGTTATACCCAATCATCTCGTTGAGACGTTGTTGACAGACACGGGAGCCAACATTACGGCAATTTTATGAAACGCACTATAAACTGAACTAGTAAACGGAACTCAGGCATTTTTTACAACGGCGTACACTTGACTTTTTTTTTTCATATCAAGCTTGTGAGTTGTTTTCATCCGCCTTGTTTTTGATGGAAAAATCATTTTTCCTCCATTGATAAACAAAACCTCTTTAGCATCTTACCCTTACTCCTTTGTGATTATGATGGGTGTTATGGGGCTAAAAAAAAATTCTTTGTAATATGCGGCGGGTGGATGTGACCCAGGTAGTTTTCCAGGAACTACATATAGATAGATAGATAGATAGATAGATAAAACATTTCTTCACTATTACAATACGTACACAATTCACATTCAACACAATTAAATATTTACATTAGCAATAAAAGACACGGAACAAGTTTTAACAATAACATTAACGAGACAGATACTTAATTATGGACATATTATAATAGTTAAAGGGCTCCGACTCAGTATTTGCTGCAAAGATTTACAATGCAGCACTGATCATTCTGCCGGAACTGTGGAAGAGCGACGTGCTGAACTTTTAATTTTGTGTAACTTAATTAAGAAATAAATAATATAGTATGTAAAGATATATATGGTTTTATAATATTTATGTGAGTGTAATACTTATGAGTGAATATTATATTTAATATATTTATGTAATATGGTATGAAAACAAATTAAAGTAATATGAAATAAAAATAATAATAAATTAACAAAATTTGTACTAAAATAATGCACCACTGCTTGCCTTAATGGGAATATATAAATATGTAGTTCAACGCGAAACCACAGACAAAAACTTACTAATATAGCTATCGTGTGCTCGTCGTTTAGCATACGTATTATTTGTTTGTATGAACCTTAGAGTATACATAAGTAAACTATAGAGCACGCGCATCGCTAGTAGCGCCTTGTGCCGAACGTAAGCAGTTTCCATAGTACAAACTGCTGATTAATTTTGTTTATATCACTGATTAATTTTGTTATATCAATGTCAGAGATGAAAATAAATAATATTATTTTTGGTTTTGCTTCCGGGAACTGTTTAAGCAAAACGGTAGTGCACATTTTACAGTGATTACTTTTAAAAAATGGTATGAACAGTGTTCATACTCGTGCTTACGCTATAATTTGCTTATGCGCGCTCTAGTTTTTTTTATATATCCTCTAAGGTATAAACAGTATATACATTCATTGTCGCCTTTTGCAACCATGCGATAGAGATAACAATGGAGATAATAATTCCATACTTAGGTATCGAATGACTTTCGCACAAGAGTATGAGGTTAATTATAAGGCCATCATCATCATCATTGACAACTCGTTTCCGCCCATTGCTGGGCATAGCCTCCTCTTTTTACGCTCCAAATTCCTGTCCTGGGCTGATCTCATCTACCAACCAGCTAACACCGTTGGCCGCCATCTCTTGGCCACCATTCTATCAGGGATTTACTCCACCTGCCATCACTTCGCCGGGTCAAGTGTCCTGCCCATCACCATTTTAATAACGCCGAAATAGTACATTATTGCAGAGGGTAAGAAAGTAGGGTATTTATCCTGACGAGGTGAATTAGCAGGCCGAAGCTTGCCACGAGGCATATACATATATAGTGCTCGTCTCAACCAATGTATAAGGCAATAAATAATTTGGCCAAGTGCGAGTTGGACTCACGCACAAAGGGTTCCGCACCACCACACAATACGGGTACGTTATTTGCTATTATATGAAAAATATTTTATTTTACATAAACAGTTTTACAATTGAAGCAGCATTCAGTGGTTCCCAGACTAGAAGATGGAGAGTCCGTACCATGGGTGACGGATATAGGCTAAAAATATAGGCTATAGTAACACGTATTCTGTGAAAATTTCAAATGTCAACCTATTTATTAATGATTCATTTATTGACACAAAAATGTATATTTACCTATAATGACTGAAAATTGTATTACCCTGTGACAGAAGGACGGACGGGCGGACGAATGGACTGACGGACGGACAGTGGAGGCTTAGTAATAACACAGTGTAAGAATCATATTTTAAACTCTGGTAATAGGATCTCGTTTGGCACCCTTCGAGTACAAAATCCTTGAAATATTATAAAATAATAAGATAGTTTAAAGCACAATGAACTCACTTTGCCAATTTTCTGAAACTTCTTGAAATTTCTTAAAAAGAAAACACTGTGTTGTAAACTAGCTGCATCAGCTATCTGAAGTTAAACAAAAAAAAAATCAAATACGTTGGCTTAGCTCACAGTCCATGATCTAGCTATTTGGCATTTTGCCCCTTGGACCTTCCAATTTTATTAATTGTCAACTGTCAGAATTTTTATAGCTTATCGTAGGAGGTAAAAATTGATTTCCAAATATTAAATTTTTGTCTAGGGCAAAAATGGATTTTCATAAATTCATTTTTCCCTAGGGAAAAAAAGGGCTCAACCCATGTTAGTTTTTAAAAGAAAAGCGACCAATTGCCGATCATTTCCGAGAAAAAACCAATTTAGGCTGTGCATAACTCAGTCTTGAAAATGAAAATCTTAACTAGCGTGGTGTTGAGCTAGCTGCATGAGTGCAGGCATGTTTAATATTTATCTGTCTTAACTCAAAAAAAAAAAAAAAACTGTTTCACTTATTTTTGCGTAAATGCTACAAAATCCCAAGTTTTAAAGAAACTTTTCACAATCGCTGTTACTTATATGTAAATAAATGTTAAAGAAAATGAGGTTAAAATCACGTTCAAGCTAGCACGTCGCGCCACCGTAATGTGACCAGATGTAATGTGCTCACAGACTCAGTATCTTTATGATACTTCTAGAATTTTGCGTATGTGAATGTGGATAGAATAGCAATGAACACGTACAGTTGAACGAAAATCCAACGGCCCACTTTTAATACGTATTGTATTGGTGGTAAGAGCGGAAAGTGTATTTTTGTAAATTTCTTAAATTGTACACAATATTAATGAAGATGAACTGCAAGACCCTTAGGCTTGTAAATATTCAGGGTTTGTCTAAAAAGTGAGTTTTTTGTGTCTATTTCAAAATCATTTCGTTGTTATATTGCTGTAAGAGGAGAATTTTAGATTAGTGTAGGTTTGTCCTAAAATTGCAAAAAAACACTGATACATTTTTGAAAAAAAGCAATTTTTTTACCATCCATCTTTGGGCCTGTATAATAAAATGTTATATAATAAGCAAAGTTTATATTTTTCTAGATCTGTTATTACCGTCAATCAATTGTATTGATTCGGCGCAAAACGTCTTGACTTATTTGACAGAACTAAACTTAATTTGAGCCTTCTGTCTTGTTCTTTCCGTATCGAAAAGACAAAGACAGAACGCTTAAAATAAGGTTAGTCCTGTCAAATTAGTTAAATTGGGTTTAGCCGAATCGACACCAATGTGTGTTCTGACGAAGAGTTATAATAACTTTGGTCAATCACAGCGCAGAATTACGGTGTCATAATGTCATATTATAACATTGGTCAAATAATATACCTTATGGCAGTATATGAGTAAATAAAACTTTTTTGGACACTAAGAAAATGAAAAGAAAGCTTTCTAGAAGTAATAAAACTGTACCAATTACAGGGCGTGAAAATTTCCCTCCTTAAAAATTCCATGTCTATATCAACAAATCTTACTAAAAATATACCTAAAGCACAATTCAAATTACATTTTGCACACAATTAATCTTTACGTAGGCTTTGTGGTTTCTAGGCTTTCATTAGTCAACTTAAAGATCCAAAGGCAAATAAGGCATAGAAAATATTTATATATACCACAATAAACAAAGAGGTTCAGGTATATCTATACAATAATTCCTCTGTCGGTTGAAATGTATTTTATTAATTACATTGAGAATATATCAATGGACTTTTACAACCGCAATCTACGCACTGCTCTGGAGAACAACCGACCTAAAAATGACAGGGCCTAAATAAACATGAGTCTGTTACAATCTTCGTGGCGTGATTAACCTGGATTTTGTGATGTAATCAGGATACGAAAAGGATCGGATAAATTTACCTTTTTTTGTTTACTAATCAAGGGCATCGAACTTTGTTTTGTTGTTAATTAGCTTCTGCCCGCGGCTTCGCTCGCTTGGCCTACTGGAAACAAATGACATATTTTTTTTTCAGAAACAACTGTTATGCCATCTCACTCCCTTTCAATTGAATATACAAACTGAGTTCGGACTACGAACGCGCCCAGCTCGACCTTCGGCCTAGCGGGCGCGTTCTCCGTCCTCGCATGCTCGTTTTTCGGACACGCCAGATACTCCCAGCTTCCGCGACGCTGCGATGAACTTTATAAGCTAGTCGCACAATTACTGATTATGCGGTATGCCCGCGTCTCCAGCCGCCTTTATTCAACTTTGCCCCGTTTTCGGCATGGGCGTTATTTTATTAACAACCCTATATGTTGAACAGGGTCACTACGATGATAATAAAATAAACCGTATCCAAATCCGTTCAGTGGTGTCGGAGAACGTGGCGTGAACAAACAGACAGACAGAAAAGAATTCTAAAAATCGCTGATTAGTGTTTTATTTCTCTTCTCTAGTCGCCCCATTTCTATCTTTATTACTTTTCTTCAATGTACGGACAAACCGGGTTCTACTATTTTATTATATGTATTGATAAATATACGAAAATGTACACGAAACTAGAAAGAAAGAAGGAAAGAAAAGCAATATATTTTAAGATACCACCAACACGAGAAAAAACCACAAACAATAAAAATTAAAAAACAGTAAATATAATGAAATAAAATTTGTAACGAAAACATTTGGTAACTTAAAAATTATAAACAGCTCAGTGTTTTGGTTTTTTAACGGTAAATTAGCGTTGTTAGCAAGAATGCAATTAAATTATATTTACATGAGTATGAATACGTGTGATTATTGTTGATTATATGCCAACCGTTCCAACGACACAATTTCGGCATTATCAAGCCGAGTGTCATTCTTAGGACGATGACGCAGCGTTCACCGTCGTTGTCAAACGGGCACGTGAGTGTTATAATATTAATAATTTAGTATGTTAGCTCACGCGTGTTTTAATAATAAATTTGTTGCTAAAGTTTTGTAGCGATCCGTTGATTGTTTGCAGAGTTCTAAGCCGATAAACCAACTAACTTTCATTGTGATATAAGTAGGGCTAGATCAATGATTTTATTGAATACTAAATCATTGGGCTAGATTTAGTAAGGCAATACTCAACAGTATGGCAGTTGAGTACTGGTGAGCTGCTTTTGTGCTGTGCGGATAGTGAATCCATTTACCTATTTATTTTATAGAAGGAAATTCCACAGAGAAACATCTGCTGGAATTTTCTAATAATATTGTACTGCAAAATTTGATTTTGGTTCACACCTGAGAGCTAAACCTATCTGCGTGTTACAAACGGGCCAACGAATAACGTTTTCCGGAAAGTCAGATACCTAGTTTCTACCACGGAGCAAAGCCTTTATAAGAAAAAATTAACTAATTCTAACTGCTCATGGTTATAACTTGGTACATGCTCTAAGGTTATAACTTTGGTGTTTCAAGCAGAGGTCGGATCGTTATCTTTTGTTTAGATTTTTTGTTAAACTTTATCTTTCATATTAAAATTTAAAGTTGACTGACTCTTAAGATAAATGCTTTAAGGGTGAATATTAAAAAGAAACAAATAACTCCGCTCACTTAATAAGTGAGGTCCTAGAGAGTAATTTATGGAACAAGAGTATTCAGTGGTTTGATATGACCCCTTTTAACTTTAATTTAATGTACTTCGGAGTTAGTTTTAGTCCCTCCATTATAAAATTTTGTGGTAAAACTATGATGTTCTGTTGTATTACTTTGTTATGTTCTGTCCGTATATTTAGGGCAAGTCTATGTATGTATATCAATATCAATATAAATGGCCATAGGTAATACCTTAACATTACTCATTTAAATTTCTATTCGCCCAAAATAGTTGAGTCCCCTAGGCTTGAATTACGTGGTTTATGTAGGCACACCGGACAAAGGCGCCAAATTTTTTTCAGAAGCCAGTACGAACTGATCAGCCATCTTGGATTTTATAGCGGCCATTGTGAAAAATAAGTAAATCATCAATATTTCGGCTTCTAAATCACTTCGGATCCCAAACTTGCTGTCAAGTATTGTATATTTAGTGTTAGGGTATACAATTACTCAATTATAAGGGGCTTCGTAAAATATAGTAAATGTAAGGGGCCATCCATATATTACTTCATTCGAAATATGGGACGAGTCTGGTCTGCAGATGACGGTAATATCATGAGCATAGACACAGTATAGATAAGTAAAACAGTATTATATCTTCATATAAAACGGCCGAAACGCGCGCTTCCAAGTCTTGGTTCACACCTCATAGTAGGGGTGCGCCGCAGTTAGTACGGACGCGGAGAGTGTAAGACGCCAAACGATTCCCACGCATTTATGTGGGCAGCCCTAATGCGTGCGTCTACCGAGCGTTGTTTCAAGGACACTGCCACAGATGGAAAACTATTATTTGTCTATACTGTGGGATAGATAGCAATAATGAGGGATCTTGCCAAAAGAAAAAAAAAACTATTGTTTAAACATATTGTAAACATTTTGTAATACAGGTATTGTGAGAGGGTGGGGTCATTGGATGATGACGATAGGATGATTGGGCAAAATCGGCAAAAATCGATTATGTAACATATGGACAGCCCCTAAGGGGCTCACCACACAGAGCATGTTCTGCGTTCCAAACAATAAGAACACACATTCTCCTTGTCAAGGAGTCCTTGACCACCATGGTCTGTGTGTGTAAAGATCCATAGATTACAACGAACGTGGAACTTAGACAGTGGAACGTAGGACGCAGGACGCACTCTGTCGTGTGTATCGGCCTCCGATACACACAGGATGCATACTCGTGGCGTTAGGGTGATATGTAAAAGATTTAGCGTTACTCCATATGCGAAAAAATCCTCAGTACGAGAAGGACGGATTCGTGGAAAAGTAGCAAAAAGTAGGTTTTTTATTGATATAAAATGTACTAAAGTTGCTAACAAAATTTCGTTCAACCAGGTTCTAGATACCGTTAAAACCCATACAATAAATTATAATTGCAGTCCATATGTCATTCTAATTTGTCAAACCAGGAGAATTGGTTTCGAAAAAGACCTCATTTCAATAAATATTTCTATCGAGCCGAATTTCTTCAATCGCGTTTCAGTGTAACAAATCCCTAGAAATATATTCCAAAAATAATAATATTATTTTTGGAATATATTTCTAGGGATTTGTATTATATATTTGTATATTATACTATTTTATCAAAATAATAAATTATTTACTAAAGTAGATATGCATGTTCTAAAAGTGTCAATTTTTTTCCCGTAGCGCCTTAATGCGTGGCAGCACCAGCGGGTCTACCGCGTAATTCTGATTTTCATCAACATTAACTTGAGATTGAAATTTGTCCTGCGTGCAACGACGCCCGCCTAACATGCCATCTCTTTTGCACGCGTTGAATTTCGCATGCATTTGCTTGAAGTTGATACAAATCAGAATTACGCGGTAGACCCGCAGTTGTTGCTTCAACACTTTTTGTTCATAACTGGAACTGACACGTACATATAACGCCGCGCATACGCATTACGCATCCGGTCTGTATTCGAATTTCCTTCAGTAAGAGTCCAATTTATTGTATTGAACGTTGTTGAAGCTTACAAAATACCCGTTCTAACTGTAGAGAAATTAGTTTTGTTTCTATAAATAACTGTAAATGATCTGAAATATTTTATTAGTTTGAATATTTAAAATTGTTATATCCAAGGATCACTGTTTCAAAAATCTATACAATCTGTATCAGTTAATACTTGCTTAATAAACTGAATATCTGTTGTGCGATGCTTGTCCCCACAAAATGAATACACACCCTAGGTCAAAAGTTTGAAAACACAGTATACATAGACTAAATACTTGAGAGTATGTTTAAAATCCTACTTACAGCTTGCATCTTAGTATTTGATTACCCAATAAGCCTCCAGAATTTACATATTGGGTCTCTATATATGAAATTGCCATTTTCTATAGAAAATTTGAAGGGAACTCAATTTTCAGTACTAACATTTTTGCATGGTTTTTAGGAACGACAAATCCAAATTTTATAATTTCTTTTGTGTATGAATAAAATAACATTATGCTAACAGTAGCATTAATTTAATTTTTGAAAAGTGTCAACGGTAAAAAATTATAACAAATCTTATCATGGAAATGGATGGCATTTAGGACGAACTCTTTTTGAAGATTTAATTTTTATAATCAAACTGAAAATAAAAACAAAATTAATACGTAGATATAAAACCTTGAAATTAACTTTCAAGAAAAACAAATTATTGAAATAGCTATTGAATTACAGGAATTATGAACTCATGAATCTGTAAGAAAATTCCAGCAATTTCATAGGTAAAGCCTATTAATTTTAACATAATGTGGTTTGGTTTATAAGTGTGGTTTATGGTTTGAGTTTGGTTCATCAATTCTATTAATTCATTAATTTTATTATTCCTTTGTTTCTTCATAGCATATAATGTTTGTTAATTAGTCATTTGGGAACTCTAAAACCATTTTAGTTCGTACCTTTAATTATATGTTTTATCTACTCCCACACTACACAATTTTTTCGATGTTATAATAATACATTATAAGATTACTACACCACTATTCAGCGCTGTATTTGGCCCCATTTATTATAAAGCCGCTTAGATAACCAATCAGCGATCAGAATGGGAACTACTAGAAATAACTGTAGGGTCAAGCGGCAATACCGAAGAGACTCACCTTTGTTTTTTTGCCTGGTATATAAGAACTTATTATAAATTAAAATTTGAAATTATAATGTAATTGCCATGTAGAATATATAAAACTACTATGTTAAGATTTAGCTGTAAGAAAATTTACATCACGTCACGTTGTAGTCAAAAAGAACGAGGAAAAGAAATAGAAATAATTAGAATAAGAGAAACTGAATATAAACGAGTAAAAAAGACAGATATAAGTAAGAAAAGGAGAAACTGAATAAGATATATCTCGCCTGAAATTGTTATTTGAAAATAAAATAAATAATAATTTGGGCAAGTGCAAGTAGGACTCGCGCACAAAGGGATTCATACCCAGACACAATATTATGGGCATGGAACCCTAAAAATATGATGGTGAGTGACAACATTATGTAATGTTATGCCATAACAACATTTAGGCCACACAAATAAGCCGCTAAAATGGTAGCGAACACTTGTCCTGTAGTATATTTTTTATAGTAACTGGTATTAACTTAGTTATGGCGAAGCACAAAACTTTTTGAATTATGAAAAATTCCTATTATTACCGAAGTTAACGATAACAATATTTATAACTTTTAGTATGAAATCGTGTCAGATGACGTAACCAGACATAATCTTGATATATCAAAAAAAAAATTACTAAGTACTGCTTTTAGATTTTTAAACGCAATTGATTTTCATAAAAATCTTCATATAGGAGATGGGCTCAATCACGGCACCCACTGCGTACGGAACCCTTATATCTTCATCGTTATATTTTTCCTGTAATGCCCAGGCCCCGTAGCATAATGTTTAATCGCGCGCGACACAACTTAGTTGAATCACAGGTGCGAGGAGCGTGACATATAGGTACTGTTTTAATCACAAAAAGATCGTGTCAAGCTCCTCGCACCTGTGATTCAACTAAGCTGCGTCGCGCTTGATTAAACATTAGCCTACGGGGCCTGGTGCATCTGAAACTGTATAACAGCTGTACTAGATTTTTTTTTCTGTTTAACTTTGCTATATATCCAGTCCATTTGATAGGCCCCCAAATTGTATAGCTTTAAGTGTAGATCCAGCTGGATAACAGCTGTATTGTCGCTGTACAAACCAAAGTGAAGACTGAGTTACTAGAGCTTAATTAGGTTCCATTATACGGCTACAGTTCTACAACACGACTTTTTTATTTTTTCTCAGTCTCAGGCTAAGAAAATAAAAGCTACGATAATTATGCTATTCTCGTAGTATTCTCTTAAATTTATTTTCTATATTTTATAAATCAAACGTGGCCATTACAAATAATTGTGAAATGAATAAATAAATACAACATAAAATTTATTGAAAAAGCCGTTACTTTGCGGAAGTCCATCATGAATTTGTGGATATATTAATAATTTGCCATATTCCGCTAAATACCAGTAGCACAGTGTTTAAGGCTGCGTATAAACCTGGACAAATTAGTGATTTTGCCCCCGCATCCCCGCGCCACAACTGTTTACGCGACCGGCCGTCACCGGCCGCGAGCGCTATTTCTTAGCTCCCGTGAGCGGTGTGGATCCGCGGTCATTAACCCGTGCGTGCTAGTTTTCAATAATAAGTATAATGCATCTATGATGTATAAAATTCAACGCAGTAAGACAAAACGGTTTGTTCGCAATGGCATTTTTTGCTTTGCATCTAATTTTTATATTTCAAAATTTTATTTTTCAAAAGTCATAGGTACTTGCAAAGATAATGATGACGATGATGATACAACGATAGGACGATACGTCGATACGTCGATACGACGATACGATGATACATCGATACGACGATACGGCAAACGTCGATACGACGATACGTCGATACGACGATACGTTGATACGACGATAGTCGATACGACGATACGTCGATACGACGATACGTCGATACGACGATACGTCGATACGACGATACGTCGATACGAGGATACGACGATACGACGATACGGCAATACGTCGATACGTCGATACGAGGATACGACGATACGTCGATACGACGATACGTCGATATTTCGATACGACGATACGTCGATACGTCGATACGAGGATACGACGATACGTCGATACGACGATACGTCGATACGTCGATACGCCGATACGTCGATACGATGATACGTCGATAAAAGGATACGACGATACGTCGATACGACGATACGTCGATACGACGATAAGTTGATACAACGATACGTCGATACGACGATACTTGGATACGACGATACGTTGATACGACGATATAACGATACGTCGATACGCTGATACGTCGATACGTCGATACGTCGATACGTCGATACGTCGATACGTCGATACGACGATTAGGCAATACGTCGATACGGCGATAAGTCGATACGAGGATACGACGATACGTCGATACGTTGATACGACGATACATCGATATGACGATACGTCGATACGTCGATACGAGGATACGACGATACGTCGATACGACGATACGTCGATACGCCGATACGACGATACGTCGATACAACGATACGTCGATACGAGGATACGTCGATATGACGATACTTCGATACTACGATACGTTGATACGACGATACAACGATACGTCGATACGCCGATACGTCGATACGTCGTTACGACGATAAGGCAATACGTCGATACGGCGATAAGTCGATACGAGGATACGACGATACGTCGATACGTCGATACGACGATACGTTGATACGACGATACATCGATACGACGATGCGTCGATACGAGGATACGACGATACGTCGATACGACGATAAGTTCACTTATAATAGGTACATATATTTAGCAAAACTTTGCAGTTTGTCTGGAACTAATTATTGTTCCGTTGGTGTATTTTTTCTTTTATTTATTTTGTGTAACAATATACTGTTTAATCGCAAAAACATCATGTTACACTCCTCGCACTTGTGATTCAACTAAGTCGCGTCACACGTGATTAAACACTGTGCTACGGGTGCAGGCATAGAATGTTAAAGAATGTTGTTATCCACCTGTTATTGGTTTATGGATACAATTTAAATAATTTCAATTTTGGTACAAATCAGAAGGCGAGACCTGAGAATTGCGTTTGTGTGCGTCCACACCTACAGTGTAGAGTAAAGCGATTTGAGGCGTAAAGCGTCCGTTAGACCGGTTTTTACAGTCTGCTTAAAGGCGGCCCCACCCGCCGCGTGGTGTCACCCTGCCGCGCACTTCCCGCATTTCAACTCCGATACCGCCAGCAGATTGAGGCGCGTTTAGTTGTTTCAATTTTTGATTTGTTTTTCAGTACAAATTAGTGAAATAGCTCCCTCATTAAATAGGTACACGAAAACTTTTGAACAGCCAATTAAAAGAAATTGTGTTAAGCTTGATAAGGTAAAGATGTAATTAATTTTGATTACATCCTTGATCCTTGAATCATCATTGATTTGAGACGCCGCTACTGATGCCCGAAAAGAGCGAGTCATCATAAATGTAGACGGTACATGGGACGGGAGTGAATTTCAGGTTGATGTAGATGCAGTGTGAGGTTAAGAATAAATATTATAAAATTGTAAATAAATAAAACTCTATAAGTCTTTATTTTGTCTGACTACAATTGGGGATCACCCACACAAACGCAATTCTCAGGTCTACCCTTCTAACCTGTATAAGTGGGTAATTATCTATAAACTGTTGGTGAATCTAATATAGTAAATAAATAAATATACCTTTATATATTATATACAGTTGCACAATTCAATCACCATATAGAACAAGAAACATAATTTTATACAGTAGCATTAAACATTTTCACACTTTATACTTGTTACACAAACAAACAAATTGAACAAAATTGAGCAAAGTGCCACACGTTTCACAGATCAAAGACAAAATTTTCACTTTACTTTGTGCCGACATATTTTTCGGAAGATAATACCGATTGGTTCCTCATCCGATAAAGTTCCACAAAGCCCTTTTGCCAATTTCCGCCGAAACGTCGGGTGAGCGTGATCAAATAACTTCTAAGCTGATCATTATACTCGTACGTCAAATATCAGAGGTGAATTATGACAGATTGCCTGATTGGCCTGAATAAAGAAATAAAATATAAAACAAATAAATAAAGAAGTGCATGTATTCGATTGAACAATTGTAATTAATTGATTAATTTTGTAGTCTGAAAGCCAGTTGTAGTTATTTATTAACGAATGACTTAATGAATTGATTTAAGACATAGTTTATTTTATTATTTCTGTAGCGTTTATAACTATTTTGTTGTATTTTAGATTTAGTTACCTATGCAATATTCAAATATCGTGTATACCATTTGTTAATAAATATATGATGATGGTGATGATGATGATGATGATGATGATAATGAAAATAATATACCTATTGACAGCGTGCCATTGTAAAATCAGATAGGTTATAGTTTCACAAGGTTAGGGTAGTTTATAAATAACCTAACAAAAACCTACAGTGAAATTATAAACTATCGGGTTTTAAAATCTTACGATAACATGTATTATATCATACATTGTCACCAAATGAATATTCGAGCGCGTGCTATAGAGGTTATTCCAGCACCCGTAGCACAGTGTTTAAGGCGATATGCGAAAAAAATACGGCTGTTTCTTTTCTGGTATTTCATGAAATACACGGAGAATTTTAACAAATTTCTGGTATTTGCATTTTGACTATATAATCTAGGGTTTTGAAATTGGAAAACATGTTTGAATAAATTTTCCTCGATAAAAATAATTGTTGAAATAAGGTCTTCAAACACACTATTTCTCCTCGTTTGACGAATAGGAACCATATACAGAAATCAAACATATTTTATTAGGTGTGTTTTAACAATATCTAGAGATTTAATATTTGAAATTTTGCTAGCTATTTTAGTTTTTTTATAAAAATGATAAAACTATCATTTTTCGCTTTCGCCCTGAATCCGCCCCTCTCGCACTGAGCGTGTTTTTGCTTGGAGAGACAGTGACAAAAATAAAATTCGCATAGCCTCTTAATTGCGCGCGAGGCGCTTTAGTTGAATCATAAGTGCGATGAGCGTGACACACAGTTTAATCGCAAAAACGTCGTGTCACACTCCTCGCACTTGTGATTCAACTAAGTCGCATCACGCACGATTAAACACTGTGCTACGGGTGCAAGCATAGACTATGATATGTGAGTAACAGTCCAAGCTTGTATCTCCACGTTTCAACGACGATTATTATTTCCCAGCGTGATATTTGGTGAGCTCTATCGCCTTATTTCGGGCACAACTTAAGGCGGTTATAACAGCTGGTGACCGAAAATAAAAGCCACAATTATCCGTTTAACTCATATGTTAACAATTTGAAAAATATAGATACTATACTACAGAATATCTTAAAAGATGTACATTGATTAGAATTTTGAATTTTTATCTGGAACTTTAACAAAATAAATACCAAAACAGGGTCCAATTTAATGAGGTCCGATTAAAGTAATTAATTGAGTATGCAAAGAAATAAATTGAAACTTAGTCAAATTGACGGATATTATAACAGCAAATGAGTTCTACTTATTATTTTTGAAGAATTTTTAATAAAAAATAAACGATTTATAATAATATTAATAAATAATTATTATTTATTCTAATTTATACCTTTTTACTAAGATTTTATTTTTATAAATTTGATCGAAACGACCACATGTTGGTCGACATATATTTCGAAAAAGCTTTTACTTTTTATAATAGTTATAAATTTTTTCATAATATTCATTCTAAAGCACCCTAATAAATAAATACAGGCACGGTATACTCGAATCAATATCAGATATAAACATCAGAGATGTGACTAAACCCGGAGCTAGGATTTAAACCATGCGAAAACATTCAGATTTAGGAGCACGTAGGAGCAAACATCGTATTTATTGCACACAAATAAATACAGTGAGCGAATACAATGAATGAAAAGAAATAAAATGGAATGAAATTTATTGTGAAATGATATTTATTGTGTTAAAACATAGATTTGGGCACATTTAGCGGTTGTTGTTGCCTAAATCTAGATATCCATGTTTTACCTTTTCAGGTGTATACACATATCTTTGGGGATATAAAACTAACATGCACTATTAAGACAAGGCCTATAACTATTCTTAAGTTTATATTCACATCGTATTAAGGATATTCAAATAATAGGGAAATTCAAATAATATTCAATATCGGTATTCGTATCGTACAGGCAGATCAGCGTATCGTCGCACCACTATAAATAAATATCAGGTACAGTATGCTCAGATCAATATCAGATAGGAACATCAGAGATGTGACTAAACCCGGAGCTAGTATTCAAACCATGCGAAAACATTCGGAATTGTTGCACGTAGGAGCAAACATCGTATTTATTGCACACGAATAAATACAATGAGCGAATACAATGAATAAGATTCCTTGTAAGTCATGGGGAAATGTTTACTTATGCGTAAATTCATATATTTGAAGCGGCGGGTTCTATTGTTTACGGCTAGAGATTTTGGGGCGATCTATATGTCATGGGCAGTTATGTCGTAGGATTGGGCAGATCGTAAAGTATGAAATCGAAAATTTTTCAACAAAAGCGGGATTTTTTTTTTTGCTTTGATTACGTTAGTCATAAGAATATTACGAGTATGTTTCACAAATATTTCTCGAGCCATTTCCTGTCTAGAGGAGCCCAAACATGGCGTTCTGAATTTTTTTTTGTTTTTTCAGGAAACGCGTGGTAGAAATGTAGAATGATTTAGTACATTTTTACAATCAATTCTTGAAGCTCTTTCATTTGCTACACGACAAGATATTCTTCAGAAAAAAAAAAACATGACGTCATACACCGGCTAGGAGACAAAACACGATTCTATAGCTTATTACCTATCCATTGCCATCAATCATATACCTACTTGCTTCATTCGAAATCCTACGGAATTCGCTTTGATTAAATTATCTTTAGGTGTGTTAATTCGAAAACTATTTCGAAATTTAGGTTTATTTAGTCGTATTTCAGAACTTGTTGTCTAAAAAACCTCATGATGATCAATATTTTTACGAAAAAGCTGCAACTTTCATTTGCCTTCGTGTGACGTCACTTCAGAAATGGCTGTTTAGAAATGTGTCCTTTGCTATCAAGATAAATTTTTAATAATTTGCTTCCAACTGCTTTGACAGATGGATGACAGATGAGTAGGCAGACAGAGATAGTCTAAAATTCTCAAGTGACGTCATATCAGACAATTCTTTAAAAAATCATAAAAAATAATGGTTAATTTATGTACGAAAATAATGAAAACCATGTCCTAAAATGGCGTATACCCCAGAAAAAAATCTTTAGAATTTAATCTATGGGAATAACATATGCATCAGAACAGAACACAATACAGTACGAAAAGGATCTTTTGGCGCGTGGATGACATTGACAGGGGTCACAGCTGTGGAACAAGGGTAACATTTTAGGATAGCAGCGTGCAGCGTTAGTTCCGATTTTGTTCACAAACAGTCCACGCACCAAAAAGGCTTTTTCGCACTGTACATCGAGTCTAAATGGACATGTATCTTTATGAAATAGGCATAAGTCCATCATGAATTTATAGATATATAAGGTCTTTCAATTTAAATTGAAAGTAATTTAGGAGGTGATTCAGTATCGTTAATACGTCACATTCCACTGAAAAGTACTTTTTATTGCGCGAACTTTTTCTTCACTTGTCCATACAAACTGAGTCCGCTGATCGGACCACTTTGTACAGGGAAGTGAAAAAAAAGTTCACGCAAAAAAAGTGCTTTGCAGTGGAATGTGATGTATAAACGATACTGAATCACCGCCTAAATTACTTTCCATTTAAATTTAAAGACTTTATAGACAAGGTGAATTAGTGAACATCATCCAAATTCATACTTGAGCCTTGGTAAGTAATCAGCATCATGAACCAATAACGATTTTTGTAAAATTAATAAAATGAAATTTCGACTCCCCATAGTGATTCACTCAGGACTGGGAATATTATACGAATTTCACAGAAATTGTTATCGATTCATGATGCTGATCACTCACCAAGCCTCCAGTATGAATTTGGACGATGATCAAAAATTCACCTTGTATAACAATAATTTGCACTATTCCGCTAAACACTCTTACCACGCTATTCAAAATGCAGACTCAATCACTACCCGACCTCCGCCGACCCTGAAATTTCAAAAAAAAACTCTACCCTTCCATACATTTCGGCCGAGCGGCATTGCATTTTTCTATGAAACAGTTAATTTTTTTTCAAGATACAGGGTTTGTTCCATAGTAAAAGTTGTTCTTTATCATTGACTGAACAAGCTCTTCAAATATGGTTACACCTTTCTGTTACACCTTGTATACACACACGCGGTATGTACATAGCTTTGTCTGAATAAAATATTTTATTTTTATATTTGTGGGTAGCCTTATCAGTCAGTGTACGAGCATTGCACCCAAATGTCTAATTTATGTAAGCTAGCTCTGAAAGTACTAATTAGAAACTTCATTATTCATAACCTTAGCACATTTAACCCTTCAACACCGAAGCGAAAGTTTTAATTACCCTCGACACTTGGACACGATAACTCATCTAATTTCCCCTCGAGGAAAGAAGAAAAAAGAAAGGGGAATTTTCATTGAAACGTCAGGTTAAATTGATGAGCGTTGCGGTAACGAACAGCTGTGACGCGTCAGTTTATAGTCGGACGTCCGCCTGAGTACACGTCCTTTAAGTAATAAACAACCAATCACGTGGCAGGACGCCAGATTGACGGCCAATCAAATCAGACTGCATGTCTGTCGTCATAAAATCATCCATCACAAAAGCGTGGAACGTAGTACGCAAGCACAAACATTTAACTGTCACTTGTTTTGGGTTGTGGTCGGGATGAACGGACTTGTGTATTCGGAATTCAAACGTTGGGAAACGAAGATTTGTTTTTTGTTTCAAGCCTACCAACTTTTAATTGGAGAAACATTTATTTTAATTTCAATTCACATCTGAATAACTTCAAAAGAAAAACAAAAGTAGTAATTATGAGAACGTTGTAGAGAGAAGAGAAGCGTGGAAAACTTCTGAGGAGTTTTGGAAAGTTTGGCGAGTGTGTGCGTAGCCATGTTGAGGCCAGTGACAAGTGTGATTGTGTTGGTGAGCCTCATTCAGGCGCCAGATTACACAAAGTCTGCGGATAATTTAGGTAAGTTGATTTTCTTGGAACTTTAGAGCTTATGTTTGGTAATATTTAATTCGTTTCTCAGAATAAAAACGGGACACTAGATAGAGAATTACGGAATTACTTGGTGACCCTCAGTCGGTCCAACTGTCAGTAAAATAATATTGAATCTTAACAAAAGGTTTAAAGCTTCATACTAGTGTAAAAAAAAACAGACTTCTAACTTTGTATTTACTAAGAAACATCAACATCAAAAAACATCAGAAACATCAACATCAACATAACATCAACATTTAAAATCACGTATTTCATCCAAACAAACAGGTGAAGTTAAATAAAAGCTTGTAATAATAAAAATAATGAAGTTTGATTACTGGTTAAAATATACATGTAATGCATGAACACACTCTCTATACTCCGCTACTTTAAGGCGCTCTTATCCCAGAAGAGTGACTCTCTGTCTTTTTCTTTACGTGTAAGGAGTAAAGAAAATAACCACACTTTTGTACTTTTTCGTTGTTTTTATCGGTTTTTAAATTGTTTAAAAATAAGGGATATGTTTATTAAAACCCACTTACGTGGTCGACCTAGAAAATTTAAAGAGCAATATTACCAGATATGTTTCGTTAATAAAAGAGTGGAATTATGGAAATGGCATGATTTGAAAGGTCTTATTACATGCTGTGTTCGTGAATTATTTCTATCGAGCAAAGTTTATTTGATCGTGTAACACATGCGTGGAAGACCTAGATAAAGGTTCGACCTATATTGCGTATTTTTTTTTGGCAGTTTTAGACGATATTTGAAAGTTCTATTTGACTTTGAAATTACTGATTTTGGGATAAGAGCGCCTTAATATTACCACAACGCACATACATATTTATTCACGCATATCTTTAGCTATTATAATGATCTGTGACACTACACAGATCTTTGTTTGCTATGGTCCTGATCTCTCTTTTCTTTCTTTGGTATTAAAAGAAAGGGTTGCTTAAGAATAACGGTTATTTACGTAACTAAAACAGGCACCAAACACGTTCCCGTTTTCAATTATTACGGTGACTGTCAAGTTTGAACACCCTGAAAAATCTGAAAAAATCAGACTTTTAAATTATAAATTCCGCTCTCGTTCCACTTTATTTATACATATACAAGGTGAATTTGTGAACATCGTCCAAATTCATACTTGAGCCTTGGTAAGTGTTCAGCATCATTAACCAATAACGATTTTTGTAAAATTCATAAAATGAAATTTCGACTCCCCACAGTGATTTATTCAGGAGTGGGAGTGAATTACTATGGGAAGTCGAAATTTCATTATACGAATTTCACAAAAATTGTTATCGATTCATGATGCTCATCACTTACCAAGCCTCCAGTATGAATTTGGACGATGATCAAAAAGTCATCTTGTATATAAAATAATACCCTGGCTGATTGGATGATCTACTGTTACATTTACATGGAAGAGACTGGAACCTACAGGTAGCGGCACGGTTGATGAGGTCTGACCTTGACTGCGCTGGTAATTTTTTCTCTATCGCACTTAGTAATTTTGTGCGCAAATGAACAAATGCGCTAGTCCCCCACCACTTTCGCTAAACAGTCAAAAACCGTGTCATGACCTGACATAACAGTTTATACTAGCGTAGGTTCCAGGGCTCAGACCTTTTGTTACACTCATGTTTAATTTTGGGTACTCATATGCTATATAGCGTTAGTTCTCTATGTAAATGATTTCAGCAGCTATGATGTCGCAACAGAAACTACCAAAGAGAAACTTAGAGAACCAATAACGACGACAGAAGTATTATTATTATTTAATTCTGCTACATTTTTCCACACTTTCCATCAACTTTACATGATAAAACACATAATATACTTTGTGTACCAGTGGCGTGCACAGAACTTTTTGCTGGAAAAGCAAGCAATTGGTCAAGAAAACAATAAAAAAAATATGAAAAAATTTAAATATCACTTTGAAAAAAAAAATTGTATGACGCCAGGGTAGACAATGTCTACCCTAGAGTGAAAATTTCCAATACAAACTTTTTTTTTTTTGTGTACATCATATAGTTAATAAAAGCATTTGTATAAAAAATATACTTTTTTTGTAACATAAATTACAAAGCTTTTGCATGAATAATTATTATGATATATAATTTGGATTTGTGCAGATTTTACTAGATCTAGGGACCAGTTTTGTTTTCGCGAACTTCCCGCCCCATGACTCTAAGTAAAAGGAAGCTCGCCGGCTCGCCGTCGCCCTTGATAAAAACAGAATTCTCTAAAAATGTTGAAACTATTGTGGATGTGTGAATGGCAGCTTGTTTTTGTATAATATGTAAGTTTAAATTAGCATTTAATATGTTACTGTAGACTTTTGACCACTAAACCTGTTGCCCCTATCTCTATTGGCATGATTGTGGTCGAAGTTTTAGATAATATTGTTGTTTCAGTTTTAAGTAGGTGATATTTACTTAATTTTTCTATTTCTTTAGTTAATTATATTGTATTGTATTATATTATATTATTATCTATCAACCCCGAGGCCAAATGGCCTTGTGAAAAACCCGCCTTTTTCTAATTAATCGAAACAGAACACTTAAATTCATTATTCACTCAATAGTTATTCAACAAAACCTTATTACCTATGTATTGTTTGAAGATCTGAAATTCTAAATTGTGAAAAACTAATTTACAAAAACCAATGGCAACGTTGTGATGGCAACATACACAATACGTAGGTAATAAGTTTTTGTTGAATAACTATTCAGTGAATTTTGAATTTAAATATTCTGTTTCGATTAATTATAAAAAGGCGGGTTTTTCACAATCAGGCTGCGAAACTGCTCTTAACGCTGGTAAATTAACAAATATATTCATTGTTAAAAGGCTCGTTAGTATTAACAAATTCTATGCAAATAGCTAGATAATGAAATCATTCATTACAAAGTGTAGTCAGCTATAAACATGTTAAGTGCGATTTACATACGTATCCAGGGGCAGTTTTGCAATTAATTTGGGTTTTGTTTTTTTTGTTTTGTGGGTTTAACTTTTTGACATTAGCTGTTATTGATCTTTGGCATGTTGGGGAGAATATCTGAGTGAAACACAAGTCTTTCTTACTTTTGGTTTACGTATTATATTATTTATTTTTGTTATTTATATTATTGTATATATTTATCGTTTTATATGTATTTGTATGGACAATGTTATACTTGTGTATTTATTTTAGGTATTTGCTATCCATTTAATTATTATTATTTATTTTGTGTACCACCTTCGCGTTATTTTTTCCAACGATTAATTTCCACCCAAAGGTTGTCTTGAAGAAATCGCTATAAGTGATAAGGCCGCCAATTGTTACCTTCTCTCATAAGTTTGTTCTTTTACCTTATTTTATTTATTTTGGTGTACAATAAAGAGTATTTGTCTTGTCTTGTTTTTCTGTACAATGGTCCGATATAATCACGTGGCTAAAACCATACAAGAAAACAGTCTATTCGATACAATGTCGGGAAGAGAACTGGCGTCGCTACATGCCTTGCCACAATTCATGCGCAGTTGCTAATTGCTATAGTCAGCAATCTCATGACTCTACAGTACATCCCTTTCTACAATTTTTTTTACCAAAATGTAATTTTTTACAAACTAAAAACATCTTTCATTGATTGTACGTGAATGTTTCAAAACATACTGCACTGATTGTACTCTGATACACTGTTGCAATAATAACATAATCTGACTCAACATTTGTTTACAAAGGAAGCTGTCATGAAACTGCCTACTGGCTGACGCAATTCTTATCTTGCTGCAATGAAATATATTTCAACATTGTACAGTACTATAATGTAAAAACAATGTTGTAATGTAAAACTACACAAAACTCCTTAAGAAAAAAAATACAAAAACAAATGTCACATAACAAAAATTTATAAACAATTTTTTAAATCGAACAACTTTGTTCACCTTTTTGGGGTTCTGTAATTTAATATAAAACTGAAAATTTCCTTACCACTTAACTTCTGTGGAAATTCCTCTGAAATTAGATACCAAATTAATAGATAATACTTGAATATCAAAACAGTTCAATAACATAACAACGGTGTTATAAAATAAAAAATATTGCTGTAGTGGAAAACTTGTTCAACTACACAATTCATAACTATACTTTACACAGTATAATAATGTAAAAATATTGCTATAATGTAAAACTGTAAACAAATAATTTAGAGAAAAATAAAAATAAAAATACGAAAATGTTACATCACACATAAAATACCTTTCTTGATATCTGAGCTTTTTAGACACACAAACAGGTTTTTATAACCCTTGTTTGAAGTAGTAAACAATTAAATTAAAATGTAGGGAAATATATTTGTATTATTGGGTATATATACTAGACAGCATACACGATGGAAACGCGAATTGATAAAGTTGGTCCAATAGAATAAATTCGCAAAGTTACCTCTTGTCGAGTAATGTTTTCCTCAATTTCCCTACTTTTTTATATAAATACGTAATTTGATATTATGATTCATTTACTGGAGCGACTGGAGCGTTTATACACGATAGTTTTTTATTAAGAATAACATGGTGAAAATAACAACAAAAACCATTGAAAAAGTGCAAATGTTTGGTTATTTTCTTTACTGTTTACACGTAAAGAAAAAGACAGAGACAAAGGCAAACGCTCGGTGCTTTTTGGGTAGTTAGTCCAAAAGCTATAAAAATGTCTTTTAACCAATAGTATATCTCAACATCACGTAAGCGAAAATTCATGACTTTCACTTACACGTTCTGATTACATATGTTACACAAATTACACACAATTAAACCAATTAAATTAAAAGGTACCTAATGGTCTTACCATAACAATATACAAGAAATTCAACAAAATAAACAAAAATGTATGCCCCGCCCTGCTGCGGTTAGCATCGATGCGTGCGCGTCTCCAAGCTACTGATAACAAAATCTTACGAAGCTGCACCGAGTGGACTCAGAGCCCCGTGCATAAGAAGTGGCGGCAATATCACGCAAGCTTTGGTGTATAAAGTTTATTATTATTATTTTCTTTTCTTTTGTATTGTTCATAATTGTGTGTTGTAATATAGCCTGTTTTTTAATTGCTACTATGTATGTTTAAATCTGGCTGGAATAAAGACATTTTATTGTTATTTATTATTTATTTCACATTGCATCAAGGGTCTACATTTGCATTCTATAACGGAATCCTGTTTATTCATATCCGCTTATTTGTTCTAATTCGAAATCACTCGGGCAGCGTTTCCTGCTTAACCTGACTATATGTATATAGACGCTATAAATCACTTGAAAACAATAATAATAATACAAATTACAACCAACAAGAAAAGAAAGAAAATATCTAAGTTTCGGAAATCTCTCTAGGATCCCTTTAATGCGGAAAGAAAAAAAATGACTTGATAGTTTGCAAAAATACATCTCTGGGCCATAAAACGATTCTCCGAGGGCTCGGAACAACTTGAAGAGTGTTCAGGTTAAAACATGGCTTGCCCGTTCTTATAGTTTCATTTAGTTTGCGGGTTCCTATTCATCACGGAACCCTAACAATACGATACAATTTCTCTAATTTACACCATTTGTTGCATCGTATTTGTGGTAGCATCATCCACCTAACCCAAAGTTGACGCTCTCAGTTCTATCTGTAACCATTTTCTCGTATAACAAAAAAAAAATAATAATGTTTTCCATGCAAGTACTCGTAAAGGCACACTTTCTATGCATCAAAACCGAACAGAAAGTCAAATATTTTGCCCTAGGGTTTTATTATTATTATTTGCTTTTAATTTATTTACAATGGTTGGCTAACCTGTAGCCTTTCCTGTGTACCATAAATATTATACTTTTTTTCCACTGTTTAACGGCTCTGGATACAGTCCTTTTGAGCCAATCATAATTTAAAGTTTACAAGATTATATTTGTTTTATTTACTCACCCTATGCATTGAAAAACGTAGTATGATACACGGTCGTAAGAGCAATAAATTACTCGGTTACGTTTAAAACACTCGCTACGCTTGTGTTTGAAATTGTCCTCGTAATTTATTCCGTTTCGCCCTTGTAGCATAAACTACTATTATTTGCGTAAAGAGTACTTAAGATAAGTACATTCAAAAGGATCTTACGGCTAGTGGAAATAATTTTTTGCCTAAACTAAACTACAAAAGTAGCCTGTATTTTAGGTATGATTACTACAAGCTTTAAACAAAGCGTACATTGATAAAATACATAGTATCACAACTGCCACAATGATAACAATCATATAAACTTCCATTTTCTGCTCTAGCCTTGACTGGCTGACATCATTTGCACTATTCTGTGCGATAATAATTCGTTTTTACACGACTGCCCACAAAAAAAGAGTGTTATGGTTTCAGGGTTAATTTATGTATGTATGTACGTTTTTTTATTCCATCATAACTTCTTAATGCCTGAACCGATTTCGAAGTATGTGGTATCGTTAGAATCCTTATGTTATCCCGGGTGACATAGTCTATAAATATATACAGTTCCATAGTACCTAAGAGGTAAAAATGTAATCTTTATAGTGAGACTCCTTGTCCCCCCCTTGTGCCTCATAACTTTAGCACCGTTAAAGATAAAGACTGAAATTTGTCAAAAATAGCATAAATTCGCCCACATAACATGGTGTAAAAAAAAATTTGAAAATTTTTCAGTTCATCAAAATATTTTCAATACAAAAGAGAGAAAAATAAAAAAAACTATCCTAAAAATACAATATGGGCATCAAATTGTAGATGTTAAAGAGCGTTTACAACAAAATGACAAAATTCCCAAAACTGTCGAATTACGGAACCCTAGTTACGAAGTTCGAGTCTGACTAGCACTTGACCGGTTTTTTTGTTATTGTGACTTAATCTTATAAGACAGACATATATAATTGCAGACTTTTCTTTAGAACTCTTTTAAGGGGAAACATTAAATTACTCGTATCATAAGTCACACCTTTATCGATTTAGGCTGCGCACACCATGGAAGCTCCCAGGAGGCGCAAGTTTTTCCGACTTAATCAACAAATAACATGACAACATTAGCTAATTTGCACAAAATGTTCATAAATTATACATATCTGTTTTATAATTTCATTTATAATATGTAAAACGAATATATACATGTGGTGACAGTGATATTTATAAAAGCAAAATATCACGCCTTTATCAAGAAATCTCCGAGGGTATAGCATCTTTAAACTTGAAATTTGGCTTCACTACGTAGTATAAAACAAAGTCGCTTACCGCTGTCTGTCTGTCCATATGTATACTTAGATCTTTAAAACTACGCAACGGATTCAAGAGTAATTCAAGAGGTGGGTTTATATGTATACATGCCCGTGCGAATCCAGAATGCGAATCAATCGCTAAGAAAAGTACACACATTTTTTTTTCATTAAGAATATGCTTCTGCATTTTTGGAAAATCAAACCCCAATGATTGAATTAATGAATAATCACTTTTTTGCACAAAAAAACAGACAAATGACAAGGGCCGACTTATTGCCAAAAGATTTTTTTCTAGTCAACCGTGAGGAAAAAAGGGGGAAATGCAATTGCATAATAGACGTGATTCGGCGTTTTGAAGAAATCATCAACTAATGGGGTAAACAAGGATGAAAGTTTATATGTGAAATTTGTTTTTTTTTTGTTGTAGTTAAAACCATGAAAATTGTATTTAGCCTTGTTAGACATTTAGAATGTGCATTACCGTTTTCAAAAAATAAAAATAATATTAAATAATTTGTTAAACAGGGGATGGAAGTGTACATGAGAAATTCGTAGTACCTATATGTAAAGGTTTTTGTGGCTGAATCCATTAAATTGGTACTAGTACCATCTAAATACGGGAGTCACTAATATTCTAGTTCCAAGTTCCAAGTTGTCCGAAATAAAAGATTTTTATTTTGTTTATTTATTTTATTTATTAAGTATTTAAGTATGTATACGTATTTATTTATTCACGTTTATTTAATTTATTAAAATTTTTGTATGTGTATGTATTTTGTTTATGTTAAATATAGGAGGTGATTCAGTATCTTTAATACATCACATTCCACTACAAAGCACTTTTTTTGCGCGAACTTTTTTTTCACTTCTCTGTACAAAGTGGTCAGATCAGCTGACTCAGTTTGTATGGACAAGTGAAGAAAAAGTTCGCGCAAAAAAAAGTACTTTGCAGTGGAATGTGATGTATTAACGATACTGAATCACCTCCTAAATTACTTTCCATTTAAATTAAAAGACCTTATATATTAGATTATTATGTTTATTAATATTACATTTTGGTTAAAATTAGCACGTTGCTTTTTTGTTAGCATTAACGCTACCCTTTTTATCGTTAATATCTTTTTCATTCCACCCAAAGGTTGCCTGGAAGATATTGCTATTAGCAATAAGTGCCGCCTTTGTACAAAATGTCTGTCTTTTATGTGGACATGTGTTGTAAGTTATGTTTGTAAATGTACAAAAAGTGTTATAAATAAAAATAAATAATAAGCCTTCTCGATTACTTACTTAAAACTTAACTTCTCGATTAAAACTTACTAAGCTTTTGCTTTTTGTTTAAATATTGAGAAAGATGTGTTTCAGCTTTTTTGGAGAATCATCGCCTAAGAGATAAAATTGAAAATTAATGTTTGTATTGAAATTCCGTAAATTAAGTGTAAAAATCGAGTAAGCAATTTTCAAACCATTCATTAGAAGATGAAAAGCGCTGAAATTTAACTTTGGAAGAAGCAGCTGCTTGTGATTCTTGATTTAAAAGGATAAACATCAGTAGCTTAGTGCAAAGTGCAAACCTAACTTTGTTTCTCTTGTTTAAAATTTAAAATTGGAAAACATTTTGATCTGTGGCATTTGACGTCAATAGTTCTGTATTAGTGAGGTTTATAAAGCAAGAGTTTGAAATTGTATACACAATTAGGCATGATCTTCTCAAAAACAACTTAAAATGCTGTTTTAACTTTGTTTAGACCAGATCATGACTAATTGTGCATTAAATTTTAAACTCATGCTTTATAAACCTTACTCATACTGAACTTTTGGTGTTAAGGCGATATGTAAAAGTTTTAGCGTCCCTGTTACTCCATATGCGAAAAAACCCTCAGTGTGAGAGGGACGGATTCATTGAAAAGTAGCAAAAAGTCGGTTTTTTATTAATGTAAAATGTACTAAAAATGCAATCAAAATTTCGTTTAACCAGGTCTTATATACTGTTAAAACCCATCTTATAAAATATAATTGCAGTCCATATGTCATTCTGAATTGTCAAACCAGGAGAATTGGTGTCCATAAAGATCTCATTTCAATAAAAAGTTTCTGTTTTTACAGATCCCTAGAGAAAGATTTCAAAAATAATATACAATTTTTTCTAAATTATACATTATTTACCGAAGTAGATATAGAAGTTCTAAAAGTGTCGATTTTTTTCCGTAGTGCCTTAACTGCCACATACCAAAATGTTTTTAAATTTTTAACTTCCAAACTAGAAATACAAAATTAAGTTATGCACTTTTAGCTAAGCGACTGACGTTTAACCTTAAACTGAAAATACGGGCACTGAGGCACTCGCGTGAGCTGACATACTAAATTAAATTTCGGCATTATCAAAGCGAGTGTCGTTCTTAGGACGATGACACGGCGTTCACCGTCGTTGTAAAGCGGGCACTGGCAGCCGCCGATCGGTGTATTTTTTTTTTAATGTTCTAATTCCACGCATACGAAGTCGCGGGCATTAGCTAGTTATAAGTATAAAGATCAGGTAGGTAATATACTTGGATTAATATATATTTAGGGTTAACGCAACTGATTAAAACAGTCAACACTGCGTAACTTCTCAAATTTGCATCCCTATGCTAACTCTCAGTTCTGGAAGTCTAAGTCAGGCTCAGCCATCTGAGTGCTACGTCGTAAGTGAATCACTAGATTGCTACGACATGACTCCTACTATATGTCTACGAGATTGCTACGAGAGTTGAATGCATATTGCGTAAATTATGCGATGTAAGTAGCCATATTTCTGAGAATGTTATCAAATGATACCTATATGTACTGTGTTTTTTTTTTGACGAATCTATACGAAACCCAGAAGACCCGTTTTTTAGTCATTTTTTTTCTAAATAACAATTTTTGTGTATTGAATGATCAATCAATCAAGAATCAATAACAAAACTTGAAAAATTATTACCTTTTCTCTCTTGAAAATATTTATTGACTAAGCTACTTGTTTGTTCGTATGTATGTGTATTTAAATAAGTATGTAGTATATTTTTATTTAGATAATAGGTTTAAAAATCAAGAATTAAAAAAAGCTGTTGTACATATTTACGTACTCTTGCCTATTCAAAGTTCTTTCTATTAACGTATTCACATTCCCCCAGGTTGACTGGAAGAAATTTCTTTTAGAAATAAGTCCACCCTTGCCTTCTGTGTCTTTTTGGATTTTGTAAATATGTTGTTTGTTGAGCAATAAAGTGTTTATTCACTCATTTATTAAATTGTTTCTTTATCATATCGTCGCTAAAAACAAACAAAAAATAATGCTTCGTAGAAACTACGTCCTCATTCAAGTCTTTGTCCTGTTTTAAATGTACAAAATTCATTTTCATAACTGGTCGGTGTGACATCATTTTCCAAATGAAACCACAGCATTGCCGACAAGGTGAAAGCGCTGGTTCAGAAAATGTTGTAAGCAAAGATTTTTATTTTTTGGTGTTGTTTATTTAACTTTGTCAAAACAGATACACTTTTGTTTAAATATAATGAGAGCAGCTTTTAAAAGCCAATTATTTGGATTCGTAAAAAATATCCGTAAATCTTCAGAAATAAATGTAACGCCCAAAATACAACATTGCAAACAAAAATTAAGTTAATTATAAATGGCATGTAATTAACTGACCATCAAAAGTTACAAAAATCAGCATCAAAATTACTAAGTTGGCATCAAAAATAATATGTTAGAACCTAACCTAACCTAGTTGATGCCAAATTAGTAATTTAGGTGCTCATTTTGTATTTTTAGATGGTCTACTTTACCTATTATTATCCATTATAAATTACTTAAATACCATACTAGGTATTGTTAATAAAAAACTTGTAATAAATATTTAATTTCATGGGTATCTCGTACAACAGATGAGTGTAAGACCAAATGTTTATTAGACGAATTTTATCCTGAACAATAAACCTACCGATTCCTATAATAAAATAGCGAGGGTTTATTTTTTTTATTTTTAGTAGGTTCGATTCCCGGGTGAGACAAGCGAATTTTAGAATATCTTTGAATGCAGTTTTGTTTTTAAATAAAAAATATTAACTCGATTTTTCAAAACAAGATACAGGTTTGTAACAGGTGCAGTTGCTAAGTCAGAGTGTTAATTTCTAAAGCAGAGTTTTCTATACATTTATACGGAAATAGAAGCTTTTCCGGAAAGTTTCCGGATTCATTCCGAAATTACGTGACGAAAACCTTCATTCTGATGATGAAAAGCGAAGAAACATCTCCTCTGTGAATGTTTGAGGTAAAATTTCGATTTGTTTCGTCGAAATAGCAATGAATGCAAAGATCGTTTGTCAGTCTTTGTCAGTCTTTTCTAGTCTTTGTCAGTCTTCATGTAAACGTGTGTTTGTCAGTCTTTACTTGGTAATCAAAATTGAAAAATTTTAAATCATGTATTTTTATATATTTTTTTTTAATTTTGAACAAGGTCATGTAAGGGGTGCCATCACGGGGAAACCTCCATACAAAAGCTATAACAAAATTATGAGTTATCTGTGGAATATTTTTATTATAATATTTTAGGCTGAGTCCATTGAAATTATCTATACGTAGATCTACGTTTAAGTGTAACTAAAAACATCGAAAATTTTATCTATGCAGTAACCAAAAATAATGTTTTTAAAACGTCCACAATCTTACCAAAATCATGTTTTGGCATATCCGGGTTTATCTCGTGGTAAAGCTCTGGGTTTCATATCGGTATCAGCGTCTTCTTCATCATCAGTAATGACACCTGATTTTGGTGTTAATATTATACTTTTATCATATTTTTCTCAACGTCACCATCCTCCACATGGTTCATAAATACAAAATTGTGTAAGTAAAAAAAGCTCATGTCAGTATCAATTTCGTTTTGCACTATGTTTTTGTGCTGTTCTGTGGCCTGCGGAAGCAACAGAAGACTATGCCCATGGCCAAAAGTTTCTTTAAACATTTCTAATTCTAAGACAAGGTATAAAATGTAGTCCGGTAATTGCATCATGAACGCCTGACATTGCGGCGTGACTCCTACAGCACCCTTGGTGAGTACCACGTCTTTTGGCGCACGTACTCCACGATGTACTCTGTCTTAGTGAAGTACAGGCAGGAGATGTACACCAGCGTGTTTGGACTTGCGGCACGAAACGCTTTCTCCTTCGAAACCATACGGAACCATCGTCATTAGTTCGGTTCGGCGCCTTTTTTGGCACAGGTTTCGCATTCGGAGCAGGGCGTTCGTGGTGACGCGAACACAATCTCTATGATATGATAAGTTTTCACCAGGGCTACAGACACCAGCAGTGGGGCGAGGCGAGGAGACCGGGCGGTGCTACGTGCAGGAGCCATGGGGACGAGCGGATCTGCGGGGCGCCCACTGCGGGTTTGGCAATTGTCGGAGGCGCTGGCGAAGAAACTGCTGACGCGGAAACCAACGACGATATATCAACGCCGGCTCCACGACGCGTCGCGACGCGTGTTTACGTAGGACGTATTGACTGGTGACCTAGTTACCGCCACAGTTAATACAGTGTCCCTCACTTATAGAATTACCAACGATACTAGTTGTAGGCGACGCATATGTATTTCAGATGTATATTGTTTTTGGTCAATACACCTACTTATTTAATTTTTGTTTATGTACAAGTGCTGCCATCTGTCATTTGTTTTAATAATTAAAGGCGACAATTAACGGGTGCACAACGAATTTGCTTTTATAATAATACTGGCCGGTAGACGGTAGTTTCGTTTTTTTAGAGACTTTTAGACTTCGATGGAAGCTTGTTCGATGTGCACCTCATAATATAGTCTTTGTTTGAATAAAATTTTTGGTAGTTTTATTATTCAATCCCTTACAAAAGGTTAATCCCTTACAACGATATTGTACTTCTTATTGTATTCCTTAGTCAACAACGAGGAACCCTTATAGTTTTGCCATGTCTGTCTGTCTGTCTGTCCGCGGCTTAGCTTAGAGACTATTAGTACTAGAAAGCTGTAATTTGACATGGATATACATATTTATCACGCCGATAAAGTGGCAGAGTAAAATTTTGAAAAAGATAATTTTTTAGGGTACCTCCCCTAGGGGTCTAGTCCGTCCGTCTAGACGTAAAGTAGGGATGATTTTTTCCCCTCATCTATCCCCTAGTGTGGGGTGTCCTTGGATAGGTAATTTAAAAATATTGGGGGTTAAGAAGGCCAATTTTTGATCCAAGGTTCCTGTTAACGCAACCCAACGTACAGGATTGTCTCTTGCCTACAAACGGACATGCGCAGATACATTTTTTCTGCTCCTGCGCAGATTGGTGCGCACCGCCAGTCTGTTGAGCGCAACCAACGCAATCACATGTGTTTACCAATTAAACCTGTAAAAATACCATTGTAGTACCGAAAAGTAAATCATTTTATAAACTATTCTTCTGGAGTTCTTTCTACGATCCTGCTGATCCTGCTACATAAATCCTGGCCTGGAAGATCTGTTAAATCCAGAGGAATTTAACGCAACCCTGCGTACAGGATTGTCTCTTGCCTACAAACGGACATGCGCAGATACATTTTTTCTGCTCCTGCGCAGATTGGTGCGCACCGCCAGTCTGTTGAGCGCAACCAACGCGATCACATTTGTTTACCAATTAAACCTGTAAAAATACCATTGTAGTACCGAAAAGTAAATCATTTTATAAACTATTCTTCTGGAGTTCTTTCTACGATCCTGCTGATCCTGCTACATAAATCCTGGCCTGAAAGATCTGTTAAATCTAGAGGAATAGCCGAAACATTGGCGACCGTGTTATTGTGCTTCGTGGAAGTGAAGTGCTAACCTGCAATCACACGGCGGCGAGTTAAACTGAACTTTGGACCCGTGTCGATTTTGGATGTATTTTGGAACTTGGAGGCGAAGCTGAATCTGCTGACTTCTTCAAAAAGGGAAGTGGCCCGTTCCTTATCCTTCCTACACTATTAACTTTTGTCTAAAGCTTTGGTTTGTGCAAACAGTACTCAAAATAAAGTGCTTAGTAGCAGTTAAATATTATCATACCTACTGTCATTGTTAGTACTTTATAAAGTTAATGATTTCCCATCAGTAAAGTCTCATTTGATTAAAAGGCCCTAATTTTTATCACTAAAATTATGGAATTGAAATTATAAGTTTCGTTTGTTGTTTTAGATTATTCCGAATTCCATAAATCATTCTGAAAAAATAGGCTTGTAGAAGATATAAAACTATTTGTTTTGTCCTTATATCTAGTAGTGAACTTGTAAATAAACATTTTGGCCGAATATTTCAGAAGACGGCCGCGCCTCACCCCCTCTGTCGCCTGTACCTAACCACTTGACGACAAGCGTTGTTGGGGCCCTTTGTTTTCGAGTGTCGTGCTGGCGTAAACAGCTGCTTCATAGAGGTTTACCTACCTACATATAACGAGGTATTTATTGCACCTTTTATTATCAGTTTGATCAACATTTTGTCTTGTTTACAATAATGAGTGACACGGAGTTAAGAGCTAAAAGAGGATCAATTAAGGGGAGGCTAACTACGTTTAAAAACTACTTGATCGATTTAAAAAAATGTAAAGATATTTCAAAGGCGAATTTATATGAACTAAAGGTTAGATTAGCGAAAATAGAATCGATGTTTCAGGATTACGATATGATACAATCTAGTTTAGAAATTTTAGAGTCAAAGTCGAAACAAGAGTCAGTTGAGAAAAGTGAGTCGAGTGAACGCGAAAATACAGAAAAAATATTTTACGCCGTTATTAGTGTAGCTCAAGAATTTATCGCGGCGAATGACGAGGTTGGAGGCACACCAGCCGCAGCTCCAAAAGGTGGGGCTGATGCTGCTAATGTTAAGCTCCCGACTATTAAGCTGCCTTCCTTTGACGGAAATACCAACAAATGGTTGGAGTTCCGTGACACTTACATGTCTTTGGTACATAATAACGACTGTCTTAACAACATTTACAAGTATCAATATTTAAAGGCGTCGTTATCAGGCATTGCAGCTTCTGTTATCGAGGCGTTGGAGATTTCATCGGCGAATTATTCTGTAGCTTGGAAACTGGTTTGCGATCGCTTCGATAACAAAAGACAATTGATTCACAGCCACCTTAAATCATTATTTAATGTTCAGAATGTAGCAAAGGAATGTGATAAGTCGTTGCGTTTTTTGGTAGACCATATTTCGAAAAATTTGAGAGCTTTGAACATGTTAGGCGAGCCAACAAATAATTGGGACACGTTGGTTATATTTATTTTTGCTAACAAGTTGGATATTATAACAAGTACAAAATGGGAAGAGTACAAAAACGGATTGCCAACAAGTCCGAATTTAGATAATTTTTTTGAATTTTTGAGGAAGCGAGCTGACGTTCTGGAAATGGTTACCGCGAGCACAAGCGACAAGGTAGATAAGCCAAACCCAAATCAGGGTCAATTTAAACGTATTGACAAATCTCAAAAGGCCTTTGTCGCTACTGCTTGTGATGCCAATGCGTCAACCGCTACAACTACAAATAACAACAGAGCCTGCCGTGTTTGTAGTGGCGATCACCTAATTTATAACTGTGAAAAGTTAAATAAGATGTCCGTGTTCGATAGAAATGGTGTAATTGCTAAACTAAGACTATGCATTAACTGCTTACGTGATGGTCATTTTGCCCATCAGTGCAAAGCGGGACCATGTAGGATATGTAGGCGCCGACACAACACCCTTCTACATAAGACAATTGCTCCTGCTAATAAAGAGGTAGAAGGTAATGATGTTGTGGCCACGCCTGTTGCATTATCCTCCTATGTAAACAATCAAGTTTTATTGTCAACTGCAGTTATAAATGTAAAAAATTGTGAAACAAACAAAATTGTGCAGGCGCGCTGTTTGTTAGATTGTTGTAGTCAGGCATCTTTTGCAAGCGAGTCGCTGAGGGATAAATTGGGCTTAAAAAATGAAGTAGTTGATACCGTACGCGTTACGGGGATTAACAATATTTCGTTCAATGCATTAAACCGTTGTTGTTTATCAATTTCATCACGTTCAAATAATAACCATCAATCTTATAAAAAGGTTGATGCCTTAATTATCCCTCAAATAACAGGCGAACTACCAACAGAGGAAATAGACACATCTGAAATAAATGTGCCTGAAAATGTAGTTTTAGCTGATCCAGACTACCACCGGCCATCTCAAATAGACTTGTTACTGGGAGCTGATATTTTTTGGGATGTAATTTGTAGTGGAAGTATAAAAATAGGAAAAAACAAACCTATGTTGCAAAATTCTATTTTTGGATGGTTGATGGTAGGATCTGTCATGACTAGAACACCGACAAAAAACATTCACTGCAATTTTAGTAGAGAGATTCGTGAACAACTTCGCACGTTTTGGGAGCTGGAAGAAGTGCCAGCGACTCCTATGTGGTCTCCGGAGGAGAAGGCGTGCGAGGAGCACTTCATGAGTCACACAAAACGTCTTGCTGACGGACGATTTTGCGTCACGCTGCCTCTGAGAAATGACCCTCAGCTTCTGGGTAACTCATACAATATGGCTAAAAAGCGATTTGATGCTTTAGAAAGGCGATTCAGACGGCAGCCTGACATAAAATCACAATATGTAGATTTTATAAATGAATACGCGGCTTTAGGACATTTGTCAGAAACAGCGAGAACTGATGATGCGATTTTTTTACCACATCACCCTGTACTAAAGGTGAATAGTGAATCAACGAAATGTCGCGTCGTTTTTGACGCCAGTGCGAAGACAGATTCAGGTCTCGCACTTAACGAAATTCTAATGATAGGTCCCACGGTACAGGATGACATCTTTTCTATCCTTGTACGATTCCGACAACATGCTTTTATTCTCACAGGAGATATAGAAAAGATGTATAGGCAGATTGCCGTGGAACCTTCGCAAAGGCACCTTCAAATGATTTTGTGGCGTGATGATGAGAGGAAGCGAATGAAGTATCTGCAATTAAATACTGTTACATACGGAACTTCATGCGCTCCCTTTCTTAGCACAAGGTGTCTGTTGCAACTGGGGCACGAATGCGATGATCCGTTGATAAAGGACATAATTATTCACGACTTTTATGTTGACGATCTAATTACCGGCCATGATGATGAAAAAATGATAAATGTCATTTACCAACGAGTCATTGATCAATTGGATCGTGCTCATTTTAATCTAAGAAAACTTAGAAGTAATTCGCAGGAGCTATTAAACTGTATATCTAATTCTGTGCAATGCAAACAAGAAAATTTAAAAATATCGAACGTCAATAATACATTAGGTGTTGAATGGGACCCTAACACAGATAAAATTCTAATGACATGTTCAAAATTGCATTTGATAGATAACCATATTAAGTATACCAAGCGCTCGATCCTATCGGTAGCTTCAAGTATTTTTGACCCTTTAGGATTGTTGTGTGTATGTGTTATCCTCTGTAAAATCTTCTTGCAATCACTGTGGTTACAAAAATTGGACTGGGACGATGAAATTCCTCAGAAACCAAACTGTATATGGACAAAATTTGTCAATACTATTCATTGTTTGAGAAACATTACGATACCGCGCCATGTAAGCTGTAGTAATGCAGTGGCAATCGAGCTGCATTCATTTTCTGACGCAAGTCTTAAAGCCTATTCAGGCACTATTTATGTAAAATCAATTGATGCGTCAGAAAACTGCACAGTTCGACTTCTATGTGCAAAGGCAAAGGTAGCGCCACTGCAAGCCACCACAATTCCTCGTTTAGAACTTTGTGGCGCCTTGCTGGTGGCGCGCCTCTGTAAAAAGGTGTCACAAGCTCTTAGATGCAATATTGTCAAGAAGTATTTCTGGACAGATTCGAAAATTGTATTAGGTTGGCTGAAAACTCCCTCAAATAAGTTGGGTACATTTGTGTCTCATCGTGTTGCTGAAGTCAATGATTTATGTGCCAATTCAGAATGGAAATATGTTCCTTCGTCACAAAATCCTGCTGATCTGGCATCTCGTGGTGTTTTTCCAGATGAAGTGCAGTCGTTGTCACTGTGGTGGGAAGGACCGGCATTTTTACAGAATCCAAAAGAAAACTGGCCTAGTCAAAGCGACGCGACACAAATGGACTTACCTGAGATACGTTCACATGCTGTAAGTGTTGATAAACCGAAGGAAAACATCATAGATATGACAAGGTTTTCAAGTTTTACTAAACTACGCCGAATAATGGCTTTTGTGTGTCGGTTTATCAACAATTGTAAAAAAATATGTAATACTAGGCATACGGGATCATTGACTGTTGAGGAATTCGAATCAGCAGAGTCTAAATTATCTTATATCTCACAAAGAGATAGTTTTCCTGATGTAAACGTGAAAACAAAGGCGATTCCTGTTCCAGCTAATTTGAGTCCCTTTGTTGATGACGCAGGATTGATACGAGTAGGAGGTCGATTAGAAAACACAAGTTTTAATTTTGACAAGAAGCATCCTATTGTTTTAGACTATAGACATCATTTTACAAAGCTACTATTTACATTTTACCATTTTAAACTAATGCATGCAGGACCGCAGCTGCTTCTTTCAGTTATTCGTGAAAAATATTGGCCTATTAATGGCAGAATATTAGCAAGACGTACCTACAATGACTGTGTACGTTGCAAGCGAATGAAAGGAGCAGTCGCGCAACAAATTATGGGAAACTTACCGACCCAACGAGTAGTACCTGGCTTCGCATTTGACGTAACTTGCACGGATATTGCCGGACCTTTCCTTATCAGCGATAGAAAGGGTCGCGGTGCAAAACTAAATAAATGCTATTTGTGCATTTTCGTAGATTTAAAGGTCAAGGCAGTGCATTTAGAAGTAGTCAGCTCATTGAGCACAGAAGAATTTATTTTGGCACTTCGTCGCTTCATATCTCGCAGAGGAAAACCTCGCGAGATATTTTGTGACAATGGGCGCAACTTTGTTGGAGCCAACCGTGAATTAGGAGAATTTCTCTTGGCTCAAGAAAACTCTAACTCTGTGTCAGATCATTTTGTGGATGAGGGCATAAAATTTAGTTTTAATCCCCCATATGCTCCAAATTTTGGAGGCCTTCATGAAGCGGCTGTTAAGTCTGCAAAGTATCATATGAAACGGGTGTTAGGTAATACACATTTAACATTCGAGGAAATCACTACCCTGTTCGCACAAATTGAAGCCGTACTTAATTCCAGGCCCCTTTATCCTATGTCATCAAATCCACATGATCTTTCCCCACTTACTCCCGGGCATTTCCTCATCGGGAGACCCTTGACCTCACTGCCTGCACCGGACCTGCAACAAGTTAATCCAAATCGGCTACATAGATACGCTAGAATAGAGCAAGCACGGCAGCATTTTTGGACAAGGTGGAGTCAGGAGTACATCTGTGAATTGCAACAGCGGCACAAATGGCAACAACGGCATGAAGACATCAAGGCTGGTCAGCTTGTACTGGTCAAAGATGAGGCCACATCTCCACTGAAATGGCCCCTAGGACGAATAGAAGCGGTGTTTCCTGGAAGCGATGGAGCTTGCAGAGTAGCTGACATAAAAACAACCAAGGGCACTATCAGGAGAGCTGTAAATAGGATTTGCCCATTCCTGGATGATGAAGGAGCTTAAAAGCTTGAGCTTTTAAGAGGCGGGAGGATGTTAACGCAACCCTGCGTACAGGATTGTCTCTTGCCTACAAACGGACATGCGCAGATACATTTTTTCTGCTCCTGCGCAGATTGGTGCGCACCGCCAGTCTGTTGAGCGCAACCAACGCGATCACATTTGTTTACCAATTAAACCTGTAAAAATACCATTGTAGTACCGAAAAGTAAATCATTTTATAAACTATTCTTCTGGAGTTCTTTCTACGATCCTGCTGATCCTGCTACATAAATCCTGGCCTGAAAGATCTGTTAAATCTAGAGGAATAGCCGAAACAGTTCCTTTTGCGAAATATTAAGCTGAAAATTGTTAATTTTTGTTAGAGTCAAGTGTCCCCCCCTGCCAGCGAAACAGTTGTATTTGGAGACGTGAAAAAATCACGGCAGTAGTATATATAACGAAATTAAAAGGAAAACTATCACAGCTAAGTAGGCTTTACAAGTTAACGAGTACAGATCGCGCCAACCTTTTAGTCCCCTCTAAAGACGGGGCGATTCTGTTGACTGGCACATCACATTATTATCTATTGCCTGTTTTAATTTATGGTTTGTCCTTATGTGACACACTCTGTAGAGAACTCTCAATGTGAATACATTGCTGATATTACCTCCTGTACTGTTGTATTTATTTAGATAGCAGACTATGTGCACGGAAACCTAACAGATTCGCATCAGCAGGAACAAAATGTATGGGCCGTTCTTGGGAAAAGCAACTTCTGAGCGTACTAGAAATTAGTCGACAAACTTATAACATGTACTTGGAAAAGAAGTCCGCATATTGTGCAGGGCAACTACGGAACCCTACATTGCGCTTGGCCCGACACGTGCTTGACCGGTTTTTTACATTATAATGACGGTTTCTGTGTTCCAGTTGTTCGAACGTCTACTAATCCAATGGTTACGAGTTCAAATCGTGTAGAGGGACATACAGTACTGTTTGGGCCGGGTGTTTCGGAAGGCACGTTGTCGAAATCTATTGCGATAGACTCACTTTAAATCATAGGTTGGGACGTAATAATCGTCGGTCAAACTTGGATGTACTAGTGTGAACTGTGACTTGCATTTCGCAGTTCATAGTCGGAAATGCCTCTAAGGGGATGATATGATGACAATAAATATTGTGACGAAGTATTTAATGAATATCCATCCATCCATCCATCAGCCTAGTTCGTCCACTGCTGGACATAAGCCTTTCCAGGACTTTGCCACTCCCGGCGGTCATCCTGGAAGAATTGCCCATACTCACACACGCTGGGCAGGCGGGTTGGTGACCACGGTGCCGGAACCCTCGCACCAGTGACGCCGCTGCCCGTCACCAGTCTGTTCCATATAAGGCCCGGCTGTTAGGGATGGATATACCGCCATCCATCGGTCCCAGGCATGGTGGGCCTACTGGTTTTTTGCCTGTGAGCAGTCCTCTTACTCTCCCCCGAATTACTTCGAGGGGGTCTCCAAGTAAGATGGTAGTACCTCCACAGTCAAGCCCGGCATTAGCTCTACATCTACTCTCTACCAATTTAATGAATACTAGAATTTAATTTTAAAAAGACGCCTTTTTTCACATACTTGTTTTGTTACTAAATAGCCAGTATGCTGCAAAAACAAAAATAAAAGTTAAAGATAGATGTTAAAATTAAAACACGTGAAGTCAGACAACTACCCAAGAAGACTTCAAAAGTAGGTCGATTTAATTATGTATTATGCTGACTGGGTATATTACCTTATATTTTAAGAAGTCAGTATACTTTAAACCTTATTTTAAGGAGATAAGATCCGAAATATTTTACAGAGCAGGAACCACTAAACAATTTAAAACATTAAAAGTGTAGAGAGGTTTTTGAGTGCCTCTAAAGGTGAAGGATTGCTAGACTTTTAAGCTTTTTTTATTAGATTTATATTTTCGCTAATAAGTACGAGGATAATAGGTTTATTATAATAAGTTTATTTTATTAAGTATGGGTTTTATAAGGGTTTTACGTTAGTGTTTTGTTTTAAACAATTTTAATTATAAACGTATGTTTTTAATGTTATTTAAGCATTATTTTGCTTTAATAAAAGTAATTGTATAATAGATGAAAGAAATCATTAGATGAATAAAAGTTTTCTTGATTTTTACGCAAGCTTTTTTTGCTAGCCAAAGCCCACCAACTCCAACGTGGTCAACGCTTAACAAATAAAAAAACAACAAACTTGATTATAATACTCCTATTCTGCTCAAAACAATTAGGGGAATAAGATAAGCAAACTTTTTGCTTGGGTTTTTTAATTATAACTGGCCACTAAATATTAAAGTGACATTCTTCACGAAAATAAAAACAAAAGAATGTCAGCGTTTTTTGTGTTGATGGATCCTCAGAATAAGGTATGGATAAACGAAGTGGTTATATTATCTTTGGTATCGATCATAGGTCACTCTTAGGCATAGACATAGAGTACTTTTTTTTTCTTGAACAAGGCTGATAAAGGGCTCTTTGGCCTTATGAAATTCTAAACTTCAAATGTTGTAGAGTTTCCCGCCCGCCCTGGCTCAGAGCAAAAAGCGGAAATATAAAAATTTTACAAAATAAATAGTTAAGAAGTTAAAAACGACACATTCTAGCATTACATCGAAATGGTATCGTACCGAAATGTCCGAACAAACACTTCAAAAATAAAAAAACATCCATTTTACAGGTAAATACGGATGCTTAACAAAGTTTGATGCACATATTTATTCATTTAAAACTGCAAAAAATGGCATAAATAGAGTATTTAGTTGAAAATTATGATTGTTTTATTAGTGAAGTACAATAAAAAAATACGTTTTAAAGATTTTCTTACGTACAAAAAGATTTGTTGGGTTTACACTAGGGGCGTACCCTTACTTCATAATTTCATCGACAACGACATGATATGCTGATATCGTTCAACAAAGTTGTCTCTGCAATGTGGATAAAGTTTGGTTGCGCTTCGTAACAACCTATTTTCATTGTTGGACCCATTACGTTCAATTTTTTATGAAACTCATAGCTATAACTTTTCCGTGTAACGCGTTTGTGTCACGGCATGAAAAGGGCTAAATTTGTGGCTGTCACGTTTTTAATTAATATGGGAAGAGGAGCGCCCATAGTTCATGCATGAGGTTAGCCAGTGGGTCAGGTCATTCATATTATGTTATATTCTTTGGACAGAGTAAATTGGGGATGATTCGTGCGAAAATGCTGGAGAAATGAAATATGATTTCTAATGTTAGATTTCCCTACGTCGCGCCTTGGTAACTATGATATAAAAGCGATCTTATTAATGCCTTAAGAGCTGCAAAAGTGCTGCCACTTCCAGAATAATTATTAAAACTCTGCTCAATTGAATGTGTATACATAGCAATGAAATTTTCCTCAAAAAATCTCAGGTTGTCTATGAAAACTATACTATTTTTGAATAGTATAGTTTTCATAGACAACCTGAGGTAAGCAAGATGAGCTAAAATTTTTCTTTTTGCTAAAAACGGCCGCTTTTGGTATAAGTTAAAATTTAAGCTATAAATAGATCTTGTTTCTGAAAACTTTGCTCAATAAAAATAGTTCATTGTTATTTATAGGCATTTAATTAAGCTGACTTTCAATCATTATTCTGGTTGGTAAATTTTTTTTTCTAAAGTGGCAGTATTTTTGCAGCTCTTAAAGCCTTAAGGGGCTGCACTATGCTAAAATTCAATCCTGCTCTAACGTGTTTGTTTTTTAACTCTCTATCCTGCTCTAATCAGACGCCGCGCACGCAAAACTTCAGTTATTTTGAATTAGTGGCTTCGTTAGGACATTAACCATAATTTCTTTATCTGCGTGTGATGGTTTCGATTCAATCGGTTTTGAAATATGAAAACTGAATCGCTTTTTTCGTGTTAAAAGTTATATAATTAATAGATGATTGAAATGAAAGTATGTTTATCTTTATAGTGTAAATAATAATTGCCTTGAGTCACAAAACACGCCATATTTTTTTTCAAATTTTTACCCTTTACATTGACGGAATTGAATCCAAAACAAAACTGATGTTTAGCATTGAGGAGCCCCTTAAGTTACATCAAAATATTCACAATAGTATTTTGTGAAATTATGTCATAATGAGAGACATTGGGACACGAGTGCTTGTTTATTTCGTTCGTTTCGTAATTTTATCATAATATTTTCAACCAACAATTTCACGAAAATGAGAAAGAGATCTCTCTCTCTCTCGGTCATAAAGTTCGGTATTGCCGCCTGACCCGTCCTTTTTTTTGTCATTGCTGCTGATTGGTTATCTAGCGGTGTTATAATTAATTGAGCTAATCACAATGCAGAACTGCGGTATTATAATGTCATATTAAAACATTGGACAAATAATGTAGGCACTTATAAAACCGCTTTTGATGAAGTTATTGTTATTAACTTAATGTAGATACAAATATAGATACAAATATTAGATAAATAAAAATATTAGAGTAGATACAAATATTTAGATCTTTCTAGGTTCAAATTTATAGCCATCACCCAAATCAGTGCGTGGTCAAAAAAGGTTAGTTTAAAAGTACTTATTTCTACTATCTTTAGTATAAAGTTCCATTATCCGAAAATCGAAATTTCTGGACCCGGTTGCGAAATGACTCTAAGGTAAGTATAAAGTATTGTATGAAATTTAATTTTTTTCACGTTCTAAGTTTGTCGTGACACTCGAAAATAAATCATTTCGCGGCCTTGTAGTTGGCAAAATTATGAAAAAAAAAAAAAAAAAACTGGTTACTTCAAACCGCGCCGCCATTATAAAAGACTTTTTGGGGGGAAAACATGGCGAATTTTTCAGAAAGTGATTCTGATGATGAATTAATGTCTACTCCATCTGAAAGGTAGTGGAAAAAGTATCGTTCGTACCGATTAAAACATGGCTTTTCTTAAGCGTTATTTTTTACTCGGCACGAAAAATACTACTATTGGTAACTTATTGCAACGTATATACGCTTTTAGCTTTTGCAAAGTAGAAATATTTTTGTTTAAAAACGTGGTATCGCTTATCAATTTAAACTACTTGATATTTTTTCGAACTGTATATTTCCATGCCTCCAAAATTCTAGAGCGGTACTCCAGAAGTGATCAAAAGTATAAGCAATTGCTTCTTTAAAAAAAATATATAGAGACTTTCCTTTACAGACTTGGTGCTTGGTTTTCTTATAGCGGTACAGTGACAAATTAAAAACATTTTCATTTTCATAAAATAACAAATTTATTTTGAATGTAAAGTTGTCATTTCTTACGACAGAATCTGAATAAAAGTTGCCTTTTATTATAAAATATTCATTAGCCTTTGTTTTTAAGACAAAGCCTTTAACACAATTTGAGCCCCTTTATTTCCGTTTCCAGTATACAAGACGAAAATATTAAGCGCTACCGGTAGCTCTCCTTTTGGGAACGCTACTTCGAGTTCAAAGTTGTTAAAAAAGACAATTTTCTAACATTTCATTTTGAACTCTTTAATGTTTTTTTTTTCTTATTGATTCCATATCTGTAAAACTGCTCTGAGGCAAAAGGTGGGGTTCTCCCAATTTTGTCTCTTTTCAAACTCATTTTAAACCGTGAAATTGGGACGAAAAAAAAAAAAAAGAAGTCTTATTTCACTCTTTGGTCGTTATTTTGACAATTCGATACGCGATTATTACATTTCTCTGCATAGAATAAAATTGCATATGATTTAAATATAATTTTATTTGAGTTATATTAGGTTTTGGACAATAACTTATACCAAATACCGTGGTACAAAATAAAAAGCCTATTCATTTTAAAAACACATTGTTCTCATTCCAAAACAATTAAGATAAACACTTGGAAATCGCAATATTTCTAAGTGGCTCGCTTCCACTGAGCAGGATAGATAAGTGTGAAATGAAAATGTTTTAGCAGGACCGATTTCTCCGGATACCCTCTCCTTATTAATATTTGTTCGTAGACCAAGCAATGTTAACATCATTTATTGAGTTTTGTTCTTAAATTCTCAAGTTAAAGCTCCTGATAATGCTGTTAGAGCGAAACCGGTTAGGCCGAGTAGACCAGGTACAATTAGAAAATTTGTGGAAAAGTACAAGTGTTTATTTATAATGCCCGATAAGTTCTACCAAGTGCCAACAATCACAACAATCAACTTGCTTAATGTAAGACTTTCCCCAAGTTTCTGATTTAAGAAAATTTCGCTAACCGATACTGCAGCTACTGTTGGGCCAATCACAGCGCTGCATTTTATACTTAAGGGGGAACGAGTCGTATCCTCTTTGAAAAGCACTACTTAAGATGGTTCTTCTTATTTTTTAATTAAAGATATTAAATAAAATAATTTATAGCATTTCGCGAACATAGTTAAGTGTCAGTTGGGCTTTTCCGGCAAAATTTCGTTATATTATGCATAACGTTGTAAATGTATGGGCACACATACTTAAAAGCGTGTTTTAAGTTTGTGTGCCCATACATCTACAACGTAATGCATAAAATAACAAAATGTTGCCGGAAAAGCCCAACTGACACTTAACTATGTTCGCGAAATGCTATAAATCACATTTATTTAATATCTGTAATTCAAAACTAAGAAGAACCATCTTAAGTTGTGCGTTTCGTAGAGGATACGACTCGTTTTCCCTTAAGCATCGCTTAATTTGAAATGCTCAACTGTGAAATCAGGGTTTAATCAATTGGATGTATTTTGATGAAGGTGTTTCAACAAAAACAAGCCTTTCAGTTCAATCGACTCAGCCGTTCTTCAGTTTCAGACGAGGAGGAGTGTAAGGAATTTATCCTTTTTGGCGAAATCTAAAATCATCTTAACTAGTTCCCCGTCTCCGAAAAAGGGAACACCAAAAATGTTTTCTATATAATATTAATAACAAATGTTGATGGATGAAAAATGCGCAAGAAAAGCGAGAGTGACAAATACAAATTGTCCGCTAAATTACTGCCTTCTGGAAACCCTACGCTCGTCCTGTCGACACACGATGTACACGTCGTCGCAACACGACATTCATCAATCAACTGCGAAGACTTGTCTCCGAAATTCCTGACTTTGCGCATACCCTACTAACAGCTAATAAATGGTAGGGAAATATTTTGTCAAGCAAGCGAATGTTGTTATAGGCCTTGGGCTAATATTGACGAGTATACGTGCTACATTTGTCCTGAAAATTCAGTGGTCGATTTCTACAAATAGAACGGAGGGTATAAGCTAGTAGCGTTAAATTAACATACCGAGTTAATGAATAATGAAATTGAGATGTTCAATATACCTATAGTCGAGTCCAGAATTAGGCGAACTAACTTGACAGTTCATTGTACACTAATGTTGCCACAGTTTGGCTAGTGCTGTTAATATCGATGTTTAAAAAGTCTAGTTAATCATTATTATTGTGTTTGGAATCAAACTAATAATTTTACTAATCAAAATAATAATAATAAAAATTGATTAAATTAATTAAAATCGAACACATAACGGATTTGGAATTATCATCGACGATATAATAGCGTTTGTCTCTATCGCACTGTCATATTTGCCAGAAAGAAAGGGATGAATGCTATATGTATGGTACATGAAATGTACTAGCATGAAAGCTATGTGTATGAAATGTAATGTATTATAGTAGCCTGACAGATACCACCTAAAAGGATCACAATGGCCTGTTGTAATAACATCATTATTTTTGTATTTTATTCCTAATTTGAGGAGTAAGTATCGTAAATATCCGCTTTAAACAGTACATCCTTCAGATCATATTATATCATATAAATTGCTGTAGTTCGTCCCTATTTGGCAAGTATGTATGACTGTGAAAGTTTCGACGAAAATTACTTGATAAAACATAAATAGAATCAGATTTATAAAAGGCACAAGGTTATATCGACATATTTGTGTCGACATAAACCTATCACTATTTATTTTTTCCTATGTCTGGCAACATTTTCGGCTGTCAAGTTAGTTCGCCTAATTCTGGACTCGACTTTAGAGACCTTTATATAAAGAAATGTACCTATTTTGTCGTACATTTTTTAATTTTTAACCCCCGCGACGTCGAAAAACGAAGGAGTGCCGTAACTTATGAGTTTGACGCCTATGCCTGTCACAGGCTATGCTCATAGCGGTCATTCACCCCTTTTGTGCTATCGTACTCAAGTAGCGGCCATATTGGGCGGCCATATTGGCGCCGCTACTATAGTACGCTTAGAGACAGTACTTTCGCACGTTACGCGGAACATATAAAAGTATCGCTACCGCAAAAACGAGTACAGTGGTAGAAAAGGGTGAATGACCGCTTCCGCCATACTAACGCGCACTTACTGTAGTTTAATTGGAATTATTCTTAGCTGTATTTAATAAAAAATTGTAACGGGCTCATTTCCGAGTCGGTGCAGATATTTTATATACATTAATGGAATATTTATGTATTTTACTCGGTCAATTCATTTGAAATTTTGTACCTTTATGTTTGTGATTCCGATGATGGTAAGTGGTAATCTGGACCTGACGCTGCTACCAGGTTTGTCTGCACCTTAAAAAATTATTTTTGATATATCGTGTTTAGGCTCATTTAATCGGTCTTGATGAGTAGTTGGGTACACGAGTACAGTTTAAATACAAAAAAACAATCACTTAAAAAGTAAAAATTAGATGTAGTATCAAATTATTGTTGACCCAGAAATGCGTTGGGAGACCGCTAAGTAAACAAAGTAAGTAGTTTGACCCTTGAGAGCTAAACGGGTCCGTATAGACCCGAGCGCAAACTGACTTTTGTTAATAACTCATACATCTAATTTGCTACCACCACCTTGCTCTCCTCTCTATACCTTCCTAACTCGTTGATGCCAAGCAAACAGTAATACGAGAAGCACGGCTATTTTAATTGTTTCTGAGAATTACGCAAACTCGGGTTCGTACGGAACCAGAAAAGTAATAGTGGGTGTAAATAATAAAGGTATTTTTTTCTGACATAACTAACAATAATATAACATTTATTTTGCAAACAAGTACTTATGATTAGTACTTATTACATAGGTACATATTACTTCTGTTTTGTTGATATGTCACTTGAGGTCATGTAACTTTTTTTCTTGGGTTGTTGGGATTTTCGCTTCGGTTATGGTTTTTTTAGGTACAAATTTTACCTACATATTTTTATTTTATTTATAGCTTTACCATTAAAAGTTTTAATTCTGTTTAAATCTAGTCTTTAAGGATTTTGGCAAATAAGTTAAATTTTAATGAAATTAAATAGGTCATCGAGACGTTAGTGCAACGAACATTTTTGATCATGATTTATCCTAAGAATTTTGAGTCAGCTAATTTTTTTACGCTTACAAATAATTCATAGACAGAAGTAACGGTAAAATAAAACTGAAATAACCCTAAAAACTTAACTGTTTCATGAAAAGTGACATGATGAAAATTACGGGTCCGTAAGGACCGAGAATAGTAAGAGTGTAGTATGAAAATGGTATTTTACTTAAGGGTTAAATTTGCGCACCTGAAACAAAATAAGTAACCGCAACAAAACTAACGTTTACTGTGAGTACATATGTGGCAATTCCAAAATAAGCTAAAATTTTAGCACTAGGCAACAGAAAGTTTTATAAATATTAAAGCGTTCAAGATCGAATCCTTAATATAATATTTATCTTTCCTTGAAAAAATAGTACAGTATTATCGTAGAAACAAAATTATAATAATACTGCTACATATTCGTTACAAATGATAAATCTTTTTTTGTCTCTTCTCAAAATAATACAGATATAAACATATATTATCATTTTTCTTACTTTCCCACCAAAAATAATAAAAAGGTTGTTAGATGATACATATATTGTCGATTGATTGATTAGAAAACTTTTTGTTTTAAGAGTGAAATTGAGTTATAAAAGTTGCGTCCGAAAAAACAATTCTCTTTTTTCTGACGTCGGAATACTGGCACGTTTATTAGCTTTATTTTTTGTTTATATTTGTTAAAGAGAGAATTTATAAGTGTTTTCCCCTTTCATCGCCACTTGCGAGGATGATTAACGAGGTTTATTTGCTGTTCTTCAGCCTTTTGATTTCTGATATAATTGGATTGTTTTGTTTTTCAATAAAGCTATGTTTATATTTTTCATGCAAGTTTTTCGCAAGGGCTTAATTGATCAAGTGAGTGACAAAGCGATTGAAGTTCTCTGAGTCTACTTGAACAATTTGTATGTATGTATAAATGTTTGTCCGACGATAACTCGAGTATCGGTGATCGGAGCGTCATGGTTAGGCGAGTAAATGAGACAAAAAGAATTTTCAAGATCGAACATGAGCTGAATCGGTCAAGATCAAATCACGAGTTCACAGTTCGGAGCAAACTACTAGATATTGTAAATATACAAACCTTTTTTGTAAAGTTAGGAATTAGGGAGGCACTATAGAATGCTTAAAATGACTGTCTATTAAGGTGACTATCCCTGTCAAAATGTGAAATGTGACATTTTAGAATGTCGAAAACGTCGAATCCAGTCGATTTAGGAAATTAAACTCTGTTTAAACGTACCTTGATTCTTAATTCAATCTCTAGAGTTGTAACATATTTATCATTTTAAACCTATTAAGCTATACGCCTAACTACAAATAAAAAAAAAACTGTTTCTTAGGGCTGCCACGATACTGCAGCGCATCGGGAATGTTCGCGGAGGCACAGACTGATAGCTTCACAGCAATAGTCCGAAAACGTGTGCCTTTCCTTATGAGTCGTTTAAGGGGCAGCTCCAACAGCATCTTGGAGGGCATTTTTGATCGTTGGGACAGTCTTGTCCTGGGATTCTGGAACAGGGTTCACTTGGATTCACAGTGCTTCACCAGGAGGATATTGTTGTAGGCATCACTTGTCTGCAACAGCGACTTCTGCTACCTTTTCTGTGTTCTCTTTTTTGTTTTTGTGTTTAGATTAAGATACTAACATAGTTTTTAAGCATTGTTACATACTAAGGTATGGATTTGTCTGAAATAAATATTTTCTTTCTTTCTTTCTTTCTTACCCAATTTTCGACAAATACGGGATAAAGTGCAGAATTTATCACATATGTAGATGTGCTTTATAAAAAATATTAAGACAATATGTCATAATACGCAAGATGTATTATATCTCATTTCTTACTATTTGAATTGGAATATTGGAGTTAGTAAGGAGCTTTGATTGTAATGAGTCGCGATCACGTAAAGCTGTAAAAAAAAAAAAATGGCGAAACATTTCGTTATTTCAATGCGATTTTCCCGCCAATTTGACAGCGCTAGTCTTTTTATGACGGTGAACATACGAACAAAAAAAAAATTTTTTTTCGGAATTTTGAGAAACGTTGATGACATTTGCTTTTGTAATATGTCCAAATCTAACCCTCATCTGTTTAGTATTAAGCAAAAAGGAATTTAACAAACAAGTTTTTAACAGTTACGGCGAGTGTCCGGCATGAATTTGGCTGTAGAAATTAAAGTTACCTCAAACGAAAAAAGCGTGTTAAAAAATCTGTTATTCACACTCCATAGAAAATCTACCCAAGGATTCATTGTACTTAATCTTATTTAACTTCTCCAAAAGATAAATAACGTAGGCCCCCAAATTAAATTATGAAGGTTTCATTTCAAAACTGGAGAAATGAAAAAGGTAAACAACCCTGATCCCACACGATCCAGGCTTAAACAATAAATCTAGAGACGGTTTCATTATCATCAAAACAAATACATACTGTCGCACCGCACACGTGACGTCATATGTTGGAGTTATCTGATCGTTGATTCGAGAACACTAGGCAATCGTTTTCGTACGATTTGAAATCCGGGCAATTGCTTAAATGCAAACTGAACGACAATAATAAAAACGAAAATTTAATTAACTAGATATACCACTCGAAGCTCGTAACGTGACGTAAAGAAGGAAACTTTAGGCGCATACACTTTCCATATAAATATAGGTACAAATATAACATAACATAACATAAATTCGCTTTATTGTGCACCAAAAGAAAAACAACAAAAGAGACAATACAAAGTTGGAAAAAACAAAAATATAGGCAACAATGGGCGGTCTTATCGCTTAGAGCGATTTCTTCCAGACAACCTTTGGGTGGAAAATATTTTGGATGTACGTGAAGGCGTAGGTGGTGTACCTATTATAATCAAAAATACTTAAATAATGATCTAAACATATGTATATATTAACTCAATACGTAAACTAGACACAAAATAAATAAATATTACATTCAATTAAATACAAAATATATACTTGTATATAAAGATAGATAGAAATATATATATATATATATATATATATAATATATATATAAGTACCAGTACAGTAATAAGTAGAGATAAATTAAACTTAAACTATCAAAGGGATAGAAAATGCTCCTTAATTAGTCTTTTAAAAACAGCCAAAGTAGGAGCACGTCGTATTGAAACAGGCAATTCATTCCACAGCCGAACAGCTTCGACTGTGAAAGACTTGCTGTAGAAAGTTGAAGTGTGAGGTGGTGTCTTCAGTTTCAGACTTTCAAATGACCGCAGTGGCCGTTCATGCGACTGATGGAGAAAGTTAAAGCGTTCTCTAAGATAGGTGGGAGAAGAAGGATCAAACAGCACAGTGTATAAAAGAGATAGAATATGAACATTTCGACGAGAACGAATTGGAAGCCACCCTAGCTGGGAACGAAATTCGGAGATATGATCAAACTTGCGGAGGCCGAATATAAATCTGATGCAAAAGTTTTGTAGTCGCTCAAGTTTGTCAAATTGCTCCTGGGTGAGGTCAAGGTAACATGAGTCAGCATAGTCAAGAATGGGTAAAAGAAGGAATTGAGCAAGAGCAATCTTTGTAGCAGTAGGCAGAAAATTACGCAGCCTTCTCATAGAGCCTGAAGATGCAAAAATTTTCCGGCTAATTTCTTCTATTTGAGGTATCCAGTGTAAACAATTATCCATCGTTATTCCCAAGTTCTTCACCTTATCGCTGAATGGAACGTGTATTCCATCAAAGAATATTTGTGGAAGTATCTGCCATTCCACTCTGGACAAAAAGTAAGGGCTTCCGATGACTATCACTTGGGTCTTATTTGGATTTACTTTAAACCCGTATTGCCTGCTCCAATCCGATATACGAGTGAGATTTCTATTGGTAGTGGCAATAGCACTGGGGAGATCTTTAAGTTGTGCCTGCGTATAAATTTGGAGATCATCTGCATATAAGTGGTAGGAAGAAGAAATCAGATTAGAAATACTATTTATGAAGATTGCAAAAAGAAGAGGGGACAAGACGCCGCCTTGAGGAACACCGGCAGTGGTGTCACACCAGTTGGATAGTGAATCTTCAATACGAATACGCTGCCGGCGTCCATTCAAGTAACTACGAAACCAGTCAATTACCGTTGGAGATATGTTAAGAGAACGCAATATACCCAACAGAATGTCAAAATCCACATTGTTAAATGCGCTACTAAAATCTAATAATGTCAGTACTGTAAGTTGCCCTGAATCTAAGCCCAACCGTATGTCATCGGTGATCTTTATAAGAGCTGTAGTAGTACTATGGCCGGTACGAAAACCAGATTGAAAAGGATTCAGGAGTTTGTTTTGGGAAAGGAAAAAGTTCAGTTTGTCAATATATCTGCTGTTAAGTATATATCGCAGGTAAATTGTCAAAGACGTGAAATTATAATGAAGGAAGAGTTTTGGGGCCCAAAAGTTGATCTTTATTGTTATTAAAGAAACGGGTATATTAACCATAACCGTTGAAGCCCGCTACGCCGGTCGCTACCGATTGCCATAGGCATAAATTGGTTGCTCGTTTTTGCCCATTGCCGGTTATAAAATCTCATACTCGTATTTTGATTTCATTCGAGTTTTACGAGTAATTACGATGTCACCTCTTGGTCATCATTCTGTCAGGGATTCATCATTTTCTTGAGCCCAAGGCTTGGATTCGTCCTAGACCTAAAGGCTATTTCCCCAACTTATTAGTATATGATTTTTCTTTTTAATTTCTGATTTCATATTGAGAAAATAACAAAAAAGAAAGAAAAATACCGTTATTCGACGATACATTTTTGTATTCTAAATATGTGTTATTCATTTAAGTTTCCTTTATTCGAACGATTACGACTCCATGGAAGGAGTTGAAATATACAGTTTTTTTTTTGTAGTTTCCTCAATATTATCCATACACAAATTATAATAATTAAAGGCCATATGCAGATAAAAAAAATGTATTTCAACAAATTTTTCTCACAGGCATAGACAACGCTTTTGACGTGAAAATTAAGTATACCTACTAGTATTTGCGTAATGAAATTCATAGTCACAAGCAGCTGATCGCAACGAGGTTCACGTTCAATTTGTTTCAAAAAATCACGTTGTAAAGTTTGCTACTTACAGCGACTTTAGGGAACTACGTATTTTCTCGTTAAACTTTAGTCTAACGGGTAAGCACGGGGTTCAGTCAATCTAAAATCGTATAATCCCCGAATCGGGGTTCCGAATAAGCTACGGATCGCCATCAATTCACCGGGTTCTCCATTACGCGCTTATCTCGGGAACTCCTCTAACACCTTTTATTCGCTTATCTGTTATACTATTGTTTCATGAGATTCCGCTTATGGTATGCGTTTAGACAGCTTCTTTTGTCCCAGATTTATGAGTTCCTTCTCTCAGTCTTACAACGCCCTTGTTTATAAGGTTTTACTTTCAGTTGAATTTTAAAGTCCTCTGCGTTTTGTAAAAAAAATCATACATTGTGTCTGCCGCAGCCACATTGTCATAGAGTCTTTAAGTATTATGTGTTTTGTGTTGTGTTCTGTTGAATAAAAATCTTCTTATTTATTTATATCCATTTTATTATAATAACGCTGTCAAAATTATAAAAATACGATACGATTTATGTGTAATCATCTAATCATATCATATTTTTCACAAATTCGCAAGAAAGTTTCGGCGTTATTATACCTCTAATTTCGATAGACACAAACAGACATTGTAGTAACGCTAGTGGTAATAAGTAATAGATGAGCGGGGTGTGAGGAAGTGGGGTATATCAGTGCATAAACGCATTGATTAGCCATTTTTTAATTTGCTCGCCATTTAGTCACCTGTGTCATCATAGAGTAATTAAATAATCGTCATCGACTGATGACGGCCCCACACCGAGGACCGAAATATATCGAGTAATAATTTTTTTAATTGTTTTAATAACACTATACTAATCAAAAGTTATTAAATAATAACTTTTAGGATCGGATTGTCTCAAATAAATTCCGTTACTTGTGTTTTGTGAAATTTATGACGATATTCAATCAAAAGTCAAAATAAGTGTGATCATAATTTCGGAAGACGAGCAAAGCGAATTTTATTTTTGTCACTGTCACTCCAAGCGAAAAATCGCGCAGTGCGAAAGGGGCGGTTACAGAGCGAAAGCAAAAAATGTTAGTTTTATAATTTTTATAAAAAAACTAAAATAGCTAGCAAAATTTCAAATATCAAATCTCTAGATATTGATGTACCACACCTTATAAAATATGTTTGAGTTCTGTGTATGGTTCCTATTAGTCAAACGAGGAGAAAAACTGTGTTTGAAGATCTCATTTCAACAATTATTTCTATCGAGGAAAATTTATCCAAACATGTTTTCCAATTTCAAATCCCTAGATTATATAGATAATACACAGAACAGAAACACCAGTATTTTTTTTCGCATATCGCCATCTAGGAAGAAAACTGAGAGGGGTATTCTTTACACTTCCACTTCCCTGTAATTCATGCGACAAGATGCTACAAAAACATGTCTTATAGTTCCTAACTCTATGATTCAAATAACAAAAGTAACTCTTTACAAGTTAACTAACAGTGACCAGCAAAATTGCAAATTTTACATAAATCAGTCAGTCAGTTATATTGTGAGAAATATGACCGATAAATTGTTCTTAGGGTTCCGTATTCAAAGAGCAAAACGGAGCCCTTTTAATGTCACTCTGCTGTCTGTCTGTTCGTCAGTATGTTCCGGGTCTGTAGCTTAGACGGAACGTGGTAAAGACTTGCAATTTTGGTATGTTGCGTAGAATGTTGACGCAAAACTGGAGATTAAATTAAAAACTAAATTTAATTATTTTCAAGTCCCGTATATGAAAAAGGAGCCGACAAAAATATATCATAAGAAGATGAAAACATTTTTAATTTTTTTAGAGTCACTACGTCATCGTTTAGTAACATCGTCTGTTATTCATGTTTCGTATGAAAACGTTTTCTTTACTCACTTATTGAATTTTCCAAGAGACGGCACCCTTGTTTGAAGAAGCCCCTGCATAAATAAAACTGTAAGTTGTAAATAGAGTTTTCAGAAAGACTTTAAATTTGACTTTTATCAAAGTCAAAAGTCAATTCAAAGTCAAGATAGGTCCCTCTTATAATCGCCTTGTCTAGTGTACAAGTCTTTTTAACACAGGCTATGGCACTTTAGAAGTAAAACCTTAGTACAGAAATGAGGGATCATTTAAATAATGAGCGTATGAATCTTCGTCATTCTTCGGTGAAGGTCGTATTTTTATGTTCTTACTTCCGCTTTCTATACAATCCGTATGTATGTATGTAAATACTTTATTGCACAAAATAAATTTACAATGCACAAAGGCGAATTTTATGCTAATTAGCATTCTCTGCCAGTTAACCTTTGGTGATTTGGTATCCGTGATAGATAGTGCACGTCTGGTTGGCTATAGACAATCAGAATGACATCGGTACCGATTTTTTTACACATGTTACATGCATGTGTATATCTTATAGGTATGTATTCATTTATTTAAGTATGTTCATGTATTTTTATATGTAAGTTTATGTCTTAGATATTTAGGTTTATATCTTAATCTTGATCTCCCTATTACTTTCTGATTAGTATTTACACCTCCACATGTTATTTTGTTCGTCTTTCTGTTAGCTACCAAGGGTTGCCTGGAAGATATTGCTATTAACAATAAGTGCCGCCTTTGAATTGTTTCTTTTGTCTTTAAAGTTATTTGTGTAAATGTGCAAAAAGTGTTACAAATAAAATAAAATAAATGTTCTAAAATGACTTTAACTAAAGCCTCCTAATGACTTTTAACCTTGCAGTTAGTAAATTAAGAAATATTGACAAATTAATTGGTTGAGATAAAAAATAATTATGATATATAAAAGAAAACATATAAATTAATAAAAAAAATATATAATTCATATATTTTACAACAAACCCCTAAAGCACGTAAATTTCACGGTTTTTACCTAAAGTGTTGTAGCCGAATGTGCTTTTTTGTTTTAAACTAAATCACAAGTCACTACGGGTCAAGCATCGAAAATGTTATTTAGATTAATAATAACCATAAATAATCTTTGAAAAGGTCCACAGTCTGGCCAAAAGGTGGTTAATCCTGAAACAAGTTTTCAATTTTGCGTCCGCGACGAAATCGGTGCGATTGTATTGTCCTCGCAAGTTTCATGGAGCGTGCACCTTAAAGCAAAATGAAACGGCATGACATTTGGCCCCGCCCACAACTGAGTTGGTCGCGTCATGATGTCTCTTCTTGAATTTTCTTCTCTGGCAACTCAAAAGACTGACGGCGAGAAATTACGAATTTAAAATTAAAATTAAACTTTCGTTTCCGCAGCCCTCCTCACCGGAACTCTAAAGACGATGCAGCGAGCAGCCTGTGATGACGAGACCGTTTCCCTGGCCTGTCCTAGGAGTACAGCCATCGCCATCCAAGTTGCCCATTACGGCAAGCTGACACCTGAAGGTCACAGCTGTCAAGTTGACAGGTCGCAGTCGCAGCCAGTGGCAGTTGAAGTGGTCGGCACGGAGAAGTGCTTGTGGCCGAATTCTATGCAGGTTTGTTGGCTGTTTGAATTCTGACAAAGTCTGTCGCTTTTATAACTTTGACTGACACTAGGTTTATTTTATTATGTCCATACCGACATGCCAAATTTCAGCTGAATAACTGCCGTCTTGAAGTTATGCTGCGAACGAACTGCTCCAACAGACAGACACTAAATATTTTTCTAACATGTTTCATGTATTTTTTTTATATTGTATTCACCCTAACAATACAATATATTAACATACATAAAACACAGAAACAAAAGAAAATTTATACAAAAAAAATACTGGTACATTGTTTTCATGTAATACCATAAGTAACTTTGTTGTAAGGATGTTTATAAAAGTTTAAATGTTAATTTATGAACGAGCGTTATCACGTGACTCACATCTAGCTTAAACTGCCTTATAAATTTATTGGAACGTATACAAAAACCTGATGAAGCATTTTTGTCCTCAGTACTCTCTGTTACAAAGAGTAGTAGAGGCCTGTCAGAAGAAACCTCAATGCAAGTTTAGCACACAGCCAAAACCAGAACTGGTGGACCCTTGCCCATCTGCGAGGAAGTACGTCGAAGTAGCCTACAAGTGTCGCCCAAGTAAGTAGATCTTTTGAATGCTCATGAGCGCGAATCGAAAATGCACTTTTTTCGAATTTCATATAGGATGGGTGGAATCACTTTGGACCACGTCTTCTGGCTCCACATTTGATTCGAAGTTTTACAAAACGTTTTATATTTTCATGTAATTTTTTAGTTAAAGCCTTATGTAAATATATCATAAAAAATATATTCGTCGTAAGTCTGTGTAAATTCATAGAATATTCTCATTTTGAGGCATTATTAACATTATTTTATTTCGTACAACCTCGAAACACATTAGAATTCTTATGAATAATTTGATGTTAAATAATTATATAAGTATTCTAAAAAAAAAAATATTTGGTCACTTGGTGCTCACTACGGACCAAAACCGAACAGACAACACTGACCAACAGACAAATATAAGACAAACCCTCACAAACCCTCACAAACCCTATCAACCCCTCCTCACAAACATTCACTCTCGCAAGTAATTTTCCTGTTACTCTCCCACCCCTTTCCAATAGTTTAGAATTAAGTATTTTTTTATTAAAAATTTTTCATCTTCCAAATATCAACATCTATCTATACATATTATATGTTAAATATCTATTTTTGTAATTCGACTGACAACGATCACAAGTTGGTCGAAATATATCTCGAAAATAATAAATACTTTGTTGTTTATATTTATTGTCTGTTCAAAATAATTAAAAGCTAAAAAGGCTTTAAAAATCATTAATAAAAAAAAAATACATAACAAATAAATCTTGAATTTCGTACGTTTTGTTTTGAATCAATTGTTGAGCCAGAAGACGTGGTCCAATATTTTTTATTTTTGCGTTTGAGCTCTCTATAAGCGTACATCGCTTCAAAGCAATTCCACCCATACGATATGAATACCGAAAAAAGTGGATTATTGATCGAAGTGGCGCGCACATAACTTTTTTCCGGAAAAGCAATCAGAAGGTAAAGTTCGACAATAAAAAAATATGAAAAAATTTAAATAACACTTTGAAAAAAAAAAGTTTGTATGACGCCAGGGTAGGCACTGCCTACCATATAGTGAACATTTTCATACAAACGTTCTTTTTCCGTATAAAAGTTCCGTGCACGCCACTTGATCCACTCTAGTGCCCATCTTTCTCAGCTATGCTCATTTACTGCTACGGCGTAGCGCGTTGACAGGTCTACGGAATTTTGCGGTTGCTACGACGCATAGCGGAAGCCAACACCGTATTGATTTGACCGAGTACTTACATTACAATTAATACATTACATTACAATTAATACATACTTACATTACAAAATTAACGCAACAAGTATATTAAAAGATAATATAAAGTATCAATAATGCAATGATAAATATGTACATATAATGACCGAAATAATAGTAGTATATGCTACAAGGGCGAAAAGGAATAAATTACGAGGACGATTTAAACGTTAAGTTAAACGTAACCGAGTAATTTATTGCTCTTACGCCCGTGTATCATACTACGTTTTTCAATGCATAGTGTGAGGAAATAAAACAAATATAATCTTGTGAACTATAAATTATAATTGGCTCAAAAGGACTGTATCCAGAGCCGTTAAACAGTGGAAAAAAGGATAACATTTATGGTACACAGGAAACGCAGCAGGTTAGCCAACCATTGTAAATAAATAAAAAATAATAATAATAATAATAAAGCCCTAGGGCAAATTAATCGACTTTCTGTTCGGTTTTGATTCATAAAAAGTGGGCCTTTACGAGCACTTGCATTGAAAAATAAAAAAGATACCTGAACAGAACATGCATATGGGTACTTGCGCAAAGTCGTTGATAACTTTTTATTATCATATTGAGCAAATTATTTTCATTGATAGGTACAAAACCATTTTTTGTTTCTTAGTTAATCAATATATAATATCAGCGAAGTCTATCTTTAAAAAAATGTAAGTACGAGTATTTTGACCGGACTCTAATCTAATATTTCTTCTTTTGTTAATTTTTAAAAATGAGTTTTGAAGACACGTATCCCACAATTATTGTTATTGAATTCATAAATCTTAGAGATTGGACTACAAATTAGCTTCAGTTTACATTGGTCATTGCTACCCATAGAGAAGCTACATGTTGCTACCCCACAGAACATCGAAGCGCTGTTTATCAATAAAACTGTTAGAATAGAGCATAAATCAATAATCCTGTTTCACGTGACGCAGGCATCTTTTCCTATCTGATCATCTGGCTGACGCCTGTTATCTGAGGAAGGTGTGCGTTAGTAGTTTCTCAGGAATGCTGAAAACTTGATTACTCAATAATTTTGGCCTAAAACATCTGTCATCGCGTATCGATAGACTTCCACAAAAAAAGCGGTTCCTAATTAATTGTTAAATAAATAAAAAAAGAAAACTAATATTTGTAAGTTGTAAAAATTTAAATATACATAACACTATAATACATCACTATATTTTTCTCTATATTATAAGTGATCTCTCGGGTGAGCTCCACGCACATTCGCCGATTTTTTTAAATTAAGCTTATTTTTAGAACGAGTAATTAATTATAGATAACAAAGTTTTATATTGATATTTTAGTTTAGATTTTAATTATTAATTGAGTTTTAATCGTTAAAATATAAAACCGTTGTATTTGTCTTTTAATTATGTTTTGGACGAAAATACTTAAAAATAATATTTTTCTTACTTTATTGTGACTGATGCCGTACCCGAATGGCTTGGAATAAATTTCATACTATTTAATTTCTTGTGTTTTTAAAGTATAATTATACAAAATAATAAAAAATGCATATATTTGTATTTGTATTGTATAGGTAGTTTAGTATATATTATTATTATTTATGTATAAAAATATTTTTATGTTTTCCCAAGGTTGACTGGAAGAAATTTCTTATAGGAATAAGTAGGCCCTTGCCTTCTATCTGTTCTTTGTATGTATCTTATCTTCTTATTTTTCTGCAATAAAGTGTTAATTAATTGATTAATTAATTCCTTCATTCATTCATTCAATCATTCATTTATAATACAAGTATTGGACAGACAAAATGATAAAGTGGAGGTACAGTCATGATCAGAGCGTGTCCGACTGCCCCTCGCAACTAAGTAAAACAAGGAGCAGGATTCCAATAACTCCCCGATAATGGTTCGTGCGACTTAGGCTTTTATTCTCATAACGGGGAAATAACCGAGCAGTTGGGGCAGTTATTCATTGTAATGTTTTCTGTGGCGAGAGATACGAATATCGAAACTCAGTGAGGTGGAAAGGACGCTCGTAAACTTAAGACACGGTTCTGTAATGTTTTGAGTGTTTTTGATAAGTTTTATGATTATCCTTCGAGTGTGGAGTTTTGGACTGTTTACTTGTACTTTTTTCTTGTTGAAATAGCTGGATTTAACAGTGGAATAAGATAAGCACAGGAACGTACAGAATAATCAATAATAGAGTAAGTGGTAGAGCTGATGCTGGGCTCGACTGTGGAGGTACCACTATCTTACTCGCCAATACCGTAAGAGAACAGCTCTCAAACAGGCACAACCAGGTGGCCCACCATGCCTGGGACCAACTGATAGCGGTATGTCTATCCCCAATTGCCAGCCTTTATGTAAAACAGGCTGGTGACGGGCAGTGGCATTACTGGTGTGATAGTTTCGGCACCGCGCTCACCAACCCACCTACCCACCGTGTGTGAGTATGGGCATCTCACACTGTCGAAGTCTTGGAAAGGCCCGTGTCCAGCAGTAGATGAACCAGGCTGATGGATGGATGGCTGGATACAGAATGGCCTAGCCCAGTACACACATACTCGTACACACGTTAGGTTTGAGGTTTGTGTGGGACATTTCAAGTACTAGCTCTCGTGCGTCGGGCACGGTCCCACACAAATTTTAAGACTTGCGCCCAATGATATTAGAAAAAAGTGTAGATAGGTTACCTACACAAGATTTGAACTTCTAAAACGGCACACAACGTAAATGACTTCAGTTAATTACGTAGTATTGCATCACATTGACACGTGGAAGTCATAATTATCGCGAGCGAAGAAGTGACGTGACAAGACCTACACGTTGTTGTGCGTCGTCCTGTGCGACATCCGTCGTGCGCTGACGCCGACGCGATACTGAGTTCAGGTTGGCAAATTAGCCAAGTTTGTAACGTGCCACTCGCGGTTCGCCTATATCCTATCTATACTTTCTTCTAACATCGTTTCTTGTGCCTTTGAAGGCACATATTCTTATTCACTTGCACGTGAGAACTATGAAGTTTTGCAAAAACAAGTTTGCAAGTGTGGAGACAATTACCTTTTTCTGTTCAGCTAACGTGTTAAAAATGAGATCAGCAGTACGCAGACATAGACTGGCATGATGATAATGATGATTAACTCTCATTGAGACAAAGGGTTTTTCTTAAAGTCTGATTAATTATGGTTATTCACTGACTTTCATAAATCTTTGAGAATTATTTGCTTTTATTGATTGGACAATTTTTTGTAAGAATAGTTTTGAATCTTGCAAAATATTTACTAAATATAGTGATAAATTCCATGATAAAAGTTATGTACAATGGCGTGTTTGCCATGTAAACCAATGGTGATAGGGATACGTATATTTGATATAAATAAGATATTCATATTTTGCACGATAATACTCATACAGAAACGAGATTAAATTAATAGTACAAGTAAAATAAATAATAAACTACATAAAATTTGCATGTAAATGCTTACGTAGAATAAATAGATATAAAAAATACATACTCAGTAAATACATATATAATGATATATTATATATGCCTAATAACGAGCTGGGCGCGTTCGTAGTCCGAACATACGAGATTTTCGGCCTCGCTAGCTTTGTTTGGAATATTATCAGTTTTTATATGCAATTGAGAGGGCGTGAAATGTTTGTTTCTGATAAAAAATAATGTAATTTTTTTTCCTGTAGGCCACGAAGGCGAAACCGCGGGCAGAAGCTAGGATACAATAAACACTTTGCTTTCTGTTACGGAGCCCTAAAATGCGTGTGGAAGTGATTCTTTCGCATACTCATTTTATCTAACATATGCCTTTGAATATTACCTTTTCGATGTGTTACATCAGGGCTTCTGATCTTTATCGAGAAAACGTGTTATATCTAGTTATATTTTTGCATACTTTTTGATTTAAATTGAAAGTATTTTTTCAATGCATGTTCTCGTAAAGGCCCACTTTTTATGCATCAAAACCGAACAGAAAGTCGATTATTTTGCCCTAGGGCTTTATTATTATTATTTTTTTTTTTATTTGTTTGCAATGGTTGGCTAACCTGCAGCCTTTCCTGTGTACCATAGATGTTATACTTTTTTTTCCCACTGTTTAACGGCTCTGGGTACAATCCTTTTGAACCAATCATAATTTAAACTTCACAAGATTATATTTGTTTTCATTTCCTCACACTATGCATTGAAAAACGTAGTATGAGACACGGGCGTAAAAGCAATAAATTACTCGGTTACGTTTAAAACACTCGCTACGCTCGTGTTTTAAATCGTCCTCGTAGTTTATTCCTTTGCGCCCTTGTAGCATAAACTACTATTATTTCTCACAATTTATAATAATTAGTACACATTATACAGGTGGTAGAGCTGATGCTGGGCTCGACTGTGGAGGTACCACCATCTTACTTGGAGACATTATACTGATTGAGATGTGTAATTGCTTCAAGTGCTTATAAAAAACAATGGTCTCTGTTTGTCTACTCATCTGTCATCCATCTGTCAAATCAGCAAATTATTATAAATTTATCTTGATAGCCATTTCTCAAGTGACGTCACACGAAGGCAAATGGAAGTTGCAGCTTTTTCGTAACAATATTCATCATCATGAGGTCTTTAGAACACAAGTTCTAAAATACGGCAAACTAAACCAAAATCTCGAAACGGTTTTCGAATTAACACACCTTAACATAATTTAATCTATGCGAATTAAACAATAGCTCATTCAGTCTTAATCTTCTATTAAGCCCTTATTACTGCCTTAAATTAGACTCATCTAGACTTACCACTGATTTGTGTCACAACAACCTGACTGTTAGAATCCTGATTAAGACTTCCTGAGACTGACAAGATTGATCTAAAATTTAATATGAACGCAACAACACGCAGGGTAATATAAAATACAACGTGTAACAGAAAAGTGTGACCATATTTGAAGGTCTTATTCAGTCAATGGTATAGAACAACTTTTACTATGGAGCCAACCCTGAAATCTCGAAAAAAAATCTGCCCTTCCATACATATCGGCCGAGCGGCATTGCATTTTTCTATGAAACAGTAATTTATTTTTTCGAGATAAAGGGTTTGTTCCATAGTAAAAGTTGTTCTATACCATTGACTGAATAAGCTCTTCAAATATGTTTACATCTTTCTGTTACGTTGTATATATTTGGTGGAGGTAGTAGAAACAAAAATAATAATAAAAATAAAATGATGTATTAATTTTATGAAAAGGTTTTTCATTGTTTAAACTGTGTGTTTTATGTACATATTTTATGTATATCAAATTCTCTAAAATAAAACCAAGCAAAATCGTCTTCAAAATTCCCAATGTAAATCTGTTTCGTTTTTATAATATTTTTCCCAGGAAAGTAGGCTTTAATGTTTAGAAAATTATTTAGTGTACCATTTAAAATTATTGAGTGTACCATGTAAATTTCATTGTTGTGATAGTTATTTACCTTTTTTTTGAGCTTTAATATTAACATTATATTTTGTACTAGCTTTGGCCTGCGGCTTCGCTCGCGCTGATTACCTTAGCATTTTCCCGGTATAAAAAGTAGCCTATGTCACTCTCCAACCCACAAAATATCTCTATGCAAAAAATCACGTCGCTGCGTTGCTCCGTTGCTGAAAGAAGGACAAACCAACAGACACACTTTCGGATTTATAATTTAGGGGGACGTTTCCTTTTTGTTTAAAATAGCGCCCTTTCAACCGTGATTGTTACGACCACCAAGAAACATGCGTTCACGATAAACTTAATTTTTATTTAATTACTCAGCTTTTATAGATTACATTATTGACATATTCTAAAACATTTGCTCACTTATTTTAAATATAAATTTCAAGGCTCTATGATTTAAGGAAAGCCCTTTAATAGCTGAAAAACATAGACTTTAGAGGTGATTTTGTATTTTTTTTCTATTGTGTGAATTTTTGCGTTTCTGCTAAAAACGTGCGGATCAGCAGTCGTAGCATAGTCTATAATCGTGCGTGACGCAACTTAGTTGAATCACAAGTGCGAGGAGCGTGACACTATGTTTTTGCGATTAAACGGTACGTCACGCTCCTTGCACTTGTGATTCAAATAGTAGCGTCGCGCGCGATTAAACACTGTGCTACGCTGCCTGAAGTATAGTCTAATATCTATGTAATTTTTATAAAAAAGTGGATAGACTCTACCTAGACATTCGCTGATCTGAAAACGTAACTTAGTTATCTTCGTTGAATAGAAAAAAATCTCAAAGAAAGGTCCTCAAATTGCGAATAAATGTGTTTATAGCAAAGTTGTTCAACTGAGAGAATTGAAACTGCTCCTGAATTTCTTTACACATAATAAAGATATTTGTCGACCCTTTTTATTTATTTCTCAATACTTTTTCAGAAACTCTTTTACGAGATGCGTGCCCGCACGAAGCGAGCCTTCTAATTTATAGGTAGTCTATACATATTTACATAGTTACCGGCCAAACACAATTTTAGGACAAACTTGTTTGGCCTAGGCCGGTAAAATATACTTAGATTTAAAGATAATTTATTCTCAATAAAGACATTGTCACTTAGACGAGAAAAAATCTCAATTAATTACATAAAAATTAAAGTGTCCTCCATCCGCACAGAGCAGAAGTAGGACCAATAATAAAGTTCACAGTTCACTAAGTACTTGAATCCTAACTAAAACCACCTCTCTAACACAATTTATTAGTTGTGTAATGTTGTGCCAATTTTCGCTTGAAGTCATTCGGGAGTTCGGTATTTTTAATTTCGTTTATACTTGAGTTCCAAATTACCTAAGGCGATTGATTACCATCGCCAAATTAGCAGCTCGAAATATTTCAGTAAGAATATCAACGGAAACGACATTGAAATAACGTTCATATCAGCGCGCAATGCATAGTGGCTATTACGAAGCTCGCTACGTCCTTGAAAGCGCGAAATAGGAGAAGATTATACTTTTCACTTGGACGTGATTGTTTGATTGAATAATCCATGTTATGTCTACAGCTATCAAGCTTATCTATTTATCAAAGCATAAATGAATTCAATTGGCCAAGCCACTTAGGAGCAGTAGGAAATTCAAGCCAAAAAACACCATTCAGTTAAAAAAATATTTCATGTAGAAGTTTTGGTGGTATAAAAAAGAAAAATGTTGTATATGTTGTCTAAGAGTTGATTACTCATAATACAGTTTTTCATTATTTTTGGTTTCGCCATAAACGAGGAGTAGGCTTTAGAAAGTACCCATTTGGCAATAGTAAGGCCCTTCTTTGTGTCCCATGGGCAGGGCTTAAAGGTGCGCCATCCCGCTCAGCTACCATACAAATGCGTTAGGTGTTTGTAACGTCCTGATGGCTTTGATCTCAATGGGAAAGAAAACCAAAAGCTTTTACGGTAGAGGGCGCTGAGTGTTTGTGTCTTGTCGCTGTGCTGATAGATGTTATTTTTGGTAGTAATTTGGTGAATAATGTAAATAATACTTTAAATATGGGTAAGATATTTACGAAACACAATGTTTGAACAGTTGCTTGTTGTACCTGTTGTCTTTGAAGTTGTTTCAAAATCAGTTTCTTTAAAGTGATTGGCACATAACCTAGAATAACTAGATTTATAGTTCAGTATCCTTAATTCCCTATCCCACTTTTTTTTCAACTTTACATAACTAAGAAATTTTAAAGTTCCCTTTCTTTTACATACAAAAGCCACATAAAACACCCATTGCTTAAACTTTTCAATGAAAATAAGAAATTATTCAATTTTTTATATGTGAACTGACAAGCTAACAGGCACAAACACACAGTGCCCTCTATGCGGAACTTATTTGACAGTAAGCATCCCCATAAAACTTTGCACACATGTGTTTGCTTTGCATATATTTTTTTCCCTTCCCCCCACACCGCACTCTGACCCATCTCTCATCAAGAGGTGCATGATGGTGAGATGTTAAAAAAGCGCCGAATTTGTGAAATGGTTTGAGGTAAAAACTGTTTTCTATGAAACTGTAACTGTTTATTTATAGAAAAGTGTATAAACGTAGTCTTCTTTACTTAATATTTCTTAAGTATATATACTTAGTTTCATTAGTATTTCTCTCTTTTTTATTTCCAGTATCGATAAAAGGCAATATAACGTAAAAACGAGGCAATATAACGTAATCCTGACACATATTATGATGGTGTTTCATCAAATTTTGCTTTTTAGGCTAAGTAGAGACGTGCTTAGACGCCGCTAGATGATACTTATGAAAAAAAAATTAAGAAAATAAGCTGTTGACTTCACACTCAGTTTTTACCTTAAGAAAAATCCAGGCGTAGAGCGGTCTCTTAAGGCTCTTTATACGACTTGGTTTCGCGCCTATAGTAATGCTCGCCGAATCGAGCTTATGCTCGCGCGTTTAATGTTATTGAATGTTGGACATGTTTTTTTTTTATATGTGATTTGTGCTTGGACTTAAGTTTATTGTATTTTTTATTTTATTTTAATGAAATAAGGCTCTAGATAGTCGAAAACAACGACGACCTTTTGCGCTATTTTCCGAAAATTTGGATGTTTTGATTATTTTTTCTTCTATAATTTTATATAAAAGTAGGGAAACCTGTTTCACTTATTCCATAGCAGACTTTGTTACCAATGAACTATATTTATGTATGATATTTACTGAAAACAGCTTAATATCAGAGCCTCTTACAGCGAAATTTGGCAAAACGGCTTTTAAACTAAGGTGGATTGTCGTTAAAATAACAAAGATATAGAAAAATTGGTTCACTTATTCGATTCGATTTGGAACGGTATTTTATAACATGCATTTTTAAAAATGATATTCCAGTCCTTTCATTTCTTGAAAAACACCGCAAAAGGTCGAAGGATATTTTCAAAATTTCATATAAGAGGCCTCTTAAGTCAACCGTAAAAATATAATTAGCGTAGTCAACGAAAATCGTTGAGTGTAGTACAATTAAATGAAACGTGATTAGCCGACCTGTTTCAATAGGACACGAGCTGACACGACCTGCTGAAATAGGTCGGGTATCCTGATCAAAAAGAGTTACTGAGGTGAGCCGTTTTGCAATAATCATGTTTTATCCTCAAGTTTCATTAGATTATGCAACAATATAAAATCACAGTATTGAGGTCGCGAGTTCAAATCCCGTAGGGGTACACCACATCGCCTCAGAGCAACATTGTTCTATCTAACATGTTGGTGTTTTTGGAATTAATGGTCCATGCTTTTCAAGATTTTTAAGAAGTTTCTATTTTTGTTTAAATTATCATTTTAGCACTATTTTTATTCGAGTTATTTAGAATACAACAAAGTTATATGTTCTTTTTTGTGTTCGAAATTCTAAAAGTTCTATCTGACATTTTTATTTGTGAGATCGAACCTTGTTGTTTTTAATTAATTCTCACTAGGTGAGAGTATCAGGGTTCTGTGTGACTTTAAAACCCAGAACGTAAAGGAGCAAGACACCAAGGTTCTATCTATTCTGAAATACCAACAAAATTGCATATTTTGTCCATATGTATGACCTAAGTACGGCAATAGGACTCACCACCCATCATGCTACGACGTAATCTTATTTGAAAAGTGAGTGTACGAGTGTGGTTTGTAACTTTCATTTTACAGTCCTTACTTGGAAACGCTCCCTCGGGGATTCATGTCGTGACCATGTATTTGATAAAACATGAAATGAATAAAAAAAAAAAAACGTAATCTAAGTATTTTTTTTTTATTTACTTCTTTCAGCTCATTCAGTCCAGTATGTTAAGATCAATTCTGAGGAATGTTTAGTTTTCATTGAAAACCTCAAAGGAAATCGAAATATCCAAAGAGAAAACTGAGATTTAATTTAAGATAACCTTCTGAAGCCAACACCTGGTTTTCCTTATGCTTGTTTTACAAAATCCGAGCCAAACTATGAATTTATATACGATTAGGTACGTACATATATTTAAACGCCTACTACTTCTAATATAGCAATAAAATAACAAAAAGTTCGTCATAAACGCGGAACACTCGTTGATAGTTCTTACATAATAATTGTCTTACGTATATTAATCTTCTAACTCTTCATCTTTTATGATTTGTTATATTAGTTTCTTGAAACTGTCTTTTATAACGTGAAACCAAATTACACTGAATATTCCCAGACTATCAAACAAAATTTCAGTCTCACTTTTACAAGTTACGTCAAAAAGGGGGAAAGCTTTCGTTTCCAAGAAGCCATAAAAAGTTACATCTAATTTTTTACACCAATAAAATAAGTCGGTTGGGGGGACATGTCCGTAGTAATCGCGTGGCGAACACACTTTTTATTACGGGCCCGAGTGTATGGAAGTGATTTATGCAGGGTTAATAAATACTTAAAAGTAGGGTGGTTATCCACCTGCGGTGTATTGGGTAGGGCAGCGGAAGCTAGGTGCGGCCAGTGGGCGCGGCCCTTCTATATTACGGTTGTTTCAATCATTAACGGTTTGAACTTTGTGTGCGGTTGAACTCTCTGTAACAACAATATAAATCGATACAATTTGAATAATGTTATTATTAATGGGGCTAAGGTTCTGGGAAAGAATGAAACCTCTAAAAGGGACTGACCGAGATGGAATTTCGTATACGTTTCAACCAGTAATAAGGATTCGGCTAAAATACTAATTATAAAACCCAAAGATTTCAAAAGTAAAGATAGGCCCTTGCCGTAGTATGACAGCAACAAAATGTTTTCACCATTAAATGGGTGACGCTCACACGTTTGGAATCAGTGCTCATCTGAACACAGTGATAGTTGGACGCCTTAAGAGTATGACATAGCCAAAACAAAGACCAGTTCCGGGCGTGGCTTATTCTATTTTACGATAGCGCGCGGGGGGAAATTCGTCCCGGTCTCTAAGCTCGCGTCACCATAGCAAAAATACGAATAGAGTGGACGAGGAAGGGTCAAAAGTAAGACGTATTTTATTTTATCTAATTTATTAGTGTATTTCGATCATCGTCACACGCCATTGATCCTACTTGCTATCACGTCGGGACGTAAATTTATTATGGTCGGCTAAAAGTGGTTTTTTGAGTGTTTGATTTATCAGTTGACCCTCGGAACATTTCAGACACTCCTTTAGAGATACATAATAATATCGTGACGGTTAATTGTCAACATTACCCATTCTTTAAATATTTTTCGCCCGTTGAGCTGGTTTTACACTTGCGGGAAAATAAATTGGACCAAAAATTTCTTTACAAAAAATTTTTACTAAAGTTCTTATTACAAAAAGTGGAAACTAACAAATATTCTCAGAAGGAATGCACCACGTCACTCGTACATGGCCTGCTAGAGAAGTCACTCAAGATCGAGCATGGCGTGGTGTGAAAGATATCGCGTGGCCCGCGCGCCGCCTACATGGCCTGCTCTTCTTTTGGAAACGTTATTTAATCATGGCAGTAAGAGTGTTAATATGTTGTAAAATTGTATTCAAAGCACGAGGATTCAGTCACTGTGTGTGTTTGTAGTTTACAGTCAGTTTAATTAAAATTCAGGCCAAAGGGTTGTTCTTATTTGAATATTGCTTTTGGATCCACAGTAATATACAAAGAAAATGCGTCTTGTTCGATGATTGCATTATCAGATTTGTAAAAAATCAAAAACCAAGGTAATGTTATTGAAGTGAAAACTTCTTTAGGCGCGTTGAGTGATTTTTGGTGGGGGAAAATCTAATAGGTTCACATCAATGTCACCGATATGCTATTTTGACAGTAAGTTTACACTTCCGTTGGCAGACTCAGCAGTCCCCATGATTGCCTTGGCTTTTTTTTTATTCCGTAGATTAAATGCAATATATAAAATATCTCAGACAAAATAATATGAGGACATTACATAGTGGAACCAGACCACACTAGTAGCAATTTTAAATGAAGGGTATTTTTCCAAGAAATAACTATCTCTAATCAAGGTGGAATCAGCCAACTTGGGACCGCAGCCGCGTTGGATACCAACACATCGGTAGCTGAAAATTAGTAACAATTTATTTAAGCTTTAAAGGCAAAACGTCAGAGTTTATTATTTTGGTGAAACGTACTCATTCACTATCTCACTATAGCCTATATCAATTATGCCTCTCTCATTCAACCACGTTTAACTGCGTTACTATCTCATTCCAACTCATTTTAAATAGCGTCACTATTTATCTCACTCTAACGCGTGTTAAATGGCATTTCTAATGAACGTCAAATATTTTTACTGCCCGCCACTCTTTCATTCTAAATTCTAATTATTTTAAAAACACGCAGCTCCTTTGGTAGTAAAATAGCAATAACTTTTTTTTCAAAAGTAATACACAGAAATTGCCAGATCATTTGAAAAACAATATTTGATGAGCCGTTATTTAAGACAATTTGCAAAACTAACATAGGATATTTTTTTTCAGGGTGTGGTATCGAACTAACCTAATTACAAAAAATTGCTCATAAATTGGGTTTTTATTTTTCTTCCTGATGTAACAGCATTTCAAGGTTTATTTTTGACTTTATCAATAGCATGACTATTCAGAGTTGCACAACAAAAATTTTATTCTTAGAATTTAGAACTGGTTAGCTTTGACTCTCAAAAATCTATTCGAATTTATAAAAGTACCATCAACTCGAAGACTATCTACTTTTTGCTGAGGTCATAATTTGATATTCTGGTCAGTCATGAGCTGGCCTACCAGCCTTCCAAGGGAAAGCGTTGACTTTTGGGACACCTGTTTACCCTTGGGATAAATCGCCAAGTGTTTAAAATATAGAAATTTATTTGTATCATAGTTTGAAATGTTCAGGTCCCTTTACGCAAAATGAAAAAACAAAACTCTTTTAGGATTAATTTGTTGTCCCTATGTTTGTCTGTTTGTCCGTTTGTCTAGGCAATTTTTCTGGGTAAAATCAATAAATGCTAATATTTACAGCCCTATAAAATATCCATATTATAACGTTTTTATGGCCTTTTGTCTTTTTTCTCCTTATGAAAATATAGAGATCAACACTTCACATAATATTTTGCATTTGAAAGAAAGCACAGAAAGGAACTGTAGAACAAATAATGTAAAAAATATAAAACCATATCTTTCTATTCTAAAGGGATTAATAATTTACTGTTTGTTCAATGTGGCGATAGCTTTGTTTATAATTTTTTTTTCTTTGTTACAAAGATAACAAATATTTTCATACAAGGTTTTCCTTAAGGGCTATTTCTCCAAATTTGTAACAAAATATTAAGAAATAATTATAACGGTAAAGTACAACTTTTAGCTAAGACAATTTATTGTTAAAAGTTTGCTAAATGCATAAACATATTTTAATGATATTATGGTATCTTAAAAATAATTGGGTTTTCCATAAGCGTGATATCAGATTATTTAAGAAATTTACGGCTGGTATCACGACAACGGATAAGCCAATTATTTTATTACTATTATAATATAATTAAAAATATGTTAATGCATACAGCAGACTTTTAACTATAAGTTTTCTTAACGAAAAGTTGTATTTTTACTTATTGAAATTGTATTTCTCATCAAGAAGTGCAAGATGACAAGATATTCAAAATAAGTTAATTGAATTTGTGAAATGGTTTCAGGTCAAAACAGTTTTCCATGAAACGGTAATTGTTTATACTTAGCAAAGTGTGTAAACTTAGTCATCTCAACATGAACGACGCCTGTATTTCTCTCTTTTTTATTTCCAGTATAGATAAAAATATACAAACTTGTTAAACTTTGCGTAAAAACGAGGCAATATTGACGATATTCTGAAAGCTATTATGATGGTGTTTTATCAAATTTTGCTTTTTGGGCTGTATAGTAGTTAGATGTCACTAGAATATACTCATGAAAAAAGATATGAAGAAAATAAGCTGTAGACTTCACATTTGGTTTATACCTATTGTATGAATTTTAAGAAAAATACAGGGGTAAAGGGACCTCTTAAGGAAAACCTTGTATTAAACTATTTGTTATCTTAGTAAAAAATAATTCAAGGAAAAAAATAAACAAAGCTATCGCCACATTGAACAGTAGATAATTAATCCCTTTAGAATAAAACAACATGGTTTTCATATTTTTTACATTATTTGTTCAACAATTCCTTTCTGTGTTGACTTTTAAATGCAAAATATTATCTCAAGTGTTCATCCCTACATTTTCGTAGTGAGAAAATTTGTATGAAAAACGTAAAAAAAAAAAAACGTAAAAACCTAAAACGTAATATAAATAAAAACGTAAAAAGTATGTTTTTACAGCTCTATAGAGGGCCGTTTATATTGGTGTTTATTAATTTTACCCAGAAAAAATTGTCTAGACAAACGGGCAGACAGATAAACATAGGGATAACAAATTAATCCTAAAAGAGTTTCATTGTTTTCATTTTGCGTAACAGAACCTGAACATGTACCGACAGGATTATCTACGATCTAATAATTTTGCCATGCACTGTAAATATTTCAAAATAAATTTCTATATTTTAAATGCTTGGCGATTTATCCCAAGTAAGTGTACCTATATAATTTGCAAAAAACTTCACTTATTGGACCTGAAATGGTGAGCCAATACTAGAGGGTAATTTCACGAAAAGGTCATTGATCTTTGTTACAGATCTCAGTAAGTATAAGTAAATTAATTTGGGTTTCAATAACGATCACAAAATTATTCTTTTAGAGTAACATATATTATTTTCCCGCATAAAAGTATGAATTCATTCCAAATTCATTCAGTTTTGTTGTTATGACTATGGCACGATGTAGCTAAATCACTCATACGCATATTTTGTTGAGTTTTTAACGGCAGGAATATGATGCTCCTCGAAATATTACTTTATAAAATTAATTTCAATGTATTTTGAAATAGTTTTGGGAGATATTTATAGCTTGCAAAAAAGGGCACAGGTTCCACGTCTTACGGGCGCCAACGCTAGGCGTAGACTGACAATATCTTGCTGCCGCTGACTGCATCAGTGGATTTACGTATTTTTGGAAAAAGGGGGTGCTTTTTTTGACCCGAATAACGTGGTATTTGGAAAATAAATACATATCATTCACACTAATTTTATTTAAAAAAAACCAACAAGTTTGGAACGGTAGGGGAACGAAAATACAAACAGAAATAAAATGTCAGCTTTCGGATGATTTTGTTGCAATAATTAGGTTACGTATAGCCATAAAAAAAATACATGTTTTGGGTTGAACTTTAAGGTATTCATTTTCCACAAACCACGTTAATCGATTCATATTTGTACTGTCAATGAATTTTTTTGTAACCCTCTATTGCACACTTCTTATCGATTTTGTTTCAGGTATCGCTTTCGCGATTTTGTTGGTTTTTTTTAAATAAAATTAGTGTGAATGATATGTATTCATTTTCCAAATACCACGTTATTCGGGTCAAAAAAAGCACCCCCTTTTTCCAAAAATACGTAAATCCACTGATGCAGTCAGCGGCAGCAAGATATTGTCAGTCTACGCCTAGCGTTGGCGCCCGTAAGACGTGGAACCTGTGCCCTTTTTTGCAAGCTATAAATATCTCCCAAAACTATTTCAAAATACATTGAAATTAATTTTATAAAGTAATATTTCGAGGAGCATCATATTCCTGCCGTTAAAAACTCAACAAAATATGCGTATGAGTGATTTAGCTACATCGTGCCATAGTCATAACAACAAAACTGAATGAATTTGGAATGAATTCATACTTTTATGCGGGAAAATAATATATGTTACTCTAAAAGAATAATTTTGTGATCGTTATTGAAACCCAAATTAATTTACTTATACTTACTGAGATCTGTAACAAAGATCAATGACCTTTTCGTGAAATTACCCTCTAGTATTGGCTCACCATTTCAGGTCCAATAAGTGAAGTTTTTTGCAAATTATATAGGTACACTTACTTGGGATAAATCGCCAAGCATTTAAAATATAGAAATTTATTTTGAAATATTTACAGTGCATGGCAAAATTATTAGATCGTAGATAATCCTGTCGGTACATGTTCAGGTTCTGTTACGCAAAATGAAAGCAATGAAACTCTTTTAGGATTAATTTGTTATCCCTATGTTTGTCTGTCTGTCCGTTTGTCTAGACAATTTTTTCTGGGTAAAATTAATAAACACCAATATAAACGGCCCTCTATAGAGCTGTAAAAACATACTTTTTACGTTTTTATTTATATTACGTTTTAGGTTTTTACGTTTTTTTTTTTTACGTTTTTCATACAAATTTTCTCACTATGAAAATGTAGGGATGAACACTTGAGATAATATTTTGCATTTAAAAGTCAACACAGAAAGGAATTGTTGAACAAATAATGTAAAAAATATGAAAACCATGTTGTTTTATTCTAAAGGGATTAATTATCTACTGTTCAATGTGGCGATAGCTTTGTTTATTTTTTTCCTTGAATTATTTTTTACTAAGGTAACAAATAGTTTAATACAAGGTTTTCCTTAAGAGGTCCCTTTACCCCTGTATTTTTCTTAAAATTCATACAATAGGTATAAACCGAATGTGAAGTCTACAGCTTATTTTCTTCATATCTTTTTTCATGAGTATATTCTAGTGACATCTAACTACGTCTCTATACAGCCCAAAAAGCAAAATTTGATAAAACACCATCATAATAGCTGTCAGGATATCGTCAATATTGCCTCGTTTTTATACAAAGTTTAACAAGTTTGTATATTTTTATCTATACTGGAAATAAAAAAGAGAGAAATACAGGCGTCGTTCATGTTAAGATGACTAAGTTTAAACACTTTGCTAAGTATAAACAATTACCGTTTCATGGAAAACTGTTTTGACCTGAAACCATTTCACAAATTCAATTAACTTATTTTGAATATCTTGTCATCTTGCACTTCTTGATGAGAAATACAATTTCAATAAGTAAAAATACAACTTTTCGTTAAGAAAACTTATAGTTAAAAGTCTCCTGTATGCATTAACATATTTTTAATTATATTACAATAGTAATAAAATAATTGGCTTATCCGGCGTCGTGATACCAGCCGTAAATTTCTTAAATAATCTGATATCACGCTTATGGAAAACCCAATTATTTTGAAGATACCATAATATCATTAAAATATGTTTATGCATTTAGCAAACTTTTAACAATAAATTGTCTTAGCTAAAAGTTGTACTTAACCGTTATAATTATTTCTTAATATTTTGTTACAAATTCGGAGAAATAGCCCTTAAGGAAAACCTTGTATGAAAATATTTGTTATCTTTGTAACAAAGAAAAAAAAAATAAACAAAGCTATCGCCACATTGAACAAACAGTAAATTATTAATCCTGTTCGAGAAGTGGACTGTATTTATTTTTGGTTTTGTTTTGTCTGTCTAGGCGTAATTTCTTGGCATTGATCTTCACCAAATAATGGGGTAACCACTCACCTTGACCGCCGAGGGCTGGGCAGGAATCCGACACGTGGAAGATGGAGTACACACGACCGTCACTTATTTGAACAAGCTGGCCAGCTACACAATCACCAAAAGTTTATAAAATTGTATATAACAACCGAAATGTCCATTAATACCACCAGATAGTTTTATAGATTAAGTCTCAAAAAAAAGCCGTCCGATCGTGACAAGCGCCGAATGAGCAGAGAGAGACCCGCCTGCTGGTTCTCTTGTAACTTCTACCCACTTTCTCATCAGTCGCAGATATTGCGATTACCCACAATATAAAAATGAATCTCAATGCCTGAACAATCCCTTTAGAATAGAAAGATATGGTTTTATATTTTTTACATTATTTGTTCTACAGTTTCTTTCTGTGGTTTCTTTCAAATGCAAAATATTATGTGAAGTGTTGATCTCTATATTTTCATAAGGAGAAAATTTGTATGAAAAAGTTAAACAAAAGGCCATAAAAACGTTATAATATGTATATTTTACAGGGCTGTAAATATTAGCATTTATTGATTTTACCCAGAAAAATTGCCTAGACAAACGGACAAACAGACAAACATAGGGACAACAAATTAATCCTAAAAGAGTTTTGTTTTTTTATTTTGCGTAAAGGGACCTGAACATTTCAAACTATGATACAAATAAATTTCTATATTTTAAACACTTGGCGATTTATCCCAAGGGTAAACAGGTGTCCCAAAAGTCAACGCTTTCCCTTGGAAGGCTGGTAGGCCAGCTCATGACTGACCAGAATATCAAATTATGACCTCAGCAAAAAGTAGATAGTCTTCGAGTTGATGGTACTTTTATAAATTCGAATAGATTTTTGAGAGTCAAAGCTAACCAGTTCTAAATTCTAAGAATAAAATTTTTGTTGCGTAACTCTGAATAGTCATGCTATTGATAAAGTCAAAAATAAACCTTGAAATGCTGTTACATCAGGAAGAAAAATAAAAACCCAATTTATGAGCAATTTTTTGTAATTAGGTTAGTTCGATACCACACCCTGAAAAAAATGTCCTATTTTAGTTTTGCAAATTGTCTTAAATAACGGCTCATCAAATATTGTTTTTCAAATGATCTGGCAATTTCTGTGTATTACTTTTGAAAAAAAAGTTATTGCTATTTTACTACCAAAGGAGCTGCGTATTTTTTAAAATAATTAGAATTTAGAATGAAAGAGTGGCGGGCAGTAAAAATATTTGACGTTCATTAGAAATGCCATTTAACACGCGTTAGAGTGAGATAAATAGTGACGCTATTTAAAATGAGTTGGAATGAGATAGTAACGCAGTTAAACGTGGTTGAATGAGAGAGGCATAATTGATATAGGCTACAGTGAGATAGATAGTGACGTGGTGCATTCCTTCTGAGAATATTTGTTAGTTTCCACTTTTTGTAATAAGAACTTTAGTAAAAAATTTTTGTAAAGAAATTTTTGGTCCAATTTATTTTCCCGCAAGTGTAAAACCAGCTCAACGGGCGAAAAATATTTAAAGAATGGGTAATGGTGACAATTAACCGTCACAATATTATTATGCATCTCTAAAGGAGTGTCTGAAATGTTCCGAGGGTCAACTGATAAATCAAACACTCAAAAAACCACTTTTAGCCGACCATAATAAATTTACATCCCGACGTGATAGCAAGTAGTATCAATGCCGTGTGACGATGATCGAAATACACTAATAAATTAGATAAAATAAAATACGTATTACTTTTGACCCTGCCTCGTCCACTCTATTCGTATTTTTGCTATGGTGACGCGAGCTTAGAGACCGGGACGAATTTCCCCCCGCGCGCTATCGTAAAATAGAATAAGCCACGCCCGGAACTGGTTTTTGTTTTGGCTATGTCATACTCTTAATGATTTTTTACGAGAAAAGGGTCTCAATATGCCGTCGTGTGCATTTTTAAAGTGCACTAACATTTTAAGAAATACGAATAAAGCTAAAGGTGTGCCATTTCACATTCAAAACACATTCAAAAACAATGCAATAGATTTTAGGTGCCAGGGCTCATCTAAACTTTTGAAATGTTTGATAAAACCATGTTGTTTTTCTTCATAATTATTCATAAAAACATAGTAAATATTTAAATGGACACTGCGGGTAAAAAGAGAATATATCAGATGAATGAAAATTTTAAATTCACAAGAATTCCTGAGAAATATTTGAAGATAAGCATAATAAGACTATGGCTATTATTAAGAACATATTGACATAATTTAATTATTTTGGAAAAATAAGCGCACTTTTTTATGGTTATTTTTATATTTTTAAGTATCCATAATGCAACCTCAATTTTTAACAGACTTTAAAATTTTCTTTGGGTGCGTTAACTTTTTTGTTTGGAAGAGTGTGGTTCTAGGTATATCCCGTTTTGAGTTTACCCATGATCTGAGGAAGGTCTTCAGAGATAGGCAGTGGAAATGCTCGGAAAATTACAGCATACCACTCGAGATTGAGGCAATCGCTATGTACTAGCACAAATTTGCAAATAACACTTTTTCCGGCTTCTTTTTTACTGAAACATATGTTCTATAAGTCGACGTATTTGCTACGATATGGCAATATAAAAACCAATATGAGAGTACCGACTTTTAGAGAATATTCCTATGTTTCAGAAAGAAAAACGTTGATAAAACTGTTATTTCGGTACCATCGGTTATCAGTGGCGCGCACAGAACTTTTTGCTGGAAATGCAGTAAGAAGGTCAAGTCTAACAATAAAAAAAATATTTGTATGACGCCAGGGTAGACACTCTCTACCCTAGAGTGACAATTTCCATACAAACGTTTTTTTTTCAAAGCGTTTTTTTAATTTTTTTATATATTTTTTAGTGTCAAACTTGTCCTTCTCGTTGCTTTTCCGGAAGAAAGTTCTATGCACGCCACTGTCGGTCAGTATATAATTATTTTAAACTTTTTAGTGAATGACTGCAGCTACATTTTTGAAGTCTGTTACTATTTTTAGGGAAATTATTAATCTGGCGAATAAAAATATAATTAGCGACTTCAAGCGTCCGGAATAAATACCAAAGCGTTCGACTAAAAATACTGAGTGGGTGAATTTAAAGTATGAAAGGAATCGAAAATATTTCAACAAAAGTTAAAAAATAGGTGCAAGCGAAGCGAAGCGAGCAGGTGCGTGTTAGGTTTACATGTAATATTAAATAAGGAGCCGAGAGAAGACGACGTCCCTAGTTTTATTAGTTGAAATTAAATTGTCACTAAAATAGAAAACCGTTCGCCTGAGAAATATTCAACTCAACTCAATTTGTATTTTCTAGTTTTGCAACATTTATTCGCCCAATTAGTACGCTATATTCAGTATTTTTGACACCTTCTATTTAAATTTATATTCGCTTGTTTAAATAGTACCCTTTTCTATCCTAAAACTTTATTTTATTCATTTACTAGATTAAAGGTAGGTCTGGTGGATACGACCACGCATTACGATGTACCTTTTTGTATGATCACCATCTCCCTGGTGATCTCATTTTCAACCTGGTGCTCCCCCCTCACTCCTTGACTTAATAATTACTTCGTCTCCGGCTCATGTTATTTTCCATGGCCCATTCAATGCTGCTGGTTTTTCTCATCACGATCTGATATTCCTCTCTTATAATCTTCGTCCTCCTAAATTCAAGCAAAAAGTTCTTCTTCTTCGTAATTTCAGTGGTATGGATCTGGAGGCGCTACGAGTTGATGTGAATATGATTGATTGGTCTTGTGTTACTGAAAACTCGTCAGTAAACGACAAGGTCGAGTATTTTAATAGAATCATTTTAACGATATATGATAAGCATGCCCCTTTAAAGCAAACCAGAGTAAAACATCTCCCAGCCCCATGGCTTACACCGGAGATTAAAGCACTAATGGCACAAAGAGATAAGGCTCAAGTTCGGTTTAGGCAAGATCCTTCAGATCTGAATGTCAAACGGTTCAAGTTGCTACGTAACCGCTGCAATAACGCCTGCAGGCATGCTAGACGTCAGCATATATTTGAGTCCATCGAGAACTGTCCACCGCACAATCTTTGGAAGTTCCTAAAATCTCTTGGTGTTGGCAAGCCAAAGCCTGGTCCTCTTTCCAATATTGACATAAATGCTATCAATAACCATTTTAGTAGTCCATCTTCCTTTTTATCTAGCATTTCAAAATCTGATACCTTGAATACTCTACACAATACCATTCCTTCCTCTGATCACCTACCTTTCCAGTTCCATGAGATTACCTCTGTAGATGTTCGGAAGATTCTTCGCTCTATAACAACTAAGGCAGTAGGTGATGATGGTCTTAGTAAAGATATGTTTATCCCAATTTCTGATGCGGTTTGTCCTATAATAGCAGATATCATTAACTGTTCCCTGTTGTCAGGAAATTTCCCTAGTCCCTGGAAGAAAGCTCACATTATCCCTCTTCCAAAAAAGTCCAATCCTGCTTCTTTCTCAGATTTTCGCCCCATATCTATTCTACCCATTCTTTCCAAAATCCTTGAGCATTTTGTTCACGAGCAACTTGCTGATTTCCTATCCTATAACCATCTCCTTAATCCCTATCAGTCTGGGTTTCGTCCAGGTCATAGCACTACAACAGCTCTTGTAAATGTGACAGATGACATAAGGCTAAACATTGAGCAGAAGAATCTCACCGTCCTAACGCTTCTAGACTTCAGCAACGCTTTCAACACTGTCGACTTTGACATACTTGTTGGCATGCTGAGGTCTCTTAGTGTTTCTCCGGAGGTAGTATCATGGTTCAATTCCTATCTTCGCGGCAGACAGCAGCTAGTCAAAATCGATAGCTCCAAATCTGATTGGTGTAATCTGACTGCCGGCGTTCCACAAGGTGGTGTTCTTTCTCCTCTTCTTTTCTCTATCTTTATCAATTCTATTACTGCATCCTTATCCTCCTCCTTTCATTTATATGCTGACGACTTGCAGTTATATACGGCTGCACCGCTGGACGACATAAACAGGGCAGTACATACTGTTAACACTGATCTTGTCGCCATCAGGGAATGAACAAGGCGTTTTGGTCTGCATGTCAACCCAAAGAAGTCGCAAGCTATAATCATCGGTAGTAATTACTACGTCTCCCGCTTGGACATGTCTGACGTGGCTGACGTGGTTTTTGATGGAGTGATAGTGCCTTATTGCACGACCGTTAGGAATTTGGGTTTGTGGATGGACCAAACTCTTTCGTGGTCTCCACATGTTAATGAAGTAAGCCGTAAAGTTTTCGGCTCATATCACTCGCTTAAGCGCCTACAGAATTTCTTGCCACTGAAAACGAAAATTACCTTAGCACAATCTCTTCTTCTTCCCCTTCTGGATTATGCCGATGTCGCTTATCTAGATCCCACTGAAGAGCTGCTCGATAAGCTGGAACGTCTTCAGAACTTGTGCATTCGATTCGTTTTCGGACTGCGCAAGTATGACCACGTCTCGGAGTTTCGATGCAGGCTTAAGTGGCTTCCTATTCGTCTTCGCAGGAACGTACACATTCTTTCCCTGTTATATAATGTTCTCCATAATCCTGTTTACCCTAATTATTTTAAAAAAATATTTTTCCTACGCACTGATCGCAGCAACAGAGCGCTTCGGTTTTGTCATCATATCGATCTGGCGATGCCTGCGCACACCACTGATCGTTTTTCTAAATCATTTACGGTCAATGCAGTTCGGCTTTGGAATGAACTTCCGCAAACCCTCAGAAATCTTCCTTCTGTGTCCTCTTTTAGATTTAACCTGAAAAATTATTACCTTTCATCTCTCTGACTAGACTGACTATGCTACTTTATTTGTATGTATGTATTTATGTATTTGTGTATGTATTAGTATGTAGTGTATTATATTAAAATATTAGGCTTGAAGAAGATTATTTTTCTTTTTGCACAAATATGATACTTGTAATTTTTTTTTTCCTTTCTCCACACCATCGGTTGACTGGAAGAAATTTCTTTAAGGAATAAGTCCGCCCTTGCCTTTTATTTTTCTGTATTCTGTGTTTTATTTTAATTTTTCTGTGCAATAAAGTGTTTATTCATTCATTCATTCCCTTAACGGGACACCTGACGCTAGAACATCAACAACACCAGGTTTTCAGAAGAAACTAGGTCTCTCCTCATATTAAAGAAAATATATTTGATTTATCGATCTTTTATTTAGGGATTCCACCTCTAAACAATCTATTTAGATTTATACTGTCGTCAAAAAAAAAGAAGTTGTCCACTCTCTTTTTTTTTGGTTTTCAAACGTTCGTTTTAAAAACGCGGTTATGAGATCAATTAGATTTTTTTTATAGAATGGGCAATAGAAATATGAAGGGATGTTACCGAAATCAAATATTTTTTTTCCTACAAAATATTTCAGTATTAGCTAAAAACACACCAATTTGTTGTTTTGCTGCGTGATCACTAGTATTACGCGTCCAAGAAAAAGAAGCCAAAGAGCCAACATATAATCGCCTCTATGAAAAGCAAATAAGGTCTTTGCCATTAGACTTAATGTGCTGGACGGGTAATAAAAAAAGTTGCTAGGGTATGCCATCTTCTTAAAGGGCTCCACAATGCTAAATTTCAGTCCTGCTCTAACACTTTAGTTTTTTGATTGTCTATCCTGCTCTAAACAAATGTCGTGCAAGCAAAACTTCAGTTGTTTTGAAATCGCGGCTACATACGAACATTAACTATAATTTTTTTATGTAATAAAGATGGTTTTTTCTAGTAAGTATTTGCCTGTGTTGGTTTCGTTCCAATCAGCTGTGAAATATGGGAGCTGAATCGCTTTTTTCATGAAATTTATGCTTTATTAAAAGATTCGAAAATTAAAGGAATGTTTACTTATGAAGTGTAATTAATAATTGTCTTGAGTCAAAAAATACACCATATTTAAAAAAAAAAAATATTATCTGCATTGGCGGAACTGAAACCAATGCAAAACTGATATTAGGCATTGTGGAGCCCAAAAAACGAGAGTAGTAATGTAAGAACTGCCCTATATTGAGCTACTTATAATAACGCCTTCAGGATGTTGATGGGGCTTCCACGGTCCTGTATGCATATAGATGATTTTTTTGTAATAATGCGCAAATGTATCTCATCTGTCATTAAGGCCCTTAATATCGCCAAATGGGTACTTTCTAAAGTCTACTCCTCTTTTATGGCCAAACCAAAAATATTGAAAAAATGTATTATGGATTATCAACTCTAGGACAACATATGCAACATTTTTCTTTTTCGTACCATCAAAACTTCTATATGAAAAGTTGTTTCAACTGAATGGTGTTTTTTTGGCTTGAATTTCCTACTGCTTCTAAGCGGCTTAGGTGTTTAAATTAATTTATGCTTTGATAAATAGATAAACTTGATAGCTATAAATATAACATAGAATTATTCAATCGAACAATGACGCCCATGTGAAAAGTATTATTTTCTCCTATTTTGCCCTTTCAAGGACGCAGCGAGCGTCGTAACAGCCACTACGCATTGTGCACTGATTTAAACGTTATTTCAATGTCGTTTTCGTCGATATTCGTACAGACAAACATCGAGCTGCTAATTTGGCGACGGTAATCGCCTTAATAGTGGCAGCAATAGTGGCATCTTGAGGAAGATAGCTATGCTATGGTTTGGCCAACCAACTTAGTTGTCCCTGCTTCTAGTTATTTAAATATTTGTTATAAAAAAAAACGCCGATCTCTAAATATCGAAACCCGAGTTAAATTTTTGCCGTATACCTCTCACCATGAAGGAAATTACTAGGGGTAAACCTGCATGCCTTAAAAATGCATGTTTGTGCCCGAAGTGTGGCAATAAAGCCACACTCTATCAAGTAGTAGGGACGTTAAATCATCTGTGAAAAGAGTTGACAGTTCCAGTAGAAGGCCACACTCGGAAAAATTTCTGACACCCTCTTGGGGATTTACGTTGTAGCGAAAAAAAATCGGTGAATATAAAATACTTACCATTTTTCTTTTTTATAATATACTGGTATAAGACATCATAATACACTGGTACAACAGTTATACTGTGCTGGTACTGGTACGTACATATGTGTGCAAGCAAAGTAATACGATTAAAAGCAATTTGTGAAAAGCAATTAGAGATAATACGTAAAAGCTAACATTTACAAATACGTAGCATTTCCCTAGCACCCGAGGTTTATTTTCTCATTTCATGGGATAAGAGAGAGGCTACTAAGATTTCTTTTTATTTGCTAGACTACGATATTTTTGTTTTATCTTTGTTTTCTATCTATTAGATAAATCTGGCTTTGCGATGCTTTAGTTTATTTTCCCAACAAATTTATTTGTAGAAATATTTATTTGGCTGTCTTTTAGCATTGAAGTTGGTATAGTAGTGAGTTAAAAGTTTAAGACGAGGGTGGCTCAGGCAACACCAGTGTTGTCAACAGATATATCAGATATCAGATATTTGCAAGCATTTTCATTCAAAAAATATTTTTTATTTTTGAAGGTTCCATACCAACGAATAAATAACCTGTGAATTGCAAGTAGAACTCGTGCCCCGAGGGTTCTGTACAAAGTTTCATCAAGTATTTTGACTTGAATAATATATAAAAAATACTGAATTATAACAGCGTACAAAATAAATGCAAGAAATTGTTAAAACTACGTAAGTATTCATATAGAATTGGGAATTAATAATTTTCGAATTTATTCCTTCTTTTTGCCGAAAAACCTCCTTTCGTGCCAATTTTTTACAGCGCTATGAACCTTTGTATTCAATTAATATGCAAATTTTTTGGCATCCCTGTTACTCTATACGCAAAAAATCCTCAGTGCAAGAGGGACGGATTTGAGGAAAAGTAGCAAAATGTTGGTCTTTTATTAATATAAAAATGTACTCAAGTTGCCATTAAAATTTCGTTTAACTAGGTCCTAGGTACTGTTAAAACCCATCTAATAAAGTATAACTATAATCCATAATGTCATTCCAAATTGTCAAACCAAGAAAAATGGTGTCGAAAAGGACCTCATTTCAAAATTCCAAAAATAATATTCTATTTTATCAAAATAATACCTCCTTTATTGAAGTAGATATGCAAGTTCTAAAAGTGTATTTTTTTTCCGTGGCGCCTTAAGCTGTTCTTGAGGAAAAAATCCTCGACAAACTGACAGACAGACAATTGGACCACAAAGTCGAGTGATCCTATGAAGATTCCGTTTTTCCATTATGCAGTACGGGAGCCTAAAAATTGAACTTCTATTTAAAGGGTTGATGTTTATTAAAGAAGTAGGGTGAAATTAATTATGTCCATTAGTATATTAAATTACTTTGTCATGGATACTAATAATATATTTGTCTTTGCTAATTGATAACTTTTTAATATACCACTAATGGTATGATATTCTGATAGCACAGTATAAAACGTGTCACAGAAAGGAGCTTATTCAGTCAATGGTATAGAACAGCGTTTACTGTGGAACAAAACCTGTATCTCGAAAAAATATTTTACTGTTTCATAGAAAAATGCAATGCTTGAATAATTTGATTGAATAAGCTCTTCAAATATGGTTACACCTTTCTGTTACACCTTGTATATTCTGTACTGATAGTAGTGAGTGTCAAGTGTCTAATCACTGTAAAATGAGACAAACACTTACCAAATTATGGTACCTTAAGGTTAAACGTCAGTCGCTTAGCGCAAAGTGCATAAGTTAACTTTGTTTTTCTTACTATGACAGAAATAAATTTCTATGTTTGAACACTTGGCGATTTATCCATTGCAAGGAGATATAAATTAACATTAGCGAGAGGTCCCGGGTTCGAATCCCGGTTCAGAGCTCCTCACATCCAGATTTACTTTTCTTTCTGCGTTTCTATACTGTAGTGATATAATGTTAATTTGTTTTTCTTGTTTAGAAGTTAAAAATTGAAAATATTTTGGTACATGGCAGTTGACGCCAATAGTTCAGTACCTATTAGTAAGGTTTATAAAGCAAGAGTTTGAAATTGTATACATAATTAGTCATGATCTTGCCAATACCAACTTAAAATGCTGTTTTAACTTTGTTTCGACAAGATCTTGACTAATTGTGCATAAAATTTTAAATTCATGCTTTATAAACTTCACTAATACTATATTGGCGTCAATTGCCATATACAAAAATGTTTTTTATATTTTAACTTCTAAACAAAAAAACAATTTAAGCTATGAAATTTGCCCTAAGCGACTGACATTTAACCTTAAGAAGTACCTATAAGGTATATTAATAGAAAAACTATGGTCTTTTTTGTCTTAGCTCACTTAAATAAAAAAATTATAAAATTTTCATGTTTTTTTTTGTTGTTCACAACATGATTTCTGATATATTCCTCGTCATGTGTATATGTTTTGGTTTTATTCAAAAAGAAAAGGTGGTTGTTCATTTGTAAAGTCACATTTGGTGTGAGTCCCACCCTCCCCCTTAAGGCGCTCTTATCCCAGAAGAGTGACTCTCTGTTTTTTTCTTTACGTGTAAGGAGTAAAGAAAATAACCACACTTTTGTACTTTTTCGTTGTTTTTATCGGTTTTTAAATTGTTTAAAAATAAGGGATATGTTTATTAAAACCCACTTACGTGGTCGACCTAGAAAATTTAAAGAGCAATATTACCAGATATGTTTTGTTAATAAAAGAGTGGAATTATGGAAATGGCATGATTTGAAAGGTCTTATTACATGCTGTGTTCGTGAATTATTTCTATCGAGCAAAGTTTATCTGATCGTGTAATACATGCGTGGAAGACCTAGATAAAGGTTCGAACTATATTGCGTATTTTTTTTTGAAGTTTTAGACGATATTTGAAAGTTCTATTTGACTTTGAAATTACTGATTTTGGGATAAGAGCGCCTTAAATATCTTACGTAATAAATGAACAGCGCGACGACGACGACGAACAGCAGTAAGAACTACGCTCAGTTTAGTGCTTTTATTTTCTTCAGTTTTTTGCTAAATTCCCTACTGTACAAATGTAACTGTCGAAATGTACTGTAAAATTATTTGTTCCAAAAATATTGACCAATTTGATAGGAACATGTCCAAAAAAACTAATTCTACGCGGACGAAGCCACGGGCAAAAGCTAATAAGGAATAAAAAAAAGAAATTAGAAATGCTAATTCTCGGCGTTCTAAATTAAAAAGACTTTTTTTCATTGAGTGAGCAAAATTGAGCTTTGCTCACTGGTTTTAAGTAACAAAAGCGTGATTTTGGAGCTAGTGAGGTGGAAAATATATTTCTGTATCCTATTAATACAGCAATTATTTTTATCACACAAATTGGGTGTGGAGTTCGCTTAGTTTTTGTCAATTTTGTATTGGTTGTTTGTATTCTTCTTCAACAGAAGACAAAGCATTGTACGTATACGTATGCATATTATAGAATTATCAATAGATGTATGTACATACTGAACATGTATCATATCTTTACATTGATATTTTCATTCCTTATTTTGTACGAGAGATCATCACCAAAATAGATGTTGTACAAACCATAAAACATATTTATTTATATAGTTACGTCAATGCGACTTGCAGTGTGCAGACTTTGTTATGATTTATTTATTTTTGCAGATGAATTCCGCATTCAAACGGTGTGTGAGGATGACGTCATTAAGCTGAAATGCAATCCCCACTCTAGAGTTGCGATCTATGACGCTCAATACGGCAGGACGGCGTATGAGCCTCTAACTTGCCCGCAGCCTCAGGGAGTGAATAATAAAAGTAAGTGACGTCTCCATCAAACGTTTTGTTCTCTCGTGCTCAAAAATCTTTGTTCATCATCCGAACAGCTGAGACGTGTAACTTCCTGCCGTATATCTGGATAGTTATAAATACATCGTCACGACATGAATCCAGAGGGGGTGTCAGAGGTGTACCTCGTGTGAGCTATGAAATGCAAGTGAATGTGAAGTACACCCGCGTTTCACCGACGAGTATTATGCCCCAACATGATGGGTGGTAAGCCCTACCGCCGTTCTTCGGGCACAAATACACACTGTTAAGGGCATGCAGGTTTCCCCACGATGTTTTCCTGTACCGTACAGCAAGTGGTATTAAATACCATGCAAACAAATTCCGAAAAACTCGTTCATGGGTGCATGCCCGACCGGGAATTGAACCTAGATCCTAAGATTAAGTGGCCAGCGTTCTATCCCTGGGCTACCGCCGCTTCTTAGGATATTGGATATATTACAATATAATCAATATTCCTTTAGCTTTGAGCAAACTTCTTCATCCTAGTTCCCATTGATACAGACATTGGCGCTGGCGACCAAGAGTAAGACCATCAGAACCATATTGTATTATTTCTGAAATAAGCCCTTTATAAATATAAAATATAAAATGTTCCGATACCACCATTACCTTAGACCAGAAAAATGTACGTGTCACACTATATAAAAAGCTGCAACACATACACAAAACGAGTACACAAGCAAACAAACAATTTGTTCATGTGCTTCGGCAGAGGGGAATTCTTGCACTTGCCTAGTCCCGTGTTATATGGTCTAAGACCTGGGTTGCGAACCTGAGGTAATTACCCCCGCGGGGGTAAATCCACTTTTCTACGGGGGTGACAATAATCCTAAGTTGATCTAAATAAAAGTACGTTAAAATTGAAAGACTGTTGCGCAACTTGTTATTAATAAAGATATTTGTAGTTGTTTGAAGTGTTTGTTTTAATGACGTTAATTTTTATGTCGGGGTAAGATCAGTTTTCCTAATAGGTGACAGGGGTAATATTTAAAAGGTTAGGAACCACTGTTTTAATACTATTACAGTAAAATTCTTGGCGCCCTTTTTAAAGCTCCAAGTTTAAAGTTTTTTTTTTTTTCAATGAACCACTATAGTTTCCTTTCAGGGTTTCGTCGAAAATTTTAAATCCAAAAAAAACTAAAACAAATGTTGTTCTTTAAATTTCCAAAAAGATATATAATTGGATCTTAATGTCACGTTAAGAAAGAATTTAGGTGTAAGATTCTCGATTACTAGAGAGTGGAATCTCTGTAAATATAGGATTTGTTTCTGAGGCTGGGTACTGTCTGTGCCTCTCCTGCCAAGGCAAAGTTGTAAAGCGTGAAAGACCAAGAATAGTATCCATCCATCCATCCATCCATCAGTCTGTATTCGTCCACCGCTGGACAGAGGCTTCTCTAATATTTCGCCACTCTTGGCGGTCCTGCGTCATCCTCATCCACCCGCTACCCGCAACGTCCTTCAGGTCTCGCCCATCGATTTGACGACTTAATATCATTGACATTTAACCTTCAGAGCAGGCTGGGTTGTACGAGCTACAGTACCGTAGACCACATCCAACGCGAAAAATAACACCGGGTGTAAACAAACTGCTGCCTTTAAATGAAACTACATGTTTTATCGATTTTACTGAACCACTTTTCCCAAGAAACATACCCGCGCAAAGTTTAGTTTAGGTAATATTTGAGTTCTAAACCAAAATGGGTGAACCCTAACGCAACGAGATACGGGCGTTTTTTTAGACAGCGTCGTCATCCGTGAAATAGTTGTTCACGCGCAGCGTTCTAAAAAAGACCTTCCTCCTGCGTGATAAGGTCTTTAGGTTACAGTTGAGTATATCTTCTTCTCTGGTGTTTTGCGCGTGTATTTTTCTTTAGAGTGCTGTTCAATATGATCATTAGATTCCGTGGTTTTATTTAAATACTTGACTGATGACGGCCCACTAAGGGCCGAAATATATTTCAAGTCTTGAATTTTCTTTTATTTATTGTATATATTTAAAGTTATATTGTGTAATTCTAAATAAAAAGCTAATTGAGGCATATTATATATTTATTAAAGTATTTAAAAGTCGCAGTCTTTTTACACTCTGTATATAAAAAAATGTGGTTCTGGCTGCTATGGTATACGGTGAAGTGTCGCTCTTCCTACTTAGAATTATCCTCCAAAATAATTTCATTTGCGTTTTAGAGGCTATGAAAATTCCTTTCAGAATTCTTATAAAAATATCCCTAATGAAAAGGGAAAATGTTGAAACACGAATCAAGAGTACTCAAGTGACAAAATTAAACAGCCAAAATTAAAAAAGAAAAACGAATTTTACCTTTATTAGCCTTCGTACAATTAAATTCTAGCTATTTTGGTCTTTTATTAAACTTTTTTTCTGTTTTTAATCTCATAAGGCTAGTCAGATTTTCATAAATTGAGGATGTAAGAGATATTTTGGTAGATGAATCCAAATATACAGGATGGAAATTAAAAGTGGTCAGTGGAGGGAATGTACATTGAATATTAATGATAGCTGATTTTAGATTAAGGAAACTTACCTTTAATCTTTGAGTTTGGTAAAACTGCATTCAAATATTTTTTTAAAGTAGCTCATATCATCTGGAAATTGAAACAAAACGCGAATATAATGTCATATTTTAGAATCTAAAATTTAGATCAATGTTATAAATGAAGAGGATCAATGATCAGAAAGAAATGTCTTTAAATAACATGGTTTATTATAAAATCAAATGATATAATAGTTTTTTCATTCAATAGACTATTAAATAAATTATTACTAAAACGAGAATTTATTTAAATACAACAACAGTCATAGATTTAATAACAATGAAAAAGTTAGTAAAGATCCAGTAAATTAATAATTAAGTCGTACAATAATTAAATTGAAGACACAATGTTTCTTAGAGGCTTTTATTTCTTAAAATAATAATGTCATAAAACTACAGGCTGATTATTTTAGCATTCTGGTTCAATACTTTCCCTCCACCGACTGCTTTTATTTTCCACGCTGTATAACCCTGTCAACCTTGAGTTTCTTGTTGTTCTTCTCAATATGTTAGCTGAACCGAATTCCAATATTTAACTTAGAGAATTTGTTATATACTTACGTGTTTGATTTGTTTTTATAACAATCTTATTTCTCATTTATTTGAATTTGTTCAACCATTATTCATGTATTATTAATCTCTATCTGGATCCTATGATGAATTTATTTCTTTTTTCATTTAAAGCTGTTTGTCTTTTTATTGTGCGCGGGCAGATCCTTTTACGGACTAGAATAAATAGTAATTGATAGTATAATTTCATGTTTTGATGTCAGACAATTGTTTACGTGGTATTTCAACTTTTGAAAATAAAGTTCACAATTATAATATTATTTTAATTTAAGGCCCTGCCATTCCAAAATGAGCATTTTGTTTAATTAATATTGTCAGTTCAATATCTCATTCAAATACAAGTTAAATATATGTTACAATAGAGGATATACTCTAACTAAACAAAAGTTGATCTAAAAACGTAATTGAGTAAACTTCACTCGATAGAAAAAAATCACAAAGTAAGCTCGTCAAATTGCGAATAAATGTGTTTATAGCAAAGGTGTTCAACGGAGAGAATTAAAACTTTTCCTGAATTTTCTTTACAGATAACTAAAGACACTTATCGACCCATTTTTATTTATTTCTCAATACTTTTTCAGAAATTCCAGAAAAACCTCGCAAATTCACCGATTATGCGTGCTCACAGCGCACGAAGCTAGCGTTCTAATGTAGACTTTCTGACAATATCATTGAGTTCAAAATTACTTAATACGATTATTGTGTTGGATGCGTAGGGCCTTAAGTTTATTGAACTATGAAATTTTGACGAAGTTTGATTTAAAAACAGATTAACGAGAACGTACAGCCCACACAAACAAGTTTTCTGCTAACCAATACTCATCACCATAATATATCATTTATTATAATACAGGTTGTTTGGGACATCGATGTAAATATTTTGAGGGATAATAAAGGAAGTGATTTTGATACTTTGTGACTGAATTTACTATTATGCAAAGTCTTGTAGTTATCGAGTTACAGACATTTTTTTGTTTTGTCTACTTAAAATTAGTTGACAGCCATTAAAAAATAATAAAACACGATTTATGGCTAAAAATAATAATTGAAGCTTTTACTTTAAAATTAACTTAAAAAATCCGTTTATTTGTACTGTATTTAACTTTATGTTCATTTTCACTTCTTTATAAACACACATATCTTGTAATTTTGTATAATAAAAGTGTATTAAGAAATAATTCAGAATAAAACGTTATATTTTAGCCATAAATAGTGTTTTATACTAATTTTAACAAGACAAAACTGAAAAATCTCTATATTTCGAAAACTACAAAACTTTGAATATTAGTAAAAATCAGAACTGTTCAAAATCACTTCCTTTATTATTCCTGAAAATATTTATATCGATATCCCAAACACCCTGTATAATGCCTTTGAAATGTAATTAAGTGTTCTACTTTATACTCAGCATGCATGACAGACAACGCAACAGAAGCAGTAATGCATCTCTGCCACGGCAAGCGAAGATGCAACGTGACAGCCAACAGGCAAACCTTCGGTTCACCGTGTAAGCCTGAAACCAAAACCAATCTGAAGATTGTTTATGCTTGTGGTAAGAATTTAAATACATTTGCTAAATTTCCTGCCTTTCTTCTCAGTAAGACTCTATAACGAAATGATGGAGTTAGGCTAGTATTTAGTCTGTATAGGCAGCATTACCGGACAACGTACCCTAGGTTCATGAACGAGTGTTCTTTTTCTCATTTTTCGTGAAATTGTTAGTTGAAAATATTCTAAATAAAGACGATATTTTTATGGTCGTAGATAAGGCATTGTGTGCATTGAACATAATTAGACATTGGGATACTCGCGCAAAACTATTACAAAACTATCACGAAACTCACTTCGTTTGTTTCGTAAACAAGTACTCGTGTCCGCATGTCTCAAATTATGTTAAAGTTGCACAAAATAATATTATAGAATTACTTAGATATAAACGCGATTTGAGAAATTCGGCTCGATAAAAATATTTTTTGAAATAAGGCCGTTTTCGACGCCATTTCTCCTGGATTGACAATTTGGAATGACATATGGACTGCAATTATATTTTATTAGATGGGTTTTAACAGTATCTACAACCTAGTTAAACAAAATTTTGATAGCAACTTGATTACATTTTATATTAATAAAAACTCGACTTTTTGCTTCTTTTCATGGAATACGTCCCTCTCGCACTGAGGGTTTTTTCGCATATAGAGTAACAGGGACGCTAAAAAATTTACATATCGCCTTAAAAAATGTATTTTGATAACAAGCTTAAAGTTTATAACTCCTTTAGCATTAACAGGACTGTGGTCATAAGGCTAGTTTTCCACATACGGAGAACATTTTACAAGAACTCCGGTAAAAATAGAAAATGTATGATGTAGGTCTTCTCAAAATGCCTTTTTGAGTTGAAACGATTCTAACTTCGTGTAAGCGAGCACTTTACAGATTTCTTTTTACGTTTGCCATATTACGACATTTTCTCTCTTAGCAACTTGAACTTTTCTGCTGAGTACATTTCAGGTATAAATGGACAGGCATGGACGGCCCCCGTACAAATAAAAATAAAATTGGACCGGCTTTAACAATAAGTACAAAGCCTTTAAAAATAAAAAGCCGTTCAATTGTGATAAGGACTCCCGCCTTGAGGGGTCCGATTTAAATAAGTTAATATACTTAAGAGCGATTTCACAGCCGGATTGTGAAAAACCCGCCTTTTTCTAATTAAGAGAGGTTCCGCAGTCAAATTGTAAAAAACCCAAACAGAACACTTGAATTTAAAATTCACTCAATAGTTATTCAACAAAACCTTATTACCTATGTATTGTGTATGTTGCCATTGTAAATTTTCCACTGGTTTCTGTAAATTAGAATTTCAAAAATTGACAGAAGCCAATGAATGAATTTAAAAATACACAATAAATAGGTAATAAGGTTTTTTTTAATAACTATTGAGTGAGTTTTGAATTGAAGTGTTCTGTTTCGATTACATAATTAAATAAAGGCGGGTTTTTAACGATCCGGCTGCGAAACCGCTCTTAATCGAAACAGAACACTTAAATTCAAAATTCACTCGCTGGTTATTCAACAAAACCTTACTACCTATGTATTGTGTATATTGCCATCGCAAAGTTTCCATTAGTTTCTGTATAGGTAAAGAAGAATTAAAAAAAAAAATTCTCATATTGCATTTGGCCCCCAATGAAAAATATTTTAATTCAGTTTTTAATTCAATATTCGATTTTGGCTCAACATTCTACTTGACATATAAAAATAAAAAACTTTGAGATCTTTATCTCATTCCGTCTAATAGCTAGAGACCCGTGACATATAGACGGACAGACAGACAGACAGACAGATTGATAGCAGAGTGACATTAATAGGGCTCCGTTTTGCCCTTCGGATACGGAGACTTATTGTAGTTTCGCTATACAATAAATAAAATGCAGCAAAAAATTTAATTCCGTCACTGAATCCTGAAAAAGATTTTATTTTCTTGAAATTTTCTTCTTGAGGATAGTCAAGCTCATTTACCTTTTTTATGGGTAAAGTTACCCAAAAGTGGTTTCAAACTATTGACGTTGAGTTTTTCAACTGAGTGCAAAGATTTTTGCATTAAAAGTTTTGAAAAGCTAGGAAACTTTTATAACTAACAAGTGGGGTACCTGCTCTCCTGACTTTTAAGTATTGAGTTTAATGCCGCTTCTGAACTTTGGAATATTTTTGGCGTTATCTTTCTTTATAACATAAGAAACAAAGTTTACGGTTTATAGCTCAAAAAAAATTTGTTTTTGTGCAGATCTACAAGTTTTCCTTCAGGTTTTGATACGTGGAAGTTAACTTCTAAGGACTTAATTATTTACATACGGCTTGAACACTCACGTGTGATTTGTTGACTATATGCCAACCGTTTCACCGATACAATTGCGGCATTATCAAGGCGAGTGTCGTTCTTAGGACGAACGGCACTGGCAGCCGCCGCGCCAATCAGCGAGCTGCACGCGTTCCTCGTGCGCTAAACGTTAGCTGCGTTGTCGAAGGACGTGGGATGGTGGATGCACTTGATTTTTATAATTGTTCCAATTCCAATTGTTCGGTATCAGGGGCGGTTATTGAACAGAACGAGCTTACAACGTCGTCACTGTCATTGGGTACTGTCCTAAAGTTGGTCGATCCATCGAGAACCGGTTTCCAAATAGCTGCCAAAGTTGCCCTGTTGAAGTTGGGATGACGACTTTTTTTATTTTTTTATTTATTTTTTATTTATTTACAATCCCCTATCATCTATCTTTACAGGATGCATCCTAATGCGATAGAGAAGGTAACATTAATTACAACATTATACAATAATATGAGATACAAATACACAATTTATTTCACAACTTATCTCGATGGCTTCGTCTAATTGCCGAAATTGTATCAATGAAACGGTTGGCATATAAGTAGTCAACAACAATCACACGTGAGTGTTCAAGCCGTATATAATAATAATTTAGTATGTCAGCTCACGCGAGTTTGAATAATTCTTAAGGACTTTCTAATTTTTAAGTATAAATAATTCAAATTTGTCAAAGTAATAAAATAAAGTATATTTTTTTCAGTCCCCCTTGGAGTCCTCACAGAAATTTGGGAGAGTTCGGCAGAAAAAGACGAAATACATAACAATGTCATTAAAAATAAAGACCAGGAGCAAGAAGAACTCTTCGACGAAAGAGGTACGTAAAATACAAAATACTGGATTTTGTTGTTGTTTTGTTTCAAAATAGAAGTCCTTTTTTAAAACTTTTTTTAAAGTATTTTTTTATTACCTGCCAATACCGTGGAGCACCCGAAGGAAAATGTTTTTTTTTTAACTATGATTAGTATCTTATGCAACTGTTACATAATGAAATTCTTGCTTTTTCGTTTTTTAATTTCCATGCCAGTATTTTAAAGCTATAATATTTTTCTCAATTAATGTTAAATACAGTTTGATACACAACGTCCCATACGTTACCTATGTTAAGAAACCAGTCAACCACATATTTTTATTATAAATTAAACGTTCCCACAGCTCTGCCCGCGTTAAAAATATAGTTAATAATTATTATTAATAAAAAAAAAACCGAAACACTTGAATCATAGAGAAGAGATGGTTGTGAGTGACGTTGGATGTAGGAGATAATCACTGGAATAAATTAATTAATATAACATTAATTCTCTCGAATAATAATTTGATGATTTGCGTTTAAAGTTGCGTTGCATGATTTTAAGTTTTTGCAAACCCAAAACAGTATGAACGGCCGTTAAGACATGCCATACAGATCTGAAGTTTCTGAAACGCGGAAAATTTTGATTTCATAATTTCATTCTTTAATTATTAAGCGATCACTTATCCAAACCAATATTGTTTATATCGTTCATCATTGTCACAATCCAAAGGATCGAATTGCATCATTACTTTCGCGATTTTGGCGTTCGTGTGAGTGATACGCGCATATAAAGGTGTCATCTTATTCTTTCCCGTAAATGTTGTCCCTTTCTAGCTTTTTAATTTTATATAATATGTTCTTTAAAGTTCAATGATATTTACTCGAATACATGTTAACAATGGTACCGATTCGGTGAAGCACATCTTAACTTATTTTACAGGACTAAACTTAATTTAAGCGTTCTGTCGTTGTCTTTTCGATAAAGAAAGAAAAAGACACGACGCTTAAAATAAGGTTAGTCCTGTCAAATAAGTTAAGACGTGTTATGCCGAATCGATACCATTATATCATTGCAGTATAGAAACGCAGAAAGAAAAGTAAATCTGGATGTGAGGAGCTCTGAACCGGGATAGCTCCTCGCATCCAGATTTACTTTTTTTCTGCGTTTCTATGCTGCAATGATATAATGTTAATTTATATCTCCTTGCGATGGATAAATCGCCAAGTGTTTAAAACATCGAAATTTATTCTTATCATAAATCGAATACAGGATTAACCTCTTTTTAAATCGCAAAGATAATTTCTTTTTTAATGCATTCCAGAACTTGAGTCATAAATAATCCTTATGCACTTATACTACTCCATTAAAGCCAAACGGATTGGAACCCCTGAGATCAGTCGTTTAAAAGCGATAAAACAAAATGGATTCTCGTTCTAATTCAATAAATTAACTGTTACGTTTGGTGGAATATCTCTTCATAATGGTTTTGTAAAGGACATTACCAACATTACCATAGAAACATCAATGTAACATCACTTACAAAGACATACGAAAAGGTTGCGGTGCCAATATAAATGTGGCAGGCAAATAGTAGAATTCGGCATTTTACTAACGGCGTCGTCAGTTTCTAAACGCTCGCTGTTTTGCAATTTGGCGGAATTTTACTATTTGCCTGCCACATAAATATACAATTTTACTGCAAGCAAACAGAAGAACAAATTAAGACATTCGGTTTGAATGAAGTTTAGCCAGGCTTTGAATTATTGATAGCTGATAATGCGATGTTTAGCCAGCCAAAAAAATTTCTAGTTTATGGCACGCGGCTTTACTGGCTTGTTTTTATTTTTTTCAATTCCTAGGGAATCGTATGATTTTATTTGAAATAAAAGGAAAATGTTTTGCTCTAGGTCACAATCTATCCGACTGAAAATATTCATTCTAAGTTATTAGATTGGTCAAAAAATAAGTAATTAGCTAATAAACAGCAAACAATAAAAATAAAATGTTATGGTTTTCGTTTCGTTTTAAACATGAAATGTTTTGTTTTATAGATGGTGGTGGTGAAAGATGGGGTGAGCCAAGCGTTGTTCCTCCAAAACCAGCCTTGGCCAATCCTGCCTTGCAGTATCCAGACAATAATAAAGACCAAAAACCGAACATCAAAGATGATGAAAGCAATATACGAAGACAGAACAACCATGGTAGTTCTCCAGGTAACATGATAACATCAAATAAAAACCTAGCCCCAATTTTCATTCGTATTACAAACGCATTAGCAGCGAAAATTTGAGTCAGTTTATTTTTTTTTATTGGTGTTCTTCCTTATGTTAATAAATTTTTCAAGTATTTGATAATAACTCTGTTCTAGTAATAAGTTTTTTGTTGATAATTACAGGTCAAACCAACTACCTCTTCATCTACATTGGCGTTAGCGTTCTTATACTTCTTATCCTCATCTGCGTTATCATCGGAACCCGGTGTTTTATTATCCGCAAGTCAACCAGGGACTCCAAAACAGGTGACATGTTCACCACCGAGGTACCAAACGTCTTCAATGACGCAGGCTCAGACATAGACAACGATGTAGACGTAACTCATATCTCCGGCACTTTCTATGAGCATCCTGATATGATTCTATACAGAGATGTACCCGGAAAAGGAACTATAAGGGCAATGAGACCACTATCTACCATATATCCTTGCGCTGGAAGCAGCATGTATGGTAACGTCGACTTTGTGCCAACACATTCTAGAGAAGTAACCTTAACAGATAGCTATAGAAAAGATAAAGAAGACGTGGACGGTGAAGTGGTAATGAGCCCAAAAACGTTGGGAAGATACTCGGATTCTCAATACTATTACGGGTGACGACAGGATTGTGGAGGCAATGATGATGCCTCGAGAACGTATTGTTTTTAAAGTTAGAAAGCTATTGTATTAGTTATTCATATCAAAAAGTGTTCTAAGCAATACCGTTATAAATTGTCCTCTAAAAAAGCAGGGCAATAGAGTGAATTCAAACTTTGAACTCATAATAATAGTCACATTTTGATGCAAGAAATTTTCATAAGCACAGAACCCAATAATTTTTAGATACTTTTACAGTGCTACAAGGATCTGATGGTGCATGGATGACAGGGAGCTGTGAATCAAGGAGTATGGTAGCAACGTTAAGTTCCAATTTTGGACACAACCAATCTAGGCACCATAAGATCCTTATACATGACATTACCATGTAACAAGCTAGACACGCCTTTGTCTTCGAGATAATAGCTGAAGTATTCCATAATTTTCTCATACGTCACACACAAATATAATATTAACTTCATAATAAAAAGATGATTAAAGCTTTAAACTTAGCACAAATTAATTGCTTAACTATGTTTAGTGTCGTGCACTTGCTTTTTAAAATGTTATATCATGTAATTAGTAAATAAGTTTTTAATCTGTGATTCTTTATCTTTAAGATAGTTATTATTTCCTATTTATGTCAGGCAAAACAGTTTTTCACGGTTTTTTCAATATCGGAACACTAAACAGCGAAGCCTTGAATCTGTCTGTCTGTAGCAGAACTTGAAAGTTTCCCCTTAATTGAACACAATTTTAAGATTAAGGTGCACTCGAACTCCGAAAAAAATGCATTTATCTTCGTTATTATTGTAATATTTGAATATAATTTCAATATTGATGTGAAATGTACAAGCAGAAAATATTGATGGAACCCTTGGGAACTTTGTGTACGGTATTTTTAACGCTTGGTCTACACCTGCGCCATAGCGCGCTAAAATCTATTACACGTCAGAATGAAGAATGTGAACTTACCCGTAGATAACTTTACGGATAGTCCCTTTTTTAATTGAGGTGCATAATATTAGATTTTAGCGCGATAAGACTTAGGCATAGACAACTGTGCGTGGACGCAGGTGTAGCTCCTAGCATAGACTAATAGATACTTACAGTAGAGCCACTGAGTGATAGCGCCTATGACGTTTAAATGCCTACAAAGTATCGTAATTATTTATAAGCAAGTGTGAATAAAAAAATGTAATACTTCGTTGTTGATAGTGATGTACTATGTACTTGTTTCGGTTATTATTTTTCGATTTGAATGTTGCTTTATTGTGGAATAGAATTCGTATAGAAACAAAGATTTTTTTTTGTAAAAGTTTCTCATTTTTTATAGGTTGTGTTTGAGGTCGCCAAGATACGCAATAATATTTATTTAAAAACAAAACAATGACGAAGTTAAACTAAACGAAAATATATGATAGTAAAATACTTTTTTCGATTTAGATATTTAAACATCTCTTGGAGCCCCGGGGCTCTACACCGCATAGCCCTCCGATAGCTACGCCCCTAGTTTTGGCATATTTTCCTTTTCTATCATTATGTTGAATGTTGAATGACGTGTCTAATGTTGAGTAAAATCACACTTGATTTTTATTTTTAACCGATATTTGAAATGTACCTCATCACTAAATGCAGCTGTCATAAGTGCCATCACTCAGTGGCCCTACTTTAGTCTACGTTCCTAGCATATTAAATTTCGAAAACTATATTTGCAGTGGCAGTATCAAAAGGCGTTTATCAAAAAGTACAATTTCAATTGTATAATTTTCTCTAATTTCTGATAATTTTGCGTTTACTTGCACATTTCTTTAATACTGTACCTATTAAAATTATGTATTCCTTAATTTTAAAGTAATACAGATATGCTACACACATAATGCGCATAGAAGTTTATAGCCGACCGACCGAACGTTCTGTGTGTACGTTCTGTCATGGATTGTATTATAAAGCGCAAGGAAATATGACCTTTGTTGAAGAGTGGCGAAGATCCCTATACGTACTTATTATTAAAATAGTACTACTATACATTACTTTGTCGACATGTCAGTGTAAACACTTCGTCATAAAATTTATTTATTCGTGATGTCCCCAAAGACTTTAAACTGTAGTAGGTAGGTATATATGGCGCAGGCAAATAGTAAAATTCCGCCGTTTACAAACGGCGGGCGCGTCGTCAGTTTCTAAACGCTCGCTATTTTGCTATTTGACGAACGTCAAATAGTAGAAATCGGAATTTTCTAATTTGCCTCGGCATATTGTAATTCTGTTAGAACTATTGAGGGTCGCCTCGCTCCACTCCGCTCCGCTCCGCCCCGCTTCGCTCGGCTCCCAATATGTACTTAAATGTCGCACCTTTTTTCACTTTTTGGTGAAAGTCTTTCAGTTTCGGCTTTATAGAAAATGACATTGCAAAACAGCGAGTGTTCAAAAATTGAGGACACCTTTTGTAAACGGCGGAATTTTACTATTTGCCTGCTACATATATACTATACATATTCTCAACAACCTATGTTAATAACTTTTCCAATATTCTAAAACTACTAGTGAGTAAGAACAACAACAAAAATATCATGTGATTATGATTAGAGAAAATAATTACTTTGTACAATTTTCGAATAAAACAACGAAGCAATTTGCATTTTATTTTACGGAAACAGACAATACAAATGAGGTCATTAGCCGCAGATGGAATGTTTTTATTTTTATAAAAAGCAAGGAGCATCAGCGGTTGCGTGATTTAATGTCATCATTCAGGAAATTAAGTAGAAACCCTGCCATCATTCACTGAGTCAAACAGGGGAATGTTGTATGTGGAACGAGGGGAAATGAAGTCAGCAGACATGTGCCCGGCTTGTTTACAACAATGTTTAGGGGGAGACAATACAAAGTACACACTATGTAACAAAACCATGTCATATGCCTAGTTTACAAGGGTAGAGTAACTGGTAGAGTACCAGGGATAAAAGGTTACTACTTAGTTTAAGAGGCCGACGGAGCAACCCTAGTTCATGCAAACGAAATACCAAAACCATTTGTAAATCATAGATATTCCCAAGATAGTGTGTGTTTATTCCGATCGGATATACAGAATTTAAAGAAGTATTTGAAAGGACACTGATTTACGACGACGTAAAAGCAATTTAAAATTTCCATAGAAAGCTTATTTTATGTTTAAATCATTGATATTTTTTAATATATATTTGGGAACCTAGATATTCTGTAATGCAATCGGAATAAATACACACTACCATAAAAATAATTATGATTTACAAATAAATGGTTTTGGTATTTCGTTTGTATGAACTAGGATTGCTCCGCAGGTATCTTAAGGCTCCGTACCAAGCTAAATGTACATTTTATTTATATACTATTGCCAGTTTATTATCATATTTAAAATTAAAATAAAATACATGTTATAAATGAGGACATATTTAAGACATAGATCTGATTTCATTATCTTTGCTCGATTTAAAAAGTCGCAAAGTCAGCTAAAAAAATCTTAAAATTACGGTAATGATCTGTATTTTTAAAGCTATAGATCTAGAAATTCACGAGAATTTCTAACATACGAAAGTAGCTGAAATTATTTTTAATTACAAGTTTTAATGTAGCCGCAAAATCAAAATAATTGAATTTTTGCGTGCGCCGCAATTGATTAGAGCGGGTTAGACAATTCAAAAACAAAAGCGTTGGTGCAGGGCCGAAGTTTAGCTTGATACTGAGCCTTAACGTAAACAATTACAACTAGTACTAGAGACAGTAGCTAGAATAGGAGAGTGGATAATGCTAAATAGCACCATAGTTACTCTAATTTAGTGAATGCAATCCAGATAGTATAAAATTCGAAAAAAAAAAACAGAAATATCCGGATCTTCGGATCTTTAATAAAATCCGAATTTTGATAATAAAATCCGGTTTATTCTAAGTTCAATAACAATTGATAATAGTTGATTTTTAACCACAATTTTTCATTAAACGTTGTGTGGATGAAGGTTAGTATTATTCTGACGAGTCTGACGTACAATTACTAAATTTATTAAATTTTTTTTTTTTTAATTTCTAATTTACAGAAACCAATGGAAACTTTGCGATGGCAACATACACAATACATAGGTAATAAGGTTTTGTTAAATAACTATTAAGTGAATTTTGAATGTATGTGTTTTGTTTCGATTGATTAGAAAAAGGCCGTTTTTTCACAATCCGGCTGCGAAACCTCTCTTAAAGAATGAATTGTTTAATAAATTCCTCCCGGTTCACAAAGTTGAATTCCTAAAATGTTGTGTTCCCAAAATGTTGACTTTCCCAGAATGTTGATTTTTTTTATTTGCCCAAGATGTTGAATTCTTATAATAAAACAACCAACATAATTCTTAGTCAATCACAATCAATGTTTATGGCTCCAACTGTCCTTAACATTATACGAGTATCATTGCAGTATAGAAACGCAGAAAGAAAAGTTCGAATCCCGGTTCAGAGCTCCTCACATTCAGATTTACTTCTCTTTCTGCGTTTCTTTACTGCAATGGTATAATGTTTATTTAAATCTCCTTGCAATGGATAAATTGCCAAGTGTTTAAACAGAAATTCATTTCTGTCGTAGTATTTTAATAAATTGTTACGCAAAATACTCTACTAATTAGCTTTACTGTTAACTTGGCTTAGAACCTAAGTTTGAGGATTATTGTAGCAGGTGACTTTTTTGCTAATTTGCGAAACATCCATTTATACTGTCTTTGTTTTCCCGAGAAGGGTAATTTAATCCTGTAACTTGTCATATAAATGACAGTAAGCAAATTCGGTCCAAGCGCCGTGAAAATGAAAGGACATAATGTAGTCCTCAAGCAAGCAGAAGCCCATCAAAATCTATCCGAGAGATTTCGAGATATGACTTTATGTATAATGGTATAACGAGAGCATTAAAGGAAACTACACAAAAAAAATACTTCCTTCAGTTAAAGATATCTCAGACACATTCAAATCCACCAAGCAATCTTTCCCGTTTACACAAATTCTTACCGGACATGGGTATTGCAGAGGTTACCTACATAGATTTAAAATTGCTAGTACAAAGGCCTGCCCCTGCCCCTGAATGCCCCAAATATATGAACAAAAGATCAAACCATGAATTTACATGCGAAATACTTAAAATAAAACCTTGCGATATCAGAGAACTTATAAGCAAAGAGTCCGCAATTAGTTAATTTACCTCATATATTAAATATATAATAAACACGCTCAAAGAATTCAACAATCAAGTAACGTAACTAATATTAAATGTTATTGTATTTAATATTCAATGTGGTTGTACATAATTAAGATGATTGATTTTTTCAACAACATTAGAGTATATTATGTAATTATTATTACTTGAATATCTAATCCCTATAACTAATAATTATGTAAATACAAGCTCAAGATGACTTTATGTATGTAGTACAACCTCAACAGTACATACAAATATCGCCGACCTCTTCTTATACCCGTAGCTTAACTGGCTACGCGTTTTAAGAGTTCCGTACCTAAAAGATACAAAAGAAACCTTTATGGTGAGACTCCGTTGTCCGTCCGTCCGTATGTCACAGCCTCATAACTTTAGCAGCGTTCAAGATAAAGACATGAAATTTGGCACAAAAATAGCATTAATTTGCCAACATATCACGATGTAAAAAAAAATTTAATGGATCAAAATATTTCCAAAACAAAAGTGAGAAATATTATTCCAAAAATACAATATGGATATCAAATTTTAGACATTAAAAATTTTATTGTAAAAATATATACTTTTACTATATTTACAGGCACTGATTTCGAGAAATCTTTAAAAAAACACAAAATATATGTCCCCCCCCCCTTGTCTCCAAAACTGGTAAACCGAAAAATATGAAAAAAATGACGATTATAGATCATAACTGGCCAATTCCAGAAAAACTATAGCGGTAAAACAAAATTGAGCACAAAAAAAAGAAGTATAATAAATTAAAAAAATATTCTATAAAAATACAACATGGGTATCAAATTGTAGGTATTAAAAAGCTGATTGTAAAAGTATGGCTATATTTAATTGCATCTATTTCGAGAAATCCCTGAAAAACCATAAAAATTGTATGTCCCCCCCCTTATCTCGAAAACTGGTGGGCCAAAAAATATGAAAACAAACATGGTAATATGTGTTTACGTAAAGATTACAGGAAAATTAAAGCGGTAAAAATTAATTTCGGTAATTCACGAAAAAAAATGACAAAATTATATTTATCATCCACAAAACGGAACCCTAGGTACGCGAGTCTGACTCGCACTTGGCTGGTTTTTTGTACCTACTATGGGCTTACGCTTGACCATAAACATCGTCTGATGGAAAGCGTCAATAAGATCTAGGATACCTTGCGCTCGCGCAGAAATCGGGAGAGTGAGAGAAGGCGGGGCTTTAAGACAGGGGTCTTTAACGTTTTTTAGCTGGAAGGCCAATAACATATTGCAGGTCTGTCAAAGGTCCGCACATTGCTGCAAGCAAACATACCACCTCAACCATAATTTAAAACCAAACAAGTGAATTAAAAATGTCTTTATTTGTTCAAAACTAATAAGATACAGATTAATGTGAAAATTGACATTTAGGTCGATTCGGCACGACACAACTTTACTTATTTGACAGGACTAACCTTATTTTGAGCATCCTATCTTTGTCTTTATGATACAGAAAGAAAAAGACAGAACACTTAAATTAAGTTAAGTCCTGTCAAATAAGTTAAAACGTGTTACACCGAATCGATACAATTGTTAACTTTTCACCAGATTGTCGATATTTGCTTTTATTTTTGTGCTCGCAATCCGCAGACTACCGTCCATCCGTAATCCTTGTCCTAGTTTTGGATTTTACATTTTTCATCCTTGAAAATAGCTGCTCGCATACATTTGATTTTAGAAGTGTTGCCCGTGAATTCATATAGAATATGAAAATTACCTTGGCCTCTGAGGGCCGCAAAAAATGTCCCGGCGGGCCGCATGCGGCCCGGGGGTTGAATACCCTTGCTTTAAGAGGATGGCCTACACTAGCAACTTTTTTCATTACCCGTCCAACACAATGAGTCCAATGGCAAAGACCTTATTTGCTGTTAATATACAAGGTGACTTTTTGATCATCGTTCAAATTCATACTGGAAGCTTGGTAAGTGATCAGCATCATAAATCGATATCAATAATTGTGAATTTCGTATTATGAAATTTCGACTTCCCATAGTAATTCACTCGCAGTCCTGGGTGAATCACTATGGGGAGTCGAAATTTCATTTTATGAAATTTACAAAAATCGTTATTGGTTCATGATACTGATTACTTACCAAGGTTCAAGTATGAATTTGGACGATGTTCACAAATTCACCTTGTATATAAGCGATTATATGTTGGCTCTTTGGCTAAAGTGATGTAATTCTTTTTCGGACCGCAGGGTTTACGTATTAAAAATATGCAGTTTGTGTACGGAAGGCACATTTTTAGCTTTTTTTTAGGTTTCGCACACACCGGTCTCTAGCGTGCCCCGTTTTCTTCTGATGAAGTCGTATTCATATTGAAATTAAAATTTTTCTCAAGATTCAACTGATGCCGGGCCCAGTGGGGCCCGAAATATATCTTGAGTAAAATTTTCATTTTTACTTTTATATTATTAACTTTTAATTACCTAAAACTACATTAAAAATCTTATAAAAAAAAGACAAATATATATTTATCAAAAAATTCATATTGAAAGCAATTTCAATTAAGACTATGGTTCATTTAGTAGTATCTGCCACTGTTGGTACAGCGTGAAAGAGCAGTCCGTATACAATCCGTACACAGGATGTTAAGATAAAATTGTGGAAGCCAAAAACTGGCGATAGTACCCGTCCATACGAACAACATCCCATGAAAAAAAAATTTGAGAAATAGAAAAAAAAATCTGTTGTTTCATACATTTTGGTTGGGTAGCTATGTAACTTTTCTATGGAACAGCTGATTTTTTTTCGTGATTCGAGGGTTGGCTCCATAGTATAAGTTGTTCGTTAAAAGTTAATGACGAGTACTATCGCCAGTTTCCGGCTTCGGTAACTTCATATTAACACCCAGTTTAAGGTGACATTTATTTATGCAGCCAAATTCATACCGGAGGCTTGGTGAGTGGTAATCATGGATCGATAACGCTTTTTGCTAAAATCGCAAAATAAAATTTTCTTCTCCTAAAGTAATCGATTCGTGGCTGGGCTTGCGTATGTAAGGGGACACGAAAAATATAATTTACGAATTTCACAAAAAGGACACTTACCGTGTCTTCAGTAAGAATTTGGCTATATAAATAAATGCCACCTTGCATTTATGATAGATAGATAGATAGATATAACATTTATTTCTCAAAACACGACATATACATACAAAAACAAAGTACAACTTAAATATGAACTTAAATAAAAGAAAAAAAATATATATATATACAAAAAGAAAGTTAAATTTATCCTAGTGGTAAGAGTGTCGCGGGAAAGAGAAAAAGACTCAGCATAATGCCCCAAACCGAAATTTGCGACGCTGTTATTCTGTCGTCACCTGCAGAGAGCCGCACGAATTCCATGACATAATATGACATGTTAGATATTCTCATGTCACTCAATACTCGAACACCCTCTTTTCACCGACAATTTATACGTCCCAACGTGGTAGCGGGTGAGCCTTATAGCCATATTTCGGGCAATACACGATCTGCAGGTTTATCTTACAGTTTGTTCCTTCACCGTCAGCAAGTGGTAAGTATACAAATACTATGTCGCAAGTAAATTGTCGGATCCGTGAACTTATAATTTCCCTAGTAAAATTGTAATTGGACGGTAGTTATTCAAAGAAACAAAATTTATACTTGCGATTGTCGGCACTTGGTGAAATTTTAAACACAACTTGAGTTAAAAGCACTTGTACAGTAGTTTCACTTAATTTATGTTTTCTCCTAACTGATTTCGGATTTTACACCATTTTCAAGGGAAGATGTTAATTAAAATACATTTCATTGACTCCAGGCACCAGTGGGTCTACCGCGTAATTCTCATTTTCATCAACATCAACTTGAGATTGAAATGTGACGTGCGTGCGACGACGCCCGCCTAAAATGCCATCTCTTTTGCACGCGTTGAATTTCGCATGCATTTGCTTGAAGTTGATACACATGAGAATTACGCGGTAGAGCCCCAGCTCTGAGCAACGTAAACAATGATAATGTTGACAGAAAATAGAATTGAGTAGGTAAGTCGAAAATTTATCAGGGATGTCGTGCGGTAAGATTACCCGAAAAATGGGGAATCTTTTTGGAATTTTTTAATGATGTTAAATTTTAACTACAGCTTGTCTAAAAGGTCATGAAATGGAACTAAAATTGTTTTTACTGGTAACACCTGATTGCCCCATACAAAAGATCTCAGGTGTTGCCATGTTAATTCTGTTTTGGCAAAGAAAGTGGCGCCCCTATTTATTTCTAGACTTTATTGACAATCTGTACCATAATATACTATGTTTATTTAATGTCAGGTTAAATGTCAAATACGTTGTAATAAGCATAAATGTCAAATTAGTTGAGATACAAATTTAATCATTTAATTTGTTAAATGATGAAGTAGCGGCGATCTATTAACTTCTAACTGCTGATTTAAAATGTTGTCCTGGTTTTTAATCATAATTCTGCGGCTTTGACAATTTACACTCCAAAAATCTTATTGGTGAACGTGCTCTACCCAGCAAATTTTGGCGTACCTACAAAAATAGAAATATAAATCGTTTATTACGGTAACTTAATCATATATTTACAGTGGTTGGGGTCACCTTTTAAGTAAAGGTGTACCTCTGATAGGAGACCCCGCTCTTCCGTATCACTTTTTATACTTATAATATGAATAAGAAATTAAATAAATAAAAAATAAATACACAATTTTAAAAACAAATTGAGATAAACTAAACATAAAACTAAATAAGACCAGCCTTACGTCATTTCTAGTACATTCTAAATAATATTTTCCTAGTAAACTAAAGTAAGGCGTGCGACGGTATGTTCAGGTGAGTAAGGGTGTGTACAGTTTAGTGAAAGGGTGAATGTGTGTATGTATATGGTAATGTATATAAGAGGATGTGAGTGTAAGCGTGAGAATGTCTATGAATGATATGAACGAAGCTCCCTAGCCCTACGACCGAAGTCTTGGGATCAGGGTTCAAGTCTCCTAGGGAGAGTGTATGAAAAGGTGTCGGTAAAAAGACTGTCTTTTGCATTTTTGCTTGAATTTAATGCAGTAGAATAATTACAACTACTTTATTGAGAATTCTTCTGTTCTTGTTCTTGTTCAAGTTCTTGCTGGAACGGTGATGGAAAACATCGCGAGGAAACCTGCATGCCCTATAAAGCATGTATTTTTGCCCGAAGTACGGTGATAGAGCTCACCACTCTCCAAGTTGGAACGTAATAATCGTCAGTAAAACGCGGGAGCACCGAGTGTGGACTGTGACTTGCATTTCACAGTTCACCTCTGACAACCCCTAGGGGATTCATGTCGTGATGATATATTTATTTAAGAATACTCAATAAAATAGTTGTAATTATTCTACTGCATTAAATTCAAGCAAAAATGCAAAAGACAGTCTTTTTACCGTACACAGCTTCTAACAAGTTTTAATCAAAGGCTTTCCTCAAAACGGTTTTGTTCGAATAAATCGAACCGGCAAGACAAGACAAGACAGGCGCCTAAAAAGGATTTTCAATTTAAAAAGTTTTCTTCAGTAGACAGACAGACTGACTGTTATTGAAATAGGATATGAAACTAATGGATTTAACAAAGCGACTTTCTGAGCTACTAATGCATATTTCTTTCTAAATATCTTTCAACATTTCCGAGAACCCCATCAAAAATACGAAAGGGAAATTCACAATATTTTTCAAGACCAATTCTTTGTAAAGTTTTGATCCTTAAAATGAAAAGGTTTTCAGTAAAAAGTGCTACTTTTAGAAATGCCACTTGTCGTGGAACAAAGGTAGCGTTAAGAATGCAAAAAGTTGAAAATCTTTCATAAAAAATGTGTTTGACTTTAAGAAAAATCCATTATTTGAGTTATCTAATAATGAACCTTGATGAACCTATTAAGGATTCACCTGACCCTAGAACATAAACAACGCCAGACTTTCGAGTGTCCTTTGGAATAAAGTAGGTCTCTACTTATATAGAAAAAGGTATAGTTGTTTTTTATTAACTGAGCAAAGTCTCAAGAAATAATATACTTTTGTCTAAAAAAATATGTATTTCCAAGCTATTTTTTTTGTTTTTAAACCCTCCGCAGAAGAACGCGGTTGAAGAATAAATTTGATGTTTAGGGTTCCGTAGTATCTAACTAAAAGGTACAAAAGGAACCTTTATGGTGAGACTCCGTTGTCCGTCCGTCCGCCCGTATGCCACAGCCTCATAACTTTAGCACCGTTAACAATAAAGACCACAAATTTTGCACAAAAATATCATTAATTTGCCCACATATCACGGTGTAAAAAAAAATTGAAATAATTAAAAATATTTCCAAAACAAAAGTGAGAAAAATAGAAAAAATATTCTGAAAATACAATTTGAGTACCAAATTGTATATATTAAAAAGTTGATTATAAAAATATACACTTTTACTATATTTACTGGCACTGGTTTCGAAAAATCTTTAAAAAACCACAAAAATATGTATGTCCCCCCCCCCCCTTATCTCCGAAACTGGTTGACCGAAAAATTTGAAAAAAAAGTCCGTAACCGACATATCACAGGAAAACTATAGCAATTTAAAAAGAATTGAGCACCAATGAGATATAAAACAAGAAGTAAAATAAATATTTTTTTTTTTTAAATACAATATGGGTATCAAATTGTAGGTATTAAAAATCTGATTGTAAAAACATATAGTTTGGCTATATTAAATTGCATCTTTTTCGAGAAATCCTTGAAAAACCATAAAAAAATGTATGTCCCCCCCCCTTATCTCTGAAACTGTCGGCCGAAAAATTGAAAAAAATGTCGATTATAGATCGTAACTGACATATCACAGGAAAACGAAAGCAATTAAAAAAAAATTGAGCACCAATGAGAAATATAAAAAAATATGTGTATCAAATTGTAGGTATTAAAAAGCTGATTGTAAAAATATATAGTTTAGTTATATTCAGTTGCATCTATTTCGAGAAATCCTTGAAAAACCATAAAAAAATGTATGTCCCCCCGCCCCCCTTATCTCCAAAACTGGTAGACTGAAAAATATGAAAAAAATCATGGTAATACGTGTTTACGTAAAAATTACAGAAAAAATAAAGTGGTTGAGAAATTCACAAAAAAAAATTACCTAAAATTAAATTTATCATCCAAAATACGGAACCCTAGGTTTGCGAGTCTGACTCTCACTTGGCCATTTTTTTATAAATAAACAGTCAAATAAATATGCACAGTGTAAGTTTAGTTATATAACATCATACATATAGTCAGTCAAAAAAATATGAACAATTAAAATCACCAACTGCGATTTATATTTTTTCAAGTTCAAAGTTTCAAGTTTAAGTTCAAAGTAGAGAGTTAAAATTATGTGGTTCGTAGTTAGATGAAAATTTACTCGATCGAACAGGAGGGAAGCGAGGCGGCTCTTGGTGTGATGGGCGGAACGCGCGTAAATTTAGGTATTTCCTTCACATTATAAAATATACAGATATAAAATTTCTAAACTTATAACTATTCTTAGTATGGCCTTTGTGAACTCGTTCACCCTACAAACCCGTCCGGGTCCAGCCACCGCGTTTAGAGATCGCAGGGCGCGCGTGAGCGGTCGGTGCGTGCGCGCGGCACCGCCATCGCCAGGAGTGCCGGCATCCGCCGCCGCGCCACCAGTCCATCCGGTACACACAGTCGAAGCTGCTCGAGGATGGCTGGATTGTTCACCTCGCCTCGCAGTACGCGAGTCGCAAGACGTGGAATAAGTACCTACGTGGCGAGGGATGCTTCTCTCCTCAGTTCCAGTTTGCTGTATCCCACCATGCCTAACACAAACGGTGTAGGATACAGCAAAGGGTATCCCGGATACACACCATACTTCTTTAAATACATAAATCTTATAAACTTCTTTTGGATAAAGGAGATAACTCTGGTTTCTCTCAGTTCTAATTTTCTGATAACTCTTTTTTGCTTACTTGTCATACATAGCAATGACAAATGTTTTAGTATTGGGACAGCCCTATCAATACCATCCTTGCATTGCCAATTTGAAGCTTTCAGTAGCAGCCGGATATGCCCTACACGACACTACACTCTTCTTTCCGCGGGCGATGCACTCTCACCCTCCCCCCTAACACCTATCTCAGAGGGGGTCGCCTCATGTCAATCGGGCTAAATCAGCTCAGAACAACAAAGGACCAACTGTCCTAAGCGGCGTCTTCCTACACAAAATTGCAACGGGGTCCTATAAGCAAGTAATAGGCTAACTATTTACCGTTTTTCATCCTTCGGATACGGAACCATAAAATACTTTTGTCAATGTACTTACTAGAAAAGCCGCAGTCGTTCGTTTGCTATATAAAAACCAGATGGCGCTACTTGTATATTACATCGCGATATCGTTTGATCTTTTTCAAAATACATAACCAAACATGTAGTTAAATTGTTGAAAATAAAAATGTTACTCTATTTTTGGAGGGATTTCTCCATTAAGAGGATCCTGCTGTCAGATTCAGAGTAGACCTGGGTCGATCACGATTGATCGAATCACTTTGATTCGATCACAACATGATCGCGAGTGACCGAATCATCTATCTCAAAAAGATTCGATCATTTTTGACCTGCCACGACACGCGTTGCCGCGCCGTGCGTAAAAGCGAGTTGTTACATTTGTCTCTCTCGCTCACACACAATACGTTTCGCATGCAGGCAGGTGCGTCGTTTATCTCATGATGGCGCGCAGCCGTAAATCAATCAAGCCACTATAAGGCTTAAATCCTTGCAATAAGGGTTTCGTTCGACAGGTGTCTGCGTGAGTTGAACTGAAAATGGCTTAATTACCAGGACTTCTTGAATTTGTTATTGTTTGGGCTCGGTCGCGTAGCTCTCAAAAACAAAGATCGATCAATCAGTTACCCGGTGACCTTCTGACCTACTGCCCGTAGTACGACCTGCGCCCGCGACCCGTTCTGTAACTTTGCTGTCGATCTAGAAAATCTTGGATTTAGAGTATTGTGTGTGCATTGTACTTACCTACACTGGAAGTGGAACTATTTTCTGGAAGTTTCTTTGCAACTTGCATGAATTTGGTGATGGTTTAACGCGTTATTCTTACTTACTAACTTGATATTAAGTAGATAGGTACCTGACTAACATTGTGGTGGTGCTGGACTGCTGGTGGTTATTTTGTTACTTTAATTTAATACCTACCTATTTGGATACTTGGATTTAATATTGTTTATTAATTACAATAATGTCAAATTTAGCAAAAAAGAAAAGTCACATATGGAAGCATTTTTCAATAATAAATAAGGACAAGGCAAAATGCGATTACTGTTCGAAAGTCATCAGCTATAGTGGAGGTGGCACCGGAAATTTAACTCGACATATAAAAAAATTGCATGGGACGGTGTCAATAGAACAACCAATGACTGTAGAAATGAGAGAACAACCAATCCAATGTGTAAATCCGCGACCTGAACCTGACACACCCGTGCAAACAGGCACTGACCCAGAAACTATTGTATCAAATCCAGGGCTAGATGTTAATTGTGTTCCTTCAACTTCAACGGCAAGAGAAACAAGATTTGCTTCTTCAAGTGAGAAACAAACAAGGCAAGCCCACGTGCAGTCCAGAATTCAAAATTATGCCAAGTCTACGAGGCCGTTACCCGTAAGTAAATCAAAACAGCTTGATGAACAAATTGTAAAATTTATAGTCAAGGGCTATCACTCATTTGCGATTGTAGAAGAAAAGGAGTTTAAAGTACTTTTCTATATGATTTTGCCTACATACACTTTGCCCACTCGGAAAACTATATCTTCAAGCTTAATACCAAAACTTTACGAATCCACCAAAGATAAAGTATTACGCCTGATTTCTGAAGCTGATGCGATATGCCTGACTACCGATGGCTGGACATCGAACAGTAATGTAAGCTTTGTAGCTCTAACAGCTCATTACATTGATAAAAATACTGAGCTTAAATCGTTTCTGTTAGGGTGCACTCAGTTTGATGAACGACACACTGCAGAAAATCTACAAAACTTTTTATCAAGTGAAGTATCATACTGGGACATTTCACACAAAATAGCCGGAATGGTGACTGATAATGCTGCCAATATTGTAGCGGCCGTCCATTTAACAACATGGCGACACTTTCCTTGTTTTGCTCATACTGTGAACCTTGTGGTTCAACATGGTTTGAACGCAATCAAAGAACAGTTAGATCAGGTGAAAACTATAGTTCAGTATTTCAAACATAGTTCATCAGCCAACAGCAGACTGCGAGCTATGCAAGCTCAAATGGAATTGCCTCCTCTTAAACTCAAACAGAGCGTAGTTACCAGATGGAACTCGACATATGACATGCTCGCACGCTTACTGAAAATAAAAGATGCTGTAGTAAGTATATTAGCCATAGAACAACCCCGATTGAACACCCTCACACCTGATGGTTGGATGCTACTACAGAAATGTGTTGAAGTTTTGAAAATATTTTACGAGGTGACAGAAGAAATGAGCGCCGAGAAATCAGTTTCTATTTCCAAAGTAATCGTCCTTGTAAGAATCATGAAAATGCACGTGGAAAAGTATTTAACTGAAGGTGGTCCAGATAAATTGGTACAATTATTGAGGACACTACGAGATCAGCTACATGATAGATTTCGCGAAATAGAAGGAAACGTATTAGCCGCAGAAGCATCTTTTTTAGATCCCCGCTTTAAAAAGCATGCGTTTAGTAGTACTGACAAATATGACCAGTGTTTGAAATCGGTGCAAAAGAAACTTTGCGTTTTGTTCAAGCAAAATGAAAACTCGGCGTTGACAGAATCAACTCCTGCAACAAATTACACAGAATCACAACATTCAACTTCCAGCATGTGGGAGGTGTTCGACAAAGAAGTCGAAAACGAGATAGTAAGAAACCCTACAGCAGCTAGCATTGTAGAGTTAGACAAGTATCTCAATGAACCACTCATCAAGCGAACAGATGATCCGTTAAAATGGTGGAATGATCGCCGACATCTGTATCCTCATTTATATATTTTAATGAAGCGCAGACTATGCGTCACAGCAACCTCAGTTCCCTGTGAAAGGATCTTTTCCAAAGCTGGAATGACGATCACTGATAAAAGAAGTTCGCTTAAACCAAAGAAAGCCTCTCAAATTTTATTTTTAAACTACAATTTATAGATTTGTAATCCTCAAATATAGGTACATTTCAAAGATTTTTGTATTAACAATAAAGCTAATTTCCTTTCAAAACTAGAATGTATTTTATTTAAAATTACTAGAATTACACAATCAACAAAGTAATCGATTTGAGATCAGTCAGTAGAGCTCTCCAACGACAACACAGATTTAGATTTTCGTTATAAAACCTCATATTTTGACGTGTGAGTCATGTGACCGACCTGCGGGTGATCGATCAAACGATCGAATCATTTTGATCGAGTCACCTAATCGACGGGTCACGATCGACCCGGGTCGCAAGAAATGATCGATCGACACAGGTCTAATTCAGAGACGGTAATCAGGCTTTATGGGGAGACTCCGTTGTCCGTCCGTCCGTCATAACTTTACTACCGTCAATTATATATCGAAATATATCGAAAAAATATAAAGTTTATTATTTTTTAATTATCTTATCATATAATTGCTGAAACTACCGTCAAATAGAAATTTGAAATTGTTCAAAATATTTCCAAAACAAAAGTGAGTAAAATAAAAACTATTATCCTAAAAATACAATATGGGTATAAAATTTTAGATATAAAATAGCTGATTGTAAAAATCATTGACCTATGGTAAAAATATAAACTTTTACTGAATTTACTGGCACTGGTTTCGAGAAATCTTTACAAAACCACAAAAATATGTATGTCCCCCCCTTATCTCCGAAATTGGTGGACCGAAAAAAATGTCGATTGTAGATCATAACTGATCAATTACAGGAAAGCTATAGCGATTTAAGAAAATGAGCACATATTAGAAATATAAAAAAAGTAATGTTAAATAAATAAAAAAGATATTATATGCATATACAATATGGTAATCAAATTGTAGGTATTAAAGAGCTTATTGTATTAATAATGTATGTCCCCTCTCCCTTATCTCCAAAACTTGTGGACCGGAAAATATAAAAAAAATTAAGGTAATTTGTGTTTACGTAAAAATTAGAGGAAAAATATAGCGGTTAAGAAATTCACTAAAAAAAATTACAAAATTAAATTTATCATCCACAATACTGAACCCTAGGTACGCGAGTTTGACTCGGACTGGGCCGTTTTTTTTTCATAAAATAGGTAATGTAAATATAAAGTAAATCTACATAAAATTCAAAAGTTTTTGCCAACAAAATATTTCAGTACATGCCTATTAGCAAAAATTCTCCAACTTGTTGTTTCCAAGAAAAATATGCCAATGAGCCAATATATTTCGCCTCTATTAAAAGCAAATAAAGTCTTTGCCATTGTGCTAGACGGGTAATACAAAATGTTACTAGGGTAGGCCATACTCTTAAGGAGCTTCACAAACTAAACTGCGTTTCAATTGTGGGGGTTTGGAGCCTGAGCAATGTAATTTTACATTATCGATCATATTAAAACTTATTGTATTTAATAAACTTTTTTGGCGATTTTGGGACGCACTGACTCAAGGCCATGTAGTGCGTCCCAAACTATGTTCCAACTGGAGGAGGAGAGGGCACCAAGAATAGCTATAGAGTTCAAATTGAATTTACATGCACCCGTAATATAATATTTAATCGCGGGTGACGCAACTTAGTTGAATGACAACTGCGAGGAGCGTGACACGATGTTTTTGCAATTAAACAGTATGTCACGCTCCTCGCACTTGTGTTTAAGGGCACACCGAGCGTTTGCCTTTGTCTCTATCTTTTTCTTTACGTGTAAAGAGTAAACAAAATGACCAAATTTTTACAATTAGGTATATAGGTAATAGGTATTGTTTTTAAATAAAAAACTATCGTGTATAAACGCTCCAGTCGTCTATGAACTTTATTTTAGTAAATGAATCATGGTGTCGATTAGACTAACTTAATTTAAGCGTTCTGTCCTTGTCTTTTCGATACAGAAAGAAAAAGACAGGACGCTTAAAACAAGGTTAGTCCTGTCAAATTATTTAAGTCGTGTTAACTCGTGTTAAGCTGAATCGACACAAATATCAAATTAATTTTAGGAAAAAATTACTCGACGCGAGGTAACTTTGCGAATTTATTTTATCGAGCCAACTTTATTAAATCGTGTTTCCATTGTGTATACTGTCTAGTATATATACCCAATCAATAATACCAATATATTTTCCTAGATTTTAATTTAATTGTTAACTACTTCAAACGAGGGTTAGAAAAACGTGTTTTTATGTGTAAAAATCTCGTTGTAAGTCGCATGGTGTATGAACGCTCCCTAGTCAGGACATAAACGAAAACTTGGTAACTTTAGACGGAAATCTAAAAAGCGTAAACGAATAAAATATTTTCCCTCCTTATCTTGACCACGACTTTAGAAAAGCACCCGTATATTTCTGGAAAGTACGCTAAAAATTAAACGGGTGGTAATTACAACTTGATTACTTTATTATCTTACAGCCAAGTTAGTGCCCTATCTGCTTTCCGATGTTCATTAGTGCTTGGTATGGCTGGTTGTGATGTCTCCATCGCTGTTGATCTATTGTGCACCGTGAAATTGAACCCTCTTAATGAGCGTTTTTCCTTATGTCAAATTTAGTGTTAAATGAGATTCCTAGATGGCACTGTCGTATTCTTTAGCAACAGAATCAAAGACAAAATTTGCACCGATTCCAAACAAACGAAAACCACTTTGACATTGATTGCTACGAAACATATTTTATATATTATGGTGACATGGACAGCGACATCTGGAGGAAAGCTAGGAACTAAGAAAAAAAAAAACAACGAGAAAAACGCTCATTATTTTTATCGTTAAAACAAAAACAGTAAATAAAAAAATAAAGAAGTCGCAGTCCCGATTGTGACGCAGATCTCTCTTAAAGATTATGTGGTTTTGAAAACTGGTGATAGTTCTCTTCTATACATATATAGGTATTTGAACAAATGTAGGCCTTTATATGGGCCTATAACTCAAAATCGCAAAAAATACAGTTTAACACATTTTCATCGACGAATTAGGCTATCAACTTGACATTTGGAATAGTCATCATAATTTTTCTTGTCCTCACATAAATCGAGCGGATATTGTTTTGAAAATATTTTGTTTCTATTTAAGATAACTAAAGTGAAAGCTTGCAAAAATATTTATCTATTCCTTTACTACAACAAAGAGTACAGTGGAGACCACATCGAGCTATACACTTGCAGTACGACATTAGCCCCTACAGAGAAGTATATAAGATAGGTACAAAGTCCAATGTCTCTGACTTCATGCAGTCTCCACTGAACAATACCAAACAAAGGCCTACGTTGTTTGTCAACGTATCGCATATGTGTTACAATGATATTGCAACACCATTTTTCTGCGCTGTGAAGGGCCCAATTTATTGTTAAATCGTTAAGATAAATAATCAGTACAAAAAAAAAAATTGTTTTGGGCTAGACAAAGTGTCTTTGCTATGCAACCTCAAATTTCCAACAGAACATTTCAATAATTTCGAATGTGTGCCCGGAATAAGGGTCTATATGAAAAAAAAATAAAAACTTTTTTTTCATCATCTTCTGGTCATATTGCGATATAGACCCTTTTTCCGTTAAAAGCAGCGTTTTAATTTTTTTGTATTGAATATACCCTTATTCCGGTCACACATTTTAACGACAATTAAGTGTTTGAACAGCTAAAATTCTTGACTAAATTGAAAAATAAAAGAGCGATAAAAAAAATTAGGTAGAGATAATGACGTAATTTTTTGTTTTATTGAAGTAAACATAGTGCATTTTGGGTGTTTGGATCAACAGTACTGATATACTTAGGTCATACTGAAAGTTTCTGGATTCTGATAAATAAGAGCAGATATTAGACTTACGATACATTTATTGTATTTCAAAGTATATGCGCTTACAATTTATAAATTTTTGCATTCGCTGGAACCATTTTAAAAAACAGTTTGACAAGTCTTCCTTAGGGACCTCTTCAATGGCTTCGTAGAACGCATTCACCGCCGGCCGATTCAGTTCTCGTAAAACGTGTGTAAGTGTGTCTTTAATTTTAGAAAACATGAACTTTTAACAAAAAAATACTAACCGACTTCAAATGTTACAGCAGTCATTCACTTAAAAGTTAATAATAATTCAATAAAGACCCATGGTACCGAAGCAACACTTTTGCCGACTTCTTTATTCCTGAAACATTATGTTATCTAGAAGTCGGCGCTCTTATATTGGTTTTTATGTTGCTATATCGTAGGAAATACGCCGACTTCTAGATAACATGTTGTTTCAGGAAGAAAGAAGTTGGCAAAAGTGTTGCTTCCGTACCATCGGTCTTTATAGAATTATTTTAACTTTTTGGTGAATGACTGCTGTTACATTTGAAGTCGGTTACTATTTTTTTGTTAAAAGTTTATTTTATTTCACAATTTTTTGTGTTGCTGGGTGAAATTGTGAAGTATGGGTAGTTATTGCAAACGTGGTGTTAATATGAAACGAAGTTCAAGTGAGTATAAGTAGCTATGTTTGAGTAGCTTCCTGCTATGAGCACTCTAACACAACATGATTACCGCAATCTCGAGTTATGTGCTGTCATCCATTGAAGAGTTCTACGGTGATGAAGCCAAGATCGCAGGTCAGGTGGGTACACTGGCAATTTTCAAGCAATGCCTTGCAATGAGCACCTTAACACAGACTGATTGCAGCAATCCAAAGTTATGTGCTGTCATCTTTTGAGGAGTTCTATGGTGATGAAGCCAGGATCGCAGGTCAGGTGGGTATTCTGATAATGTCCAAGTAATACCCTTGAGTCAGCACCTTAACGCAGTGATTGCCGCAATCTCGAGTTATGTGCTCTGATCCGTTGAGGAGTTCTATGGTGATGAAGCCAGGATCGAAGGTCAGGAAGAAGAATGTCGATTTTCAAGTAATACTTTGTAATCAGCAACCAGGTACAAAGCGATTACCTTAATTTCGAGAGGTATGCTGACATTTTCTGAACCACTGCCTATCTCTGAAGACCTTCATCAGATCATAACCAAACCCAAAAGGGGACCTACCTGAGTAAAGAATTATTCAAATCGGTTCAGAAATGACGAGTTATGGAGTAACAACGCCAAAAAAAATACAGTGGAATTGAGAACCTCCTCCTTTTTTGAAGTCGGTTAAAAAGGAAGTCGCAAGGTGCGAGGTCTGGGCTGTATGGCGGATGCATCATCAGTTTTACATTTGAAGCCTTCAAATACCTTATGATACCTTTAAATACCGGACGGACGGACAACGGAGTCTCCCCATAAAGCCTGATTACCGTGTCTCTGAATCTGACAGCAGGATCCTCTTACTGGAGAAATCCTCCTAAAAATAATGTTACAATTTTTAAACGTCGGCGATTTACCTACATGTTTGGTTATGTATTTTGAGAAAAATCAAACGATATCGCGATGTAATATATAAGTAGCGCCATCTGGTGTTTGATAGCAAACCAACGACTGCGGCTTTCAAATTCAGTAAAAGTTTATATTTTTACCATAGGTCAATGATTTTTACAATCAGCTATTTTATATCTAAAATTTTATACCCATATTGTATTTTTAGGATAATAGTTTTTATTTTACTCACTTTTGTTTTGGAAATATTTTGAACAATTTCAAATTTCTATTTGACGGTAGTTTCAGCAATTATATGATAAGATAATTAAAAAATAATAAACTTTATATTTTTTCGATATATTTCGATATATAATTGACGGTAGTAAAGTTATGACGGACGGACGGACAACGGAGTCTCCCCATAAAGCCTGATTACCGTCTCTGAATCTGACAGCAGGATCCTCTTAATGGAGAAATCCCTCCAAAAATAGAGTAACATTTTTATTTTCAACAATTTAACTACATGTTTGGTTATGTATTTTGAAAAAGATCAAACGATATCGCGATGTAATATACAAGTAGCGCCATCTGGTTTTTATATAGCAAACGAACGACTGCGGCTTTTCTAGTAAGTACATTGACAAAAGTATTTTATGGTTCCGTATCCGAAGGATGAAAAACGGTAAATAGTTAGCCTATTACTTGCTTATAGGACCCCGTTGCAATTTTGTGTAGGAAGACGCCGCTTAGGACAGTTGGTCCTTTGTTGTTCTGAGCTGATTTAGCCCGATTGACATGAGGCGACCCCCTCTGAGATAGGTGTTAGGGGGGAGGGTGAGAGTGCATCGCCCGCGGAAAGAAGAGTGTAGTGTCGTGTAGGGCATATCCGGCTGCTACTGAAAGCTTCAAATTGGCAATGCAAGGATGGTATTGATAGGGCTGTCCCAATACTAAAACATTTGTCATTGCTATGTATGACAAGTAAGCAAAAAAGAGTTATCAGAAAATTAGAACTGAGAGAAACCAGAGTTATCTCCTTTATCCAAAAGAAGTTTATAAGATTTATGTATTTAAAGAAGTATGGTGTGTATCCGGGATACCCTTTGCTGTATCCTACACCGTTTGTGTTAGGCATGGTGGGATACAGCAAACTGGAACTGAGGAGAGAAGCATCCCTCGCCACGTAGGTACTTATTCCACGTCTTGCGACTCGCGTACTGCGAGGCGAGGTGAACAATCCAGCCATCCTCGAGCAGCTTCGACTGTGTGTACCGGATGGACTGGTGGCGCGGCGGCGGATGCCGGCACTCCTGGCGATGGCGGTGCCGCGCGCACGCACCGACCGCTCACGCGCGCCCTGCGATCTCTAAACGCGGTGGCTGGACCCGGACGGGTTTGTAGGGTGAACGAGTTCACAAAGGCCATACTAAGAATAGTTATAAGTTTAGAAATTTTATATCTGTATATTTTATAATGTGAAGGAAATACCTAAATTTACGCGCGTTCCGCCCATCACACCAAGAGCCGCCTCGCTTCCCTCCTGTTCGATCGAGTAAATTTTCATCTAACTACGAACCACATAATTTTAACTCTCTACTTTGAACTTAAACTTGAAACTTTGAACTTGAAAAAATATAAATCGCAGTTGGTGATTTTAATTGTTCATATTTTTTTGACTGACTATATGTATGATGTTATATAACTAAACTTACACTGTGCATATTTATTTGACTGTTTATTTATAAAAAAATGGCCAAGTGAGAGTCAGACTCGCAAACCTAGGGTTCCGTATTTTGGATGATAAATTTAATTTTAGGTAATTTTTTTTTGTGAATTTCTCAACCACTTTATTTTTTCTGTAATTTTTACGTAAACACGTATTACCATGATTTTTTTCATATTTTTCAGTCTACCAGTTTTGGAGATAAGGGGGGCGGGGGGACATACATTTTTTTATGGTTTTTCAAGGATTTCTCGAAATAGATGCAACTGAATATAACTAAACTATATATTTTTACAATCAGCTTTTTAATACCTACAATTTGATACACATATTTTTTTATATTTCTCATTGGTGCTCAATTTTTTTTTAATTGCTTTCGTTTTCCTGTGATATGTCAGTTACGATCTATAATCGACATTTTTTTCAATTTTTCGGCCGACAGTTTCAGAGATAAGGGGGGGGACATACATTTTTTTATGGTTTTTCAAGGATTTCTCGAAAAAGATGCAATTTAATATAGCCAAACTATATGTTTTTACAATCAGATTTTTAATACCTACAATTTGATACCCATATTGTATTTAAAAAAAAAAAATATTTATTTTACTTCTTGTTTTATATCTCATTGGTGCTCAATTCTTTTTAAATTGCTATAGTTTTCCTGTGATATGTCGGTTACGGACTTTTTTTTCAAATTTTTCGGTCAACCAGTTTCGGAGATAAGGGGGGGGGGGACATACATATTTTTGTGGTTTTTTAAAGATTTTTCGAAACCAGTGCCAGTAAATATAGTAAAAGTGTATATTTTTATAATCAACTTTTTAATATATACAATTTGGTACTCAAATTGTATTTTCAGAATATTTTTTCTATTTTTCTCACTTTTGTTTTGGAAATATTTTTAATTATTTCAATTTTTTTTTACACCGTGATATGTGGGCAAATTAATGATATTTTTGTGCAAAATTTGTGGTCTTTATTGTTAACGGTGCTAAAGTTATGAGGCTGTGGCATACGGGCGGACGGACGGACAACGGAGTCTCACCATAAAGGTTCCTTTTGTACCTTTTAGTTAGATACTACGGAACCCTAAACATCAAATTTATTCTTCAACCGCGTTCTTCTGCGGAGGGTTTAAAAACAAAAAAAATAGCTTGGAAATACATATTTTTTTAGACAAAAGTATATTATTTCTTGAGACTTTGCTCAGTTAATAAAAAACAACTATACCTTTTTCTATATAAGTAGAGACCTACTTTATTCCAAAGGACACTCGAAAGTCTGGCGTTGTTTATGTTCTAGGGTCAGGTGAATCCTTAATAGGTTCATCAAGGTTCATTATTAGATAACTCAAATAATGGATTTTTCTTAAAGTCAAACACATTTTTTATGAAAGATTTTCAACTTTTTGCATTCTTAACGCTACCTTTGTTCCACGACAAGTGGCATTTCTAAAAGTAGCACTTTTTACTGAAAAACTTTTCATTTTAAGGATCAAAACTTTACAAAGAATTGGTCTTGAAAAATATTGTGAATTTCCCTTTCGTATTTTTGATGGGGTTCTCGGAAATGTTGAAAGATATTTAGAAAGAAATATGCATTAGTAGCTCAGAAAGTCGCTTTGTTAAATCCATTAGTTTCATATCCTATTTCAATAACAGTCAGTCTGTCTGTCTACTGAAGAAAACTTTTTAAATTGAAAATCCTTTTTAGGCGCCTGTCTTGTCTTGTCTTGCCGGTTCGATTTATTCGAACAAAACCGTTTTGAGGAAAGCCTTTGATTAAAACTTGTTAGAAGCTGTGTACGGTAAAAAGACTGTCTTTTGCATTTTTGCTTGAATTTAATGCAGTAGAATAATTACAACTATTTTATTGAGTATTCTTAAATAAATATATCATCACGACATGAATCCCCTAGGGGTTGTCAGAGGTGAACTGTGAAATGCAAGTCACAGTCCACACTCGGTGCTCCCGCGTTTTACTGACGATTATTACGTTCCAACTTGGAGAGTGGTGAGCTCTATCACCGTACTTCGGGCAAAAATACATGCTTTATAGGGCATGCAGGTTTCCTCGCGATGTTTTCCATCACCGTTCCAGCAAGAACTTGAACAAGAACAAGAACAGAAGAATTCTCAATAAAGTAGTTGTAATTATTCTACTGCATTAAATTCAAGCAAAAATGCAAAAGACAGTCTTTTTACCGACACCTTTTCATACACTCTCCCTAGGAGACTTGAACCCTGATCCCAAGACTTCGGTCGTAGGGCTAGGGAGCTTCGTTCATATCATTCATAGACATTCTCACGCTTACACTCACATCCTCTTATATACATTACCATATACATACACACATTCACCCTTTCACTAAACTGTACACACCCTTACTCACCTGAACATACCGTCGCACGCCTTACTTTAGTTTACTAGGAAAATATTATTTAGAATGTACTAGAAATGACGTAAGGCTGGTCTTATTTAGTTTTATGTTTAGTTTATCTCAATTTGTTTTTAAAATTGTGTATTTATTTTTTATTTATTTAATTTCTTATTCATATTATAAGTATAAAAAGTGATACGGAAGAGCGGGGTCTCCTATCAGAGGTACACCTTTACTTAAAAGGTGACCCCAACCACTGTAAATATATGATTAAGTTACCGTAATAAAAGATTTATATTTCTATTTCTGTAGGTACGCCAAAATTTGCTGGGTAGAGCACGTTCACCAATAAGATTTTTGGAGTGTAAATTGTCAAAGCCGCAGAATTATGATTAAAAACCAGGACAACATTTTAAATCAGCAGTTAGAAGTTAATAGATCGCCGCTACTTCATCATTTAACAAATTAAATGATTAAATTTGTATCTCAACTAATTTGACATTTATGCTTATTACAACGTATTTGACATTTAACCTGACATTAAATAAACATAGTATATTATGGTACAGATTGTCAATAAAGTCTAGAAATAAATAGGGGCGCCACTTTCTTTGCCAAAACAGAATTAACATGGCAACACCTGAGATCTTTTGTATGGGGCAATCAGGTGTTACCAGTAAAAACAATTTTAGTTCCATTTCATGACCTTTTAGACAAGCTGTAGTTAAAATTTAACATCATTAAAAAATTCCAAAAAGATTCCCCATTTTTCGGGTAATCTTACCGCACGACATCCCTGATAAATTTTCGACTTACCTACTCAATTCTATTTTCTGTCAACATTATCATTGTTTACGTTGCTCAGAGCTGGGGCTCTACCGCGTAATTCTCATGTGTATCAACTTCAAGCAAATGCATGCGAAATTCAACGCGTGCAAAAGAGATGGCATTTTAGGCGGGCGTCGTCGCACGCACGTCACATTTCAATCTCAAGTTGATGTTGATGAAAATGAGAATTACGCGGTAGACCCACTGGTGCCTGGAGTCAATGAAATGTATTTTAATTAACATCTTCCCTTGAAAATGGTGTAAAATCCGAAATCAGTTAGGAGAAAACATAAATTAAGTGAAACTACTGTACAAGTGCTTTTAACTCAAGTTGTGTTTAAAATTTCACCAAGTGCCGACAATCGCAAGTATAAATTTTGTTTCTTTGAATAACTACCGTCCAATTACAATTTTACTAGGGAAATTATAAGTTCACGGATCCGACAATTTACCTGCGACATAGTATTTGTATACTTACCACTTGCTGACGGTGAAGGAACAAACTGTAAGATAAACCTGCAGATCGTGTATTGCCCGAAATATGGCTATAAGGCTCACCCGCTACCACGTTGGGACGTATAAATTGTCGGTGAAAAGAGGGTTTTCGAGTATTGAGTGACATGAGAATATCTAACATGTCATATTATGTCATGGAATTCGTGCGGCTCTCTGCAGGTGACGACAGAATAACAGCGTCGCAAATTTCGGTTTGGGGCATTATGCTGAGTCTTTTTCTCTTTCCCGCGACACTCTTACCACTAGGATAAATTTAACTTTCTTTTTGTATATATATATATTTTTTTTCTTTTATTTAAGTTCATATTTAAGTTGTACTTTGTTTTTGTATGTATATGTCGTGTTTTGAGAAATAAATGTTATATCTATCTATCTATCTATCATAAATGCAAGGTGGCATTTATTTATATAGCCAAATTCTTACTGAAGACACGGTAAGTGTCCTTTTTGTGAAATTCGTAAATTATATTTTTCGTGTCCCCTTACATACGCAAGCCCAGCCACGAATCGATTACTTTAGGAGAAGAAAATTTTATTTTGCGATTTTAGCAAAAAGCGTTATCGATCCATGATTACCACTCACCAAGCCTCCGGTATGAATTTGGCTGCATAAATAAATGTCACCTTAAACTGGGTGTTAATATGAAGTTACCGAAGCCGGAAACTGGCGATAGTACTCGTCATTAACTTTTAACGAACAACTTATACTATGGAGCCAACCCTCGAATCACGAAAAAAAATCAGCTGTTCCATAGAAAAGTTACATAGCTACCCAACCAAAATGTATGAAACAACAGATTTTTTTTTCTATTTCTCAAATTTTTTTTTCATGGGATGTTGTTCGTATGGACGGGTACTATCGCCAGTTTTTGGCTTCCACAATTTTATCTTAACATCCTGTGTACGGATTGTATACGGACTGCTCTTTCACGCTGTACCAACAGTGGCAGATACTACTAAATGAACCATAGTCTTAATTGAAATTGCTTTCAATATGAATTTTTTGATAAATATATATTTGTCTTTTTTTTATAAGATTTTTAATGTAGTTTTAGGTAATTAAAAGTTAATAATATAAAAGTAAAAATGAAAATTTTACTCAAGATATATTTCGGGCCCCACTGGGCCCGGCATCAGTTGAATCTTGAGAAAAATTTTAATTTCAATATGAATACGACTTCATCAGAAGAAAACGGGGCACGCTAGAGACCGGTGTGTGCGAAACCTAAAAAAAAGCTAAAAATGTGCCTTCCGTACACAAACTGCATATTTTTAATACGTAAACCCTGCGGTCCGAAAAAGAATTACATCACTTTAGCCAAAGAGCCAACATATAATCGCTTATATACAAGGTGAATTTGTGAACATCGTCCAAATTCATACTTGAACCTTGGTAAGTAATCAGTATCATGAACCAATAACGATTTTTGTAAATTTCATAAAATGAAATTTCGACTCCCCATAGTGATTCACCCAGGACTGCGAGTGAATTACTATGGGAAGTCGAAATTTCATAATACGAAATTCACAATTATTGATATCGATTTATGATGCTGATCACTTACCAAGCTTCCAGTATGAATTTGAACGATGATCAAAAAGTCACCTTGTATATTAACAGCAAATAAGGTCTTTGCCATTGGACTCATTGTGTTGGACGGGTAATGAAAAAAGTTGCTAGTGTAGGCCATCCTCTTAAAGCAAGGGTATTCAACCCCCGGGCCGCATGCGGCCCGCCGGGACATTTTTTGCGGCCCTCAGAGGCCAAGGTAATTTTCATATTCTATATGAATTCACGGGCAACACTTCTAAAATCAAATGTATGCGAGCAGCTATTTTCAAGGATGAAAAATGTAAAATCCAAAACTAGGACAAGGATTACGGATGGACGGTAGTCTGCGGATTGCGAGCACAAAAATAAAAGCAAATATCGACAATCTGGTGAAAAGTTAACAATTGTATCGATTCGGTGTAACGCATGGAACAACTTACAAAAAAGCAAGTCCTTGCAGCTGTCTTCCAACCTCTGCTTCCTCTTCACTCTCGGAAGAGCGAACTGAACCGCAAGGGTAGGGGTGCTAAAACTGTTAAAGCATATGTGTGCATATTTGTATGTTTTCTAACTCACGCAGTGCATTTAGAGCTTGTTTCGGACCTATCATCAAACGCGTATTTATTAGCATTAAACAGGTTTATTTCACGCAGAGCTAAACCTATTGAGATATGGTCCGACAACGGAACAAATTTTGTTGGCCTAAAAAATGAATTCATCATTTCCCTCAGAGGCCCTCACGCTCCGAGGTGTGGCGCAGCACCCCAACAGCACAGCGACGAGAGTGGGATGATGTTAGTCCTTGCAGCTGTCTTCCAACCTCTGCTTCCTCTTCACTCTCGGAAGAGCGAACTGAACCGCAAGGGTAGGGGTGCTAAAACTGTTAAAGCATATGTGTGCAAAAACAACTTGTTTATATTGATGCTCATAAGGGAACGGAATCATTTCAAATTATTACTTTTTTTTACGATCTTGCTAGAAATATATCGTCACGACACGAATTCTCAGGGGATATCGGAGATGTTTTTGAGTGTGGACTGTTAAGTGCAAGTCAAAGTTACAGTCTACTCTCGTACACTCAGGTTCCATCGCCGATTATTTCGTCAGGTGCCCGCACTACTGCAGATTATTAGGTCTATTACATGTCAGGGGTCACTTAACACGGGCCAGTATGAATTGTTTTCCACGGTTACGAAATTAAAACTGCACATTTTAGCTTTATTTATTTATTTTATTCATAAACAAAAATCCAAAGCAAGTACATTCAGATTACTTGAACATGATATCTTCTTATTGTGCCAATAACGGATTTCATTATGCTAAACTAAATACACTTATTAAAAATTGGAACATAACAATTATAATATGGTTAAATTACATAAATGATTCGCAAACAAGACTCCATACTTATAATACAAAGGTTTGTTATTAAGAGTATGTTGAGTGTCGGGTGATTAAGGTGTGTTAGGGTGTTTGTGTCTGAGGGTGAGGTGGTCTTACATGGAGTATATTATTTATTTTATTTTATTTTATTTTACTATAGTATGTAGCTTTAAATGAAACTTGGGTGAAAGAAGGTGCAGAAATAAATCGCTAATCTATGTTTGAGGTATTAATCTAAGTATTTAAGCTTTCCCATATTTTTGTACATACATACTCATAAATACTTCGCTCATCCTTATTTAATGTGTTCATTAGTTTAAGCAATCTTTTGATTTTGTACTTTATAATTATTTATAAACTTACTAGTGGAATGGATGTAGCTGAAAATCAGCGCTATCTAAAATATATATATTTTTTGGTAGCATATGCTTAGCTATATAGCTGAGCTACGTCCATTTATCAGGGTAATTCTATTACTTATATTTTTTTTTGTTACATAGTTTTTACAATGTATAGGTACATCTTTTAATATCATTGTTTTTGTCGTGTTTTGTCTTTTTTTTTACCTTGATAATAAAGCTTTTTTCTTTTTTTATTTCTTTTTACAATCCACCTGCTAGAGAGCTCTTAATACCTATGTATTGTGCAAACTGTCATCAATTTCCGTTGATTTCTGTGAATTTAAATTTTTAAGTTTTTAATATTAAAATTTGAATAAATATAATTTCAATGCAAGTGCTCGTAAAGGCCCACTTTTTATGCATCAAAACCGAACAGAAAGTCGATTATTTTGCCCTAGAGCTTTATTATTATTTTTTTTTATTTATATACCAGAAGTTGCCTAACCTGCAACCTTTCCTGTGTACCATATACATGGAATTCACAAATTATAGAGGGATACTATGGAATTAGTATGTTCTACAGTACAGTACATACTAATTCCATGACCATAAATGTTATACTTTTTTTTCCACTGTTTAACGGCTCTGGATACAAAATCCTTTTGAGCAAATCATTAACTTGCAAAATTGTAACAATTTAACTTTCATCTTTAATAATTAAATTGTTTTCTTTGATTATATTTGTTTTATTTCCTCACACTATGCATTGAAAAACGTAGTATGATACACGGGCGTAAAAACAATAAATTACGCGGTTACGTTTAAAACACTCGTAATTTATTCCTTTTCGCCCTTCTAGCATAAACTACTATTATAGCTATATTCAGCCTTTTATTTATAGTTGTAAGCATCAAATATTAACAATGAACGCAAAATATAAAGTTTGCTTTTATTGTTAATATTTGATGCTTACAATTATGAATATTATAATTCTAATTCACAGTAACCAACGGAAAATTGACGATAACAGTATAAACAATACATAAGTACAAAAGCCAGTCGGCAGAATGGGTCTTTATTCTTTTTGAAGACTTGCCGACGAAAGTTAAAAAAAGTCGAAGCGTTGGTAAGAAAATGGTTGCTTCTTTTTTTGGAAAATCAGGACATAGCATACAACAGTGTCGCTTGAAGACCAAAGGACAGTGACCGCAAATTGGAACGTCAACACTTGCTTGTCCAAAGTCTTAGAAAAAGTCCATGAAAAGCGTCCTCGAAGCAATGTCGTCCTTGACCACGATAACGCGTCCTCACATTCCGCTAAGGTAACGGAAGGTCATACATTGCAATGACAAATGTTTTAGTATTGGGACAGCCCTATCAATACCATCCTTGCATTGCCAATTTGAAGCTTTCAGTAGCAGCCGGATATGCCCTACACGACACTCCACTCGTCTTTCTGCGGGAGATGCACTCTCACCCTCCCCCCTAAAACTTATCTCAGAGGGGAACGCCTTATGTCAATCGGGCTAAATCAGCTCAGAACAACAAAGGATCAACTGTGCCAAGCGGCGTCTTCCTACACAAAGTTGCAAAGGGGTCCTATAAGCAAGTAATAGGCTAACTATTTACCGTTTGTCATCCTTCGGGTATGAAACCATAATATATTTTGTCAATGTACTTACTAGAAAAGCCGCAGTCGTTGGTTTGCTATCAAACACCAGATGGCGCTACTTGTATATTACATCGCGATATCGTTTGATTTTTCTCAAAATACATAACCAAACATGTAGGTAAATCGCCGACGTTTGAAAATTGTAATATTATTTTTAGAAGGATTTCTCCAGTAAGAGGATCCTGCTGTCAGATTCAGAGACACGGTAATCAGGCTTTATGGGGAGACTCCGTTGTCCGTCCGTCCGGTATTTAAAGGTATCAATAAGGTATTTGAAGGCTTCAAATGTAAAACTGATGATGCATCCGCCATACAGCCCAGACCGCGCACCTTGCGACTTCCTTTTTAACCGACTTCAAAAAAGGAGGAGGTTCTCAATTCCACTGTATTTTTTTTGGCGTTGTTACTCCATAACTCGTCATTTCTGAACCGATTTGAATAATTCTTTACTCAGGTAGGTCCCCTTTTGGGTTTGGTTATGATCTGATGAAGGTCTTCAGAGATAGGCAGTGGTTCAGAAAATGTCAGCATACCTCTCGAAATTAAGGTAATCGCTTTGTACCTGGTTGCTGATTACAAAGTATTACTTGAAAATCGACATTCTTCTTCCTGACCTTCGATCCTGGCTTCATCACCATAGAACTCCTCAACGGATCAGAGCACATAACTCGAGATTGCGGCAATCACTGCGTTAAGGTGCTGACTCAAGGGTATTACTTGGACATTATCAGAATACCCACCTGACCTGCGATCCTGGCTTCATCACCATAGAACTCCTCAAAAGATGACAGCACATAACTTTGGATTGCTGCAATCAGTCTGTGTTAAGGTGCTCATTGCAAGGCATTGCTTGAAAATTGCCAGTGTACCCACCTGACCTGCGATCTTGGCTTCATCACCGTAGAACTCTTCAATGGATGACAGCACATAACTCGAGATTGCGGTAATCATGTTGTGTTAGAGTGCTCATAGCAGGAAGCTACTCAAACATAGCTACTTATACTCACTTGAACTTCGTTTCATATTAACACCACGTTTGCAATAACTACCCATACTTCACAATTTCACCCAGCAACACAAAAAATTGTGAAATAAAATAAACTTTTAACAAAAAAATAGTAACCGACTTCAAATGTAACAGCAGTCATTCACCAAAAAGTTAAAATAATTCTATAAAGACCGATGGTACGGAAGCAACACTTTTGCCAACTTCTTTCTTCCTGAAACAACATGTTATCTAGAAGTCGGCGTATTTCCTACGATATAGCAACATAAAAACCAATATAAGAGCGCCGACTTCTAGATAACATAATGTTTCAGGAATAAAGAAGTCGGCAAAAGTGTTGCTTCGGTACCATGGGTCTTTATTGAATTATTATTAACTTTTAAGTGAATGACTGCTGTAACATTTGAAGTCGGTTAGTATTTTTTTGTTAAAAGTTCATGTTTTCTAAAATTAAAGACACACTTACACACGTTTTACGAGAACTGAATCGGCCGGCGGTGAATGCGTTCTACGAAGCCATTGAAGAGGTCCCTAAGGAAGACTTGTCAAACTGTTTTTTAAAATGGTTCCAGCGAATGCAAAAATTTATAAATTGTAAGCGCATATACTTTGAAATACAATAAATGTATCGTAAGTCTAATATCTGCTCTTATTTATCAGAATCCAGAAACTTTCAGTATGACCTAAGTATATCAGTACTGTTGATCCAAACACCCAAAATGCACTATGTTTACTTCAATAAAACAAAAAATTACGTCATTATCTCTACCTAATTTTTTTTATCGCTCTTTTATTTTTCAATTTAGTCAAGAATTTTAGCTGTTCAAACACTTAATTGTCGTTAAAATGTGTGACCGGAATAAGGGTATATTCAATACAAAAAAATTAAAACGCTGCTTTTAACGGAAAAAGGGTCTATATCGCAATATGACCAGAAGATGATGAAAAAAAAGTTTTTATTTTTTTTTCATATAGACCCTTATTCCGGGCACACATTCGAAATTATTGAAATGTTCTGTTGGAAATTTGAGGTTGCATAGCAAAGACACTTTGTCTAGCCCAAAACAATTTTTTTTTTGTACTGATTATTTATCTTAACGATTTAACAATAAATTGGGCCCTTCACAGCGCAGAAAAATGGTGTTGCAATATCATTGTAACACATATGCGATACGTTGACAAACAACGTAGGCCTTTGTTTGGTATTGTTCAGTGGAGACTGCATGAAGTCAGAGACATTGGACTTTGTACCTATCTTATATACTTCTCTGTAGGGGCTAATGTCGTACTGCAAGTGTATAGCTCGATGTGGTCTCCACTGTACTCTTTGTTGTAGTAAAGGAATAGATAAATATTTTTGCAAGCTTTCACTTTAGTTATCTTAAATAGAAACAAAATATTTTCAAAACAATATCCGCTCGATTTATGTGAGGACAAGAAAAATTATGATGACTATTCCAAATGTCAAGTTGATAGCCTAATTCGTCGATGAAAATGTGTTAAACTGTATTTTTTGCGATTTTGAGTTATAGGCCCATATAAAGGCCTACATTTGTTCAAATACCTATATATGTATAGAAGAGAACTATCACCAGTTTTCAAAACCACATAATCTTTAAGAGAGATCTGCGTCACAATCGGGACTGCGACTTCTTTATTTTTTTATTTACTGTTTTTGTTTTAACGATAAAGATAATGAGCGTTTTTCTCGTTGTTTTTTTTTTTCTTGGTTCCTAGCTTTCCTCCAGATGTCGCTGTCCATGTCACCATAATATATAAAATATGTTTCGTAGCAATCAATGTCAAAGTGGTTTTCGTTTGTTTGGAATCGGTGCAAATTTTGTCTTTGATTCTGTTGCTAAAGAATACGACAGTGCCATCTAGGAATCTCATTTAACACTAAATTTGACATAAGGAAAAACGCTCATTAAGAGGGTTAAATTTCACGGTGCACAATAGATCAACAGCGATGGAGACATCACAACCAGCCATACCAAGCACTAATGAACATCGGAAAGCAGATAGGGCACTAACTTGGCTGTAAGATAATAAAGTAATCAAGTTGTAATTACCACCCGTTTAATTTTTAGCGTACTTTCCAGAAATATACGGGTGCTTTTCTAAAGTCGTGGTCAAGATAAGGAGGGAAAATATTTTATTCGTTTACGCTTTTTAGATTTCCGTCTAAAGTTACCAAGTTTTCGTTTATGTCCTGACTAGGGAGCGTTCATACACCATGCGACTTACAACGAGATTTTTACACATAAAAACACGTTTTTCTAACCCTCGTTTGAAGTAGTTAACAATTAAATTAAAATCTAGGAAAATATATTGGTATTATTGATTGGGTATATATACTAGACAGTATACACAATGGAAACACGATTTAATAAAGTTGGCTCGATAAAATAAATTCGCAAAGTTACCTCGCGTCGAGTAATTTTTTCCTAAAATTAATTTGATATTTGTGTCGATTCAGCTTAACACGAGTTAACACGACTTAAATAATTTGACAGGACTAACCTTGTTTTAAGCGTCCTGTCTTTTTCTTTCTGTATCGAAAAGACAAGGACAGAACGCTTAAATTAAGTTAGTCTAATCGACACCATGATTCATTTACTAAAATAAAGTTCATAGACGACTGGAGCGTTTATACACGATAGTTTTTTATTTAAAAACAATACCTATTACCTATATACCTAATTGTAAAAATTTGGTCATTTTGTTTACTCTTTACACGTAAAGAAAAAGATAGAGACAAAGGCAAACGCTCGGTGTGCCCTTAAACACAAGTGCGAGGAGCGTGACATACTGTTTAATTGCAAAAACATCGTGTCACGCTCCTCGCACTTGTCATTCAACTAAGTTGCGTCACCCGCGATTAAATATTATATTACGGGTGCATGTAAATTCAATTTGAACTCTATAGCTATTACTTGGTGCCCTCTCCTCCTCCAGTTGGAACATAGTTTGGGACGCACTACATGGCCTTGAGTCAGTGCGTCCCAAAATTTTATGTGCTGAAGTTCACTCCATAAAAAATTGTGAGAAATTTTTAGCAATGCCTGCGAGTGAGCGCCTTGTTTGGATTAAAAAAGTTCGTGCGTGTCCAAGGTGCTTGAAGAAAAGTAGTCACGATTGGCGTCACTGTTCCGCGAAACCCTGTAGTGTAGAAAACTGCAGTAGGAATCATCATAAACTTCTTCATCCATCTGAAAACTTGTCATCATCATCAAAGCCATCACAACCTCCACATGTTAACACAGCAAATGTCAACGATGAGATGTCTGACAACTCAACTGACACCGAAGAAAATAATTATGAAACCAAAAAGAGTTCACAATTAGAAAAGAGTTTGGAACCTCAAAATACAAACTTGAGTTCCAGAGAGGCCGAATGTTGCGAAAGTGATCCAACTTCTCTTCCGACCTCCTTTTCGTATTCTTATTCGGGAGCCAAAAGCGGTCGAGTGCTTTTGAAAATTTTGCCAGTTGTGTAGTAGGGCCCTAAAGGTGAGGTTCATACTTTCGGTCTCCTTGATGTCAACGGCCACTTTGATTGACTCTAAACTAGCAGATGAAATAGGTGCTACTGGACCTGTAGAAAAAGTTTCTGTCAACGGAGTTACAGGTAGCCAGAGAAATATCAAAGTTAAAAGAGTTAACTTTAAGATTAGAGGCAAATATTGTTCAGATTACTATGAAATTAATAACGCACACACGTTTCCCTTACGTTTGAAAACTCAAACAATCTCAAGTGATGATTTGTCAAAACTCCCATATTTGACAGATATCATCAATCAATTAACATGTAGCGAAGCAAAACCACGGGTCCTAATTGGTTCCGTTGATTGGCCATTATTGATTTGCAAGGAAAACCGTATAGGAACACAAAGCCAACCAGCAGCCTCCAGGACTGCACTTGGATGGGTTTTGTTTGGTTCGACTAGTAAAATTACTAAACCGGTTAAGATGGTCAACCATTGCACTGTAACAGACCCCGATGACGCATTAAATGAACTTATTAAAGAGAACTATCGTCTCGAGTCAATCGGAATTAAACCAAGAGAACCATACCATGCTCATGAAAACGTGCTATCGAAATACTAGAAACAACAACTAGACGTTTATCCAACGGTAGGTTTGAAACGGGCCTTCTATGGCGTAACGACATTCGAAACTCACCAGATAGCTATAACCATGCATTGTCTAGGTTAAATAGTCTCTCAAAAAGGTTTTCAAAAGACAAAGACTACGAGAATTTATACAAAACTAACATAGAGGCTTATGTAGAAAAAGACTATGCTGAACCGTGTCAAAATAGGTATGATGCACATAAAAAGCATTCGTGTTGGTATTTACCTCACTTCGGGGTGACAAACCCAAACAAACCAGGGAAGATACGCATTGTTCACGATGCGGCTGCTAAAACATTAGGCATCAGCTTAAATTCTATGCTTTTACCCGGTCCAGACTTTCTACAGTCTCTGTTAGGAATACTGTTTAGGTTCCGTGAAGGACCCGTTGCAATGACGGCTGACATACGAGAAATGTTTTCCCAAGTTAAAATACGTTCTGAAGATCGTGATTACCAAAGATATTTGTAGCGGGAAAATAAAGAACTAAAAGAATTTCGTATGTCATCGCTCATGTTTGGCGCAGCGTGTTCTCCATGTTCAGCTATTTACGTCAAAGATAAAAATGCTAAAGAGTTCCCAGATGCCGTAAAAGCAATTTTAGAAGACCATTACATGGACGACTATTTAGGTAGCGTTAGAGACATAGACCAAGCTTGTCGTCTTGCCTCCGACGTCTTGGCATTCACGCAAAGGCAGGTTTTGAAAGGAGAGATTGGGTCTCGAACAAAATAGAGGCGTTAAAACTACTCCCACCTCAAATAGTTAAAATGAACCCCCAAGGTGTTGATTTAGGATTAGATAACTCAGGCCACCGTGTATTAGGTTTATGGTGGAACCCAAAAAACGACACCTTGTCTTTCAAAATAAACATTACCGAACCTCTTCCAAAACTATTCACTAAACGTCAAGTTTTGCGCGATCTAATGAGAATCTATGACCCGCTTGGTATTTTAACTCCCATTATAACTCATGGGAAGATCTTATTTCAGAGAACTTGGCGGTTGGTGAAAGATTGGGATGAAAAGATTCCTCCAGTCGAATCTAATCAGTGGGGGGAATGGTATAACATGCTTATTTCAATAAGTCTCATTAAAGTTCCTCGGTGGTACGGTTTTATTCCCGATCAAGACATCGACCAGAGAGACCTTCACATCTTCGTAGACGCAAGCAGTGATGCTTACGCTTGTGTGGCCTTTTGGAGATTTAAAGGTCCTGATGGGACTTTTAAACTTTCACTTATTGCTGGCAAAAGTAGATTTGCACCCCTAAAACCTGCATCTATACCTCGTTTAGAACTCCAAGGTGCTTTGTTAGGAGCAAGGCTTGCACAAACAATAACAAAAGAACATAGGCTTAAAATAATAAATCGTACCTTCTGGTGTGATTCACGAACCGTGCTTGCCTGGATCAAAAGTGACGCCTGCACCTTTCGACCATTTGTTGCCAATCGCGTAGGCGAAATAAATGAAATCACCAAACCGTTTGAATGGCGCTGGTTAACATCCAGTCTTAACGTCGCTGACGATGCAACTCGGGCAAGGTCCATTAATCTCAAACGATGGTTAGAAGGTCCAGAATTTCTTTTACTTCCTGAACCAGAGTGGCCCGTAGAGCCAAAAGAACCTGTTAGGGAATGTAGAGAAGAACTAAAATGTCACTCATTACAAGTTCTTTCTTATAGTTTCAATTTGGTACCAAATTGTACAAAATTCAGTAAATGGTACAGATTGTTGCGTGCAACAGCAAGGGCACATCAATACTTACACATTTTAAAAGAACGATGTTCCCAGAATAAACGCATTCCAGTACAGACCTTGCTTTCTACGCGGCATTTAAGAAAGCTTTCCTCGCGAGATTTCCGATCTTTATCTGCTCGAGATATTCAAACCGCTCAGCTTCATTTGCTCCGTGAATCTCAGGCACATGCTTTTCCGCAGGAGCTGGCCAGCATTCACCGGAATGAACCCCCTCCACGGGACAGCAAGCTAAAGGGCTTACCGGTATCTCTGAGTGAAGATGGGCTTCTTCGACTTGATTCACGTATTGGAGCAGCACCAGATGTTTCTTTGGATGTAAGAAAACCAGTTGTTCTTGACGGCCAGCATCACGTCGTTAGACTCCTTGTCGCCGATTTCCACGTATGGGCACATCATGGACTAAACGAAGCGGTAGTTAACGAGATACGCCAAAGATACTGGGTTCTTCGCTTACGACCAACTGTACGAATTGTCGCAAAATAATGTCAAATTTGCCGAATTCAAAAAGCGACAGCTTCACATCCACCAATCGGAGACCTCCCAAATGGAAAGACTCTACCACCACAAGCGACCTTTTACTTTCACCGGAATTGATTACTTTGGCCCAATTAATGTAACCGTGGGCAGACACCAAGAGAAGAGATATGTGGCGTTATTTACCTGCTTAGTAGTACGAGCCGTACATTTAGAGTTAGTACCATCATTAACAGCAGATAGCGCAATCATGGCCCTTCGACGATTTATGGCCAGACGAGGAAATCCAGAGAAAATTTATTCTGACAATGGGACCGCCTTTGTTGCAGCTGACCGCGAACTTAAGAAAGCATGGCTAGACATAAATGAAGCAGTGAAAGATTACATGGCAACCAAGGCCATTGATTGGATTTTCATTCCCCCTTCCTCTCCGTTTATGGGTGGAGCTTGGGAGCGTTTAGTTAAAACAGTCAAACAAGCCTTGTCCGCAACTTTGAAAAATAGGAACCTACGTGAAGAGATTTTATCTACACTGTTATTTGAAGCCGAAAGTGTTGTAAATTCAAGACCTCTCACACATGTTTCAGTCTCTCCTGAAGATAAAGAAGCTGTAACACCTAACAGTTTCCTGATTGGCACTTCTTCTGGGCTTCCCATTATTGCTTCTGTCGACGACACCGATTCAAAATTCAAAATTCAAAAAGTTTATTTTGCAAAGTAGGTATATATAATACACGTTTCACAAGTCAAATTTTAATCTTATAAAAATATATGTAATAAAATAATAAATGTACATGAACTACTTAGATTAAATGTTTATTTAATTTATGTAGCAATATATATACAATTAAAATTATAGGTAATATATTATTATACAAGGTGAAATCCAATCAACCGCCCGAACCCATACCGGAGACCCGGCCAGGGACCAGGAACAAGGTTCAATGATCACCAACCGAGCCCCCAGCACGAATCCAGGCGGCCGACCAAATCGCATCCTATATACTACATAGTAATAGGTTACATATATAAATACATGCCTACCTCCGCCCATTCGATTAGTCTTGCTAAGAAGAACGGGCAAGAAACTTGGCAAGATCATGTCTTTTTTTTTTTTAACATAAACTTAAACTATACATTGAATTACTTATATCTACTTTAACCAAGGGATAAGAAAATACAAGACAGCAGGAATTCAGGTTAATGAAAAAAGAAAAACATATATATCTTTGCCTACCTGTCTCATATAGTCTATTTCCTTTTACAGTCTGTAATTAATTAATGTTAACTCTTAAGAGGAATCAAAAGTTAGGAAATTATATTAATTAATTAAATTATTACCTACTATCATCAAAATCAGTATCACTATAACACCATGCTTCACCATCATCCAAATATTCATTTATTTTATAATATGCCTTTTTCAGTAGGCCCTGCTTAATATACTGTTTAAACTTATTCTCTGACAAAGTAAGGACCTCTTTTGGAAGTTTATTGTAAAATCTTATACCATGTCCTACGAAAGAGGTACTCACTTTGGCGAGTCTGATTTTTGGAAAAGCCAGTTTATACTTATTTCTGGTTTCCTTACAATGTTGCTCACCAAGCCTTGGGAGAGACTCAACATTTTTTCTAACATATCTAAGGACCTGGTAAATATATTCACAAGAAACAGTTAATATATTAATTTCTTTGAACTTTTCTCTTAATGAATCCCGGTGCTTCATATTATAAATAGCCCGAATTGCTCTCTTCTGCAAAACAAAGACTGCGTCTGTATCCGCGGCTCTACCCCATAACAGCATGCCGTATGACATAATGCTGTGAAAGTAACTAAAATAGACTAGTCTAGCAGTATCTACATCAGTAATTTGTCTTATGCGTCTAACAGCGTATGCGGCCGAACTAAGTCTACCACATAGGGCTTCTATGTGGGGACCCCACTGAAGACGAGAGTCTACCGTAATGCCCAAAAACTTAGTTTCGTTAACTAACTCCAGCTTGGACCCCTGCAAAAGCAAATTACAATCCACTTGAATAACATTTGGTAACGTGAATTTTATACATTTTGTCTTTTTTGCGTTTAAAACTAAATTATTTACAGTAAACCAATCAAGCACCAGTGATAAAGTTGTATTCGCGCCGTCAAGGATATCTTTACGTCTATTAACTTTAAAAATAAGTGACGTGTCGTCTGCGAATAGTACTATCTTAGTTAAGTCTTTAATTAAATAGGGAAGGTCATTTATGTAAATTAAAAACAGCAAGGGCCCCAATATGGAACCCTGCGGGACACCCATTTTAACTAATGCTCCACATGATTTTACCCCATTAATGTCTACCTTTTGAATACGATCACTAAGATACGACTTCATTAACGCCAAAGATTTGCCCCTCACTCCGTAGTGATCTAATTTACATAAGAGTGTTTCATGATTAACGCAATCGAAGGCTTTCGAGAGGTCACAAAATACACCAAATGCATCCTGCTTTTCTTCCCAAGCATCAAAAATGTGCTTAACTAAAGCAACTCCTGCATCTGTGGTTGACCTCCCTCTAGTGAATCCGTATTGTTCACAGTGAAGCAACTTATTTAAATTAAAATGAAATAACAATTGATTAAAAACTATTTTTTCAAAAACCTTACTCAAAACCGGTAAAACTGACACAGGTCTATAGTTTGATGGGTCACCGTTGTCGCCTGATTTAAAAAGGGGGATCAATTTACTAAACTTCATTAAGTCAGGAAAGATACCATCATCTACACATTTATTAAAAATTAATGCCAAATAAGGAGCTATTAAATCAATAACAGAACTTATAACTTTCACAGATAGTCCCCATAAGTCCTCGGTTTTTTTCAAGTTAAGCGATTTAAATGCTTTAATTACAGTTAATGAATTAATATGTTTAAAAGCAAATACAGAAAGACACTGAGGTACGTTATCTATTAAAAGATCCTGCGCAAGCCCAGGGCTTGAATTTAAATCTTTAGTTGTTAAGGACGGAATTTCAGTAAAGAATTGTTCAAAGGCATTCGCAACCTCTTTATCTCCCGTAACGACTTCATTGTTAATACTTAACTTAAGCTCGTTATCACGTTTCTTACTTTTCCCAGTTTCAGTATTTATGATGTTCCATACTGTTTTTACTTTGTTATCGGACCTTTTAAGTTTTTTATTTAAGTAGATACTTTTTGCTTTTAAACACACCAATTTAAAGATGCGTGAGTAATTTTTCATGAATTCAGTAAATTTAACATTATTATTGTAGGACTTCATGTCGTATAATTCGTATAAATGATTTCTGCTTTTGTAAATACCTGGAGTCGCCCAGTCACTGAAGGTGATTTTACTTTTGTTAGAAAGTTTTTGCATCTTAAACGTATTTTCGAACTCTTTGGAGACTATGTTGAAAAGGTCTGTAAAGAGAGCGTTTGGATCGTCTTGGAGAAGATTAAAATGTGCTAATTTAACTTCTAGGTTTGCTTTGAAACAATCTACTTTGTGAGTTGTAATAGGCCTGCAAAAAGCTTTTTTGGGCAATTGATTTACGCTTTGTTTAATGGTTATAGTTTGGCCACTGTGATCGGACTGCAAGCGGTTGATTACTTTATTGTCTGAATATTCGCAATCACAGAATATATTGTCGAGGCATGACGCAGTATCCCGAGTAATTCGAGTAGGTTCTAAGAACACATTAGACAAATTAAATGATTTGAATAAATGTATTAATTTTGAGCGCATAATCGATTTTTCTAGTAAATCTACGTTAAAATCTCCACATATAATAACTTTTTTCTTGGCATCAAATAATAATTTTAAAACCTCTTCCATTGCTTTTTCAAAAATGTTGTAATCTTGTCCAGAGGGTCGGTAAACACAGAGGATAATATATGTACTCATTTCTATGCAAGCTAATTCAATTTGATGTTCTACAGAAAGTTTTACAATGTCTTTTCTTTCCTTTGCTTTTATATTATTTTTTACAAGAATCATGGATCCACCTTTTTGTATTTTTAATCTATTGTAGCAGCTAAGAACACTAAAATTATTCACATTAAACTGCATATTATGTTCATGTAGATGGTGTTCGGTTACACACAAAATATCTGTTTTTGATTCCTCTAAGAACAACTCGATTGAAAGTATTTTGCCGAGAAAGCCGCCTTGTATATTTTGATGTACCAACTTTAATACAGGCAGCCCTCCCGTTGTCTTCAATTTTAAAAAGAATTTTTTACAATTTTGTTAGTACTTGTACTAACCGTGTCAATAGGGACAAAATTATGTAAATAATTAACATTACAAATACCATCAATTATAACAGGTATTGGAAAATTTTCTGTTACACACTTTGTAACAGATTCACTACATTCTAAAATGCATGCTAACTTAGTAGCTAATTGTTTTTTATAATAATTTGCAAGGTACAAAGTACCTTCTGTCAAAGAAAAATTACGAATGTGGATATTCGTTTTAAAGTAGTGCACTTTGTCACTGTGACACGCCGAGAAGTTGTGCATGCACATATTCAAATTATATAAATTAGTTTTTTGTGACCCTGTAAGTAATTCTGAATAAGGGAATTCACAAATAATGATTTTTTTAACCCTAAGCTGTAACATTAGCTCGAGATATTTAATAAGGTCACTTTGTGTGATACCTGTACTATTTCCTATTAACAGAACAATCGTAGTATTTAAATTATATTCCATTTTAAGCAAACGTTCTACAATTTGTATGAAAGATGCACCTGGCATGCAAATATTGGTGACTTTCTGCACAAGTTTATTTCCTAATAATCTTTTCCGCAGACCAGATTGGCGAAAGACCTCAAGACTAGCTGATATATTCTGGGAGAGATGGCTTAAAGAATATCTGCCCACACTAGCTCCAAGACGATGCTCAAATGCATACGACAAAAATTTAGAAGTTGGAGATCTTGTTTTGGTGGTTGACGGAAATCTCCCACGTGGAACCTGGCCTCGTGGACGTATAAATAAAGTATACGCAGGGAAAGACGGCGTGGTGCGAGTTGCCGAAGTCCAAACACCAGCCGGAGTGCTCAAACGTCCAGCTCGAAAACTGGTGCACTTGCCCGTGGATCCTCCAGCCAGCTCGCCATCAAGACTGTAAGGCCAGAGCCCTTACGGAGGGGGCCATGTTGGCGATGCTGGCCATTATGTTTTGTAAATACATGTTTATGGTTGTATTCTAGACATAAGCAAATTCAAAATTACTTCACTCATCGTTTGGCATTATTTTTAAACACAATATTTTTCGGAATTTAATACATTTTATCTGTTTTAAACTTAAAAACCTGTCTTTTACTGCCGTCGGCAACACTTGTACTTATTCCACATATATACAGGATGGAAAAAATTTAAGGGCCCTCGTTGGGAACTTCCTTAAATCCTTTAGTTAGCTTATTTTACTGAAAGGACACATTCCTTTATTTTTAAAAGAAACAAAACTGCATTCAAAGATCTTCTAAAATTCGCTTGTCTCACCCAGGAATCGAACCAACTTAAAATTAAAAAAAGACACCCACGCTATTTTATTGTACGAATCGGTAGGATTATTGTTCAGAATAAAAATTGTCTGATAAACATTTGATCTTTGAAATAAACAAAAGTGAAAACTAATATTTTTATTTTATCATCAATAATTATGAAGAACACATAAACATGAAACATTTTTTCAACGAAGAAAAGAATCCTGATAAGTTAATGCAAAACAAAACAAAATTTGAAATTGGAACAAATACTCTTATCGATTTTAAAGATTTTGAAAGTTGTCGTTCGAATTTCAAATTAGCAAGCTTGTACTTCATACGATGTCTTTGGATGTTAGAGAGATAAGAAAATTATAACGTGTCCTTTACTTGTTACAAGTGAAAAGTACTAGGTATTGTTAATAAAGAACTTGTAATAAATATTCAATTTCATGGGTATCTCGTACAACAGATGAGTGTAAGACCAAATGTTTATTAGACAAATTTTATCCTGAACAATAATCCTACCGATTCGTATAATAAAATAGCGAGGTTGTATTTTTTTAATTTTAAGTTGGTTCGATTCCTGGGTGAGACAAGCGAATTTTAGGAGATCTTTGAATGCAGTTTTGTTTCTTTAAAAAAATAAAGGAATGTTTCCTTTCAGTAAAATAAGCTAACTAAAGGATTTAAGGTAGTTCCCAACCAGGGCCCTTAAATTGTTTCCAACCTGTATAATATGTGGACAAGTACAAGTGTTTTTAAAACAATGTTTTATAAATTCCACCAAGTGCCAACAATCACTAGCATCTACTAATACAATAATTGGTCACCTTCATATCAAATTGTTATTTTCTAGGTCTCCTGGAAGTGGCTAAGGTTTATATGAGTAAGTCGGTGAGTGACTCAAAAAAGGGAATTTTTGGACGTGATTATCTCAAGTACGGTTAAAGTTTTATTTATGACATTTAGGATTTTAGATTCTTGCAAAACTGCAACTTCGTAAGTCCAATACGAAATAAGGTATGGGGGGGGTCAAAGTAGCTTGAAATGGTTCGTGTAATATATACCTACATACCTATAACTTCATTTATTTTTTCCAAATTTAAGAAAAGCTCGGTTAGTCATCCATTATTTGGGTGCACGTCAAATGAATTGGTATAAGGTTTTTAATGTTGTACAACTTAATTTAAAATTAATCCCATCTACACACGGGTCAAGCAATGATGGTTAAGTTAGTCGCTCAATGTTCAGCGTGGATGAAGTCGCGGGTAAATGCCCGAAAATGAACATTTGTGACATTTCAATGTTCATCCCATTTTAGTTTTGAAACAACAGAGTGCTAAAATTTCGAACGGTTATCTCCATTTGATTCAACTCTTTATTGCTCATTCTTGGTTTGTTATGCACCTAAAGTTGGCAATCCCTGGATAAGTAGACCCTTAGATTTTTTATTTTGAAACGATAATAAAATCATGTCATAGTGAAGTACAATAAAATGTTTATAGCTACTAAGACCTCCATTTGTGAGATTAAGTTGTTTTATGAGCAATTTTACGTATAGGAGAAAAGTTCTTTGTGATTTCTTCAGAGATTTTTGGCTCTCAAAATTTGTAAAACATTTTATGTAATAGAATAACTCAGTTTGTGAAGTGAGTTCTGTAAACATTTACCACAATTTACATTTCAAATTTATGTACCTATAAAACAATATATCCATCTTTCCATGCACAATAATATTAAACGAGCAATATTTTTGTGTATAAATATACAATAATTTGTAAAATAATATGGTCGTTTCTGACCCATGGACCAACTAACCGACCAACGGGTTAGTCCATGGGGAAAATTCTGTTTTTTTAATGCCCCTCAATTAACTCTGAGTTGGCTGATGGGATGACGTTAGTTAATGGAATTACAGCAAATATCAACATTAGAATTGGCATTAGTATCGTTGAAAACGGCTCTAAGGATTTCGATAAAATTAACTGTCGTATTGTATTCGGGGGCGAAAAATCGATCTCTGTCAAAACTCGTTTTGAACGAAGTTTCACGAGCAAATCACGATTCTTGTCTTTATACAATTTCGCACTGGTTGGTAAGCACGGCAGTAGTTCTTCTGCCTGAAGCGTAAGAGGTATCGGCTCAGATTTTCTTTTTTTTTTTTCGTTATCCTATGTATTTGAAGACTTGTACGTTTTTCCTTTTGAAGTGGATACTTCTGTTCAGAACTTGAACGTCACGTCCGCGTACAAAGTTTTTTAACGAAAATAATTTAATTTCTAATTATAGATTATTAAGTTGTTTAATCGTTCATTATTTATTATTAGTTATTTTACTATTCATGATTAGTTGATGGAAATAATACAAAATTTAAAATGAATTCGTAAGAGAACGCGCTGCCATCACTGACATAATATTATCATGATATCTATGCAGATTTGATTTGATATGATTACTTGGAGACCCCCCTCGATGTAATTCGGGGGAGAGTAAGAGGACAGCTCACAGGCAAAAAGCCAGAAGGACCACCATGCCTGGGACCGATGGATGGCGGTATATCCATCCCTAATAGCCAGGCCTTATATGGAACAGACTGGTGACGGGCAGCGGCGTCACTGGTGCGAGGGTTCCGGCACCGCGCTCACCAACCCGCCTGCTCAGCGTGTGTGAGTATGGGCAATTCTTCCAGGATGAACGCCGGGAGTGGCAAAGTCCTGGAAAGGCTTATGTCCAGCAGTGGACGAACGAGGCTGATGGCTGAATGGATGGATGGATATCTGTGGCCGCCATTGATTCTTACCTCTGTGGTTGAGTAATTGGCAATTAAATTGGCGACATAAGCAGTATCCACCTCAATAATTTACGGTCGAATCTCATGATACAATTCCCTGCTATTTTTTTTTATTACGTACGTATTTGTACCCAAAGTGTTTTGATCAAGCAGAGCTCGTTCAAGCAGGTACGCATTGAAAATGTTTGCGGCACAGATCTCAATATTTCTCAGCAATTATGTACATAATACCTGGATTCGTGCTGGGGGCTCGGTTGGTGATCATTGAACCTTGTTCCTGGTCCCTGGCCGGGTCTCCGGTATGGGTTCGGGCGGTTGATTGGATTTCACCTTGTGTAATAATATTTTAGCTATAATTTTAATCGTATATATATTGCTACATAAATTAAATAAACATTTAATCTATGTAGTTCATGTACATTTATTATTTAATTACATATGTATATTTTTATAAGATTAAAATTTGACTTGTGAAACGTGTATTATATATACTCGTACCTACTTTGCAAAATAAACTTTTTGAATTTTGAATTTAATATTTGGAACTGATATTTATAACGGGTGTTTTTTTAAAGGTTTGGTTTTTAAATTGTCAATACTTTTTCTAGTGACTGTCAATTTGACTGTTGACAGTTGATTTGTGGTTAGTAAGTTTTGCCATTATATCATGAATAGCCTTACCCAGATCAACGCGTGCAAATTTATTGTAAAAATCATTGTTCAGCGACGCCGCTGCCCGTCACTAGTCTGTTCCATATAAGGCCCGGCTATTAAGAATGGATATACCGCCATCCATCGGTCCCAGGCATGGTGGGCCTCCTGGTTTTTTGCCTGTGAGCTGTCCTCTTACTCTCCCTCGAATAACTTCGAGGGGATCTCCTAGTGAGATGATGGTGGTACCTCCACGTCGAACCCGGCGTCAGGTCTACCACCTATTCATTTCTACCCACAGGGATGTCTTGACAATTTACTTTTTATTTTACGTAAAAAAGAACAAAACAATTAATTGCTTTGTAAAAAGAATGGTCTGAAAATAAAACAGTTTAATCGGCATGAGTTTTAATTTCGCTCTCTTAGTTTGTCATCTTTCAGCGAAGTCGTTAAGAGCGCCGCGTCGTTAAAACTTTGAGTTTGACTCGACTCACTGATTTTTATATTGAAACTTTGTCGAACATTTTATACTGTCGACAGATTATCGTTTTTGTGAAAGCTTTTTAAAGTCTTATACAGCAGTAGGTTGGCACTGCTTGCTGGTTTTACATTATGCTGTCATTATAGATATTATGATAAGTTGCAAAAGGTACAATACAAAACCCGACCATCAAGATTAAGTCAAAATTTAGAATGCTTGGCATCGTCGAGAGTATTTTTCAATTTAATTTTTTAATTATTTTTGATTGTCGTCTTTATCACTGGAAGACCTTATATTTATGCAAACGACCAAATTGTGAGTTGCAAAGATACTCAAGCATTCACTTTTGATAATTATTTCTTGATGAAATAAATCTAAATTTAGTTATGAAATAAAAGAAAAACTGTCCGATATAACGTCACTTGAAAATTTAGACATTGTACTGATTGTGATGTGTGATTGCTTATAAAGAAAGTGGTCTGTCTCTGTCTGTCTACTCATCTGTTAACCATCTGTCAAATCAGTCAGAAGCAAATTATTATAAATTTATCTTGATATCAAAGGACACATTTCTAAACAACCACTTCTCGAGTGACGTCACACGCGGGCATATGGAAGTTGCAACCTTTTCGTAAAAATATTCATCATTCAATATTCAAAAGTTCGAAAATACGGCTTATTAAACCTAAATCTCGAAATCGTTTTCGAATTAACACACCTCAAATTCAAATTCAAATTTACAAGAGAACAAAATAACATAATATTTTTTAAATTATACAGGTTTTCAATAATATTATTATTATTCTGTTTTAGGATTATAATCAAATTGGCCCTTCTTCAAGTAAACATTTTAATTTAAACTTTTCTGTTGTTTTTGCGTCACTGCCACGTAGATTACCATAAAACTGTATTGCCTTAGTTTGTATCAAATTCTGTTTAGTTCTCCTTGATCGATAACAGCCCGGAGTCAACGAACTAAAATTGGCCCGGACTATATTCCTTGAAAATTAAATCACCGAAAAAGGGCCCATTATAAGGGACTTTTTTCTATTAATACATATTTCAACTTGCAATTTCAATATAAAATGTTGTGATAAATGTGCCGTTTTTCATGACAACAAACAAATAATAAAATATTAATAAACGATTTTTGTCAAAAATGTCGAATGGGCCTCTTTTTGAATCAACTATTCAAACCCGAAAATCTATTATTCGTAGTCGAAAATCGATAACTGATCAGGTAAATCAAATTATAAAACCAAAATAAAACTTTGCGCAGTTTTCAGTGGTTTCGCCTTCGCTTTTAGTTGATCCATGTTATCGTTCCTGACATCTTCGTCTTTTTCTCATTTTTATTTTATTTTCATGTGTGTACCTAGTGAGCATTAATTACTAAACACATCCTATGTATCTCTAATAAATTTTGCATTTGTTCCTCGCGTTGATGGCTCTTTCCTTGTGTACCTTGAAGTCGTACCAGTAACAAAATCGTTCTGAGCTCTTCAGTAACCAAGTCAAAGTACCTTTGTCAAAGTACATTTTAAGAATTTTATAATAACGACCCTTCGAGTACCAAATGTCGTAAAAGCTATTTTGGCCAAAATCGATTTTTAATACCATATTACTCCGTTTTTTGCGCTTTATCGTTCTACATACTTAAAATTGTTATATTCGAAAAAAAAAATATATATATATCTTTTACTACTCAGAAAACTATGCAGTCTAAACACAAGTTTTGTAAAAAATTATTGTTAAGACATTGACATTCATAATTAAATGTTTTAAAAAGAGTTTTTTTTCCTAAATGGCTGATAACACATTTTTTAACAAATACAAAGAATCATGTAGGTTTATTATTATGGTATTTTTGATGCCTTTTTATTGCAATTTCATTTAAATAGAACAATGGTATGATTAATTTCATACGTTTTTTTTTGTAAGCTTTCCATTTTTTCTACTTTAATATACTACAACGTGACATAACTAACGTTTTAAAATAGTTTGAAATACTTTGTTTAAAATACTTGTACTCATACAATGACACAATAAACCCTGCAGCTCCTTAGGTAACGAATTTTATTTTAGAGGCCAGTCAAAAACATTTTTTTTGTAGTAAAAGCTATGCTAACTTTGAAACTACGATAGCAACTCAATTTGAGGTTTTTGTTTATTAAATAACTTAAAAAAATGTTACTGGTGGGCCAAGACCATATTAGTGTAGCTATAAAAACAAAAAGATATGAAAGAAATCATTTTCTTAATTTTGTTTTTTGTCTCTCCTGTAAAATCGTGTTTTGGCTTTTACTACATTTGATACTCCAAGGGTCGATAAGTTACATTATTGGTAACTTTCAGTCACTTAATAAACTTTCAAAACTTGTATAAATGTGATTGTATCAATTAAAATCACCTTTTATAGATGATTAAATCACCCATCATATATTATGTTAAAAGAAATTTAATAAATATTTCAGATTGTCGGTTTTTAAGCCAAAAGTAAGGAACCCTTGTCATTTCGTCATATCTATCTATACAATTCAATCTCAGAATCCAATTGACGTAAAGAGCTGAAAAGCCCAGAAAATAGGAATGCTTTTGTATGATGGGATTTTATTTTTCTGTACACTTTTCGCAGCATATCGAGTATGCGCTCGTTTAAAAGACCTTTTATGATTTTGAGGTTCTTTTAAAATACATTGCAATTTTAAAGAAGCTTTGAAAATAAAATGGCCACCTTAATTTCCAGAAAATATTTTCATTCTATGTAAAACTATTTTAATGTAATTGCCATAAGTTTTGACAGGTGCATGTAAAAGCCTTAAAAAGCAAAGTAATATTGTGTTTATGTGCTTACGGACTATGTTGTAAGTTTTCATACCATTGTATTTATCCTGTTAAATAAAGAACCTTGAAAAACAAATAAACAAACCTTAATTTCCAGACAAAGTTAAATATCAATTTGAAAATGCCTCGAAAAAAAAGCTACACAGCAAGATTGAATAAAAAAAAAACAAACGAAAAAAAAATCTTTGAACTTCTTATTTTAATGAAAAGGCTGCTTACTACTACGTTGTTGCTGTTCTTGTCATGTTTTGACAAAGTGCAGACAATTTTAATTTTACACTGAATAGTTATTAGTAGGTAGGCATGAGAACTGATCAACTGGATGTTATTTTTTTATCCAACATTTAATTTATTTTTTCATTTATTTTTTGCTCCATCCATCCGTCAGCCTAGTTCGTCCACTGCTGGACATAAGCCTTTCCAGGACTTTGCCACTCCGGCGGTCGTCCTGGAAGAATTGCCCATACTCACACACGCTGGGCAGGCGGGTTGGTGAGCGCGGTGCCGGAACCTTCGCACCAGTGACGCCGCTGCCCGTCACCAGTCTGTTCCATATAAGGCCCTTAATTAAATTCAAAATTCACTCAATAGTTATTCAACATGGTTATGTTACGGTTTTATTACCAATGTATTGTGAATGCCGCCATCGCAAAGTTTCCATTGGATTCTGTAAACCAGCATTTCAAAATTTTAGAATTTCAAAAATTCTGAAATTTACAGAACCCAATGGAAACTTTGCGATGCATCGCGATGGCAGCATACAAAATACATAGGTAATAAGGTTTAAAATTCTAATTGATAAGGTAATAATAATAAGGTTTGAAATCGAGATTAAAAGATAAACATTTTTGAAATTCTAATTTACAGAACCCAATGGAAACTTTACGATGGCAGCATACACAATACATAGGTTTTGTTGAATAACTATTGAGTAAATTTGGAATTTAAGTGTTCCGTTTCGATTAATTAGAAAACCGCGGGTTTTTCACAATCCGGCTGCGAAACCGCTCTTAAGGGTTCAAAGCTTTACATAAATAAGTATTTCGCTAAATTAATGAATTAATCTGTAGCATAACTCTGAAGAACTATAAAAAAGGTCCTTTTCCAACTTCAAGGTCTTTAAAAAGCCCTTTAAACACAATTCTGGTTCAACTCTAAATCCCCGGCAATACGATTTGATTCCTTGACGGTATCCTGAAACCCAATCCCAGACTGAAGGAGGTTACTAGTGGGTATTAGCAAACAGTTAATCTCCGAGGCGAGCACGAGACTAGCTCTCAAAGCGAGCGAGTGAACCGTGGTAAACGAGTGCTTGCGCAAAAGTAAACTCAATTTCATACGAAAACGAAGCCCGCTCACTCGTAACTGAAGCTTTGACGTAATTTTTACCCCGTCTTGACTGATCAACGTTTCGGATGACAGTTTTATATGCGGATATGCTGTCACTTTTTTTCATTTGAATCTGTGTTGGAAACTAGGCAGGTGTAGCATAGTGTTTAACCGTGCGCGACGCCACTTGTTGAATCGCAAAAACATCGTGTCACGGTCCTCGCACTTCTGATTCAACTAAGTTGCGTCACGCGGGATAAAACACTATGCTACGCCTGCAGGAGTGCTTTGTCCGATCGAAAATGATAAAGCTTATCTAACATAAATGCCATGAATTACATAAATGACTGCAGATTAACATTTCAATATAGAGGACCCCGGTCTAAGCTGCTAAAAATGCCTAATTTTCCGAAACTAACCTGTCTATGATAAAACAAAGCAACGAAAAATAATTTAGTTTAAATCCTATTTAATGCACACAGTACATTCCAGCAACAATAATAATAATTATGGTAAACGATTATTTGACTTAAGAAAAAAAAATGCAAAGTGTGAGAATGCATGTCTCAGATCAATATTACGGCAAATACCTGTCACATGGTAACCCTAACTGCAGTCTCTTCGTTTTACATGCTTCTTATGGTAAACAAAGTAATTAGTAACGTCTTTTGAGCTAAACAATAAATGCCTTTTACACCACCTGCTCGACAATGTCCAATTACATATCATGCAACCTCAACGTAAAGTAACACATTATATCCCAAGGGATATTGTTCACGCTACACTACGTTACCAGCATGACGTTAGAACATGACGTGTCATTCGCGTGCGCATGCGCGGATGACCACTCACCCCCCCCCCCCGCCGCGCGCGGATCGAGGCGCGCGCGGGCGCTGGACTCTCTCTGTTGCGTCCGAACTCTCGAGAGAACGACACACGTGTATAAACATTCGTGCCGCCGATACAAACAATCTCGCGTATTCACCGTGTCTTGTGAACATATAAGTGCTGTGTAATACTTCAAGACATCCAGCTCATCACTGCCCAAAGTGCCAGCATTAATCAGCTCAACGAGAGGAGACGACACGCGGCGCGTTTCGTCGGCTCACCGAAAACATCAAGAACAACATCAAAGGTCAGTCAGTTTACCCACAATTCTCTCGTGTCAACCCATCCGTTTATCCTCTTTCATCATCTCTGCATTCCTGTAGCCAGCGGCTACATTTTGGCCCTTCGAACCGTTAGAACCAGCCCCTTTTCAGCCCCTACAGTCCATTTTCAATACAAGAAAAATTTTGGTCCGTCGAGCGGAAAATTTTTGGTTTATATCACCCCCCGCCTCCCCCCCGCCGGCCCGTAACTTTGTTTGAACCAGCCCCCGTCGATTTACTACAGTCCATTTTCACCCGGTTACATATTTTGCCCCCTTTCCCGGCAAAAAAATATTTTGTGGTTTCGAATACCTATCGCGGGTAGATAATTAGAACCGCCGCCTGGAACATTCCATTTATCGGTTAGAACCGACCCCCCCACGCCCCTTTACAGAATAACTCATTTTCATCACGGTTGTAATTATTATTCAGCTCAGATAACATAAGTATATTCATTCAGCCCAATTGTTTATTACAGTCCACTATACTTCTTTATTAAACCCAAATTTTACGAGATTTTGCGAGATATTTTTTCGGTGCGAGTATTTGCTTTATTTCGTGCACATACGTAAAACCCACGTATACATAAGTTATTACGTAACGAACGTTTACGTTTACGAATTATTACGTTACCAAAGCTTGATCTGCATCATTGGATTGTCCGCTCATTTAGATCCGATTTCTGCCAGGTAAACACATTCTTTGTTTGTTTTCGCTCTCAAAGCAGTAGGTAGATATTTTATTCTATAAATAGAATTTTCGACGACTGATGTTGTTGTTGTAAAGGTACATTCGTGTAAACAAGAGCATAAGGTACACATATAGGGTGTTCCACGTTGGTTTATCAGCTCATATACAGGTTGTTTAAAAAAAAAAAATTTTTTTTTTTTTTTTTTCTCTGTCGTGTTTATTTTCCGTGTTCCGTTTGAACATAGTTTTTGTTACTTCGGCCCGCGCAAGTTACAAGTTATCCGCACGTTAGAGTTAGTAACGCTCAAGTTTTAATAACTCATTTTCAACACTAAAATGCCTTCAAAGAAGCAAGCGGCCATATTTCGCGAAGCAGTTAAGGCTATTGCCAACTTGAAGGAGATAGGCGTAGCTGTCGTAGCGGGCGACAGAACTAAGTACTGTGTCGAAGATTTTACGGGACGGTATCTTAGACTAGAGGCGTACCGGAAGAAACTGGAGGATGTGTATTACGACATTCTTGAGGACGAGGATCTGCTCAAAGATACTGAGGCCGCTTATACGATGAGTTATCAGACGGCGATAAATGACTATGAGGAGGTCGTAGTAGCATCTCAGCGGTTGAGTGTGGTATCAGCGCTTCCCGTCACAGCCTCTCCATCCAGCCCAAGTACCTCAAGCCTATCGTCGACGGTCTTGCCCAAAATCTCAATGCCCAAATTTTCGTCCAAAATAGAAGATTGGCCTTCTTTCATAGCCATCTTCCGGAGCCTCATTGGAGAAATGGCTACTGTTTCTGATGCCGTCAAGCATCATTATCTGCTCGGCTCTCTTACAGGTGAAGCACTCAGCATGGTGTCTCACCTTCAGCCCACTAATGAAAATTATGCCGTGGCAATGGAAATTCTCACCAGGCGCTATGAGAACCGTCGTGTTCTCATAGATCGATTTGTGGATATAATTCTAGGGCTCCCACAAATTGACGCTCGTTCAAATGTCCGCGCTTTATTTTTAACACCGCTCATATCAGCGCAAAGCGCTCTTTTAAATTTAGATCTGCCCATGAAGGAGTCAGATTATGTCTTCGTATCTATAGTGGTACGAAAACTCCAAGGTGAGCTCCGTACTCTCTTCGAACGGAAGCACGGATCTCAGCCAACTCTGCCCACTCTGGCTAACCTCATTGAGTTCTTGGAAGAGCACGCACGCTGCAAAGAGAATGAGTCTTCGTCCCTTGCGTCACAGGAGGCTCCTTCTTCAGCACGGCTCGGCCCGTCAGAAAGGCTCGCTCAGCTAAATAAGCTGCTTCAGCCCACTCGAGGTTCCCGTCAGCCTTATATGGCTACTCGAGAATTCCGTCCCATAGCTCCGCTTAGGAGCCGGCAAGAATATCGCTCTCCTCAACCTGCTCCCCATAGGCCGTTCTTGGCATTCGGTGACGCCCTAACCTACTCGGCCCAACCGTCCTCATCATCCGCTCGTCAGCTAGTTTACTCGGCCCAATCATCCCCATCACCCACTCGCCGACAGGATTATTCGGCTCAACCTTCTTCCCCTACTGGTGGTATGCCATGCCCATACTGCAGGAATAGGGGACACAAACTCATCGCATGCCCAGGATTTAATAACCAACCGGTTCAAGGTCGGTGGGACTTTGTGAACGCACGCAACCGGTGCCGACGCTGTTTGGGTCCTCATTATGAGAACGAGTGCAGGTCTACACGTGCATGCAAGGAGTGTGGGCGGTCTGACCACCATACTTCACTGCATCGCCATGGGGCCATGTCTCCGACACGCTCATCTGCTCATTTGCTGCCTCCGTCTCTACGTGAGCAGCCCAGACAGCGCTCAGCGCATGAGCCTCAGTACCGTTCGGCACATGCTACACAGGCATATACGTCCCATCCCAACTCGCCCACTCAATCGCGATCGCCAAGTAGGTCTCGGGTAGGTAGTCAACAGTGACTACCTACAATAACAGAGCACTATGAAGGCGAGGACGACCAGCACTCAGCACACTCAGCACACTCATCACACATTCACTCATCACATACACACTCAGCTCATTGTCACTCAATGACTTCAACTCCAACAGAAAATTACTGTAACTCCGCACAACGTGTAGTGAACGTCACCAACACGCCAATTTTGTTGCCAACCGTCTCACTTAAAATAGCAGACGTAAATGGTCAATTTCACTCAGCACGAGCCTTGTTGGACTGTGGAAGTATGCTGACTCTTTGTTCTCAGCGCATGGCCACAATTTTAAATTTGCCATTAAAACATACATCTCTAAAAATCGCAGGAGTTGGAAATCAGCACACACAAGACTCAAAGGCATCAATCACAATTGTATGCCGCCCTACTCACCGTGACACACCTATGATCACGGCCACAGCCCATATATTGAAGAACGTAACTGGGTACCTACCGTTGGAAAAGGTTCCAGATCTCGCTCAGTTAACAGGTCACCCGCCGATTCCTCTTGCTGATCGAGAATATCACACACCAGCTCCGGTTGATCTAATACTAGGATCTGACGTTCTTGGTCAAGTGTTAGACGGAACCAAGGTTTCGCTCGGCCCTGGCAAGCCTATAGCCTTCGGCACGATATTTGATTTTACATTGATTGGACCTTTCGAAAGTTTACATACTTCACCCACGAATCAGGTCAACTCAGTTCACATTGTCGGCTCTCACACGGACTCAGAGCATTCCACTCATGACATTCACAAAAGTCTTGAGAGGTTTTGGGAATCCGAGGAACCCCAAACCTACAAGCATACCAGCCCATTAGAGGATCAGTGTGAGGACATTTTCCGCACCACAACTACTCGTGAACCATCAGGTCAATATGTGGTTACACTGCCCTTTCTGCACAACGCGCCGACATTAGGTTCCACTCACGCTATTGCACTGCGCAGGTTTCTCAACTTAGAGAAGAAGCTGCAAGCGAACCCGCCCTTCCGCTCGAAATACGTAGAATTCATGTCAGATTACATAAAATTGGGACATATGTCGCCGTGTCACCCCAATACCTTTGCTCATAAATCCCATTTCTATATCCCACATCATGGCATATTCAAGCCAGGGTCAGAAAAGTTACGCTGCGTGTTTGACGGAAGTTGTAAGAGTTCAAACGGCGTCAATCTAAATGATTGTCTTCATACAGGTCCAGCTCTTCAGCAAGATATTGTTGACATTATCATGTCCTTCAGGATCCACTCACAAGTTTTCAGCACAGACATCCGAATGATGTTCCGAAATATACTCATTCACCCAGAGCAAAGACGTTTTCAACTCATTCTCTGGCGGTCTTCACCCGACCAGCCCTTGCTCACGTATGCCCTTAATACCGTCACATATGGATTAAGGTCCAGCCCATACCATGCCATCCGCACTTTACTCCAATTGGCTGATGACGAAGGTCATCGCTACCCCCACGCTGCTCAGGTCCTCCGCAAATCAATATTTGTGGACGACATTCTCTCAGGTGCAGATTCTGTAGAATCTGCTCAGTCGCTCCAAAGCGAACTGATCGAGTTACTCGCCCTAGGAGGCTTTCAGCTCAGTAAATGGACATCCAACTCGCCCCAGCTCCTTGAACGGTTCCCAGATGACCAGTGCGACATGCCCAAGGACTTTGACTTCAGTCCCGACTCTAATTCCATTAAGGTTCTGGGAATACAGTGGATTCCTCAAACTGATGAGTTCACTTATCGCATTTCTCTGCCCACTCATGCTCAAGTCACAAAGCGCTCCATTCTCAGTACAGTAGCGTCTCTCTATGACCCCAATGGCTGGGTTACTCCAGTCATCTTCCGCGCAAAGATTCTTCTCCAGAAGCTTTGGCTTCTGAAAATAGGATGGGATGAGCCTATCTCTGAAGAAGTCCACACAGAGTGGCAACACATCTCAGAGGATCTTCCTCAGCTCTCAAACCTCCGTTTACCTCGACACATTTGTAAGTACAAGCCCACGTCTACTTACTCACTTCACGGGTTCGCGGACGCATCAGAGGCTGGCTTTGGTGCCGCTATCTACCTTCATGAGCGCAATATCACTGGACATGTCAATGTACACCTAATCATTGGCAAGTCCAAGGTCGCACCCATAAAGACTCGTCTCTCAATCCCGAAATTGGAGTTGTCAGCCGCGACTCTTTTATCTCAGCTCATGACTCGAGTGTCAGCCCAATTGTCAGCTCATATAGCCATTCAAACACACACATGCTGGTCAGATAGCACAATAGTGTTGGCATGGCTCAATACGCCACCTCACCGATTACAGACTTTCGAGGCCAATCGAGTGGCTAAGATCACAGCTATTTCAACTAGCCATACGTGGAGGCATGTGCCCACGAATCTCAACCCTGCTGACTGTGCAAGCAGAGGCATGTCTGCCCAGTCTCTCTCACTTCATGACCTTTGGTGGTCACCCAGTTGGCTCAAAGAACCTACCTGCACTTGGCCCAAGATGCCACCCGCTCTAGGCCATCATGCTCTCCCAGGCCTTAAGCCCAAAAAGGTACCAGCACACATAGCAGTCCCAGATATCGATATGTACTTGCTCACTCGCTACAGCTCACTTGACAAGCTCGTCGGAGTGACGGCTTGTATTAAAAGGTTCATATTCAATTGTCGGCACAGCCCAGATGCACGGCGCTCTGGTCCGTTGACAGTTAGTGAACGCAGGGACGCTCTGTTGCACTGGGTCCGCTCTGTTCAGCACAATGAGTTTGCTGAAGACATTAATCGTATCCAGACTGATAAGGTTTGTCCCGTTCGGCTCCAGCGTCTCTCGCCCTTCATAAAGGACGGCCTCTTGAGAGTCGGTGGTCGTCTCTCTCACGCGTCAATTAGGTATGACGCTCAACACCCACTCATTCTACCCAGTTCAAGTCCGCTCGTAGATCTCATTATAGATCACTATCACACAATACACTGCCACCCTGGAGCTGACACATTACACGCCATATTACGCCAGCAGTACTGGATTCTGTCCGCTCGTCGTATTATTAGACACCGCGTGTTTAAATGTATTAGATGTTTCCGGTGCCGCGCTCAGCCTAAGGCTCCGCTCATGGCTGATCTCCCAGCAGACAGAGTTACTCCTCAGCCAGTTTTTAGTCACATCACGACGGACTTTGCTGGCCACTTCTTCGTTAAATCCAGCACGTTGCGGAACGCGAAACTCATAAAAGCGTACTTTTGTATTTTCGTTTGCCTCGCAACAAAGGCGGTTCATTTGGAACCAGTCTCTGCACTCTCAACGGAAGCGTTCTTTGCGGCATTGCAACGTTTTATCTCACGTCGCGGTACTCCGGTTCTCATTCGCTCAGACTGCGGCACAAATTATGTAGGTGCTAGGAATCAACTCATTGAAGTTCAGAACTTCCTCAGGTCAAACAATGATGCAATCACTCACAAGCTCGCGAATCAGCACATAACTTGGTTACTGAACCCGCCTAAAGGGCCTTGGTTCGGCGCACTGCACGAAATAAACGTAAAATCCACCAAGCAACTACTTTATCGTGTGATAGGTGAACAGCACCTCACTTTTGAGGAATTCTCTACTCTTTTGGCTCGAATTGAGGCTGTACTCAATTCAAGACCCCTCTGCCCAATTTCATCCGACCCTACGGACTTTGAACCTCTCACGGCCGGACATTTCATTATTGGTCGTCCGCTCACCGCTCTACCTGAGCAGTCTTTTGACGACAGACCCATATCTGCTCTTAAACGGTTTCAACTCATTCAAGCGCTCTCTCAGCGCTTTTGGACTCTCTGGTCCAGATCCTACCTCCATACCCTGCAAACCCGCTCCAAATGGCTCTCCCCTTCTTCCCCTCCTCAAGTGGGTGAACTGGTCCTCATCAAAGAGGATGACCTGCCTCCGCTCCAATGGAAGTTGGGAAGAATTCTCCGCACGATACCTGGCAAGGATGGAGTGATACGAGTTGTGGATCTGGACACAGCTCATGGAAATCTGCGACGACCTGTGTTCAAGATAGCCAGGCTGCCGTTGGATTCAGCTCAAGAGGAGCCGCAGCCCCGGCCCCCCCAGGATGTTCACGCTACACTACGTTACCAGCATGACGTTAGAACATGACGTGTCATTCGCGTGCGCATGCGCGGATGACCACTCACCCCCCCCCCCGCCGCGCGCGGATCGAGGCGCGCGCGGGCGCTGGACTCTCTCTGTTGCGTCCGAACTCTCGAGAGAACGACACACGTGTATAAACATTCGTGCCGCCGATACAAACAATCTCGCGTATTCACCGTGTCTTGTGAACATATAAGTGCTGTGTAATACTTCAAGACATCCAGCTCATCACTGCCCAAAGTGCCAGCATTAATCAGCTCAACGAGAGGAGACGACACGCGGCGCGTTTCGTCGGCTCACCGAAAACATCAAGAACAACATCAAAGGTCAGTCAGTTTACCCACAATTCTCTCGTGTCAACCCATCCGTTTATCCTCTTTCATCATCTCTGCATTCCTGTAGCCAGCGGCTACAGATATAAAGTTATATGAAAATCCCTAGGGATTAAAGTGATTTAAATTTGGAACGTCAAATTCGTCTGGAAACTCGTGGAAAACAAATGCCCATATGGGATTGTAAAGAGGTTTGTTCGAAAATAGAACTGGCCACCATAAGCAGAATTCAACAAAAAGAAAAAAAGCGTTTACAAAGAATGTGAAACAAAAGACGGTGTTTGGTGCTGTGATTGTCAGTGAATTTTATTGAATTATTAATGTTGATAAAAAATGTCGAACTGTTTATTGTCTCGCAGAAGGTGTAAAAAGTAGAGTATGCTCCTCTGGAATAAAGCCTGTCTTTGACGTAAGACACTGCTTTATTTCCTTAGTGCATAATCTACTATTAATCCTCCAAAAGATTGTTTATGCGTTTATGCCTACAACAGTGACAGGTATTGTTAGTATCACCAAACATGGCAGATACAAGTGCCTAGATATGTATATATCATGATCTGTCACGAATCAGTTGAACGTACTTTGGTAAAGCCTAATTGTTACAAACATAAACTCGTTTCTTTTAGCGTTTCTGTGTGTTCTATTTGTATGTCTTTAGATAGAAAGAGGCTTTAGTTGCGCTTAAAAAAACTAAAATTGGCTGGTAAACACAAAAATGAAGTTTACATTAGGCACAAAATAGACACATACAGAAGATCAGCTTCATACAACGAACACGCACGCACACATATACGCGAACGTACCACTCTCAGTCGAATCGAATGCCAATACAAAGTTCTGCCGAGATTGTTGTACGTACGCGTCTATGCGTGTTTTTGCTGGTTGTATGAAGCTGGCTTTTGTATGTAGGTATCTATTTTGTGCTTTAGGCAAGCCCGGATTTTACAGTTGTAAGAAAGCGCGAAACTTACGAATGGCTGAGGCGCAGCGGATCATTTGGCTTTGAGTAAATTTCACTTTGTAATGCCAGACTTGCTTTTTGACATTTTGTAATATCTTGGGTTAAGTTTTATTTTGATGTTATTGTTATGATGTAAAAAAAAATGCTTGTAATGTGTTACTAATTAAAATGTTTAAATTACAATTTGAATACTCTAATAATAATTAGCTGGATAAGGCAGAAACTTATGTACGTAGGCGGGATGAGAAATGGGTAGCCTACTTCATATGTTGCATGAAGGCTATATAAAAACTCTTTCCTATTATTATCTTTACTCCTTGGTTTTTTAGCTGCCAGTATTTAAACTTTCACGTCAATCCGTCAATCGTGCTGTAAATTTTTCGTAGACAGTCATTTTAAAAAGTATCGTTTCTCATTTTCTCAAAAATTGATAAAATTGAGCAAAGAGCAGTCATAAAGTTTTTGCATATGAGGGGATTGAAGGAAGGAGAGATTTGCAAAGAGATGAAAGTTGTTTTGCGTAGAATTTTCCGTCGCATGCAACCGTAAAAAACTGGGTGGCTGAGTTTAAACGTTTAAACGGAGTCGATCAAGCATGCAAGACTTAGAATTCTAAGATGCAAGATGAACATCCCCCTGGTCGTCCAAAATGTGTTATATTGTGTTGTTTTAGCCGACCGAATATTGAAACTATCCGAAATAGGTGGTACTGTGGGCATCTCTAAAGAACGGTTACATCACATTGACTGAAGTCATCATTCATGCCCAATTCTTTAAACTACTTTAAACATTTGAATCCGGAGGCTTCCTTTAATTCTTTTTTATATCGTTAGAATTGATAGAAGGAAGACTGTTTGGAAGAAATTAAGAGGACAAAAAATATATATTTCGCCATACCAAATATCAGTACACCATTATGCTTTAAACTTTATACATACTTTCATTCATCCTCTCTGTATGTCCAAACCACCGGAGCATTCCTTTTTTATTCTAGTTACTACATCTTCTTTAGGATAACGATAGAAATTTATGTCGCTTTGAACAAATTTGCGACATGCTAAAGAAGAGCAATATCAAATGTACTCGGAACAGAAAAGCTTGTATGACTAGATTGATTGATTGTGTGTTAAGAAAGTGATGCCTATTTTTTATTTTCTCTTTCTAAGTTTTCTAAAATTCTTTAGTTTTGTTTTTGTTTAACTTAATAATAGAAGATTTTTTTGTTTACTGCAAATTTTTACCTGTCACCTTCAGTTAATATTAAGGTTAAACGTCAGTCGCTTAACGCAAAGTGCATAACTTTCTTGTTAAGAAATAAAAAATTGAAAAGTATTTTGGTTTGTGGCAATTGACGCCAATAGTTTGGTATTAGTGAGGTTTATAAAGCAAGAGTTTGAAATTTTTTACACAATTAGTCATAATCTTCTCAAAACCAACTTAAAATGCTGTTTTAACATTGATTAAAAATTTCAAAATTCAAAAATTCTTTATTTACATTACAAATTGTAGGTTTTGAGGGGTGGGACTCCCCTTTTAAGTTTTACAACCTGTTGTAAGGGAGACCGGCTCTTTCTACGGATCTTATTTTACAAATTTGTATTAAAATCATTAGGTCTTGCTTAATACATAATGATAATTTTAAGAATCTTTTTATTTGAATAAATGTAGGTATTTATATAAAGATTGATTGGACAAGATCATGACTAATTGTACATTAAATTTCAAACCCGCATGCTTTATAAACCTCCCTAATACTGAGCTATGGGCGTTAATTTTATTTTATTTTAAAATACTATGCGTTAGTGTTAGTGCTACGTCCGTACACTACACAAGCGCGCGTTCCATGAAAAGTACATTCAAGGAAAAAATTCCATGATTCGTTAAGTTTATCGTTGAATCTGTTTGTTATTGTTTTCGTTGCCTTTATTTGTTGTTTTGTTGATTTAGTTTGTTAAAGTTTATAGTTGTTGTTATGCCTCGCGGACGTTATAGCGTTTTAAGGCGACAATGTAGGAAAATGGTGTTTATATTAATGCGTTTTATTAATATAGTTAAGATCGGACTAAACTAATAAATAAATAATGAAATAGGTAGGTACAACAAGTACACCTTCCCACTTATAGTAAAAATTTAATAATCAACCTTCGATATTATTGTTTCCTTGACTGTACCTGCGCAAGCTTGCACTCGTAACTCAATCCGAGGCGACTAAAAGATTGGCGCGCACTATAATACATACTTTTCGGTGAAATGTGAGTGTACCAATGTGGTCTGTAATTTTATTTTCATAGCCCATACTCGAAACACATGCGTTTACAAACGAAACAGAAAAAGGCGTTACATGTGATTAATGCATAGTTAAACAGTAATTTGGCTTGACACTGTATTTTTCCAAAACATCAAAACTTAGCGGCCACATAGAAATCTCGTAAAAGTAATCCAAAAATATTTCACGGCAGAGAATTCTTTGAAAAGAGACGCGTAACTCATTTGGACCTAAGATATCCGTAACAAAAGCAAAGGAAATGGATGGTACTTATGCAAATGTGAAAATTTGTATTAATACAATCAAGGAGGACTTTCGGGCTTGCCTTGTGGCGGAAATAGGAGTGCTTACCGCTGCGCGGAATTAAGGTCATCAGTCAAGAAAAGCTTCTTCCTTCGTCTTAAAGTAATATGAGAGCTCACTGTTAAGGGTTCTGTATCCAAAGGGCAAAAGGGAGCCCTATTATTGCCAGTCTGCGCTGTCTATCCGCGTGTTCGTCTGTCCGTATGTCACGGGTCTCTAGCTCGTAGATATAATGAGTTAAATTATATAAAGATCTTAAGGCGCTATGGAAAAAATGAAAAAAACTTTCATATCTATTTCAGTAAATAATATATTATTTTCATAAAATAGTATATTATTTTTGTTATCTTTTTTTGGGGATCTGTTAAAACAGAAACGCGATTGGCTAAATTCGGCTCGATACAAATATTTAATGAAATGAGGTCTTTTTCGACACCAATTCTCCTGGTTTGACAATTTGGAATGACATATAGACTGCAATTATATTTTATTAGATGGGTTTTAGCAGTATCTAGGACCTGCCCCCCTATTCTGTATCTTTAGTTGCCAACTGTACTAGGTGCCTATCATCAAAAACATAGATAAAAACTGAAATTTCAAAATTGCCTTTAGTGGGTATTTAACTATTAACGAACTGTGTCGTCACTTCAAGTGCGAACATATCCTTGGGAAATCGGAATTCGATGGTATATCTATGTTTTTGATGATAGGCACCCCGTACAGAAGGCAACTAGAGATATATAATAGGCCCGCAGGTTAAACAAAATTTTGATAGCAACTTTAGTACATTTTATATTAATAAAAAACCGACTTTTTGCTACTTTTCCATGAATCCGTCCCTCTCGCACGGAGGGTTTTTTCGCATATGGGGTAACAGGGACGCTAAAACTTTAAGCTATCGCCTTAAATGACAGTGGGCAAATTCGGTCCAAGCATCGCCAAGATCAAGACATATTTTAAATGAAAGGACATAAAGCCCCATCAAAATATATCCGAGAGATTTCGAGATATGACAAATTATGTTTTATAACATCCTGTACTTCAGTTCTTGTAATTAACACGGGCCCCGACGAAAGTTTAGGCAAATGTAAAAATCTTAACGAATACATTTTATTTTATTATTTTGATGGGGTTCTACTAGCTTGAGAATTACATTATTATATGTCCTTTTTTTACACATACATCTTAAACTTGGCGGCGCTTGGACCAACTCCTGTACAAGTTTGCCCACTGTCATTTGATATTTTGTGTTGACCCTAAACTTAATATAGAAATAAAAATGCAACTAATATTTATAACATTTTTAAATAAAAATTTGTAGGGTTCCGTACCCAAAGGGCACAACGAAGCCCTATTAATGTCAGTCTGCCGTCGGTCCGTCCGTCCGTCCATCCGTATGTCTTTAGCTCGTAGAAGGAATCAGTTACAGATCTGAAATTTGGATATTGTGTGTAAAATGTTGATCCAAAACTATATGAACAACTTTTTCTAATAGGATTGTGAAAAATTCATAAAATTTGTTTTCATCTTTCCATACTGGACTAGTCAGCTGATCAGGGCAACTTGTATGGGAGGAAGTAAAAAAAAGCATGTATTTATGCCCGAAGAACGGCGATAGGGCTCACCACCCACCACGTTGGGAAGTCATAATCTTCGATGAAATGCGTGTGTACCGAGTGTGGACTGTGACTTGCATTTCACAGTTCACACCCGGGAACACCTCTGACACCTTGGGGATTCATGTCGTGACGATATACATTTTTATATTTTAAATTATATTTAGTAATTGACCCTTCTTACAGAACTTTTATTCCCAACCAATCTTGGAGCAAATTTTCTAATACTAGTTCAATCAGCTTCTACTATAGACATTGGATAAGGCATGGTTAATAAGACTTTCTCAAAAAGGCAAAAGCAAAAACTAGTTTTTTCAGTACATCATAAACCCTTGTCCCCACGGATTCCGCCTCGATCGAGTATCGAATATGGCAGAATCGATTTGCTTTACATAGCCGATCTAAGACCCCCGCTTAAAGGCTTTTCTAGTACTTCACATCGTCTTCATCTTCATGGATAAATACAGATCTGCGCCTTTACTGTATAAAATCATTACAAAGTCCACTTATATAACAATATAATTATTGTTAGACCAACTTGGGGCTGGTCTGCTAAAATTGACACTAAAGAGGTTGTTTGTAGTTGCTTACCTGCTTATCAGAAGAAGTCCCTATAGTCTATTTGCGATCTCCTGATTCCTGTAACGTTTGATTTGGTAACTTTTGTTTAGATAGGTACTACTATTAGAGGCTAATTTTGATAAGCCACGAAATAACCGACAGAATTTGGGGACCTCGCCATGACTTTTAATGACAAGCAATAGACACTATTTTAATAGAGCCTATGCCCCAAATGTCGCGGTGGAATGAAACCTCACATGTATCATGAAATGGCGAATAGAGTATAGCGTTTTTTATTATTATTTTATACAACCTGTAACAGAAAGGTGTAACCATATTTGAAGAGCTTATTCAGTCAATGGTATAAAACAACTTTTACTATGGAACAAAAACTGAAATCTAAAAAAAAAACTGGCCGTACATTTCGGCCGAGCGGCATTGCATTTGCTTATGAAACAGTAATATTTTTTTCGAGATACAGGGTTTGTTCCATAGTAAAAGTTGTTCTATACCATGGACTGAATACGCTCTTTAAATATGGTTACACCCTTCTGTTACACGTTGTATGAAAATAACAGATAAGATCAACCAAACATACGCGAATAACAGATTTATTTGTACTTACTTAAATTTTAAAACCGGTTCAGTGCGAGTATCGGACTCGCACCCAAAGGATTCCGTACCACCACACAATATCACCTTAAAGAAATATGATAAATCACAAAAATATAGATGTCATAGCAACATCAAGACGACAAAAACAAGGCGCTAAATTAGTAGGGCCTGGCAACCAATTCGGCACCCTCTCGGTACGGAATCTTGATTTTTTTTTTTAGAGTATGTACTACAAATCAACCAAATTTGAAATTTGCATGTATAACAGCTTTTTAAATATAACTCACAGAGGGCCCCATTTACACGTACCTATTCTGTAAAATTTAATTTTTTCTGAAGCTGTAGACTCTTGTGATAGAAGAACGGACACAGCGGAGGCTTAGTAATAGCGCCCCATTTGGCAGCCTTTAGGTACGGAACCCTTAAAGGCATGCAGGCAAGAATTGGCCTCTTGTTTTTTTTCAGCTTTCCTTTTTATTTTTTTATTAACCGTTTCTGGAATCATCCGTCCATCCGCCTAGACTGTACAAAGGTAGCATAATCATTAGTCTCTTAATTGGTGACTTGTATGAATGATCGGATAAGATATAAGCTGTCTCAATATAATTAATATAATTTAATTTTTTATTTAAAAAGTTAAAATTTATTTAAAGGACGAGAAGACCCTACAGAGTTTTATAAAAATTTTTATTAAAATAAAGTATAAAAAATTTAATTAAAATAAAAATTTTTATTTTGTTGGGGTGATAAAAAAATTAAATTAACTTTTTTTAATAAATTAACATAAATAAGTGATTAATTGATCCATAATTTATGATTAAAAGATTAAATTACCTTAGGGATAACAGCGTAATTTTTTTTTTTAGTTCTTATAGAAAAAAAAGCAAAACTTCATGCAAAACTACTAAAATGGATTCGCTGAATGTCCTGAAACAAACTTAGGCTATGTATATATATATTTTTTTAATCTATCCATCCATCAGCGTAGTTCGTCCACTGCTGGACATAAGCCTTTCCAGGACTTTGCCACTCCCGTCGGTCATCCTGGAAGAATTGCCCACACTCACACACGCTGGGCAGGCGGGTTGGTGAGCGCGGTGCCGGAACCCTCGCACCAGTGACGCCGCTGCCCGTCACCAATCTGTTCCATAAAAGGCCTGGCTATTAGGGATGGATATACCGCTGTCTATCGGTCCCAGGCATGGTGGGCCTCCTGGTTTTTTGCCTGTGAGCTGTCTTCTTACTCTCCCCCGAATTACTTCGAGGTGGTTTCCAAGTAAGATAGTGGTACCTCCACAGTCGAGCCCGGCATCAGCTCTACCACCTGTTTCTGGTATACAGATAATTAAAATAAACATAGTTTATTAAATTAAAACAAGTGATGTCTTTCATTAGACTTTCAGTGACGTCATCATTACACATTTTAATACGAAAAAATATATTTCTTGAACGCATCTTTATGTCTGACAAGGATTCGACTATTCAAGCTAATATGATTACGTCACTTCCTGTAATATAATAATAAAAATGTATGTTCCCCCCTTATCTCCGAAACTGGTGGACAGAAGAATATGAAAAAAATGTTGATTGTAAGTCATAATTGGCCTATTACAGGAAAACTACAGCGAATAAAAAAAAATACACGAAAAAAAAGTAAAAGAAATAAATTTTAAAAATATATAAAAATACCATATGGTTATCAAATTTTAGTTAAGAGCTGATTGTAAAAATATGAAATTTGGCTATATGTACTTGAATCTATTTCGAGAAATCCTTGAAAAACCACTAAATATGTAGGATTAGGAATTCTCATAGTTCAATTTTGAAAAGATTTTTTTTTGAATTTTCTTTTCGGGAATATACGCCATTTTAGGGCATAGTTTTCATTATTTTGGTATAAAAATTAACCATTATTTTTGTATGATTTTTTAACGAATTGTCCGATATGACGTCACTTGAGAATTTCAGACATTATACTGATTGTGATATGTGATTACTTGATTTATATAAAAACGGCTCACCTCAATACGTGTTATGATCGGGAAAGCCGACCAGTTTCAGCAGATTTAGACTGCCTTCATCTGGGCGAGTAAAGACGTTTACGCGACGACGTTACGCCTCACACTGCGGGCTGCGGCTCGCAGGGCTCGGGATGACATCGATGCAGATGGTATTGGTGGTCGGACCGGTAGGGCGTCCGCACAATTAGTTACTTCCGGGCTTGCGTTATTAATTACCGGAGTGACACCAAACAACGATAAACACGCGGAACTTATAGTATCTACGTCACTTTCAGTAAAGTCTGTGAGTGATCCGGTAACTGTTTTTAGCACAGGTTTCCACACCGCGGGCAAAGCCCAACCACTGTCTCTATTGAAATTCGGACGTCGGCTTATTTCTATGGATTCGCGAATTTTACGTGGCACAAATAACTTTTCACGAACTAACACTTTCACTTTATCGAATCTCATAAAATGTGTAGTATCCGAATTTACGACATGGTCTGCAACGGCGGATCCGTTGCAATCGAGTTTTCTCATGCATCTAATGTGTTCCGTCAGTCTGGTTGACACGTTCCGTCTCGTCTCACCGATGTAACTCTTGCCACAGTCACATGGGATGGAATAAACACCGGGGGTATTTAGTGGCTCTTTGTCCTTCGGCGAACGCAGTAACTGCCTTAATCTACTGGGTGGACGGAAAAATGTTTTAATGCTGTATTTCCGGCGAAGCAGATGTCCTATTTTATCCGTCACACCCTTCACAAATGGAAGATACACCGGAGCTCTTTCAACCACATGTGGGCGCTGATAGGTGGACTGGTTCGCTATCCGGTTACACTGCCTCCAATTGTAGCCATTACTCTCAAGTACGTTTCTGACATGACTGAGTTCAGCGTCCACATATTGCAGATCGCACAGACTCAGTGCTCTGTTAATAAGCGTACGAGGGACGGACGAGAGATGTTTCGGGTGATGGTGTGAGTCGGCTCGCAGGTATCGGTCTGTGTGTGTTTGTTTCCTGTAAACCGTGTGTTCCAACCTGCCTCCGGGACTTCGTACCACCAACACGTCAAGAAACGGTAAAACACCATTGACTTCACTCTCACTAGTAAACGCTACTTTAGGATGGATGGAATTTAAGTGTGCTGTGATGTGTTCCACTTCATTACGATTGACAATGGCAAAAACATCGTCAACATAACGCCACCAGTATCTTGGAGTATACGGTGTATTCTGTAGAGCTTTTTGCTCAAACCACTCCATGAATATATTTGCTACTACCGGAGCTATGGGGGAACCCATAGCCACTCCGTCAGTTTGAAGGTAAAAATCTCCACGCCAGATCAGATAGCCGCTTCGAAGACAAAATTCTATAATGTTTATGTACTCTATAGGCATATCATTTTCCTTCAATAGGTCAGCGATGATATTTACTGTCTCTCCCACAGGTACATTCGTGAATAGGGAAGTCACGTCGAAGCTAACCATAAGTTCGTTGTCCTTTAAACGAACATCATCCAGCATTTGAACGAAGTGTCTTGAGTCCTTCACATAGCTACTCGTTTTCCCCGTCAATGGTTGTAAAATGTTTGCCATATGACGTGACAAATTGTATGTCGGCGAATCAATCTGGCTAACTATTGGTCTAAGAGGCCAGTTGGGCTTGTGAATTTTTGGTAGCCCATATATTTTTGGAGCAGTAGGGTTACGGGGTCTGAGACGATTTACGAGCTCCCGATCGTGTTCCGGCAATGTCTCCAAGAGCTTTTGTACTTTTGTTGTCACTCTGGATGTTGGATTGTAGTTGACTTTTTTGTAAGTGCTGGTATCACTTACTAACTCCGTGACTTTGCATTCGTAATCGATTGTGTTTACGATAACCGTCGCATTGCCTTTATCGGCCGGTAACACCAATAATTCGTCATTTTTCCGCAAACGATGTAATGCAGAAAGTTCTTGCTTAGATATGTTCGGCTTAGGTAGTTTAGATTTGCGCAACAGAGTAGAAATATCTTGCCTGATACATTCTGCATCGTTAACAGGTATTTTATTACGAAAGATTGTATCTTCAACGCTTGCAATAATACTCTCCACAGGTAATTTGTCAGGGGAAGGTGCAAAATTTATCCCTCGCGATAAAGCATTAAAGGTATCATCACAAATCGTGTGTGACGAGAGGTTAACAACGTTCGCGCCTGAAAATGCGTTACTACTATTACGCGAATGTGATTGTTGCCTATCAAATTTGAGCAGGCGCTTCAACTTCTTCGCTTGTGTTGTGATAACTTCTTGTAAAATTACCTGTGATCTGCTGTAAGTCATGGCATCTAAAACTTCCCATAAGTCACTCCTTAAAGCATTTGATAACTCCAAATGTAATTGCATTAACTCACTGTTTACAAAAGCCACATCCCGACGGTAGTTTTGAATAACATTCGCCAATAATTTCTTGTTTGCCACTTCGAAGAATTTCTCACAATGTCGAATGCACTTTACCGGTTTGATTATCGCGAACTTTGGTATAACGCCACAATCACGACACTCAACACAGTATTTTAATCCGCACTCAAGTTTGTGTCGACGAATTCTTAGGCGCGTGAAACGATTCACTTTTTGTTGACATACCTTGCCGTAAAGGTTAACAATTATAGAATTAAATGAGATTTGAGGATAATTCATGATTTATATAAAAACGGCTCACCTCAATACGTGTTATGATCGGGAAAGCCGACCAGTTTCAGCAGATTTAGACTGCCTTCATCTGGGCGAGTAAAGACGTTTACGCGACGACGTTACGCCTCACACTGCGGGCTGCGGCTCGCAGGGCTCGGGATGACATCGATGCAGATGGTATTGGTGGTCGGACCGGTAGGGCGTCCGCACAATTAGTTACTTCCGGGCTTGCGTTATTAATTACCGGAGTGACACCAAACAACGATAAACACGCGGAACTTATAGTATCTACGTCACTTTCAGTAAAGTCTGTGAGTGATCCGGTAACTGTTTTTAGCACAGGTTTCCACACCGCGGGCAAAGCCCAACCACTGTCTCTATTGAAATTCGGACGTCGGCTTATTTCTATGGATTCGCGAATTTTACGTGGCACAAATAACTTTTCACGAACTAACACTTTCGCTTTATCGAATCTCATAAAATGTGTAGTATCCGAATTTACGACATGGTCTGCAACGGCGGATCCGTTGCAAGAGATAATTAATTAAAAAAGTGTGATTACTTATAAAAAAACTGATCTTGTCTCTGTCTGTCTGCTCATCTGTCATCCATATATCACATTTGTTGGAAGCAAATTATTATAAATTTATCTTGATATTAAAGGACAAATTTCTGAACAGCCATTTCTCAAGTGACGTCACACGAACGCAAATGGAATTTGCAGCTTTTTCGTAAAAATATTCATTATAGGTTTTTAAGACCACAAATTCTAAAATACAGCTTATTAAACCTAAATATCGAAATGTTTTTCGAATTAACACACCTTAACATAATTTAATCTAAGCGAATTATAAAAAAATGGAGGAACTCCCTCCCTTATCTCCAAAACTGGTGGACCAAAAAATACGAAAAAAATCCTGATACATTTGTGCTTACGTAAAGATTACAAAAAAATATAGCCGTTGAAAAATTCACGAAAACAAAATGACAAAATTCCCAAAAGTTTCGAAACATGGAACCCTAGGTACGCGAGTCTGACTCTCGATAGAACATTTTTTTTTAAAATTGTAGTTTAATTTGAAAGGTAACTGTGTGTGAGGGTTTAGAAACGTGTGTTAAGTTAAGTGAAGCTGTAGTTGTTATAATACTCTTTCAAAATAATATTATTCTTATATTTATAGCTTTGTTTCGATTTTGGACGTTTGTTAAATATATGTAGATCATTTTAATATAAACAAAAAACAGGTTCCAAGTTAAACCTAAGTTGAAAAGCTAGTGTAATAAAATGTTTGTTACAGAAAGTTATGAAAACAAAAATTGATATAAGACTAACCTCTTTCAATCGTACGGCTATCATGTCCCAACATCCATCAAATCCCTGTTTTACTATTTACTTTTACGATGTATCGATATAACGAAAGAAAATAATATCGTTTGCTATGGTACTTTTGGGTACCAAAAAAACATTTGTAAATGTATTTTGTTAAATAAAACTACCTACATGCAAACCACAGGTATCAGGAGATTTGACTTAGATGTCTCCACGTTTCCTTCCACTTATGTCACTGACATAAACACAAAAACTGAAAGTACAGCACACGAGCTCATAATTCTTACGCACACTAATAGTACACATGCAAAAAGGAACACAAAAGACGACACAAAACATCCCTTCTTCTTCTTGGTTGGTTCGGTTTCCGCACCTAGTCTCTTTTTTGGACCTTTGTGCGTGGAAAAGTGTGGGGCTGTCTATTCTAGCCAGCCCAGCTCACGCCAAAATCCCAAGAGGCGACCTAGATCGCCACAGGACCGGCGGCGGAGCGTCCTCGGTTCACCGAGGATCTTAGCCCGTTGTGTGAGACTCCTACGCAATCCACTGTCACGTGGGTCGGCGTTTCTTCGACCTCCATACAAGCTCTGCACAAAACATCCCATTGAGTCTTGCATTTACATGAGCCTAGAGCATGAACAACGCCAGACTTTCGAGGATTCGTTATAAATCAGAAATTCGGTCTCTCCTAGTACTGAAAAAAAAAAGAAAATTGATTTATTGATATTTTATCTAGGGATTCTACTTATAAACAATGTATTAAAGTTTATACTTTTGTCAAAAAAAAATTTTTTTCCATCTTCTTTATTTTGGTTTTTAAACGTTCGTTTCAAGAACGCGACTAAGAGAGCAACTTAATATTTTTTTTCATAAAATAGGTAATGAAAATATGAAGGGATTCTATTTAAATCCAATATTTTTCCCTCTACAAAATATTTCAGTATAAGTTAAAAACGCACCAATTTGTTGTTTCGCTGGGTGATCATTAGTATTACGCGTCCAAGAAAAAGAGGCCAATGAGCTAACATATAATCACCTCTATCAAAAGCAAATAAGGTCTTTGCCATTGGGCTCTTTGTGCTGGATGGGTAATAAAAAAAATTGCTGGGGTAGGCCATCCTCTTAATATAGGTACAAAAAGTAATAACTTATTGTAGAGTACCCTTCGTATCTTGTCTTTTTATTTATTTACAAAAAAAGTTGTGTTTGTATATTTACCCATCACTATAAAACACTATAAAACATATAACACTATAAAACAGTTTTTGATGCGGATTTAATATTACCTCTTATTTTAATTTTAATAATTGGCTATTATATTGATTCAACATTGAAATTATTATAATATACAGGGAGTTTGGGTCATCGATGTTAATATTTTGAGGGATGATAAAGCAAATGATTTTGAAAATTTCTGACTGAATTTACTATTATGCAAAGATGTTAGTTTTTGAGATATAGAAGTTTTTCAGTTTTGTCGTCTTAAAATTAGGTAACAGCATTTAAAAAATAATAAAACACTTTTTATGGTTAATTATTTTTTCAATGCAAGTGCTCGTAAAGGCCCACTTTTTTTGCATCAAAACCGAACAGATAGTCGATTATTTTGCCCTAGGGCTTTATTTTTTTTTTATTGATTTGCAATGGTTGGCTAACCTGCAGCCTTTCCTTTGTACCATAGATGTTGTACTTTTTTTTCCACTGTTTAACGACTCTGGACACAGTCCTTTTGAGCCAATCATAATTTAAAGTTCACAAGATTATATTTGTTTTATTTCCTCACACTATGCATTGAAAACCTACTATGATACACGGGCGTAAGAGCAATAAATTACTCGGTTACGTTTAAAACACTCGCTACGCTCGTTTTTTAAATCGTCCTCGTAATTTATTCCTTTTCGCCCTTGTAGCATAAACTACTATTATTTCGGTTTTTACTCAATTAAATTAGAAAATCTGTTTCTTTGTAGACTGTATTTAGTTTTATGTTTTATTTTCACTTCTTTTTGAACACATTTACCTAGTTTGTTTGTTCAATAGAAGAATATTAAGAAATAATCTTAAATAAAATTAAGATTTTTAGCTGTAAATTTAAGTGGACAAAACTGAAAAATGTCTATATCCCGGAAACTACAAAACTTTGCCTAATAGTAAAATCAGTCAAAAATGTTCAAAATCACTTCCTTTATCATCACTGAAAATATTTACATCGATGTCCCAAACACCTTGTATATAATTTTTTTTTTATTTTAAAGACGGATTATTTATACACAATAGGCTTACCCTTGGCCATTACGTCGCCTTATGGAAAGCGTCAATAAGACTTAGGATGAAGAGCGCTCGAGTTCGAGTAAGAATTTTCAACACTTCACACCACCAGTTAGTAGGCAGGCCAACTATGCCTATGAAAAGATTTGTGAAACATAAATTGGCAGATTTCTCATGGCGTTAAAAGCTTATTTTATATCTTGATGGGATAATTTAATAAATGGATCTTTTTAAAATTTCTTACAACTTTACTCTTCAGCTAATCCCCGTCATCCCAATTAAAAATAATTTCGCAGTAGCCCCTTCTAATTAAACATTGAACTAAGAAAAAGAAAAGTGTCTTTTCAAATATTTATTCTGAGTGTCTTAGAAACCCCTAATTACCTGAGTATTACAAGTGGGGCGCAGCGGGATGTCCGAACTGTTTTTATTTAAAATATATTTTAAAACTCTTTGAATAGAAATACATTTTGTTCAGTATGATGAACATGAATGATCGTATGATAAATTTTTTTTCGGCTCCACGTTCATGTACGCTGAAAAATTATTACATTTTTAATTCAATATTCGATTATAGGTCAATACTCTACATAGCATATACAATTTTTAGGTCATTCCGTCTAAGAGCTAGAGACTCGTGACATACGGACAGACAAACAGAGAGACCGACGGACAGCAGTCTTTTTAATAGGGCTCCGTTTTTCCCTTTAGGCACGGCACCCTAAAAACACGTTATGATGTGTCCACGCCATAATATCTACGAGTACTGTATTCAAGATTTGTGAATTCAAACTGGAGGGTTCTGTCCATTGCCAAATACTGGCATGTTTTTTCTCAATTGATTTACGATTTTCTGTATTATTGTTGTAAATTGTGCTGTGGGTTTTGTAAAATAAATAAATAAATAAATAAACAATTTACACTATCTGCACAGAAGAAATAATAGTACTACACAATTCGAAATCTGTGCTAGTTGCAGTTTTATTGTTTCGCTCAATGATATTAATCGGTTAATACTAATTATCACGCAGCGAAACCAACGATATAATAGTAGGTCTTTACATATGTAATTGCCTTTTTCAATAGAGAATTTGAAAGAAACTCAATTTTCAGTACTGACATTTTTGCATTTTTTTAAGAATTACAAATTTCTTTTGTGTATGTATGAGACAACATTAAACTAACAGCAACATTAATTTTGCATGCGGGCCACCGGTTGCCGACCCCTGGGCTAATAGATAAATGTGTGTATTAGGTACGAGGAAGGCCCAAAATGTTTTTATTGTAATTATAAATATGATTTCAATAGTTATATGTCAATCTACAGTCGGTCGTTTTTAGGAACCTTTATGGTGAGACACCGTTGTCCGTCTAGCGGAAAATGGCAACATTTGAGCTTTTCGACCTGTCAAAGTTGTCTCACGGATTTACAAATCGATAATGAAATATCGACTTTAGCCGCATCACTATTTAAATTTTTCTATACATGGCAACACTCCATCTGTCAATGTTGTCTCACGGATGATGGTTTCGACCATAGTAAAGTCCCGTTTGTCATACGGAATCATAAAAAACTTTTGTCAATGTACTTACTAGAAAAGCTGCAGTCGTTCGTTTGCTACTAAAAACCAGATGGCGCTACTTGAATATTACATCGCGATATCGTTTGATTTTTCTCAATATACATAACCAAACATGTAGGTAAATCGTTACAACAAAATAGTTCGTGTTATATTTTTAGAAGGACTTCTCCATTAAGAGGATCCTGCTGTCAGATTCAGAGACGGTAATCAGGCTTTATGGGGAGACTCCCTTGTCCGTCCGTCCGTCATAACTTTACCACCGTTAGTTTGAAATTTGAAATTGTTCAAAATATTTCCAAAACAAAAGTGAGAAAAATAAGATCTATTATCCTAAAAATACAAAATGGGTATAAAATTTTAGATATAAAAAAGCTGTTTGGAAAAATAATTGACCTATGGGAAAAATATATACTTTTACTGAATTTACTGGCACTGGTTTCGAAAAATCTTTACAAAACTACAAAAATTATTATGTCCCCCCTTATCTCCGAAATTGGTGGACCGAAAAAAATGTCGATTATAACTGATCAATTACAGGAAGACTATAGCGATTTAAAAAAAATGAGCACGTATTAGAAATATGAAAAAAGAAATAAAATAAATAAAAAATATTATATTAATATACAATATGGGTATCAAATTGTAGGTATTAATGAGCTTATTGTATAAATATATAGGTTAGCTATACATAGTTGCATCTATTTCGAGAAATCCTCGAAAAACCACAAAAAAATAGATGTCCCCTCTCCCTTATCTCCAAAACTGGTGGACCGGAAAATATAAAAAAAATCATATATAGTAGTAGATAGTAGGTAAATTTAAGACGATATGAATTTTTGTCTGAAGCGCGGCGACGTAAGACTTTGAGTGCATATCTCCCCCACCCACAATGGGGGGGTGGATGGCTACCGGGCTAAATCAGCTGAGATTAACCCAATATACATCTGTGCTAAGTGAATCCATCCGATACCGAACGGCGACCCCTCCATACATTGGTTGGCAAGACAAACTTAGCTAATACGAACACTCAGAATGTAATAATGAAAACAAAAATATCCTGTGCCTGAGGAGGTTAAAGATGCGTTCCAGAAATATATTTTTTCGTATTAAAATGTGTGATTATGACGTCACTGAAGGTCGAATGAATGTCATCACTTTTTTCATTTAATAAATGATATGCATGCTTATTTTAATATTTGTATACTTAAAACCGAACAGAAAGTTTTTTTTTTTAATTTATTTACGAGAAGTTGGCTAGCTTGCAACCTTTCCTGTGTACCATAAATGTTGTACTTTTTTTTCCACTGTTTAACGGCTCTGGATACAGTCCTTTTGAGCCAATCAGTTACTTGCAAAATTGTAACTATGTAACTTTCAACTTTAATAATTTAATTGTTTTCTTTGATTATATTTGTTTTATTTCCTCACAATATGCATTGAAAAACGTAGTATGATACACGGGCGTAAAAGCTATAAATTACTCGGTTACGTTTAAAATACTCGCTACGCTCGTGTTTTAAATCGACCTCGTAATTTATTCCTTTTCGCCCTTGTGGCATAAACAACTATATTGTGACAACAATATACAAAATACTGATTTGGAAGTGCAAACCAAATAGTATTTGTTCGGGTGTTTATAATAGTGAGGCAGATTCACTTGATGATGTGGACACGCTGGACAAAAGCACCAATTTTTGTCAAGGTACTAGTTAGGTACATAGCTTTAAGTTTTTGATAGGAACCAACACCTCCGTCGGCCATCTTGGATTTTACGGCAGCCATTTTGAATTATAAGTATATTATTAATATCTCGAGTTCTAAATCACTTAGAATCACAAACTTGGTGTCTAAATACACATATTTGGGGTCAGGAAATTCAAATAAATATTTTTTAGGGCCGAGTTTCCAAAGGATACCAAACGGAACACTGTTACTAAGCCTCCGCTTTCCGTCCGTCTGTCAGAGTGTCAGTAATAGCTAGACTGTTAAAATTTTTGCAGAGTTTGTATTTTTATTGCTGCTGTAACAAAAATTTATAAAAATAAGTATAAATGAAAAATTAAACAGTGCCCCCATACATGAAACGTAATTTTATGGCGTATTTTTACCGTTATAAAACTATAACACTTGAAATTTCCGCATATGATGGTATTACTTTAGCCTCTATAATAACAAATAATAAATGTAAAATAAAGTAATAAAAAATCTGCGTGGGAGGCGTGGAATTATTATCCCCAAGTGACACATGCCTTTACCTACATGGCACTTCATCCATACACTGAACTTGATTTTGAAAATGTAAATTTCAAACTAATAGAACGGTTCACTGTCATCATGTACGATAAGAACTGTGAATTTAATTCACTCTCAAGTTCAATTTGTAAATGAAGCCCGAAAAGAGCTGTTTTGTCAAAAGAATAAGGCCATGGAGAATCTTCCCCCAACAAAAGACGCACTACTCCAACACTGCAAGCACGCTGCATATCAGGCAGGAGTATGGTGTACTAGTGAGCATAGCCAACAGCATACCCCTAGTCCAGAAGGCTGGGGCTGGACTCAAAAAAAAGAAGGTGCTTCATGGGTTTCAGTTTGGACCACCATACCTATTGCTTCAAAGGCCTGTAACGAATTAGTTAAATGTAATTGTCAGGGTCAAAGAGGCTGCACCGGTAGATGCGCTTGCAAAACTGCTCGTTGGAATTGTACTGAGCTTTGCAAATGTAGGTAAATGTATTAAAACCACGTAAGCAAGTATCGATCTAGACAATTTTCTAATCGAGTAGGCAAAAAGTGACTTGGAAACAAATTGTGCATACATGTTAAGATAATAATGTCTATTAGAGCGTTCATATGACTGTTCATTATTATTAAAGATTATGATAATAGTAATGTCACCCGTAATTAAAATATTTTTGCATGACTTGATGGTTTTTAACAAAAGTGCTCAGCCAATACATTTAAGTGTAGGTTTAAGCAGTATCAAACGAAAAAGCAAATGGGCACTGGACATTTGAAACATCCTTGGAAAGCCTACAATGCTTAATACTAATTATACACCCAACTAATTATTCTATATCTGTATATACTAATTAGCTTTTTTTATTCTTTTTGTCTTGTTACGCATTTTTGGTTTTTGTTTTTATTTTCTTTAATTTAATTATAAGCCATTTCTGCCAATTGTTATTGATTTTTCAATTTAGTAAATAAAATTGTTAACAACTCGTAAATACATTATCATGCAATTGTAACGGAGGTAGCTGAAAACCAGCGCCAACCAAAGCATGTTTTGGATGGCACATAGCTGAGCTACATCCTTTTGTCTTGTTGTTATTTTTATCTATAGATTACTCCCTACTTAAGTAAACCTTTTTCTACTGTGTTAGCTTTTTTGTAAACGCGCCAATAAATTTATTTTCTTTCTTTCTTTCTTTCTTTAAATGTAGATCTAAAGATTTTGTAAAATCATCTGCATTTTTGTTTGAGGGAGCTGGCTTCGCCAAAGACAGCAGATAATTAATTCAGAGAACAAAGAATAGTGTCGATCCGCTGACATTTTACATGGGGATCAAATTAGAGATGATGAGAAACAGAAGCACTTCAAACCAGATTTAGGTACATGTAAGAAGTATTTACAGATTTGATGGAACTACACAAAACCTTAATCAACGCGTGCGAAGCCGCGGACAAAAGCTAGTATACACGTATAAATATTTCGACACCAATTTCGTGATTTAAGGTATAAGGTAGGTATAATAAGGTAGTTTGTAAATCAAAAAATATCTTAATACCGCGATGTACGATTAACAATCTCAGTGAGCAGCACCATCTAGTGAGGATTCCGGATACTTCGTGTTACAACAATAGATATTATTTGATAATTCAATTGCAGTAACAAAAGCGCACTGTCATCAAACAGATCGGTAGTTTCTCTTTGGCACCGACCAACCCACCGGAAATGTTTGTTACTTATTTGTACCTTATTCGTACATAAAAACATATCTTCACGATGTGAATATATCCCGTAAGAAATGACAGGGGTGTTTCCGAGTATAAACTGTCACTTAGGATTGTTTCCGCAAAACCATAATTTATTCTTCCAGGTTTGAAGAATCTAGCAATACTACACAAAAAAGAAAAAAATATTTTGTTTCCGGAAAATATAATACACACTCATATCAAAACAGAATCCTCAGATATCATTCCAATATTGAGAAATAAAAAATCAAAGTAAGTTTTTATGTCGAGGTTTAAGTTTTTAGAGCAAAAACCCGTTCATATAATTTATGGATTAAATTATCTATAATTTTTTTTTGAACTCTTAACAGAACAGATATTTCATAGCACCTTTGCCTTTTTTTTATAACAAAATTAGTGAAATAGCCAATTTATTTTCTTTCTTTCTTTCTTTCTTTAAATGTAGATCTAAAGATTTTGTAAAATCATCTGCATTTTTGTTTGAGGGAGCTGGCTTCGCCAAAGACAGCAGATAATTAATTCAGAGAACAATTTGGAGCTTACCTTGGTCAGAAGATCAGTCAAACAGGTACAGCAGCAAACTATATATTGGCCCCTAATCTAAAACTGTCTATGTAAGTGCATACCTAAATTTATCATTAAATAATTTTCCAATTCTTGCCAAGACTGTCTCGCCATGAGCAATCTAGTGTCACTCTTTAACAATTCATGTACAGTATCGCCATAACTTGAAGCAGGTATAATAATTAGAGAAGAAAACGATACCGTGATGTAATATACAAGTGCTGCCATCTGTTGATTGGTCAGACAACCTCGTTTTCCAATTTTCGGCCGGTTTGAAACTGTACTCTTCTGGGGTCAATTTAGCGATCCAACGAGGTAACGTCGCCAGCGTGAATGTCTGTGCCAGCGTCTTGTATCTACTCATATCTACTTGTATAACTTAATAAAACAATTAGAAAAGTATATATATGATATAATATATTTTTTTATTTCGGATTTATTCATTTATTAATAGGTTATTTAAATTGACATTATTTTTTTTTGTTGGTATTGGAGTAGTTAATCGTGAATAAACAATAATTTATGTCTCCATTAAGAATTTGACCATATCAACCAAATATACGTAGAAGCTTCTCCGTGATCAGGTCCTCTAAAAAGGCCGCTTTGGATGAATCATATTATGATTCTGTTGTAATGCCGTCTCTTTTGCACGCATGAAGAAACTCTGACTCCATCCTACTTTCAAATCATTCTATAGTTCACCCAAGTCGGCCTTTTTAGATCCCCTGAACACTACCCGCTGGAGTAAAAATACATGGCATTTCAGTAATGGACATTTTTCCTGCGATTTCCCAATGCATTTAATGGCCCAAATTGATATGCAATTATTCACAGATACAAAAGGATTTTGAGCAGAATTCTTTCGTTCAGTAGTTAGTAGTCACATCGTAGAATTGCTGAATTGGGCATATCATGATCTGCCTGAGCATATCATATTTCTATTAAAACTAGGAGGGTCGCGTTGCTCCGCACTGCTTCGCTCCGGTCATCAAATTTATTTACATGTAAACCTAACACGCTCCTCTTCACTCCTCTTCGCTCCGTTTGTCGTCGCACTTGTTTTTATACTTCAATTTTCAATTTTACGATCTGCCCAATTCTACAATCTGCCCACGACATTTATGTACTGCCAGGACAAATTTTCGTTCTCAAAACCACGCAACAAAATCAAAAGTTTAAATTTTCTAATTTTGTTGCGTGATTTTGAGAACGAAAAGTGCATGATCAGAACTTCCCATTATAGTACATGAATTAAAATTAAAATAAAAAATAAAAAAATTAAAAGCAACTTTCATCGCGCCTGGTCAACGTCTCGGGTGACCAGAGGGCTGGCACTTACCTCGGCCAGAGAATAAGTCTGGCCATCCAGAGGGGTAATGTAGCCAGCATTCTAGGCACCCTACAAAGGGACAGCGATCTGGATCCAGTTTTTTATTTGTAATAGGTTTATTTTATTTATAGGATAGTTTTAAGTTGTTATTATGTTATGTAAGTTTTTGTGTTTAAACTAAATAAATTAATTTCAATAAAAAAAAAAAAGTTTATATTTTAAATTATATTTGTATTACGATGGAGTAAATAAACATATTATGTACGTTAAAAAAAATTAAAATTTGGGATAATAAAGTGTATTCTGTGTTCTCTTGAAACGAAGATAGTAATGTATCTGCTTTATATTTGTACAGAAAATAAATGAGATTTAATAATTGTAAAATAACACTAAGCTTAGTTTAAATTACTATATGGGTTTATTTCACTCTAGTGTTATATATCTATATAAGTTCATATCCACACCGACCGTACTAGCTATGACTCGAGTTTTGATCGTAATATTGTATTTAATATTATAAAAGAACATTCTTGAAAACTATCGTAGTTATTCGCTCACCTTTAGCTTCGTCCTAATTTTTTTTCAAAACGTAGCCGAATATTTGCCAAAGGTTCCTTTTTAGCTGAAAGCGGTCGGAACTAAAGTCTACTAAACTTCGGTCAGGCTTTCATCGAACACAAGTAGCTATAGTTCTCTTAATTTCAATTGCCACTAAAGGTTTCAACCTAAACAATTGATAATGGAGGAAGGGCTTGCCTGCCATTGATCTCCATTGACAAAGTACATCCCAAGGGTCCTCAGTTTATTGTAACATCCGATGTTGTCCACAAACAATAGGCAATAGAACAATTCAATTAGTAAACTTCTCTAAGTAAACATTTGAGATTATTGAGCGTTTCTGTATCATCCACGAAAATGTTTTGGTGATAAAGCGTATTCACCACACGATACACCGGCCGTAGCATGATAACGCGCGACTTCGCTTGGCACGCTTTTTCAACACACATATTATGTCAAAATTAGTGACATAGCTACTACCTCAGTCACTTTTCATCGCATTAATAGCGATGCCATTCAAATGCATATGCGGCTTTCTAATGAAATTTATTATATCTTCACGACATGAATCCCCGAGGGGGTGTCAGGAGTGTTCCGAGTGTGAACTGTGAAATGCAAGTCACATTCCATACTTGGTTTTGGTTTCACCGACGATTATTACGTCTTCGTCGTTCTTCGGGCACAAATACACCCTTTTTGGGCATGCAGGTTTTTTTCTCCACCGTTCGGCGAGTGGTAAGTAAGTCAAATACTATGCGAATAAATTCTGAAAAATTCATTGGTGCATGCCCGACCGGGGATCGAACCTGGATATCAAGATTGAGAAGCCAGCGTTCCACCCCTGAGCTACCGCTGCATCTTTGTCGATAGACATAATTTGTCTACAAGTCCCAATAGAGCGGTGACGATTGAAGCAAAAGTGTTCTAGAAACTGAATTTGATCTGCACTTTTGCGTTCTACGACTGGTGTCGTTGGATTCCTATACTGACGTTCTGCGGGTATATTATGTATCTTTAGTTGCCAACTGGACTAAGTGCCTATCATCAAAGACGTCAATATATATACTATCAAATTCTGATTGTCTAAAAGGATATGTATGTGCATGATCATCATCATCATATATATAAAAAGAGAAGTCCTGACTGACTCACTCGTTCACTGACTCATCAACGCACAGCCCAAACCCTTGGATCTAGAAAGCTGAAATTTTGCACAGAGCTTCCCTTTGCAATGTAGACAAGGAATAAGAAAGGATTTTTCAAAATTCCACCTCTAACGGGGTAAAACGGGGGTCCAGAGTTTGTATGGGGAAACAAGATTAGTTAGACTATTTTATTCGAGACTTCACAGGAGTACTCCTATCCATAAATGAGTAAACAAGTGTTCCAGGTTTTTTCAGAATTCAACCCCTAAAACGGAGAAATGGGGTGACAAAGTTTACCTGGATATCAAAAAAATTGCACCAAAACACTCCAAACCAGATTTAAATACGTTCTATAAAAAGTACTCCACAAAACTAAATAAACGCGGGCGAAGCCGCGGGCAAAAGCTAGTAAAGGATATTGAAGTGACGACACAGTTCGTAAATAGTTCAATACCCACTAAAGGCAATTTTGAAAGTTCAGTTTTTATCAATGTTTTTGACGATAGGCCAGTTGGCAACCAAAGATAAATAATAGGGGCTGAACATGAAATTGTCGGTCGTAGAGAGAGTGCTAAAGTGGTAAAGGGGGAAGGGAGCGGTTATCAAAGATGGCGGCCGGTGGATTCGTTTTTATGCTATATTTCGACTAATAGGTATGCATCGATTTCAAAAATGTTGATATTTTTTGACGAGTAAAAATGTGTTCTATATTTTTTTATAGACATCTAATATGTACATGTGCATAAATTATCTGAAACATAGATTTCTTAGCAAATGTTCAGACACGTTTACGGATTATTTGATTAATAAGAACTTTTAATTTATTAAAGTTATTACATGATTAATATTGTTTAAGAATTCAGGTAATCAAAAAGGTAAAACATATATATGAGTGTATTTGGAGAGTTTTTACAGCTAAAGTTAAATTACATCCTACATGAAAACTTGACAAGTTTCATATATTCGGTAGCAAGGACCCTAACAAACTTTCTTTTAAAACAAGTGAAGAACGTTGTAATAAATAAACCTCGGCACCCAAATTGATCTCAGTTCTTTTTTCGGCAAAGCCGACAATTCTTCACTGCCTTTATACTGAACTCGGCACCTTTTTCACATTTATGGTGGCATAACATAAATTTTTTGTAAAGTTCTATTTAAATATTGATACATATTTTGATAGCCTTTTGTCCGCTGCTTCACCCACGCGAATGTATTTATTAGACTCGTGCAATGAGAATCCCGTACATGTCCATGTACCACAACTTGACTTCTTAAACTCTTATGTATCCAAAGGATCTAAGTCGTTTAGGTTTTATATCAACGTGAAAAATTCAGAAAATTACTTTTATTTGTATTTATATCTACATTATACATATAATTTTCAGAAAAATTACCTTTTTGCCAAATTTCATGTTTCTAAGTCAAGATAAAAATAGTGATTTTTGGACGTGAAGCATAGCTTAAGTTCTTTTTTTATAAAAAAAATTAATTTGAGGTACTTGTGGAGACCTTAATATCGACGCAAAATTGTAATTTCGTAGCTCCAATATGAATTATTAATAGTAATGGGGAGTACAAAAGTAGTTTGAAACGGTTCGTGTAATATTACACACGGCTAGAGTGCGCCCGGCCTTTTCTTTCCAACTCGGCCCTGGATACGGTGCCGCGTAGATATGCTCGCAGTTCATGCAAAACTACTAAAATGGATTCGCTGAATGTCCTGAAACAAACTTAGGCTATATATATATATTTTTTAAATATATCCATTTATATTTATCCATCCATCAGCGTAGTTCGTCCACTGCTGGACATAAGCCTTTCCAGGACTTTGCCACTCCCGGCGGTCATCCTGGAAGAATTGCCCATACTCACACACGCTAGGCAGGTGGGTTGATGAGCGTGGTGCCGGAACCCTCGCACCAGTGACGCCGCTGCCCGTCACCAGTCTGTTCCATATAAGGCCCGGCTATTAGGGACGGATATACCGCCATCCATCGGTCCCAGGTATGGTAGATCTCCTAGTTTTTTGCCTGTGAGCTGTCCTCTTACTCTCTTTTTTTTAATATTACATTACATTTAGTGTTTTCTTTCCCTACTAATAGTTACGTGTTTCTACGTCACAATACCTTTTATGTGAAATGTGGTTTATGGGATGAACAACTAAAGTATTGGTACTACAGTCTATAACTAGCTCCTCACGAATAACGTCGCATGAATAAGCTAGTACTAAATAGTACTAAAATATAGATTAATAGTCTGAAAGAATATGTAGTGACTAGAATAGAAAAATAAACTTTTAACAAAAAAATAGCAACCGACTTCAATAGTAACAGCAGTTATTCACTAAAAAGTTAATAATAATTCTATAAAGACCGATGGTACCGAAGCAACACTTTTGCTGACTTCTTTCTTCCTGAAACAATGTGTTATCTAGAAGTCGGCGTTCTTATATTGGTATTTATGTTGCTGTATCGTAGGAAATACGCCGACTTCTAGATAACATATTGTTTCAGGAAGAAAGAAGTCAGCAAAAGTGTTGCTTCGGTACCATCGGTCTTTATAGAATTATTATTAACTTTTTAGTGAATGACTGCTGTTACTATTGAAGTCGGTTGCTATTTTTTTGTTAAAAGTTTATTTTATTTCACATTTTTTAGTGTTGCTGGGTTAAATTGTGAAGTATGGGTAGTTCTTGCAAACGTGGTGTTAATATGAAACGAAGTTCAAGTCAGTATAAGTAGCTATGTTTGAGTAGCTTCCTGCTATCAGCACCCTAACACAACATGATTACCGCAATCTCGAGTTATGTACTGTCATTCGTTGAAGAGTTCTACGGTGATGAAGCCAAGATCGAAGGTCAGGTGGGTATACTGGCAATTTTCAAGCAATGCCCTGCAATAAGCACCCTAACACAAATTGATTACCGCAATCCAAAGTTATGTGCTGTCATCCGTTGAGGAGTTCTATGGTGATGAAGCCAGGATCGAAGGTCAGGAGGGTATTCTGATAATCTCCAAGTAAAACCCTTGAGTTAGCACCCTAACGCAGTGATTGTCGCAATCTCGAGTTATGTGCTCTGATCCGTTGAGGAGTTCTATGGTGAATATGGTGATGAAGCCAGGATCGAAGGTCAGGTGGAAGAATGTCAATTTTCAAGTAATACCTTCTAATCAGCACTCAGGTACAAAGCGATTACCTCAATTTCGAGAAGTATGCTGTCATTTTCTGAGGAGTTCCACTGCCTATCTCTGAAGACCTTCATCAGATCATGACCAAACCCAAAATGGGACCTACTTGAAAGTACATCCTTTCAAACAAAAAAAGAATTGTTCAAATCGGTTCAGAAATGACGGAGTTATGGAGTAACAACGCCAAAAAAATAAATAAAAAAAAAAACATACAGTCGAATTGAGAACCGCCTCCTTTTTGAAGTCGGTTAAAAAGGAATGCTTCGGTGGTTTGACATGTAAAAAAAAAAAAAACAGACATGATCTTGCCAAGTTTCTTGCCCGTTCTTCTTAGCAAGACTAATCGAATGGGCGGAGGTAGGCATGTATTTATATATGTAACCTATTAATTACTACTCGTATGTAGTACCATATAGGATGGGATTTGGTCGGCCGCCTGGATTCGTGCTGGGGGCTCGGTTGGTGATCATTGAACCTGTTCCTGGTCCCTGGCCGGGTCTCCGGTATGGGTTCGGGCGGTTGATTGGATTTCACCTTGTATAATAATATTTTACCAATAATTTTAATCGTATATACTCGTATATTGCTACATAAATTAAATAAACATTTAATCTAAGTAGTTCATGTACATTTATAATTTTATTACATATATTTTTATAGGATTAAAATTTGACTTGTGAAACGTGTATTATATATAACTACTTTGCAAAATAAACTTTTTGAATTTTGAATTTTGTAGAAAGGATGAATGAAAGTAGAGTGACTAAAGATGGTGTGCAAGTGGAAGATACAGCTCGACTAGGCCGTCCTAGAAGAATGTATCCTGACCAATATATAAATTGGCGACATACTGAAGAAGGGCTATGTCAAAAGTAACCGGAATAGAAAAGCTTGTATAACTAGATTGATGGATGTGGAAGAGGCGAAAGAGGTGTGTCTGGATCGTAGCAGATGGTAATCTGTAGTCTCTGCCTACCCCTATGGGAGACAGGTGTTAGTATATGTATATGTATAGATTAATCTGTAACCATTACCAAAGGTTAGCTGGTACAGAATACTAAATCTAAATAGTATTAAGCTCGCCTATGTACGAAATATTTATATTTAAAGAATTTTATTATTTTTAAAATAACGCCGAGCCACGATCTGGACTGCGATATGTTGTACAATATTTTAGCGAGTATAGTTTTAGCGAGTATAGTTTTAGCGAGTATAGTTTTAGCGAGTATAGTTTTAGCGAGTATATAATTTTAGCGAGTATAGTTTTAGCGAGTATAGTTTTAGCGAGTATAGTTTTAGCGAGTATAGTTTTAGCGAGTATATGATTTTAGCGAGTATAGTTTTAGCGAGTATAGTTTTAGCGAGTACAGTTTTAGCGAGTATAGTTTTAGCGAGTATAGTTTTAGCGAGTATAGTTTTAGCGAGTATAGTTTTAGCGAGTATATGGTTTTAGCGAGTATAGTTTTAGCGAGTATAGTTTTAGCGAGTATAGTTTTAGTGATTAAAGCAAGTATACAGAATACAAAAACGTTTTCAAATGTTTCATCATTATTAACTGCAGTAACTGAGTTGAGCTTAATGTCAGATTATGTCCAAAATACAATTTATGTGGCACTAATGGTACATTGTTAACTCACTGAACTGCCTATTTGTGGTACGGGGCAGCTATTCTGGTACGTGCAAATAACTTGCGATAGCAGATTTCGGGTGATGTGAAAATAGTTTTTCTGTGATTGTGTATCGGTTTTTTGGATTGAAAACCTTTGATACATATTTCTTACATTTTGTAATCAGTGATGTGTAATTACTAATCACCATCTGACGGATTATAGTCATTCAAATTTACGTCATGGTATTTATCACGCTCTAAACAAAAGTCGAATGATAATTATTTCGAGGGAAAAGTAGTGCCAAATAGTGGCACATGCACCAATTTGCGAAGGCAGAAAGCTTGTAAATTTTAGAAGCTCCTTGTACAGAAACGTATTAAGCTTTTAAAATGAAATCTTTTTGACCGGATTCATAACATGTTTTAGATGTCTTTTAAAAAGTTTTACTTTGTAGAATTATCATTATAGGGCATTTATCACGCGATTAACAAAGTCGTATGAAACGAAAAGCGTGTGAAAAATATTGCGAGAATAGCTGCCCTGGTATCTTATGTAAAGTAAGTAGATACACTATCCACCACTACATCAATTATTAAATGAATCAGGCTGGTTATTATAAAAGAACTTGGTTGTTGTAAAACATTTTAGTAAATTAGGTTTTATCCGCGGCTTATTTGGGTGCACCCCAAATATTATAACATTTTTTAGGGTTCCGTAGTCAACAAGGAACCCTTATAGTTTCGCCATGTCTGTCTGTCTGTCTGTCTGTCTGTCCGCGGCTTAGCTCAAAGACTCTTTATATTAATCACGTCAATTTATTAGTGAAATAAAATCTTGAAATATTCTTTTTACGGTTCCTCCCCTACACGTAAAGTTGGAATTAATTTTTTTCTAGACGATTTCATGGTGTGGTGTATCGTTAGATAGGTGGTTCAAAAATATTAAAATATTGCAGGTGTGTGAAAAGCATTTTTCGATTCAAGGATCCGTTTGCCAAATATAAAGCTTTAAAGTGCAAATTTTTGATAGAGTGAAGGGTCCCCCTTACCAGCTAAACGGTTGTATTTTGGGATGTGGAAAAATTCACGGCAATATTACATAAACGAAGTTAAAGGGAAAATTATCACAGCAAAGTAGGCTTTACAAGTTAACGAGCAATAGTCGACCAACTTATAAAAGAAAATGTCTTACAAATTCCATTGAAAATAACTCAATTAACATGTTCATAGTATCAAACAAAAACCCTTCTCCTAAGTCCGCATATTATGACGGGCAACTATGGAACCCTACACTGTGCGTAACCCAACAGTCCAACACCCACTTGGCCGGTTTTTATTTCTATTATGATTTACTCTGCCCAACCGGTTTCCCTATAACAGCATTATCAAGGCCTATATTATCAAGGGTTGTATATATGTATATAAATACAACTGAATATAGGATGTTTACGTTCCTGGTTGTGAGTGCAATAAATAACATACAACAACTTGTGGGTAGATGAATAAAACCCATGCATGACAGACGTAGCAAAGATTTTAATCAAGCTGAATCTAAACAATGCAACTCAAATGAGTGTTCGGTATACTATTGTGTGAGTGAACGCTGCGTAAAAGTTGAGTTCAGGCACAGAATAAAATAGTTCAGGGCCCGTAGCATAGTTTTTAATCGCGCGTGACGCCACTAGTTCAATCACAAGTTCAAAGAGCGTGACGTAATCGCAAAAACATCGTTAAAAGGTCCAGATAAATTAGTAAATTGATGGTTTTTAAGTTATTTATTAATTTTATATATTAATTTGAATTCAAACTCGATAATTATGATTGTAAATGTAAAAAAATAATTAAAACAGATATACTTAATTCAGATTCATATATAAATAATGAAAATTGCATATGAAAGAAAATTTAAAATATAGTAAAGTGAAAATTTTAATACCAAATCTAATAAATTTCATGGGAGTCATTATTAAAAAAAATGTAACAAGCGCAAATTATTTTTTTATAGAATTGCTTGCTCTGCTGTTGGCCTTCTGGCCTTTACAACTTTACCCAGACAAAAGTTTTTCATAACTCTGAAAACAAGTTCTATTTAACTCGATATGCGGGATGTAAATGCTATTTACAACCCTAAGGAGGTAAGTAAATTTTAAAATTGAACGAGGCTCCTTTCTTTGTTTTTTAGGACAAGACCACAAATTTGAGGCAAGACCCCGGCAAGACGCTATGAATTGGTTTTCTTTTTAAAATGATCGCACGAGCCAGCAACAAAACCGCATAAAAAAAAGTAGGAAAATTGGCGCTACGCAAGTCTTGTTGAAAACGGTGTTAGAAATATATTTTTTATAAAAAAACTATGAATTTGAGTAATAATGATGATTATATGTTTTTATTGCGAAATCCATCGCTTTGAATACTCTATTTATTATTAGAGTGCATTACAAACTTGCAATCAATCAGAAACAAATTTAAAAGCACAAATATTTTGAAAAAATTCCTTGGGGCCAGGATTTGAACCTGCGACCTCCTGCTTACATGACAGGCGCGCTACCGACTGCGCTACCGAGGTTCATATCTAGAACGACGAATTTTCCCACCATACCTGTACAATGAATTTTTCGTAACTACTCGATATACCAGCTTGTAATGCACATACTGAACGCCCATGAGGGCGTTATGTGATTTTACGCCTTGCTCATTCTGAACAGAAGGCGCTGTCATCGCTACAAAATCTGTTATATCATCTGATTCTGATTTTATTGCGAAATCCATCGCTTTGAATAGTGTAACAATAATTAGATAATGATGATTTTGATGATCGATAAAACTACAGGCAAAGGCAGTCGTAGAAAACCTGTTATCTCCGATTTCAAAAGAGATATATTTGAGAACCTACGACGATTTTATCAAGAGGCGGACTGAAAAGAAAGTAAAATCTTTGTCGGAAAGTGGTCTTTTTGTAAGATGTTTTTATTTCCTCGCATTATTGATGAAAAGAAGAGTTTTTTTTATTTTTTATTATTTTTTTAATGTAAAAACGGCTCACCTCAATACGTGTTATGATCGGGAAAGCCGACCAGTTTCAGCAGATTTAGGCTGCCTTCATCTGGGCGAGTAAAGACGTTTACGCGACGACGTTACGCCTCACACTGTTTTTTCTTGTTTCTCACAATGTCGAATGCACTTTACCGGTTTGATTATCGCGAACTTTGGTATAACGCCACAATCACGACACTCAGCACAGTATTTTAATCCGCACTCAAGTTTGTGTCGACGAATTCTTAGGCGCGTGAAACGATTCACTTTTTGTTGACATACAAAATATAAAACATAAAAAGCAATAAAGTAAATTTGGGGTCAAAAGTATGCTTTTTTAAATTAAAATCTGTACAAGAAAGTGGGTAAATGTGTAATTTCTGTATGTAAAAGACGGGTTGAGCAGAGTAGATTATATAAGCCTCACCCCTTAAAAAACACACTAAATAATATCAAAATATTGTACTCAATCTGTGAAATACTACCAGCTCCATTTAAATATATAATTGCAGTAAATAGCCATAGCACCCCATATCATAAGATACCTAAACAGCATGGGCTCAACACGAGAGCTGCTGCTCAAGGTGTATATTGAAACTGTAAAAGTGAGTAACTATTTTGGAGGCAGAATGTTAAAGCGTAAAATTCCAATGTTATATAATGAAATGCCTATTCATATAAGATCTGAACAAAATAAAAATAAATTCGCTTACCTTTTACAAAACATGAAAACATTGACAGATTAAAATAGCATTTTACTATTAATGTATGTACCTACCTACTTATAATTTAGTAAATACCTAATTATAGAAAAAGATGTCCCTTCCAGACAAACCAAATTTCTACTTGTTTTTGTGGGATGTATTTAGATTAAGTTACATAGTTATATTTGAAATAAAAAATATGTTCATTCACTTAGGATTACCAGATGTAAAACTGAAAACTCCAGACAAAAAGCCTGATTTTTACAAAAATTTCCTGATATCTTTCACGACCACGCACGGAAGTAAAAATTAACGCGCTAGCGCGAAAATATTGTCACTTTTTGGTATCCTGTAACTGCTTTCAAGAAGAAGTATCTCGTTTGATAAATTAGTATAACAGTTTTGGAACAATTTTCTAAATTTCTTTTAAACAGTAACGTGATTGAAAAACTTTTACTCGATAGAAATAATTATTGAAATGAAGTCTTCAAGAACAATTTTCCTCGTTTAACGAATGGGAAACATTTACAGAACTCAAATATATTTAATTAGATGTGTTTTATCAATATCTAGTTTAGTTAAAAAAAATGTTGCTAGACATTTTAGTTCTTTTATATAAAAAAAATGTGGTGCATTATTGTGATTATATTATACTGAGTTGTGGAAGCCGAAAACTGGCAATAATACTCGTCCAAACAAACAACAGTTTCTGGCTTCCGCAAATTTGTTTCCACTTCTTTAATTTTTTCCGCATGTTGGTTGATTACTGTAAAATATATCTGAAACTTGTTTTATTACCATATAATAAACAACGAGTATAGTTTAATCAAAAGTACCCGGAATAGAATAGCTTGTGTGACTAGATTGATGGATGTGGAATAGGTGAAAGAGGTGTGTCTGGATAATAGCAGATGGAAATCTGTAGTCTCTGCCTACCTCTCTGGGAGACAGGCGTGAGCATATGTATTGTGTAATACATAATGTTACGCTTATTATACATTGATCGTTACGACTGTGCAGACAAACTTCCATCCAACCATCAGCCTGCGATGGTGCCTACACACCGCTCTACGAGTACTCGCGCTACTAATTGCCATGCTCGCCATTCAGCTTTCGCCATTCGAATTGCCATTTGGCTTTCGCCATTCGGCAGGTGTGTAAATATTCCATCAGGATACCGTTTTTTTTCGCGTTTCTTCAAGATCTAAGTGTCAAATTCAAATTCAAATTCAAATAGTTTATTTTTCAAAGTATGTATATATAATACACTTGTTACACGTCAATTTTAATCTAAAATAATAAATGTACATGAACTAGATTAAAGGTTTATTTCATTTATGTAGCAGTATGTATACGATTAAAATGATAGGTAAAATATAAATTATACAAGGTGAAATCCAATCAACCGCCCGAACCCATACCGGAGACCCGGCCAGGGACCAGGAACAAGATTCAATGATCACCAACCGAGCCCCCAGCACGAATCCAGGCGGCTGACCAAATCACATCCTACATATATACTACATACTAATAGGTTACATATATAAATACATACAATACATATATACATATATATAACATAAGTGTGGTTTTACATTCAGGTGAATTTAAAAGCAAAATTTTGCTTTACGTTCTAATTACTGGTAAAATGAAATGAATTTTAAAAACCTAATTTATAACGGTCTCCTTAGGTTTTTCTTAAATGTGTTATTTCCGATTCATATTCATCTTCAAAAAAGTATTTGGTTTACATCCCCTAAACGGCTATTCGTACAATAAAAAGTACATTTACATATCCTTCGTATTGAGGCCCAATATCTTTTTCATGACGTCATTTGGCAACCCTACGCATAGCGCTCGTAAAAGTTATGGGCTTTATATTATATACATATATCTTACCAAAATAATTAAGTGGACTCTAGTACTTTGAGAGAGAGGTGGTTTTGTATTAACTCAGGTTTTTAATTTGTAAGGTCGGATTGGATTTTTGACGATGTATCCTTAACAATATTCGTACTGTCAGCACAACGAATATTTTTTGTAACCTACAAATTTCCTGACTTGATCAATTACTATGATTATCAGAGATCCAAATAGGTAGAGTTTTTATGTAGACACGTAGGACATAACATTTATTTTTTTCAATGCAATTGCTCGTAAAGGCCCACTTTTTATGCATCAAAACCAAACAGAAAGTCGATTATTTTGCCCTAGGGCTTTATTATATATTTTTTTTATTATTTACAATGGTTGGCTAACCTGCAACCTTGCCTGTGTACCATAAATGTTATACTTTTTTTTCCACTGTTTAACGGCTCTGGGTACAGTCGTTTTGAGCCAATCATAATTTAAAGTTCACAAGATTATATTTGTTTTATTTCCTCACACTATGCATTGAAAAACGTAGCATGATACATGGGCGTAAGAGCAATAAATTACTCGGTTCCGTTTAAAACACTCGCTACGCTCGTGTTTTAAATCGTCCTCGTAATTTATTCCTTTTCGCCCTTGTAGCATAAACTACTATTATTTATTTGCATAACATTTATACAGCATTAGAGGAGACCATTGCACTGTATAAATTAGGAAGATAAGTAAACATCGTTTTTTCTTTACTAAGGATCTAAGAAAACAAACATTTTAACATAAATCTACATATAAACGAAACTTAAATTAACCGTTCACACTTTTGCCTTCGCAAAAACTCAAACACTCACGGAAAATACGAAATAACTCATCCGCAAATAGATCGACCTGTGGCCTTGTTGACAGTACGCTGTTTAGGACATTTATGGCACGTGGCAGAGGTGGGCTCTAGCTACCGTGCGCGCACGCGGTGCGCAGAGAAGATGGTGATGTCGAGCTCGAAAGTAGTTGTTAGGTACAAACAGAGAGGCTTTGGCGTTCACTAGCTGTGGGCAGTTAGAGTCGCCTCATAGAATACGACATGCCGAGCTCAGTGTTTGAAATACGGTGGGGTATAGAAAAGGGTAGTATCCATATTTTCTTTTGTATATATAGGTATATCGCAAAAATGTTTTCTGCATCTTCTCTGTAAAATGGATATACCCTTGTAATTTCATTAGCAACCCGATGTATAAATTATGTAAAACCCATGTCACAGTATAAAATTATTACTTTACGAACTGTGCCCATGTCCTGCCGCATATGTTTAATAAGATCTCAACATGCAGCAAAAAAATATGGGAATATCCATGTTACGGTTTCGTAGTCAAATTGACTTCATATGTAATTTTTTTTTACCCTACCTATTCCAATCCCTGGTGAATTTTGGAGAAACTGCATTTAGAACTAGATCGTATGGCGGGTGTTTATTACTTTTTTCATATTTTGAATTAGGCAAAACCTCTCAAAAGATGAATTATTGTGTGTAAAAAATATGTCAGTTTTTTTTTTTAAGTATACTATTTGCACGATAATTTGGTTGAAAATTGCAACAATTAGTTAAGTGCGTGTCTTAAACGCATGAGTTTCATAGCATTTAAGGGGTGTTCACCGTGCGAGCTAGATTCAAAGTTAGGTATTTACGGCCGGCAACTGGCCAGTCTAAGTTGAGCTACAAGCAGTTCCAGCGTAGGTGCAAAAGTGTAGCGCGCAATATGAGCCCGAGCATTATCCTGCATCAGAATAAAGCCGTCATCATTGTAGGGGACAAATGGAACAACGTGTTCTTCTAAAATATCCCTGATATACCGATCAGCAGTCATATTCCCTCCATCGACCACCACTAACTCTGTACAAGCTCCTAAGCATATCCCTCTCCACACCATGACTGAGCCGCCCCCATGTAACACCGTATTTTCAAAATTAGAATGCTCATAAGGTTCTCCTATGCATCTCCATATTTTTATTTTTTATTTTTTTCCTTTCTGTCATATTTTCCTTTCTACTTCATTGTAACTTATGCTGAGCCCGAATGGCCTGAAATATGTCACACATATTTTTTTTATTTTACTATGTTTTGTGTAATTATAATCATTTAAAAAGATAAACAGTCAATATTTAATATTTATTTACAATTATAAAATGATGTATGCTATAAAATATATTTCCGAATAGCTTAATTGTGCCTGTACTATCTATTATTTTTTGTTCTGTTTTGGTAATTCAGAATACTGATGATATTTCCAAGTGATTTATGTGCTTATTAAATGTAGATACGAAACCTTGAAAAAATATGTACTTGATTTTAGGGCGAAAAGCCGTTATTTTAAATATTTTCCTGGTCCTGAACGGGATATTTGTGAAAAAATCCGGGACATACACCACGTCATAGTGACAGTCTAAATGAAAGCCTGAGATTTATTTGACAACTTTTTTCTCGTTTGCGAATTATTTTGGTAAAAGAACCAATTAGTTTTTTTATACCAGATTGTATAAAAAAAAACTATTTTTTACTTCTCCAGTCAAATAAACTTAAATACTTAATAGTTTGCATAGTCACAAAATATAATTTAGTTTGAAAGTCATTCAGCACTTTCACACAATTTATGTGCCCGTGAGTATATGCTTTTTTAATCTTTGAACCAAATAAAAAGCAGTGCAGATTTTAGTTACGTCCATCCATCCATCCATTTTTTTTTTTTTTTTTATTCCATTAGCCTAGTTCGTCCACTGTTGGACATAAGCCTTTCTAGAACTTTGCCACTCCCGGCGGTGATCCTGGAAGAATTGCCCGTACTCACACACGCTGGGCAGGCGGGTTGTCGAGCGCGGCGCCGGAACCCTCGCACCAGTGACGCCGCTGCCCGTCACGAGTCTGTTCCATATAAGGCCCGGCTATTAGGGATAGATATACTGCCATCCATCGGTCCCAGGCATGCTGAGCCTCCTAGTTTTATGCCTGTGAGCTGTCCTCTTACTCTCCCCCGAATTACTTCGAGGGGGTCTCCAAGTCCTCTTCACAGTCGAGCCCAGCATCAGCTCTACCACCTGCTTTAGTTATGTATGTCACTATTATGACATAAAAGTGCGTGAGTATATAGGTTAAAGTCTTGTTGAAACTTTAGATAAATTCTCTGAATTAACTAGATAACTCAGGATACAAAAAACTAAAGACTTCTACTCAGTAGACTTTTATCGATCTTGAAAATGAGCAAATAAATTTCATGAGATCTACATTTCAGAACGTCCTACAGACAAGTTTAACGACTGCACTCGGAACTTAGGAACATATTTAATTAGGTAAAACTAAAAAAAGCCAACCACTCAAGTCGATTGTAATTTGCAGAATTGCGAAGTAAAGTCAGTATTAAAAAAAAAAGTTTTTATTTAATTTCAATACACAATATTTCTGATTTGGAATATGGTATTGACTTTTCTTTTATAATAGAAAAACTTTTTACAGGTTTAATGTGCAGGTTCCATTGAAAAGCTTCTTTTAACAGTTCACCAAAATCAAGATTTGACGCTATCTAGAGCTTTTTTTGAGGCCACTTTTTTAACCCTGATCAAAAAGTTTGAAAAAGAAGGGTTTAGTGCAGGTTTAATTGAAAGCTCTTAACAGTTCACCAAAATCAAGATTTGACGCCATCTAGCGATTTTTAGCAGGAATTTATTTTATGAATTTATTGAATGAACTGCATCTTTTGTAATATATATGTTGTTACTTTTACTGTACTCGTGTACAGAGCGGAATATCTGAAGGTCTTTTTCTTACAATTATTATTTTATTATCAGTATAACACATACCTAAAAAATATGTATTTAATAAAAAAATAATAAAAATAAAAATAAATTTAATTATTATTAGAGTGTATTACCAACTAGAAATCAATCAGAAACAAATTTAAAATCACAAATATAGATTTTATTAAAATTAAATCTGGTCGACGCCACGGCACAAAAATTTTGTGGCCAAGGGTGATTCTAGGGCTGGCGCGTACCTCGGATTTATAACGCATAAGCCTAGCAATCCAACGGGGTAACGCTGCCAGTGTCTTGGGCGCCTCCCATTTGGCAGCGATTTGGAAAAAAAAAACTTAATTTAATATTCTGTTTTAGATACATATTTAGCTTGTATAATTTTATTCTTTTGTTGATTACTTAGTTGAGATTTTAATTTTTAATGTAGTTTAAGTTTCATTTACGAAACTGTAAATAAAATTAAAAATGAATGTTCATATTTAAAATACAATATTTTTGCTTTTATTGAAAGTAAAAGTACGTAATATCACGAAGCATTTAGGGAAAAACTTTGAAGGGTAGAACTTTGCTGATGGCGGAACAATTTTAATAATTCGCAAATTGCGTTCGTCAACCTACCGCTTTCAATTTGGAGTTCCTTGTGATTTAATCAAATTAAAACCCACATGTGATTAAAATATAATTATACCTTTGCCCGCATCTTCGTGTACGTATTTAGTTTTGGTTGTTGAAAAGTCACAATTATTTCTTTATCTTTGCCCAGTATGGAAAATTAGATAAATCAAATTAAAGCAAAACCGTTTTTAAATTTTCACACACACTCGTGCCTCAATATCTCGCATTATGTTACAGTTGCACAATAATAGTATTTTGGACCAATTAGAGACTGTACAGAATAGTGTGAAACTGGACATAACCAGACATTGGCACACGAGTGCTTGTTTACGAAACATACGAAGTTTCGTAATAGACTGCATAAATGTCCCAATGTATATTTATATCAAGTTGCACACAATACTGTACTATCAAAAGTATCGTCAATAACAATTTCATGAAAAATGGTAAAAAGAATACTGGATGTAATATTATAAAATCGGATAAACAATGTAGGTACTTCTAAAACTGCTTTTGAAGTTGTAATTACCTTATAAAATACTTTGACACTAACTGGGAAGGCAAAGGAAACTTAGCACATACATGGCCGGTTCGAAAGATATTCAAACTTGTGACCAAAGCCTTTGTCTGGCATACGGCTCGTTATTAAACTTACACTCGTTTTTAAATAACGTCTTTTGTGCACCAGTTTCATAAACTACTATTGTAGATGCAATAATATCGTTTATTTATAACTTGTTATAATAAGGGGCAATATGAATAAAAATATAAATAAAAAATAATAAGCGGCTGTAGCACAGGGGTAGAACGTTGGCCTCTTAATCTTGAGATCCCGGTTCAATCCCCAGTCGGGCATGCACCTATGAGTTTTTCGGAATGTATGTGCATAGTACTAAATACTCACCACTTGCTGAACGGTGAAGGAAAACGTCATAAAGAAATCTGCATGCCCAAAAAAGCATGTATTTTTGTCCGAAAAGCGGCGATCACGGCTCACCACCCATCACGTTGAGACGTAATAATCGTCGGTGAAACGCTGGTGTACCGAATGTGGACTGTGACTTTCGGGATACCTTTGACACCCCCTCGGGGATTCATGTCGTGACGATGTAGGAATAAATACAAAGCAAAGCATTTTAATTTGAACGCAGCTTTTTTAAAAACAAAGGGAAGTAACGGAATCAGCCCGAAATATTAATTTCCCGTACTTGTCCTCTTTTCATAACTTTTTGCGCTACAAAGGTTGACATTCAGCCAATGACTCACTTTTAGCGGGAAATTTACCGCCATTTTTGATGGGAAAAAGAAACGTGGGATCAATACGTCCTTAGTTTTGACAGACTGATCTCCCCAAATATTAAATTCAGATTTGCGTCCATCAAAATGGTTGTTTTAGCATTTTAGCATTTGATATTAAATTATGGATCTCATTTTGGTGGAATTTAATTTTACTTGGAATTCGTTAGACGCCTACGCCAAGAACATTCTAGGTCAGTCACCATTTATTTTATGGAAATCGATATTTTAGTTTGATGCTATATACGAGTAAAATTTAACGTTTTATCGATTCATAAACCGGCCATTAAAAAGAAGTTACATGTTTTTTGTAACCTTTAATAATAGTATTGCTTATTTGAATACAGCCGTTTTATAAATGTTTTCAAAAAGGCACACTAATATTTTTATACTGAAACTTCATACATGGGGTCCAGAGCTGCAATGTTTAACATTAAATTACATTTTTTCTTAATAAAATATGTTGCTAACAAAATATGGACTTAGTCTGAAATAAAATTATATTATTATTATTATTCTAGTACCAGGCCACGCAATATGTTTTGCAAAAAAAGTTTGTATGCATGAGATACTGGCCAGTTATAATTTATTTTGAAAATACAATTATTTAAAAGTAAAAGTACGAACATTCCAACTTCAAAATTTTACTACACTTTTTTACGAGCTAAATTTAACAATCGTGTCTCATTGAAAAAGGGATTTGCGTCGGAAACATTTTCACGCGATGATTTTTTTACTATTTCAAATGTCGCCTAAAGCCGGACGAATCGTAAGACTTCAAATGTCATTTATGGATAAAAGCCCTTATTAGGCAACCGTATACCGCTGGTATAACGAATTTATGCGCGGACGTTGACTAACTTTGAGGGATGAAGAAAAAAGTGGTCACCCTATGACGGCTGTTACAGAAGAAAACGTGGTAGCACTGAAAAATTTAACTCAAGAGATTGGGCGAATCACGTGTAAAGAGATTAAGCAGATATTGCTATGGATTTACAGAGCACAAACACAAACATTACACTCACACACATAAACTCACCTTGATCTTAAATCACAGATAGTGTTTAGATTACATTTATTTAGTACACAACTCCACATTAACATGTACTTGAATTGTTCATTAACTACTTATTCTTTTTAAATTGAGAAATTTCTTATTTTTATTTGTAAAGCTTAAGTTACCTGCGATATTGGACTCTAATCATATACATACCAAACCAATGGAAGAGCGGAGCTCCTAAGACAGGTATATTCTTTACTGAAAAGGAGACTCTAACAACTTGTTAAAAATGGATCATTGAGTTACAGAAATAAATAAATTTGTATTTGTATTTTATATTGCAGATTGGATCGAGAAGCATTCACGAGATTCTACACGAGCAACTTCGCATGGGGAGGATAGTTTCGCACTAAGTGCCTTACAACCTCACCGCTGCTCAAAAGCAGACCCGCGTAAAATGGTGCAGTGACATGATTGCTAAATTTGAAGCTGGCTAGTCTCGGTGTGTTTACGACATTAATACAGGTGATGATTCTTGGATTTATCATAACGATCAAGCAACGAAGCTCCAGTCGCTAGTTTGGCTGTTTGAAAACGAAACAACGCCTATCAAAGTGAAACGATCGAGAAGCGCAGGGAAGATTTTTATCGCTAGTTTTTTCAATTTGACGGGGTATTTGTTGTCAATTTCTTTTCGATATCAATGCCGAATGGTATACTACCAAATGCTTGCCAGAAGTTTTCACTGCTGTGTGCAACAAGCGATAAAACACGTGGCTCCGCGAGCTTCTGCTTTACCTTGACAACGCGTCAGAGCGCTCAAAACGAGGGACTTCCTGGACAGCACGCTGGTTAAACGTTTGTGTCACCCTCCTTACATCCCTGATTTAGTACCGTGCGACTTCTTTTTATTCCCTTCAATGAAAAATCAACTACCGTTTTCATCACCGGAAGATGCACTAATAGCGTTCAAGAAGGCCGTAGAAGAGATGTCTGAGGCGGACTGGAAAAACTGTTTCGAAAATAGGTTTAGATACATGAAACTTTGTATAAATGCTGGTGGAGAGTTCTTTGAAAAGATTTAATAATAAAATCTTAAACATTTTTTTTTACTTATGCAAAATTATCTGAGTATCCCACTAACATTACTGCAGAGACCAGTAAGTAAGCTCTCCCTGGACGAGTAAGTTTTATATACGAGTCCAGGAGGGTTAACTACGGTCGAAGCATGTATAGTGCTTTTCCTACAAATAAAACGAGACAATTTATATTAGGTATACAGGATAAGGAGTTAAATTAAATTAAATGAACTGATTCTATTGAAAGCCACACGAATTGCTTTAAAATTAAAAATAGGGGCGAAATTTTTTGAAGGGGTACGAGAAAGCCCTATCTAAACTTCCTTCAAAATGTTAAATACAAAAAAGATTCGTTTCGATTCGAGCACTTGTAGGCGGAAAATTCGTTTTATCAACTAATTTAATTCACGATGCAAACTACAAATATTTTTTTCACAACCCGCCACGTTTTTTTTTCTTCAAACTTGGATGTTAGTGTTGTGAAATCCGTAACTGTCAATAGGCTGCGTTTAGTTTGGTCATCGGACGACGCCCGCCTTACACTGAGAGAAGGATAGCATATACCTAAGTGAATTTTAAGTGTTTAATGGTTTTGAATATATAAAGTCAATAAAATGTATCTATTTCCGTTATTATTATTATTTATTATTATTAAAACTATTAAAAAAAAATATAACTCGATATATTTCGGCCCTCGGTATGGGACCGTCATCAGTCGAAAGTAAAAAAAATTGTGACATATAATTTAGGTATCATAATAAATTAATAATTAAAAAAACATATATATATATTTTTATTATGATACCTATGATTATATGTCACAATTTTTTTTACATTCGACTGATGACGGCCCCATACCGAGGGCCGAAATATATCGAGATTTAATTTTTTAATTTTTTTATAATAATAATAAATAATCAAAAGCTCGTAAAAGTAAAATAGAATATGTTTATAAACGTTGTTTGCAATTTCAAAATAAAGCAAACATCTCTACATTTTGAACATAAAATTGCAATTCATTTTATTTTTCTTTGTAAACTAGCTGCTTAAAACCTCGCGATGGCCAACACTTTTGTCTTCTAATATCATAGACAAGGATAGTTTTAAAAAAATAAAGATATGGTATATGGTATATAACAGGTGGTAGAGCTGATGCCGGGCTCGACTGTGGAGGTACTACCATCTTACTTGGAGACCCCCTCGAAGTAATTCGGGGGAGAGTAGGACAGCTCACAGGCAAAAAACCAGGAGGGCCACCGTGCCTGGGTCCGATGGATATCCATCCCTAATAGCCGGGCCTTATATGGAACAGACTGGTGACGGGCAGCGGCGTCACTGGTGCGAGGGTTCCGGCATCGCGCTCACCAACCCGCCTGCCCAGCGTGTGTGAGTATGGGCAGTTCATCCAGGATGACCGCCGGGAGTGGCAAAGTCCTGGAAAGGCTTATGTCCAGCAGTTGACGAACTGACTCATGGATGGATGGATATGAAGGGTAAGCGGGAAGAGGGATCATAGTCAACAGAAGGTAAATTTGGAATAAGTAGAAAAAACTTGGTTAGGTTATTATTTTAGAACTTGCTTAGTGGGCTTATTGTAATCACAGTTAATTATTGTAATAACAATTTTTTTTTTCTCAAAAGCAAACTTTACTATCAGCCCATAGCCCCCCATATTCACAGTTAAAAGACATTTTTTTTTGCTTTTTGTACTAGTTATGACCTTTTTTTAAGTTTTTAAGCTTCTTGAGTCCGGTTTATTTTTAAAAGCGATATTCTGCGGACTGTGTTATTTTTTTTAAGTTTTTGTTTTCGGTCAATCATTGTTATCGAGACATTTTAGGAGATGGCACTATTTACTCAATTTTGAAAAAAACTGACAATGATCTTTCTTCCCGCGTACCCTTCATATGGTATAACATGTAATGGATTTTCATGCGAATTTAATGGACAGTAACTGGAGACTTTAAGGCGATATGTGAAAAAATAGAGGTGCTTCTTTTTTGTGTATTTCATGAAATACACGGAAAATTTTAATAAATTTCTGGTATATGCATTTTGACTACATAATCTAGGGTTTTGAAATTGGAAAACATGTTTGGATACGTTTTCCTCGATAGAAATAATTGTTGAAATGAGGTCTTCAAACACACTTTTTCTCCTCGTATGACGAATAGGAACCACATACAGGACTCAAACGTATTTTTTTGGGTGTGTTTCAACTAGAGATGAAACGGATAGTGATTTGGCCGGATACCGGATACCGGATATCCGGCGAGGCACTAGGCCGGATAGCCGGATATCCGGCGGCCGGATATCCGGCTGAAGATATGCGTTTCGCACTAATTGAGCAAGTCTAAATATTACGCACCAAGGTGCGTGCGGGTGCAAGTGGGCGAGATTATTCGTACATTTTTTAAATGAAGATCATTTCTAAATGATCGTATCACAATCATACAAATGCTGGTTGGAAACGCGAAACAATTTCCGATCCTAACGAAATTTGTAAATATGTATCTTTTGTCTTCTTGGAATGGTGTATACTGTATATAAATGGACACGAATCTTTAAATGAAACCGCGTAATATACTGTTCATACTGAACAAATTTTCCAAAGTAACATATTGAAAAAACAAAATTGAACCTGCCCGCCCAGTGCCCTTTCAAAATTTATAGTAGGTTTTCAAAATGAGTAAGGAAACACGAAAATATTTTTTCATTTCCACAAGTATGTATCTTTGGAAAAGTTGTTTAGTATGATTTCAGTATGACCATGTGTTTTTATTAAAAGATACCTGTTGAGTTACATTCGGTATATTGTGAGAGCAAAAGAAGCTGGTGTAATGTATGAAGAAAAGCAGAAACGTTTATTCCCAACAATTGATGTAAAGCTTGTCTTTATCTACCATAGCTCAATTCTTATTCACTTTATGTATTAGAATTTAGATTATTCAATCTATTTTGTGATTTAAACGACTTTTTGTATGTTGAGTTAAGTATCCGGTATCTGGCCGGATACTGACTACTATCCGGCCGGATACCGGATACCAAAAATATGGCCGGATAGGCCGGATACCGGATAGTAACCGGATATCCGTTTCATCTCTAGTTTCAACAATATCTAGAGATTTGATATTTGAAATTTTGCTAGCTATTTTAGTTTTTTTATAAAAATTATAAAACTATAATTTTTCCCAGAATCCGCCCCTCTCGCACTGATCGTGTTTTCGCTTGGAGTGACAGTGACAAAAATTAAATTCGCATACCCTCTTAAACAGCTTTGAAATAATGATAACACTACAATATTTTTTCCCGAAAAGGTTATTTACCTTCTGGAAGCTGACGAGTATATAACATTTCAAAATAAATACAAGTATCTAGAAAGTTGCAAAGTTACAAATAGTATGTTTTATACATTTATGAAAAGGTTTTCCAGGATAAGAAACTCACTCGGTTTCTCTCATGTTCCATTTTACGAGTACGTCGAACCAAGACCGCATATATCTACCAATCTACACTACATTATGCATGAATAGCTTTTATTTTAGCTGTAGTGTGCCTTTTATTCAGAGGAAGTCTACAACAAAGTTTGTTTTTTTTTTTAAAGCTACAAGACTTTTTTATAAAGAGAAGACCTTCCTTTGACGCACAGCGGCTTTGCAATCATAAATAAACTGACTAATAAAGTTCAAAATCGCGAAAATGCTCGCGAAATGATTCATAGTGAGTCTGATTTCAAGATTAAAATTACAATAAATTATTTATTCTTTCTATTTTTATTCTAATTTTTTCTATTCAGATTTTATTTAACAATATTTTCTTGCTGTGAGTAAATATTTATTTTAGACATAAAACTCAAGCCGCATTAGACAAAATTTAAAAATCACCCCATAAAGTGTAATTTTCAAAAATTTTATCTATCGAGTGAAAATTATCCAATAGGTAACTAACTAGGTTGGCATTATTTTTATAAAGGTCTGAAAAATATATATATTTTAATTTTACATTGATCAAGTAAGTAGTTGACTAGCATATTTATGCAAAAACTCTGCAATTTAGAGAGTCTGGTCTTAACTTTATTTGAATTCAGACTGAAGAGGGTTTGAAGGAGGTCTCCTCTTGTATACGCCCATGCATTTAGCAGACTGCGAGACAGTCTACAAAATTTGTTTTCGCTTTTATAACTTTCATGAGCGTTTAGATCAGGGATGGATAAACTTTTTCCTACGCGGGCCAATATACAGTATCAATGAGGGGCCAGGTTTTTAAATTTTTGGCTGTCATATAATGATTTATAGGTTATTAAAATGAAAATATTTGTATTTTTCGAAACAAAGTTATTTATTGACTCATATAAGTGTCAACAACATGAAACGATCTCTTATTTATGCAAAATTCAATTATTTGAACTAATATAGACCTTCAAATCAGGTAGATACACTATGAATAGGGAAATTGCAGGTAATCTATAAAATAGAAACAAAGATTTATTCATGTAAGCAAGTGCACTATTGAAGTGGTCGATGGTCGCGGGCCGGTTTGCAACCGTTCGTGGGCCGGAGATGGCCCGCGGGCCGTAGTTTGCCCGTCCCTGGTTTAGATAAAGATAAAGATGCTGTCTCTATTAGCAATTTTGTAAGAGGACCTCATAATGCAGGTTTTGTCCCCGGGAAGTTGGTTCGGTAACCGGATCGGAAGTTTACAGCACACGTCCATTGTAGAGCGTTGTTCTTCGTTGTGAACTCATCATTAGACTTATTTTATGTTTTTGCTTAAGGCGATATGCGAAAAAAATACGGGTATTTCTTTTCTGTGTGTTTCGTGAAATACACAAAAAAATTTAATAAGTTTCTGGCATATGCATTTTGACTATATAATCTAGGGTTTTGAAATTGAAAAACATGTTTGGATGAATTTTCCTCGATAGAAATAATTGTTGAAATGAGGTCTTCAAACACACGTTTTCTCCTCGTTTGACGAATAGGAACTCAAACATATTTTATTAGGTGTGTTTGAACAATATCTAGAGATTTAATATTTGAAATGTTGCTAGCTATTGTAGTTTTTTTAATAAAAATATAAAACCAACTTTTTTCTCTTTTGCCCTGAATCCGCCCCTCTCGCACTGCGCGATTTTTCGCTTGGAGTGACAGTGACAAAAATAAAATTCGCATAGCCTCTTAATTACCTACCATTTGAAGAGTGTTTTGGAAAAACCACTATTGTCACTTTTCTGACATTTTACAGGAAGTAAATATCAATATCAATCAGCCCACATCTATCCACTGTTGGACATAGAAAAATTTAACCTCATAAAATTAGTAACATGGAAAAATCCCTATTTATGTTTTTTTATTGAACTTGGATATATGAAAATACTTAATTTTGTAAATTAAAGTTAAAAAATGGTTGTTAAATTATTAGCTTTTCTTCATAGAAACGTTACTGACGTTGCGTTGGGGGTTTTTCCGGAACCACTCTGTTTTTGTAGTTACATTTTGAATGTACTGTGGTTGTATTATTAAAACTCACGTGAGCTGCCATACTAAATTATTATTAGATACGGCTTGAACACTCACGTGTGTGACACTCGCCTTGATAATGCCGAAATTGTATCGGTGAAACGGTTGGCATATAGTCAACAACAATCACAAGTGAGTGTTCAAGCCGTATGTAATAATAATTTACTTTGGTTGTTTTTACTGATTTTAATATTAACAGATTATTATAATGTACAATAGAGAATCCATAGAGCAGAAAAAAAAAACAATTTGAAAAAAATGGACATTGGTTGTCTTCATTTGTGTGTGCCTTGTTTATGTTTATGATACGAGGCCGTGGATTTTGGACATTAATAAAGTTGCCCCGTCCGCGTTACATTAAGGACAAAAGGGGTAAAGGAACACATTTATCTTCCAACTAGGTACTGAGTAATATTGATATTAATTAACTCTAATTATTATATTAATATCATATACCTATAAAGCTAGTTAAGACTGTAAATTAACGTCTAAATTTCTTTATGTTTAAATTTATTTTGGGAGGAGCCTAGTTTCCACTACACAAGGAAACTTTTTGTGAGAACTTGTGTTTTTATAATGTATGTAACTTATTTTGAAATAAAGAAATTTTCAATTTTCAATTGCGTCCGCAAAACGTCTAACGCATCCGTTGTTTATCCATTATTGTATCTCTTTTTGAGAAATAAATATCATTAATTGTACTTTAATTTTTTTTTTATTAGTCAATTATGATCTCAACTTACAGTAGTTACTAAAATCTTAAAATCTTTAAACTTTTAAAACGTTGTACGAAAAAATTGAAATCCTGCAAAGCATTGAATCTCCTTGGTTGTCCTAAGAGATGGAGGAGGTTTTTGTGATCTGTGGAAAATCCACGGTTTTTTTTTTTAAATCTTTTCTAAATTAAAGAAAGACGTCCCTATAATAGTACTTCCCAATCCAATCCATCAGCCAATAGGTATTCGTATACAGAGAAGTATCCCAAGTAGCATTTTACTCCATTTAAGAGTACACATTTAGTTCCCATGTGTACTTGAAGCATTATTACAGTTCACTCGTGATGTAGAAGCTGCATTATTGCGATTAATTACACCTACACCTGTCTAAGGGACTTATAGAGGTGTAGAGTTATACTTTTATACGATTGTTGGTGTAATAATACTCTAACAACTATCCTTTAGTCAGCCGTCTGACTAAGAGCATTATAGGAGGGTAGAGATACGGCAACCGCTGTTTAACGGCCTACTTGTACGATGTTATGGAGCTAGCATTTTAATAGAACACACGTGGTAATTTATAAAGCCAAAGGCTGTTATGTTTACTTGTTTTAGACTGTTATACAGCTAGTAGCTGTAGTAGGACTTGTTTGTGATCATTAAAATAACCTCTTTTTACTATCTGTACAGAAGTGTTTAAATGGTTCACATGTGCACTGTAGGCTGTTAAAAGGACTACATGTGTTGTCCATTAACATCAATAGCAGTTTATTTGTCCACAAGTACTACTCTTATTTGCTGTAAGCTGAACATGAATGTGAATGTGATATTCTATTACACTTATCCCACGGTATCTCACACGAAAACAAAAAGTGATTTTTGTTAGTTTGTTACAAAATTTGTACTTTAGGTACTCATACTTGTCTTAGTACCTGGGCTAGGCGATTTAACGGACAATAATTATTATTGCGGATCTCTAAAGTTTCAGTATATTGAAAGAATTAAACGATGATACACAATTGACCTGAAATACATCTTAAAGCTGTACATAAGTTCACATTAGACTAAATTTATAGACATTGGCTCTGTAGTGGTACAAATGTGGGACTTCATACAGATAACAGCATTCTAACAGAACACATGTGAACCTATTAAATGCTCACCGCATTAAATTGGAGTTATAACAGTTCACATTTTTCATTTCCACCATGTTGTTCTACGTAACCTACAATATTTACCAAATAAATCTCCAAAATTATCATGCAGATTTATCACAAAATACGCAGATAGAGCGATTGAGTTTTGGTTTCATGTTATAATTAATTACTGTAGTATAATTATAATGCCAATATAATATCAAAAACTGAAAATTGTAGATTTCCTCTCAGCCAGTTTTAAATATTTTAAAATGAATATCACGTTTTTTCAGAGGCGCGTGAATATTTTAGCTGTAAATATGTATACATTTCACGATAAAGTTGCATTTCCATGGCATTAACATTATTAAGTATACCGCGTGTTATCATAAATTTTTATCCTTGATCAGCCGGAGTTAATGTTTCTGATGGCACACACAAAACCAAACCAATTAGGAAATTAATAATAAAATAAAGAAATAATAGGACACATGTGAATTTGAGGCTGTGTATTTAGCCACTTGTTACTCTTTATTACACTCATGTATGTTGTATGGTTCACACTGGGTCCAATATAGTGCCGTAAGTCAGCCTTAAGTCCACATGTTACTACTTAAACTGCTATTATAATGCTATTATACTGCTAATGTACAGCCATAGTGAACTTAAGGCTGTCTAATTTGTGCCCAAACTGGTTCTATAAGAGCATTATAGCAAGCTATACAGCTCTTATACAGCTGACTTACACAGCTTGTGGAATACATGTGAACGACTAGACATCTTATATAGAACCCCGAATGCTACTTGGGATAGTCCGACAGAATTGGTCGGTTGCGCCAAACATGCTCTCGCGTTTGGACAATTTAGCATATCAAATCAAAATATTTTTTAACAAGTAAAATTTGTGTAATTTAACAACATTATGATTTTTTAGATTTGACACAAGTATCACAAACATCGAGAAAAAAAATCGGAAAGATCACCAAAATCACGACAAACGTGATTTAGCGTTACAACTAGGAAAAAATATTGTTTTTTCGTTCCAAGTTGAATTTTGTTTTAGCATAAAGAGATCAAAGTGCATTATTCATATAATATTTGAATGTTTTTTCTTTCGTTATTTAAAAACAAATATACAAACATTCAATCTTTTTTTTTGCGTGATTTTTTGTACGGGAAAAATATTGAATATTCGAGTATGTCTTTTAAAATAACGAAAGGAAATAAAAAATAAAAATTTGTTAATACTCCTTTCACTACATGAAAAAATATTTGCTAACTAGATCGGTAGACTGATCATACTAGTTCCAACGCCAAATTACGTTTGCCGTGATTTTAGTGATTTTTTTCGTTATTTTTCTCGATAATTGTTATATTTTTGTCAAATCTGAAAAATTATAATATAGTTCAACTTCTTAACTACGTACGTAAATTATATTTGTTGAAAATATTTCGATTTACATTTTCCAACATTTTCCAAGCGCATGAGCATGTTTGGTGCAACCGACCCTTAAAACTTCCAAGTGATTGATTGTTTCATAGATAAATAGATATATAAAAACTTTATTCAATGCCTCTTACAAAGAAAACACAAATAGTACACATTTAGAGCTTCACAAATACATTAGAATCCTTAAAATAATAACAATCTTTGACACAGAGGCTGAAAGGGCGCTGGCTCAGCATACGCCACAGAATAATCTGTGGCACTGATATTCTGCGGATATGTTTGCCCTAATTGGTACTATGTTTTGTAACACTATATTCAAATTGAAACCGGATATATGCACATATGCAGCAACAATCAAAACCACCGACACAGCGCTCGGACGCCTTTAAGTAGCCAGGATGTACTGCACTTGCGTCAGGAAATCCGACGCCCGATTTGAAAACGGCTTGAATGTTTGCGATACGTGCTTACATCCGCGTGACCGGATGATGTAACCAATGAGCAAAAGTATGTAGCCATGTGTTCTGTTATTTAGCCAGCTTATTATTAGGAACTGAACTTTATTTCCAGGCTTCTTCTTTTTAACCGACTTCAAAAAAGGAGGAGGTTCTTAATTTGACAGTTTTTTTTTGGTTTGTTACTCCATATCTCCGTCGTTTAAGAACCGATTTGAGTGATTCTTTTTTTTTTTGGAAGAATGTACTTTCAGGTAGTTCCCGTTTTAAGTTTGATTATGATCAGAGGTCTTCAGAGATAGGTAGTGGAACTCATCAGAAAATGACTACATACCGCTCAAGATTGAAGCAATCGCCTTTTACTAGGATGCTCACTGCATGGTATTGTTGATGTCACCAGACTTCTGAAGGACAAAGTATTGTTGAGGTATAACGTGTATGAACATCGAGCGAGGCTGGAAGCTGCCGAAAAGACTTGTCATGAGAGTTGACGTCACTACGTAAAGTCATGTTTTGCGAAATAATATTTAAAATCGGTTCAGTAGTTCAGAGATTACCTGCGCGAATGTAATTAATTACTATGTCCATTTTGATTGATAGCCACGACAGGGCAGCGAAAAGAACTTGCGGGGCCGCTGCCGCGTAGAAGGATGTTATGCCGATCAAATTGGCGACATACTGCAAAGTCAAAAACACCCAGAAGAATAGAAGAGCTTGTATGACTAGATTGATTAATATGGAAGAGGTAATAGAGATGTGTCGGGATCGTAACAGATAGAGTTTTGCGCATACTAACATATCAGAATAAATAAATTCGTATTTCTAAATTTGTATATTTTGACCAGATTTCGACCAACTTCAGCTTATCATTAGTCGAATAAAGAACATAGATATTTGACAAGTAAAAGGTGTATTCTGTGTACATAGTTTATGGCTCGTCGTATTGATATTCTAATAACATCCCTGAATTTCTTGAAAATGGTGGAATGACAAGTACAAGTTACTACAATAGTTACCTAGATTCATATCAGGTTTTTTACACAGGTAGAGGGGAAACAATTATGAACGTAATCGTAGGTTTCACAATACACGGGAGAGGTTTACTTTCGTAGTGTGTGTGGTAACGAAATGGTGTCTATAAGAGAGCTTTGTTTTTCTTCATATTTTAGTTCAAAAGACTTGACTCTAAATGAAATATTTAAACCTTTGTACTTTGTGCTGTCAGCACTGGGGTTTTTTCCTCCTTACCTTAGTTTTGATAAAAATAAAAATACATTTCAAATTAGCGAGCCCTCCTTGTTTTACCATTCCATTTTTGTTTGCTGCAATTTCGCCGTGACCTTTTCTTACTTTACTTATTATGTATACTTTAACTACATCTCAAAGGCTGCGTCCCATATTTTGAATATGAATGATGCAATTGATTTACTTCAGATTAGTATGTTGCAAATTTTCTGTATAATTGCCTACATGTATGGCCTGCTCCATCGCCAAATTTATGTGACAATGTTAAACACAGTGGCATCGGCATGGAACGATTTGCCATTTCAAGAAAACTGCGAGATTACTCGACGACTACATATAAATCTTAACGTTTTTGTTATGGGTTTCATATTCATGAAAATTATAGTGACTTTACTGACATTCTATCTTAATTTTAAAAACGAATGGAGTTTATTCTTCGTGAACTATTACACAGCTTTTATGCAAGTCATTCAATTTACAGTGATCGCTTATATTTACGTGATGATGTTAATGATTGTTACCATTCTCCAAAATGTTAGAAAAAATGTGCGGGTAGTTTTAAAACAACAGATCATAAGTTCGGATGGTACAAAAGTCATAAAAGTGGCAACGAAATCATCAGCAATTAAAATAAGAACACTGGAAATGATATATGATAAAGCTTATGAAGTCACACAAATGCTAAATGACTGTTTTCAAGTTTTGATACTATTGACCCTAATACAAAGCTTTGTGTCCACTGTAAGTGTGACTTATATTATTTATCAACAAAGAAAAGTGTTGACCAAATTTGACTGGTTCTATTGGGGTTCGAAAATACTATGGCAGTATATAAAAGTGTTTGTCCTGGCACATAGTGGGACATTTTTGGCAATAGAGGTAAGAATATATAAGGTTTTTAGACAGCCAAATAATAGGTCTGCCGAGAAATTGCCGAAATTTTCATACACATTCATGAGTTCATAATTCCTGTAATTCAATAGCTATTCCAATTATTTGTTTTTTGTTTTACATCTACGTATTAAATTTTGTTTTTATATTCAGTTTAAATTTTAATTAAATTAAATTTAAATCTTCAAAAACAGTTCGTCTTAAATGCCATCCATTTCCATGATAAGATTCGTAATAATTTTTTACAGCTGATACTTTACAAAAAATTTATTAATGTTACTGTTAGCTTAATGTTGTCTCATTCATACGCATAAGAAATTACATAATTTGGATTTGTCATTCCTCAAAAAAATGCAAAAATGTTAGTACTGAAAATTGAATTTCCTTGAAATTCTCTATAGAAAACAGCAATTTCATATGTAAAGATCTAATAGTAATAAAGATAGTAGCTACGAAAGTAAAGTGGATAACGCATGTGGTAAAGTAGTCGGCTAAATAGTACACCGTTACTCTACTTCCAATTCAATTCAATTCAAAATACTTTTTTGCATACAAGAATAAAACGTGTAATAAGTATCAGTAATTTTATAGTTTAAGCGATAGGCGAGCTCTATTTCTAACTAGCCAAAATGTAAACTCTGCCTAAAGAATGCTAGGTACCCTAAATATTTATTCTTCGATTTCTTCCACAAAAAGTAATAATTAGAGCCTAATATTATAACCTTTATACGATCATGTTTTCAAAACGTTTCACCCATTTAAGTATGAGAATTCGGTGGTTAACGGTAATAAAAGAAATTACCAAATACTAACTTTTCCTTGTTTTTTTTTTTCAAAAAAAAAAGAGAAGAAAATTGGGAGTTGAACTCTTTAGAGTACCATGTGATTTATTGGAAACTCGGCTTCTTATGGAGGTAAGAATTGTTGTTGTTTACATTGAGCCGTTTCACAAAATTAGGTACTCTTTTTTGTATTATGCCTTTATGGATTGTTGTTTTTTTGTAATTTCGAGCGATGTTAATGATGTTATTGTAAGTGATGTTTTTCGTTGTTTTTTTTTTATTAGGTCTTAGCTTTCCTCCAGATGGCGCTGTCCCTGTCACCATAGATAAAATGTGTTTCGTTGCAATCAATGTCAAAGTGGTTTTTCGTTTGTTTGGAATCGGTGCAAATTTTGTCCTTGATTCTGTTGCTATAGAATACGACAGTGCCATCTAGAAATATTATTGAACACTAAATTTGACATAAGGAAAAACGCTCATTATGTTTTTTGGTCTAATTAAATAAAAGGATTGCCAATAAACTTGCAGAATTCAATTGTTTTAAAGATTTATTTCTACACTCATACACAATCCTGATTATGAACTCAAAAATTGTGCAAAATGTCAATTTTTTTTCACGAACGTCTCTCGTACAGAAAAACAATTGTTTAAAATAACAGTTTTCTTAACAAAATAACACAGTGGGTCTGAGGTTTTAATAGGGAATGGTGTGAATGATATACATACTTATGACCAAACCCATGCACTGTGGACTACGATTGATTTTAATGATGGCAGAACTTGTGACCAGACCCTTGTCTCACATGCGCGATGAACTGCTGGATGGATTTTGTGCGTTAATTATTAATTTAATATTTACTGCTTTTTTGTTTATTAAAAGTTTTGTTCTGGGAAAATGTCTGAGAGCATAATATACTGAGCAAATATAATGACGAAAAATCAAAACGAACCAGTAAAATCCAGAAAAACTTCCGACAATGGGAAAGAAAACCAAAAGCTTTTACGGTAGAGGGCGCTGAGTGTTTGTGTCTTCTCACTGTGCTGATAGATGTCATTTTGGGTAGTAATTTGGTGAATAATGTAAATAATAATTAAAATAGGGGTAAAATATTTACGAAACACAATGTTTGAAAAGTTGTTTGTTGTATCTATTGTCTTTGAAGTTGTTTCGAAATCAGTTTCTTAAAAATGATTGGCACATAACCTAGAATAACTAGACAATTTATTGTTTAGTATCTTTAATGCTTTTTGTGACTTTTTTCTCAACATTACATCACTAGAAAATTTTTAAGTTCCCTTTCCTTTACATCCAAAAGCCACATAAAACGCCCATTGCTTAAACTTTTCAATGAAAATGGGAAAATGTTCAATTATTTGTACGAGTATATGTTGTCAGTTCAGCTAACAGCTAACAGACACAAATACACAGTGCCCTCTATGCAGAACTAATTTGGGAGTAAGCATCCCTATTGTTACCAAGATCTTATGGATTGGAAAATAGTTGGGTAACTTATTGCAGGAGTGCTGTAGATAAAGTAGTGTATATCGGACGGACGGACGGACGGACAGACAGCGTAGCTCAGAGGATACATGTATACTCTAAGCAGCGGAGGCTTAGTAATAGGGCCCCGTTTGGCATCCTTTGGGTACGGAACCCTAAAAATAGTTCCGTCAATTTTCCTGATTATCGCTACCACTCAACACACTTTCATATCTTAGCGGTGACCAGAATACGGACAAACAGTAAACGCGCCAGAATAAGACCGCGCGCTGCCGTGAATGCACCGTGAAGTCCACCACTTCCTCTGCTTCACCACCTCAAATACCTAAAGATCAGCTTCTCACAGTGCCTTAAAGGGTTGCACAATGCTAAAATTCAGTCCTGCTCTAACGCGTTTGTTTTTTAACTCTCTATCCTGCTCTAATCAGATGCCGCGCACGCAAAACTTTAGTTATTTTGAAATCGCGGCTCCATTAGGACATTAACCAATATTTCTTTATGTTATAAAGATGGTTTTTTCTAGTAAGTATCTGCGTGTGTTGGTTTCGATTCAATCGGTTTTGAACCACGGAAACTGAATCGCTTTTTTCGTGAAATTCATATATTTTTTAAAAGTAATGTAATTAATAGAAGATTGAAAGTATGTATATTTATAAAGTGTAATTAACAATTGTCTTGAGGAAAAAAACACGCCATATTTTTTTTAAATTTTTACTGTCTACATTGACGGAACTGAATCCAATACAAAACTGATGTTTAGCATTATGGTGTCTCCGGTTTACCACAATTAAAATATTGAGTCAAGCATAATTACAATCAAACCTTCGAGTAAGAATAACCAAATACTTAATTAGTTTATGAAACTGGCACATAAAGAGGTTATTAAAACACGAGGGTGAGTTTAAAAAACGAGCCGTAGGTGAGTGTATATTATTATAATAGGTGAGTGTATATTGTATCGTTCTTTAAACTCACACTCGTGTACATTATTAGGAATACGGGATTCACCGTGTTTGGTTTTTATATTTCCCGAATTTTCGGCAGAGTCATTCCGCGACCATGGCAGATGAAACTCTGCCAAAAATTCGGGAAAATATAAAAACCAAACACGGTGAGTCCCGTACTCCTAATAATGTTTTCAATGCAAGTGCTCGTAAAGGCCCACTTTTTATGCATCAAAACCGAACAGAAAGTCGATTATTTTGCCCTAGGGCTCTATTATTATTATTTTTTTTTGTTTATTTACAATGGTTGGCTAACCTGCAGCCTTTCCTGTATACCATAAATGTTATACTTTTTTTCCACTGTTTAACGGCTCTGGATACAGTCCTATTGAGCCAATCATAATTTAAAGTTCACAAGATTATATTTATTTTATTTCCCCACACTGCATTGAAAAACGTAGTATGATACGCGGGCGTAAGAGCAATAAATTACTCGGTTACGTTTGAAACGCCCTTGTAGCATAAACTACTATTATAGTGACCGTGTAAATTTAAAATCTAATCACACTCGTGTTTTCATAACCTCTTTATGTTCCAGTTTAATTTATGAAAATTCACACTTGATGACATTAAAATAAAAGCTAAATTACTTTACTTTCAGATACAGCACTTTTCCCGATACATCCGAAACAAAGAACTGTTAATGACTATATATAACTTTTTTCCTGTCGATGGAACAATGCTTTACAATGTGAGATGTATTTTACACTATTTATTATTGTAGATTCACAAATGTAAAAACAATATAAAAATTTTTTTTTTTTCAGATAGGAGCAGCAGTATTGACGTACTACATAATTTTGATTCAACTAGATACCACAGCGATTATCCAAGAATCTCCCGTTAGTACTGAAAGAGGATTAACTTTGGAGGACTTCGCAGTTAACGCAACTGATTGATTTTGTAATAAAATATTTGATAATTATTTTATGACACACGCACACACATATACATATACACCCTAATCACCTGACACTCAACATACTCATAATAACAAACCTTTGAATCATAAATACAGATAATTGCGAATCCTGTATGTAATTTAATCATATTACATAATATATAATTGTTATGTTCCAATTTTTAATAAACCTATGTTTAGTGTAGCATAATCAAATCTGTTATTGGCACAAAAGGATGATATCATGTTTAAGTAATCTGAATTTACTTGTGTGGATTTTTGTTTATGAATAAAATAAATAAACAATTAATGTTAATATATAAAAATCGAACAGCTAGTCCCGAGGCATCCGATTGCGCTAACTAGTCAGTGTTTTTGCATTGGCTTGACTATTTGCATCTCACTCCCGCTTACAAGGTATTCTCTATGTAGTTCCTCTTTGGGAAACACATACGAGTGTAGCAGGGACTAGACGGGGTCTAGACGAAAGTTATCAAATTTGATCTCTAGGTTCTCATTCTATGAATTTGACACATCTGGCAGGTACAAGAACGACACACGTAAGTTTTCCTGTGAGCGTGGACACTGGTACAACCTCAGAATAAGAATATCTGAGGGTACAACACAGCGAACTGTCAAAATGTGTTCATATGAAGGCGGCTTTAGTTCGTCAACTGTCCACCGGCAAACTTACGTGTGTAGATCTGTAATCCCATACATAAACATTGTTTAAAATATAGTACAATAAACTTTATTATGCCCGACCGGTTTTGCTGTAAAGCAGGGGTCGGCAACCTTATGACATAGGAGGGCCACAAATGTTACCAGAGGATCAGCGAGGGCCGCATATAATAAATAACGTATTAGTCAATTTCGTGTCATATTTATTGTACTTTAAAATATAATTTATTATTAAAATGTAATGCAATTTTTGCGGCTGGATTTGACTTGCATTTTAGACGTTGAAATGCGCAGTATTAGGTCAAAATGTGCATCCATTAACTGAGAATAATGCTTGCTTTTTCGTGAGTTCAAAATAGAAAATGTCTGCTCACACAAATATGTACAACCAAACACAGTTATCATGCAGCGATTGGAAACCTTGAGGGCCGCACCGAAGTGGTTCACGGGCCGCATGCGGCCCGCGGGCCGCCGGTTGCCGACCCCTGCTGTAAAGCATTTTCTAGGGCCTTTTACAAAACCTAATTAACTCGCCTACTCGTTTTTTAATAGTATACAAAAGTGTTTTAATAACTAGTTATGTACAGTTATTGACCCTTCTTCCATATTTAGTTTTTTCGTCATGTACAATTTAGGCACTATTATATACATTTCATGTAGTTGTACCATTTGATCTCTTATATACTATACGGCCAAAGAGCTTAAAAATTATCGTGCTGTATACATATCTGTGCTGTATATCGTGCTGTCACCGAACAAACTGACCATTTAGAACGATTATTCCGAATATTTCATGTCCTAATTATCATGATGGAAATGAAAGATGATCAGGAAGGGATGTTTCCTTCCGAAGGATATGTCATAGGACCGACAGTTGTGTCGATTCGGCGCAACACAACTGACAAGACATACTGACTGTCACCGAACAAACTGACTATTTAGAACGATTATTCCGAATATTTCATGTCCTAATTATCATGATGGAAATGAAAGATGATCAGGAAGGGATGTTTCCTTCCGAAGGATATGTCATAGGACCGACAGTTGTGTCGATTCGGCGCAACACAACTGACAAGACTAACCTTATTTTGAGCGTCCCGTCTTTGTCTTTTCCATACAGAAAGAAAAGGACAGAACACTTAAATTAAGTTTAGTCCTGTCAATTAAGTCAAGTTGTGTTGCGCCGAATCGGTGTTACTATCACGTAAATGGATGTAAAAGCAAAGGCAAAAATCCTTTAAAAATGTATGTTAGTATAAAATAGCGGCAACTTTAAATAATTTACCAGTACCACACAATATCACGATTTGTTAAACATAAAATACACTAATCTAATAGACACCATCGCTGGTCGTTGACCTCTGATAGCTTCAGTGGCACAGAACACAAACTAAATGTGAACGGTCGAGACCACGCTATGGAGTGATTGATCTGCGTTGATAAGCGCATAGCTTGAAAAAATATTGTAATTTTTGGTACAAATTCAAGGTATGTTTTCGTGTATAATTTCATACCCTAAAGGAATTCTTGTAACAAGAAGCTTTCTCCATACATGTATTAGAACTTGATGTATGTTTGTTTCTGTAATCCCTGTGAACGAACAGATAATTAATGTTAATAATAAGCAAGGATTAAATCTGAAAGGTCGCATTGGTTGAGGTTTCCGTATTGATGTCGTCGGCACATCGTAGAATTAGGCATATCATGATCTGCCTGGGTAGATCATATTTCTGTAAACAATTTTTTTAACTTGTAAACCTAACACGCTCCTCCTTGCTCTGCTCGTTATCGCACCTATTTTTGACTTACATATGGTGAAAGATTTTCGATATCATGCTTTACGATCTGCCTAATTCTACGATCTACCCACGACATTGATATGAGGAAGGGGCTTATTGAATTCCGAACGGTATCATGGAAATCCGACTAGGTGACCGCCATCTTGAATAACCATCCACTGCAAAGTGACTAAATCTGTTCTCTTCACCTATGAATAGATACGATTATAGGATACACAGTTTGTATGGCATATAGTGTAATATAATAAGAGATATGCTTATGGCATAAGGTAACTTAAACCATTAAATTTAGGTAAAGAAAGTGAAAATAAATAAAACTGAACAACTCCGAAGTAACCTCATTTTTCTGCGCTGTGATTGGCCAAATTCATTTTAATACCGTTTAGATAAACAATCAGCGCCTAGTATTTATTCTTTTGCATTGTTTTAGGCAAAGTATCTCTGCTATGCGGCCGTGAATGTTCCCAACCTTCAATATTGTAGATTAGCGACAATAAAGCTGAACAGCTAAGACCATTTGCCTTAGTTTATAAGAATAAAAAAAAATGACGCGCATCATTTTCTCAAAATTTTCATAAAATTATTATTTGAATTTATTATAAATAACTTGTAATTTTTTTTATCTTATGCATACAAGGTGTTGTTGATTTATGCCGCGAAATAAATTCCGGAGACTTGGTAAGAAAATCGAAATACTGTACATACTTATTATAAAGAGGTGTCTCAGGATCGTAGCAGATGGAAATCTGTAGTCTCTGCTTACCTTTGGGAGATAAGCATGAGTACATGTATGTATGTAGGTATACTTTGACTAGAAGAAGAAATATGAGTCGCTCTGATTGGTTATCCAAGCAGTGTTATAATAAATTGGGTCAATCACAGCGCAGAATCGTGTTGTTATAATATATAAGGTCTTTCAATTTAAATGGAAAGTAATTTAGGAGGTGATTCAGTATCGTTATTACATCACATTCCACTGCAAAGTACTTTTTTTTGCGCGAACTTTTTCTACACTTGTCCATACAAACTGAGTCAGCTGATCGGACCACTCTGTACTGAGAAGTGAAAAAAAATTTCGCGCAGAAAAACGTGCTTTGCAGTGGAATTTGATGTATTAACGATACTGAATCACCTCCTAAATTACTTTCCATTTAAATTGAATGACCTTATATATTGTAACGTTGGTTTTTACCATCGGACAAACAATGTATGTACTTATGAAACCATTTTTGATGTTGTAAAACAACCTTATTAGATACAGTACGAGTAAATACAATTATTATTTCCTAACCAAGTTCATTAAGGCAAATTAAAATTAAGTAATGGTTTTGTTACTTTGTTTCAATTTTATTCTGAACGAATCTAAGTATCTCCAACGGCTGCTGAAGTGTAAATGGAAGCAATTATTTCACAACAAACGCATTTGGAACGCTCTACAATCTACATCGACACAGTCTAATGATAATGAAGCTTATATCCACAAATCTGCCATGGTGACGTCAGTTAGACGTGCTTTATTTTATTAGCAAAGGGAAATTGATATTATGGGGAGTTCTAGTGTAATTTTTTCGGAACTCTTATTTTAATTCTTTAAGGCGATATGCGAAAATAATACGGGTGTTTCTTTTCTGTGTATTTCATGAAATACACGGAAAATTTGAATAAATTTCTGGTATCTGCATTTTGACTATACAGGGTGGAAAAAATTTAAGGGCCCTGGAGGGGAACTACCTTAAATCCTTTAGTTAGCTCATTTTACTGAAAGGAAACATTCCTTTATTTTTTAAAAGAAACAAAACTGCATTCAAAGATATTCTGAAATTCGCTTGTCTCACCCGGGAATCGAACCAACTAAAAATAAAAATAAAAAACCCGCGCTATTTTATCATACGAATCGGTAGGATTATTGTTCAGAATAAAATTTGTCGAATAAACATTTGGTCTTACACTCATCTGTTGTACGAGATACTCATGAAATTAAATATTTATTACAAGTTCTTTGTTAACAATACCAAGTACTGTTCACCTGTAACAAGTAAATGACACATTATAATTTTCTTATCTCTCTTACATCCAAAGACATCGTATGAAGTACAAGCTTGCTAATGTTATTTATCTTAAGTACCTTGTTGAATACTTTAATAAGAAAATCGTTAAATGGTAATAATCAATGTATGCAGAGTACAATTACTTCTTGCACTAGGCGTACTGACGAAAAGTTTAAAAAAGGAACGTATTTTTTTTGCAACGCGGAGCAACAAATTTGAAGTTCGAACCATAACTTTCAACATTTTTAAAATCGATAAAAGTATTCGTTCGAAATTCAAATTGTGTTTTGTTTTGCTTTCATTCCGTGCTGTAATTGTGTAATAATGGCGTATAATTATTACTTTACAAGTGAACAGTACTAGGTTTTGTAAATAAAGAACTTTTAATAAATATTCAATTTCATGGATATCTCGTACAACAGATGAGTGTAAGACTTTAGTTTAGTAGACAAATTTTATCCTGAACAATAATCCTACCGATTCGTATAATAAAATAGCGACGTTTTATTTTAAAAAATTTTATTTGGTTCAGTTCCCGGGTGAGACAAGCAAATTTTAGAAGATCTTTGAATGCAGTTTTGTTTCTTTTAAAAAATAAAGGAATGTTTCCTTTCAGTAAAATGAGCTAACTAAAGGATTTAAGGTAGTTCCCCTCCAGGGCTCTTAAATTTTTTCCACCCTGTATAATCTAGGGTTTTGAAATTGGAAAACATATTTGGATACATTTTCCTGGATAGAAATAATTGTTGAAATGAGGTCTTCAAACACACTTTTTCTCCTCGTTTGACGAATAGGAACCATATACAGAACTCAAACATATTTTTTTAGGTGTGTTTCAACAATATCTAGAGATTTGATATTTGAAATTTTGCTAGCTATTTTAGTTTTTTTAATAAAAATATAAAACCAACTTTTTTCCCTTTTGCCCTGAATCCGCCCCTCTCGCACTGCGCGATTTTTCGCTTGGAGTGACAGTGACAAAAATAAAATTCACACAGCCTCTTAATACCAATAACAAAACTATGTTTGATATTTAATAAACATTTTAAAGATGCTTCGCTATCGCCCTCACATCCAAATTTAATTTTCGTCTGCGTTTCTTTACCGTAACGATATTAAATTATACTGTGTGGTTGCGTGGAGTCATTGACTGCGGTGTGTGTCAGTGCGTCATCGTGTGACTTGTGCGTCAATATTGTGCGTCAATATCAGTGGCGAGGGGTGGAATTATGACATTGATAAGCTGACCAAAAGAAAAAAAATGGCCAAGTGCGAGTCAGACTCGCGTACCTAGGGTTCTGTATTGTGGATGATAAATTAAATTTTGTCATTACTTTTTGTGAATTTCTCAAAAATTTAAAATAAATAATAAAAAAAAATCCTGTAATCTTTACGTAAACAAAACACATAGTACCATGATTTATTTCATAATTTTTGGTCCACCAGTTTCGGAGATAAGGGGGGAACATACATTTTTTTATGGTTTTTCAAGGATTTCTCTAAATAGATACAATTAAGTGTAGACAAACTATATTATTTTTACAATCAACTTTATAATAAGTGTAGACAAACTATATTATTTTTACAATCAACTTTATAATACCTATGATTTGATATCCATATTGTATTTTTATAAAATATTTTTCAATAATTATTTTAATTTTTTTATATTTCTCATTAGTGCTCAATTTTTTTATATCACCATAGTTTTCCTGTAATTGGCCAGTTATGATCTATAATCGACATTTTTTTTATGTTTTTCGGTCTAACAATTTTGGAGATAATTTTTTTGACACCGTGATATGTGGGCAGATTAATGCTATTTTTGTGCCAAATTTCATGTCTTTATCATTAACGGTGCTAAAGTTATGAGGCTGACATACGGACAGAGGGACAACGGAGTCTCACCATAAAGGTTCCTTTTGTACCTTTCAGGTACTACGGAACCGTAAAAAAACACTCACCGCGTGCTACAAGCGCCAATTCTAAGAATTATTAATTAAGACAATGCCCCCCTTTCACCATAAAAAAGCAGATGTTTTGATGATGACAGTGGCTTTGAAGTATGATAAAATCAGTTGAATGAACTCAATATGAATTAAAGTCATTCAATAAACAAATATGTGAGATAAACACAGTAAAATAAACAAAAACCGGTGAAAACTAACAATTACCTCGCTAAATCACAAAAAACTAATCAATTCACAAGTACGCACATAAACAACAAAAATGCCACCGTTACGTTCTAAATAAATATTCGAACTTCCGAAAATATCAAACCGAACTACACTTCTTATTAAAAATGTCTAACTCGCGATATATTTTCTTATTGCATTCCCGTTTTTAAATTTGCAATAATATCACCTGCACTTATCTACGCATCAGAAAGAGAAAAAAGATGTAAAACACGTTTTAATTAGAGAGATAGAGAAAAACTTAACCCGATCGGCATCAGCCAAGCCACTAAAATGGTAGCGTCTGGCAAACAATTCGCGGCACCCTCTGAGTACGGAACCCTGAACCTGAGTAAAATCTTAGCCGCTACCTATATGTTTCCTAAAATCTTTACGTAATCATGGTAATCGATCACCTACCATGATATTTTTCATACTTTTTAGTCCTCTTGTTTTGGAAATAAGGGGGGGGACAAGATAACGTTATTAAAGCTACATTTTTGAGCTTTTTATGGGTTTAATTTTTTTTTATTGGTATTGTTTGGCGTGATAGAGGCGATAGTAAAACGTATTATTATTAATTATTAATTACTATTAATATTGTTATTAATTATATTACTATTAATAACGGCTGAAGCTGTAGACCCCTGTGATTAGGGTTGCCAGATGGAACAATTAAAAAGGAGCAAAAAAGGAAGACTTCAGAAAAAATAGGAGGACATACTTAAATAAAACGGCATACTTCATGTTTAATTTTTTTTTTATATTTTCCGGGATTACCTATTTGAGCAGATATTTGTAAGTTTTGCCAGTGTAACATGTGTGGTTTTGCGTATAGTGCAAGCCGAATGAGTGAATCCCAACTAACACACAAGCTGCTTTATTCGCTTCTGTAAATCCTCTTGGACGCAAAAGAGGGTTATAAAAGCGGTGAAATTTACTTGTAGACATAGAAAAACGTTAGCTAATGCTCTCAGCAATTGTTGAAGCTTTGAGGTGCAGAAAAGAGTTAGTAAATGCTATTTTAGCGATTTACAACTCCAATAGGCAGTAATAGTATGCTTAGGAAATATAAAAGTGTAATCATAACGCCAATGTATGGCAGCCGTATATCCGATATTACTAACTCCGATACAAGAATTAAGCACGTACAGTTGAGTTTAAATACTCTCGTAGAGTTACATAATGCTTAAATGGAGTCTATTAGAGTTTATGTTCTCTTAATTCAGTTAGAATTTGCCATTTTAGACCAGTGACACAAGAGCGATTTATATTTCTATTATACGTGACATCGCCGTATAGGTGCGAGTAGGACTCGTGCCTTGAGTGTTCCGTACACACTTTATCAATGAAATTCATGTTTTTTGTTAAATTAGCTTTTCAAATAATTTGTAATAGTTTAAAATAATAATAATAATAATAATATGATGATGATGATGATGATGATGATGATGATGATGAAGATGATGATGATGATGATGATGATGATGATTATGATGATGATGATGATGGTTATGATGATGATGATGATGATGATGATGATGATGATGATGATGATGATGATGATGATGGTGATGATGATGATGATGATGATGATGATGATGATGATGATGATACGATACGATACGATACGGTACGGTACGATACGATACGATACGATACGATACGATACGATACGATACGATACGATACGATACGATACGGTACGATACGGTACGATAAGATACGGTACGGTACGGTTCGGTATGGTACGGTACGGCACGGTACGATATGATACGGTACGGTACGGTTCGGTATGGTACGGTACGGTACGGTACGATAAGATACTGTACGGTACGGTACGGTTCGGTATGGTACGGTACGGCAATGTACGATATGATACGATACGATACGACATGGTACGGTACGGTACGGTACGAAGAAGTACGGTACGGTACGGTACGGTACGTTACGGTACGGTACGGTACGGCACGATACGGTACGGTACGGTACGGTACGATACAAAAAGTACGGTACGGTACGGTACGGTACGGTACGATACGGTACGATATGATACGATACGATATGACGTGGTACGGTACGAAGAAGTACGGTACGGTACGGGTACGGTTCGGTACGGTACGGTACGGTTCGGTACAATACGGTACGATATGATACGATACTATACGACATGGTACGGTACGGTACGGTACGGTACGAAGAAGTACGGTATGGTACGATACGATACGGTACGGTACGATACGGTACGGTACGATACGGTACGGTACGGTACGATACGGTACGGTACGATACGGTACGGTACGGTAGTACGGTACGATACGATACGTAATATAACCGACACCGACCCGAAATATATAGATGAGATAACAGTATTTATATTTAAATTATCATGTCTATCAGTACCTATTATTTATATTTATAAAACAAAAAACATTAAAAGCTTTTATAGTGTATTTCATTTTAAACCATTATATATTTGCTACCGTACCCTAAAATTTTATGATCGATTGCTATCAAGGCCATGATTTGGCTTTATACACCGCTATCATATTGCTCTAAAACTTAGTCACCTACTTTCTACGTCCTAACGACGTATGAAATGCTCAAAGAAGTTACATACTCCTAAGAAATATTCCGCCATTGTTATTTTTATTTTGTTGAATTGGTTCATCGAAATTATCGTTTCGTTACAGATATTGACGACAAAGAATGAAAGAATTTTTAAAAAGAATGAAGGAGTACTACATTGCTGCAGTTGCAGCCGATAATTTAGAAAATAAACGAAATATCTAACCTAACCTCTTTGCACATTTCTCTAATTTTCAATCTTCTTTCACATTATTAGGAAGGCGTATTAAAAACGAAGTGGAAAACTATATATAGAATACCAGTAAAATTATCTTCGTAAGGAAATTTCACTCACAACACACATAATACTATACCATGGAAAAAATAACATCCAATTTATTTGCGTCGCATATCGTTCACTTTATTTGTATCTTACACCATTTTAGGTTAAGTTTTAAAATGAAAGAGTTCGCAAATTAAACATTTCAAGGAAAAAAAGAGATGGAACATGACTCAAATCGCAAATAGAAATACAAGGTAGTTAGTGGACTCCCAATGACGTATAAATCGCTCTTGTATTGCGTTTTGGACTCCTCAGTGTGTATAAATCGCTATTGTAACCCTCTTATATTGACGAAATCGCAAATAGAAATTAAAGGTAGTTAGTGGACCCCGAATGACGTATGAATCGCTCTTGTATCGCTTTTTAAGCCCCTCGGTGTGTATGAATCGCTATTGTAACCCTCTTGTATTGACGAATGCCGCTTAATTTGTGCCCAAATGGACATATAGCGAAGGTATATCGGGAATATATCCGGATATAAAGCCAGTTCGTATTTCATCAATACTTAACGGCTTACGCTCTATCGCTCATGTATTTCTCAGTTTGGTTAGTTGGGATGTGACAGCGATAGTGCAACTCCATGCGATAGAAAAATCCAGCGCCGTCGGCGGTGCTCGCAAAATTTTAAAAAGGAGGACAATTGATAGGTGAGGGAGGACGGGACAACAAATTTTGAAAAATGAGGACATGTCCTCCTTTAGAATACCATCTGGCAACCCTACCTGTGATAGACAGACAGACAGACAGACAGGAGAGGCTTAGTTATAGGGTCCCGTTTGGCACCCTTTGGATACGAAACCCTAAAAAAACTAAGCTTGGCAATGCCTTATCCCTTGGCCACAGCTTCAGAGAGGCGTGCCAAGCGGTTCTTCTGGCGACGGCGCCGGCGGAGAGAACAAATGTATGAAGTTGTGTAGAGCCGGCCATGGGTCGCCGTTCGCAAGTCTTGTCCGGCTTCGAGTGACTTGCGCTCTCGCGACGGCGCGTGGCGGTGTGCAGGGAGGCGGGCGGTTGAAACAGTGATCGAGCGCATAGGACGAACCTAGTGTCGAGCTCTTTGAGCAAGCGAGCGCGCTATACATGAAGGCGCCGACGGGTGTTGTGGCGGGCAAAGCCCGTCGCAAAAACCGCCTGGAAGCGCAGCAAGAGGCGCCGCCAGAAGCCTGAAGCTGTGGCCCTGGCGTTATAAAAGTTTGAAGAGCTTTTTTTGCCCCTCACGTCTACATAAGTCAAAAGTTTCCTTCCGCATCGCGCCGCAGTTGCACGTGGTTATACTTGCCCCAGGACCTGGGATAAATTATACGTGATTTGTCTGCGGTTTTTGTATGAAACTGTGCCTGACAGGATTTTTATTACTTTTTACAACGCAGTCTTGCTCAAGTAAAGGCTCAATATCAAACTAAATGCACATTTTATTTGTGAAAGAAAATGGTATTCATTGCCAAAAAATAGAAATTACAGATTTAGTTTAACAAAAACACATTAAAACAATATCATAAAAAGTACATTATAAAACGTAAACAAAAATTAAAATTAAAAATGAACAAAATTAAACTAAAAAGGTTGAATAGAAATTAAAACTAAAGATATTATGATGTTTTGGCAAATCGTAGCATGCTCATCATCAGCCGTCAGATAAAAATTGTCATATTTAAAATACAAATAAATATATGTTATAAAAGAGGAGATATGACATTTGTCGATCTAAAAACATGATTTCATTATCAATAAAAGCTATAAATCTAAAGATTTGCGATAATTTCTAACATACATTACTTAAAGATTACTAGCTGAAAGGATTTTTAATTACAATTCCTAATGTAGCCGCAAACTCAATATAACTGTTGATTTAAGTAGGGTAGATAAATTAAAAACAAAAGCTCTGGTGCAAGACGAAAGTTTAGCTTGATACTGGACCATATTCCGGCAGTTGTATTTTGTAATGGTAAGTAAGTTTTAGTTTAGTTTAAATTTAGAATATTGTTATCGGTAATTATTTTGTCTGACGACAGTTTCTGTCTTTAAAACTATGCAAAAAATTGTCCAGAAATAGTCATACATAGTCTACAAGGTGAAAAAAAAATGTCCTTTCATAATGCCGAAATTATAGGTAATAGATTGGTGAGGATTATGGTGAGTCACGGTGTGATCCTCACCACTCATGCGAGCAAACGGCGCGTAGTATCAGCTTGGTTTTAATTTCAAAATTAGCCTATACATATAAATAGTCATGATGCCATGGCGAATCTTAAGAGGATGGCATACCCTAGCAACTTTTTTTACTACCCGTCCAGCACAATAAGTCTAATGGCAAAGACCTTATGAAAAGCAAATGCGATTATATGTTGGCTCTTTGGCCTCTTGTTCTTGGACGCGTAATACTAGTGATCACGCAGCGAAACAACAAAATGGTGTGTTTTTAGCTAATACTGAAATATTTTGTAGGGAAAAAAATTTGGGATTTAGGTAACATCCCTTCATATTTCTATTGCCTATTTTATAAAAAAAAAACAAGTTGACCCTATTACTAAGCTTCTGTTATCTGTAGGTCTGTCTGTCTGTCCGTCCGTCTGTTTGTCACTGGGGTCTACCTACAGCATCAGCCGTTATATTAGGATGCCAGTTGAAATTTTCACACAAACGGCGTGTCTATTACTTCGGCAGAAATTTTCAAAATGTATACACTCTTAAAATTGATAAATATTTAATTAAAATGATTTTTGTAAAAAACGACGGTTTTTACATAAAATATTGACTAAAAATGACAGGAAATATAGGATTATTATTAAAAGATATTTAAGAAATCAATCTGGTCACCCCACGCGTGCCTTCTGTACTGGGCCGTACTGTAAGTACGAGTAACTAGGCAATAAAATAAAATAGGAGTATTGCATTTCAGCGAAAATGTTTATTGCTGTTTGCTTTAACTCTTTTATTCAGCGTGCTACAAAATGTATTTACAAAGGATTTTAAAAATTGAAAACACACAGGCATCCATTTTCCGTGTTAAAAATTATCGTAACATGGAAAAGAGAGAAACTAGCTCTGTCACCAGCACAAGCACATAGTGTGACACAAAGACGGAGAACAATCGACTGAGCTTTTAAAGCAAAGCTTCACTTGCTCTTTTGTAGCATGTCTTTTCATTGTTTGCTAGTGAAGTGCACTATCCGTAGAAAATTATATTTGAAATCCGTATTCTATACTTTTTGTCTACAAATTCAAATTCAAATAGTTCATGTTGCAAAGTAGGTATATATAATACACTTTTTACACGTCAAATTCAATCTAATAAAAAAATATATGGTAATAAAATAATAAATGTACATGAACTAAATTAAAGGTTTATTTAATTTATGTAGCAATATATACGATTAAAATCATAGGTAAAATATATATTATACAAGGTGAAATCCAATCAACCACCCGAACCCATACCAGAGACCAGGTCAGGGATCAGGAACAAGGTTCAATGATCACCAACCGAACCCCCAGCACGAATCCAGGCGGCCGACCAAATCCCATCCTATATACTACATACTAATAGGTTACATATATAAATACATGCCTACCTCCGCCCATTCGATTAATCTTAAGAAGAAGGGCAAGAAATTTAGCAAGATCATGTCTTTTTTTACATAAAACTTATACTATACAAATGACTATAAGAAAATACAAGACAGCAACAACACTTATTTTATGCACAAAATAATATAAATTAATTAAATGAAGATTTTTTTTATGTAAAATAGATTCGAGCTACAAACTGGCGTGCGATAATGAGAATAACAGGGCTACAAAGCTTATTGCTCATTTTATTTATATACCACGAGGTATAGGCAATTTATTATAAAATATTTTATTTAATTATATTACAAAAATTTATATTACAAAAAAATATATAAGTTAAATTTTAAGAGGACATACATACTTAAGACATTCGAAAATCTGAAGTCGTGATTTCATTAACTTCGATCGATAGAAAAAAATCGCAAAGCCAGCTCTGAAAAAATCTTAAAATGGCCTTAAAGACATGTATTTTTAAATCTTAAAATTCGCGAGATTTAGCTTAAGGCAAATTTGTAGATTTTTTTTATTTTAATGTCCTTATGAAGCCACAAAATCAAAATAACTTGATGTTTTGCATGCGCGGCAGTTGATTAGAGCAAACAAAAGCGTTGGTGCATTTTTTACATTTAGGGTTCGAAGTTTTTTTGCCTTTATTTGCTTTTACTTATTTTTGTAACAACTATTGTAACATTGCAGTAGCAGCCGTTCGACAAACAATTTCTCTCGTCATCTATTGTAAAATTATAATATGTATGCAGGTAGCTATCGTCAGTATCAGTATTTATTTGTTTCTACTTTTGTGGGCATAATCTCATGCACGAATATGAGTAGTATTCACGAATTGTAGTATCAGGACAAACTCATGTGAGTTTATTGATACTATTCACCATGTAATAAAATAGTGTAAAATTATGAATAAATAAATAAAAAAAAAAAGTTCGAGTTCAAATGATTACGGAACCCTATAAATAATTATAGCGGCTGTCAACAACACGTTCATGCGACAGCAAAGACCGCCCGAGTGGTTAATTCTGTCTGGAGGCACAGCTTAGGTACTGTCCACTGGGCTTTGAGAACTAGCTTTCGATGGATTTTTCAAAAAGAATATGATGAAAATGGTTTTCAGATAGGGATAAAATGTTTGGAAATTTTCAATTCGTACGCTTACGAGAATCTACTGATACAACAATATCAAGCCTGACCAGAAAAATAAAAAAAACTGTTCATTTGCTTTTATGATTTTTATTTTATGATTGCCACACTCTGACAGCACACACGAAAAAAGAACACCACACTTTGACAGCAATCGACATAATGACGTTTTAAAGTTGAGGTTGCCAGTAGAAAAAATAAGTTAAAAAATTAATTCCGCAATATGGCGAGGTTTTTTATTTTCTTGGTCAGGCTTTAACTTTAATAACTAACTAGCTTTTGCCCGCGGCTTCGCCCGCGGTAATTAAGTTTTTGTATAGTCGTATCGAATCTGTAAATATTTTTAGTTTTAGTAGTTGACCTGACTTTGATTTGGAGTATTTAAAGTGTTTTTGGTTCTCATCATCTCTAATTTCATCGCTATGTAAAGTGTTTTTGGCGAGGCCGAAGATCAAGACACGTTTCCGTCTTTGCCGAGGCCGAAGCCCGAGCCATTTTGCAGATCGACACTATTTTTTGTTTTCTGAATTAATCCTCTGAATGTGTCTTTGGCTGTCCTTGATAACTGATTTAATCCCCTAGTATAGCATGTTTGGCGAGGCTAAAATCCGAGCCGCATTTCCAGTCGACACTATCTTTTGTTTTCTAATTAATTTTAATCATCTGCTTAAGTATCTTTGGCGGTCTTTGGCGAAGCCGAAGGCAGGGCTGCGTTTCCGAAAGACACCATATTTTGATCTCTGAATTAATCCTCTGCTAAAGGGTCTTTGGTGAGAAATTTCCAAACGAAATTTTTTTTTTGGTTACTGATTTGATATAAAAGTAGCGTATGTCCTATTTCAGGTCTAGAACTACATTTAAAGCATTTTCAGCCCTATCAGTTCGGGAGGTACGGCGTGAAGATGTGCATCACTTTTCTATAGGAACTTGACACCCAATTGCCTCTGAACTGATTAATGGGATAAAAAGTGGTCTACTATGTCCTATTCCAGTTCTAAAACTACATTTGTGCAAAGTTTCGCCTAATAGGTTAAGTAGGTACGGCTTGGAAGAGTAACAGTACATCACTTTTCTATAGGAACTTGACACCCCATTGCCATCATATGGGAACTGATTTATCTGTATATATAAAAAGAGAAGTCCTGACTGACTTACTGATTCATTCACTGACTCATTCACTGACTCATCAACGCACAGCCCAAACCCTTCGACCTAGAAAGCTGAAATTTTGCACAAAGCTTCCCTTTGTAATGTAAACAAGGAATAAGAAAGGGTTTTTCGAAATTCTACCCCTAAGGGGGTGAAACGGGGGTCCAAAGTTTGTATGGGGAAACAAGATTAGTTAGACTATTTTATTCGAGACTTCACAGGAGTACTCCTATTCATAAATGAGTAAACACGTGTTTCAGGTTTTTTCAGAATTCAACCCCTAAAAGGGGGAAATGGGGTGACAAAGTCTGAAAATCAACATGGGTATCGTTTGTATGGTTTATCGCGTCGCTGATTACGAAAACAACAACGATTTCTAAATCCAACGTAGTGAACGTGAAATAACATCATTTCCTGTTGGGGTGCGATGGGGTTGAAATTTTGAAATGTGTAAATATCAATATGGGTGTCGTTTTTATGGTTTTCTTGGACACTAATTACGAAAATTGCATCGATTTTGCAATTTAATGTAGTGGACATGAAAATTCTTCAAAGTATGTGTGCAAATCGGCTATAACAGACGGACAGACAGACAGCCACACAAGTGGTCCTATTAGGGTTCCATTTTTTCCTTTTGAGATATCTATCGATCTATATATCAACAATCTATCTATCTATCTATCTGTCTATCTATCTACCTATCTATCTATCTATATATATCTATATCCAAGCAAAATATTTTAGGAACGGAAGGTAGTACATCCCTAGGGGTTGGACCACGGGATGCCAAAAAAAGTTTTTTTTTTAATGTCAAAACTTTGACGGCCTGTATCTCCCAAACGGCTGGATATAAACCCATGTTGATGGGTGTCTAGGAAAAGGTCTGGACGAGATCTGTCTGCCGAAAGTGTCAAAACTTTACAGGCCCATATCTCCCAAACGGCTGATGCTAGACCCATGTTCATGGTACTCTAAGAAAAGGGCTAGGCGAGGTCTAGATGACGGTAAAAAAATAAAGAAAGTTTGAATGAAAGTTCGTTATTATAAAGTTCGTCTGTTTCGAAGTTAGGATCTTTAAATTTTGTGTTTAGACTGACAATTGAAAATTATTTTATACGTGTCTCAGCGTTTGTGATAATACCAACCTCGAAGGGGTGAAAAGGGGGATGAAGTTGTCTTTGGAAAGTCCTTCATTTTCAAAGTAAAATGACTAAATTTGTTATTTAGGCTGTCCGTCTGTCCGTCCGTATAAACGGGAGACTCGGTAAGTGGTCAAGACCAAGGTTCAATGACCCTTTTAGCGAAAAACACAAAATAAAATTTGTGCCCTATACTTTACAAATTTAAGGACAACTCCCAGTCAATTAGTATAGCAAACCTATTGTTTTTGTTGTGTTTTTACTCAAAAAGGGTCACTGACTACTTACCAAGTCTTCAGTATGTATTTTTGGCTATATAATTAGAAGTGACCCAATGTAGGTACCTCACAAATATTGCAAGTATTAGGGGTGTGTTTACTTTCGTAAGTACTTTCTAAGTCCAATAAAAGGAATAGAAAATGAGTGTTTTGATGTCCATAAAAATTTAAGGGATGAGTTAATGTTCTTTCGTCTTGCGGATGCACTCCTCTCATGTTAGGTACATCCAACTAATATTATAAATGCGAAAGTTGGGATGGGTGGATGTTTATTACTCTTTCACGCCGTAACTGATGAACCGATTGGGTTGAAACTGCACAAATGTTGTTCTAAACCTGGAATAGGACAAAGGCTATTTTATATCCGATAAATCAGTTCCCATATGATGGCAATGGGGTGTCAAGTTCCTATAGAAAAGTGATGTACTGTTACTCTTCCAAGCCGTACCTACTTAACCTATTAGGCGAAACTTTGCACAAATGTAGTTTTAGAACTGGAATAGGACATAGTAGACCACTTTTTATCCCATTAATCAGTTCAGAGGCAATTGGGTGTCAAGTTCATATAGAAAAGTGATGCACATCTTCACGCCGTACCTCCCGAACTGATAGGGCTGAAAATGCTTTAAATGTAGTTCTAGACCTGAAATAGGACATACGCTACTTTTATATCAAATCAGTAACCAAAAAAAAAATTTCGTTTGGAAATTTCTCACCAAAGACCCTTTAGCAGAGGATTAATTCAGAGATCAAAATATGGTGTCTTTCGGAAACGCAGCCCTGCCTTCGGCTTCGCCAAAGACCGCCAAAGATACTTAAGCAGATGATTAAAATTAATTAGAAAACAAAAGATAGTGTCGACTGGAAATGCGGCTCGGATTTTAGCCTCGCCAAACATGCTATACTAGGGGATTAAATCAGTTATCAAGGACAGCCAAAGACACATTCAGAGGATTAATTCAGAAAACAAAAAATAGTGTCGATCTGCAAAATGGCTCGGGCTTCGGCCTCGGCAAAAACGGAAACGTGTCTTGATCTTCGGCCTCGCCAAAAACACTTTACATAGCGATGAAATTAGAGATGATGAGAACCAAAAACACTTTAAATACTCCAAATCAAAGTCAGGTCAACTACTAAAACTAAAAATATTTACAGATTCGATACGACTATACAAAAACTTAATTAACGCGGGCGAAGCCGCGGGCAAAAGCTAGTCGGATATAAAATAGCCTTTGTCCTATTCCAGGTTTAGAACAACATTTGTGCAGTTTCAACCCAATCGGTTCATCAGTTACGGCGTGAAAGAGTAATAAACATCCACCCATCCCAACTTTCGCATTTATAATATTAGTTGGATGTACCTAACATGAGAGGAGTGCATCCGCAAGACGAAAGAACATTAACTCATCCCTTAAATTTTTATGGACATCAAAACACTCATTTTCTATTCCTTTTATTGGACTTAGAAAGTACTTACGAAAGTAAACACACCCCTAATACTTGCAATATTTGTGAGGTACCTACATTGGGTCACTTCTAATTATATAGCCAAAAATACATACTGAAGACTTGGTAAGTAGTCAGTGACCCTTTTTGAGTAAAAACACAACAAAAACAATAGGTTTGCTATACTAATTGACTGGGAGTTGTCCTTAAATTTGTAAAGTATAGGGCACAAATTTTATTTTGTGTTTTTCGCTAAAAGGGTCATTGAACCTTGGTCTTGACCACTTACCGAGTCTCCCGTTTATACGGACGGACAGACGGACAGCCTAAATAACAAATTTAGTCATTTTACTTTGAAAATGAAGGACTTTCCAAAGACAACTTCATCCCCCTTTTCACCCCTTCGAGGTTGGTATTATCACAAACGCTGAGACACGTATAAAATAATTTTCAATTGTCAGTCTAAACACAAAATTTAAAGATCCTAACTTCGAAACAGACGAACTTTATAATAACGAACTTTCATTCAAACTTTCTTTATTTTTTTACCGTCATCTAGACCTCGCCTAGCCCTTTTCTTAGAGTACCATGAACATGGGTCTAGCATCAGCCGTTTGGGAGATATGGGCCTGTAAAGTTTTGACACTTTCGGCAGACAGATCTCGTCCAGACCTTTTCCTAGACACCCATCAACATGGGTTTATATCCAGCCGTTTGGGAGATACAGGCCGTCAAAGTTTTGACATTAAAAAAAAAACTTTTTTTGGCATCCCGTGGTCCAACCCCTAGGGATGTACTACCTTCCAATTATATAGCCAAAAATACATACTGAAGACTTGGTAAGTAGTCAGTGACCCTTTTTGAGTAAAAACACAACAAAAACAATAGGTTTGCTATACTAATTGACTGGGAGTTGTCCTTAAATTTGTAAAGTATAGGGCACAAATTTTATTTTGTGTTTTTCGCTAAAAGGGTCATTGAACCTTGGTCTTGACCACTTACCGAGTCTCCCGTTTATACGGACGGACAGACGGACAGCCTAAATAACAAATTTAGTCATTTTACTTTGAAAATGAAGGACTTTCCAAAGACAACTTCATCCCCCTTTTCACCCCTTCGAGGTTGGTATTATCACAAACGCTGAGACACGTATAAAATAATTTTCAATTGTCAGTCTAAACACAAAATTTAAAGATCCTAACTTCGAAACAGACGAACTTTATAATAACGAACTTTCATTCAAACTTTCTTTATTTTTTTACCGTCATCTAGACCTCGCCTAGCCCTTTTCTTAGAGTACCATGAACATGGGTCTAGCATCAGCCGTTTGGGAGATATGGGCCTGTAAAGTTTTGACACTTTCGGCAGACAGATCTCGTCCAGACCTTTTCCTAGACACCCATCAACATGGGTTTATATCCAGCCGTTTGGGAGATACAGGCCGTCAAAGTTTTGACATTAAAAAAAAAACTTTTTTTGGCATCCCGTGGTCCAACCCCTAGGGATGTACTACCTTCCGTTCCTAAAATATTTTGCTTGGATATAGATATATATAGATAGATAGATAGGTAGATAGATAGACAGATAGATAGATAGATAGATTGTTGATATATAGATCGATAGATATCTCAAAAGGAAAAATGGAACCCTAATAGGACCACTTGTGTGGCTGTCTGTCTGTCCGTCTGTTATAGCCGATTTGCACACATACTTTGAAGAATTTTCATGTCCACTATATTAAATTGCAAAATCGATGCAATTTTCGTAATTAATGTCCAAGAAAACCATAAAAACGACACCCATATTGATATTTACACATTTCAAAATTTCAACCCCATCGCACCCCAACAGGAAATGATGTTATTTCACGTTCACTACGTTGGATTTAGAAATCGTTGTTGTTTTCGTAATCAGCGACGCGATAAACCATACAAACGATACCCATGTTGATTTTCAGACTTTGTCACCCCATTTCCCCCTTTTAGGGGTTGAATTCTGAAAAAACCTGAAACACGTGTTTACTCATTTATGAATAGGAGTACTCCTGTGAAGTCTCGAATAAAATAGTCTAACTAATCTTGTTTCCCCATACAAACTTTGGACCCCCGTTTCACCCCCTTAGGGGTAGAATTTCGAAAAACCCTTTCTTATTCCTTGTTTACATTACAAAGGGAAGCTTTGTGCAAAATTTCAGCTTTCTAGGTCGAAGGGTTTGGGCTGTGCGTTGATGAGTCAGTGAATGAGTCAGTGAATGAATCAGTAAGTCAGTCAGGACTTCTCTTTTTATATATACAGATAACTATATTTATTGAAAAAAGTAGTTACAAAATTTTTACAAAACTAAGAAGTGTCTAGCTTACTGATTTATTGTGAAGAGGTTACTCGAGGAATACTTTTAATAATCACAAAACTGTACAGCAAATATTTTAACGGATTTTTAGTACCCGAGCTAGACCGTAGGTATATGATTTGTACTGCAGGTGGCATCAGTGCCCCAACTACCGGAAGGAATGTAAAATTGTAAAGTAGGATAAACGGTAGTCCGGCCATTATTACAAAGGGAATGAGTAACAAATAAGTTGATGCAATACAAAAAAAAGTTAAATTTATTTGAAAAATAAACTTTTAACAAAAAAATAGCAACCGACTTCAATAGTAACAGCAGTCATTCACTAAAAAGTTAATAATAATTCTATAAAGACCGATGGTACCGAAGCAACACTTTTGCCGACTTCTTTCTTCCTGAAACGTTATGTTATCTAGAAGTCAGCGTTCTTATATTGGTTTCTATGTTGCTATATCGTAGGAAATACGCCGACTTCTAGATAACATAATGTTTCAGGAAGAAAGAAGTCGGCAAAAGTGTTGCTTCGGTACCATCGGTCTTTATAGAATTATTATTAACTTTTTAGTGAATGACTGCTGTTACTATTGAAGTCGGTTGCTATTTTTTTGTTAAAAGTTTATTTTATTTCACATTTTTTAGTGTTGCTGGGTTAAATTGTGAGGTATAGGTAGTTCTTGCAAACGTGGTGTTAATATGAAACGAAGTTCAAGTGATTATAAGTAGCCATGTTTGAGTAGCTTCCTGCTATCAGCACCCTAACACAACATGATTACCGCAATCTCGAGTTATGTGCTGTCATCCGTTGAAGAGTTCTACGGTGATGAAGCCAAGATCGAAATTCAGGTGGGTACACTGGCAATTTTCAGCAATGCCCTGCAAGGAGCACCCTAACACAAACTGGTTGCCGCAATCTAAAGTTATGTGCTGTCATCCGTTGAGGAGTTCTATGGTGATGAAGCCAGGATCGAAGGTCAGGTGGGTATTCTGATAATCTCCAAGTAATACCCTTGAATCAGCACCCTAACGCAGTGATTGCCGCAATCTCGAGTTATGTGCTCTGATCCGTTGAAGAGTTCTATGGTGAATATGTTGATGAAGCCAGGATCGAAGGTCAGGTGGAAGAATGTCGATTTTCAAGTAATACCTTGTAATCAGCACCCAAGTACATAGCGATTGCCTCAATTTCGAGAGATATGCTGTCATTTTCTGAGGAGTTCTGCTGCCTATCTCTGAAGACCTTCATCAGATAATGACCAAACCCAAAATGGGACCTACCTGGAAGTATACTCTTTCAAACAAAAAAAGAATTGTTCAAATCGGTTGGGAAATGACGGAGTTATGGAGTAACAACGCCAAAAAAAAAAAAAAAAAAAAAAAAAAAAGAAAACATACATTCGAATTGAGAACCGCCTCCTTTTTGAAGTCGGTTAAAAATAGTAGAAAAAAACAAAAATAATCTTAAAATTAGAACAGTTATATAACCAAAAAAACCAATATATGCGTCTAAATGTAAAGTGTAATGTGGGGTGATTGTGATGAAGTCTGATTAGAGCTGAAAAATTACCCCACGATAGAGTGTGTTGCACATAATTTTGTATGGCGACGGCTCCAATAGCGTTAATTGTGTCTTTGACTCGGCCAATCACTGCTGGCCTAGTGTCGCATGGCTACAGTACGAAGCAATGCTTTTTGCCCTTTTCAGTCTCTAGTGGCATTTTCGAATGACAATTTGTTAAAAATGAGTCTTCAATGTTTTTTTATTCGCCGCTGGCTGGAAGTATATTGTAAATCAATAGTTATCGACAATCAATAATTTTACAGCTTATTATCATTATCGATAAAATTATGGGGTAGTTCAGATCCCTTACAGATAATAATTCACCCGTTTTCATAACGTTATTTCGACAAATAGATTGGTTTTAATGTAATATAATTAAATAATCTATGTCTAATTATATTTTTAATCTATTAAAAAAAAACTTAAATAACAGATTAACAAACAATAAAAAAAAACTTAATTTAAGAAAATGTGAAAACCCAGGACACTAGCGGCATCAAACAAACATTTTTTTTAACTTATAGTAGAGAAATGGCCTTTTTCAGTGAAATGGATAAGAGAAAATATATATATTTTTTATATTTTTATTAAATTTGAGCTGCTAAAATAAATTTTGTATGCACATTTTTTTATTTTTCTATTCATCGCAAGCGGAGTCGTACAAAATTATTTATCTTATGTGATTTTTAACCTACGCTACAAGACGACGACGATTAAACATTTTACAATTTTTCCTTACACACAAACACACACTTACACACATACAAACACATGCAAATTAAATAATCTCACGGGTTTTACTTTGTTAAATTATGTCAAATTATATTTCAACTGTTTCTTTTGCGTTCTTATTTAGATAAAGAAATACGAACATGTTTAAAATTGTATAATTGGAAGCCTTCTTTCATTTTGCTACCTTCTTAGATGCGATTCCAGACCCCCTCGGGGCACTCAGTAATAAAAACTAAATAAACTATAGACTTATAAACTTTTAATAACAAAGACTCATAGACTTGAACTTTAATTTAAAAATTAATAGTTATTTAAGATACACGTGCGGAAAGTAAGGTTTTATACGAATAAGTGCCAAATTGAAAACACGAGCGCAGCGAGTGTTTTCATTGGCACGGATTCGGATAAAAAACTTTTACGCTCAAGTATCTTACAACATTTTTCAATGCATTTTGTGAGGAAATACAACAAAAAAATTAGTATAATAAAGAATGGTGTTTATCATAATTCAATTATTGCTAGAGCGCGCATACTTATAAATAATTGTTTTTTTTTGGACAGCAAAACCTCCTTGCATCTTTGTAATTTTTTAAATTTTATGACTTGCACCATGCACCACAGAGTCAAAAACTTGAAAAAATTACTTTATTTCACGCGTGAAATAAAGGATTTCAGTACTGTTTTATTTCACGCGTGAAATAAAGAGTCGGTTTCCGCATAATTTTGTTACACAAAAAAGAAAACTTTACGAGCAACTGCATTGAAAAAACTATTTAAATGAGGCTGGTTACTCTCTGTCTCCCTCTTATTATAACAAAGTTGTGAAGGCCAACAATAACATAAAGACACTCAAAAAAAAAGCTTTTTTTCATTATTTTTGGTTTGGCCATAAACGAGGAGTAGGCTTTAGAAAGTACCCATTTGGCAATAGTAAGGCCCTTAAGGCAAGTTGTTCCGCTAGAAAGATAATGAGCTCTCTTGTCTGGGATAGTGAAGGGGTGGTCATGATAGAATATCTCGACCACGAAGCTACTATTACGAGCTCTTTTAATATAGAACAAATAAAAATATTGCATAACGAAATTCGTGATAAACGGCGAGGCAAACTAGCAAACATTGTTTTGTTCCATCAAGATAATATCCCGGCTCACAGATTCACCGTTGCTGTGGCTGCAATTCGAGGCGCTGGCTTTGAAATACTTGAGCATCCTCCATATTCACCCAAACTTGCCCCTTGTGTTTTTTTTTCTATTTCCATGATACTCCACCTCAGAGGACAGAGATTCGACAATGATGAAGCAGTAGTCGTTGCAGTACAGGAATCTTTAGCAGCTCAAGACGAAGAGTTTTTTAAGAAAATAATTTCAAGCTAAGAAAAAAGATATTTCAAGTGCGTTATGGTAAAAGGTTACTGTATCGAAAAACAAAATTACATTTTATAAACGTTACGGGCAACATACTCATTCTCACTTTTTATTGATCGCCCTCTCTCTTGTCTGGGATAGTGAAGGGGTGGTCATGATAGAATATCTCAACCACGTAGCTACTATTACGAGCTCTTTGAATATAGAACAAATAAAAAAACTACATAACGAAATTCGTGATCAACGGCGAGGCAAACTAGCAAAAATTGTTTTGTTCCATCAAGATAATATCCCGGCTTACAGATTCACCGTTGCTGTGGCTGCAATTCGAGGCGCTGGCTTTGAAATACTTAAGCATCCTCCATATTCACCCAAACTTGCCCCTTGTGTTTTTTTTCTATTTCCATGGTACTCCACCTCAGAGGACAGAGATTCGACAATGATGAAGCAGTAGTCGTTGCAGTACAGGATTCTTTAGGAGCTCAGGACGAAGAGTTTTTTAAGAAAATAATTTCAAGCTAAGAAAAAAGATATTTCAAATGCGTTATGGTAATTACATTTTATAAACGTTACGGGCAACATACTCATTCTCATTTTTTATTGATCGCCCTCTCTCTTGTCTGGGATAGTGAAGGGGTGGTCATGATAGAATATCTCCACCATAGAGCTACTGTTACGAGCTCTTTGAATATGAAGGGTACAAGGCTAAAATGATGAATGTCCTATTTTTAACATTTCGAGATAATCAAGTTTAAAGTTTAAACTTCTTACACTATTGAGCATGCAACAGCTCATTTAGTTTTGTTATTAATTTATGACAGTTCATTATATAAGAATAGTAATAAAATGTAAAAAAGATCGGAAATGTTGTTTTATCATTACAAAAAAATTGATGCAAATGTCAAAGTGTAAAATTTACAATACAATAATGATCAATGTCCAAAACATTCAGCATTTTTGCAGTTGAAACTACCGTTTTCATTATCATAATAGATCTACTTATTTTTCACGAAATTTTGAAAGTATGCGTAAATTCTCCGGAAATGAATGACAAATAAAATTTTGTGAAATTTGACATTGACACATGCAGTGTTCCCAATCGGACATTCAGCGTTTTAACTGCTCACACACATTTCACAATGTTATCGCAGTGACTCTCAGCGTTGTTGCTGTGGAAAGGAATATTTCTTTTTGATATATCTCTTAACTGACAGCGTTCTAGTGCATGATACTTAGACGAAATGATTGAGATTCGTAAGTACTACCAAAATCAACAATAAAATAATAAAAAAAAATTGGACTTTCATCGTTCTAGCCTTGTACCCTTCATATAGAACAAATGAAAAAATTGCATAACGAAATTCGTGATAAACGGCGATGCAAACTAGCAAAAATTGTTTTGTTCCATCAAGATAATAACAGATTCACCGTTGCTGTGGCTGCAATTCGAGGCGCTGGCTTTGAAATACTTGAGCATCCTCCATATTCACCCAAACTTGCCCCTTGTGTTTTTTTTCTATTTCCATGGTACCTCACCTCAGAGGACAGAGATTCGACAATGATGAAGCAGTAGTCGTTGCAGTACAGGATTCTTTAGGAGCTCAGGACGAAGAGTTTTTTAAGAAAATAATTTCAAGCTAAGAAAAACATATTTCAACTGCATTATGGTAAAAGGTTACTGTATCGAAAAACAAAATAACATTTTATAAAAGTCACGGGCAACATACTCATTCTCACTTTTTATTAAACGCCCTACGTACTTATAAACGACAAAGTACGTTTACTATAACATCTGTATATTTAATTTCCGTCACTTTTATGTTATATTTAATATCTTCAAAAACAAAAACATTTATCTTGAGAAAGTAACGTAGAATGTATATAGATTTATATTCAAATAAAGTTGCGCTTCATTTGGAGAGCACAAAATTAGCGATGTAAATAGCAAAAACATGTCGCAATTTATTAGGCAAAAGCGGGTTTGTCGACTCTCTCTCATTTTTTATTCATTCGCTCCATTCATTTCAGTAAATAAAATTATACAGCGTGTTATTTCGTTACCTGAATTTCCATGAAGGATGACGAGTCGGCTACTATGGGTTATGGAAGCATTTTATTTTGAGGTCTAAAATATGCTTTTTTGAAGATTAAAAAGAGGGTAAAAATAAACAGTATATTTGAATGAAATAAATAATCACCAAATCCTTCACAGTCAACGACTCCGGAATGCACTTCCGCGAACCCTCAAAGATCTTCCTTCCGTGTCCTCTTTTAAATATAACTTGAAATTTTTTTGCCTCTTTTCTCTCTGAATGAATTTCTGACTAAGCTACTTGTTCGGTTGTATAATATATATGTGTATAAATTGTATATATTTTATGTATCTTTGTATTTATGTGGTATATATATATTTCTATTACGGGCCTAAAATAACTTTTTATTATTTACGCTATGCACTGATTTAAATTACTGAGATAAAAATGTTTTAATGCATTCCAAACGTCGACTGGAAGAAATTTCTTACAGGAATAAGTTCGCACTGGCCTTCTATCTATTCTTTGTATGTATCTTATCTTCTTATTTTTTTACATTCATTCATAATCTACCGATCATACTGAACAACTTTCCAAATAAACAAAGCCGCGCAAATGAAATAGGTTTTCAATACGTATATATTCTCGCGAAGAATTGGCTCTTTTTGGAGTCGTTTTACTACGTTCTGTAAGAAGTTACTTGCTCAATAAATTAGTATAACATTTTAGGAAACTTTTTCTAGATTTCTGTAATACAGAAACGCGATTAAAAATCTTTCACTCGATAGAAATAATTATTAAAATGAGGTCTTCAAACACACGCTTTCTCATAGTTTGACAAATAAATACCATATACAGACCCCAAAAACCTTTTATTACATGGGTTTTAATAATATCTACATTTTGTTAATTGGAAATTTTTGTAGTCATTTTAGTTTTTTTTAATATAAATAAGAAGCAATTGTTTTGTCTTTCTCCCTGAATCGGTTACTCTCGCACTGCACATTTTTCCGCTTGGAGTGACACTGCCTGTTGAAAACTCGATCAGTTTTTGTTTTTAAGAACATGGCATACTCTAGCAACTTTTTTTATTACCCGTCCAGCACAATAAGACTTTATTTGCTTTTCATAGAGGCGATTATATGTCGGCTCTTCGGCCTCCTTTTCTTGGACGCGTAATACTAGTAATCACGCTGCGAAACAACAAATTGGTATGTTTGTAGCTAATACTGAAATATTTTGTAGGGAAAAAAATATTGAATTTAGGTGATATACCTTCATATTTCTATTACCTATTTTATGAAAAAAAAAAACAATTTGATCTCTTAACCGCGTTCTTGAAGGAAACGTTTGAAAACCAAAAAAAAGAGGTAAAGCTCAGGTACAGTCTTAAAGATAAATATACTGATAAATCTGTTATACAAATAAAAGTACATACAGCAAAGTAATCTCAAGATATATTTCGGGTCCGATCTGGACCCGGGATCAATTGAGTATCTACATTAAAATAAATACACATTGACATAATAATCATTGGCATAAGGCATTGGAATGGAGACCACGTACAGCAAAGCGCAGCGTAGGCTGCCCTCGTGCCCGCTGGACTGACGATCTGAATGAAGGACGTTGCGGGTGGCGGCTGGATGAGGATGACTGAGGACCGCCAAGAGTGGCGTAATATTGGGGAGGCCTATGTCCAGCAGTGGACGTATACGGGCTGATGGATGGAATATCATAATCAGTGGAACATGTGGCATTAGCTCAGGGGTAGAACGCTGGCCTCTCAATCTTGAGATCCAGGTTCGATCCCGGTCGGGCATGCACTAATGAGTTTTTCGGAATTTATGAGCATAGTATTTCTTCTTACTTAACCCTTGCTGAACGGTGAAGGAAACCAAGGAAACCTGCATGCCCTAAAAAGTATTTAAGTTAATTAAGGTTCTTGTTTTTGGTTATCCTTTGACAGTTTTTTACCTTCCTGTGAGTAATTTTAACCCTAGAGTGATCGCGTGGATTACATATGTAATGCGTACAAGACCTTAAAACAAATCAATTCTGTTAAAGTGATCATTTCGACGCTAAGTCTAGTTGAAGACAGATACATTGCGCATGCGCTCGGTTTTGCACGGACATCGGTCGCGTGCGGTTGAGTCACAGGAGCTGTGTAGCTATAATAATAAGCTACACAATTCCTAATAACTATAAGTAAGTCAGACAGTGTGATTGTTATAACCAAATAAGAGGTAATTTTGTTTATATACATTTTTTTTTTTTTTTTTGTAACTTATATATTTTGTTTGTTACGTTTTTTTTTAAGAAAAAGCTTCAATTTAAACACTTAAGCCTGAATAATAAATAATAAAAAGGATACAACTTGTTTTTTGTTACTTATAAATTGGCCTACATATGTAATCCACGCGACCACACACGCTTCTATATACAGCGCGACTACTGTAGGGTTAAGAGGCGTGGTAACCGGGTTCTGTAGGTAATGATAATGAAGACGATAGTTACCCTAAAGAGGCTCCCTCTTAAGAGGTCTCAAGAAGCGCAAACAATAGTTTCAGCTTCTCTGGTAACTAATGGATTACAAGTATTGGCATAATGTACCATCGGTCAGTATACTAGGTGTTAAGAGGCTTTGCGAATTTTATTTTTGTCACTGTCACTCCAAGCGAAAAATCGCGCAGTGCGAGAGGGGCGGATTCAGGGCAAAAGGGAAAAAAGTTGGTTTTATATTTTTATCAAAAAAACTAAAATAGCTAGCAAAATTTCAAATATCAAATCTCTAGATATTGTTGAAACATACCTAGAGTTCTGTTTATGGTTTCTATTCGTCAAACGAGAACAAAAAGTGTGTTTGAAGAATTATTTTCAATTATTATTTCTATTAAGGAAAATTTATCCAAACATGTTTTCCAATTTTAAAATCCTAGATTATATAATCAAAATGCATATCCCAGAAATTTATAAAATTTTTTCGTGTATTTCATGAAACACACAGAAAAGAAACACCCGTATTTTTTTCGCATATCGCCTTAAGATGAAGTCGCGGAAGCCGGAAACTTGCGATACTACTCGTCTAAACGAACAACTTTTACTATGGATCCAACCTTCAAACCGCGAAAAAATAACAGCTGTTCCTTAAGCTACCCGACCAAAATGACACAACTAAGTTTTTTTTCTGGATTCGTAAGAGAGATTCTTTTTCTCCACATAACTTCCGTATTCCTGAAAATGTTTATTGAACGAGCGAGCGTAGTTCTCCGAGTCTACTTGAACAATCTGGCGTTTGTAAATACGAGTATGTATGTATAAATGTTATTTACAAAAAAAAAAAAAAAAATTAAAACTAAATAATATTTTAAATTAAACTAAATAAAAAATGCTATCAAGATCGCTGCCGTCGTGCGGGAGAGTACCTAGCAGGCTGGCAGCGTTACCTCGTTGTATGGCTAGACTGATTCTCTGGCCGAGGTAAGTCCCAGCCCGAGGGTCCCCGGAGGCATCGACCAGGCGTTTTGATAAATCTTTATATAAAGAATGTGCACTCGGTCCCCACGGTCCGAGTGTCTCAACGCCGAAGGGCGCAAACATATAGTCCGTACTCAGGGCTACATATCTGCACCGCTTCTTTTTTTCAGCTCCTTCCGCCGCGGCGCCTGCCTTGGAGCAGGTCATTCGTAAGTAGGATGAGGCTAGTGTATCAACACAAGTCGCATCCCACACCAATGTTATATATGTATATATAAATGTATAATATTATTAAAACTCGCGTGAGCTGACATACTAAATTATTATTACATACGGCTTGAACACTCACGTGTGATTGTTGTTGACTATATGCCAACCGTTTCACCGATACAATTTCGGCATTATCAAGGCGAGTGTCGTTCTTAGGACGACGACGCGTCGTTCACCGTCGTTGTCAAACGGGCACTGGCAGCCGCCGATCGCCGATCCGAGTTTTTTAAGTTTTCCAAGTTCAAGTTTGAAGTTGTATTGCCTCGTTGGTGATTTTATCCAGCTGGCAGGGAAATGACCACCGCGTGGTGTACGCAGTCAAGCAGTTCTTTTGTCTGCGTGGACGGGGATCGTTGACCTTGAAAGGGGGCAGCGGACGGCGTGCCATTTCCTGTTGTGAATATTGGAGAATTCTAGTATGTGTTGGAATTTTTATTTTTAACCACACACAATTAAGGTACCTAGGACGGTATGTTTTCAGGACACTTAGTTATGTGTCCAATTAGTAACCAAGTGTAAATTCTTCTTCCTGTTTCACTGAATAACCCAAACTGTAAAATTTAATGTTCCGTAATATTTTCTTTCCTGGTAGAACTGAATGGTGTACCAGACGATTTGGTTTAAAGAGTATGAACGACAAATATGTATTGTTAGTTGGATCTACGGCTCCCCTGAGCTAGATTTATTTTGGAAATTAATTCCCTTGTTTGTTTTCAAGTTTTGTTACACTTAAAGTTTTTTTAATGAAATTTCACAAGATTCCATGTAATCTAGTTACCTGTGGTTAAGGCGGTAACAATTCCATCTAGTTATCACTTAAATGTTTACTTATGTCTTGGCAATACTAATTCCAATGTAATATTACTACCAGATGTTAAGGCGGTACCTGACACAACTATTTAAAGGTACTTAAGGTTTTGGAATGTCTTGGCAGGATATATGCCAAATGAAGGTCTTGGCCAAAAGCTTGTAACTAAGTATAATTTTTCCGTAACACCTTTGACTTGTGAAAATTAGTCTTTTGTTTTTGATAAAATTAAATACACTTAATTGTAAAGTACCTCGAAGTTTTCTTCAGAACCTTTTACCAACTATTAGGTTACAATTAGGTCCCTGTTTAATTTTATCTTGTTCAGTAGTACGACTGGTGGAAAGTCCGGGTACCCGCCGGTCGTGCTATCTGACAATAAATGTCCAACGATAACTCGAGTATCGTTAATCGGAACGTCATGAAATTTGGTAGGCGAGTAAATGAGACAAAAAGAATATTTAAGTTCGAACATGAGCCAAATCGGTTTCGTATTTGCCGAGTTGAATTCACGGATCCTCTCTTACATCACCACATTTCGGCATCCTTTTGACTGATTTGGCTAATGTTCGAACTTAAAAATAATTTTCATCTTATTTACTCGCCTACCAAATTTCATAACATTCTAATCAATGATACTCGAGTTATCGTCAGACAAACATTCAAACATACATACATAGAGACTGTTGAAGTTCTCTGACCTCGCTTGGTCGTTCAATGAGGGGTTTTCAAAGTCAAATTAAAAAAGAAAAAGTAGTACCGAACGACTCAATAGATGGCGCAGCCTGTACTAAAAGTGTCAAAAAATGTCTTCCTGGCAACACTGGATTCTTTTGATTTTGATACTTCTTCTTTGCTTCTTTCTTTTTTATGGTCAATCCATGCCTCAAATGTATTATTACTAAGATCCATTGCTCTTTCCGTAATTAGTTAAACTGTGTGTTCCTATATTTTTACAATTAGCTACAACGCATCGGCTGACCATGTTGAAAATTGAATGAAATACCAAGCTATTAACGTAAGTAATATAGATAGAAAACAACACAATATAAACACAACAAAATAGGAATGTCTTTGTGAAGGGTGTTGTTGGATTTAACAATTGAATTGACAATTTTATCTTGCTGCCCACAGATTAAAAAATAATCTTTGGTTTTTGACACTGGAAAGCAGGGTAACGCCATCTGTGTTTATCTCTGAAAGCTTGATCAAGGTCAGTCTGGAAAACCGCTCATTAACCGAGTCCCCATTTCAAGTCAACCAATTCAATATCAGGGTCCAATATTGTGATATACGTAAATCCGACTCGACTTAATATCCCGAGAAAACATGTACATAAGTTTATCCCTCGAATATTCGGGTTTTTCGCTTGAGATAACTTTTTGGTCGGTTTGCATAAGATTGACTAGGCAGATTTTTGTTTACAGAATTTCTTTTTATTTGAGCAAGAAGATTTGTTTTGTACGGCACGGTTTTTCAGGAACTGTTTACACTTTCCGAGAGGGATGGTACAAAGTAAACAAATACGTATAAAGTTGTTTGGTTTATTTTCGGTCCGATAAACCGAGTTTCCTTTTGGGAATGCCTCGAGTTCGTTTTTAATAACATTCATTGATTTTCTTGTTGTTTTTAATTTGTCAGGCGATTAGTTATTTTACGTGTAAAAGGAAAACAAAAACCTCTACTGAATACAAAATCATATATGGGTACGAGTAAAATAGTAACTAGTTTATGAAACTGACAAATAAAGAAGTTATTAAACCGTACGCGAGTTTTTTAATACGAGTAGTATACACCAGTAGTGTTTTAATACCTAGTTTTGTATGGTTTATTTTATTTATCTACACTCATGCAATAGGTTTCTTACGTATTCTCCAATCGATAAGATCTCGGTAATATTTGTCGTAAGCTAAGCTTTTCTTGATTTTACTCTTTTGTTTGTTCGTCATTTTTGTTGCTCAGTATCATTGCTGTCAGACATTTTTGCCCAGAATAAAACTTTTAACAAACAAAAAAGCAGTTAAATATTAAATTAATAAATAACGCATACACTCCATCCATCCAATCCAATAGCATGTGGTTCAAGGGTCTGGTCACAAATTTTACCAAATTTAAAATAAATCGCAATCCACCGCACATGGGGAGTCTGTACAAGTATGACCATCATTCGAACCATTTCCTATTAAAACCTCAGACATGGCTGTTTGGACTAAGTTCCCATTGCCTGCCTACTTCATGTAATTGTACTTTTATAGCAAAAAAAATATTTTAAAGCTGTATTTTGTAAAGAAGATTGTACTTTAATTAATTTTTTTTTCTGTATAAGAGATTTTTGTAAAAAAAAAATATCATCAAGCACAAATTTGAGCTCATAATCAGGATTTTACGATATGAGTGTAGATAATAGTAGTTTATGCTACAAGGGCGAAAAGGAATAAATTACGAGGATGATTTAAAACACCAGCGTAGCGAGTGTTTTAAACGTAACCGAGTAATTTATTGCTCTTAAGCTCGTGTATCATACTACGTTTTTCAATGCGTAGTGTAAGGAAATAAAACAAATATAATCTTGTGAACTTTAAATTATGATTGTCTCAAAAGGACTGTGTCCAGAGCCGTTAAAAAGTGGAAAAAAAAGTATAACATTTATGGTACACAGGAAAGGCTGCAGGTTAGCCTACAATTGTAAATAAATAAAAAAAAAAAATAATAAAGCCCTAGGGCAAAATAATCGACTTTTTGTTCGGTTTTGATGCATAAAAAGTGGGCCTTTACGAGCACTTGCATTGAAAAATATATTATGTTAATTAAATTGATGAAAATACTCGTTTTAACTAAAACGCAAATTTTTAAAATAAGAACAATATAATAATTTATGCCACAGAGGGTTAAATCTGTGTAATTACTTTTGTCTACAACTAGTAAATGAATGTTCAAAATATAAAGTCTTGAACATCGCATCTGAACCAGGGTTGCCAGGTGTTCGGTTTTTTGCCGAACTGTTCGGTAATTCAGCCCTTTGTTCGGTGTATGGTATAAAGAAAATACCGAATGCCTGGATCGGTATTTGCGACAGTCCTTTCATATCATCATATCACACATTTATTAACTGTTTCGCAAAATTTTATATTTGGCACGCTGTTGCCAGCCGGCGCGTGCTGTATCCGTGACCTTGATTGATCGTTCCCTTCGTCAGGGTTCGTTTTTGATTTTTCGACTAATTGTAAAAAAGAATCGCAGGGACCCTTTGATAGAAATTTATCTGGACCACCTGGCAACCCTGATATGAACTGATTAAAAGTACTCGTAAACATAACTTGCAAAGTTCTTACTTCAAAACTTTCATAAAAGGAAGTACCTAATAGTTATACTTTTCAACTTTTCTACATAATATTCTCCACGGATGTGTTGAAAGTGGGTGGAATCAGCTACGATAAATTATGGTTGTGCAATACAGCTACGGTTGATTATGCAAGGAATTAGCCTACCCACAAAAGGCACTATAGTATACCGAGTATAAATTAACAGGTATCTTCAAACGAAATCACATAATCTACTGATCACACTGGACAACTTAAAAAAAAAACACCGCCATGCAATTAAAAAAAACGTACCCTTACGAAATTCAGAGTAGTTTAGCAAAATTAGAAAAGGAAAAAAAAAATCCGCATGCAGGTTTTTTGGAAAAGTAATTTAGTATGTACATTATGTTGTTTACTTTTTTTAGTAATCATCAAAAAAACGTTTCTTTCCTTACGAACAGGACTAGTTCAAATACAATTCCTAGCACATAACACTTGGAAATTAGACATCTTATCAAACACGTGAAAGAAATGCATTTTTTCTGCCACTGCCGGGGTGTTGCGGGGTAATGCGGGGAAGGTAGTAAGGAAAAATAGATGGGATAGTATGGAATGACATTTGTCTATTAGTGAAATTGCACTGATGTATTGGCGAAAAAGATTTGCCCTCTTTACGACGTCTAATTGCTTTGATGATCTGTAATTCCTAGTATAGTGTTAGAATCAACGCTAAGCCAAACCAAGCAATAGTCATACGTCATGCTGACGTTACTGCCGCCTCGAGCTGCGCATGCCTGCGCACGGGTCCACTCTGCAGTGAAGGGGAAGCCGGGAAGCTACGCCTGGCAATTTAAGAATTTTTAAGCATTTTTGCTAGGCACTGTAAGGCGTTACTCTGCCCGTTGACCGAGCAAAATTATAAAACATTTCTAAATTATCTACACCTTTATTTAAGGCTACTCTACAGTAAGGATAGAAAAAAAAAAGGAAAAATATTTTTTTTTCGAATTTCGCCTGTAGGATCATTGATATCTGAAATAAATGGAATATTATTATTATATTATTATTATTAAACATTAAATATCCCTTAAATTTGGTTAGAAAAAGAAAGCAACAGAATCAATTTATTGTGACATTAACTAATCTTTGTATCGTACAACAGGTCACAGATTCAATAAAGGAATAAAACTAACGAGTTAATAAAACAAAGAAATTATGAAAATAATAACAATAATAAAAAAAAACATTTAAGCATTATTTATATATTTTGCTTAAAAACCACTGAGAATGCTTATAATCAAAACCAGTTCGGTGTAGTCAGATAAATTATAATTTTATTGACTATATAATATAAAATATATTTTATTATTATTATTTCGACTAAGATGTTTATAAGCGCCACCGAGTGCTGACAAAAACAACCATTACCATAGTAAAAACTAGCAAAGCAAAAAAATAATACTATTATATTAATAAATAATCTACAGATATTATACAGAAAATAAGTTATTTTATATATTCTGGACTAAAGCTCGGGCCCAGCAGGGCTCGAAATATCTTGAACCACATTTCCTTTTTTTTAATCTATATAGATGTTTGTAAAAGACAAAATAATATTTGTTTATTGAAAAATTATACAGAAAGTAAAACTAGTAAAAAGCATGTAAATTTGAAAGGGTTAGAGTGTGAGGTCATTGTTATCTTAATAGTGGGACCACAAAATGTCCTGCGATTTAGTTAACAGACCTCTACATTAAACTTGTGTTAAGGTCTATTCTGCGGCGGAGGGATAAAGATTTGTTCACACAGGGTAACAAAATTATCAGTTAAACAAATATTATTGTACTGATGATGACTTGCATTTAAAAGTAAGCGTTCGGAATATTGATGATTCGATCGTAGTTTCAGTATAGTTTAAGTTTCAGTAGAAGGGTGAACGGGACCCTATTACTAAGCCTCCGCTGTCTGTCCATCCGTCTTTCACAGGGGTTTAGAACTTCAGCCGTTATAGATAACCACTTGTAATTTTCACAGATTACGTGATACTATAGTATCTTTCTATAGTATCGGACTAACGATCTGAAGGACGTTGCGGGTGGCGGTTGGATGAGGATGACTGAAGACCGCCAAGAGTGGCGTAATATTGGGGAGGCTTATGTCCAGCAGTGGACGAATACGGGCTGATGGATGGATGGATGGGTAGTATCTTTTACGGCAAATAATAAAAGCAATTATAAAATTTAAACCTAAGGGAGTTCCGATACAAAAAAAAATACCAGCCCGCCCACTCCTTATCTCCGAAACGAGAGGACCGAAAAGTACGAAAAAATCATGGCAATGGATAGTTATGTAACAGGAAAAGTATAGCGGCTAAGATATTAGGGTTCCGTACTCAGTGAGAGCTGCGAATTTTTAGGCAGGCGCTACCATTTTAGCGCCTTGTTTTAGTCGCCTGAATGATGCTATGGCATCTATACACATTGTTTTTATTTACCATAATGTTTATAGGGTTCCGTACCTATATTTTGTGGTGGTATGAAACCCTTTGTGCGTGAGTCCAACCCGTACTTGCCCAATTTTTACGTAACTCTCTCTGGCATATGAAAGGAATCTGCACGAGCAAGGACAAAAGACGCTTCTGACTGAGGAAATGAAAACCTGAGATTTTGGTCGATTTGATTTGGAATTTGAATCCGTATGCAGCTGGGGTGCAAGCAATATTGAAATACAATTGGTGTTCAACATAAATAGATGGAAGTTTCATGATATCATTCATGATATTCATTCTGTTGATTGCTAGCAATTGGTGAAACTTTGAATATTATCACTACATAGTATAAAACAAAGTCGCTGTCCGCTGTCTGTCCCTATGTTTGCTTAGATCTTTAAAACTACGCAACAGATTTTGATGCGTTTTTTTTTAATAGATAGAGTGATTCACGAGGAAGGTTAATATCTATAATACATGCCCGTGTAAAGCCGGAGCGGGTCGCTAGCCGTGACTATAAAATAAATTTATTTTTACAAAAAATTTGCAGTGGCGTAAAGAAAGGTACGTTAAAATTAAAAATTTTAATTAAAGGGCTCCACAATGCTAAACATCAGTTTTGTATTGGATTCAGTTCCGTCAGTGTAGATAATAAAAATTTGAAAAAAATATGGCGTGTTTTTTGACTCAAGACAATTATTAATTACACTTTATAAATAAACATACTTCTTCTATTACTTTTAAAAAAGCATGAATTTCACGACAAAAGCGATTCAGTTTCCGTGTTTCAAAACCGATTGAAACGAAACCAACACACGCAGATACTAACGAGAAAAAAACATCTTTATTACATAAAGAAATTATGGTTAATTTCATAATGTAGCCACGATTTCAAAATAACTGAAGTTTTGCGTGCGCGGCATCTGATAAGAGCAGGATAGAGAGCTAAAAAACAAATGCGTTAGAGCAGGACTGTATTTTAGCATAGTGCAACCCCTTAAGGGCCTTACTATTGCCAAATGGGTACTTTCTAAAGCCTACTCCTCGTTTATGGCCAAACCAAAAATAATGAAAAAATGTATTATGAATAATCAACTCTTTGACAACATATGCAACATTTTTCTTATTCATACCACCAAAACTTCTACATGTTTTTTTTTTTTACTGATTGGTGTTTTTTGACCTCAAATTCCCTACTGCTCCTGAGTGGCTTGGCCGATTGAATTCATCTATGCTTTGATAAATAGATAATCTTTATAGCTACAAACATTAAACATAACATAAGATTATTCAATCGAGTAATCACGTCCAAGTGAAAAGTATAATTTTCTCCTATTTCGCCCTCTCAAGGACGCAGCGAGCGTCGTAACAGCCCTATGCATTGCGCGCTGATATGAACGTTATTTCAATGTCGTTTCCGTTGATATTTGTAGTGACAAATATCGAGCTGCTAATTTGGCGATGGTAATCGCCTTAAACCCATGAAGCAAAAAAGGTGAACTCGTCAGAAGAGTGTATTTACGTAATTAACATTTCAATGAACTGTCACTTAAACAATGAATAAATTCCTGGAATGCCAAATATAGATCGTTGCTTTAGCCAACCACACATAAAAGGTATATTTCATGTTCTGTAGCCGAATCCTTTTTAGCGTGGATTATGTCCATCCGTCGTCCCCATCATGTGGTGTCCCAGGCGATTTAAACTTTGCGACAGTTTTACGAGACTATATCCACGAATGTCTGAGCAGAGTTATGAATTTTGTAAACTACAATTTATAGTTGATTGAAATAGGGAGAAGGATTGTGAGTTGCTGACGAGTGCTTCTTCTAGTGTGTATATTTTATAATAACCGTTTTGTTAAAAAAGCGAACGCTGGCCTGGTAATTTTGAGCCAAATGTTTTTCAGAATTCATGTGCATAGTAGTATTTGTACCTAATACTTACCACTTTTTTTGGGGTCGTGTCTCATCCCAAAATAGGGTGAAGAAAAACATCGTGAAGAAACTTGCATGCACTAAAAAGCGTTTATTTGTGCCCGAAGAACGGCGTTAGGGCCCGGCTCACCACCCAATCACGTTGGGATGTAATAATCGTCGGTGAAATGAGTGTGGATTGTGACTTGCATTTCACAATATTCTCACTTGGGAACATCTCTGACACCAACACAGGGATTTATGTCATGACGATACCTATGTTTATTATTTATATATTTTCAATGCATGTGCTCGTAAAGGCCCACTTTTTATGCATCAAAACCGAACAGAAAGTCGATTATTTTGCCCTTGGGCTTTAATATATATATTTTTTTAATTTATTTACAATGGTTGGCTAACCTGCAGCCTTTCCTGTGTACCATAGACGTTATACTTTTTTTACACCGTTTAACGGCTATGGATACACATACAGTCCCTTTGAGCCAATTATAATTTAAAGTTCACAAGATTATATTTGTTGAAAAATGTAGTATGATACACGGGCGTAAAAGCAATAAATTACTCGGTTACGTTTAAAACACTCGCTACGCTCGTGTTTTAAATCGTCCTCGTAATTTATTCCTTTGCGCCCTTGTAGCATAAACTACTATTATATCTTGTTTGAGTAATCACAGTAAATCATCACTCTGAGAAGTTCGTTTGATCCTAGACTTAGGATATCAAGTCTACGGTTTGATCATACACTTCGTCATCGAATATTTTTTCATATATTTTCGGGGTTGTGGATACCCTTAAAATTAAAAACAGAAACTGATGAAAACTTAACAGGTCCAAAATTACGAGGGTCTCGTGAAATAAGTAAGTAAAATTGCGAGGGGTCTCCTGAAATAAGTAAGTAAAATGGCTGTTGCCAGCACATTTTAAAAGGGTACTTAAGTAGTTTTACTTTTCTCACTAAATTTATTTTAATTACTTGGTTAGATTACTTGTATTTAGTTGTAAAGGTAGTCTACTATGGACAGAATTTATAAAAAAAATAGGTAAACGAACTTTTGCTTGTCATATTTTGTGTAACCATTCGCTTGAAAAAAATTAAGTTATGTTTTGGTTGCAGTTGGTTGATTACTTTATTATTGAAGTATTGACAAATAAAGAATATAGCAATATTATCAAAACTCGCGGGAGCAGATATACTAAAATATTATTACATACGGCTTGAACACTCACGTGTGATTGTTGCTGACTATATGCTAACCGTTTCACCGATACAATTTCGGCATTATCAAGGCGAGTGTCGTTCTTAGGATGACGACGCGACGTTCACCGTTGTTGTCAAACGGGCACAGGCAGCCGCCGATCGGCGAGCTGCACGCATTGCTCGTGCGCTAAGCGTTGGCTGCGTCGTCGAAGGAGGTGGGATGGTGGATTAATTAAGTGCATCTATTTTTATAATTTACCGAAACAGAACACTTAAATTCAAAATTCACTCAAGTTATTCAACAAAACCTTATTACATATGTTTCTTAAAATGAAAACTTTTTGTCCGGATTCATAACATGTTTTATATATTTTTGAAGGAGTTATAGGTTATAGTTAAAAGAATTATCATCATACGGCATTTATCAAGCATTAAACAAAGTCGTATGAAAATAAAGCATGTGAAAATGTGCCAGAACAGTCGCGCTGTTTTCACGCGAGAACTAGTATTGCAAAAGGAAGTGGCCAAATTCAATAAACGTTAAAACTACCAAAAAGGAATCAATATCGACATAAACTATAGATTCACGTTCACCGACGCCATTTATTATCAGTAAAAGTTTGTTAATTTGTTTGTGGTATCTCGTAAAAATGTTACGATCGCTAACGTGATTACATTCCAGGGTTTAACGATACCTTCGGGCATAGATACAGGAAGCAGTGCATACAGTATGGTTACGCACCAACAAAATCAAGTAAAGCTGCTCTTTTCTATTATAAAATTAAATATTATAATATTCTGTGCTTGGATATCGTCGTTAAGTTTTCGGTGAAATGAGGATGTTAGTTTTAATGACAGTACACTCTCAGAAACAAGGATTTATTTTGTCATGACTATTATCATTATTTTTATTTTATCAATGTTATAAAACATTATGTTGTCAAAATAGTATAGTTACTATACTGTATTACTTGCGAACCGATCTCAAGGAGCGGAAGAGTTGTTAAAATAGTATAGTATAGTACTATACTGAATCACTGGCGAACCGATCTCGAGAAGCAGAAGAGTTGTCAAAATAGTATCGTTACTATACTGTATCACTGGCGAACCGAATCGGCAAGTGGAAGAGTTGTTAAAATGGTATAGTTTCTATACTGTATCACTGGCGAACCGATCTCGAGAAGCAGAAGAGTTGTTAAAATAGTATAGTTACTATCCTGTATCACTGGTGAACCGAATCGACAAGTGGAAGAGTTGTTAACCCTAGCTCACTAACCTTAATTTCCAGTAACGTTATCACTAACCATTCGTAAATTTTACGACGGATTAAAACATCAATATTTATTAAATCAACTTTATTTATGACACACAACGACCTTAATTAGCAGTCTTAGTTTTCTCTTAATCAAATAACATAATCGGTTTGAGAATTAATTTACATTGAACAATGATTGCACATAGAGACAATATGCTCCCTGCAAATCGCTTTTTTGCAGCCCTTGCAGAAGTTAGTGGTCATACGACGTTTTTTTGCAGGGACAATAACGACGATAACACAATATATCCCGATCTAATGAGCGTGCATCCGCAATGAGTGATTGCGGGTCACTAGCGATGCGAATTAGGAAGGTATAAGGAACGGGGGGGGTGGCGGGGGTGGGGATCCTACCAAAACACTAAATGTTCAAGGTACGCGTCGTCATTTTGACGAATGGTTAGTGAGCTAGGGTTAAAATGGTATAGTTACTTTACTGTATCACTGGCGAACCGATCTCGAGAAGCAGAAGAGTTGTTAAAATGGATCACCTCAACCGGCCATTCGTTTTGTTTACTTCTAGCCTCACCGAATTAAATTGGTCTCTGTTGTGTTGTTTCCTAACGAATCGGGTAACGAATGCGCAATTTATTTGATAATTTTATGACATTTTATCTTGCTTTTGGGCTCTTTTAACACAATAAAGTCTGTCGTATGTAAACTGTTTAGAAGGTTAACAAAATTGAAGTTTAAGTTATGGCAATTACAATGGGAGTAGATATTTCAAAGATATATTTAGCAAGTGGAGCCACCCTCTCACCGCCAATCGGCGCGTCGTCCTGTTTTTTGGCATTTAATGTTAAAATTATGAAACAATATTTTTTTCTGTATACGTTTGTTGGTGATCAAATTATAGGAAGATTATACAAATTGCGACATTACTATTGTTATGGAAAGGAAACCTAGGTACCTAGCGACGAAATCGGCACGATTGTATTGTCCTCGCAAGTTTCATGGAGCCTGCACCACATAGCGAAATGAAACAGCATGATATTTTGGCCACGCCTACAACTGAGTTGGTCGCTTCATGATGTCTGTTCTTATTGGTTATTCACCATTTCCGAATTAGATCAAGGTAAGGCAAAACTGTGGCAAGAAAAACACGCACCTCCGGAGAACTTAATCACCCCGAAAGAATCTCTCCCTGCAGAAAATAAGCTGCCGTGGTCAACCTGAAAGTCTCTCAACCGTCTTTGAGTGCAGGTTGGGCGCTGTAAAGAGACCCTCAGCAGATGGGGCATGATAAGCGCATCCCACACCCAGTGCGAGTGCGGTGCTCCTTCGCACAACATGCCTCATTTGCTCTCTTGCCCAGCGTGCCCAAACACCTGTACGTGGGGTGACCTATGGAAGGCCTCGGCAAATGCTGTAGATGTGGCTGCGTACTGGTCCAGAATTTTGTAAACTAACCATTAACACGAAAAGAAGAAGAATGGTTATTTTTTCAATACTACTTGTTATTGGTGCTGCGTAAAGTTAACATTATATCATTGCAGTATAGAAACGCAGAAAGAAAAGTAAATCTGGATGTGAGGAGCTCTGAACCGGGAGGAGCTCTGAGCTCTTCATATCCAGATTCACTTTTGTTTCTGCGTTTCTACATATACTGCAATAGTATAATGTTAATTTATATCTCCTTGCGATGGATAAACCGCCAAGTGTTCAAACATAGAAATTTATTTCTACCATAGTTCCGCATAAAGTAATGGTCTGTCGCGTTATTACTTAAATCATTTCCTTGAAATAAATATATATACAGGATGGAAAAATGAAAGGGTCCTGGAGGGGAACTACCTTAAATCCTTTAGTTAGCTCATTTTACTGAAAGGAAACATTCCTTTATTTTTTAAAAGAAACAAAACTGCATTTAAAGATCTTCTAAAATTTGCTTGTCTCACCCGGGAACTGAGCCAACTAAAAATTAAAAAAATAAACCCTCGCTATTTTATTATACGAATCGGTAGGATTATTGTTCAAGATAAAATTTGTCTACTAAACTAAAGTCTAACACTCATCTGTTGTACGAGATACCCATGAAATTGAATATTTATTACAAGTTCTTTATTAACAATACCTAGTACTGTTCACTTGTAAAGTAATAATTATACGCCATTATTACACAATGACAGCACGGAATGAAAGCAAAACAAAACGAAATTTTAATTTCGAACGAAATTTATGGTTCGAACTTCAAATTTGTTGCTCCGCGTTGCAAAAAAAATACATTCCTTTTTTAAACTTTTCGTCAGTACGCCTAGTGCAAGACGTAATTGTGCTCTGCATACATTTATTATTACCATTTAACGATTTGCTTATTGAAGTCTTCAACAAGGTACTTAAGATAAATAACATTAGCAAGCTTGTACTTTATACGATGTCTTTGGATGTAAGAGAGATAAGAAAATTAGAACGTTTCATTTACTTGTTACAAGTGAACAGTACTAGGTATTGTTAACAAAGAACTTGTAATAAATATTTAATTTCATGAGTATCTCATACAACAGATAGTGTAACACCAAATGTTTATTAGACAAATTTTATTCTGAACAATAGTCCTACTGATTCGTATGATAAAATAGCGAGGGTTTATTTTTTTAATTTTTAGTTGGTTCGATTCCCGGGTGCGACAAGCGAATTTCAGAATATCTTTAAATGCAGTTTTGTTTCTTTTAAAAAATAAAGGAATATTTCCTTTCAGTAAAATGAGCTAACTAAACGATTTAAGTTAGCTCCCCTCCAGGGCCCTTAAATTTTTTCCATCCTGTATATTGCTACATAGAGGATTTATTTTATTTTTATTTTTTGTTTAATTAAAACATTGTATAAAACTTATTTGCGAAATATATTTCGAAAATAAGTTTTATACAATGTTTAAATCATTTCCATTATACGAGTATATTAAAGCCAATTCTGAAGGCTTTAATTTTAGTTTTAGTGCTGTCAAAGCTTAAAATTTTCCAAAGAAATTTAGCTTCTAATCCTAACTCTTAAGGACTATTTTGTATCGAAGAAAATTTAGTTTTGACAGCACTAAAACTAAAATTAAAGCCTTCAGAATCGGCTATAATATAGATATAATCATAAAAGCGCATTGATTTTTCTGCCCGCTATACTTATATACTTATTTCCACCTTCATCTCCTAGCCTCTGTCAATATCTATTAAACAAACCCTACTTCTTCAGATTAATTAGAGGATACTCGCTCATCGTTAGTCACTAACGAGGTCTCTTGCCTGGCAAAAGATGCTATATTGAAAAGAACTTTGTTTTTTCCAGGGCAACATTTTCTTACGGCCACCGCATAAAGTCTACAATCGGTTGCATAATTCGATTTGAGAGTAAACTGGTTGTAGTTTTCCTACATCTTATTTTATACACAGCACTGTTTCTTTTTAATTGTTTACCTATACAGAGTGTTAATTAGGTCAAGACGTAAACGCATGCTTCCTTTAATTATTAAGAACCGAGACATATTTATTTCAAAGTAGCCTTTTTTATGGAATTCCCATGGCTTAATTTTTAAAAGTTCTTTTTTTTTTTTCAGAGAATTTACGTCATTTTAGGACATTATTTTGGTATAAAAATGGTTACATTGTTTTTTATCATTTTTTAAAGAATTATCCTATGACCTTGTCACTTGAGAATTTTGGACATTATACTGATTGTGATGTGTGATAGCTTATAAGAAAAATGGTCTGTGTCTGTCTGTCTACTCATCTGTCATTTAGCTGTCAAATTAGTCTGAAGTAAATTATTATAAATTTATCTTGATAGCAAAGGACAGATTTATAAACAGCCATTACTCAAGTGACGTCACACGAGGGCAAATGGAAGTTGCAGCCTTCTCGTAAAAATATTCATCATCATGAGGTTTTTTAGACCGACACTTCGAAAATACGGCTTATTAAACCTAAATCTCAAAATGGTTTTCGAAATAACACACTTTAACATTATTTAATCTATGCCTATTGAGGAAATTAAACGAAGCGTCGAGTTTCTCTAAAAAATTAAAGTGTATATTTATCTATTGAGTTGAGGAAATTTCGAGGACTGTATTATTTCATGAGCTATCGGTATTTTAAATAGAATTGTATTAAACACGTTTCAAATATTATATCGGCTATTGTAATTGGTTTATTTTGGTAAAGTTGCTTAAATGGCATTATGTAAATAAAATAGGGCTGCTTTTTTTGTGTATTACATGAAATAAACAAAAAATATTTATCAATTTCTGGCATTTTCACTAAATAATCTAGGGTTTTGATTTTGGAAAAGACATTTAGATAAATTTTCCTCTATAGAAATTTTCTCATCGTTTGACGAATAGGTATCGTGTACAGAACTTAAATATATTTTATTTGATGGATTTTAACAAGATCTAGATTCAGGTTTTTGGAAATTTTAGTTTATTTTATAAAAATAAAAAGCATATTTTTTCTCTTTCGCCCTGAATCCGCTTAGCGCGTTTTTTCGCTAAGAGTCAAAGCGACAAAAATAAAATTTACATAGCCTCTTAAAGACAGTAAAACAGAAAAAAGTTTGTTGAATCCCCGATTATGTATTTTTAATTCAAGTTCTACACTACATTTTTAATTTGTTATAAAATAAGGCAACAAGTTAAACAATTTTATTGAAATGTGCGAAGGTAGATGACTCATTTAGTTAATAAAATTATAATATTCCCGTGTTTAAATTCAACTGGTTCCCCTTTTGTTAACCCCATTTGTAAGCCCCTTCAGTAAAAATTTACTACTACATTGCTACAACTTTTGAAATTATCTATTTTCACGTTGTTTTCTTGACAGACTAAGGCCCATTTGCAGCATGATCGAGAAAAAATCCTTAACCCTCGGGTTAACCCAAGGGAACTAACCCGTCATTTCATTTGTCATATTGCACAATGATAATATCGAAGCGGGTTAGTAATCCCGAGCTAAGCGATTGTTTGACATTTGACATTTATCTGTCAAGTCTCGCAAAAAAAATGCGGAACGGCCGTACCATCCTTATCTCGAAGCAACTCACGGCACTTTCAACCCCCCTGTATCTTCGTTGTGGGTAAAGCTGTAGGTAGAGGCCAAGTTATTAAATAAAAAAACCGGCCAAGTGCGAGTCTGACTCGCGCACGAAGTGTTCCGTACCATTATCTATAAAAACGGCAAAAAAACATGTCTGTTCACTGTTGTATGGAAGCCCCCTTAAATATTCATTTTATTATATTTTTTAGTATTTGTTATTATAGCGGCAACAGAAGTACATCATCTATGAAAATTTCAACTGTCTAACTATCACGGTTCATGAGATACAGCCTGGTGACAGATGGACAGACAGACCGACGGCGGAGTCTTAGGGGTCCCGTTGGTTACCCTTTGGTTACGGAACTCTAAAAACGCAGTTTTTAGTGAACGCGTGTTTCTTGGTGGTCGTAACAGCCACGGCTCAGAGCGCGCTAAGAAAAGTTTAGAGTCAGTTCTCATTGATGCGAAATGAGGTGCTGCTCAATCTGACTTTATATGCACCCTTGAGAGTGAAACTACAAAGAGTTAGCCAAACACTCAAAAAGTATAAAAACTTATTTATTTATTCTATTTAACAGAATTATTTTCAAGCATTGCTGTTTTTTTCTGATTGCTGAAGTCTGCAAAACTGGTCTCATATTTGTCAAAATACCTCTTCACGGTTCTATCTCCTTCGAGCTGTGATGCTTCTTTTGTGAGGCCTTCAATTAAATTGTACGTTCTTGTGCTGTTTTAAAAAAAACATTCACATTAAAAAAAAGAAGCTCAGTTGGTACGAAGCACCTACTCAGTAGGTAGGACTCTCAAATTTGAGGCCCGGATTCTAATCCAACCCGGTCACGCATGCACCAATGAGTTATAGGAATCTATAGTATTTGTAAGAGGTGGTAGAGCTGATGCCGGGCTCGACTGTGGAGGTACCACCATCTTACTTGGAGACCCCCTCGAAGTAATTCGGGGGAGAGTAAGAGGACAGCTCACAGGCAAAAAACTAGGAGGCCCACTAGGCCTGGGACCGATGGATGGCAGTATATCCATCCCTAATAGCCGGGCCTTATATGAAACAGACTGGTGACGGTGCGAGGTCAGTGCGTCACTGGTGCGAGGGTTCCAGCACCGCGCTTACCAACCCGCCTGCCCAGCGTGTGTGAGTATGGGGAGTGGCAAAGTCCTGGAAAGGCTTATATCCAGCAGTGGACGAACTAGGCTGATGGATGAAGTATTTGTACAGTACCCGGCAGTAAATAATGCACATCGGCTATCTTCGGCTTCGTAGATCGTCGTCTCTGTCACGGGACTGTTAGTGCTTCGTGCGACAGAGATGACGCTACGATACGATGTGCATTATTTACTGTCGGGAGCTGTATCTTGTTACCCCTCATCACGTTGGGATGTTAAAACATCGGAAATTCCGGATGCTATCCGGGCCTGGGCAGACTTCCAAAAGATTTTTCGGACTTGATGAAATTTAAGTAATGTTTTTTGTTGTTGTATTGCCTCCTATAATACTGAATTCAGTAAGTAGTAAATTTACATTAATTGTATATCATTGCAGTATAGAAACGCAGAAAAGTAAATCTGAAAGTGGGGAGATCTGAACCGGGACTTGAACCTGGGACCTCTCGCTAACCGGGCGATTACTTTACTAACTGAGCTATCCAGGTCTCAACACAACTCGCGATGCTAAATTGCTAGCACAATTTATATTGGTTATTACACACTTTAATTAATGTATCCAATTAACCTGATTTAATAATTCAATCCATTTTACTTAAATCTGTTTCATTTTATTTGTATTTTATACTATTAAATGCTGAACGAAGACAGAAAACACTGTTCTGCGAGGTAAACATGCACGATCTTTTTAAGATTCTAACTTTGACCAAATAACCGTTTTCGGTGCAAAATGTGTGTGCGAAGATAAGCCCTTACCCTTACCGTACTATGACTAGTAACTACTATATAATCTGTGCTATGACAGCACCAAAATGTTTCCACCTTTAAATGGGTGACGCTCACACGTTTGGAATCAGTGCTCATCTGAACACAGTGATAGTTGGACGCCTTAAGTGCACTTAAAGTTAATCATTTTGACAACTTTTGTGATCTGATCAGTTTGCTGACCGTAGGTAGACAGATTGGGCACTCATAAGTGTGTGCGCGTCGGCATTATGTTAACGCACACATTCAAAAACAATGCAATAGATTTTAGGTGCCAGTGTTCTAAACTTTGAAATCTTTGTGTGCGTGTGTTTTGGTTGCTAAGTGTATATATCGGGATACGAGGATGTAAATACACGAGTTATATTAAATGTCTTATTCTAATTCTTTACAGAAAAAAAACGTAACGTAAACTTTGAATATGTAAATTTTAGTCCATCGGCGATCATCTCTCTAAGAAATTTTTTATACCAAACCGAGTGAGTAGGTATATGAGTGCTTTAAAAAAATCGGTAACCATATAACTTAATTGCTAAACATAATACATACTAAAATACTGATACTATGTATACATATAGATAAACCAAATTACATAACCTTAAATTTCTAAATAATGTATAGATAACTTTATATACGTATACTACGTGGCTAATGGCTATATAGATATAAAATATATATTATACACTAGCTGACCCGGTGAACTTCGTATCACTTACCTCTTAATATAAACCATATTAATTTAAACCATATGTATGTATTTCAGAGCCGGCAGCTTTATAAAGGCATCATCAGATAGTCTAAGTATCGGCTACATAGTGGGCGGAAAGAGTGGGCAAATCACGTACACATGTCCAGCTTAATGTTCATAATTATTTTGCATGAGACATTATATTAGATTATAGACACTTATATTAACAAATAAGGTACCAGCCTATTTTTTTTGTCTGTATCGATTACGCCACATTACTAAACGTAATAGTAACCTGCCAACACCGACTGTCAGTGTCACTGTCACCGAACTTTCCAAGAAAATATAATTGATATTTCAAAACAATGTTTCAGAAGTTATAGTTAACTTTTAACATTGCATTGTCCCTTTTGTAAAAAGTGGATAGAACGGCAGAACAACAGAAGTACCTGTCCTAGTTGCACAAAAAAATTGTAAAGATGCGACGAATGTTTCACAATAACCGCTGATACCTTCAAGTTTTGTATAAAGTGCGGTCACAATTTGAGCCGAATAATACGAATTAATAGGGCTAAGGAACAAAAAAATCGAGTGAAACAACAACTGTTATTAAAACCGAAGTTCGTCTCAACAATGCCATCATCATCATCATCAAGAATAACATTTTCAGAACTTAATTTAACTGCCGATGAACTAAAGGATTTGGATGAGATTTAAGAAAGTCATGAGCACAACATCGGCAATATTCTGGTTCTACCAGATTTTTCCGAGTCACCGAGGCCTTCCGCCACGCCGTCAAGTCCTGGCGAGGCAAGTCAAGACATCTTTAGCAAGCCTGGTTCGCATTTGCTGTTAGATTAATTGATATGTTGCCGATTCAGGAGTCAATCGCGGAAATTTTAGAAAATATGGTTCCTACCGTAAAAGTTGATTTATATAGTCTTTAATAAAAAATATTTGAATTATATCAAATTGAATATTATTTCAGACATATATGTATTAGTAACAACAAATATACCCAACTGCACGACACCGTGGTGGCGCGGCCTCCCAGTGTAAGTGACCGGCAAAATTGTCATTTTCCCCACATTTTTTGCATTGCCATCGGCATTAATAGCATCGCGAAGATGAATGTACTCTTCAGATCGAAGCTGCTGTTGGTTTAGACGGATGTACGTCAATCGTTCAGTCTCAATTTTGACATACATGTCAACTGCAAACTGATGAAAAAGCCGTTGACACATCAAAATGTGATTTACTTCACCTTCACGGATTCTGTTTGAATAAAAATTCATAGCACTGACTTTTTTGTTGGTTTCAGCACCTGTAATCAATTAATCAACCATCCCAAAAACTAATGAGTCTAATGGATCAGGTGGTGGGACTAACTGTGGCAATTTTACTTTACCACCAGTACAACATAATCCTGCAAATTCACCGCTGTATTTTAAAGCTTTACAATGTTGACAAATGATTGACATTTCCCCAATTGTGACAGATTTGTCGGCACTATAATCTATTTCTTGATCGTAGGAGAATGCTCCTCGTGCCAGGTTCACAGAAACATTGCGTCTGCGGAATCGATCAATTTCATTTTCCTGTGCTCGCTGCTGTTGTGATCGATGTGCCCGAACTCGTTCCATTCTATGCCTATTATCCACTTGATTGTAATTCACTCTAGGATGCAAATCTGCCATACCAATACGACTGTTAGCATTATCAGTCTCTCGCTGGTCATCAGTGCGATTAGCGCGCGAGGTAACTCGTCGCACATTCGATCGACTTCGACGACCCATGTTAGGTCGTTTTCTCCTCGGCATTGTAAGTAGTATCAGAATGACAAATCAAGTTTTGAATCTTTTTTCCGGTGTTAAAAACATAATGTGTGCGGGTAATAGATAAATTGAATGCAATTCCGTGCATTCTGAAACTTGACTGCTGTTAAAGTAAAATAACTGACACAATCCAATGTGATCTTCTAAAATAATTGTTAAAACATTTTAACGGATTTTTTTTGAGGGTTTGACAATTTTATAATTGCTAAAAACTAAGAAAAAAGGAAGCAGTTTGATCACAAAAAACTGTGACGTCATAATGTAAAACCTCATCCAAATTTCATAGTACCGGACATTTGATAAAGAGTCGCTGATTTGATTTTTAGTACCCAATTTCAGATCGTATAGCGAACTTTACTGTTTCAAAGTATATTTCTGAACGCACCCAACACAACAACCAAGTGTCATTATAGTGTCATTATTTTACATGTTTTAAATCTAAATACGCGATAATCAGACTATTATGGATATATGTTGTCGATTCCAAACCCTTATTTAATCTAGATCTACATGTTTTTATTCCTAACATACCGAACCGACGCGACGGGGTGAACATCAAATGTTTGACAGGTAAGAACAGTTTGTATGGGAAAATAAAATTGTCGTTTTTAGTATTTTCCTCGCAATTTTTCCACATTTTCTTATCGCTTAAACCTTCCCTGGACTTCCACAAATATTTCAAGACTAAAATTAGCCAAATCGGTTCAGCCGTTCTCGAGTTTTAGCGAGACTAACGAACAGCAATTCATTTTATTTATATAGATAGATACTAGCTGACCCGGTGAACTTCGTATCACTTACCTCTTAATATAAACCATATTAATTTAAACCATATGTATGTATTTCAGAGCCGGCAGCTTTATAAAGGCATCATCAGATAGTCTAAGTATCGGCTCCATAGTGGGCGGAAAGAGTGGGCAAATCACGCACACATGTCCAGCTTAATGTTCATAATTATTTTGCATGAGAGATTATGTTAGATTATAGACACTTATATTAACAAATAAGGTACCAGCCTATTTTTTTTGTCTGTATCGATTACGCCACATTACTAAACGTAATAGTAACCTGCCAACACTAACTGTCAGTGTCACTGTCACCGAACTTTCCAAGAAAATATAATTGATATTTCAAAACTATTTTTCAGAAGTTATAGTTAACTTTTAACAATGCATTGTCCCTTTTGTAAAAAGTGGATAGAACGGCAGAACAACAGAAGTACCTGTCCTAGATGCACAAAAAAAATTGTAAAGATGCGACGAATGTTTCCAAATAACCGCTGATACCTTCAAGTTTTGTATAAAGTGCGGTCACAATTTGAGCCGAATAATACGAATTAATAGGGCTAAGGAACAAAAAAATCGAGTGAAACAACAACTGTTATTAAAACCGAAGTTCGTCTCAACAATGCCATCATCATCATCTGTGTCATCATCTGAAGGAATAACATTTTCAGAATTTAATTTAACTGCCGATGAACTAAAGGATTTGGATGAGATTTAAGAAAGTCATGAGCACAACATCGGCAATGTTCTGGTTTTACCAGATTTGTCCGAGTCACCGAGGCCGTCCGCCACGCCGTCAAGTCCTGGCGAGGCAAGTCAAGACATCTTTAGCAAGCATGGTTCGCATTTGCTGTTAGATTAATTGATATGTTGCCGATTCAGGTGTCAATCGCGGAAATTTTAGAAAATATGGTTCCTACCGTACAGGTTGATTTATATATCTTTAATAAAAAATATTTGAATTGTATCATATTGAATATTATTTCAGACATATATGTATTAGTAACAACAAATATACCCAAATGCACGACACCGTGGTGGCGCGGCCTTCCAATGTAAGTGGCCGGCAAAATTGACATTTTTCCCACATTGTTTGCATTGCCATCGGCATTAATAGCATCGCGAAGATGAATGTACTCTTCAGATCGAAGCTGCTGTTGGTTTAGACGGATGTCCGTCAATCGTTCAGTCTCAATTTTGACATACATGACAACTGCAAACTGATGAAAAAGCCGTGAAACATCAAAATGTGATTTACTTCACCTTCACGGATTCTGTTTGAATAAAAATTCATAGCACTGACTTTTTTGTTGGTTTCAGCACCTGTAATCAATTAATCAACCATCCCAAAAACTAATGAGTCTAATGGATCAGGTGGTGGGACTAATTGTGGCAATTTTACTTTACCACCAGCACAACATAATCCTGCAAATTCACCGCTGTATTTTAAAGCTTTACAATTATCTATGTTTACAATGTTGACAAATGATTGACATATTCTGCGGAATCGATCAAATTTCATTTTCCCGTGCTCGCTGCTGTTGTGATCGATGTGCCCGAACTCGTTCCATTCTATGCCTATTATCCACTTCATTGTAATTCACTCTAGAATGCAAATCTGCCAAACCAATACGACTGTTATCATTATCAGTCTCTCGCTGGTCATCAGTGCGATTAGCGCGTGAGGTAGCTCGTCGCACATTCGATCGACTACGACGACCTATGTAAGTTTTCTCCTCGGCATTGTAAGCAGTATCAGAATGACAAATCAAGTTTTGAATCTTTTTTCAGGTGTTAATTGGAATCAGGATTTTTTTGAGGGTTTGACAATTTTGTAATTGCTAAAAACTAAGAAAAAAGAAAGCAGTTTGATCACAGAAAACTGTGACGTCATAATGTAAAACCTCATACAAATTTCATAGTATCGGGGCGTTTTGACATTTGATAAAGAGTCGCTGATTTGATTTTTAGGGAAGTACCCAATTTCAGATCGTATAGCGAACTTTACTGTTTCAAAGTATATTTCTGAACGCACCCAACACAACAACCAAGTGTCATTATAGTGTCATTATTTTACATGTTTTAAATCTAAATACGCGATAATCAGACTATTATGGATATATGTTGTCGATTCCAAACCCTTATTTAATCTAGATCTACATGTTTTTATTCCTAAAATACCGAACCGACGCGACGGGGCGAACATCAAATGTTTGACAGGTAAGAACAGTTTGTATGGGAAAATAAAATTGTCGTTTTTAGTATTTTCCTCGCAATTTTTCCACATTTTCTCATCGCTTAAACCTTCCCTGGACTTCCACGAATATTTCAAGACTAAAATTAGCCAAATCGGTTCAGCCGTTCTCGAGTTTTAGCGAGACTAACAAACAGCAATTCATTTTTATTTATATAGATAGATATTATGTCTTAATACATAAAGATACATAATAACACATACAATAAGTAATAAATAATTATGAAAAAGTTAGGATTTGCTGAATAATGCTCTTTCAGTTTTTTCTTCGAAAGACATTCTCGAATTGTGTGCGGGAGAAAATTCCAAATTTCCGAAATTCTACCTACGAGTAAATACTTGCTTCACTGATAATTCTATATAGGTAACTTATCTAAATATTTTTATTCTCACTTTTAAATACCTTTTCACCTGTGAATTTCTTAGTTTCTTATAAGTACAGTGATTTTTTATGAGTATGTTTATTTGGAGAAATCCATCGCTATGAATACTCTAAATATTATTAGAGTGCATTACAAACTAGAAAAGATCAATCAGAAACAATCCCCAAAGACAAGAATATGAAAAAATAACTTGTCTTGATAACAAGAGGTCGCAGGTTCGAATCCTGGCCCGGGGAATTTTTTCATATTCTTGTATTTGGGTTTGTTTCTGATTGATCTTTTCTCGTTTGTATTACACTCTTATAATATTTAGTGATTTTTTATTTTCATTTTCTGCATATTCAGACTTATCTGATTAAATATTCGATGGTATTGATTGATGGTTCTTGGTTTAATATTCATTCAATCTGTTAATCTGATATAGATAAACTGCTAGGGAAAAAAATAAGTTTTTTTGACTTTACCCCTGTGAAACCTTCTACTAGGTACTTGGTCGTTACTGGTATTTGCGACGACAGACGGTGTCAGCTATATTCTTTTTGTAATACGCCTGATCAAAAAATGTGCCTGTATTGTATACCATACGCAAAGTTAAGGATTTTATTCGCAGATGTATTAAAAAACTTTGTTTTATACACATGCGAAAGTGTCGATGTCTCTCGTTCCGTCTAATTTTTGTCTTGAATGCGTTTCGGCAAGAAAAATCAGTTGTTACTTGAAATATCGAACACGACGCACTAGCATCAAAATGTACTTCTGTATTCTGGACTAAAAAAAAAAAAAACCAACTGTACCTTATAGTAACTATGTTCATTTCCTTAAAAAATTTCAGTGTACTATTTTCTAAGATCCATGCTGTTGTATTTGCAAACTGAAAAAAAAGAAGAATAATAAAGGAAAATGTTTCAAGTTCGTAGATTTCGTAGGTACCAACTTCGGCCCACTTGTACCAAAATGTACTGAGATGAAGCATAAAATGTTAGTTAACACGTTGGGCAAAAAAAGGCAGTAAACGTACTGGCATTTAGAAAGGATTACAAAATGTACTGGGATTGCCGTACTGTCAACACGCAAGAGGCCAGAAAAACGGCATAATGCAGTTACCACCGCGGATATGTTGCTTGGTACAAGTGGGCCTTACAGATTTAAAAAATTGATACTTGTCGTTGTTGGTTCTTGATCGAACATTAAATCACCCCAGCCACTCTTAAATGACCAATACTGCCTATCATCGTCACCATTACCCCAATACTTCACAATCTAATTCGACATAATGACCAACTTATATTATTTATTTATTGACTTCAGTTCCTTTTGACCTTGTAAATATTTGCCTAATTTTATTTTAATTCTATTAAATATTATTTCAATTTAATTCATTTGCTTATTAATTTCAGTGTACTTTGACTTTATAATATTAAAAATTAAAAAAAAGAATTGTTGAACGCTTCCATAAATGCAGGAACAAAACGCCTTTAAATCATGTTTGTCATCACATCATAAATATGTAAACAAAGACGAAATACCTATTCCATCTTATGACGGACCTAAATCATAAAAGCCTGAAGATGTTATTTTAACGAAACCGGTAGCTAGTCAAATAAAAAAAACAGTGGAACAGTTACCAAGAATTAGTTTTATTTACAATATGTTACAAATTCAATATTGTGGCGTTTATTGTAAATTGAAATCGCGTAGGTTTTTAGCATCTCGTATAACCACGTTGGATTTTATAAATTCATTATAAATTGATGAAATACATATTTGATGGTTTTCATAACATGGAAGAGTAACGTTTTAATGTTTTATTTGAGCGCGATACCCTTGTCGGTGTCGGTTGCATTGGATGAAGTTGCGTAATACGGAAACTGGACTACTTGTTCATACGAACAACAATTTTCCGTGAAAAAATTGTAAAATTGTAAAATCGAGAGAAAGAAAGTTGTTTCATACATTTTAGTAGGGTACTGGTACCTGTGTTACTTTTTTATGCAACAGATGTTTTTTTAAAGTTTTTGGTGCAGTATAAATTCCGCTTTCTCTTTCTAACAGGTCTTGTGAGCTTCTTCTCCCTCTTCTCTAATTTGACGTGAAAATAATCTTATGAAATGGAATATTGAGTGAATTTTGTATTAAAGTGTTCTGTTTCAATTAATTAGAAAAAGGCTTCTTTTTCACAATCTGGCTGCGAAACCGCTCTTAGACAAAACGTTGCTGAAAATGGCTTATTTGTCCCATTAAAAAAATATTTGATAGTGGAACACGCTTGAAATTCAGTCAAATTATTCTGTGTTGAACAAATACAGTGTATTTACACTGAAATTTCAGGAACGTACCGTCTTTCCTTTAGTTTAAGATGTTTGTTATGTGAAAAGAGCTGATCCCTATAATTGACCCTTTCCATAGCCATAGGTGTCAAAAAGTAGAAAAAGTTTATATTTTTTTAATTTGACTGTTTCGATTCCCTGTTCGAACGAAGCCGTAGACGAAAACCATTTTTAACATTTTACTATTTAAAACGAATTTTGATAAGATGAAGCGCGCTTGTGTTAAAAATATATATGAAAAGTTATATTATTTTGCAGGTTATTCGTACTTTTATGGTAAACTGAGGCTTATATAAGAATAGTGCTCAGTTATTCATTCAATACAATGGTATTATGTTCGTAATAATATAAGCGCCTGGTCCAATGTGACTGGCCATGTTTTGATAGTTTGCTATGAAGTTAAGTTAAGGCGCTTGGAACTGTTGATAATATCATCGCATCATGGCACTTTTTGCTTTTATGTACTTTGAAATAAGTAGATTAAACTTACTTCGATGTACGTGTTAGTTATCACTTTGTTCACACAAAGGATTTGTACGGACTTCTCCAGAAAAATATACTTTAGCCGTAGCAAAGTGTGGGATGTTTTTGGCGTTTGTCACCAGATCGGCGTGTTCAAACCCGCCTTAAGGCAGGCTATTTTTTAATGTTTGAATTCAGGTCCACAATTTTCTTTAAATAAAATGATGTCTCCATTCATTGGGATGTTTTATCTTCAATGTGTATAGTACTTTTCAATGCCCATTCAAATGGAACACATAAAATTTATAAAAAATTTGGTTCAATAAATGACAGAGAAAAATAATTTGGTTGACATATATTATCTTAGAGTTAGTGATAAAGTTTAAGTGTTATAGTTTTCAAAAATCAAAACTTGCCCCAAGAAATATTGTTAACTACTTCTTCCGTTAAATAAACAAAACGTGATTTTTACCATGAAACACAGCACAAGGAAAGCAAAAACTTTTGCCATTTTTACCAACTCCTTTTTACAGAGACGAATATATTTTATGCGCCATTTCGTGCTGACATGTAGCGATAACATAATCGTATGGATTGAAAATTTTTACGACTTCGCTTTCTACAGCTTGCTACATACGCTTTTTATCTACACACTACCTACGTAAGCTATAAAACGTTCGCCAAATTCGTACGGCCGATGTTTTATACTACAGGATACATAGAAACCTACCCGTACTCGAAGTTTATGTCATAGCATTTACATAAATTTGTATTAACATTAGGAAGTTTGGAAGTGTTAGTTTTAAATAATTATGTATGACTGTTTGTATGGTAGACTATAAATATATCTGTGGCGTTCAAATTTTTGTGGGAGTGTTGCCGTTTAAATTTTTTTCGTGTCGCCAGATTTTTATATAAAAGTCACCAGATTAACTGAAATTTTAACAAATTGTCGCCAAATGTATGGAATACCAGTTTGAAAAAAGTCGCTTAAATGTATGAAGCGTTTGTTTTATCAAGTCGCTAAATCGACTGAAATTCCGCTAGATTTAGCGACAAAGTCGCTAAATCGGCAACACTATGTGGGCCATCACTACGTAATTGTAAAATAGTTGCCTGAAAATAAACGGATATCATTATTATTGATATGTCTGTTTTGTTTTTTTTTTCTCTCTTAGATGTTTCTAGAGGTGGTACAATGGCACAGGCCAAAGCCAAGTGCATGTGTACAATTATTCATGTCCTAGGAATTTACGGACAATCCTAATTTAATATTACCGCTTTTTGGAGAAGGATGAAAGTTGATGAATGAATGTCCAATATGTTGAGGCAAGTAATGTTTTTTAGGGTTCCGTAGTACCTAAAAGGTACAAAAGGAATCTTATGGTGAGACTCCGTTGTCCGTCCGTCCGTCCGTATGTCACAGCCTCATAACTTGAGTACTGTTAAAGATAAAAACATGAAATTTGGCACAAAAATAGCATTAGTTTGCCCAAATATCACGGTGTAAAAAAAATGAAAAATTTGAAATAAATCAAAATATTTCTAAAATACAATATGGGTATTAAATTGTAGATATTAAAAAGTTGATTGTAAAAATATATGCCTTTACCATATTTACTGGCACTAGTTTCGAAAAATCTTTAAAAAACTCCAAAAATATGTCTCCCCCTTATCTCCGAAACTGGTAGACCGAAAAATATGAAAAAAATGACAATTATAGATCATAACTGATATAGCGATTAAAAAAATGAGCACAAATGAGAAATATAAAAAAAGAAGTAAAATAAATGGAAAAAAATATTTTATAAAATAATTTTCTCCAAAACAGGTGAACCAAAAATATGAAAAACATCATGGTAATATGTGCTTACTTAAAGATTACAGGAAAATTAAAGCGGTTGAGAAATTCACGAAAAAAATTACAAAATTAAATTTATCATTCACAATACGGAACCCTAGGTACGCGGGTCTGACTCGCACTTGGCCGGTTTTTTATTATTATTATTGATTACACTCCGATAGCTTCCGCAGAATACAGTTCTAGAGTCAGGTTGGTGATGCGAGGCGTGTTGACTTCGGGTTTCGGACAGTTTTGCGGGATTTTCCTTCTTGCTTTTACATATTAGCTATACCGTTTCGCATCCTTCAAAGTAAAGATACTTATAGATGCACCACTGAGCTGTGTAGAATTCGTGTTTCTTCATCAAACAATTTTTTATTTATTGCATAATGAAATAGTAATGAAATATTGAACTTCATTATCAGAAGTAAAAAATACCACGTACACATTTTTCTGACATCAATAATAGTAGTTTATGCTACAAGGGCGCAAAGGAATAAATTACGAGGACGATTTAAAACACGAGCGTAGCGAGTGTTTTAAACGTAACCGAGTAATTTATTGCTCTTACGCCCGTGTATCATACTACGTTTTTCAATGCATAGTGTGAGGAAATAAAACAAATATAATTTTGTGAACTTTAAATTGTAATTGGCTCAAAAGGACTAGGTATCCAGAGCCGTTAAACAGTGTAAAAAAAGTATGACATTTATGGTACACAAGAAAGACTGCAGGTTAGCCAACCATTGTAAATAAATTAAAAAAGAAATAATAATAAAGCCCTAGGGCAAAATAATCGACTTTCTGTTCGGTTTTGATGCATAAAAAGTGGGCCTTTACGAGCACATGCATTGAAAATTAACAAATGTTTTAGTCCGAAAAGGATCCGGCCGCTTAAACCAATAACCAGGCATCGTCACCGTCCCCCCCCAAAACGTGTAGGTATTTTGAGGGAGGGTACACCTAAGATCACACTATATTTACGAAACAATGTTGAATACACTGAACTAAAAATAAATAAATTTCATGTGATACCACTGAGAAAAGGGCCTTGACACACGAAGACAGACGGACATACTTGATTCTCTAAATGTTCCGGGTTTAAATTTTGGGTTAAATTTTCTTTTACAGTTGGAGCTGTGCGTTTGTGGAATGCTTTACCCTTTTTTATAAAATCTGCTTCTTCCTTGAATGTTTTCAGAATTCGAATTAAAGAATATTTTTCCTCCCATTGATTTAGGTACATGTTACGTAGGTATATTTATATCTCTGATATTGGTATATGAATAAATATTAGTTTATATAAAATATTGTATATTATGTATTAGTATGTATTTTGACATACAGGTAAATTAATATTTAAGTAACATAAGAAATTAGATTATTTATTACGTATACAACGTGTGACAGAAAGGTGTAACCATATTTGAAGAGCTTATTCAGTCAATAGTTTAGAACAACTTTTACTATGGAACAAATCCTGTATATCGAAAAAAAATATTACTTGCTTCATAGGAAAATGCAATGCCGCTCGGCTGAAATGTATGGAAGAGCAGATTTTTTTTTCGAGATTTCAGCGTTGACTTCATAGTAAAAGTTGTTCTATACCATTGACTGAATAAGCTCTTCAAATATGGTTACACCTTTCTGTTACACGTTGTATATTTTCTTTACACCACCTACGCCTTATTCTCTATTAAACAATATCTTCCACCCAAAGGTTATCTGGAAGAAATCGCTTAAGCGATAAGACCGCCTAGTGTACCTTCACTATTAAAAATATTTTATAACTTCTTTTATTACGGTGCACAATAAAGAATATTTATGTTTTTATTATGTTAAGGAACTTTAGAAGCAGTAAAAAGTAAAGTAATAAAAATAATAATAAGCCTTTTGAAATCCAATACGTCCGAGCTGAACATCCGGGTACGTTAGAGGCGGACAAAGTGGACTAAGCGTAACATCGAATTCCTTGTAGCAAATAAACGGAGCGGTTTCTGAACAGTCTTCGTCCGAGAGCTTTCCATTTGGACGCAAATATATACAATACTGGTTATTATTTATATTATCTGGTTGATCGCAGTCCAATTCAAAATCGAATAATTCGATTTCTAATTGGGACTGCGATCAACCAGATAATATAAATGGTAACCAATATTGTATATATTTGCGCCCAAATGGAAAGTTCTCGGATGAAGACTGTTCAGAAACCGCTCCATTCATTTGTTACAAGGAATTCGATGTTACGCTTAGTCCGCCTGTCACAAGTGTGTGTGGTACCACAAATATAGCCTATTCAAACCCCGATGTTCCAAGATACCAACAAAACTGTTATAAGATACACTTTGTGAGACGAAATTGGTACCATGCTTCATTAGCCTGTAACGCGGAGGGAGGGGCCCTGGTTGTGTATGAGAACTTGAACGAGTTCAAATATATTACGAACGAGTGGTTCATCAAACCACCCCAAGGAGACAGGTTCCAGAGAGCAAGTACCATGGAAGTTAGTCTCAGAATTTGGAGCAGTATATCTGCTGACAAAGCCTAATCATCCAAAGCGGTATTATAAAAGGGCTTCGAAGGAATTATTCGAGAGATACAACAACGTGAGATGGCTTGATGGAAGGTTCATATATGATTCGCGAATTTTCGAAAAGTCTTAAAATATTGAAGCAAAAGTTCCGGAAATAGAAAAGTATTCGATGAAGAAACATAAATTCTGTATGGCTTAGTGCTGCATCTATAATTTTCTTTACTTTGAAGTATGCGAAATTTCAAGAAGGAAAATCCCGCAAATATGTCCGAAACTCTAAGTCAACACGCCTCGCGTCACCAACCTGACTCTAGAACTGTATTCTGCGGAAACCCTCGCGGGCCTTAATATCAGAGTGTAATCAATAAATAGTACATATTAAATAAATGTGATATTATTTTTATTGTATATATTTATTATATTTCGGGACTATGTAGACCTGGACCTTTTGGAGGCGTGCGTGGGCCGAAGCCAATACGTAGAGGCCTTTTAAACAATTTAATCTAAATGTGATGACACTATCCCTTTACACTCTGTAGAAGTGCACCCAAGGACAAACCCCGGTCAGTGTAGGACTATTGTAAGGAATGGAAACAAAGAAAACCAGACTATTGGGTTGAGGTGCTAAGGGTACTGGATATCTGGGACTATGAAAGGAACTATAGCGCCTGGCTGCCTATGTTAATAACACGGAAAAGTAGGCAGGCGGAGATTCGCCAACTCAATTTAATGGGCCCCCAAACGGTCGCTCGCACATAGAAACAAGGGGGCAACATTTGCTGAACAGCTAAAGGGTGGAGAGGTGTCACTGGACTTTAAACGACGATCACTTGCTCCCTGAGGGTCCAGCATCACGTGGCCACTCGCCACTTACGTTTCACATCCACCCTTCAAGCATATAGCTCTTGCTACTCCACCCTGACCGACCTCCCACGTTCGAGTCCGTGGGGTCGTTATTGTTCAACAGCTTGCCTCAAGCTGCCCTGCGTTATGCCATTGCCCTGTTAGCCGTGTAAGTTTTGTGAACTTTGCCCGCCTCTCACGTGGCCAGATTTTCGGCTCGGACGTTGTTATTATCATTATTATATAGGTACACTTTTCAGTCACGGCCCCATAGGGACCCGGTCATTTAAAAGGCATTCATGGGGCCGAAGCCAACGTTAAAGAGGGCTTTGGTACCATTTAATCTAAATGTGAGATGGCTGCATCCATGGAGGCCTCCCCCTCAATGTATCATTGAGATACACTAACGGACAGTCCCCCACAGTTGCCAAACTATTGCCAGGAAGGATGCGACTTGGAGTGGGCTATAAGGATAGGATGCTAAATGGGCCGGATAACAGGGCTATGGAGTGAGATAACGGACATCTGCCTTGAAAATACGAGTATCTCACAATTTTAAGTATGGCAGATGGTGACTTGCAGTTTGATAACTATCCAACAGGATAGCCGTTGTGGGCCCTCTATCTAGCCACCATGGGGCGGCCAGGGGGCAACACTATGTAAGCAGCTAAGGTTGTCGAGAGGTGAGTCAAGATCCTTATACAGTCAAGTGCCCCCGGCGTTATGACATTTTACACTTCCAACCTGGAGCATAGGTTCCGCTCTTGCATCTCCACTCTGGCCGGCTGGTTAAGGCAAGCGCAGAGGCAGGGGGTGTGTTGCTGTGTGTATGTGTGTGTGTAAGCGCATGTGTGATAGTGTCCCCTGGTGGTAGGGTCCGTGGTGTTGCCACTCACCATTGGCTCGCCACAAGCGGCCCTGTGGTGACTGATTGCACTGGACGTACTGGACATACCAGATGGGGTCATCACATCCCTACGCCTTTATTACTATTATTATTATTTTATTATTGAATTTAAGTAAACTTAACCTTTATTTTGTCTAAGTGTATTTGCCCATATTATTTACCCATAGACATAGATTAATTCATTATTTTACATTAAAACCGCCGTGTAATAAGTGTATCTGATATACCTACATTACATAAATAAATATGTTACATTTCATTTAATTTCAAAAATCTCAGTGTTGCAGCATGTAGAGCACACGTTTGTGTGTGTGAGTTCGAGTATGAGCGTTTGTACTTAGATTCACTGCTCTATAAATATTATTTACTCTGCTTCCGGTATTTGCGCTGGCAGACAGGCGGTGGATGCCCTATTCATCCTTAGGATCTACCCACCATCACGTATTGGGGCTCGAGGGCAAACCAAAATTTTTACGTATATTTTTTACTTCACGATTTTGTTTATTTTCACTGTGGCAAGGGCCCTTTTTATACGTTATTTTATATTCAAAATCAAATGAACTTTTTGAGAGACTTTTTCATCGGGAGACAGAAAGATTTTCTTTTGTTTACCTACAGACTTCGAACGTCTTGGCAGTACTTGGCATTACTTTGTTGTTGTTTTTTGTGAACCTTGTGTGCTAATTATTCCGGGAGAATAACTAGTTTTGTGAATGACTGTCCGTGTTACATGATTGACAAAGAGAGATTAATTCAAAATAAATTGAAGCCCAAGTTATCTTCTAAGCAGGTATATGAACTAAAAAGGCAAGTAAACGTTGCCGTGGGTTATAAACGTGGACTAATTTTGTTGCCCCAGACACGTCTCTTCAAACTGAAAGGGTTAATTAAGGTGGATGCGACGGATTTCGTTCCCAAACGCACACAAGTTATGATTGTTTCTCTTGTTTTTGAATAAAAAATATGAAATTAATGTGATTTATGTCATTACGTGTCAATAGTTTAATGTCAATAATTATGCATTTCTAGCCTAGTGGTGTTGTTTTATGCAATAATTTGTAGATGATCTTTTACAACAACTATAAACACGTTACCTAAGCAGCTTAAGTTTTTCTAAAAATATCTTGAATGAAAATTTTACAGCTATTCCACTGCAGTCCAAGAAAATGTGCAGAGGTACAGACGGAGATCACTTCGCCGGTACACTATCCAAGGTGTAACAAAAACGTGTAACCATATTTGAAGAGCTTATTCAGTCAATGGTATAGAACAACTTTTACTACAGAGACGATCCTGAAATCTCAAAAAAAAAAATCTGCCCTTCCAAACAATTCGGCCGAGTGGCATTGCATTTTTCTATGAAATAGTAAAAAAAAATTTTCTAGGTATAGGTTTTGTTCCATAGTAAAAGTTGTTCTATACCATTGACTGAATAAGCTCTTCAAATATGGATACACCTTTCTGTTACACGTTATATAAGTGTCCGTTTTTGAAATAAAGCTTTTACGATTTTTTCATTTGATATTATAGCCTTTTGTTTGTGGCTTTGCTTCCCTTACCAAATTGACATTTTATATAATATATATTCATTTCAAAATAAAAAAGATACAATTTTTCAATATATTTCGACCCACTTGTGGGCGTTGTTCGTCGATTTTAAAAGACTGCTTAATTTTCTCTCAGTCGTGTTTTCTCGCGCTTTTTAAAAGAAATTGCAAAGTTACCCAGTAAAATGTTGCAAACACTGAAAACCTCATCCAGATTATTTAGGTGGTACTCAAGTTCTAAATTTACCACAAAAACGCGCAACATTTCGATACATCTCGAGGTAAAAAATGAGACAGTTGCCAGGTCCGATTCTCTTAAAAATCTTAAAACATGAATTAGTCAAGGCAATTCGCCATCTAACATTAATTTTCCTCATGACTTATTTAACTTTGTCCATCCTAGCGCCCGCTGATTTACTACTGCCTCTTAGGAAATATTAAAACAGAATAAATTTTTCACACGCTCACTGCGGCGGAAAATTGGCCCTTGAGTTGAATAGGTTAGGGTGGAAATTGCGACGGAAGTGTCCGCCAGATCCGAGAGCAGAAAAGTGATATACGCGTGTTCCAAGTTGCGAACCGTGAAATTTATGAGTGTGTCTTCGCTACGAAGCTCGTTTGTTAGGTGTTTTAGTTCTTGTCAGATAGGTTCATGTGATCCAAAATTAGTTTATAACTGTTGGTTTTATTGTTATTTATACCAAAATCGATAAAAACAATTAAAGTTAATGCATTTAAAGATTATTTTACAACTGGTTTTGTACTTATTTACTTATTTTAAAATCAGTTGGTACTTGTCCTGTACAATATATTTCTTGAATTAATCTAAAAATATAGGGTCACAAACTGCGTATTTAACATATCATTTCCGGTATATATTTTATCTTCACCTGTTGCTTTTCCGTTCTGGATACGGTTTAAAGCTTTAAAAAATTCCCTTTTGAGTACAGTTGGGCCTTGGTTATCTTCTTCTACGTTTTGTTTTTGTTCCGTATATTTTTCATTGAACCCTTCCAATTTAAACAAACTTTCTATTCAACGTGTAACGGAAAGGTGTAACCATATTTGGAGAGCTTATTCAGTCAATGGTATAAAACAACTTTTACTATGGAACAGACACTGTACATGCCTCTAAAAAAAAAATTACTGTTTCATAGAAAAATGCAATGCCGCAGATTTTTTTTTTTGAGATTTTACTGTTTGTTTCATAGTAAAAGTTGTTCTATAACATTGACTGAATAAGCTCTTCAAATATGGTTACACCTTTCTGTTACACATTGTATATCTCTTCCATCGTTCTAATATTTCACTATTGTTTAAAAAAAACTTTGCTCTGTTCGTCTAAAATTGTTGTACTCTTGGTTTGTGTTTATTTTTTTTTTCATTTATTTGTTTCCAGTTACAGGAACAATATTTTAACAGGTTATTCATTACCATGAAACAATCTTATAAAATTCGCTACGTTCGTGTTTAAAATCGTCCTCGTAAGTTATTGCCTCCTTTCTGCATTTGTAGCATAACCTACTATTATTTAATACAAAAGTATAACATTGCAGCCATTTCAATAAATTATTTATACAATCGATCTTTTGATAAAAAGCAGACCAAAGACGACCGAATTCTTCTTATGCATACCAAGCAATAAAGAAGCGTTCAAATACAACAAATACCTATTCCAGCTGCAGACACACACATAGTTCGGAACATACCGGATTCCAAACTTTTTTCTGCCTGACTGAATGCAGAAAAAAGCCTGCCTTTATTCAACGGGTATTTTTTGTTTCAGTGGCGAGACAACCGCTGAAAAGGTGATTTATTCTATAATAAAAGTTTCAGAATGTATTTTTACAATCATATTTTCTGCTCGGACAAAAGCTGTGTGGTGTGAGTGTGTTGAAGTTGTAGATTCGCATTTCTATTATACGTGTCGTCAAAAAACAAAAGCACAAAATTTATTTTGAATATTAACGTTTGTATTTACTTCCTGGTTCCACTATTGTTAATGTGTACGAGTTGCCCACTGAGTATTGTCCAATACTATTTTTCGTCTTAACTATAGTTTTAATTTCCCACGGTTACGACTGGAAGTTTAGTAAGATCGTTGTTTTAACAAAACGTACAATACATTATTCTTTATTGCACACCAGAAAACAAAATAAAGGGACAATTTAAAAAAGTAAAGACAGGGTACAATTGACGGTCGTATCACTAAAAAGCGATCTCTTCCAGACAACCTTTGGGTGGAGGAACTCTTAAAATAAAAAAAGGTGTAAAGGCGGTGAACAGAATAAATAAATAAAATTTTAACAACAAATATGATAATGATAAATCTAAATAAAAGTAATTACAATTTATAATATATACACATATGTCATATATATAATATATACCCTATACGTACTAAATAATATGTATACAAAAATGAATCAGTATAAATATAAAAGAAACAGGTAAAAATACAAAAATAATGCGATCATATTTAAAGATAATGCTATTTAACCAGAATTTTGAACATTTGAAAGAATAGAGCTCATCTTATTGCGAGAGCCAGGGTATTCCAAAGACGTATAGCTTTTACAGTAAACGAGTTACCATAAAAACAGGTAGTGTCTACTGGCTGATAAACTAAGATTTTCCGATGACCTCAGTTTATGATCGTTGTAATAATAAAGAAAAACAAAGCGATCTTTCAAGTAGAAAAGAGTGAAAGAGTTGAACAAAACTGAGGTAAAGAAGAAAAAGAATATGAGAATTCCGACAAAGACGGATAGAGTAACACTCAAGCTGAGAACGAAAACATATGATAAGATATGCTAACGTACTACAATAACAAATTTAAACTATGACTTAGATAAAAAAAAAATGGCAACGGAGACAAACAGGATTACGCGGTAGTGTTCCATTTGGCACTGAATAACCTGTACAATTACAGTGAAACGAGTATATATATGTAGCGATATATGACTAATATATCGTGAGTAGCCTTTTAATGGTAAATATGAATCTAAACCATACTGTTATAGTTCATATAATACCTAAGAATTTATATATACTTACAAATTACAAAGGGGTATAACTTTAGAAGAACATCAACAAAACAACTGTGGAACAAACAGATTACAACCACGTAAATCGTACATAAACCCAAGTGAGGGGGTGGCTAAACATTGTAATCTTAGTGGACCACAAAATGACCCGCCACGTAGTTAAAGTGACCTCTGTTTTAAACTCTGAATCTGTGGTTTTGACCTAGGGGCTGATGTTACAAGTGTGTGCGTAGTTTATTTAAACTATTACAACATTTTCCATGTTCATGGATTTTTGCATTTGGAAGTCGAAAATCGCTTTCAATTGATCATGAAGTCGGCTAAACGCAAGAATTTAACATTGAGGCTACTGTTCTAATTTTGCCGCCACCAAAATGATTTGTCAAAGGAGACGAGTCCATAGTATCCAGAATAAATAAGTTTGTGTATGTACTAAAGTCATTAGAATTCCGTTGCTAACCGTATATTTAACTTGGGAAATCTATAAAATAACGTCCCTCACAAAACCTGAAAAAAATTTAACGTTGAATGCTGAATGTTATAGAAACACGGATAAACTCACTTTAAAGTCTGTGTATTTAAGGTACAGGTCAAAAAATGCCGGGATAATTTGTGAGTTATATTTGTGTAACTAGAATAAGTAACACAGGAGACGATGTAGTAGTAGCGAAAAATGTATCTCACTCCCATTGGAGATCCACGGTCCTTTTTTTTCGAAAGTTTCCAAAGTTTATGTCCGGGTGTCGCGCAAGCCGATCTTCGACCAAAGCCTGATGATGATGAGACACAATCTAATCCAAAGCCTATGAAGCCACTTGTGTGGAAGAGATACATCAACAGCTTGACTATTGCATACAGTGTACTATAACTTAACCACGACATTTCATCCAACATCATCCCATTCCTTGATATAGAATTAAGCGTTAACAACAAAAACCTCACTAAACCCACTGACAAGCTTTAATACCTAGACTTCCACAGCTGTCATCCAGCGCACAAAAAACAATCCTTAGACATTTTACACCGCAGGTGTTGTTCAGTGAGTTTGGTTTGTAGCAGTTTTGAACAACTATCATAACACAATTCACAAAGCACTTCCCAACAGAAACAACAACAAACAACAAAAACACAAACCCATCCAACCCAACACGACTTATCAATACATATTTCCACAGTAGTCATAAACTCAAAACACTTATAAAATACTCTTAATCTATCCTCCAACAAAGCAATGAAACTACACCTACTAAATTGATGTATGATAACTACTACCTAAATCTCTTACAATATGCTAAAGGCATACCTGAAAAAACCGAAATAAAACCTTACATGCACACTCAACAAAACAAAACACTTCACCATCGTAAACAACTCCAGAAACATGCATCATGATAAATATTTCCACAAATACCAATACTTACTATAATACAAGCACATGCAAAACAAAATCAAACGCAATATGAAAACCATAAACTGTATTTACCTACTGGAATTTACCTATTGGGAATTGCCCGGCATTATACTTAGGTGAAAGAAACCCATAAATTTCTATGGTAAAACTAGAAACGCTTTACACATCTGGATGAACAACCACAGACATACATCCACTATACAAAATAACATCCTAACCATTCCTAGACACACACACGTACAATGTAAGTTGCAATGTTCGCATTTAAATTATTCACTCCACTACTGACTGACATAGATCTAATTAAGAGGCGTCGTTACGCGCAAACCTCCATACAAACGCTTTCATCACATTGTGGGGTATCTATGAAATGTTGTTATAATATTTTATACGGTTTTTTACCAAAAATGTAGCCGAAAGTGCTTTAATTGTTATAGATAAAATCAAAAAATTAATACGGGTCAAACAAAGTTTGAAAACGTCCAAAATCTAGCCAAAATTGGTTTCTCCTGAAACATTCATTTTGCTCGTACTGTACTAATAAATACTCAAAGTAATCGTAGCAGTAACATCCTGCTCAGACTGTTTTAAGAAGTCAAATTACGATTTATATAAAAACGGCTCACCTCAATACGTGTTATGATCAGGAAAGCCGACCAGTTTCAGCAGATTTAGACTGCCTTCATCTGGGCGAGTGAAGACGTTTACGCGACGACGTTACGCCTCGATTTTTATACATATAAATCATGAATTATCCTCAAGTCTCATTTAATTCTATAAGTCAAATTACGTCCATTTATTTAAATTTAACGGCAATTTAGTTAGGTACGTACGTAGTTAAGTAGTTAGCTACATGTATCAGTATTAATAAATACCACGCCAGTTCAAAATTGTGATTAACGGGTTTAAAATCCATCAATTAAAATATAAAATCAAGGAAGATGTCCTCTTCTGTTAAAGAGTTAAGACATGAAAGCTCCTTGAAATCGTTGCGTATAGCAGAGCACTTTATTTCCGCTTTCCTGCCAAATAAAGCTGCTTGGCATCCCTTCTTGTACGTGCAGGAAATTGTGTTGAACAATTCCTGGGGCGCTAGTGGTAGGGTGATTGCAATGGTGATCCCCATTTCAGTGGATTCAGCTGATTGATCTTCCAGATCTGAACCTGCAAGTAGACCCTGAGGGAGTGCTGGCGAGCCACGGCTTCGGTGGAAGGCAAACATGCTAAATTCATTTGATTATTTTTGGATAAAGCTCTCTGGAACAACTGTTCCAGACGAAATCCATTCAAAGGTATGGAGCTGCCACCCGTGTACAAACACACAATGAACTTCACTCCCGCCTCAGCGACCTTATTAGGAGTGGCGTTGGGATCCATGAACTATGAGGCGATGTGTTGGAGGATCGCGTCCTGTTGAAATATGTTTATAAATCTGATTTTGCCCTGTCAAAAACAGTGGAAGTGGTGTTACAGCCACTGAAAGCGTGAAGAAATAACACATATTTTTTGGCTTCTTCAAAGATCTTGTAACTATTGAAGATATTGTGACAGATTGTGATCTGTTATCAACTTTTTATAAAAAACTCGGTTGTCTTTGCAATGTGATTCTTTTGTAGGAAGTATTGAATTCTGTGACTTGGTGTTAAACCCTAAATGAATGTTGAGTAGCAGAAGTAGGGGGAAGGAATACTCATTTCGATATATTCCTTGTCAATAACTTTTGAAACGGAATAAAGCAAAGTACATCAACAGTGGTGAGGTGTTTAGGTTTCTTGCTTTCTTTACAGAGACGTGAAGAAACAGTTTTAGTTTATTTAACAATTTTATTTTATTCATTAAACCTGTCGTAACTTTCTAGCAAGTTATCTTATAGACTTGCGAATTTTTGATTTTTGATTCAGAATTTAAGAATACACCGAAAACGTTAGCCCACTTGGCCTAGTTTAGAAAAGTTTACTTTTCAAAATTTTGCCGTTATCAACAGGTTTTCAACAGGTATCACTTTTATCTTTTTCTACTCGTATAAACATTTTTTTATCTACCTGTTTATTTGTCATAGAGTCTTTCTTTCATTCGACTGATGACGTTTCATACTGAGAGAAAATAAAGTGTAATTGCATTTTTTATTAATAATACACACAGAGAATACTTTCCGTCATTAATTTAAAAGCTCTAAAAATACTATTAAGGCTAATTTATAAGAAATTGTTTTGTTTTCGCATTAATTATTTCCTATACAAAGTTATTAATGGGTATTCAGTAAAAGTCCTATGATACTCTCTTAAAACAACTTTATAATTCTTATCAACACTTGATCAAAACTGAAATCTCTTAGATTCTTTATTTGCTGGTCTTAGTACCACTGGAACTTTCAGAAATATACGCCAAATACGCCAATAACGTCTCTTAAATACATACGAACACACCTTAAACGTGGTATTCTTTATTTTTTATCAAGGTTTAAACGTCATGTTAAACAACCTTACGAACTAAAGGCTTTGGCTAACAGAGAGCAAAATAAACGTGTATTACTGCGTAAAGAGCATTGGGCGGCCTAACTTAGGCGTACTCGTTATAACCACGTCGGAACGTAGGTATTTTCTTTGCAAAAAGTTGGTTGTTGGCGGGAAAACACTTTCGGTAAAACTAATCGTTCCTTTTATTCCAGAAAATTATTCCGCTAAGTAACAAACAAAAGTAACAATCTGACTTGCACTATTTAAATGGCATTACAGTGATTTATACATCTGAGGCATAACATGAAGTTGCCAAAGCAGGGAAACGGGCGATATTACCCGTCCATACGGACAAATTTTCGTGAAAAAATGTCGAGAAATCGAGAAAAAAAAAGTTGTTGTTTCATACATTTTGGTCGGTTTAAGGATAAGCTGATTTTTTTTCCCGATTTGAGTGTTGGTTCTATAGTAAAAGTTGTTCGTATGGATGAGTCCTATCGCCAGTTTCCGGCTTCCACAACTTCATCTTAAGGTGATATAACTATAATGATAAAACCCGCAGTGCAAGAGGGACGGAATCGGGGAAAAATTACAAAAAGTCACTTTTAAATTAATACAAAATCAACTAAAATAACTATGAAAATTTCCATAACCAGTAATTTAGCTATAAATAAAACCCATCTAAATAAATATTTTTTCAATGCATGTGCTCGTAAAGGCCCAGTTTTTATGCATCAAAACCGAACAGAAAGTCGATTACTTTGCCCTAGGGCTTTATTATTATTATTTTTTTTAATTTATTTACAATGGTTGGCTAACCTGCAGCCTTTCCTGTGTACCATAAATGTCATACTTTTTTTTCCACTGTTTAACGGCTCTGGATACAGTCCTTTTGAGCCAATTACAATTTAAAGTTCACAAAATTATATTTGTTTTATTTCCTCACACTATGCATTGAAAAACGTAGTATGATACACGAGCGTAAGAGCAATAAATTACTCGATCACGTTTAAAACACTCGCTACGCTCGTGTTTTAAATTGTCCTCGTAATTTATTCCTTTGCGCCCTTGTAGCATAAACTACTATTAAAGTCTGCATGCTGTCCCAATTTGTCAGAATATCAAAAAAAATGTAAATTTACACATCATTTCGAAAATATTTCTATGGAGTGAAATTCCTCCAATCGCGTTTCTGATAGTCCAAAATCAAGAAAAAGGTCTCTAAATTGTTATACTAATTTATTTAACTTGGGACTTCTTTTGAACAGCAGATGAATCACTTCAAAAAGTGTCGATTTTGACGATATACCCAGTATATCCAACAAAAACATTATATTTCGGTAAAGTGGCCGATTAAAACTTTTGTAGTTAGCCCTTTTGTGCCATCCCAGATCAACTTAAGCCGAAATATTTTCCACTAGTTAATCTCTGTTGTGTGTAGCAAAATCCTCCTCAGCACGGATTATGTATCCATCCGTCGCGTTGTCTCTATCACGCGGTGTCCCAGTCAATTTAAACTTTGCGATAGTTTTACTACTGGGCAGATTAAGTTCACTGAAAGATCAATAAAAGTTACATGTACCTGTATACCTCTTTAATTTATTACGATTAAATCAATACCACAGTAACATGATAAGTAAAAATACTTCTACAATAGTAAACAATCAGTTAAGCATAAATAAGAAATATAAAATAGTAAGTAAAATAAAATATTTTAAAATAATAAATATATATAATAATAATATTTTATAAAAATACAATATGGATTTTAAATTTTGGGTATTAAAAAGTTAATTGTTAAAATATATTGTTTGGCTATTTTTAATTGCATATATTCCGAGAAATCCTTGAAAAACTATAAAAAATATATAAGTCCCCGCCTTACCTCCACAACTGCTGGACTGAATAATATGAAAAAGATCATATATGTGGTTACGTAAACGTAACTAAGGAAAAATGAAGCGGTTGAGAAATTCACAGAAAAAATTACAAAATTAAATTTATCATCCAAAACACGGATCCCTAAGTAAGCGAGTCTGACTCGCACTTGGTTGGTTTTTTATTATTGTTTTTCTTAATAATTATCCTTTTTTTCTATTTATTTCCGTCCGTTTTGTTTTTCAGGACGTTGCATTTGAAAAGTTTATGTAGTATATATGACTATTACATAATTTCTTAGCTGTATTTAATTTGTGACAAAATTAAGGTTCTATGAATTTAGATAGGCAATAATCCTATCTACGAGTACTTACTAGGGGCGTTCACCCATAGAACTGACAAGATATAATCTCCTAAATTGTTTACAAAGGTACCAAAGCAAACAGGTTCGTCTGAGGGTTGATTTTCTTGAGTATAAATGTGTTTGCCAATCATTCTTGATTCAAAAAGTATACATTATTATTAGTTAGCTTACTTAAACATTTTTCAGATTTATTAAAAAGACAAATTAAAAGCTTGACTGCAGTGGTAGCGTAATTGAAAAGATAGAGTTTCTGTTAAAATGAAAATATTTTTTTTGGATTCATTACATGTTTTACATTATATACGTGGGATATTCAGAAAATTTTGCGAAAGAAAAATAGTACATTGTTTACCTAGGGAGCAAACAACTATTTTAAAGGCGAGAGACAAAGTTCATGGCGTGTATAGGCTGGAGCGAATTTTGCGTTTGGGCCCAGTGCGGAATAGTTACTACCAGTAAACAGATTAACGCAAAAAAAAAAGGAAAAAGAAAACTCTTCTAATGTTTAATACTGTCCAAGGAGTTTGAAGTTGAAAGAAAAAAACGGTCAAGTAGGAGTCAAACTCGCGTAACTAGGGTTCCGTAATTCGACAGTTTTGGGAACAGAAAATTTAACTTTGTCATTTGTTTTTGTAAGTTTCTCAATCCCTATACTTTTCCTGTAATCTTTACGTATAATATTTATATCTTTATAATACGTATATATAATCACTATTGGGCTGAAAGTTGAAATTGAAGCGATTGGTAGCAAGCGTCAACTACTTTAATTTACAAAACACAATATTGTGCTGTTATTCTGTTTTATGTTATTTTTTTACAACAATTTCTAAATCATAAAAACAGAAACGTGAAGTTTTACTACTTTAAGGCCTCGATAACGTGAATCCTTCTACATAATAGTCCAATGAACAAAATGATTTAATATGGAAATCCTGACAATGAATCCTCTTTCAGTGTAACTTTGCGGTGTGATGGAGTAGATATGTACATACGAGGGGCGTTCATTATAAAGTGATAAAAATTACAAACTCTTTGGAACCAAAAAAGTAAATACTGGCTGGGAAAGCTGAAATATTGATTAGATTTAAAAAAAAGAAACAATTCGATTACCTTTTGTTTTTTAAAATTGGAAGTCTTTTGTCTGCAATCTATCGTAGCTTGAATTGCGCGCGGTTAATAACCCTCAATTACCTGATGTGTTTTTCAGTTATACAACTACTTGAAGTCGGTCCTGGAGATTGCTTATAAAAAGTCAAAAATCTTTGTAACTAGTTACAACAAATATTATTTTTATACATGTACGTATTTCAAGATCCATATCTTTAAATTAAAAACAATGTGACTTAAATAATTGAGTAACAATAAACACAAAACAAAAATTACTTCTAAATTGTAAATTCAATGTGAGGTAAAAACCTATGAGATTTACATAGAGAAAATGCCGACTTCCAAGCTTTTTCAAATCACCTACAGTGGATTCGCGCAAGTATACACCTGACAAAAATTATTGCAAGGCACCGACGAAAAGGTACATAGACGCTTAAATTTCCATTGCTTACATTGACCGAAGAAATTAGAAAACAAAAGCCGCTGGAGTTTCTAAGACCGACGTCAGGTAGTTAAGGGTTAAGAGCCCGCGGGCCCTAATTTGCAATTTTCGATTCACTGTTTCTCCTACTTATCGCAAACGTCTTCCATGTTTTGGACGACGACGTATAGAAGATGGTTCACGTACAGCAAGAAAAGCGAGGGGCCCAAAATGCTGCCTTGAGGTACACCTTTCATAATTTCGCATAAAGCTGATTCTAAATATTTCACAACTTTATTGTTGTTAATAGTTGGAATTACAACACACTGACTACGGCTTAAGAGATAAATACTTAACCAATTAAGTACTTACATTTCTCCTTATTCCATATCAATTCAGAATTTACAATAAAATGTTATGGTCGACATAATCAAAAGCTTTATCCGCCAAAGATGAACCTCGCTCGGGTCGCCCTACAGCAAAATTGTTTTAGCAGATCGTTGTGTCATGGTACGTTTTATAGTCGAAGAAACAAAGATTTTGACTAGTAGTGTGTATAGCATTTTACACGAACGCTTGGGGTGAAAAAAGTATCCGCGTGCTGGGTCTCCAGAATGCTTACCGATGAGCAAAATCAAACCAGGTTGAACATTTCTCGAGCTTCTTTGGAACTGTTTCAACAAGATCCTGATGTTTTTTGGCTCGATTTACAACCATGGATGAAACGTGGCTTTACGATTACGATCCAGAAACAAAATTACAGTTCACGACTTGGCAAGGACCATCATCTCCAACCCCTAAGACATTTAAGGCAAAACGTTCCACCGGAAAGATCACGGGCTCTCTTTCTTGGGATATTGAAGAGACATAGAATATCTCGACCATGAAGCTACTGTTACGGGCTCTTTGATGCTGAACAAATAAAAAATTGCGTAACGAAATTTGAGAGAAACGGCGAAACAAACTAGAAAAGATTTAATTGTTCAATTTGTTCCGAAATAATAATCTGTAATCGACTAAAAAACAGCTTTTCATTTAATATTTTACTAACCTAAATATAATTTAGTAAAATATAAATAATATTGGAGTCTGAGAACGACATTAAAGAAAAGCTTTATTTTGGGAACATCGATAATAATATCGACACAATTATCAATATCGTAACTGACTATTTATAGGTTTTCCTCTAACAACATTCATAGACAAGTCCGTTATTATCAGTAAAAAATAATAATGTATTTTTTGTACAAAGTACGAATGTTTATGCAGTTAACCATTAAAAGTAGTATAGTGTGTTTAAATTAATTTTGCTAAATACCTACATGTTTTGTTGTTTTTATGTAAATAAATACTTAATTTTAAGTGTTTTTGAAATTTAATTTTAAATAAACTTCATAGGTTTTAAATTCATTATGAAGTTTATTTAAAATTAAATTTCAAAAAATTACATAATGATTAGGAAATAATCAAAATACCTATATATTTTTTTCATTTACTGTCCTTTTGTAGGTACAATCAGGTACATATATATTATTATAGAATTAAATGAGACTTGAGGATGATTCATGATTTATATAAATACAGCTCACCTCAATACGTGTTATTGGCAAAGATTTCAAAAGTAAAGATAAGCCCTTACCGTACTACGACAGCACCAAAATGTTTCCACCATTAAATGGGTGACGCTCACACGTTTGGAATTAATGCTCATCTGAACACAGTGATAGTTGGACGCTTTAAGTGCACTTAAACAACTTTAGTAGTCTGACCAGTTTGCTGACCGTAGGTAGACAGATTGCGCACTCATAAGTGTGCGCGCGTCGGCATTATGTTAACGCACGCATTCAAAAACGATGCAATAGATTTTAGGTGCCAGGGCTCATCTCAACTTTTGGAATTTTTGGTTATTGGAACACACGTTGTACAGGAAACAAACACACACAGACCGATACCTGCGAGCCGACTCACACCATCACCCGAAACATCTCTCGTCCGTCCCTCGTACGCTTACTAACCGAGCACTGAGTCTGTGCGATCTGCAATATGTGGACGCTGAACTCAGTCATGTCAGGAACGTACTTGAGAATAATGGCTACAATTGGATGCAGTGTAACCGGATAGCGAACCATTCCACCCATCAGCGCCCACAATTGGTTGAAAGAGCTCCGGTATATCTTCCATTTGTGAAAGGTGTGACGGATAAAACAGGACACGACACCTGCTTCGCCGGAAATACAGCATTAAAACATTTTTCCGTCCACCCAGCAGATTAAGGCAGTTACTGCGTTCGCTGAAGGATAAAGAGCCACTAAATGCACCCGGTGTTTATTCCATCCCATGTGACTGTGGCAAGAGTTACATTGGTGAGACGAGACGGAACGTGTCAACCAGACTGACGGAACACATTAGATGCATGAGAAAACTCGAATGCAACGGATCCGCCGTTGCAGACCATGTCATAAATTCGGATACTACACATTTTATAAAGCGAAAGTGCTAGTTCGTGAAAAGTTATTTGTGCCACATGTTATATTAGAATAAGCCCTTTACTGTAGTGTTGCGAAACACATTCATCGTTATACATAAAAACCATTGTCACTTTGTTTTCGCCGTATTTTGTTTCCTGACATCGGCCAATGTACCAAACCTTAGCTATAGTCTTTATTTTAGAGTTAGGGAGACACTAATTAATACTTTTAGCGATCATAGGGATGAGACGGCGTTGTATTCAGATCTATCTCTATTAACTCAGGGTGCTGACACCCCTCATTTATTCTATGAAAAAGTTCAAAATTTGCTGAGCATTACAATGACGTTATGTGCAACTCCATGACACCATCTCAACCACTATAGAAGCAAAAAGAACACTGTATAAAAATCTTGCCCTACAGACCTATATTAGAGGTCTCAATGAACCCTTAGGCTCACGTATTAGATGCATGAGACCTCCTACTTTAGAGAAAGCACTAGAATATGCTCAGGAGGAAATGAATGTTGTTTATTTACAACAGAAAAATAATAGCACGAAGCCGATAAGTCAACCAAGTCAAAAGACTACTGAACCGCCCCCAAGACACTTTAATTTTCAGCAACCGATTAACAACAATTCTTGGAATAGAACTAACCCTCAACCTCACTGGCAAAAACAAATGTACCCAACTAACCAAAACAATTTTCAGCGACCGGGACCATCCAGAACCCAAGATATGTTTAGGGCTCTCCCGAGATCTAACATGTCCACAGGTTTTAGGGTTCAGCCGCAGCAGCAACCCCAAAGGTTTCCGACACCCATGAGCGGTGTAGTCCATGCTTCAGCTAGGCCATTGCCTCCGACTCCAGTACAAAGAGACTGGAGAACCCACGGCAATCCACCACCTAATAATTATTTTAAATCCAGGGAAATGCACATGAATGAAACCTACCCTGAATTTTATGATCAAGACAACTCTTACTTTGTCTATTCTGACTACGAAGTATATTATGACAATGACTATGACCAACACTACTTTCAGGAATCCGAACTTCCGACTATTACCGAGATCAAACCTGAAATTTCTGAAGGACAAAATTTTCACAAAGATTTAGAGAAACCTGTCCCTAGATAGAAATAAATCTGCAAAACCAAAGACAACTACCATATATTCAAATAGAGAACCCTCCATTAAAATTACTAATTGACACCGGTGCAAATCAAAGTTTTATCAGCCCAGAAGCTGTTACTGCATTTTATCCCCAATATCCATTTCAATACGATCCTTTTATTGTTACAAATATTCATGCGACAACTCGCAATGATTACTCCGTAACAATCCCCTCTTTCCGAGAATTCAATGACGACAAACCAGTCAAATTGTTTGTATATAAGTTTCATGATTATTTTGACGGATTGATAGGTGGAGATTTACTAGAACAGTGGAAAGCAGACATAAAATATAGCTCGCGAGAGTTTATTACCCCGAAGGCAGTAAATCCTATTCGAATGTATTCATCGAATAATGTAAATTTATATGAAACTATTATTCCGGCAAATTCTAAAAAATTGGTACGTATTCCTGTAGAGATCCCAAAAGGTGAAATTTTAATTAACGAACAAATCATTTGTAATTGCATTATCAGTGATTGCCTTAGTTTCGCTAAAAATAACCGTTGTATTTTAGAGATAACAAACCCCTTTAAACGTGACGTCATTTTCTCGTTAAACGAGCCAATTCGAGCGCAAGTGTACAATACAGAGTACACACCTGATAATTCATTTATGCCTCCGCGAACTAAACAAGTATTGTCCCAATTAAGAACCGACCATTTGAATGCCGAAGAAAAAACAAACTTGAAGTTACTATGTAAAGAATATGCAGATATTTTCTACGTTGAAAATGAACCTTTGACTTTCACGAACTGTATAAAACATAATATTAGAACTGCAGATGAGATCCCAGTCCATAGTCGTACATACCGTTACCCATTCGTTCATCGTGACGAAGTTCAGACGCAAATTACAAAAATGTTGGATCAGGGAATTATTAGGCCTTCCATTTCAGCCTGGAGTGCCCCTATTTGGATCGTTCCTAAAAAGGCAGACGCTTCAGGAAAAGTAAAATGGAGAATGGTAGTCGATTTCCGCAAATTAAATGAGAAAACAATAGATGATAAATACCCGATTCCGAATATTACCGATATTTTGGACAAACTAGGTCGCTGTCTTTAATTCTCTACAATAGATCTGGCTAGCGGATTCTATCAAATTGAAATGGACCCCCAAGATATTCACAAAACAGCCTTCAGTGTGGAACAAGGACATTACGAGTTTTTGAGAATGCCCATGGGTTTAAAAAATAGCCCCTCCACGTTTCAACGCGTTATGGATAATGTCCTTCGTGGCCTTCAAAACTCTATTTGTCTAGTTTATCTAGACGATATTCTAGTATTTTCAACTTCGCTTCAAGAGCATATGATCAACCTGAAAAAAGTTTTTCAAAGACTTCGAGAATCGAATTTTAAAATTCAAATGGACAAAAGTGAATTCCTTAAACAAGAAACTCCTTATTTAGGTCATATCATCTCTAAAGATGGTATCAAGCCAAATCCCGATAAAATCAGCGCAATTCAAAAGTTCCCCATTCCAAAAACTTCCAAAGAAATCAAAAGTTTTCTTGGTCTACTAGGCTATTATCGCCGATTTATTCCGGATTTTGCTCGTATCACGAAGCCTCTGACGTCATGTCTGAAAAAAGGTGCTAAAATTGCATTAACAGACGAATACACTAAATGCTTTAATCATTGTAAAACCCTCTTATTAAATGATCCGATACTACAGTACCCCGATTTCTCTAAGGAGTTCAACCTGACAACTGACGCTTCAAATTTCGCAATTTCTGGAATTTTGTCTCAGGGTCCAATTGGCGCGGACAAACCCATAGCATATGCTTCGAGAACGTTAAACAGTAGTGAAACTAATTACTCTACAACCGATAAAGAATTACTCGCCATTGTTTGGGCTACTAAGTACTTCCGGCCATATTTTTTTTTTTTTTTTTTTTTTTTTTTTTTTTTATATCTATTCGGCCGAAAGTTTAAAATATTTACGGACCATAAACCCCTTACGACAACTGCAACGACAAATCCCATAACAAATTCCAGGCTTACTAGGTGGCAACTTAGCCTAGCAGATTATAACTGCACGCTTCACTATAAAAAAGGTAAAGCTAATCAAAATGCTGACGCTTTGTCACGTATTGAAATTTACAATGAAGAAACTAGCTCTATTATTGCAAACGCTTCTGAAACCCCAATCCAGATAGTTGAAGACGACGCAGAGACGGCAACTAGACAAACAAGCCTAGAAAATCCTATCCTAGAAATTCCTATTTCTGAGGACCCCCTTAACAAATTCACGAGACAGTTAGTTCTTAATATAACTAACCGGCCTCCACGTACTAGGGCTACAGTGACAAAACCATTTGACTCTCATATAAAGACTTACATTGAGCTATTTGAAGACACCCTAGAAAATGATTTGATAGAAGCGATAAAGAAACATATTGACCCAAAATTACGCACCGCTATACTAGTTCAACCCCTAGACCGAATGTACTCTATCGTCCCCATAATTCAAAAGACGTTCAAAAACTCCGCTATGAAATTAACTCTTGTTAAATCTGAAATAGAAAACATTCAAGGATATCTCAATCAACAAGAAATTATTCGCAAATACCACGAAGGTAAAACAAACCATCGTGGCATATCTGAAACGATGTTAGCTCTTTCGCAAAGATGTTTTTGGCCAAAAATGCGCGATAGCATTTCCAAGTACATAAATGAGTGCAACATATGTGGTTGCGCAAAATACGAAAGAAACCCAAATCGGCCCCAATTCCGAGTAGTACCACCGCCGACAAAACCTTTCGAAATATTACATGCTGACACATTCACTATTGAAAAAGAAAAGTACTTAACAATTGTTGACTCATTTTCAAAGTATGCCCAAGCATACCTACTTGACGATTGTACCGCTCCAAATATAGTGAAATCATTACTGAATTTCAGCACCCATCACGGTTTACCTATGACTATAGTAACAGACCTAGGGACTGAGTTCAACAACCAGGTAGTTTCAGAATTCTTGCGACTTCATAAAGTCATTCACCACACTACATTAGCGTACGCACCTAACGAGAATGGAATGGTAGAAAGGTTTCATAGTACCCTTCTCGAACACTTACGCCTTCTTAAAATAGAGCATAAAAATGAACATTCCAGAGACTTACTTCCATGCATTGCTAGCCTACAATAGTTCAATACATAGTCTGACTAAATGCAGACCCATTGACTTGATAACTGGACACTTTGATCCTAGAGACCCAATAGACAATAACTTGACTGAGCGTTTGTTACAACAATACTCTCAAAATCATAAAGACAGAATGAAAATAGTTTACGACCTCGTACATAACGCATCTCTTACAGAAAGAATTAATATAATGGAAAATGTTAACAAAGATAGGGAACCCGAACAAGACTATATCCCAGACCAAGAAATTTACATACAGAACCCTACTGCAGTAAGACATAAATTGGCCCCACGATATACTCACGATAAAGTGACTTCAAATCTACCGATTCATATTTACACTTCCAAGAAAAAAGGTCCCGTAAAGAAATCCCGTCTCAAACGAGTACGCAAATCTCAATTGTTGCAGGTACGTTCTGATAATGATACCCCTGGCTCTCTCCCAGGAGATCCGACTTGAGAGTATGGACAACGGACCTGGTCTCTTACCTTTTAAATTAGGACCGACTAAAGTCGTGTCACATTACCACACTTTCCTACAATATATAGACTTAGACGAAATTCGAAATAATATTGACTTGATAAAAACACAACTAACCAGTGCATCTAATATGCTATCTAATAATAGCTTTGCTTTGTTCAAGTATCAAATAAAGTTTTTATATTCTAAGCTAGATAAAGTATCCTCTCAGATAAATACATTCTCAAATTCCAGAATTAAACGAGGTCTCATTGACTCTTTGGGTTCCGTAATTAAGAGTATAACTGGTAATTTAGATTATAGTGACGCACAGAAATATGATAACGCACTTAGAATTTTAGAAAGTAATGATGATAAGATTTCTCGTAATTATAATCAACATATAAGTTTGTATAAGAAGTACATAAATGACCAGAAACAGGTTATGTCAACATTGATCAATAATCAGCAAAAATTGCAACATGCATTGTTAATTCTCAGTAACAGTACTCGATCGGATAACGATAAATTATTGCAATATGCACACCTATCCCAGTTGTTTGTTATTATCAGTGAAAATGTGAATGACTTATCAGATCAATTAACTGGAATAGAAAATATTTTGGCTTATAGTAAAACGAATTCTATACATCATTCTATCCTGAATATAAATGCTGTTAAGGATATAATAACTAGTTTAAGCAAAATTTATGATGAAAGTGAAATATTAGACTTAGAGATAAGAGAATTCTATGATTTTATTAGAATAGGTTCATATTTCTCTAGTAATAAGTTGGTAATTGTGCTGAAAGTTCCAATAATTTACAAATCTGTGTATGACTTGTATAAGCTCTCTCCCTTACCGAACAAAAATAATGAGGTCCTTATTCCCCCTTATCCCTTTATGGCAACCAATATTCATGAATATGTGTACATTGAGGCAGAATGCCCGAAGTCCAGCCGTTGGTACATCTGCGAACAAAAGCTGAGCCACCAAATCAGGACTCAACAGGACTGCATACAAAAACTTATACATTTACATGAAGTGGACCCAACATGTACAACTAAGACTATCTCTATGAACAAGGAAGCACTACTAGAACTTGATGACATACACTATGCCGTCACGTTCCCGAATTCAACAAAAGTAGAACTCAACTGTAAACAAGAACAACATCTCGCTCTTCAGGGAAGCTATGTTGTAACTATTCCAAACAACTGCTATCTGAAAACATCTGAATTCACAATCATCAATATTAACAACAAACTTCGAGGTCAGCCGCTGAAAATTATGTCCCTGCCTCTGAAACCATCAACTCCTAGACAATCAAGTATTCTGAAATTAAACTCAGTGAACTTAAGTAACTTAAATTCAGTTGAGCAACGTATTTCTATGGAACCAACAATCGAAACAGACAAGCTGCAGACATCAACTATTTACCACACAACGATACCACTCTACTTAATTGCACTTTTCGGTGCAACTGTACTGCTGTATGCATTTTATCGACGACGATGTCAACAACGTTCCAAGAAACCAGAAAGTGAACCGACCGAGCAGCCGAACCAGTCATCGGAAATGAAGACCGCACCATTTGCTATAAACTTTGCAAATAGATGCTAGACTAATAGGGGAGGTGTTATATTAGAATAAGCCCTTTACTGTAGTGTTGCGAAACACATTCATCGTTATACATAAAAACCATTGTCACTTTGTTTTTGCCGTATTTTGTTTCCTGACATCGGCCAATGTACCAAACCTTAGCTATAGTCTTTATTTTAATTAAAGTGTTTTAAAATCAAATAGACATTTTTTTTAGATCCTCCGCTGTTGTCTATTCTAATTCACATAAAATTTGCAAATCTATAGAAATAAGCCGATGTCCAAATTTCAATAGAGACAGTGGTTGGGCTTTGCCCGCGGTGTGGAAACCTGTGCTAAAAACAGTTACCGGATCACTCACAGACTTTAGTGAAAGTGACGTAGATACTGTAAGTTCCGCATGTTTATCGTTGTTTGGTGACACTCCGGTAATTAATAATGCAAGCCCGGAAGTAACTAATTGTGCGGACGCCCCAACGGTCCGACCACCAATACCATCTGCATCGATGTCATCCCGAGCCCTGCGGGCCGCAGCTAGCCCGCAGTGTGAGGCGTGACGTCGTCGCGTAAACGTCTTCACTCGCCTAGATGAAGGCAGTCTCAATCTGCTGAAACTGGTCGGCTTTCTCGATCATAACACGTATTGAGGTGAGCCGTTTTTATATAAATCACATATATACAAGGTGTAACAGAAAGGTGTTACCATATTTGAAGAGCTTATTCAGTCAATGGTATAGAACAACTTTTACTATGGAGACAATCCTGAAATCTCAAAAAAAAAATCTGCCCTTACATACATTTCTGCCGCGCGGCATTGCATTTTTCTATGAAACAGTATTTTATTTTTGGAGATGCAGTGTTTGTTCCATAGTAAAAGTTGTTCTATACCATTGTCTGAATAAGCTCCTCAATTATGGTTACACCTTTCTGTTACACGTTGTATATTATTAAGATTTGTCGTATATTTTTATACTTATCTTAAAAGTAGGAATATATATTTTTTGTATACTATGTAAAATGTAATATTATTGTTAGTACATATTAGTAAATATGTAATTATTACTTAATTTGGTAGGTTATTTTTTTTGTATTTAAATTTTGTGCTCATATGAATACCAAAATAAATATTCACTTTCAGGCTTGGTTTGCTGGAAGAAATCTCAGTTTTGAGATAAGCTCGTCACTAAACATATTATTCAATATATACTGTAATAAATTTATCTGTGTACAATAAATAATTAAGAATTACAATTTTTTTAACATTATATCATTGCAGTATAGAAACGCAGAACTACCTATATACTGCAATGATATAATGTGAATTTATATCTCCTTGCGATGGATAAATCGCCAAGTGTTCAAACATAGAAATTTATTTATGTCATACCTAGTTACTGTTTTATTTACATGTAACATGCAACTTAAATAAATAGTTTCACCAAAATTTTCACTTCTTTTGAATTATTCCACAACTTTATTGTATTAAAACCTAATAAATGACACTGCAAAATTTCAAAGGAGTCAACACAAGAAACAATGCAAACTTCTTCATACGACCTTCTTCAATTCCCTATTCATCACTTTAGCTGTCATCATTATAAAAATAAAATATTCAATATCATACCCATAATTTATAATTATTAATTTTTAACCTTTATATCTATATAATTGTGTAACTGATGCCAACCACAACTAGTGGTCGAAATATATTTTACTACCTATAATTATATTTTGTGTTTTCGTATATATATACAGGGTGGAAAAAATTTAAGGGCCCTGGAAGGGAACTACCTTAAATCCTTTAGTTAGCTCATTTTGCTGAAAAGAAACATTCCTTTATTTTTTAAAAGAAACAAAACTGCATTCAAAGATCTTCTAAAATTCGCTTGTCTCACCCGGGAATCGAACCAACTAAAAACTAAAAAATAAACCCTCGCTACTTTATTATACGAATTGGTAGGAATATCGTTCAGGATAAAATTTGTCTAATAAATATTTGGTCTTTGAAATAAAAAAAAAGTGAAAAGAAGCTTCTAATAAATAAAATTGTTCTTGATTCGCCATTATTACACAATGACAGCACGGAATGAAAGCAAAACAAAACTAAATTTGAAATTCGAACGAATAGTTTTATTGACTTTAAAAATGTTGAAAGTTATCATTCGAATTTTAAATTTGTTGCATCGCGTTTCAAAAAAAAATATAGTTTCCCTTTTTAAACTTTTCGTCAGTACGCCTAGTGCAAGAAGGAATTGTGATGTGCATAGATTTATAACGATTTTCTTATCGAAGTCTTCAACAAGGTACTTAAGGTAAATAACATTAGCAAGCTTGTACTTCATACGATGTCTTTGGATGTTAGAGAGATAAGAAAATTAAAACGTGTCATTTACTTGTTACAAGTGAACAGTATTTTATTAGGTATTGTTAACAAAGAACTTGTAATAAATATTCAATTTCGTGGGTATCTCGTACAACAGATGAGTGTAAGACCAAATGTTTATTAGACACATTTTATCCTGAACAATAATCCTACCGATTCGTATAATAAAATAGCGAGGGTTTATTTTTTTCATTTTTAGTTGGATCGATTCCCGGGTGAGACAAGCGAATTTTAGAAGATCTTTGAATGCAGTTTTGTTTCTTTTAAAAAATAAAGGAATGTTTCGTTTCAGTAAAATGAGCTAACTAAAGGATTTAAGGTAGTTCTCCTCCAGGGCCAATTCATTTTTTCCACCCTGTATATAATATATATTTAATCAAATATAAGACAAGAAAAGTCAATTATCATTTTATGTTTTTACTGCAAAGTTTCATTATAGGAAGAATCTACTTCAGCCTACATACATACATACATAGCTCTACCCCTTCGTTGATTGGGGTACACGTAATTAAAGACAACGACACACAATCATGCGTCACTGTTGTTTCGGGACCTCACTCATGAAGATCCACACCTATGCCAAAAATATCTTTCTTGCTTAGTGATAAAGACAATTTTTGCACAACGAACGTATCTGAAAGTTTTTAGGCCACCGGCTTCTACGACTCTGAAGGAGAAGTTTGTTAACTAACACATATATATTACCGAATCTTTACATTATATGAGGACTAGGCTTGTGGCCATTGCTCCGCCTGCGTTAAAAGATAAACTTTATCTTTTAAGTCTATATTTGATGGACTAAGAGCTGATGACTTCAACGCTCAGGTAATTTTATCGTCAATGAAATTCGGAAGTGTGCCTGAGGCACACTTTTGCAAGGCCGTACCTGGTGGGTTCAGGAGCTATGGAGTGGGATAAAAATTGGTATAACTATCGTCATTTATTTTTATTGCTGGTCACAGCGCACTGCTTTCCTCCACCTGGAAGAAGATGGAGGAGGCCTTTGCCAAACAATGGGAATGGGAATTAATGACAGTAAATATGTACGTACATCTATTACCTACATTAAGTGGAAATCAAATAAAGATAAGTGAATAGTGAAAAGTGAATAAAATAATTGTTTTGGACAACTGACATTTTCATACAAGCTTGAAGATAAAATTATGAACTTTTTTTTAATATGTGCTTTTAATTTATTGTCTATTGATGAATTTTTAAGTGCTGACTTACTCTTTTACGCATAACATGTTATTCTTAATTTTATTGCTTTCGATGCCGTGGTTTTAAAGTAAGAGAAATAGAGATACATAAAGGGTATTCATTTTAGCGTGTGGTTTTCAAATTCAGAATAGTTGCTCTTCAGGTTCAGGTTTTATACAAAGATACGTATTAAATTTTATTTTTATTTTCAGTTTGATTACAAATATTAAATCTTCATAGACAGTTCGTCCTAAATGTCATCCATTTCCATGATGACACTTAGAAAATGAATGTAATGTAGCTATTAGCTTTAGAGCGGTTTCGTAGCCGGATTGTGAAAAACCAGCGTTTTTTTAATTAATCGCAACGGAACACTCAAATTCAAAATTCACTCAATAGACGTTAAACAAAACCTTATTACCTATGTATTGTGTATGTTGCCATCGCAAAGTTTCCTTTGAATTCTGTAAATTAGAATTTGAAAATTTTAGAATTTCGAAAATATTGTATTTTTTTATAAAATTTTGAAATTTTGCAATGGCGCTTACGCCGTTAGCCTAAAGTCATTTTTTTGCATCCGTTAACGTTATCATCACTATTCATCACAGAGTGTTGTCAACCTAGAAAAATTACAATAACCCTAGTGAGATTATTCCTAGGAAGATTTAAGATTTGAGGTTAAGGATCGACCTAACCCACTAGGTTCATGATCTATCAATGCCAGACTTTCGAGAGGTTTTTAGAAGAATTGGGTCTCTTCTTATAATGAAAAAAAAAAACATCGTTTCGTTGGTCTTTATTAAGTTAACTTAACTTAACTTATAAGCAATATTTTATAAATCTTATGACAGGTACATCATTTTGTCAAAAAACAAAATCCAACCAATTTTTTGGTTTTTAAACGTTCCGCAGAAAAACACGACCTGCCCCCCTATTCTGTATCTTTAGTTGCCAACTGCACGAGGTGCCTATCATCAAAAACATAGCTAAAAACTGAAATTTCAAAATTGCCTTTAGTGGGTATTGAACTATTAACAATCTGTGTCGTCACTTCAAGTGCGAAAATATCCTTAGGACATCGGAATTCGACAGTATATCTATGTTTTTGATGATAGACACCCAGTCCAGAAGGCAACTAGAGATACACAATAGGCCCGCTGATCGACTTGTTTTTTTTTTTTAAATAGAAATTGAATAGGTAACATAAATATGAAGTCAATCTCCTTAAATGTAATATTTTTTTGGCTACAAAACATTTCAGTATTAGCTAAAGACACTCCAATTTGATGTTTCGCTGCGTAATTATTGGTATTACGCGTCCTAGAAAAAGAGCCTATCGAGCCAAGATATAATCGCCTCTATCAAAAGCAAAGAAATTCTTTGCCATTGGACTTATTGTACTGGTCGGGCAACAAAAAAAGTTGCTAGGGTAGGTAAACACTTAACTTGCTCACCATAAACATTTTAGGAGTACGGGACTTGCCGTAGGTATTTTAGGAGTACGGGACTCACCGTAGGTATTTCCTTTTTATATTTTCCCGAATTAAACGCTGACATTTACAATTACAGGCCCTGTCAACGGAAATGTAAGACGCCTGATTACTTTATATACGCTTCGTCGGACACGACGTTATTGAAGATTTTCCGTATTTTCCCGTAGTTACAGATTAATTCTGCACCTACATGACAGATTTCACCGCAATCAGCCTAGCTATTCTTGAATTATGCTGCAGAGAAATAGACAGACGATAAAATGGACAGAAAACCATTAAAGTTTCGCAAGAAGGTCTCAATGTTTTAATGAAATATTAAAACATTATTCAGTTATCTTAATATTACTAACGAAGTGTGTTAGGATCGTAGCAGATGGAAATCTGTAGTATCTGCCTACCCCTCTGGGAGATAGTCGTGAGATGTATGTATGTATGTAATACTACATTTTAAATTTTTAACGGGGCAAGAACAACGTGTATACTTGTACACTGAGAAAAAATTCTGGCTCCGTTAACCTGAATATAGTTCATTTTAACAGAAAACATTGTACTATATGTGACGTCTATATTTATTGTTGAGTTTACTTATTTATTGTTCAGTTTACTTGAACAATCTCATGTATACAATAATTCAAGTAAACATAACATAATTCTGTTTTTGCTAACCAGGTTTTCTTTACAAAACGATCTGGTAGTATTGTAAAAATATTATTTCTCCTTGTATAGTCAAAATACGTAAGTACTGGACTAAAAACTAAAACTGACGTAATAAAACCTTTTTGCCTTTTTATTATTTTAAAATGAAAACGAAAATTCAGCTCAAACAAATCCTCAGTGTTCTATTTAATGCTTAGGAATTATTTTCCCATAGTTCATAAGCATTTGCACATCAATTTGGGCCGTTAAGGCGCCGGATACACAGAGAGTGGTCTAGACTTCTAGAGTTCTGCGTTTCACGTTCACTGTAATCTATGCAATAAACTTGGATCTTCACACACACATACAACAACGATTGAAGCGTAAGAACGCAGAACCCTAAACCACTCGCCTGTGTGTGTGTGTGTCCGGTGCCTAATAGTTCGATGGAAATAGGTTTGTAACCACTTTTAATTCACGAGTCGCTTTTTTTTAAATTTATTTTGCTGATTCGATTGACGACGACAAGTTGGTCGAAATATATTTCGAAATAATTAATACTTTTTAATATACATTATTATTTACATTATTGACTTTAAGTCTATTTAGTTAAATAACATGATGCAGTAACCTTGACAGTGACTGAGGATATTTTTTTTATTATTTAAGAAAAATATAAATAAGTTGTACGGAATTGATCAAATAATATTTTGAAAAAATTTAAGCAATAAACATTTAATAATTAAAATAAAATTTATTGATACCCTAAAGAAAAATACAATTTTTCCAAGACATTATCATCACATATGATAAACAACTGCGTTGCCGTAAACAACAACGTCGTTATCGAAATAACTAAAGATTAATAAAAGATTCAGTTCATAATTTCTCTAAATATTGTTTATTTTTATTTATTTTATTTTAATAAAAATCAATATGGCCTTCAAAATAACCATCATTATAGCAGGGACGTGTTAGTAGTCAACGAAAACTATTTTGGCCCCTTGTAGCCTACATGTATGATAATAAAGAAAACTGGATCCAAATCCGTTAAGGCGATACGTAAAAGTTTTAGCGTCCCTGTTACTCCATATGCGAAAAAATCCTCAGTGCGAGGAGGACGGATTCGTGGAAAAGTAGCAAAAAGTCGGTTTTTTAATAATATAAAATGTATTAAGGTATTTTGTCAAAAATATTTTCAAGGAGACTTTACAAATATATAATATCCACATTTTGAATGCAATTTCACAACGGACTTAGTTAGGATTTCAGAATTACAAGAAAAAATAAAACAATATAGAGGTCTTTTCGGAATTAAATTCTATCGAGAAAATTTCATCCAATCGCGTTTTCCTTCAGAAAGAATCTCAATCAAATACTCAAATGTTTTACCCAAAAATGAAATACGTAGATTATGTTACAGTGGAGTAAATGGATTCGAAAAAACCCCATATTTTTTTTGGTATCGCCTTATGTGTTTCTCGAGTTAAAACGGAAAAACAGACAAAGGGCATACCTAATATTGAAAAAATTGCGTTTTGGCGACGACTGATTAAGAAATATGCTAATCGATAGAAAAAATATTACAAATAAAAAACATTATCTGAAAAAATGTCGTAAGTGATATATTTTCAGAGATATCGGGGTATGAAAAAATGCAGGGAAAAAAAACATTTTAGCAATAAGAATATCGCTGAACGACATTACCTCAAATAGTGAGTTTTTTTGTTTGTAATTTGACTAACTGCCAATTGGCATACAATTATTTAATCATTAAATAAAATAGGGCCGGCAGGTATGCCAGACTGTTCGAACCCCTTTCACAAAAAATTTGGTACTTGCCTCAATATAATACTAATAACCCATTTCATTATAAATTGAGTAACAATCTTCAATGTTAGCGCAAATAAAATTACATACGAGTATTATGATGTCATAGGTACGTACGTTAAATTTTATTAGCTTAACTGTTTAAATACAGAGGACATGAAACAAGAGTCTGATGTAATCTACCATTACCTAATAAATTATCCGTTCATTTGATTTGTAGCTCTTGAGGAGGTGAAGCAAATTGGACACCGTATTCGCCAGATAAGCGCTTTTTGCCGATTACATCTTTATTTATTAATATTTTTCACAATTTTGAATTTGGTTAACTCGTATAAATAAAATAAAATAAAAATAAAATAAAAATAGCCTTTAATTCCCAAAAAAAGTTACATTAAAATACGTTTCTAATTTTAAAATATTTCATGCATGCACCATTTATCAATAAAAAAAAGAAAATTTACAATGCATTATATGTCATCATGTCATGGTTTCATTTAATTCAATTCATATTAGATAACAAAAATAAATTAAAATAATAATGTCAAAGAAAAATAATAATATCACAATTTAACAGTCAGTCTTTGGGTATCCATTGCTGGATGTAGGCCTCCTCCAACCTATACCAATCGGGTCTGGATTGTGCCATGCGTAGCCAGGTCCTGCCAGCGGTAGCCACGAGATCATCTCTCGTATAATAAGTAACAATTAATGATCTGAACCTAAGACATTCACTCAAGTCAAATACACACAAAAGTTAGAAGCGTTTAAAAGTCCTGGAGTGTAAATTCCATTATTTACTTTACTTTACTTTACGAATAAGGTACAAAATTCAATATTTTGGAAAATGTTTATAAAGTAGGACATTATCAGCGAACAGCGCAAATTGGGATCTTGGGCGAGCACAGTGCTCTTAGGACTTATTCTGTACAAAAAACTGATCTTCATCATATATATATTTTTTTTGAGTATACTATGATTAGACTAGAATTATTATTAGATCAGAAACTATTAGTAAAAAATATTTTTGTACATCCTTAATATTAAAAATTCTTAACCTTTTCTAATTTTCACCAATTTTTCCTTTTCATGGTAGATTCACTGAATACTGTAACAAAATGGCAGATAACATATCTTTAAATAACGATTATAATCGCTCTTGTTTTGCTTTAACCGTTATAGTGACGATATAATAAATACCACATGATAAAAAAGAACCGGTCGGACTGATTGCGCAACCTGGATTACTTACCTTCTTTCTCGTTACCAAGATATAAAAATGTTTATGGAACAAGGACTCTTGGTTGTACTGTTTGCCTAAAACTGTAAATGAGCATCCTAAGGATATGCAAAACGTATACATAAACAGTAATAATTTTAGAAATAAGATAAAAAAATACTTTATGGAAAATTTATATACCTATGTACTCTGTTTAAGATGTAAAATTAACACTTATAAGAACGTCCGCTGCTATCAGATAAACCAATAGTTTTCCGATGGTAGCTATATAGCACAACTGTTTTTGATGTAAAAATTATATCAAATAAACAAAAAATATATACCTATATGATTTTCAAAATTATACGAGATAAAGAAAAAAAAATGATTTTCCTCTCTTTTTGCTGGATGAAATCTATTTTTCCAGTCATTTACTATAGAGTTGCTGTGAAATTCTCAAATATTACAGGTTGTTACGCTACTATGGAGTTATATTACTCTTTTGTAGATTTATCGCTACAAAGGCTCTAATAAACTCCCTAATATTCAACCTAAACCTTTTTAAAAGAAGTTTATAACTCCATTCAAACATTTACCTATAATATTTCTATGAAAGGTATTTATTTATTTTATTTATTTATTTATAATTGTTTACAATCAGGCACTGTGGGCGCATAGAATTAAAAGTTCAAAATTAAAATTAAAAATTATGGATTACATTTACAATATTAAATATTAAAATAAAATTAAGAACTAAACTATAACTAAAAGTAAAAAGCTTAATTTATCAACTATGCGTACAATAGTGAAAACGACACTGCGAATAGCTTTCACAATGTCGTTCTCACTACTACACATTTATAACTCTAATTTACTTCTTTGGCCCGTACAACAGCTCTATAACACGCCTTTGTATCTCCTTGGGCATAAAAAATATCTTTTTATGGCTACTGTACCATCTGCCTGTTGAAGAACTTTTAAATACGCTGCCGTACAGCTTAAGGATAATAATAAAGCCCTTGAACAGCTAATATACAGCACTCAGCCTGGCCAAAGGCTATTTAAGCAGCTTGTTTGTAAGTCGAGCGAGTCTGACTCGCAGTTTTCCGTTTTTTTTTTATAAGTGACCACTTCTCTCGCTTGCCTGCAAGCGACTAGATGAGGTTGTAGCCACGTTACCGAAACTTAAAGCGCAAAATTTTCGTTTGCAACACCATTTCTAGTAAAATACATATAGTTCGATGGTAACGGCCCATTGAAATACTACCTACTTGGTGACATGGGAAATTTGAGCCCTAGCAATGAAACGCAAGAAAACAGCACGAGATGTGACTAAATACAGTGAAACCTGGTTAATTGGGATTCCAAGGGATCAAAAATTTTGGAGGTTTTCATTTATCCAGTGTTCCAATTAGACAGTTTTGAATTATACTAAGTTGTCTCATATACAGAGGCCCCCGCTTATAGAGGTCGTAATGTACCGTTATTCGTTGTTGTTTCCAATAATGTAGGTGAAAATGTTATAAGTTGAAACCTGAGATAGTACTGACAAACAAAGCACTTGCGAAAGAAATTCAAATGTTTGCAAACAAACGTGTCGAAACCTGTTCCAACCTAAAATGTCTCACTTATACAGGGAATTGAGCTACAACGTCCCAATTATAGGGGTAAACATCGAAAATAATTCTAAAAATCAAATCTCATTTAGCTAGGTTCGAAATGTCCCATTAATAGAGGTAATTCAATGAAAAAGTGCCGGGACCTCATTGGAATTCTCAATAATAGAGGTTTCTTACTTATCCAGGTCCCACAAAACTAGTTTTCACCAAAGATTTCAAAAGTTTAGATGAGCCCTGGCACCTAAAATCTATTGCATTGTTTTTGAATGTGAAATGTCACACTTTTGGCTTTATTCGTATTTCTTGAAATGTTAGTGCACTTTAAAAATGCACACGACGACATATTGAGACTCTTTTGTCGTAAAAATTCATTAAATCCCTTGACCGTTATTCGAAGCTTAATAGATTGAGATAGGTCCTTCTAGTTTCCCGCGCTATTTCCGTTTCCGTTTTACCCAAGAAGTTTCGTCATGGTATCATGACGGTATCATGATGGTATCATGTTTGGTTTTTACCCCTTCCTCCACGAGGCAGAAAACGTTCGCGCCTTGCACTTCATTGCGTCGAAAAACCAACAGGCAGAAATTATACTATTAAGCTTCGAATAAGGTAAGTAATTTAATAAGCGTTTTATTGGTAGGTAAAACGCTTCTATTAAATCTTTTAATCTTTTAATCCTGTAATGTGCTACACTTAGGCTAAGTATGTCTGCTATCCTCAAAATGTAACTTAATATTTTTGTATAAAGTAAAAATAAATTAAAACATGTTCCGGAGGAAGGCGCTGGAGGTCATAACCCAGGTTTCGATGCCTACCATGACTGCCAACGTTTCCCATTGTAATAATGTGTACCTATAATATTGTTCATTTCGTCTGTTATGAATAAATTTAATTTTCTTGTGGCTATTATGATGGAAAGGTACTAAACGTTGGGTTCAGTGTGTGCGATGAAACAATGATGCCTCACAAAAAAAAATTTCAAAATTACCCAAACTTCCCCTATGTACTCGAATGTATGTCACCAGACAAAACGCCAATTTTGACATAAATTTTGTACAGTTTCCGTTCTTGCCTACTACAAAAAAGAAACTTAAACGAGTTGTTGAATTTTTATTATCTATAATTGGATTTATTATCTATAAGCTTACTGTTTTGGCAATAATGAAAAAGTGGGGTTTTGTTGTTTTTATGAGGTGTTTACAATTTGCATTTTCATTTTCACTTTCTGAAAGCAAAAACACATTATTAACCGTAGCTGAAAGCCAGGCCGTTAAACAACTTTTTCATGGAGGTCACACTAAAGTTACCCACCTTAATTTCACTGAACAAACAGCAAAATATGGATATGCTACTGAAAAACACGAGGTGATTACAAAAGATGGATACATTTTGACCATATTTCACTTTTTGGTCGGAAAAAATTGCAGTGGAACTATAAAACCTACACCCGTAGTTCTACAGCATGGACTAGTCGACAGTTCTGATACGTTCATCGTCGCTGGACCTGGTGTGGGCTTGGCTTACATACTGGCAGACGCTTGTTATGATGTATGGTGCCCGAACCTTCGTGGCAACCAGTATTCAAGACATCATGTCACATGGGATCCTGATAATGACTCAAACTATTGGAACTTTACATTTGACCAGCATGGTATGTTTGACTTGCCAGCAACAGTTGACTACATTCTCAATGAAACTAATTCCGAAAAAATCAGTTACATAGGCCATTCCCAAGGAACCACAAGTTTATTTATTCTCCTGTCTACAATGACGGAATACAACGGTAAATTTAAAATAGCTATATGCTTGGCACCAGTTGCATGGTTAAAACATATGTTTAGTCCATTATCACAGATTGCGTCAAAAGCAGTGATGTATGGTAACGATTTCGTTTGGCCTAAAGAAATTGGAAGGAATGTATTGACTGAATTACTGTGTTCACCTTTCCCTGAGATACTTTGTGGACAAATAATATCCCTCATCTCGGGATTGAATCCGAAGACTGTTGATCACGACACATTTTCATCAGCGTTTGAATATTATTACCCAACAGCTACATCGACGAATAACTTACTTCATTTTGCACAAGCAGTAAATATTGACAAGTTCCGCCGCTACGACTATGGAGAGGAGACCAATTTGAAGGTGTACGGAACAGCTGAACCCCCAGACTATGACGTCAGCAAGATATCTGCTCCTGTAGCGCTGGTGACTTGTAAAAATGATTGGTTTGTGTCTGAAAAAGATGTTGATACTCTTAAATCAAAGTTACGGAATATTGTGGATCATTACGTGATTCCTCAAAAAGACTGGAGCCATTTTAATTTTGTTTGGGGTAGAGAGATTCCTGAACAGTTGGCTCCAAAGGTTATTGAATATTTAGAAATGTTTGATTAAATTTATGCATATTTAAGAATATTATACTGGGTATAAGTGATTAGTTATCAATAAATGACTTGATCACAGTTGCGTGCACAGAACTTTTTGCTGGAAAAGCAAGCAATTAGCCAAGAATAACAATAAAAAAAATATGATTTTTTTTAATATCACTTTGAAAAAAAAAGTTTTTATTGGAAATTTTCACTCTAGGGTAGACATTGTTGGTGTTGGCGTCATACAATTTTTTTTTCAAAGTGATATTTAAATTTTTTCTTATTTTTTTTATTGTTATTCTTGACCAATGTTGATCAATTTGATCATACTAAACAATTTTCCCACGAAAATAATTATACCTGCGAAAGTGAAAAAACATTTTTTTTCACAATTCATTACTTAATTTCGAAAACGTAATGTGAATTTTGAATGTGTAGGGTTATTTGGGAAATGTGTACAGCATGATCAGATTTTATTACAGTTTATACTATAGAAAAAAAGACATTTTTGTTTATTTTCCAGATCTTAAGGGCTCTAAGAAATCTTGGCTTGCTTAACATGGCAATCGAAACCCTACTTGCGATGTTATTATAAGTACCTATACTATACATAAACTCGTAAATTTAAAAAGTTTTATAATAAAAATTCAACTACAATAAAAATAAATAAGTTTGTAAGAGAAAACTATAGGTTGCATATCTCTGTGTTCATTAGAATTAATTTATAATAGGTATTATATTTAAATTATTACATTAATAACTGTCACTATTTTAATATTAGTAAAATATTGTAATGCATTGTTTGCTTTTATATAAAAGTTATATTTTGACGGTTATAATTATTTCGTAATATTTTGTAACAAATACGGAGAATCGATCCTTAAGCATACAATAAAATAAATAATATAAAGAAGTTATTTACTTGGCAAACACAATGTTCGTATATGAAGCTTCTTTACATTTAATATTCAAATTACGGCAGTCCGAATTTTCCAGACGTTGCGCATTTTAGCCACCCAGGCCCTACCTACAATGTTTTGTTATGTTGAATTGAGTTTTGTTCTTATTATCTTCTTTCATATTTTGTTTTCTCTTAAAAAATTAACATTGCTAAAGAATAAACTAATACTATGGTATGATTCAATACAATAACTGACTTCTTTTAACGCTTTCGGTAAAATTTTAGGGTAGCACACTGTCACCATTTCTTAATAGAATGAAAATACTATTTGTGCAACTGTAACAAAACTTGACACATTGGAACACAAGTGCTTGTTTACGAAACGAATGAAGTGAGTTTCGTAATAGGCTGCGCGAGTGTCCTAATGTCTTATAATGAGCCCGTCTCCTAATATTCCAAGTAAAGTTCCATTACGTAGGACGACTTTCGTTGTTTCTGGTTGGTAAAATTATACCTATTAATGAGCCCGCCTCATACAAGAAAATTTTAATAAATATCTATTGCGTTTGAAAAGGTAAAAACAGAAGTAAAAATATTTTTTCGATATTTCAAAAAACTACGAAGTTATTGGCAATCAAAGTGAGCTTAAGGGATGTCTCATGACATCATCTGACACGATTTCGTACTAAAAGTGATAAATGTCGCTATCGCTAACTTCGGTAATAATAGAAATTTATCAAAAATTCTAAAAGTTTTGTATTTTGCTGTGACTAATCAATCAGTTACTATCAAAACTATACACATTTTTCACAACAGGAGAAGTCGTGTCCGTTATGTTCAGTTGCACACAAAACTTTTCCGACGACCATCGAAATTATCGTCTTTATTAATAACATTTTTAAACTACCAATTTGACGAAAAATTTTAAGAAGAAAGCGCGAGATTTATCTTAATCAGTGTCTTTATTCTAACTCTCTTCTACCTCTTTCACTCGTTAATTTCTTTAAATTTCTTTAAATTCATCGTGATATTCATTTTCTCACAGACAAATCTTAACATCATATTTTTCCTAGGTTCTAAATGACATTTATACCATAATTTAAAATTTTTATTGATAAATTAATTCTTACTTCAAGTTAATGTCTTAGCAGGCAAAAACCCCAAAAAAGCACAAAGGTGCGACTCTTCGGTATTGCCGCCTGGCCCTATCCTTATTTCTCGTAGTTTCCGTTCTAATTGCTGATTGGTCATCTATGCCACAATGCAGTGTAATAATAAATTGGGCCAATAATGTAGGTATTTATAAAACCGCTTTTGATGTTGTGATTCGCTTAGATTAACTTGTGTTAAGGTGTGTTAATTTGAAACGACGATCACTTACTACCTGAGGGTCCAGCATCACGTGGCCACTCACAACTTACGTTTCACATCCACCATTCGAGCATATAGCTCTTGCTACTTCACTCTGACCGGCCTCCCACGGCAAGCCAGAGGTGGGGGATCTGTCTTTCATCATTGTTATTTTTAGTCGGCCAACAAAGGCAATCTGGATCTATGTTTAAGTTGAACTAAAAACCGTGAAATTCAAGTATAATATCTTAACAACAAACCCCTAAAATACGTAAATTTAACGGTTTCTTACCAAAAGTGAAGCCGAATGTGCTTCAATTGTTTTAGATAAAATCAATCAACTAATTCGGGTCAAACATCGAAAATGTAATCTCGATTAATAATAACCAAAAATAATGTTTGAAATTGCCAAAAGTGGTTTCTCCTGAAACAAGTTTTCAATTTTGCGCCGAGGCGGTGATGAAATCGGCTCCATTGTATTTTCCTCGCTAGTTTTATGGAGCGTGCACCTTATAGCGAAATGAAACAGCACGACATTTGGCCAAGCCCACAACTGAGTTGGTCGCGGCATGACGACCATCCTTAAGAACCTGAAAGACGTCAAATACTGGTGACTTGGTGCTCAATATGGACCTGAACTTAACAGACCACATCATATTACACTAATAAATAACAAACAGTATTTGATTTCGTCCACCATCATTACCAATATTTTGTGCATAAAAGAGCAGTATAGGAACATTTTACTTTTGCTTTCCAATAAATATGCACAAACTGAAAAAAATAGTTATATTTTACGTTAGGCATCCCAAATAAGAGTTATGTGTATTAACGACGGTTTCTGGCTTGTGTTAAACTTTTAAGGGCCGAAAAACCGTGAAAGATTTTGACTATTTTCAGTTTTTCACTTATAACTCAGAAACGATGCATTTTAAAGAATATTTATGAAAATAAAATAAAATGTCATAAAATTTCGCATCAAATGATTTGCTACAACGTTAAAATGGATGAAGCAGTTTAACTACAACCGATAGTCAAAGATTTGCAATTATATCAACTTGGTGGAAAGATGAGTTATGCTCACGATCCAACGCCTGTTTATCAAAAACGGCTACTCCAGATGAAAAATGTTGTGCAATAAAGTTGTAGAACATCAAATTCTGCATAAGAAGGGCTCCAAAATTTTAATATTAGCTCGCTTCTATTCAAAACAGATACTCATCAGATCTTAACTTTTAGGTCCAAAACGAAGTTATTCTCAAAAATTCGTTAATGCACACCTGTTGTCATTTAAAAATATACATTTTGCTCTTACTTTACTAATAAATACTGAAAGTAATCGTAGCCGTGACATATTGATCAGACTGTTTTAACCCATTGAATGCTAACTACGAGTTAACTCGTACTTGGTGTCTATAGAAGACGCCAGCTACGAGTTGGGTCGTAGTACGTAGTACTACGCAGGAAGAAACCTAAATGCTTCGGCATTCTCTAAGGAGCTTTTTATTTTTGATTGGCACCTCAAATAATACCATAGATAAGAAAATAGTAGGATTTATTATTCATGTTACAAAAAAATACACAAATGCATTTAATGGTGGCAAACCGTGGCAGTTACTAAAATTTTTTGGCATTCATAGTGTGAAGTAGTCAAATTACTTTTTAACAACATTAAAATATTTTATAACAACTTAAAATATCATTTCTTCTTATAACTTAGGATAATATATTGAAGCCTAAGGTCTGACTTGACTAGTTCGAATATACGAATTATTATTAAGTACCTACTAAAACAGTCCTGGAAGAGCCTTATGTTCGATGGCTAGTTTCTACCAGCAAGCCAAATTTTCGGAAGAATAAAATAAGAACTTACAGCTTTAAAACTTGCGAAGGCTATAATATAATTTGTATATGAAAACTAGCTAAGTCAGACCTTAGGCTTCAATATATTATCCTTAGTTATAAGAAGAAATGATATTTTAAGTTGTTATAAAATATGTTATGTTGTTATAGATAAATTTCAGGACTGACCATTGAACTTGGCACCCATTTAGATCTCAATTCTTTTGTCGTTGAAGTCAACAACCAAGGCATATATCACAATTTTGAACTTGGCTCTCATTTCATGTATATATGAAGGGCGTTCATTATAAAGTGATCATAATTACAAACTCTTCAGAACAAAAAAAGGAAAAAGTCTTTTGTCTGTAATCTGTCGTAGCGTGTTGTCTAAAATGGATAAAATTGAACTGCGCGCGGTTTTTAACCCTCAACTACCTAATATGTTTTTCAGTTACACAACTACTTGACTTCGGTCCTGGAGACCGCTTATAAAAAGTCAAAAATCTTTGTAACTAGTTAAAACAAATATTGCTTTTGTACATGTATTGTACGTATTTCAAAATCCATTATATCTTTTAATTAAAAACAATATAACTTAAGAAATTAAGTAACAATAAACACAAAACAAAAATCACTTCTAAATTGTAAGTTCAATGTGAGGTAAAAACCAATGAGATTTGATTTGACTTCCAACCTTTTTTTAATCACATACAGCGGATTCGCGCAAGTATACACCTGACAAAATTATTGCAAGGCAACGACAAAAAGGTACATAGACGCACAGATTTTTATTGCTTACATTTGCCGAAGAAATTAGAAAACACAAGCCGCTAGAGTCTCTGAGACCGACTTCAGGTAGTTAAGGGTTAAGAGCCTGCGGGCCCAAATTTGCAATTTTCGATTCACTAGGTATTTCTCCTACTTATCGCAAACATGACAACCTTGTTTTGGACGACGTATGGAAGATGGTTTAAGTACAGTAAGAAAAGCGAAGGGTCCAAAATACTGCCTTGAGGTACACTTTTCTTAATTTCGCATAAAGCTGATTTCACAACGTTATTGTTGTTAATAGTTGGAATTATACACTCTGACTACGGCCTAAGAGATAACTATGTACTTAACCAATTATTTAAATTTCCCCTTATTCCAAATTGATTCAGAATTTCCAAAAAAATGTTAAAATCTACGTAATAAAAAGCTTTATTAACCAAAGATGACCCTCGCTCGGGTCGCCCCCCAGCGGTAGCGATATTCGTTCAGTGATATTCATATTGCAAATAGTAGGACTTTTTGTTTCTAATTTGATTAACTGTCCATTGGCATACTATTAATTCATATTAAAAAAAAATGGGGCAAGCAGGTATGCCAGGCTCCATACAAAAATAATGTACGAGCTCTTTTCCCAAAAAATTTAGAATTGGCCTCAATAGAATACTAATAACCCAATGTCATTTCAAATTGCGTAAAAATATCCAATGTTAACCAATATGTAATTATATGTGACGTAAAACGTTTCATTTTATTAGTTTAACTGTTTAAATACATCAAACAAATGTTTGATGTAATCTACCATTACCAAATTAATTATTCGTTCATTCGATTCGTAGCTCTTGAGGAGGTTAAGCTAATTGGACACCGTATTTAATATCTATAATATAAGCGCTTTTTGCTGATTACGACATTATTTATTAATATTTTTCCTGATTTTGAATTTTCGATATCGTATAAAACGTAATAATTCAAATACACAAATACAATTACAAATACACAAAAATTAGAAGCGTTTTAAAGTCCTGAAGGGTAAATTCCATAATTTAATTTTCTTTACTTTACGGGATAGGGTACGAAATTCAATATCTTGAAAAACAAGGACATTATCAGGAAAAAGCGCAAATTGGGATTTCGGGCGAGCACAGTGCTCTTAAGAGTAATTCACAGATCATATATATCGAGTAATTCTGTACAAAAAACTGATCTTCATTATACTAATTGTATTAATTAATTAATTTGATAATCAATTTGATAATTAATTAATTTTATAATTAATTAATTTGATAATTAATTAATAGTTCTTTGAGTAAACTATGATTAGATACCCTATTGTTAAAAAAATATTTTTTACATCCTTAATATTAAAGGTCTTTCCCTTTTCTTAATTTGCACGAATTTTTCCTCTCCATGGTAGATTTACTGAATACTTTAACAAAATTGCAGATTACATATGTTTAAATAACGATTATAATCGCTCTTGTTCTGCTTTGACCGTTATAGTGACGATATAAATGTGTTTTCCTCTCTTTTTGCTGGGTAAAACCTTTTTGTCTAGCTATTTACCATATTGTTGCTGTAAAATTCTCAAATATAAAAGTTGTTACGCTATTATGGAGTTTTTTGCCGTCCAAGAGTTCAAGATTCTCCATGTCTGAGGATTTAAAAAATAAGTGTGCCACATGCAAATTTTTATTTATTGATGTGTCTATGTCAATATATTTATTGTCTGTTTTCTTTAGTTTAATTTTGGTTTGATTCATCATTGTTTTATTTTTGTGTTCATAATATTACGTCAAAATATTTTATATATATTTCTTTGTTTTCTTTTCTATCTTTTTAACCTGTAATGTGCTACGCTTAGGCTAAGTTTGTCTGCTATCCTTAAAATGTAACTTAATATTTTTGTATAAAGTAAAAATAAATTAAACATGTTCCGGAGGAAGGCGTTGGAGGTCATAACCCAGGTTTCGATGCCTACCATGACTTCCAACGTTTCCCATTATAATAATGTGTAGGTACTTATAATATTGTACATTTCGTCTGTTATGAATAAATTTCATTTTCATTTTCATGTGGCTATTATGATGGAAACGTTGGGTTCAGTTTGTGCGATGAAACTATGATGCCTCACAAAAAAAATGTCAAAATTACCCAAACTTCCCCTATGTACTCGAATGTATGTCACCAGACAAAACGCAAATTTAGACATACATTTTGTGTAGTTTCACATTCTTGCCTACTGCAAAAAAGAAACTTAAACGAGTTGTTGAATTTTTATTATCTATAATTGGATTAAAACTAAGTTTAAATTTTGGGCAATAATGAAAAAGTGGGGTTTTGTTGGTTTTGTTGTTTTTATGAGGTGTTTACAATTTTCATTTTCATTTTCACTTTCTGTAAGCAAAAACACATTATTAGCCGTAACTGAAAGCCACGTCGTTAAAAAACTTTTTCATGGAGGTCACACTAAAAATACCAACTTTAATTTCACTGAACAAACAGCAAAATATGGATATGTTACTGAAAAACACGAGGTGATTACAAAAGATGGATACATTTTGACCATATTTCACTTTTTGGTCGGAAAAAATTGCAGTGGAACTATAAAACCTACACCCGTAGTTCTACAGCATGGAGTAGCCGACAGCTCTGATACGTTCATCGTCGCTAGACCTGGTGTGGGCTTGGCTTACATACTGGCAGACGCTTGTTATGATGTCTGGTGCCCCAACTTTCGTGGCAACCGGTATTCAAGACATCATGTCACATGGGATCCTGATAATGACTCAAACTATTGGAACTTTACATTTGACCAGCATGGTATGTTTGACTTGCCAGCAACAGTTGACTACATTCTCAATAAAACTCATTCCGAAAAAATCAGTTACATAGGCCATTCCCAAGGAACCACAAATTTATTTATTCTTCTGTCTACAATGACGGAATACAATGGTAAATTTGAAATAGCTATATGCTTGGCACCAATTGCATGGTTAAAGCATATGTTTAGTCCATTAGCCCAGATTGCGTCAAAAGCATCCCCAGCAGTGATGCTTGCTAACGATTTAGTTGGGCCTCAAGAAATTGGAGGGAATGTATTGACTGATTTACTGTGTTCACTTTTACCTGAGATACTTTGTGGACAAATAATATCCCTCGTCTCGGGATTGAATCCAAAGACTGTTAGTCGTGACACATTATCATTAGCATTTGGATATTACCCAACAGCTACATCGACGAATAACTTACTTCATTTTGCACAAGCAGTGAATGTTGACAAGTTCCGCCGCTACGACTATGGAAAGGAGACCAATTTGAAGGTGTACGGAACAGCTGAACCCCCAGACTATGATGTCAGCAAAGTATCTGCTCCTGTGGCGTTGGTGACTTGTAAAAATGATTGGTTTGTGTCTGAAAAAGATGTTAATACTCTTAAATCAAAGTTACGGAATATTGTGGATCATTACGTGGTTCCTAAAAATGACTGGAGCCATTTCACTTTATGTTGGGGTGAAGACATTCCTGAAGTGTTGGCTCCAAAGGTTATTGAATATTTAGAAATGTTTGATTGAATTTATGCATATTTAGGAATGTATAGTGATTAGTTATCAATAAATGACACCACATTGTCACCTACTCATACTAAACAAATTTCTTACGAAAATAATTATACCTGCGAAAGTGAAAAAAAAATTTCACGTTTCATTACTTAATTTCGAAAACCTAGTGTGAATTTTGAATGGGCAGGGTGAGTTTATTTGGGAAATTTTTACAGCATGATCAAATTTTATTACAGTTTTTATAGAAAAAAATACATTTTTATATATTTTCCGGATCTAAATGGCCACCCAGGCTCTACCTACAGTGTTTTGTTATGTTGAATTTAGTTTTGTTCTTATTATCTTCTTTCATGTTTTGTTTTCTCTTGAAAAATTAACATTGCTAAAGAATAAACTAATACTATTGTATGGTTCAATACAATAACTGACTTTTTTTTACCGCTTCCCTTAAAATTTTAGGGTAGCACACTGTCACCATTTCTTAATAGTATAAAAATACTATTTTGTGCAACTGTAACAAAATGTGACACATTGGAACACGAGTGCTTGCTTGCGAAACGAATGAAGTGAGTTTTGTAATAGACTGCGCGAGTGCCCTAATGTCTCATGAGCCCGTCTCCTTATATTCTAAGTAAAGTCCCATTACGTGGGACGACTTTCGTTGTTTCAGGTTGGTAAAATTATACTATTAATGAGCCCGCCTCAAACAAGAAAATTATAATAAAAATCTATTGCGTTTGAAAAGGTAAAAACAGAAGTAAAAATATTTTTTCGATATTTCTAAATACTACGAAGTTATTGCCAATCAAAATGAGTAAAACGGCATGTCTCGTGACATCATCTGACACGATTTCGTACTAAAAGTGATAAATATTGCTATCTTCAGTAATAATAGGAATTTATCAAAAATTCAAAAAGTTTTGCGCTTTGCTGTAACTAGTTACTATAAAAAATATACTGATATTTATCTACAGGAGACGTGTCCGTTATGTTTAGTTGCACACAAAACTTTTTCTACGAGCATCGAAATTATCGTCTTTATTAAGAGTATGACATAGCCAAAACAAAAACCAGTTCCGGGCGTGGCTTATTCTATTTTACGATAGCGCGCGGGGGGAAATTCGTCCCGGTCTCTAAGCTCGCGTCACCATAGCAAAAATACGAATAGAGTGGACGAGGCAGGGTCAAAAGTAATACGTATTTTATTTTATCTAATTTATTAGTGTATTTCGATCATCGTCACACGGCATTGATCCTACTTGCTATCACGTCGGGACGTAAATTTATTATGGTCGGCTAAAAGTGGTTTTTTGAGTGTTTGATTTATCAGTTGACCCTCGGAACATTTCAGACACTCCTTTAGAGATACATAATAATATTGTGACGGTTAATTGTCACCATTACCCATTCTTAAATATTTTTCGCCCGTTGAGCTGTTTTTACACTTGCGGGAAAATAAATTGGACCAAAAATTTCTTTACAAAAAATTTTTACTAAAGTTGTTATTACAAAAAGTGGAAACTAACAAATATTCTCAGAAGGAATGCACCACGTCACTATCTATCTCACTGTAGCCTATATCAATTATGCCTCTCTCATTCAACCACGTTTAACTGCGTTACTATCTCATTCCAACTCATTTTAAATAGCGTCACTATTTATCTCACTCTAACGCGTGTTAAATGGCATTTCTAATGAACGTCAAATATTTTTACTGCCCGCCACTCTTTCATTCTAAATTCTAATTATTTAAAAAAATACGCAGCTCCTTTGGTAGTAAAATAGCTAAATCTTTTTTCAAAAGTAATACACAGAAATTGCCAGATCATTTGAAAAACAATATTTGATGAGCCGTTATTTAAGACAATTTGCAAAACTAACATAGGACATTTTTTTTCAGGGTGTGGTATCGGAATAACCTAATTACAAAAAATTGCTCATAAATTGGGTTTTTATTTTTCTTCCTGATGTAACAGCATTTCAAGGTTTATTTTTGACTTTATCAATAGCATGACTATTCAGAGTTGCGCAACAAAAATTTTATTCTTAGAATTTAGAACTGGTTAGCTTTGACTCTCAAAAATCTATTCGAATTTATAAAAGTACCATCAACTCGAAGACTATCTACTTTTTGCTGAGGTCATAATTTGATATTCTGGTCAGTCATGAGCTGGCCTACCAGCCTTCCAAGGGAAAGCGTTGACTTTTGGGACACCTGTTTACCCTTGGGATAAATCGCCAAGTGTTTAAAATATAGAAATTTATTTGTATCATAGTTTGAAATGTTCAGGTCCCTTTACGCAAAATGAAAAAACAAAACTCTTTTAGGATTAATTTGTTGTTTGTCTGTTTGTCCGTTTGTCTACGCAATTTTTCTGGGTAAAATCAATAAATGCTAATATTTACAGCCTTGTAAAACATACATATTATAACGTTTTTATGGCCTTTTGTTTAACTTTTTCATACAAATTTTCTCCTTATGAAAATATAGAGATCAACACTTCACATAATATTTTGCATTTGAAAGAAAGCACAGAAAGGAACTGTAGAACAAATAATGTAAAAAATATAAAACCATATCTTTCTATTCTAAAGGGATTAATAATTTCCTGTTTGTTCAATGTGGCGATAGCTTTGTTTATTTTTTTTTTCTTTGTTACAAAGATAAAAAATATTTTCATACAAGGTTAAGGTTAAGGGCTATTTCTCCGAATTTGTAACAAAATATTAAGAAATAATTATAACGGTAAAGTACAACTTTTAGCTAAGTTGTTAAAAGTTTGCTATATGCATAATCATATTTTAATGATATTATGGTATCTTCAAAATAATTGGGTTTTCCATAACCGTGATATCAGATTATTTAAGAAATTTACGGCTGGTATCACGACGACGGATAAGCCAATTATTTTATTACTATTGTAATATAATTAAAAATATGTTAATGCATACAGCAGACTTTTAACTATAAGTTTTCTTAACTAAAAGTTGTATTTTAACTTATTGAAATTGTATTTCTCATCAAGAAGTGCAAGATGACAAGATATTTAAAATAAGTTAATTGAATTTGTGAAATGGTTTCAGGTCAAAACAGTTTTCCATGAAACGGTAATTGTTTTTACTTAGAAAAGTGTGTAAACTTAGTCATCTTAAAATAAACGACGCCTGTATTTCTCTCTTTTTTATTTCCAGTATAGATAAAATATACAAACTTGTTAAACTTTGTGTAAAAACGAGGCAATATTGACGATATCCTGACAGCTATTATGATGGTGTTTTATCAAATTTTGCTTTTTGGGCTGTATAGAGACGTAGTTAGATGTCACTAGAATATACTCATGAAAAAAGATATGAAGAAAATAAGCTGTAGACTTCACATTCGGTTTATACCTATTGTATGAATTTTAAGAAAAATACAGGGGTAAAGGGACCTCTTAAGGAAAACCTTGTATTAAACTATTTGTTATCTTAGTATAAAATAATTCAAGGAAAAAAATAAACAAAGCTATCGCCACATTGAACAGTAGATAATTAATCCCTTTAGAATAGAACAACATGGTTTTCATATTTTTTACATTATTTGTTTAACAATTCCTTTCTGTGTTGACATTTAAATGCAAAATATTATCTCAAGTGTTCATCCCTACATTTTCATAGTGAGAAAATTTGTATGAAAAACGTAAAAAAAAAAAACGTTTAAACCTAACACGTAATATTAATAAAAACGTCAAAAGTATGTTTTTACAGCTCTATAGAGGGCCGTTAATATTGGTATTTATTAATTTTACCCAGAAAAAATTGTCTAGACAAACGGACAGGCAGACAAACATAGGGACAACAAATTAATCCTAAAAGAGTTTCATTGTTTTCATTTTGCGTAACAGAACCTGAACATGTACCGACAGGATTATCTACGATCTAATAATTTTGCCATGCACTGTAAATATTTCAAAATAAATTTCTATATTTTAAATGCTTGGCGATTTATCCCAAGTAAGTGTACCTATATAATTTGCAAAAAACTTCACTTATTGGACCTGAAATGGTGAGCCAATACTAGAGGGTAATTTCACGAAAAGGTCATTGACCTTTGTTACAGATCTCAGTAAGTATAAGTAAATTAATTTGGGTTTCAATAACGATCACAAAATTATTCTTTTAGAGTAACATATATTATTTTCCCGCATAAAAGTATGAATTCATTCCAAATTCATTCAGTTTTGCTGTTATGACTATGGCACGATGTAGCTAAATCACTCATACGCATATTTTGTTGAGTTTTTAACGGCAGGAATATGATGCTCCTCGAAATATTACTTTATAAAATTAATTTCAATGTGTTTTGAAGTAGTTTTGGGAGATATTTATAGCTTGCAAAAAAGGGCACAGGTTCCACGTCTTACGGGCGCGAACGCTAGGCGTAGACTGACAATATCTTGCTGCCGCTGACTGCATCAGTGGATTTACGTATTTTTGGAAAAAGGGGGTGCTTTTTTTGACCCGAATAACGTGGTATTTGGAAAATGAATAGATATCATTCACACTAATTTTCTTAAAAAAAAACCAACAAAATCGCTAAAGCGATACCTGAAACAAAATCGATAAGAAGTGTGCAATAGAGGGTTACAAAAAAATTCATTGACAGTACAAATATGAATCGATTAACGTGGTTTGTGGAAAATGAATACCTTAAAGTTCAACCAAAAACATGTATTTTTTTATGGCTATACGTAACCTAATTATTGCAACAAAATCATCCGAAAGCTGACATTTTATTTCTGTTTGTATTTTCGTTCCCCTTAATAACATTTTTAACTAACAATTTCACGAAAAATTGTAAGAGAAAGCGCGAGATTTATCTTAATCAGTGTATTTTATTCTAACTCTTTTCTATCTCTTTCATTTCTTTTACTACACATCGTGACATTCATTTTCTTACAGACAAATCTTAACATAATATTTTTCCTAGGTTCTAAATGACATTTATACCATAATTTATAATTTTTATTTATTATTTTTTGATAATATTTTTGTTTAAAATTATTTAAAACCAATAAAAACTAAACATAATTTATAAATAAAAGACACTATCGAGACCACTGTCCCGGGGTAGGGTGCCCACAATGCTGGCTACATTACCTCTTTGGATGGCCAGACTAATCCTTTGGCCGAGGTAAGCGCCAGCCCTCTGGTCACCTGTGGATTCGACATGGCGCGACGAAATTTCCTTGAAAAGTTGTCGCGCTTCCGGACACCACGGGCCTAAAGTCTCGACACCAAACGGCGCAAATATGTAGCGGCTTGAGAGCATACTATATTTACGCCGTTTGTTGTCCTCCGCAGTTGTCGCTGCGGCGACAATTATTAATGTTTATATTTAATTTGTGTATATATATATATTAATTATATCAATATATCATTGCAATAATTATTATAAATTAATTCTTACTTAAAATTAATGTAGTAGTAGTCAAAAAAACCAAAAAAGCACAAAGGTGCGACTCTTCGGTATTGCCGCTTGGCCCTATCCTTATTTCTCATAGATCCCGTCCTGATTGCTGATTGATCAGCTATGCAGTGTAATAATAAATTGGGAATTATTACTATTTATATGGGAGTATTAAGGTAGTAGATAATAGTAGTTTATGCTACAAGGGCGAAAAGGAATAAATCACGAGCGTAGCGAGTGTTTTAAACGTAACCGAGTAATTTATTGCTCTTACGCCCGTGTATCATACTACGTTTTTCAATGCATAGTGTGAGGAAATAAAACAAATGTGATCTTGTGAACTTTAAATTATGATTGGCTCAAAAGGACTGTATCCAGAGCCGTTAAACAGTGGAAAAAAAGTATAACATTTATCGTACACAGGAAAGGCTGTAGGTTAGCCAACCATTGTAAATAGATTTAAAAAAAAAAGCCCTAGGGCATAATAATCGACTTTATGTTCAGTTTTGATGCATAAAAAGTGGGCCTTTACGAGCACTTGCATTGAAAAGTACTTTATACTGTTTAACTGGTTGTCTGTTGAGTCCAGGTCCATAGTGAGCACCAAGTGACCGACTTATTCTACCACTATAAACAATTATATTATATTTCGAGGACGGGAAAGCTAACCTGCCGTATTTTACTAGCACGTAGGGCAGAAATACTAGTTACCCTTATCTCATTTGATATAAAACATGTAGTTAAGGGGAACGAAAATACAAACAGAAATAAAATGTCAGCTTTCGGATGATTTTGTTGCAATAATTAGGTTACGTATAGCCATAAAAAAATACATGTTTTTGGTTGAACTTTAAGGTATTCATTTTCCACAAACCACGTTAATCGATTCATATTTGTACTGTCAATGATTTTTTTTGTAACCCTCTATTGCACACTTCTTATCGATTTTGTTTCAGGTATCGCTTTCGCGATTTTGTTGGTTTTTTTTTTAATAAAATTAGTGTGAATGATATCTATTAATTTTCCAAATACCACGTTATTCGGGTCAAAAAAAGCACCCCCTTTTTCCAAAAATACGTAAATCCACTGATGCAGTCAGCGGCAGCAGATATTGTCAGTCTACGCCTAGCGTTGGCGCCCGTAAGACGTGGAACCTGTGCCCTTTTTTGCAAGCTATAAATATCTCCCAAAACTACTTCAAAACACATTGAAATTAATTTTATAAAGTAATATTTCGAGGAGCATCATATTCCTGCCGTTAAAAACTCAACAAAATATGCGTATGAGTGATTTAGCTACATCGTGCCATAGTCATAACAACAAAACTGAATGAATTTGGAACAAATTCATACTTTTATGCGGGAAAATAATATATGTTACTCTAAAAGAATAATTTTGTGATCGTTATTGAAACCCAAATTAATTTACTTATACTTACTGAGATCTGTAACAAAGGTCAATGACCTTTTCGTGAAATTACCCTCTAGTATTGGCTCACCATTTCAGGTCCAATAAGTGAAGTTTTTTGCAAATTATATAGGTACACTTACTTGGGATAAATTGCCAAGCATTTAAAATATAAAAAATTATTTTGAAATATTTACAGTGCATGGCAAAATTATTAGATCGTAGATAATCCTGTCGGTACATGTTCAGGTTCTGTTACGCAAAATGCAAACAATGAAACTCTTTTAGGATTAATTTGTTATCCATATGTTTGTCTGTCTGTCCGTTTGTCTAGACAATTTTTTCTGGGTAAAATTAATAAATACCAATATAAACGGCCCTCTATAGAGCTGTAAAAACATACTTTTGACGTTTTTATTTATATTACGTTTTTCATACAAATTTTCTCACTATGAAAATGTAGGGATGAACACTTGAGATAATATTTTGCATTTAAAAGTCAACACAGAAAGGAATTGTTGAAAAAATAATGTAAAAAATATGAAAACCATGTTGTTCTATTCTAAAGGGATTAATTATCTACTGTTCAATGTGGCGATAGCTTTGTTTATTTTTTTCCTTGAATTATTTTTTACTAAGATAACAAATAGTTTAATACTAGGTTTTCCTTAAGAGGTCCCTTTACCCCTGTATTTTTCTTAAAATTCATACAATAGGTATAAACCGAATGTAAAGTCTACAGCTTATTTTCTTCATATCTTTTTTCATGAGTATATTCTAGTGACATCTAACTACGTCTCTATACAGCCCAAAAAGCAAAATTTAATAAAACACTATCATAATAGCTGTCAGGATATCGTCAATATTGCCTCGTTTTTACGCAAAGTTTAACAAGTTTGTATATTTTTATCTATACTGGAAATAAAAAAGAGAGAAATACAGGCGTCGTTCATGTTAAGATGACTAAGTTTACACACTTTGCTAAGTATAAACAATTACCGTTTCATGGAAAACTGTTTTGACCTGAAACCATTTCACAAATTCAATTAACTTATTTTGAATATCTTGTCATCTTGCACTTATTGATGAGAACTACAATTTCAATAAGTAAAAATACAACTTTTAGTTAAAAGTCTGCTGTATGCATTAACATATTTTTAATTATATTACAATAGTAATAAAACAATTGGCTTATCCGTCGTCGTGATACCAGCCGTAAATTTCTTAAATAATCTGATATCACGCTTATGGAAAACCCAATTATTTTGAAGATACCATAATATCATTAAAATATGTTTATGCATATAGCAAACTTTTAACAATAAATTGTCTTAGCTAAAAGTTGTACTTTACCGTTATAATTATTTCTTAATATTTTGTTACAAATTCGGATAAATAGCCCTTAAGGAAAACCTTGTATGAAAATATTTGTTATCTTTGTAACAAAGAAAAAATAATAATAAACAAAGCTATCGCCACATTGAACAAACAGTAAATTATTAATCCCTTTAGAATAGAAAGATATGGTTTTATATTTTTTACATTATTTGTTCTACAGTTCCTTTCTGTGCTTTCTTTCAAATGCAAAATATTATGTGAAGTGTTGATCTCTATATTTTCATAAGGAGAAAATTTGTATGAAAAAGTTAAACAAAAGGCCATAAAAACGTTATAATATGTATATTTTACAGGGCTGTAAATATTAGCATTTATTGATTTTACCCAGAAAAATTGCCTAGACAAACGGACAAATAGACAAACATAGGGACAACAAATTAATCCTAAAAGAGTTTTGTTTTTTAATTTTGCGTAAAGGGACCTGAACATTTCAAACTATGATACAAATAAATTTCTATATTTTAAACACTTGGCGATTTATCCCAAGGGTAAACAGGTGTCCCAAAAGTCAACGCTTTCCCTTGGAAGGCTGGTAGGCCAGCTCATGACTGACCAGAATATCAAATTATGACCTCAGAAAAAAGTAGATAGTCTTCGAGTTGATGGTACTTTTATAAATTCGAATAGATTTTTGAGAGTCAAAGCTAACCAGTTCTAAATTCTAAGAATAAAATTTTTGTTGCGCAACTCTGAATAGTCATGCTATTGATAAAGTCAAAAATAAACCTTGAAATGCTGTTACATCAGGAAGAAAAATAAAAACCCAATTTATGAGCAATTTTTTGTAATTAGGTTAGTTCGATACCACACCCTGAAAAAAAATGTCCTATGTTAGTTTTGCAAATTGTCTTAAATAACGGCTCATCAAATATTGTTTTTCAAATGATCTGGCAATTTCTGTGTATTACTTTTGAAAAAAAAGTTATTGCTATTTTACTACCTAAGGAGCTGCGTATTTTTTAAAATAATTAGACTTTAGAATGAAAGAGTGGCGGGCAGTAAAAATATTTGACGTTCATTAGAAATGCCATTTAACACGCGTTAGAGTGAGATAAATAGTGACGCTATTTAAAATGAGTTGGAATGAGATAGTAACGCAGTTAAACGTGGTTGAATGAGAGAGGCATAATTGATATAGGCTACAGTGAGATAGATAGTGACGTGGTGCATTCCTTCTGAGAATATTTGTTAGTTTCCTCTTTTTGTAATAACAACATTAGTAAACATTTTTTGTAAAGAAATTTTTGGTCCAATTTATTTTCCCGCAAGTGTAAAACCAGCTCAATGGGTGAAAAATATTTAAGAATGGGCAATGGTGACAATTAACCGTCACAATATTATTATGTATCTCTAAAGGAGTGTCTGAAATGTTCCGAGGGTCAACTGATAAATCAAACACTCAAAAAACCACTTTTAGCCGACCATAATAAATTTACGTCCCGACGTGATAGCAAGTAGGATCAATGCCGTGTGACGATGATCGAAATACACTAATAAATTAGATAAAATAAAATACGTATTACTTTTGACCCAGCCTCGTCCACTCTATTCGTATTTTTGCTATGGTGGCGCGAGCTTAGAGACCGGGACGAATTTCCCCCCGCGCGCTATCGTAAAATAGAATAAGCCACGCCCGGAACTGGTTTTTGTTTTGGCTATGTCATACTCTTAAGTCTCATACTGTTTTAATTTATAAGTGTGATTCATTGGTTTTTGAAATAAAAATTACTCTTGTTCTTATTTTTATTAAAACAATATACAAGGTGAATTTTTGACCATTGTCCAAATTCATACTGGAGGCTTGGTAAGTGATTAGTACCACTGGATCAATTACAACATTTTTGAAATTATTAAAATGAAATTTTTACTTCCCATAGTGATTCATTCCCAGTCCCGGGTGCTGGGAGTCACTTACCAAGCCTCCAGTATGAATTTGGACGATGGTCACAAATTCACCGTGTATATCATAGATATCAACATATTAATATTATTGATATTATAGTGGAGTGTTGTCAGTATTTCTTTGCAAGATATGATCTTACGAAGTTTTTATTTGATTTATGTATAATGTACATTTACACAAAAACATGAAAAAAAAACATTAAAAATATTTTACAGTGTACCTTACCTTTGGGTGAAAAAGAAAATATAGAAAAAATAAAGAAAGGTGCGTGCAAATGTCACGAAATCAAGCATAAGAGTAAACTACATAGACTAATTAATGGGGGATTCCTTACGCTATAATAAACTAATACATAAACATACACGAAAATATAATATAAATAATTTAGTAAATATACTATTATAATAGTATATTACGATACGAGAGCGATGAAACGTTTTCTGACGAGTGTGAGCTTGCGGCACAAGCCGAAGGCGAGTGCTGCAATCACACGAGTCGAGAAAAAGTTTCTCGCACGAGTTTCGTATAATTTTTTATAGCACAAGTGCGGAAACTGTTACGCACAGTGTGCTATAAATATATTTACACATATATAATAATAAAAAAGATAATTTTGGATGAAATGTTAATCAAATTAATAAATGATAGATGAGTTAGGGGTGTAGTTCACTAAAGAAGTGAGCTTTTAGTTTAGTTTTAAAGGTATTCAGAGTACGGCAGTTTTGAACGGTTACAGGTAGACGATTCCATAGTCGAGAGTTGTAAAAAACAGTTTTATGTGAAGGTATACTACGTACAATTTTTCTGGTTGACAGGGCGTTGCAATCTGCCTCGATCAGCAAAGAAACTAAAACGTTCCCGTAGATAAATGGTTGAAGAAGCATTGTTAAGAACAGTGAAGAGAAGAGAAAGGACATGAGTATTTCTACGAAAACGAATCGGGAGCCATTTTAGTCGTATGCGAAATTCAGAGACGTATGCACAAGTTCTGATGGCGCTCTAGATTGTTTAAAAGCTCTTTAGTAAAGTCCAGGAAGCAAGAGTCAGCATAATCAATTATTGGAAGAAGGAAGGATTGTGCTAACATAATTTTGGTTTAAATGTGCAGGAAGTTTTGCAAACGCCTGAGTGAGTGGAACGTTCTAAACCTTTCTACGAAGGGATTCAATATGAGGAGCCCACGATAGAGTTTTATCCAATAAAAAACCCAAATTTTTAATTGTGTCAGAGAACGGAATGACGGTTTTATCAAATATGATATCGTTTGTATCACTCATATTGACCTTAGCAAGCATTCTTGCACTCCCGATGACTAAAGCTTGAGATTTACCAGGATTGACAAATAGTCAAAGAGCTTTTGCCCACTCGGATATTATTAAAAGATCCCCGTCCATTGCGTGACTGGCCTCGTTTAATGATTCAACAGGCGTACCAGTATACATTTGCAAACCATCAGCGTAGAAGTGGTAGAGAGAAGATAGTTGTTTGGAGAGAATGTTTATAAAAATTGAAAATAACAGAGGAGATAAGACGCCACCTTGCGGAACGCCAGCTGTCAGAGGGCACCAGTTTGAACTGGCATCACTGACCCTTATGCACTGTTGGCGACCGCGAAGGTAAGATTCAAACCAGGAAATAACAGCTGGAGAAATGTTAAGAGTGCGTAACGCCCCTAGAAGAAGATCAAAGTCAACTGAGTTGAATGCATTACTAAAGTCCAGCAATGTAGGAATTGTGAGATTTTGATTTTCCATATTGAAATATATATCATCAGTGACTTCGATTAAGGCAGTTACTGTACTATGACTCTTGCCCTTCTTCTAAGCAAGACTAATCAAATGGGCGGAATTAGGCATATATTTATCTATAGCTTATTTATCTATCAACTTCGTTGTATTTATTGCATTATGTATTATATAATATAATTTATTTCTATATGTACCTATTTTTACTTATGCAAGTGTATCATTTTATGAAATTTGAGTAAACCTAATTTTTATTAATTTTTCGTTCAGGCTCTAAGATTATTTTAATGTATTTTCTCGTAAGAATTACATTTATTTTTACCGTTTTCAATTGTTTCTTTAAAGATGAAATATGATATTTAAAAAGTGTATTTCATGTACTTATTTTACAAATAAACTATTTGAATTTGAAAAAATGGTGCTTTAGACTTTTTTAGTAATTTTCCAATATGCAAAAAAAAACTCTTTTACTAAGGACGGGAAAATAAAAGTACCTATATAAAAGAAAAAAAATTATTAGGTATTCATAAACTTATTTATGCTTACAGAAACAATTTGGATGCAGTAAAATAAGAGGAATTGTAACAAAATGTAACAGTACCAAAGTTATTCCATGTTGCGGTAAGAATGCGGTACTTATAGAGAGGGTACTGTCACTCCACCCTGTAAAATGTTATGATATACGCTTTTCAGAAAAAAAACTGCCTACAAAAACCTAGGTTTATTACATTTAAGGTGAGGCATCAAGTTATCAACGGGCAGTGTCACTCCAAGCAGAAAAACGCGCAGTGCGAGGGGACCGATTCAGGGAGAAAGATAAAAAAATTGCTTTCTTATGAATATAAAAAAAAACTAAAATAACTAGAAAAGGTTCCAATTACCAAAATTTAGATATTATCCATGTAATTAAATATGTTTAGGGTCTGTACATGATAATTATTTGCCAAACTATGACAAAGCGTGTGTTTGAAGACCGCGTTATAATAATTATTTCTATCGAGTAAAAGATTTTAAATCGCGTTTCTGTATTACAGAAATCAAGAAAAAGGTTTCGAAAATGTTATATTAATTTATTAAACTAGTAGCTTTTTACTGAACGTAGAAAAACGACTCCAAAAAGTGCCAATTCTTCGCGGCATCGCCTTCATAAGATTCTGATCAATGATCCATAATCATCAAGTTACGAGTACATCATCGTCATTGCATCTTCCCGTCACGTCATCGCGTCATACCTGGAAGATTGTTGTAGCGATTTCGGGATGAATTTGTCCCCAAAAAACCGGTTTATGTATGCAAATTTTAAAACTGATCGCTTGAGGGAGTTAAGGTGAAAATAGAAACAATCTTACCACTAAGGAAGGAAGGGTTGCCATATTTTGCCAAATCCCCGTCGGGACATTTCGGTTAAGGAGTTTTATATGTGAAATAAGTCATAAGTGAATAAAAAAATTGTAAAATATTTGTTAATAAATCAATATTGTATGAGCTAAAAATATGTTTCTTAACGGAATTTTTTTTTTTTTTTTTTAATTTAAAATTCATTCATTTATTTTTCTTTGCTTTTTTTGATAAAGATAGCTTCTTGAAAAAAAAATGTCTGTAAATATTCTGCTTGCATATATTTTATAGTTTTATGATATTTAAGTCGTAAAGTGTTCAGCTTTACAAGTACCTAATAATAAAAAAAAAGTTTGCAAATTATGTTTAATTTTTTTATCTTTTTTTTTTTGTTACAACCCCTTTTCAATAAAAAATTGTTTTTCGTCTTGTTTGGTATTTGGTAAAAATAAAATCTCATGCATTTAAGGGTCAAGTAATTAGCAAGCAGTTCAGGTTATAATTAACTTTATATTGAACAATTGCCCTCACTGTGTTGACTCCGAATTAACCCCTCCCTAACGTCCTCGGTTCGTCAGGCTGTAAGTTTTATTGATTGTCCGGACATTTTGTAGTTCGTCGGGACACCACTGCACTGTGAATAACGGTGACATGTCCTGAAGTATCGGGACGAATGGCAACCCTACATAAATTGTTACTTTGTCAGCAGCGTGTAATAAAACAATCTACATACGAATATTTTTTTTGATTTCTTCAGGTCAGTTTTTAAAATGACATTAATAAGTAGATAAATAAACAAAAATATTTTATTATCTGTATATGTCATTTAAATACCTAAGGGAATCCAAAGTTTTAATGTAACTTTGCCGTATCTGTCTTAGCGGCAACGGATAGAATTTATTTTTTGAAAATTTCTTATTTTTATTTATTTATAAAATGGAAAAAATTACAATATAAATTAGTAAATATTTGTAGACTTATATTTTTGTAAAATTTTATAAGGGGCTGTCCATATATTAAGTCATTGATTTTTGCCCATTTTTGATCCCCCATTCTACAATGATTCTATCGTCATTATTTAATGACCCAATCCTCTCACAAAACTGATGAAACAAAATCAATATTGTTGTTTAAACAATAGTTTTTTTTTCTTTAAGACCTTTAATGTAGTTTTAGTTAATTAAAAGTTAATAATATAAAGGTAAAAATGAAAATTTTACTCTAGATATATTTCGGGCCCCAAGATATATTATGAGAATCTGACAATAAATTAAATATGACATAAGTTATTTACAAAAAAGAAAAAAGTAAAAAAGGTTTATTTACAATTTATCTAAATTTAATTTTCATTCAAATTCATTCATTCACCCCCACTATTGCCAACTTTCTAATGATATTGCCGTCATCTGCTGACCAGACCCTCCCTCCCTAATTTCAAATGACGTAATATATGGATGGCCCCAAAGGAGTAAGGTAACTGTACCCCTTAAACTTTCTCCTGCGGATTCTTTCTGGCATTGGTGTGATGTATACCGCTCTTAGGCCCGCCTCGCCAAGATTTATGCGCGCGCTCCGTGAGCTGCGAACAAACTAGCTCACCTACCTATAGTATACCTACCTATCTTGGGACACTGCCCGTTGTAAGTAGTTACATATAAGGGTTCAGTCTATCAGGCTTGAAAAGACGCATTGTTTTGTTGTTCAATAATACGAGGAGCTGATTTTTAATCAGTGTTTCTTTCAGACGATTTGCTCTCGGGGGATGTTTCAGAGCTACGGGAAGGCGAAGAAAAAAATGTATCAAGCAAAATTTATATTCTTTTCATCACACCTATTCGAAAGATGACATTGGCTATAGAGGATAGCGGGAGTCAAAGTCAATTTTATTCCAATCGGAGTTGGTGCTTTCTCTCTTCTGATTGGTCCGCGTTCCTGCTTAACCAAAGAGGTCAAACGCAAAATTTATGAAAAAGTTACTGGCCGGTTAAGCTTCGGCAGCAATGTGCACTGAAAAAAAAAACTATGTTTATTCTTCTTTCGTCATTTCTTTTTCTCAGTATTTTTTACGCTAGTTTTCGCTAAGTAATTGCAAATAATAATTCAAAATTTGTTTGAGTATTGATATATTAACTAGTGAAAACATAATAAACGATGAAGCTTATGTGGTGCATCAATTATTACCACAAAATATCAGGTACTCGTAGCTTTTGTTCTCATAGGTAGTGATGAAAAATAGTGTGTATCACTCGGAACCAAGATATTTTGTTCTCGGGTGGCGTATATTGAATTCCTCGCTGCGCTCAAGATTCTAATTAAAATCCCGCGCTGCGCTCGTGATTCAAAATAACGCCCTCGCTGTAGAAAATATTACACACAAAATACAACACAAATAACTATTGTCTGCAATCCTTGGAGTTACGATTATTTGTAATTTTGTTTTTGTTTTGAACTCTAATAAAAGACCGCCTTTCTAACTACGAACGCAACTACACTGGTGGACATAAAAATCGACTGAAGCATTGTTGTTCTACATTTAAGGAAATAACCCAATCATACAAACATAAACATATGAAATATATAACATATCATTTTAAAGGTATAGGCCTCCACCTTTGATGAAATGCATTTTTGTCTTAAAGTATTTGCGATACAGGCTGTAATTTTTTTTCAAGTGATGAGTTAATAAATATTGAAATAATCAAATAGCGAAAAATTTAAAAAAAACCTTCTTTTACAAAATCATTCATGTATTCATTAATTAAGTTTAACATTAGTACTTCGTGTTCCCCCCTCTAGCCCTTATAACTGCTTGCAGCCGGTTCTTCATTGACCTAATAAATTTTTAATTAATTAAATGAATTTCACGTCCTGTATAGCGAATACTTTTAAACCAAAATGCATTTATTCAAAGGTGGAGGCCTATACCTTTAGAATGATATATATTTCATATGTTTATGTTTGTATGATTGGGTTATTCCCTTGAATGTAGGACAACAATGTTTGAGTCGATTTTTATGTCCACCAGTATAGTTACAGATCTGTTGTTATTACTCATCATTACCGATTATAACACAGAAAGAAAAGCTCACTCAGCTCAACTCTCTATTGAAATCGCCACACCTGGAAAGCAAACCTCACTATCTCTGAAGGAAGAAACGATTGTTCTTCAAAACTTAGATGAAGTTAAAGTCCTAATAGGACATCAAATAACGCCCTCGTGAGCGTTCTGTATGTGCGGTACAAGCTAGTATATCAAGCAGATGCAAAAATAACGGTGGACAAGTATAATGGAAGAATTCACCGGTCTAGGTAGGAACCTCGGTGGCACAAATGGTAGCGCGCTTGTCTTGATAACAAGAGTTCGCAGGTTCGAATCCTGGCCCGGGAAATTTTTTCAAATTCTTGTTTTTGGATTTGTTTCTGATTGATATTTTCTAGTTTGTAATGCACTCTAAATAATATTTAGAGTATTCACAGCGATGGATTTCGCAAAATAAACATAATCCTAATAGGATGTTTAATACAAAAATAGACCTTGGTATTGTGCGTTTAAAATGAAAGAAAGATGGACTTTGATTGATGCAGATGGTGATGATGGACGCATTTGATGGGCTGATAATGAAAATACCGCACAATTAAAAAAATAATTGAAAGTTAATTCAACATAAATTGTAAGGGTTTTTATTTTCTTACGAAACCTTTATAAAAGCTCACATACATTCACGCCTTTCCCTGCATTGTCGGGTAAGTGAGTAAGCATCTAACATACGTTGGGCCAGAGTGAATTATTGCACCTTACGGTTTAAATTGTAGGTAAGTGGACTAGAGAGCAAAGGTTTCAGTGTACTTATTCATTGTAACAAAGGTAATTTTAAACAGCTCCCGTCATCTAACATATGGTGCACATTACGGAGAAGAGATCACGTTACTAAAAAGGTTGTAAATAGAGGTTGTTTGTTTGTTGTACCGACCGCCCCGTGAAGATTCCATGCATGCCTATAGTTTCTTACCTTAGAGTATACATTGCCTACATTTATATGGAGAAAAAATTACTTTAACGTCACTAAAAAGGTTGTAAATAGAGGTTGTTTGTTTGTTATACCGACCGCTCCGTGAAGATTCCATGCATGCCTATAGTTTTTGACCTTAGGGTATACATTGCCCACATTTATACGGAGAAAAGATCACTTTAACGTTACTAAAAAAGTTGTAAATAGAGGTTGTTTGTTTGTTATACCGACCGCTCCGTAAAGATTCCATGTAAACCTTTAGTTTCTGACTTTAAGAGTATACATTGCCTACATTTATACTCTAAGTTTCGGGACTAGGAATTTTTTTTCAAATATCAAAATTGTTGTAAAATTGCCAACATTATCAGAAAGCAATATTCGTTTGTAAGACTGGCTTTCCTTTGTTCTGGTAAAGAAGATTCTTAGTGTAGTTTAAAAGTTAAGAGGAAATTTTATTATTTCTGAAGTGTTACTCAGAAAGATGAAATTACGAGGCACCCCGCCACTCGGTGACTTGTCGCACGAACACAAAACCGCACCAACGACGACTTGCCTACTTTGCCGTACTTTTATATTACTTTTTAATTCTACTCGACTTCTTTACTTGTAGGACGTGGAATTATGAGATTTCTCTGGAGACGAGAGAGTCTTGTAAGAATGTCGTTTTAGATTCAAAGATTAAAAATTATGTAAACTCCACTAGCCTTTTCGATAAGTACAGAATATACAGGGTGTTAACACGAAGTTGCAGAAGCCGGAAACTGGTGATATTACTCGTCTATACGAACAACATTCCATGAAAAAATACCAATAAATTGAGAAAACAAGCAGTTGTTTCATACATTTTGGTCGGGTAAACTCGGGTAGCTTCGTAACTTTTCTATGGAACAGCTGATTTTTTTGCTATTCGAGCGTTGTCTCCATATTAAAATTTGTTCGTATGGACGAGTACTATCGCCAGTTTCTAGCTCCCGCAACTTCATCTTAAGGCGATATGTAAAAGTTTTAGCGTCCCTGTTACTCCATATGCGAAAAAATCCTCAGTGCGACAGGGACGGATTCGTGGAAAAGTAGCAAAAGTCGGTTATATATTAATAAAAAATGTACTAAAGTTGCTATCAAAATTTCGTTTCACCATGTCCTAGATACCGTTAAAACCCATCTAATTGTTGAAAGAGTTTTTATACATATTCAAACTTTGTATTGCAATGGTTGTCTTTAGAATAAAAAGCTGTCTTGTCTTCTTGTGTCAGAAAGGAAGTTAACATGGATTAATAAATTGTAAAATATAATGTGCTGTTTTCTGTAAAATTAAGTTTGTAAAGCTCTCACAGTCTAAAAGGCTACAACCCTTGGACACCACTGCGTCACCAAACTACATCACTAATAATATATACTTACAGTCTATATGTCATTCTAAATTGTCAAACCAGGAGAATTAGTGTCGAAAACGACCTAATTTCAATAAATATTTCTATCTAGCCGAATTACTCCAATCGCGTTTTTGTTTTAACAGATCCCTAGAAAAAGAATCCAAAAATAAAATACTATTTTATCAAAATAATAAATTATTTACTGAAGTAGATATGCAAGTCCTTAAAGTGTCGATTTTTTTTCCGTAGCGCCTTAACACCCGGGATACAAGTCTGTTTATGCTAGATGTGTATTTAGGAGTGTAACTACAGTTCATATTGGATTGTTGGATCCTACTATGTTATGGTAGTAAATGTTGAGTATGGCAAATAAACATCAAAGTAGAGTAAATCCTTTGAAAATGTGTTTCTTACGGAATATGTGTGGCAAATTGTGCTGAACTATATAACATTTATATAACAACTTATGTACCACAATTTAAGTAAATAAATATCTTTATCTTTAAGTTTGAATAAGAATGAAAAATATCAACAACCTTGCGGTGCGGCTGGAAGATGTAGTGACTAGAATAGAAAAAGGAATCCTTTGGTGGTTTGGACATGCAGAGAAGATGAATGGAAGTACAGAGATGAAACAAATTTATGTTGCGCAAATGGAAGATGAAGCTACTAACGCTCTTTTTGCAGAGTCAAAAGTTCTCAGAGTGCGACAGCTTTACATTCTCAAAGTAGGCCTTATGCAACACCGACATATCATCAGTAGCCCTGAATATGAACACCTACTCACAAAACGAGTATTTTTGGTCAAAGGCCCAAAAGTAAATACTGAATTTGCCAAACGATTTAAGCCTTATGCATTTCCAAATGTCTACAAAATAATTTCAAATCATTGCAAAATACAGTGTTGCTCCATTTTGGAAGCTAAAATTAAAATCAGAAACTGGCTTCTAACACTAGACTATGATGAAACTGAAGCTTTGTTGGTAACCCAAAAATGAAATATTCATGTATGTATACTTTATGTATTTTATTTAGTAATTTATAACACCCATTTATTTATTTAGTTTTATCTACACTTACACTACACTTAACACATATATATATATTTTTTTTATTATTTCTTTGTGCATGTTTTAGTATTAATTGTAATTAAATGTAACTGTACTGTACTTTTATTATTAGTTAAATATGTTTTTCTTAGGTCTAGTAGCTTAAAACAATTGTAAATAAACGTGTTTTTGTGTAAATTTTTATCTAGGAGCCCGCGTAACAGACTTACTAGTGCGGGGCCCGCTGTGTAATTTTATTGTAATTTTGATTTTCTTATTTTGTTAAATAAATATTTGTGATTTGTGATTTGTGATTTAGCTTGAGCGGGTTACCATAGAATGACGTATGCCGACCAACTTGGCAACATGTTCAAGAAGAGCCAAGTTAAAAGTATCCGGAATAGAAGAGCTTGTATGACTAGAATTGATGGGCGTTGAAGAGGTGAAAGAGGTGAGTTGGGATCGGAGCAGATGGAATTCTGTAGTCTCTGCCTACGCCTCTGGGTGACAGGCGTAAGTATACGTAAGTATGTACCAGTCAACAGTGCACTCTAGTTTCACTGGCGATTTTTACCTCCCTACAAGATAAAGGCTGAGCTCATCGTATGTATTTTGGGCACAACTACCAAAGATTTCAAAAGTAAAGATAAGCCCTTACCGTACAATGACAGCACCAAAATATTTCCACCTTTAAATGGGTGACGCTCACGTATTTGGTATCAGTGCTCATCTGAACACAGTGAGAGTTGGACGCCTTAAGTGCACTTAAAGTTTATTACATATATTTTCTTTATAAGATTAAATTTGACGTCTAAAAAGTGTACATATCCGTACCTGCTTTTGAATTTTGAATCTTGAATTTTTATGAAACGATTACTTCTGATACATGTCAAGTGATGTCACCGAAATGCAAATAGAAGTTGCAGCTTTTTCGTAAAAATATTCATCATCATGAGGTGTTTTAGACAACAAGTTCTAAAATACGTCATATTAAATCTTAATTAAATGATTTTCGAATTAACAACTTGACATAATTTAATCTAAGCGAATTATTGACAGAAGTAATTCACATAATGTAACCTCTGAATTGCTCAAAATGAGACCCATTTCGACTGAATTCAGTTCGTGTCGTCTTTTCTGTCGAGTAATGGCGAGTTTTTAACTTTATTCCCATTGAACTAATTAATTTATGTAAATTTATGCTGTTCCCTGAATTTAAAATACTAAAAAAAACAATCCTCAGGATTGACCCTTTCGATCGGTATTATAAAAATACAGAAGATTTTTTATAATATATTTCATCGATTCGAGTCCTCGCACATGCAAGTTTATCAAAAATCGTTAAAAGAAACTTTTTTTATAAAGGATTTTTCTTTTCGGTAACATTTGCTATCATCACCATGGATTTATTTTTTTCTACACTGTTTATTACTTTAATTTAAATGCTTAGTAAAAATAAACTCAACATATATTTTGGGCCCATTTATGTATTTAAACCGAAACTACAATAAAAATCATGACAAGAGACATTGTATTTAATAAAAAGTCTATAAATAACTTACGCAACAAGCTACAGGCGTAGGTTGTTAAAAGTAGAAACAACCACCTTGAAACAAATTCAAAGTGTTTCCGCCACAATGATGTGCCTGTGACCGACTTCAAAAGTAGTTTAGAAGGCCGATAGCAAAGCTGTCTCCCTATTGACAAGGGTTGGTTTTGTCCAATTTGACCAGTTCTAATCGATTTGACAGCTAACGGACTTTACTAAATGTTTTAAGAAAAGTTTCATTTAGTCCTGACTTCTTTATCATATGTTCTGTGGTCCTGACAGTATCATTAATCATTTCCACTAGTTATTCCATTAGTCATTATTAATTAATCATTTCCAATTCCATCATACAGCATCACCTTAATGCGAGTCAACCAGGGTTTTGCCACAGTCTGTGAAGCCTGACCGACCTTTGACCACAACCTTTTTCGCACGTTCTTGTCGTGATCCACTTTTCATTTCATGACGTCTCAATAAAGAATCGCAAATGAGTACTCGGTTCATTAGGTTTTTTTTCAGTAAGCTCCTGTGGCACCCAAATATCGAGTTTTTTTGTGACCCAGCTTTTTTCAAATGGGTCATAACTGTTTTGTGGCCAATTCCCAGGTCTTCAGCTATATTGTAACTACTGATATGCCGATCTTGCTCCACTTTTTCAAAAATGGCGTCCATTTTATCCGTAACAGGGCGACTAGAGCGAGGTACATCTTTGACCTCGCTCATACATATTGACACTGCATTAGGTCCGGTCCATAAACGGGAAAATTTTTGTGGTAAAATTTTAAAATGTATCGAATTTCTTTATTAGATTCATTTATAAATATATTATATTTAACTTTTACGAGCTTTTCATTAGTAGTGTTATTAAAACAATTTAAAAAAATTTAACTCGATATATTTCGGCCCTCGGTATGGGGGCCGTCATCAGTCAAAAGAAAAACAAATGAAAAATAGCTGGAAACAACATTTTTCTAATTTGTTTCTTTTTTTGAAATGTCTACAAAAAATTGTATGTCTTCAAAAGCAGCCAGATACAAATAGTACAGCCAAAGATATTTTGTTATATGTTTATACATACAAAATACGAAAAGACTTTTGCATGTGGTTTATTGGTCCAAAGTTGTATGTATTGAGAATTCTGTGAGGAATTTTAAAACGCCAAGTTTTACTCCGTCTTTATCATCGGCCTACTTTACACCTTCGACCAAAATATTACCACTGCTGGACAGCTTTTCCCAAGGCGCGTTATAGCACTCAACTTTAGATCATTGGTCAATCTGGATGCAGGTCATTCCACGCAACTTCGTACTAGACGTGAACTCTACTCGAGAACTTGTCTATATCTCTAACGGTTATTAGTTCTTCGGCAGATATTATGACCAGCCCACAGCCAACGAACTAAATTGTAGTTTCCCACAGCCACTTTAGTCTGCTAATCTCTGAAGCTTTGTCGGTTACTTTAGGTCAAAAGAAAGAACCAAGCAGTCATGCATTCTGTCATGACAATAAGCGCTTTTGGATCGGACGTTCGGCTAAGAAGAAACAAACGGGATCTCATACTATGCATTCACACATGCGACCTGAATGGCAAAAAACTATGCATGATGGGACGGAGGACTTAGAGATAGCTTGGCTGGAAGGTCCTCAAAGCTAAACGCTTACACAATAAGATTCGCCCCAAGCCCCTAGGTACAATTCAAGTCGACAACTGCACTGTATTTCGCGTGACAGTACATTTTTGACGACACTCGGATTATCCAGCCACATCCGAGCACATGCCAGGAAATAAGGGTCGCCATCAACGGATACGTCGGGGAGGACATAATAATCATCATCATCACCATCACCATCACCATCATCATCATCCTCATCATCATCATCATCATCACCATCATCCTCATCATCATCATCATAATCATCATTATCATCATCATCATCATCATCATCGTCATCATCACTACATATATACGAACAACACGTGAAACGCGTTAAATAAAAAACCCACGCGGGCAAACCTGAAGGCAAAAATCTAATGCTTTAATAAATTAGTCCTGAACAACCCTCAAAATGGCGTCGGCATTTCAATTCTCGAATGATATTACGAGCATGTTCGATACTTTCTCCAGTTCATTGCGTTTTCCGTTCTACTCTTCCGGGTAGATATTTTCATTAAGTAAAGCTAAGTCATTTAGAAAGACGAAACGAACGTAACTTCGTTATATATAAACCTTTCTCATTTTTTCACATACATATCTATGTATAATTTTGTCTTGTAAATGAAGGAATACAATTTTTTTCGGTCTACGTGACTCGGAAACATAGAAGAGATGTTGTTTTCCTCTATGCTCGGAAAGCATTTTAAGTCGTTGGTCTATGCTATTGCAGTATAAAATATACATATATCGTGACGACATGAATCCCCGAAGGGGTATCAGAGGTGTTCCAAGTGTGAACTGTGAAAGCAAATCACAGTCTACACTCGGTATACCTGCGTTTCAACGACGATTATTACATCCCAACGATAAGTCTGTGAGCCCCATCACCGTTTTTCGGACACAAATACACGCTTTTTAGGGCATTCAGGTGTTCTCACGATTTCTGGAGGTGGTAAGTATTACTACAAATACTATTATTAATACTTGCGATTGTCGGTACTTGGTGAAGCATCATCAACGACATCGTCATCAGACTTACTGTTGCACAATATCACTATATTTATAACTCCGGAGTTATTTATGTAATAGGCACAATATATAATATGACAAATAATATGCACATAAATTCTGAAAAACTCATTGGTGCATGCCAATCGAACTTGGATCGCAATATTGAAAGGTCGCAGTGTTCTACTCAAGAGTTACCACGACTTAAACTACGTGGGACACTTAGAAAATTTTGCGAAAGTAACAAAAAATGATCTGCGGTTTAGTTTTTTTTCTTAAATCTTTCCAAATAACTCTCCACTAGCATCTTTGCAAAGTTTCATAAGTCTACACCAAATTTCGAAACACTTTTTCCCGTCCGCCCAAGACACCTCTTCTACGACCTTTTCGAACGCTGTTAGTGTATTTTGCGGCAATGAAAGCTGTATCGGTAAGGTGCTCGTGTAGAATCTCGTGAATGCTTCCCGATCCAATCTACAATATTTGCTGAATCTCTTCATCAGTAATTCGCCTAGTTATTCTCTTGAATTAAAATTTTCAGTGCTAGCCGTTTTCTTCCGGCTTCATCCCTCAAAGTTTGACGACCGCAGCGGTACACGGTTGCCTTAGAAGGGCTTTTATCTACAAATGCCACTTGAAGTCTATTCTACAATCCATCCGGTTTTAGGCGACTAAAACTTTTTTCGCAAAGCATTGCGTGACCTGGTTGTGTAGAAGTCGGCCATAGTTAACTTATGTGGAGTCTTTGCACGCGTTCCTAGACTTGTATTAAAAAGCACAAAACCGGGCTTGCTGCACGTGTTTTCCGGAGTCTTTCAGCAGAATCAAAATACTGTTTCTGTGAAATGGTACACTCGCCAATGTAATTGCCAAATAAGAAATATAAACGAAGGAGTTTGTTACTGCGCAATAATTATTTATTAATTAAACAACTGACCCCCACCCATTCCAAAATGGTTATACGAGTAATATAATATAACAAATACATTATACGGAGAACTAGGGTATGCACTTTCCAATGTTTATTCAACTAAATTAGATTTTATTCACGTACAAATAAGGTTCTCATTGTTTTAATAGCATATTCCCGAGAGAGAAACACTCGCCATTCGTATGTCCTTGTTTAGCAAGTTGCCAGTATATAATATATATAATAAATATGTAATCTGGTACCAAACGTGTGGTCGTATTAGTAAAAAAGAGACACACCAATGCTTGCGCCTTTCTTGCTCGGCTGGTTTTTCGTGTCGTAGTGCACAGTCTAATTCTCTGTATAATGTATTTTTAATATAATGCTCCCTGTAACTCAAAGCTGTCAAAATGAAAGAGCAAGTACTTGAATCATTGCCTGTCTTCAAAAGATTACTTATGGATAAATTTCTTTCTTCGTTAATATGTTTGTTAAATCCATCTACCCCTACTACTAATGTATACCTTTCGTTTACGGATTATATTTTGTAATCGCCAAATGTAACGTTCTTGTTTAAGTTTTGGATCTTACTTATTTTTGTCGTGTCTTGTCCACTCAAAGTAATGTTGACTTTTCTTTGATTGCTATCTACTAAACTCGTTCAAATATAAACTAGGCAACTCTGTAGATCTCAACTCTACACTAAAATATGCGATTTCTTCAGAAATTAAGAGTTTCCAGTAGACCTACCAATACACGTCCAATACACGTTGGACTTAATACACGTTAGTGACTGCGTAAAATATTTATTTGAGAAATTATACAGCGGTATACGAGGGGAACCAGAATTTCTTAAACAAAATATTTTTCTTAAACATACGCGGAAATATTATCATTACTTTTGAATAAAGAACACGTGAAGTATCATATTTACGTAGATTGAAAAACCAAAATCACTTCCCGGCGCATTCTTTGAATTTGGAACGAAGAGCGCACCGGCAATGTTGTATGAAACGGTGTGCTGTTTGAATTTAGAACTCTTTCGTCTATCGTACACGTTGCTCATTGTCCAAAACTCAAGGTAAGCTTACACAGTGCTATTTTGTAGTTGTGCATAAAAGAAGGTGTGCAAATATTTTGGAAACATACCTTGACGAGCAAAGGCAGCTGCCCTCCCTCGAAAAAAAATCAACAAATGCTAATTCGTTAATTGTCTGATCCTTTATCAATTATCAGCCTTAGACGAATTAACACCTAGCTAAGAAGCATCATGAAGGACAGTCCCTTCAATGGTATTGCAATGATGAGTGTTCATCGAAAGATTTTAAAGTTGTCAACCCAAAGAGTTTATATTGTTGATTGTTGGCACTTGGTGGAACTTGGAATACATTTGTGGGGTGGTAAAAGTGATTTTCTGTAATATTGAAATATTGAAATTGAAACATATTTATTTACTTAATGTAGGTATATCAGATACACTTATTACAGGTCTATTTTAATGTAATATAATTTAATACTCTATGTCTGTAGGTACTAGCATTATATAATAAATAATCATATGGGGAAATACTCAAAGAAATAATAAAGGTTAGGTTTACTTATATTTTATAAAAAAATACACTTGAATAAATAATATTATAAATATATACAATACATATAATAAATATATGCCTAACTCCGGCCATTCGATTAGTCACTTAGCAAGATCATGTACTTTTTTTCATAATATTAGTTACAAACAACTAAATGTATAGGCTATACATTAATTAAATAAAGAGATAAAAAATACAAAAACGGAGAAAATTATGCTTAAACAAGAATGCTCTAAGAAATTATGTCATGAAGGCAAAAAAAATATAATACCATTGTCTACCTGTCTTATATAGTCCATCTGCTTTTACAGTCATTTCATAATGAAACCCAAGAATATTTTTTTCTTGTAGTAGATAATAAAACTTCATTTTGGTTATTATATTTGTAGCGAAATCCATCGCATTGGATACCATTCTAAAGCTAGAAAAGATCAAATATAAACAAATTTCAAGTAAGACAAATATTTTTGAAAAAGTCATTGACATAGTAACAAAGAAAAAAAAACTTGAACGGTCTAGGATGGGTACATCGGTGGCGGAGTTGGTAGCACACTTGCGATGTAAGTAAGATGTCGAAGGTTTTTCAAAAATATTTATATTATTTGAAATTTGGTTCTAATTGATCTTTTCTATTTATTTTACCTACAATTCATACGAAATACGAAATACGAAATGTTTATTTAGCAAAAAAAAATTACAATAATCACAAAATGACAATTACCAGCGGGTCCCGCACTAGGTAATTCTGTTACGCGGGAACCCAGATGAAACTTAAAATAAATCACATTTAATAATTTTACAGGCTACTAGACTTAAAATAAACAAAAACTACAAAAATATGAACAGATTTAACTATAACTAAAATAACAAAAAAAAAAAAAAAGAGAGAGACAAATTAAAATTAAAGTTGAGACAAAATTGCAATTAAACTAGTAGAAGTAGATAAAGATAGGCATGCATACATACATATCCTATATTTATAATTTTGACCCCTCCTGGCCCATTATCTGGCGACGCTCTTAATGATGAGTATAGATTTATCGAAAACCTTCCTTGAATAATTAAGTAACAAATAAACGTCTTTCGTGTTAAGGTGGCTCCGTCGTGTAAATTAGCAACTCGATTCGTGGTGGTTGGAATTTCGAACAAAACCATATTAAAATAAAGTTCTTATCAGCTCGCACTGCAACATCTGTTACGTCAGTCGCTGCGGCTGACAAGTGCGAAAATAGTGTTTAAAATTTATTTTAGCTAAAATAAAATGAATTTCCAAGAATTGAGAAAACCATATCATTTGATACTATTTTGTCTAGAAGTTTATAAATTTTTATACTGTTTCGATAAAAAGTGTAGCAGTTATATTGTTACAAATGGACAAAAAATTGAGAAATAAGGGTAAACTTGGAATTTTCTTGCTTTACTTCTGTATATTAAAATAAAATTCAGGAAAAACCACATCACTATTTGTATCATGTAGATTACTATGTATTTTTTTTCTATTAAAAAATGCTATAGTTACCGTATAAAATGGTTACAAAGTTACTGAGTTCAAGGTCGTTGGCGTTTGGAGAAACCTTAATGTTTTGAATCGCTTCCGCTTCCAGAGCGCTGAAAAGATTTAAGTCGTTTTTGTTTCAGGCAGTTCGTTCACAGTCTTTGTGAGGAGACTTGAGAACACTCTAGATTCTAGTTTGAAGTTAAGACGAAGTTATCGCTTCGGTTTCAAGGCTTACATCCATAATGACATATTTTTGTTACGCACAATGACATACGATTGTTTATTTGTAGCTTATTAGTCACTCTATCACCCGTAGCACAAAGTTTAATACGCTTGACGCGGCTTAGTTGAATCAGAAGTGCGAGGAGCATGACATACTGTGTAATCGCAAAAACATCGTGTGGCTCCTCACACTTGTGATTCAGCTAATTTCCGTCGCGGGCGATTGAATCATACTACGGGTGCAGCGGGTCTACCGCGTAATTCTGATTTTCATCAATATCAACTTGAGATTGAAATTTGACCTGCGTGCAAAAGAAATGGCATGTTAGGCGGGCGTCGCACGCACGTCAAATTTCAATCTCAAGTTGATGTTGATGAAAATCAGAATTACGTGGTAGACCCGCTGGTCTTCTGGTGGATGTGGCGCCTCTTCCCAGTGTCATCAGAAAATGACTCTAATGATAAAGTTTTTTCTATGTGTTTAAATATTATGAAAAATATATTGTTAAACAATAAAGAAAAAATCCATTTAAGGTTAAACGTCAGTCGCTTAGAGTAAAGTGCATAACTTAATAGGACGTTAATAGACCGACCAAGACCTTAATTTGAAGTTTTTAGGCATTTATGTTCACGATATGGTATCACCCATCCAAATACTAACTATGCCAAGCGTTGCTTATCCGGAGATCGTAACTACTACAGACCCCTCAGCAATATGGCCTACCTTACACCCTATGACGATGGAACGTTAAGGGGCGTCGTTACGTGCAAACCTCCATACAAACGCTGTCACCACATTGTGGGGTGTCTATGGAATATTTTTGTAATATTTTAGGCTGAATCTATGTTTAAGTCGATCTAAAATTATATAAAATAAAACATAATATCAATAAAATTAATAAATTAATACGGGTCGAACAACGAAAATGTTATCTAGATTAAAATTATGTTTGAAAACGTCCACAGTCTTGAAAAGTGTTTTTTTTTTCTGAAACAAGTTTTCAATTTTGCGCCGCGCCGGCGCGACGAAAATGGCACGATAGTATTGTCCTCGCAAGTTTCATGGAGCACGCACTAAATGAAACTGCATGACATTTGACCACGCCCACAACTGAGTTGATCGCGTTATGACGAACAAACAAGTTCTAGTGGACAATGCTAGGGATATTAAAAATAGTTTTAAGCAGAATGTTGATTTGGTTAGCAACATTCATCACAGGGTAGGTTATGTTCACAACGTTTATTTCAAAAAACGGCATACAAAAACATATCACACAAAAAGTTATATGCCCTTTTTTATTTCTAGTATAATTTATAGTAAGTCCATTAAGGCATACATACATATACTCAAGCCTGTCTCCCAGAGGGGTATTCAGAGACTACAGACTTCCATCTGCTACGATCCAGACAAACCTCTTTCGCATCTTCCACATCCATCAATCCAATCATACAAGCTCTTCTATTCTGGTTACTTTTGACATGGCCCTTCTTCAATATGTCACCAATTTGGTCAGCATATGTCCTTCTGGGGCGGCCTGTTTGACGTTAAAAACTTTAGGGAAAGTGTGATCAGGTGCTCCACCACCAATTAAATTGAATATTAGTTTCTATTAGTGATTAGCAACATGCCCCTTAATTAAGTTAAATAAATGAAACTTCTATTAGTGATTAGCAACATGCCCCTTAATTAAGTTAAATAAATGAAACTTCTATTAGTGATTAGTAACATGCCCCTTAATTAAGAGAATTTCCGTTGTTATACTCAAACTAGACTCTAAGTTTTTCTTTTTTGCATGTTTTAGTTATCGTCGGACTTGGAACAGAAGTTTTTATACTAAACAAGCGCGCTTTAGCATCTTCATGCTATTTAATCAAATTTATTTTAAAAATACAATTTACGACTGAAAACATTTTAAGCACTTCCTTGAACTTAAAAATGCCAAGAGCGCAAGTTGCATTTTAAGGCTCTCGTAATAGTTTCATGATAATACTTTAGTCTATTTCGAATTTCAAAGCTAAAACCCAACCCGAAATATCTCTGAGTAGGGCGTATAAAGACATATTGTTTTCTCTTAAACGATTTATGGCTGACTTAGACTTGTAAGTCGTAATTCACACTCGCAATGAGTAAAGGTGTGTTTTGTGTCTTGAGTGTTTCTACGAGAAAGGTTACTGTTGTATTTTATATAATAATGACTCAGCTGCATAAGCGTTGTCGAAAGCCGCAAGATGATATGGTAACAATGAAGCTGGCCATGATGTGACTATGTACATGTACGTATAAAGCACACACAATGTTCTAAATATAATTTTATACAGCTGGAATTAGTAGAAGTTACTTTAATGTTTTGATAACCCAGCACGTAAGGAACTTTCTTTATATGGTATTTAATGAAACAAAATTTAAACCAAGTTTTTCCTGCGAAAATGACATCTTTGACATAAACTTCAGCGTGATTAGCACCAACTGTGCGCTGCATAGAAAACGATAATTGGGCTGGCTCGGGGCTATAGTACTGCCATGACATGACTCTCTTGATTAAAGCGGCATTGCTGCTTACAAAGAGTCTCTGAGTTCGGTTTCTAGTTATAGAACTTCTTATAGGACCCCTAGTCAGAATTGGCGGTCCACTATAACTTAAATTCAGTAAGTCCGTAGCAAGTGGTGTATTTTGTTGTATTACTTGATCAATAATAAAAGGTCTTGTCGTCAATCATTGATTCGTATTCAATAGTCTGACGATGTTATTATAACGAAACCGGTCGCTAGTGCAATATAGATATAAAAGTGGAACAGTTACCAAGAATGTGTTTTATTGACAAGATGTTTCAAATGTTCCATCAAGAACCAACAACGACAAGTATCAATTTAATAATAAAAGTGTTTGCAGTATTCAGTCAAGAAATCGGAAACTTTTATAGCAAAGCCTCGATGTATATCAGTCTATCCTGTTTAACTTGCGTTAAAAATGAGGAAAATCTGTGAAAAACACATTGCGTAAAGAATAATGAAATTTATAAGAATTTAAAATATATATATAGCACAAAAGCCTGTACAGTAGCTGACTATGTGTTCACTTTGATACTATAAGGTGTACAAGCAAGCAGTTTAAGAGCAGTATAGTTAGCGTCGATCGTTTATTAAGCAGGGCCTATTGAGAAAGCATTATAAAATAAATGAATATTTGGACGATAAAGAAGCATAATATAAGCATAAGCATATCATAATGATCTTTAATTGTCATAATAGTAAAAAGTAAATTTTCCAAACTTATTTTATGATTCCTCTAGAAATTACGTAAATTAGTTATTAGATAAAATGCCGTAAAAGCAGATGGACTGTATGGGTCAGCACAGGTAGAAAAAGGTATTGTATTTTTTTTCCTTCGTGACATACATTTCTCCTGTCTTGTATTTTTTTATCTCTTTATGTATGTATGTAAGCCGTATGACTCACTTTTGTTTTTCAGTGTTCAACGACACTTATTTGCCAAACATTAACAGAAATATGTCTTGTAGCATTTTTACCTGTGATGTCACAACAAAAGCTACATTCCCTCTTACCCCTTACTTGCTCTTTATGAGCACTTTAATCACTCTCCCAACTTGCGCCACACTCTCACTCTTGATAATTTTTTAACCGGTGAAAACTCGACGTTGCACCAAGAAAAATGAAAAGGGAGAATCTACATAAACGAATACCTGAACGACTAACCTAATGAAATTTGGACAGTGGGTTCCTTGTATGATGTACTAGGTTTTGCCCGCATTGATTAAGTTTTTGTATGTCGTATCGAATCTGTAAATATTTTTCAGACCATACATTTTTTAGTACGTAGTTCACCTGACTCTGGTTTGGGGTGTTTTTGGTTTTTGGCACTCTACTCATGTAAAGTGTATTTGGCGAGGCTGAAGACCAAGACACGTTTCCGACCTTGGCAAAGTCGAAGGCTGAGCCGCTTTTCTAATCAACACTATTTTTTGTTTTCTGAATAAATACTCAGCTAATGTGTCTTTGGCGCTCTTTGATAACTGATTCAATCCTCTGGTATAGTATGTTTGGCGAGGCTGAAGGCCGAGCCGCGTCTCTGAACGACACTATTTCTTGTTATGGGAACTGATTTATCGAATAAAAAGTAGCCTACATCCTATTCCAGGTCTAGAAATACATTTGTGCAAAGATTAAGCCCAATCGGTTCAATAGGTACGACGTGAAGGAGTAACATTACACCACTTTTCTATAGGAACTTGACACCCCATTGCCATTGGGAACTGGTTTATGAGATAAAAAGTAGCCTATGTCCATCAAGGTTTAGAACTAAATTTGTGTAAATTTGCAGCCCAATCGGTTCAGTAGTTACAGCGTGAAGGAGTAACAAACATCCATCCATCCACAAATTCATTCAACCTTTCGCATTTCTAATATCAATTAATTAATAAAATCAATGGGATAGTGGGATGGGATGGTAAGTGGGATTAGTGGGAAGTGGGATGGGATACATTCACTAAGGGATTTTAGGAAATTTTCACGGGATCGTGAAACAGGATCGACGCAAAAAATGCTAAAGTCAACGTTCATTTGTTTCACATAGAATACTTTTAAAAAAGTAAACATTAAAATTTATTTTCTTTTTAGCTGATTATAATTCTTAATAAGCGTAAAGCAGGGTTAAAATTTTTGCTACCACATAAATAAATAAACTAAGTCAGTCAGTAAGGGTATTCTTTTATATACTCGTATATTATGTTGATGATTTGTACAACTTTATGTTTTCTAGATTTAAATGAGACTTGAGTGAGGATAATTCACTATTTATATAAAAACGGCTCAACTCAATACATGTTTATGATCGGGAAAGCCGACCAGTTTCAGCAGATTATGTGTGAGGTGTAACGTCGTCGCGTAAACGTCTTCACTCGCCCAGATGAAGGCAGTCTAAATCTGCTGAAACTGGTCGGCTTTCCCGATCATAACATGTATTGAGGTGAGCCGTTTTTATATAAATTTATGTTTTCTGGTCATAGTGGACGACTTTGATTTTGTATTGTCAATAAAATCCCCCAGCTTTGGTGTATTTCCGTCCACATTGTGAAACTTGACATGCCGGTAGAGAAATAATTTGGGATCCTATAAAAAAATATATTAAAATAAAAATTGTAACAGAATTTTTTATCTTATATTGTAAGATGAATTTGCTAGAAATGGCCTTTCTAATAAATATAAGATATCAAGGGGGGACCCTTGATATCTTATATTTTTAAAAGCTAAAATTTGGATTTTTATAGGCTTAGTAGATATTAGTTCTTTACATATGAAATTGCCGTTTTCTATAGAGAAATTGAAGGAAACTCAATTTTCAGTACTAACATTTTTGCATTTTTTTAGGAAAGACAAATCCAAATTATGTGGTTTCTTATGTGTATGAATAAAACAACATTAAGCTAACAGTAACATTAATTTAATTTTTGAAAAGCGTCAGCTGTAAAAATGATTACGAATCTTATCATGGAAATAAATGCCATTTAGGACGCCCTATTTTTGAAGATTTAATTTTTATGATCAAACTGAAAATAACAACAAATAATTGAAATATCTATTGAATTACAGGAATTATGAACTCATGAATCTGTAAGAAAATTTCAGCAATTTCATATATAAAACCCTATTATTTAGTTTAAAATTGATAGTCAAAGGTTTTATAGGTTTTTTGGCTGATACAACATATAAATAATTTTTCCCGTAATTTCTAAAACCGTTGAACTAGCTGTTACTCATAAAAATCATGTTTACAGGGTGTTAAGAAGAAGTTGCGGAAGCCGAAAACTGGTGATAGAACCCGTCCATACGAAAAACTTTCCGTGAAAAAAAGTGAGAAATCTAGAAAAAAACAGTTGTCTCATACATTTTGGTCGGGTAGCTATATTAGTTTATTTTTTAGTTTATTTCTCACAAATAGGTATAACAATTTTTCACGGAGGAGTTACTTACAATCTAAGACACTTAAGTATTTGTGCGTCTGGCTTTCTGTTATCTAAGTAGGCGGAAAACCTGCATTTTAGGCACCAGGTTCTTAAGGCGATATGTAAAAGTTTTAGCGTCCCTGTTACTCCATATACGAAAAAATACTCAGTGCGAGAGGGACGGATTCGTGGAAAAGTAGCAAAAAGTCAGTTTTTATTAATATAAAATGTACTAAAGTTGCTATCAAAATTTCGTTTAACCAGGTCCTAGATACCGTTAAAACCCATCTTATAAAATATAGTTGCAGTCTTTATGACATTCTAAATTGTCAAACCAGGAGCATGGGTGTCGAAAAGGACCTCATTTCAATAAATATTTCTATCGAGCCGAATTTCTCCTATCGCGTGTCTGTTTTAACAGATCCCTAGAAAAAGAATCCAAAAATAATATATTATTTTATCAAAATAATACATTATTTACTGAAGCAGATATGCAAGTCCTTAAAGTGTCGATTTTTTTTCCGTAGCGCCTTAATTCCCATTCATATAACTTTTCTATGGAAGAGCTGTTTCTTTTTCGCGATTCGAGGGTTGGCTCCATAGTACAAGTTGTTTATATGGATGAGTACCTCAACTTCATCGTAACACCCAGTTTAGTCGACGCATTACCACAGCGAAGAATGAAAATGGCCGCGGAACAAATAAAAGAAACATACAATATGATTTATTGCAACCCCTACCTGAGGATAACATCGGTACTGTAGTTATAAGGGTCAAACACACAGGGAGATAGATTATATCTCTTTTATATCTGGAATTTACGTAATAAAGATACCAATAAATAAGATGTTTTATTGGTTCTGGTTTGGCTTTATTTTTGTTTGGAAGGAAGTTGGGTGATTAGTCGATTCACAACAGAGTTGGTGTGTTGTCTATGCTTGGCTTAACCAGAATCGGGCTGTTTTACCACAGTATAAAAATATAAATTTTAAAATGTGGTATTACCATGTTATAGGATTTTTTAATTAACAGGTAAAATAACGTTGAAAATTAAAATCTAAACTTAGTTATTTACAAAAGAAAAAAATTCACACTAAAGCTATCTAAAACATAAATATAAAATTTAGTAAAAAAATATTCCAATAGGAATATGTTTCGTTTTTGTTGCCTTGATGGTTGGTTACCCTTCGGGTACGGAACCCTTATAAGGAATTTATTATAATATTAATAATAATGTATAGCACAAAATAATTGTTTTGCCCAAAATGTGTGGGAACATATAAACATAATATAAATAAATATAAAAATACAGATTCATTAAATAAATACAAAATTAATAATATATATGCCTAATATACCTATATATAGGTACATATACCTACAAGGAAGGTTGTCGAAGATAGTGCTCTTTTATTTTCCTTTTGAAGTTTAATGGATTTAACAGTAAAAGAGTTCATGTTGAGTTGCTCATACACTTTTTCGTGCAATTGCACTTTGAGAAACCTTGCGCAGTTGTAGTGACCAATCAACTCGCGACAACCACATCGGATATTTCGGTTCTGATATTTACTAATATGCGGTTAGTAAAAACGGATTTTAACTGAAAAGTGCAGTAAAAAGCCGATGTAATTATTTTATTCGACATTTACCTAAATGCTTTAGTAAGAACGGGTTCTTACTAGTAAACAGGCGTTGTTTTTGATGTTCTAAGATACTTCACGTATTTACTAGTAAAAACGGGTTGTTCTACGATCTTGACTGCGGATATTATGTGCAAATTATGACCAAAGAGGTCTTTTTACAAATCTAGTGCCAAAAACTACAAATATACACGTACCTACGTATAGTACTCTCAAAGTATAGGTATAACTTAATTGAGAGTCAGGACGAAGACGTTCTGAGGGGCGAGGGAGTATAGATAAGTACCAAAGTGTTAATTGGAGCAGTAAGATTATGACATAAATATGCTGTTGCAGTCAATTGATAAGGTTGAGTACATTATCCAGTAGGATAGAGAAATGCTAATTGACCTCTTTTTCAACTTTGACATCTAATTTTGAATATCAAATGATATCTGTCATAAATTACAATCATTCATTATTTTTTTCTGATTTGAATCTGAATCTAATCAGATTTTACAGATTTTGAGTCAGAGTATTTTAGTATAATGTTCAGTGTATGTACTGTACTACAAATGTATAAAAAACATAAACGGTTCACTTTACGTTACAACTGTACCAAAACCCGCTCGATGTCAGTTAGATTTGTCGTTCAACTTGTCACACGTGTCATGCGGAAGTAATTTATTCGAATATTTCGAATGATTTAAAGTTATGTCCGTCGACTAGTCGATCAACCCCGCTCCTCATACTTACCCCGGCCCTCAGTTAAGTTGTAGGTATTCCTATAATAATGCGCATACAAATCTATAGCCGAGCGACCGGACATACCACGTGACCTTATTGATTGTATAGAAATTATAAGGAACAACGTACTTTGCCAAACAGTGGCGAAGACTTGTATGTGCATTATTACTTTGAGACTGGTTTATTCGAGGAGGCCTTCCTTTTTCAACAGTTTTTAAACTATTGTACTGAATCTACCACAGACATAATCAATATGAAACTTATATATATGTTTTTTCAAACCTTTCTCTTTACGTTGTAAGTAGCGTTACCTAATTGGAAAACTTAAGCTCGATAGATTTTAATTTTGAAAAAAGTCTCTTTTTGAGTGTTTTTTTTTTGTTTTGCGTTTATAATCCATTTGATTTTTTATGTGTCATATTTTACTATCAATACGAAAATCTTGTTTTTTAACCAATGTTAGTTCAAAAATGACTTAAATGCAATATTGTAATTTTAGTCGATTTTAATCTTAAAATTAGACTCGTTCTGAATCGTTTCGCACGCGATTTTCAACTTTATGATAGTTAGTTTACGGGTTATAATTGTAAAGTCGCTGTGCGCCTAAGAAAGACGTCGTCTTAAGAGTACTACTCGTATATATTTCCCAGAGTTTTAAAACGAAACTGGCAGGCGGCCCAAGGTCTTATAATAGTTGAAGCCCAGACTGCCAAACATAATTTAAATTAATGAAGTTGAAATTGTATTCAACTGTAACGAATTCAAATGATTGTTACTCAGGTACCAAGGGGGCTTGCATCAATACTTAAGTCTAGACGTCTTACGCTGAGTTTATTTTTACAGAAATTTAGTTTCACGATATCGTAATCCAGAATTGGTGACTAAAATTTAGATTTATGTATATGGTGCAATCCATGGTTAGAGAATTAACTAGGTGCAAGCAGCTTTAGGTAGAGAACACAGGATCACTTGTTTCGACTAGTCTTCTTTTATCGCTTTTTAATTTTAACCTGCTACATAGTCTACATACCCATCTACAATTTTAAGTACCATCATGTTATCGTTTACATTTGCCTTGTAATGTAATAGTACTTTTTAACCCTCGCACTCGACTGTAGGTGGTAGAGCTGATGCCGAGTTCAACTGTGGTGGTACCACCATCTTACTTGCAAACACCCCTAAAGTTACTCAGGGAGAGTAAGAGGACTGATCTCAAACAGGCACAACCAAGTGGCCCACCGTACCTGGGACCAATTGATGGCGGTGCACGGTGTATCCATCCCCAAGAATAGGGCAGCGGCGCGGCGTCACTGGTGCGAGAGTTACGGCACTGCGCTCACAAACCCGCATGCCTATCGTGTGTGAGTGTGGGCATTACGCCCAAAAGGACCACTTAGCCTGAGGCATAGTATAGATAAGTAAAACAGTATTATGTCTTCATATAAAACGGCCAAAACGCGCGCTTCTAAATCTCGGTTCACACCTCATAGTAGGGGTGCGCCGCAGTTAATTACGGATGCGGAGAGTGTACGACGCCACCCGATTCCCGCGCATTTATGTGGGCAGCCCTAATGCGTGCGTCTACCGAGCGTTGTTTCAAGGACACTGCCCCAGATGTAATACTGTTACTTAGCATGCAGTGGACAAAGACAGTCTGATGGATGAATACCGTGTAAACTAGGCAACACAGGTAAATTTTATGCCATGTAAATAGTTATAGGCGATGAAGACTATAGGTATCGACGAATTTTAGTCTGCTTTCCTACGAAGTACTGTAATGTCAAATTAACAATTCACTTTGTCTGCCATAACTCGCTCTAACTCTCAAAGTAATTACGAGCTTGAACTAAATAGGTACAACAGATCTTCGTGAAGCCACAATTACGTTGAGAATACCTAATTTACATTAATATTGTACTTCGCAATCGCACAAACGGGTGCTAGTACAGAAAGTTCTTTTGATCAACTTTTCATCCCTTTTATAACCGCATTAAGCTCGAAAAGTGGGTCAGCTAAACTTCCATGATAATACATTTTACGCCATCTTTCCCCTTGGGAGAAACATACAGGATTACTTTTAATAATGTATGATTTTATTTAAAACAAGCTTTCACCCACTTTGCATGTTGAATTTCTTTATTGCTTTAAAAACCAATTTTTTTGACACTGATGACGAAAATGTTATACATGCAAGCATGTAAATAACATTAAAGAGGCGCAAAATAAGAATTAGAAGGCATTGTCATATGGTCAGAGATCACCTCGTCAAAGATGGACAGGCACGCTTTGAAAAACATAGATTTGGTGTCAGACTTGATGAATTAGTACAGAATTCATCCAGCAGCCCGTATTCGTCCACTGCTGGGCATAGGCCTCCCCAATATTACGCCACTCTTGGCGGTTTTCAGTCATCCTCATCCAGCCACCACCCGCAACGTCCTTCGGATCGTCAGTCCAGCGGGCACGAGGGCGGCCTACGCTGCGCTTTGCTGTACGTGGTCTCCATTCCAATGCCTTACAGCCGCAACGGTTATCACGTCGGCGACAGATATGGCCAGTCCACTGCCACTTCAACTTACTGATTCGGCAGGCTATGTTGGTCACCTTCGATCTCTGACGGATATCTTCGTTTTGGATTTTACCCATCAGAGATATCCCTAGCATAGCTCGCTCCATAGCTCGTTTAGTACGGGATTAGAGGGAGAAAATTAAACTGGCCCGAGATAAATATTTAATTTTCATATTACCCGTCGGATTTATTCCTGTTGTCGTCACCTACTGTGACAACCATAGAAGAAGGCGACGCTGACGGTTATAGCATTGAAAATGCGAATCCCACAAGAAATGGCTTTGACATTTTCGTACATTATATTATAATATACTACAATATAATATATTATTATTATATAAGTTTATATTACAAATATATATATATATATACATACATAGTTTTAGTGTTTGAATAACTTAATTTGAACGAACCTGCAACTGACACAAATCAGTTAATCAAAAAAATTGTTTTTCTATCTATATCCTATTCATAGGGACAAATTCTTCGTATACTTTTGAATTTTATGTATTTATACGTTTAGCATACTTTTACTTTTAGTTTATTTGTTACTTTTAGTCGCCAAAACATGGGCGAAAGCATATTATTTTGCAAGTAGAGTGGTAACATTGCATAAAGAAACAAATGTTACACTTCCTACTAAGTGAAAGTCAGTCGATCGACGGTATAGAGGATTTGGAGAAGGTAAAGGTGCCGGCTTTTTCAACCTAGTTCTGAAAGAAAAAGAAGAATTCGATCAAGCTGTAATTTCTAGTCGAAAAGGCCATATACATCAAAATTCAATTTTATCAGGCCACAACGCAAAAAACATTATTGTAATTTTACTATGTTCATCTAAATTAAAAGAATACCCAGACTGACTGACTAATTGCGGTATGTAGATAAAGCTTTTATTAATTTTATATTTTCTTTCACACTTACATAAAAACAAGTGAAGGAGAGGTAGTAAATTGTTAAATAGAAATTCAAATATCAATGCGTTCTTTAAGAGTGGTTTCGCAGCCGGATTGTAGAAAACCCGCCTTTTTCTAATTAATCGAAACAGAACACACATTCAAAAAATCTACAAAAATTAATTCATCTGTCATTTTTGACATCTGTCATTTTTGACATCTGTCACTTTTGACATCTGTCATAAAGCCTTTATCAAAATCTCATTCAAACGGTGGATCTGGCTAATGTATTAATTGAAAAGTAAGTGGATGGATCTAGTGAGAAGTTTTTTTAGCCAATGGATCTACTGAGAATGATCGTCAAAATTCATTCGATAGATATTCAATAAACTTTTATAACCTGTATATTGTGTATGTTGCCATCGCAAAGTTTTCATTAGCTTCTGTAAATAAGAATTATAAAAAAAAATAATTTGTAAAGTTTTGAAATTCTAATTAACAGAAACGAATGGAAACTTTGCGATGGCACCGTACAAAATACATGGGTAATAATATTTTGTTGAATAACTATTGAATGAGTTTTGAATATAATTGTTCTTAGAAAAAAGTGGGTTTTCCACAATCCGGCTGCAAAACCGCTCTTAAGACCTAGTTTAAAAAAGGTGTCCAAACGTTGACTATTTCAGAGACAGACACAGCCAGACAGTACTTACAGACCGCACTTAAAAAGTCACTGTCTTATATGGCGACGTATATTTGTGTGATGTGTTTTTTGTGTTTTTGTGTCTAAAACCAAAAGATCATATGAAAGGCCCGTTAGATTATACGTCGTAGACAAACGTTTGTGGGATAAGGCTAATGAGAAAAACTTTTTATGAATATTATTGCAATTTCATTACATCATAGTGGTTTGAAGAGGTTCAGGTTCAACCTAGAAAAATAAGGCTGTACTATAACGGAAAATATCTCAACAATAAGTAACAAGATCATTACACAATATTCGCAGTGTGCTGAAGAGATAGCACTAGAACCTCTACTAAGGGGATGATAAAAAGAAACGGTAACGATATCAACGGAGGCCGTTACAAGTGCCAATAAATGTTACATCCGTATTTTTACAAGACCCGCTCAACAGTTAGTATTAGTTGTACCAATAAGCTGAGTTTACCATAGGATTAGTGGAGTAAGTATATTACAAAATAGTATCTACCTTATACAATACAATACAATACAATACAATATTCTTTATTGCACACCAAAAAACAGAAATAATAGTAGTTTATGCTACAAGGGCGCAAAGGAATAAATTACGAGGACGATTTAAAACACGAGCATAGCGAGTGTTTTAAACGTAACCGAGTAATTTATTGCTTTTACGCCCGTGTATCATACTACGTTTTTCAATGCATAGTGTGAGGAAATGAAAACAAATATAATCTTGTGAACTTTAAATTATAATTGGCTCAAACGGACTGTATCCAGAGCCGTTAAACAGTGGAAAAAAAAGTATAACATCTATGGTACACAGGAAAGTCTACAGGTTAGCCAACCATTGTAAATAAATTTAAAAAAATAATAATAATAAAGCCCTAGGGCAAAATAATCGACTTTTTGTTCGGTTTTGATGCATAAAAAGTGGGCCTTTACGAGCACATGCATTGAAAAGACAGTTTTATAATAATAGTAGGGTACAATTGGCGGTCTTATCACTAAAAGCGATCTTTTCCAGACATGTGACTTTGCATAGTATAGCCAAATTCATACTAAAGACTCGGTAATTGGTCTCGACCAAGATCATTGACCATTTGTGTGAAAAACGAAAAATAAAATTTAGGCTTCTTTTACTAATTGTTGATACTTATAGATACTATACTGAGTCTGGATTGTTCTCTTACTTTATTTTATTTTTATTTTTTATATAATTAAAACAGCGTATAAAAACTCATTTTCGAAATATATTTCGGCCCACTTTGGGGCCGGCATCAGTCGAAATATAAACAGTGAATGACATAAAATATATACAACCTTGGTTTCCGTAAATAAAAATTTCTAAAATTTTAAATAAAAAAAAACTTGGAATTATAATTTACAGAAACCAATAGAAACTTTGCGAATGCAGTAAACACAATACATAGGTAATAGGGTTTTGTGAAATAACTATTGAGTGAATTTTGAATTTAAGTGTTCTGTTTCGATTAATTAAAAAAGGCGGCCCTTTCACAATTAGGCTGCGATACTTATCTTAATCTACGAAATTTCACATCAACTGTGTAAATAATGATAATTCAGGAATGACAGGGTTGACTTGTGATATCCAGACGGGCGGACAGACAGACAGCGGATGCTTAGTAAATAGGGTCCTGTTTGGCACCCTTCGGGTACAAAACCCTAAAAACAGTGAATCTCCGATTCCGAAGTTTTATTCCAATTTTACTGAATCCTCGTTGAATCTCTAAATGCCCTATAAAATACACATAATTCTCGCACTTTTTACGAACGCAGCCGGTTTAAAAACTTTATTCGATGAATAAAACACAAGGCTTTCTTTTTCTTTATATGTTATTTTTAACAATTTTCTTATTATTTTGTATCGGACCAAGGTACCAAAGCTTATTTCTACGTGAAGCTTTGATGGGGAGAATGCTTAAAATTCGTAAAATAAAAAAGGTAACGTAAAATAAAAATAAATAGAATTTATGATCATTTCTTTAGAAACCGTTCAAGGTTAAACCACAGATTATATAGTAGTTAAACGTCAGTCGCTTAGCGAAAAGCGCATAAACTAATTTTGTTTTTCAAAAATTTTCAAACCTTTTGGTATATGACAATTGTCGCCAATAGTTCAGTATTAGTGAGGTTGATAAAGCATGAGTTTGAAATTTAATGCACAATTAGTCATGATCTTCTCCAAACACAGTTAAAACAGCGTTTTAAGTTGTTTTTGATAAGATAATGACTAATCGTGTACACAATTTCAAACTCTTGTTTTATAAACCCCACTAGATTATTGGCGTCAATTTCCACAGACTAAAATGCTTTTAAATTTTTTATTTCTTAAAAAGGAAAATTTGTTTACCTAAGTTATATATACACTTTGCGTTTAGACTGACGTTTAACCTTTGCCATTTTATGTAATATTGCATAGTGCTATTAATTACACAAGACTCGGTTTTAAATTCACGCTTAGTTGAAAACTATTTGTTAGCCAGAAATAACCCTTTTGTAATTTTTTATAAGTTTGCGCTATTAGATGAACAATTTGTTGGCTTTAGTGCTTTTCTTGTCCGATGTTCAAGAATATTTTTCACCTCTGCTGAACTCTACAAAACAAATAAAATTGTTCCAACATTTTGATTTCAGAGATAGGTATCGTGTCGAATGCCGCGCTTTATACTCTTTGCATATTAATAAAAAGTTTGTCAAGCAATAATGTATTTACAAAATTAAGATGTGATTGATAATACTTATAACTTATAAGTCTGCTTGAATTTAACACTACACGAGCGTTTACAATATTTTATAAAACGTGACTCCATCAACGGTTTCTTCTCATCTAAATGTACATGTTGAGTAATGTCGTGGACGAACTGACGGATGGATAGAGAACCAGGCTTTTGACGAAACCCAATAAACCATCTATGTTCATCTCAAGCACAAAATAACCACTTAGAAGGTTTACTCCGCAAAACAAGCGCACGCACACGCAAAATAGAGATACTAACAGAAGGCCGACTCGACGACGAGCGAAAACAGACGCACGCACACATAGACGTGTACGACGATCTCGGATGAAGTCGGTCGAATGCCAATACGAAATTCTGCCGAGATCATCATACGTACGTACGCGTCTATGCATGTGTGCATCTGTTTTCGCTCGACGTCGAGTCGGCCTTCTGGTAGTATCTCTATTTTGTGCCTCAAGTCACAAGCAGAGCAATAAACATCTTTTAACTGTATACTGTCCCGTGTACAGTTAGACAAAGCTACTGAACGAGCCCGATTTATAGCATTTTTACACGACTGTCCCCAAAAAAGCGAGTGTATTGTTTTCAGGGTTCGTGTATGTATTTTTCTTTATTTCTTCATATCTATTGAACGCTCTAACCAATTTGGATGATTAAGTTGTCATTAGAGTCTCAGTGAGTCTCTATATCAGGGGTCGGCAACCTTATGATATACGAGGGCCAAAAATGCTACCAGGGGATCAGCCAGGGCCACATGTCCATCTTTTAACCGAGAACAATACTTGCTTTTTAGATAGTTCAGAATGGAAAATGTCTGCTCACACAAATATGTACCACCAAATATAGTTATCATGCAGTGGTTGCGAACCATGCGGGCCACACCAAAGTGGTTCACGGGCCGCATGCGGCCCGCGGGCCGCCGGTTGCCGACCCCTGCTCTATATCATCCGTATTGGTACTGGGTATAAAAGTATTATATAAAATAAATATTAAAAAACACGACTGCCAGAATTTCAAAATGAACTTAATATCGACACCCAGTGCAGTCAGGGGACATAGAAAACAACAGGTATCCAATGTAGAGCTGTCACCTGACTGCATTGGGTGTCGTTACGAATTTTATTTCGAAATTATGGCAGTCGTGTTTTTTATACTTTTTAATATTTTTTCAGTCTAGAAGCAATATGTTACGTACAGTTATGAGTATGACCATGAAATTTGAAACCTGAAAAAGTTAGAGGCGTAGGTGCTACAGGTAGAAAACAATAAGGGGCCCCAATAAGTCTAGCACCCTTTTAAAGAAATAATTAAAAACACAAGAAATAATCAAGTGAGCAAGTTGAGATATTCTGGCCCCCTTGGACCTGCCCTATAGCAGTGTTTAAACGCGCGCGACGCGACTATGTTGTATCACAGCTGCGAGGAGCGTGACATACTGTTTAATCACAAAAACATCGTATCACCTCGCACTTGCAATTCAACTAAGTCGCGTCGCGCGCGATTAAACACTGTGCTGCGGGTGCTGGACAGTTTTCTTTATTTATTGTAAAATTTTAGGCGGCGTTAGTATTTTTCATAAATATCCGTGGTATTTTTTAAATTATTATAATAATTTCCAGCATTTTTAGCTATTATTTAATTTATTAAAGTAAAGTTTTTCAGCCTATTATTAATATATTAATATTTAAAAAAAACTGGCCAAGCGCGAGTCGGACTCACGCACAAAGGGTGCGTACCATCACAAAAAACGGGACCCTAAAACTATTATTGTAAATACTTACAGTTATGAACAACCAACTTAACTTGACACTTATGATATATTCAACTCTATGTAGGTATCTAAAGTTTCTAAAGGGTCTAATTAAGTTGGTAAAAACGCTCTCATTATTTTCTTTTCAAGCAAGGTTCAAAATTAAATCATTAAAATCCAATAGATTTTGTCGGACTTGAAGAGTTTATAACACATTTAAAATGCCGAAATTCCGAGCCTGATGTCCGACAAGCTTGATACATTCACCCAGGCACTGAACCTTGCAGAGCGTAAGAAGATTATGCACGTCGTCAGATCAGTAGAAGGACTCGGTTCACTGCATATTGCCTCAAGCCTTTAGGGCAGTATTGCCAACTTAATTCCGTTGAAATGGAAATCTGTTGCAGTCAATTTACTGTTTTGGGATGAGAGTTAAACGGAATAAATGATATCTGCTATGCGGCTGACGGATTTTTTGACGTATAGTTTATTTTCCCGCAATTCCACGACAACCTACCGTTTAAAGCAATTTTATTGAAACGAAAAGGATTAAAATGATATATCAAAACCTAAATAAAGTGTTCAATTGGGTAGGAGCCATATAAACTAAAATCAACCTTTGACCGCAACGGCAACACAACGGAAGAAAACGAAGATGATTTGTTGTTTTTTTTTTCTTAGTTCTTACCTTTACCCCAGATGGCGCTGTTCATGTCATCATAGATAAAATGTGTTTCGTAGCAATCAATGTCAAAGTGGTTTTTCGTTTGTTTGGAATCGGTGCAAATTTTGTCTTTGATTCTGTTGCTAAAGAATACGACAGTGCCATCTAGGAATCTTATTTAACACTAAATTTGACATAAGGAAAAACGCTCATTGGAAATCATTTTATTTTCGTGACGTGACGAAAGTGGACATACCTATTTACTTAGAAAAATGAATATGGACAAAAATTATTCGCATAAAATGCAATAAATGCATAAGATGTCTGTCATAAATACATGTAAAATCATATTTTTTTTTTTATTTTTGCTTGTTATAATGCTGAATTGATATTTTAAAAAGAGTTTGTATAGTCATAAACTAAAATATATCACTAGCTATACAAATCTGTTTAAAGTTTCGAAAGATATTTTATTAAAGGTAAAATAATATGACCGATAAATTTAAATATATAAAATACTGTATATAAAATCATTAAAATATAAAAAAACTGAATCTAGAAGCAACAAATAATGAGAATAAAATTGTGTACGCTTCTAACGCGCATATTTCTTTAATATATGAAAGGAAAACTCTAGATTAATCCTACAAAGATAATTATCTTTCTAGGATTAATCTAGAGTTTTCCTTCGTATGTATCATGGACGAAATACTAGTATGTATCGTGGACGAAATAAAGTAAGTTCTATATTAATATGTACATACAAAAGTGTGAAATACCACTCATATAAGTGGTTACTGAATTTTACTATTTAAAGTTTGACTTGTTGATGAACGTTACTTAATACCAATAATTGTTTTTATGTTTATGTCTATGTTTGTGCTTTGTGTTTTGTGTTTATTTAAATTTTATGTTTGCATGGCCTACATTTTTGTCGCTTTATAGAAAATACAAAACTACTTGTGTACGCCATTGCATGGCAGAACATAGAAGAAACAAAATTTATATTTAAACCATTAAACCATTTGCACCTATGTTCAACAAATAAAGATGATTTGATTTGATTTAAGTCACTGACCACAAGATCTTCGAAACTTACAAGGCCTATAAGCTTGCAATTTAGCGGTAGGTTCCCTATATCATGTAGGCACCCGCTTAGAAAAGAATCTGTGATAGGTATGTTCGCGTTTGATACTTCTACGGGGATGGAGCCGTGGGCGAAATGCTAGTCTATATATCATAGTCAAAGCCTGAAGTCGGTTAAGTCCGACAAAAGTCAAAAAGTCGCGTGTTAGGTTGACATGTAAGTACATATTAGGAGCCGAGCGAAGAGGAGCGGAGCGAGGCGGCCCCCGAAGTTTTGTATAACATTGACTGGATAACCACGCTTCGGGCTTTGACTATGACATATATAAAAAGAAGCTACTCTTTACATTGGCACATTTTGCAGACAGTTTAGTTCAATATGATATTTAACTGCATGTTGAATTATCACCCCTAAGGCGATAGTAACAAAAGCTAACACCTCTTTGTGCCACAAAGTTGCAAAGCAGCTATTCAAGCGAGTTAGCAAGCGTTAAATAAAACGAGGTAAGATAAGATTCTTTGTCGGTTCTTTGTAGTTCTTACTCCAACTTTGTTACGGGCTCTTTTACTCTTTTTATAAAACTACAATTTTAAATGTTTGTTTTACTGCTGAAATTTCTTTTGTTTGACATAGCATTAGCCCAAAAAGAATTAGAAGTATACATCGTACTAAATTTTTCGACCCCTTAGTGGGGCCGTCATCACATTCGCCTGATGACGGCCCTACTGCGGGGTCGAAATATAGCGACTAAAACCATTTAAGTGTTTGTATTTATGTGGAGTAAAACATATATATAAAAAATAACAAAGGCCCTTGAACGGTGTTTTATAAAAATATTTTATTAACATAATTATTATCATACTAAATGTGTGTGTGTGTATGTATGTATGTCAGGGTGTATGTATGTGTGTAAATTCTTTATTGCACAAAATAATTTTACAATGCACAAAGGCGAACTTAATGCTAATTAGCATTTCTACCAGTTAACTTTTGGTGATGTGGAGTTCAAATGGTAGTGCAAAATAATTAATTAATTAATTCATAAATATTAACTATTAATAATATCTGCATAACAATATTATTATAAGTATATATCTATTCATAAATACAGAAATATACATACATATATTATACGTACTAAAATTGTTCAAGTTAAAATTTTTGAAATTCTAATTTACAGAAACCAATGGAAACTTTGCGATGGGCACATTAACAATAGATAGGTAATAAGGTTTTGTTGAATAACTATTGAGTGAATTTTGGGTTTTTTACAATCCGGCTACGAAACTGCTCATAAAGTGCCGCTCATGTCATACTTAGGTCTCGGCATGTATGGGGTGCTCTAAGGCATGTAATAAAGATATATATATAGATATACCCATACATATACTCGTATAAAGCGCAGTGTCTGTCTTTTTACGCACTTTTGCACTTTTGCAGTTTGCACGAAGCAAACTGTTTAAACTGTATTGTCAAACATTTTTTAAAACCTTCTAAATATTACAGGAATTAAAAACTCATGAATCTGTAAGAAAGTTTCGGCAATTTCATATAAAAGAGCTAATATTATAGATATTTTCATAAAAACATACATTATTAGTAACCTGTCTAGAACTAAAACTTGTCAACTAGATATATGTATGTACAGACATGTACCGAGAGTATAGCCGATAGTAATAATAATAATAAAGGCGTAGGGATGTGAGGACCCCATTGCCCTCTGGTAGGTCCAGTACATCCAGTGCAATCAGTCACCACAGGGCGGCTTGTGGCGAGCCGATGGTGAGTGGCAACACCACGGACCCTACCTCCAGGGGACACTATCACACATGCGCTTACACACACACATACACACAGCAACACACCCCCCGCCTCTGCGCTTGCTTTAATCAGCCGGCCAGAGTGGAGATGCAAGAGCGGAACCTGTGCTCCAGGTTGGAAGTGCAAAATGTCATAACGCCGGGGGCACTTGACTGTATAAGGATCTTGCGCCCCACAGACTCACCTCTCGACATCCTTAGCTGCTTACATAGTGTTGCCCCCTGGCCACCCATGGTGGCTAGATAGGAGGCCCACAACGGCTATCCTGTTGGATAGTTATTGTTCTGAAGCCACATTTATCTTGTAACTATGCTTAAATGTGGTGAATTTGCAGGTTTTTATAATTATACGCAGTTTGTTCTTTACAAATTTTATTAGATCTGTCTAGTGACGTAAATGTCAAAAATAGTGTCTATGATATATATTCACGACATCACTCCCGAGGGCAGAACAAGTTAAGTAATTGGTAACAATAAGGTAACAATATTATCAATCCAGAACCTTTACACCTGAAGCCGTCTGCACTCTAGCAACACGTGCAAAACCGTCCTTGCCTGTGTAGACATTTGTAATGATACCTACAGGCCAGTGTAATCTACTTTTGTCCGTCTCTATAAGTACTAACTCTCCTATTTTGGGTTCGTTTCTGTCGCTTTTGCCTTTGCTAATGAGTAGAGACAAATATTCATTTTTGAATCTTTTTCTAAAGTCTTCTCTCAGTTGCTGTAAGTACTTATAGCGAACTTGTAAGTTTTGTTGGTCAATTTTGTCTATGTCTGGTGTATCACCTGTTGGCAAACTCTGTAGAAAGATCATAGGTGTAAGCGGTTTAACGTCTCCCATCTCTACATACTCGTATGTCAGAGGTCTGCTGTTGATAACACTTTCGCAGTCACATAGGATAGTTGAAAGTTCTATCCAGTCAAGCGACGCTTTGCCGAGAATTCGACGTAACATGTCTTTAACTATTCTGATGAGACGCTCCCACCATCCTCCCCACCACGGCGCTGATGGTACGGAAAACTTCCACTGTATCCTGTAGCAGGTGGTTTCTTCTTCAATTTCTTTATATTTTCCAACTTCTTAGTAGTGGACCTTGGTCTTTTCTCTGCTTGGTCATAGTTCGTTTCTAGCTGCGGACCATCGAGCTTCCATATCAAGCCAACTTCATATTGTTTATCTTCATTAACTGTAATGTCAAGGTAATTGGTATCATTACGTTCTTTATGATATGGCTCTTTAATACCTAGAGTTTCCATATTCCATAAGAATTCTAATGAATCCTCATCTGACACTGTTGTTGCTGTCACAAAGTTTGTTATGCTCATGTTACTGTATACTGCATTTGAAATTTCAATAGGCCCTTGTAGAGTCCAGCCCAGCTTTGTACTGACAGCTACCAGTTTGTCAGTTAAATGTATGAGGTTTCCATTCAAAATGCAGCCCAGATAATCTGAACCGATAAGCAAATCTATCTCGTTGATAGTCTTCAAATTGATATCAGCATCAGTAAGATGAATGTGATGATTTTTAAGTTTTGTTAAGATATCTGCATCTTGTACCCTAGGTAAATTGCCACAAAGTCTTTCTTGTTCCAAACCTGTCATTGTGGTTGTGTAACTATTGTTTAAATCACTTACTTGAAACTTGTATACTTTATGTGTTTGTGTAGCCTTTTTGACATCACCAAATAGTGAGTGACTTATATTCTCACTTCCCGTTTCCTGTAGTCCAAGTTCTTGCGCCAGACTAGTCCTCACATAGGTACGCTGTGAGCCAGAGTCCAGAAGAGTTCTTACTTTTTTGTCCCCCTTGGTTCCTGAAATTTTCAAAACTAAAGTTTGTAACACCGTTGTGTTATTGTTGCTTGAAAAGTTATTCTGTACTTCTGAGTTCTCTAGTTTCTCTGCTGTCTTTGTTTCATTGTTCTTGGACATGTCGTGAATCATGGGACATAGGATAATTAGGTGACGTTTGTTACAACACATGCACTTTATAAAAGCTTTGCAATTCTTGGCCAAATGTCCTTTCTTCAAACAAATATAACACCCACCTTTGTTTTTAACTGCATCTTTCTTTTGTTCTAAAGTCAAAGTATTGGCTTTTCTACATTCAAAAGTATTGTGATCTTTGTCACAAAAATAACAAAGTATACGAACTTTACCTTCTTTTTCAGGTTGACCTCTTGATGACATCTGTTTTACCTGACTTGACTCGTTCACCAAGCACGCTGCGGTAGGAACCACTTCCGTTGAAGAGCTGTCTACAAAATAGGATTTGGCTAGTTGCACCCTCCTTTCAGCCTCAACATCGGTCTGCAAAAACTTTAACAAGTTATCGAGTTTTGATTCCCCCCCTTTACATTGAACTTTACTCCAACATAGCAAAGTGCTCTCTGGTAGTGCTGATTCTATCATAGGTAGTAAAATACATTCATATTTGTCTGTTATGATACCTAATGATTCTAGAATCTGTAAATTTGCAACAATCCTATCATAAAGTAAATCTAGTGTCACGCTATTTTTGCAGCTTACTAACTTTAACAGTTCACGAACATATATTTCAATCAGGGTTTCATCTTTGGCAAACCTGTCCTTCAGAGTTTGAATAACCTTGGGGTAATTTTCTTCGGTAGGCGGGTAGCTTTCCACGAGGCTTCTCGCTTTACTCTCTGAGGTCATCGCTTGGCTTAAATACTGAAATTTGGTTTCAGCATCCATCGACTTATCTTCATGAATTTTCTTATATTGGCCCCAAAATGCCAGCCATGATTTGGGGTTATCGTCAAACTTACGAATTTCAATTCGTGGAAGATTGAGGTTATGAGCTTTCTTCGTATTCTCTTCTTGTTTATAAGGCTCATCTTCTTTTGGCTTTGGTTTTTCTTGTAATTTGTATTTTAAAACCAACCACTTTTTCTCATACAAATCGCATAAGTCGTACTCTTCTTCGAAGCTTACTTCGTCGAAATCTTTTGATGTTAACATTTCTTGGTGGATTTCTTGGTCCAGTACCTTAACTCTGTCCATCTTTTCTGCGAGAAATTCTAAATCCACTTGCGAAGACGCGGTCTGTTCGTGGCGTGAAAACGCCCGTCGTATCTGATCACGTTCGCGTATTTTCTTGGTGAGATCCATCTCAAACTTGCGTTCTTTTAAATCCCACGGTCGCCAATATGTTCTGAAGCCACATTTATCTTGTAACTATGCTTAAATGTGGTGAATTTGCAGGTTTTTATAATTATACGCAGTTTGTTCTTTACAAATTTTATTAGATCTGTCTAGTGACGTAAATGTCAAAAATAGTGTCTATGATATATATTCACGACAGTTATCAAGCAGCAAGTCACCATCTGCCATACTTAAATTTGTGAAAGATTTTCGAGGCAGATGTCCGTTATCTCACTCCATAGCCCTGTTATCCGGCCCATTTAGCATCCCATCCTCATAGCCCACTCGAAGTCGCTTCCTTCCTGGCAATAGTTTGGCAACTTTGGGGGACTGTCCGTTAGTGTATCTCAATGTTACATTGAGGGAGAGGCCTCCATGGATGCAGCCATCTCACAATTAGATTAAATGGTACCAAAGGCGTCTTCAATGTTGGCTTCAGCCCCATGAATGCCTTTCAAATGACCAGGTCCCTATCGGCCCGTGACTGAAAAGTGTACCTACATAATAATAATAATAAAAATTCTTCTTGATTTTGAACATAAACACTTGTACAATTTGTTTCATAACACAATTATATTTGTTGCACACTTCCCCTTGCACACTTCCCAACCGGTTTCGGAAATTAATCCATCTTCAGGGGATACAGAATATTTATTATTTTAATATACGAGCCATAAAACTCCATAAGCCATTTTATAAAACTCCATAAGCCATTTTATGGCTCGTATATTAAAATAATAAATATTCTGTATCCCCTGAAGATGGATTAATTTCCGAAACCGGTTGGGAAGTGTGCAAGGGGAAGTGTGCAACAAATATAATTGTGTTATGAAACAAATTGTACAAGTGTTTATGTTCAAAATTGTGACAGATCGTACCTCATCTGTTCACGTCTCAATTCACAAATAAATGTTATGATAATGGGCAGGAAGATTGTTGTATGTAATCAAATAAATCACGTTGAAATAAATAAAGCAAATTGAAATCGATCGCGTAGAATAACTGATTTTAAATGATAAATACAGTAAACTCAACCACCGGCCCAAACAATCGGTCCAATATGGAAGGAATTAAGAATAAACTTTCAATTTCAAACATTATGGTTTCCAATTATGCGTGAACCCTAAATTAGCTGTTGTTGTCACGCAACTGCCAAGTTGTTGCCACGTAGACTAGATGACGCCTTAGGCTTGTCACCATGTGTCTATCTCTTTCACTCTTACTTGTATATTTTTGTCCTGTCCTGCTTACGCCGAGTATATGCTGTTGCCATGTTTTGTTGTTATGTTGCCATCTCTATTACTCTTGTTTGGTTGTCTCACTTTTGTTCGTTCTGCACGAAAGCGCACATAACACCGTTAGCACCGTTTACGCCGATAGCACTGATAACGCTGATATCACACTTAGTATATAAATGGGTGAAATGTAGGGTGGGAGGTCATTCAATTTTACACCGCCGTCAGTGGAAGTGCTGCAAGAAGTCTTAAAGGTGTAGTTCATTTTTGAGTTTGTTTGGGGAAGTTTTTGTTTGTTTTAATAGTGATTTTGTTTTCGGAATTTGCGATTAAAATACGGAATGTGTCAATCTATCTGTTCGTTAGGTCTCGGGACCTTTTCGCGTTCGCGTTAGCTTTTAGGTGGCGGAATGCCCTTTTTTTTCGTAAATAGATTCGGTTATGGTCAATAGTTTTTGACTTTTCCGACTCGGCGATTGACACAAACGCGTTTGAATTCGTGTAGGGTGAACGAGCGAACGAGCTAGATTCCGCGTTATGTAAAGGGTTCGATAATCGTCTTTTCAAGTTCCGAAATTAAAGTACGTACCTAAATAATGTAATAGTGCATAGGTCGATTCAGGGGTTGATGGGGAGGGAAGGGAGTATGGTCTCTTCTTAGTAATGCCGGACGTGGAAACGGGAAGATGTACCAGGGTAGTGGCATAGGGCTAGTCGCTGGGAAATCTTGAAGAGTCAGGCAGGGATCTTACAGAGCGGAAGTCGCACTGGATTAAGGCTCGGGTCACCTACTGGTGTGAACGACAGAGTCTAGTTTTAACCTCCTCTGGAGGGAAGCAAGCGTCTGGGATGGCCTTGCGCCAGTTTTACATACTGGAAACACATCCTCCATGAAAGGCGATGTTTATGGCAAAGCGTCCGAGCCGTGAAGAGGCTGCGATTTGTTCTGTCCTTTGTCATCTGACTGAGCTGGTCATGGTCTCATATCTATATATTTATATATACACATGATCATATAGGCTATCCCAGCCAGCGGGGTGACGTCCTTTTTACCTACTGTATCACCCCCTGTCTGAGTAGGGCAAAGTTTTAGGGTGTTAGGCACACAGAGAGGTTTCAACTTGCCTCACTTCTTTCTGTCGATTAGTTGAGGGGTTGTATGGTGTTTGCTAGCACAATATACAACCACACACACGTTTAATTGTAAATGTGAGGTGACGGACCTCTAGCTTTGAAAATTCACACATTTAAAAGCCTAGGAACATTTGATTTTAGGGCCAAATGTTAGGTAGGTAAATTCCAAAAATTCAAGTCTATTGTTAGGACATTAATAGGTTTTTTTAGAAATTATGCATAGTGGGAGGTTTCAGGTAACTTTCTTCATTGTTCAGGGAAAATAGGTCAATAAATTCAATTATGATAGGTTACAAGTTTTCAAGTAGATAGGGACCTCTGAAAATTAGAGTTAGTGGTTCAGGAATAGGTTGTTGTTGACTAGTTTGTTTGACAAATAGTTTCATTGTTTACTTATCTGAGAGGGCTTTATAAGTCCAATTTTGAATGTAAGGACATAGGGCTTTGATATTGAAATAGTTTCATTGTTTATTTGAGAGGGCTTTATAAGTCCAATTTTGAATGTAAGGGCATAGGGCTTTGATACTGAAATAGTTTCATTGTTTATCTAAGAGGGTTTTATATGCCCACAGAACACTAGTTTTGAATGCTAGGGCATAGGGCTTTAATATTGGCAATAAATATGAAATGATAGGAAACATAAGTTTCATCACTTAATTATCTCTTAAAATATTGTATTTACTTAGGTATTTCTTTCAAGAAATAAAGAGACTTGAGTTTGGCACAAAATATGCCTAATAAATAGTTTGGTATATAAGAATCCAAAATAGAGTATAGCAGACTGACGAACCTTTTAGTCAGTATTTACTTACTTACTCCCTTGTCGAAATGACTGCATTGATACAGAGTAGAACCTAGATGAAATATAGAATGTTTCGGATTTTCTTTTAATACTCAATTGAGTAAGTAACTAATAAACTAATTACCGTGAAAATAGTTCGGGAAATCTTTATTCAAGAGAATAATTTCAATTCTTATAAATGTTCAATAAACTTGAAGTACATAACATGATGTATTTGTTTGCATAAATGCTTTCCCTTGTCTGGCAAAATAAAAGCCTTAACTGATACTATACACCAAATATGGGGTAGTAAAAGTTGTTCTTCGTCAATGGAATTAAATGAATACATCTTTAGAACAAAAACAAAGTTCTATTAGTATTTTTAATACTACATTACCTAGAGCAGATTTCTCTTTCAAAATATATTGAAATTATTCTACTGAGTGTAGTTATAAAATTGACTACATAAATAACTGCAATACTGTTAAGGATGAAAGTCACAGTAGTTTCATATTACTAGAAAATCAATGATTTTTAAAGTAAACTTTCCTACATGAAATGAGGATTGAAAGCCTAATTTATTGTATTCAAAAGTTTTAATATATTTGAGACTTATTATGTAAAAACCTTACTGAAACTTGGAGATTTTTAGAAAATGGATAAAATTTCAACCTGGTAGTAATTTGTACTTATCTGACTTGCATTAAATACAACAAAAACGATTGTATTAGAGAAGTTTATTACTGAAACAACTTACAATTTTGACTTGATAGAAATTCTCTATTGAATAGTAAACAGAATGACTGTACGCTGAATATGAAAGTCTAAGTTTTTTTTACTAGATAGTTTTGTCAAATTGACATAGCAACTTTAAGTTGAGTATTACCAGCAGTATCTAAGAAATTTATTTTAACTGTCAGTCACTATTTGAGTAGATCTGTTAAGATACTGAATCTTTGAATGGGACATGGTGCAGCACGAGTGATTTCAATATTTGTTACTCAAGTATATAATTAGTAACATTTGGTGTATTTGTATAGATGTACTTGTTCTTTTGTCAGGCAAAATTCAGCCACGAGCTAACTATACACTGAAATGGGGTAGTTTAGCTTACCAATGACATAAGAACAAATAAAATATATTTGGTACAGAAACACAAGATTGCCATAAGTTAGAAATATGAAATCATTCTGTTGGATTAGTTGTGTCATTTGTAGTTTTGGTTACTATGATGGTAGGGACGCTCTGGATTTCTTGTTGGTTCTTTACCAGAGCTGTGTAGTCAGGGAACCAACATAGGCGCGTAAAATTAAAAATAAATAAATAAATCTTAAATTTAGAATTAAAAAAAAGTATACACTAAAAAAAGTCAAGGGGGTATTCCACATCCAAGGGAAGGTACTTCTGAGAAGTTGCCAATATGGCTTTCTTTGAGTCTCTATTTTATTGACCAGATAATCACAGATGTGAGAATTTTACTCACTGTCCTATGGACTTATTCGAAGATTACCAGCTAAATAAGTAATTTTCGTATAGAAGTATCTATCGAGTAATAAGTTCTACAACATACATAAAGGTCAGCTGTTAGAATACTATTCAGCTTTGATCATCAATAAATTATTAAATTTCAAACTCAGAAATACCTCACCTCATCCATCCCCAATTACTGGTAGTGGTTATTAAAAAAAAATAATAATAATGCATTTTATTCATAACATAAACAAACAAAATATGAATGTGATGTATCATCTTAAGTAACGGGTATAGTCTAACATAGTAAATTCACATAGCCTCTTAAGAGGCTGACTGGCGCAGAATTGCTACAGGGATTTTATTCACCTTTTTATTATTTGAAACATTAATGAATTTTACATCTAGAATTGTTTACAAAGTGCTATTTATCTCTATGACTTTCATATATTGGCTTAACTGACAAACAGTGAAATTTCTAATCTGAACATTTTACCAATACTTTATATTCTCTGATTTTACTATCTAAATCTACGAATTTGGTTTTAATTATTTTATGTCCAATTTACTTAGCACGTGAAAGATAAGTTATATTTTAGAACAGGACTATTAATAAGGGTTTGTTAGCTATCTTCATCTCTGAATCGCTTCTAAAGAATTTGGGTTACTACTTAAGGCGCAACGTAAGGTTCTAATCTGACGATCACACTCTGGCCATATATCTGTTAAAATCATTTCTATTAAGCACCAAACGTTAAACTATGTAGGTTGTAAGTGGGTTGTTATTCGGGTCGATGGAGTTCAGTATGCATAGTGGGGTAGTTAAGGAGGTTTTAGTACAATATGGGTAACCGTGACCAGTATAGGTATTTTGGGCTTATTTTAAGTAATTTGGTGCTTTTAGAAATGGTTTGATACAGAAATGTCACCCAGTTTTGGGTACAATTTGCTGTTCGTGTAAATAGGAGAAGTGATTTAGAGTGTTACGATAGATAAATATTTATATTTATAAGAGGTAAACAGTATATTGTAAATTTGGTCCCATGGACGAAGACAATGTAAATTTGTCAACAATGATCAAGGTAAACATTAGCTTCTTTGATAGGAAAGTTAACTTCTGACGGTTCCATTGACTGCGTCACTTGTCTTAGGTGTCAGGGGAAGTACTCCAGTACTGACGTACAGTCTCCGTCTTGGTTGAAGATTTAGGGACATCAATAACGGATCCAAAATCTGGAAAATAAAATGAGTCAATTATTATAATACTTTATCTCTAGCTTTTGCTTAGTACAGCGGGCTAAATTCTTAATTCAGGGTCTTTCAATGAACGTACCAGTATTAAGGGCCAACAATATTTTGACAAAGGTTATGTATTGTATTTTGCTTAGTTTATGGAGTCAAGTATTCAAATACAAAGATTGACACAAGTTAGTAGGGGTGAAGTAGGTTCATTAACAGATGTGATATAATCTATGAGGCTATAAAATTAAAGAGAAAGTTATTCTGCCAACACAGTAGTGTTAGTAAAAATTACATATCTACCGATTTGGTGCTTTGCAACATGGTTTTTCAAGTAAGACCTACGGCCAACTGTTTTATTGACCTTGAAGAGAATTACAATGGTCATTAATTAACAACTAATGTATGAAAGGCCTACCCCTCTGGGAGACAGGCATGAGTATATGTATGTACTGTATGGAACTACAGAGGTTATCACATGTATTGCGGGGCTATGGGACTTTAGTATAATTAAACGGGAACCTAATGATTGATGAATTGGATTTAACTTTGAAAGTAAGTCGAAGTATATAGGTACCTTGTATGCGTGAAGCCTGTTAGACGTACGGTAGATGGTAACATATCACTTTTACACGGAACTATGGGAAGATTCTGTCCATCCAGGTTATAGGTAGTGCTCCAACTTTGTACAATTCTTCAGAAGTTAAGTATGTTGTAGAGAACTCCGTAAGGCAAGTCCGGTGTCTTGCCCTTTTATCGACAGTGTGACCGACATCTGTAAGTAAATGAAAAGGTTTATGAAATGTTTGTTTATGGTGATGAAAGTTTATATTTGTACGAAGATAATTCAAGAATTTTAATACTTGTTGGCTCTTAGAAACAACGACTATCGCATGAAAAGCTTCGTTTTCGTGTAATAATTAAGTGTAAATCTAATAATTTCGAAGTAGAATCCAACTGGAAATGTTTACGTTTGTAAAAGCGGTACATACCTTTCTTGTGAAATAATTTTGCGTCCGAGTTACAGTAGATATGCTCATGGATCATTTTCGATTTTGTTTTCGGTATCTTCTAAGTGAAGCTTCTTTTGCGGTAGGTCCGTCATGGAATTTAATTTTAAATTAAAGAAAGCGTCCGTCACTGAGCAAATGGCGTCTGTCAGCTTCAGTTTGAATTTGTTTTGTTTGGTATGTAGAGTTTGTCACAGGTTAGCGAGATTTTTAAAGCGCTAGATATATTAAAGCTGTTCATATATAGCAAACATTTTCTACATAATTTGATTTTACTTTAGGAGACATTTTAGTTTTATAAGTAAATTTGTAAGGTTTTATTTTAGTTGTATTTCATGTTATTTTAGTTTTTATGTTTCTGTATAAAGAGCTAAACCGAAATGTAGAATATAACCATAGAGTATATTGATGAATGTAACCACAGGGTCTGTTCCGTTTTGGAGACAATGATCATTGTGGAGACAATGATCATTGTACGCTGGGTTTGCGTTTGGACGTGGGTAGAAATTATTTAAAAGCTGGATTTATTAAAAGGTTTATGGTATAAATAACAAAACCAAATCAATAAATTAATTCAATTTGCACTTATGTCAGTTAAATTTAAATTATGAGAGAGTTAATGATTGTGTACCCCAACTTTATATTAATTTCGAATGTTTGATTGTTTAGACAGATAGCGTTTAAAGTAGTGGCTAGTGAGCGTACAAGAGGATCGTAATGCTTAAAAGGAATGGGGAAAGTAGAAAATTACCGAAGTAAGTTGAATCAGTGTGTAGGTTAAACTTTGTAACATTGTTCGATGTGTTGATGTGTCACATGGGTTTCTGTAAAATTGTTTGTCATATTCCTAGTTCTTAGATAGAAACACAAAATGAGAAGATATAGTACTTACCCGTTCATGTGTGTGATCCTGCAAAACCTAGTTCATACAACCGTCCTGCTTTATACGTTTGTCTCGTTTGCGCTACCGTCGAAACTCGTCGCTTTATCTCTGTCTTTCGCCGCCGGTGTTTTGATCAAGCAACAAGCTCGATATTCAGTTGACGATATAAGAATGACAAGTGTAGTATATTTCTTCTTTATGTCGATGGTTGTAGTATGGAGTTGAGTTATTATTAAATACTTAGGTATCTACAGTTGTTTATTTTCCATTAAAATACTAGCAGTTCCATCTAGTGCATGAACTAGGAACTTTTTGGGTCGTCAAAATTGGGACACTTATTGACGAACAAGCGTAACAAGAAGTTAGGTAGTTGGTACCGGAATAAATTTATAGATGGCGTTAATACATTATGTTTCATGACGAGTTAAAAATGTTCCAAATTCCTTTTATCAAATGATTATATTAATTGTTCTTATTACTACAGATTTATGTTAGCTTTGCAAGTAAAGTCATTTCGAGATTTGCTACTTGCCAAACAGTTTGTAGTCTAAACTACTGGCTTTATTTATGGTTTCATTTGTGTTGAAATTAATTACATAACATTCAAGGATATTTACTTTATTTAATGTTTAGAAAAATGTTATGACGGGAGATAGTAAGGGGGGTGACCGTCAAATGTCGAATTTCAATATAACAAGAGAATTTTATTAATGTTGGAGTTTGTTTATTTACACTAAATATATTATCTTATATTGATTTAGAATTCTGGATAAATCATGGCGAGAACCACATGGAATTTCGTTCAGTAGGTACCTAGTACAAATGTTGATGAGTGAGTTACAAATATTTAGACGTGTAAAATATAGACGACGGTTATCTAAAAATAATTGGAAATTTATTGTACGTAATAAACATATTAGTGTGTGATATGTCTATTTATTGTATTTTTATTTTTTATGGTTAATTATCGATTCGCATAGGCAGGGATCTGTGCGCGAGGTTTAGATGTATTGTCTTGCTTTGTAAGCATAGACCACCTTCTTCATTAGGCAGTTTTGGGGATCCTTTGTGAAAACATAAGTAGATGCATGGGTTCCGACGATTGGTTTTCAAACTTAAGGTTGACAGTTACATAGGTAAATAAACTAAAGCTGTTTTATTTAAATAATTGTTTTCTTTTTGGTTATTTTCAAAGTAAATATGGGGGTGTTGTCTAAGGCGGTATTTGTAGTATGTACTGTATGAGTGTATTGTATATATTAGAGATTGAGCAGGTGTAAGTTGCGTAGGTTTTCATGCCAAATTTTGAGAAGGAGTTACAATTAATATTATGTCAGTACCAAAGAAACAATTATGGAAAATAGTATTTATTTTAGTTAGTTGAGAATGGGGAAAGGTTAAATATAGTATAGTAGTTAAAAAAATATTTAAATTTAATTAATGTACTATTGTCATCATACACAAAGTAAATACCTACCTATAATGTGTGGACTTTGTATTTTACAAATAATTGATATGGGATGAAGAATGAATTGGTAATGGGTAATAGAATCAGGGTTCTGTATGTAAAGTTTCACTTTCTATTAGAGGGTCCAGTATGAAAAGTAACAGTGTTGATAAATCAAATAAGAATTTGTAAGTGTAAATTTAAAATGGGAATAAGCTATTAGTAGAAAATCGGGTGCCTACCGAAGTGAGGATTTAGTACAAAAAGAGTAATATAAAATTAAGAGGTTTTGCTGATTTATTGATGGTCCAAAATAATGATTTCTGATAAAAATTGAGGGAAAAAGTTTATTGTTAGGTGAGATATGTAAGTACGTTGTTTCAAATAGAAAATAAATAATACCGTCAAAACTTTATTTTATTAAGGGGAAGTAAACTTTTCATACTTACAAGAGAAAGAAGTAAATTAGTAGTACGACAAGGGATCGACGTGTTAATAGTACTGTAGAAAAGGTTATAGATTGCGTGTTGGTTTGGTTATAGTCTTGGACGATAACTTCAGGGTATTTCAGGGTTGCGTAATTAGTATCTTTAATATATGTAGACAGTGAAGAACAATTTATATTAATTGAAGATCTGGATGGCGAACTCACGAGGATCGCAACTTATGTGTTGAAGGGTTAGATCGAGAACTGAGTTGTACTATAAATTATCTTTGTTGTACTTTGATAAATGCAAAAATCTATTGATCTAGAAGTTTTTCTTAAAGTGAAAGTAGATAAATATATCTTATAAATATTGGCTAGCTTAACTTTTAATTTTTAGAGAACAAAAAGAAATAAAAGTAAATTAGGTAGTGTTTTAATCTGACTGGTGGATATTGTATGTTATTTTCACACCAATAATCAAATGTCTCTGTGGCCGAGTGGTTGAATGGTCACCTAGGAAGTAGGAAACCGGAAGTTCGAATCTCTAGTGACGCTAACGTATTCCGAATTCATTTTTTGTGTTTTTATACTATCTTCTTATTCGTATAGGTTGTTTTATTTATGTAGATGTTGTATTAAAAATATAATATTTATGTTTGGTATGATAGCCTTTATTTTACATTTGATTTCGCATAGGACGCGTGCGTGACGTCAGCATTTATTTACTAGATTTGGGCTGTACATGCAACTAGTGCCTATGTGCTAGTATGCTTTTATGAAGCAGAGGGCCCAATTAAATTATATATATCTTGTGAACGAAGTATAACTGAACAACCTACACTTTAGTTTATATAGCTTGAAGTAATCGGTTGCGAAATTTAAAGGTTTAGTCTATGAAAGTCAGGTTCCCTGACGATACCTACTGAATTCATTAGAATGATATTTTAAAGCAATCATTGCTACTGTTAGTAAAAACTAGAATAACTTAAAAATATTTTAAATAATTTAGCATCTTTCTGGTTATAATTTGTAGGGTTGTCAATATTAATTATAGTATTTACTATTTTTGTTTACTTGCAGGGAAATAATACCTTCGGTCATTAAAAATTAGACAGTTTTTGATAATTAAATGGAAAAAAAAAACTGTTAATGACTTTCAGTGGTAGTTAGAATTTTACTTTAAGGAATTAAATAAAATCTATTTAATTACAAAAAAGTCTTGTTTTATTTAATGAAATATTTAAGGACAAATGGAAAAGGAAGTAGACAGTACGCCACTGATGAAGTTTTATATTTTACAGGTAGATGAGGAAGAACTTACTTATTAAGTACAAAGGGAAGTAAGATTGGGGGAAAGTAGAGAAGAGAAAATTTAAGATTGGGGGGAAGTAGAGAAGAAAATTAAAAATTTATGAAATTTTAATATGTTGACTGTGTAAATGCTTTGTCAATTGATAGTAAATTAAATAAAAATAAAAAAGTACAAGATCGTATTTTAATAAATTAATTTATTAAGAAATGAAATGTAAAAATATTCGGAAGTTTATTAAAAGCAGTTTATTCCAATTTCTCGTTGTCTTATTGAAATAAAAAAAAAAATATATTAAATTATAGAAATTAATTTGGGTTTTATTTTAATTAGTGGTAGTTAGTTATGTTATAAGTAAGTTTATAAGTTAGCTCAAAAGGTATTAGCTTAAGAGGTATTAAAAGATAATATTTTAAATAAGAGGTACTTAAATCATTTAGATTTGTCCATATTTGTTGAGCTGGTGGTTCGTTAGAGAAAGTGTTAGAGAGAATGAGGAAGGAAGTATGTTGTCGGTGGAAGAGATAGAAAGATACGACCATGACAATTAACTTTGTCTTTGACAAAGAAAAGGGCTCTAGCGAGACAACAGTTTCAGGAATGTGGACTCATGTTTATTGTCGTGTTATCCTGGAGACATTACACTACACAACAAACTATTTAGTTGAAAAGGAGTTAGGTTAGAGTCGTCTTGACTAATTAGCAGTATAAACTGCGATTCTAAATAGTTTCACTACACACGCAGCTAATGCATATTTCCTCGGCAACTATACATTCTCCGAATGGTTGATTAGAATTTAACATTGGAAGAGATTCTAGACTGGGGAATTAGTTATTTGGGTACTTATCTTGAGAGCTATTAAAGTGATCTCGATTCAAGAAAGAGACACAAAGGCACATCTATTGTTCAAATTGAAAAAATAGAATTTGGCTAGAAGGTTGTTGTGTTACCACTAGGGTAGAGTTAATTCACAACTAACTTCTTTGAAGGATTGAGTTCTCCTTGTTTGATGGATATTTATCTGTAATTAATAAACCTATAGATTAGAATTTCAACTGATTTAATTTTTGATTAACCGTTTGGTATAAAAATTACACCACACATATTCATTCTGGGAGGAACATGATAATAAATACCGAATTTATTTAGATATGGTTATTTTTTATGCAATTGTGAATGGGCATATTTGCCAATGTTGACAATTGTCGTATATGACACTTTACGTGTCTAGCACTCTGCGTAATTAACTTTGTGTAGATATGCACTCATGAATATAAGCGTAGTTAAAAATCAGCGAATGCTTGCATTTTGGCGTTTAAAAGGACTTTGCGTACATTTAAAATAAGTTATATTTTATTTTTTATTCTTTATGTAATTGTGAATGGGCATATTTGCCAATGTTGACAATTGGCGTATATGACACTTTACGTGTCTAGCACTCTGCGTAATTAGCTTTGTGTAGATATGCACTCATGAGTGTAAGCGTAGTTGACAATCAGCGAATGCTTGCATTTTGGCGTTTAAAAGGGCTTTGAGTAAATTTAAAATAAGTTATATTTTAAGTTAGTTTTAAAAGGTACATAAAGGTGGTGTTAAAAAGGTAAAGGTGGTATTAAAAAGGTTAAGGAGGTATTAAAAGGTAATGGTGGTATTCAAAAGATAGTCATGTTAAATGGAGGTAATTAAAATTAAATAGGTTCATATTTGTAGGGCTGGTGGCTTGTTAGGGAAATTGTAAGAGCGGATGAGGAAGTCAGAGTGTGTCGGTGGAAGGAATGGAATGAAACGACTTTGACATATGACTATGACGTTGACAACAAAAAAAAAAGGGCCCTAACAAGACAACAGTTCGAAGGTGTGGACTTAAATTTATTGTCATCATATCCTGGAGACTCTATACTACACATAAACTTTTAAGTTGAATTGGTGTTAGGTTAGAGTCATAAAGACTAAAAGACAGTATATACTGTGATACTTAAAGGTTTAACTCTACACGCAGCTAATGCTATCTTCGGCAACACTATACATTCTCCGAATAGTTGGTTAGAATTTAATGCTGGGAGAGATTCCAAGCTGAACAATTGCTCATTTGGGTATCTGTATGGATAGCTATTAAAGTGATCTTGGTTTATGAAAGAGGCGCAAAGCGTGTCTACTTAAATTGAAAAAATAGAATTTGTCTAGAAAATCTTTGCGGTGTCACTAGGACAAGGTCGTCTCACAAACGATCTCTCTGGGAATTTCAGATCTCCTTGTTTGACGGACAGATTATTCGTGAACAATTAAGCAATGGTTTGGAGTCTCAATCGGTTAAGTTTTGATTAACTACTAGGTATAAACACACACCACACGTGAACGGTCTGGGAGAAAGGTGATAATAAATTAATATCAGAGTGAACATTGTTATCGTGTATTTGTGAATGATGGGAGAGAAAATTTCCTTCGTTTAAGGCTTGCTAATCTGCGTAAATTTTGGGGAAAGCGCTGTGACAGATCGTACCTCATCTGTTCACGTCTCAATTCACAAATAAATGTTATGATAATGGGCAGGAAGATTGTTGTATGTAATCAAATAAATCACGTTGAAATAAATAAAGCAAATTGAAATCGATCGCGTAGAATAACTGATTTTAAATGATAAATACAGTAAACTCAACCACCGGCCCAAACAATCGGTCCAATATGGAAGGAATTAAGAATAAACTTTCAATTTCAAACATTATGGTTTCCAATTATGCGTGAACCCTAAATTAGCTGTTGTTGTCACGCAACTGCCAAGTTGTTGCCACGTAGACTAGATGACGCCTTAGGCTTGTCACCATGTGTCTATCTCTTTCACTCTTACTTGTATATTTTTGTCCTGTCCTGCTTACGCCGAGTATATGCTGTTGCCATGTTTTGTTGTTATGTTGCCATCTCTATTACTCTTGTTTGGTTGTCTCACTTTTGTTCGTTCTGCACGAAAGCGCACATAACACCGTTAGCACCGTTTACGCCGATAGCACTGATAACGCTGATATCACACTTAGTATATAAATGGGTGAAATGTAGGGTGGGAGGTCATTCAATTTTACACCGCCGTCAGTGGAAGTGCTGCAAGAAGTCTTAAAGGTGTAGTTCATTTTTGAGTTTGTTTGGGGAAGTTTTTGTTTGTTTTAATAGTGATTTTGTTTTCGGAATTTGCGATTAAAATACGGAATGTGTCAATCTATCTGTTCGTTAGGTCTCGGGACCTTTTCGCGTTCGCGTTAGCTTTTAGGTGGCGGAATGCCCTTTTTTTTCGTAAATAGATTCGGTTATGGTCAATAGTTTTTGACTTTTCCGACTCGGCGATTGACACAAACGCGTTTGAATTCGTGTAGGGTGAACGAGCGAACGAGCTAGATTCCGCGTTATGTAAAGGGTTCGATAATCGTCTTTTCAAGTTCCGAAATTAAAGTACGTACCTAAATAATGTAATAGTGCATAGGTCGATTCAGGGGTTGATGGGGAGGGAAGGGAGTATGGTCTCTTCTTAGTAATGCCGGACGTGGAAACGGGAAGATGTACCAGGGTAGTGGCATAGGGCTAGTCGCTGGGAAATCTTGAAGAGTCAGGCAGGGATCTTACAGAGCGGAAGTCGCACTGGATTAAGGCTCGGGTCACCTACTGGTGTGAACGACAGAGTCTAGTTTTAACCTCCTCTGGAGGGAAGCAAGCGTCTGGGATGGCCTTGCGCCAGTTTTACATACTGGAAACACATCCTCCATGAAAGGCGATGTTTATGGCAAAGCGTCCGAGCCGTGAAGAGGCTGCGATTTGTTCTGTCCTTTGTCATCTGACTGAGCTGGTCATGGTCTCATATCTATATATTTATATATACACATGATCATATAGGCTATCCCAGCCAGCGGGGTGACGTCCTTTTTACCTACTGTATCACCCCCTGTCTGAGTAGGGCAAAGTTTTAGGGTGTTAGGCACACAGAGAGGTTTCAACTTGCCTCACTTCTTTCTGTCGATTAGTTGAGGGGTTGTATGGTGTTTGCTAGCACAATATACAACCACACACACGTTTAATTGTAAATGTGAGGTGACGGACCTCTAGCTTTGAAAATTCACACATTTAAAAGCCTAGGAACATTTGATTTTAGGGCCAAATGTTAGGTAGGTAAATTCCAAAAATTCAAGTCTATTGTTAGGACATTAATAGGTTTTTTTAGAAATTATGCATAGTGGGAGGTTTCAGGTAACTTTCTTCATTGTTCAGGGAAAATAGGTCAATAAATTCAATTATGATAGGTTACAAGTTTTCAAGTAGATAGGGACCTCTGAAAATTAGAGTTAGTGGTTCAGGAATAGGTTGTTGTTGACTAGTTTGTTTGACAAATAGTTTCATTGTTTACTTATCTGAGAGGGCTTTATAAGTCCAATTTTGAATGTAAGGACATAGGGCTTTGATATTGAAATAGTTTCATTGTTTATTTGAGAGGGCTTTATAAGTCCAATTTTGAATGTAAGGGCATAGGGCTTTGATACTGAAATAGTTTCATTGTTTATCTAAGAGGGTTTTATATGCCCACAGAACACTAGTTTTGAATGCTAGGGCATAGGGCTTTAATATTGGCAATAAATATGAAATGATAGGAAACATAAGTTTCATCACTTAATTATCTCTTAAAATATTGTATTTACTTAGGTATTTCTTTCAAGAAATAAAGAGACTTGAGTTTGGCACAAAATATGCCTAATAAATAGTTTGGTATATAAGAATCCAAAATAGAGTATAGCAGACTGACGAACCTTTTAGTCAGTATTTACTTACTTACTCCCTTGTCGAAATGACTGCATTGATACAGAGTAGAACCTAGATGAAATATAGAATGTTTCGGATTTTCTTTTAATACTCAATTGAGTAAGTAACTAATAAACTAATTACCGTGAAAATAGTTCGGGAAATCTTTATTCAAGAGAATAATTTCAATTCTTATAAATGTTCAATAAACTTGAAGTACATAACATGATGTATTTGTTTGCATAAATGCTTTCCCTTGTCTGGCAAAATAAAAGCCTTAACTGATACTATACACCAAATATGGGGTAGTAAAAGTTGTTCTTCGTCAATGGAATTAAATGAATACATCTTTAGAACAAAAACAAAGTTCTATTAGTATTTTTAATACTACATTACCTAGAGCAGATTTCTCTTTCAAAATATATTGAAATTATTCTACTGAGTGTAGTTATAAAATTGACTACATAAATAACTGCAATACTGTTAAGGATGAAAGTCACAGTAGTTTCATATTACTAGAAAATCAATGATTTTTAAAGTAAACTTTCCTACATGAAATGAGGATTGAAAGCCTAATTTATTGTATTCAAAAGTTTTAATATATTTGAGACTTATTATGTAAAAACCTTACTGAAACTTGGAGATTTTTAGAAAATGGATAAAATTTCAACCTGGTAGTAATTTGTACTTATCTGACTTGCATTAAATACAACAAAAACGATTGTATTAGAGAAGTTTATTACTGAAACAACTTACAATTTTGACTTGATAGAAATTCTCTATTGAATAGTAAACAGAATGACTGTACGCTGAATATGAAAGTCTAAGTTTTTTTTACTAGATAGTTTTGTCAAATTGACATAGCAACTTTAAGTTGAGTATTACCAGCAGTATCTAAGAAATTTATTTTAACTGTCAGTCACTATTTGAGTAGATCTGTTAAGATACTGAATCTTTGAATGGGACATGGTGCAGCACGAGTGATTTCAATATTTGTTACTCAAGTATATAATTAGTAACATTTGGTGTATTTGTATAGATGTACTTGTTCTTTTGTCAGGCAAAATTCAGCCACGAGCTAACTATACACTGAAATGGGGTAGTTTAGCTTACCAATGACATAAGAACAAATAAAATATATTTGGTACAGAAACACAAGATTGCCATAAGTTAGAAATATGAAATCATTCTGTTGGATTAGTTGTGTCATTTGTAGTTTTGGTTACTATGATGGTAGGGACGCTCTGGATTTCTTGTTGGTTCTTTACCAGAGCTGTGTAGTCAGGGAACCAACATAGGCGCGTAAAATTAAAAATAAATAAATAAATCTTAAATTTAGAATTAAAAAAAAGTATACACTAAAAAAAGTCAAGGGGGTATTCCACATCCAAGGGAAGGTACTTCTGAGAAGTTGCCAATATGGCTTTCTTTGAGTCTCTATTTTATTGACCAGATAATCACAGATGTGAGAATTTTACTCACTGTCCTATGGACTTATTCGAAGATTACCAGCTAAATAAGTAATTTTCGTATAGAAGTATCTATCGAGTAATAAGTTCTACAACATACATAAAGGTCAGCTGTTAGAATACTATTCAGCTTTGATCATCAATAAATTATTAAATTTCAAACTCAGAAATACCTCACCTCATCCATCCCCAATTACTGGTAGTGGTTATTAAAAAAAAATAATAATAATGCATTTTATTCATAACATAAACAAACAAAATATGAATGTGATGTATCATCTTAAGTAACGGGTATAGTCTAACATAGTAAATTCACATAGCCTCTTAAGAGGCTGACTGGCGCAGAATTGCTACAGGGATTTTATTCACCTTTTTATTATTTGAAACATTAATGAATTTTACATCTAGAATTGTTTACAAAGTGCTATTTATCTCTATGACTTTCATATATTGGCTTAACTGACAAACAGTGAAATTTCTAATCTGAACATTTTACCAATACTTTATATTCTCTGATTTTACTATCTAAATCTACGAATTTGGTTTTAATTATTTTATGTCCAATTTACTTAGCACGTGAAAGATAAGTTATATTTTAGAACAGGACTATTAATAAGGGTTTGTTAGCTATCTTCATCTCTGAATCGCTTCTAAAGAATTTGGGTTACTACTTAAGGCGCAACGTAAGGTTCTAATCTGACGATCACACTCTGGCCATATATCTGTTAAAATCATTTCTATTAAGCACCAAACGTTAAACTATGTAGGTTGTAAGTGGGTTGTTATTCGGGTCGATGGAGTTCAGTATGCATAGTGGGGTAGTTAAGGAGGTTTTAGTACAATATGGGTAACCGTGACCAGTATAGGTATTTTGGGCTTATTTTAAGTAATTTGGTGCTTTTAGAAATGGTTTGATACAGAAATGTCACCCAGTTTTGGGTACAATTTGCTGTTCGTGTAAATAGGAGAAGTGATTTAGAGTGTTACGATAGATAAATATTTATATTTATAAGAGGTAAACAGTATATTGTAAATTTGGTCCCATGGACGAAGACAATGTAAATTTGTCAACAATGATCAAGGTAAACATTAGCTTCTTTGATAGGAAAGTTAACTTCTGACGGTTCCATTGACTGCGTCACTTGTCTTAGGTGTCAGGGGAAGTACTCCAGTACTGACGTACAGTCTCCGTCTTGGTTGAAGATTTAGGGACATCAATAACGGATCCAAAATCTGGAAAATAAAATGAGTCAATTATTATAATACTTTATCTCTAGCTTTTGCTTAGTACAGCGGGCTAAATTCTTAATTCAGGGTCTTTCAATGAACGTACCAGTATTAAGGGCCAACAATATTTTGACAAAGGTTATGTATTGTATTTTGCTTAGTTTATGGAGTCAAGTATTCAAATACAAAGATTGACACAAGTTAGTAGGGGTGAAGTAGGTTCATTAACAGATGTGATATAATCTATGAGGCTATAAAATTAAAGAGAAAGTTATTCTGCCAACACAGTAGTGTTAGTAAAAATTACATATCTACCGATTTGGTGCTTTGCAACATGGTTTTTCAAGTAAGACCTACGGCCAACTGTTTTATTGACCTTGAAGAGAATTACAATGGTCATTAATTAACAACTAATGTATGAAAGGCCTACCCCTCTGGGAGACAGGCATGAGTATATGTATGTACTGTATGGAACTACAGAGGTTATCACATGTATTGCGGGGCTATGGGACTTTAGTATAATTAAACGGGAACCTAATGATTGATGAATTGGATTTAACTTTGAAAGTAAGTCGAAGTATATAGGTACCTTGTATGCGTGAAGCCTGTTAGACGTACGGTAGATGGTAACATATCACTTTTACACGGAACTATGGGAAGATTCTGTCCATCCAGGTTATAGGTAGTGCTCCAACTTTGTACAATTCTTCAGAAGTTAAGTATGTTGTAGAGAACTCCGTAAGGCAAGTCCGGTGTCTTGCCCTTTTATCGACAGTGTGACCGACATCTGTAAGTAAATGAAAAGGTTTATGAAATGTTTGTTTATGGTGATGAAAGTTTATATTTGTACGAAGATAATTCAAGAATTTTAATACTTGTTGGCTCTTAGAAACAACGACTATCGCATGAAAAGCTTCGTTTTCGTGTAATAATTAAGTGTAAATCTAATAATTTCGAAGTAGAATCCAACTGGAAATGTTTACGTTTGTAAAAGCGGTACATACCTTTCTTGTGAAATAATTTTGCGTCCGAGTTACAGTAGATATGCTCATGGATCATTTTCGATTTTGTTTTCGGTATCTTCTAAGTGAAGCTTCTTTTGCGGTAGGTCCGTCATGGAATTTAATTTTAAATTAAAGAAAGCGTCCGTCACTGAGCAAATGGCGTCTGTCAGCTTCAGTTTGAATTTGTTTTGTTTGGTATGTAGAGTTTGTCACAGGTTAGCGAGATTTTTAAAGCGCTAGATATATTAAAGCTGTTCATATATAGCAAACATTTTCTACATAATTTGATTTTACTTTAGGAGACATTTTAGTTTTATAAGTAAATTTGTAAGGTTTTATTTTAGTTGTATTTCATGTTATTTTAGTTTTTATGTTTCTGTATAAAGAGCTAAACCGAAATGTAGAATATAACCATAGAGTATATTGATGAATGTAACCACAGGGTCTGTTCCGTTTTGGAGACAATGATCATTGTGGAGACAATGATCATTGTACGCTGGGTTTGCGTTTGGACGTGGGTAGAAATTATTTAAAAGCTGGATTTATTAAAAGGTTTATGGTATAAATAACAAAACCAAATCAATAAATTAATTCAATTTGCACTTATGTCAGTTAAATTTAAATTATGAGAGAGTTAATGATTGTGTACCCCAACTTTATATTAATTTCGAATGTTTGATTGTTTAGACAGATAGCGTTTAAAGTAGTGGCTAGTGAGCGTACAAGAGGATCGTAATGCTTAAAAGGAATGGGGAAAGTAGAAAATTACCGAAGTAAGTTGAATCAGTGTGTAGGTTAAACTTTGTAACATTGTTCGATGTGTTGATGTGTCACATGGGTTTCTGTAAAATTGTTTGTCATATTCCTAGTTCTTAGATAGAAACACAAAATGAGAAGATATAGTACTTACCCGTTCATGTGTGTGATCCTGCAAAACCTAGTTCATACAACCGTCCTGCTTTATACGTTTGTCTCGTTTGCGCTACCGTCGAAACTCGTCGCTTTATCTCTGTCTTTCGCCGCCGGTGTTTTGATCAAGCAACAAGCTCGATATTCAGTTGACGATATAAGAATGACAAGTGTAGTATATTTCTTCTTTATGTCGATGGTTGTAGTATGGAGTTGAGTTATTATTAAATACTTAGGTATCTACAGTTGTTTATTTTCCATTAAAATACTAGCAGTTCCATCTAGTGCATGAACTAGGAACTTTTTGGGTCGTCAAAATTGGGACACTTATTGACGAACAAGCGTAACAAGAAGTTAGGTAGTTGGTACCGGAATAAATTTATAGATGGCGTTAATACATTATGTTTCATGACGAGTTAAAAATGTTCCAAATTCCTTTTATCAAATGATTATATTAATTGTTCTTATTACTACAGATTTATGTTAGCTTTGCAAGTAAAGTCATTTCGAGATTTGCTACTTGCCAAACAGTTTGTAGTCTAAACTACTGGCTTTATTTATGGTTTCATTTGTGTTGAAATTAATTACATAACATTCAAGGATATTTACTTTATTTAATGTTTAGAAAAATGTTATGACGGGAGATAGTAAGGGGGGTGACCGTCAAATGTCGAATTTCAATATAACAAGAGAATTTTATTAATGTTGGAGTTTGTTTATTTACACTAAATATATTATCTTATATTGATTTAGAATTCTGGATAAATCATGGCGAGAACCACATGGAATTTCGTTCAGTAGGTACCTAGTACAAATGTTGATGAGTGAGTTACAAATATTTAGACGTGTAAAATATAGACGACGGTTATCTAAAAATAATTGGAAATTTATTGTACGTAATAAACATATTAGTGTGTGATATGTCTATTTATTGTATTTTTATTTTTTATGGTTAATTATCGATTCGCATAGGCAGGGATCTGTGCGCGAGGTTTAGATGTATTGTCTTGCTTTGTAAGCATAGACCACCTTCTTCATTAGGCAGTTTTGGGGATCCTTTGTGAAAACATAAGTAGATGCATGGGTTCCGACGATTGGTTTTCAAACTTAAGGTTGACAGTTACATAGGTAAATAAACTAAAGCTGTTTTATTTAAATAATTGTTTTCTTTTTGGTTATTTTCAAAGTAAATATGGGGGTGTTGTCTAAGGCGGTATTTGTAGTATGTACTGTATGAGTGTATTGTATATATTAGAGATTGAGCAGGTGTAAGTTGCGTAGGTTTTCATGCCAAATTTTGAGAAGGAGTTACAATTAATATTATGTCAGTACCAAAGAAACAATTATGGAAAATAGTATTTATTTTAGTTAGTTGAGAATGGGGAAAGGTTAAATATAGTATAGTAGTTAAAAAAATATTTAAATTTAATTAATGTACTATTGTCATCATACACAAAGTAAATACCTACCTATAATGTGTGGACTTTGTATTTTACAAATAATTGATATGGGATGAAGAATGAATTGGTAATGGGTAATAGAATCAGGGTTCTGTATGTAAAGTTTCACTTTCTATTAGAGGGTCCAGTATGAAAAGTAACAGTGTTGATAAATCAAATAAGAATTTGTAAGTGTAAATTTAAAATGGGAATAAGCTATTAGTAGAAAATCGGGTGCCTACCGAAGTGAGGATTTAGTACAAAAAGAGTAATATAAAATTAAGAGGTTTTGCTGATTTATTGATGGTCCAAAATAATGATTTCTGATAAAAATTGAGGGAAAAAGTTTATTGTTAGGTGAGATATGTAAGTACGTTGTTTCAAATAGAAAATAAATAATACCGTCAAAACTTTATTTTATTAAGGGGAAGTAAACTTTTCATACTTACAAGAGAAAGAAGTAAATTAGTAGTACGACAAGGGATCGACGTGTTAATAGTACTGTAGAAAAGGTTATAGATTGCGTGTTGGTTTGGTTATAGTCTTGGACGATAACTTCAGGGTATTTCAGGGTTGCGTAATTAGTATCTTTAATATATGTAGACAGTGAAGAACAATTTATATTAATTGAAGATCTGGATGGCGAACTCACGAGGATCGCAACTTATGTGTTGAAGGGTTAGATCGAGAACTGAGTTGTACTATAAATTATCTTTGTTGTACTTTGATAAATGCAAAAATCTATTGATCTAGAAGTTTTTCTTAAAGTGAAAGTAGATAAATATATCTTATAAATATTGGCTAGCTTAACTTTTAATTTTTAGAGAACAAAAAGAAATAAAAGTAAATTAGGTAGTGTTTTAATCTGACTGGTGGATATTGTATGTTATTTTCACACCAATAATCAAATGTCTCTGTGGCCGAGTGGTTGAATGGTCACCTAGGAAGTAGGAAACCGGAAGTTCGAATCTCTAGTGACGCTAACGTATTCCGAATTCATTTTTTGTGTTTTTATACTATCTTCTTATTCGTATAGGTTGTTTTATTTATGTAGATGTTGTATTAAAAATATAATATTTATGTTTGGTATGATAGCCTTTATTTTACATTTGATTTCGCATAGGACGCGTGCGTGACGTCAGCATTTATTTACTAGATTTGGGCTGTACATGCAACTAGTGCCTATGTGCTAGTATGCTTTTATGAAGCAGAGGGCCCAATTAAATTATATATATCTTGTGAACGAAGTATAACTGAACAACCTACACTTTAGTTTATATAGCTTGAAGTAATCGGTTGCGAAATTTAAAGGTTTAGTCTATGAAAGTCAGGTTCCCTGACGATACCTACTGAATTCATTAGAATGATATTTTAAAGCAATCATTGCTACTGTTAGTAAAAACTAGAATAACTTAAAAATATTTTAAATAATTTAGCATCTTTCTGGTTATAATTTGTAGGGTTGTCAATATTAATTATAGTATTTACTATTTTTGTTTACTTGCAGGGAAATAATACCTTCGGTCATTAAAAATTAGACAGTTTTTGATAATTAAATGGAAAAAAAAAACTGTTAATGACTTTCAGTGGTAGTTAGAATTTTACTTTAAGGAATTAAATAAAATCTATTTAATTACAAAAAAGTCTTGTTTTATTTAATGAAATATTTAAGGACAAATGGAAAAGGAAGTAGACAGTACGCCACTGATGAAGTTTTATATTTTACAGGTAGATGAGGAAGAACTTACTTATTAAGTACAAAGGGAAGTAAGATTGGGGGAAAGTAGAGAAGAGAAAATTTAAGATTGGGGGGAAGTAGAGAAGAAAATTAAAAATTTATGAAATTTTAATATGTTGACTGTGTAAATGCTTTGTCAATTGATAGTAAATTAAATAAAAATAAAAAAGTACAAGATCGTATTTTAATAAATTAATTTATTAAGAAATGAAATGTAAAAATATTCGGAAGTTTATTAAAAGCAGTTTATTCCAATTTCTCGTTGTCTTATTGAAATAAAAAAAAAAATATATTAAATTATAGAAATTAATTTGGGTTTTATTTTAATTAGTGGTAGTTAGTTATGTTATAAGTAAGTTTATAAGTTAGCTCAAAAGGTATTAGCTTAAGAGGTATTAAAAGATAATATTTTAAATAAGAGGTACTTAAATCATTTAGATTTGTCCATATTTGTTGAGCTGGTGGTTCGTTAGAGAAAGTGTTAGAGAGAATGAGGAAGGAAGTATGTTGTCGGTGGAAGAGATAGAAAGATACGACCATGACAATTAACTTTGTCTTTGACAAAGAAAAGGGCTCTAGCGAGACAACAGTTTCAGGAATGTGGACTCATGTTTATTGTCGTGTTATCCTGGAGACATTACACTACACAACAAACTATTTAGTTGAAAAGGAGTTAGGTTAGAGTCGTCTTGACTAATTAGCAGTATAAACTGCGATTCTAAATAGTTTCACTACACACGCAGCTAATGCATATTTCCTCGGCAACTATACATTCTCCGAATGGTTGATTAGAATTTAACATTGGAAGAGATTCTAGACTGGGGAATTAGTTATTTGGGTACTTATCTTGAGAGCTATTAAAGTGATCTCGATTCAAGAAAGAGACACAAAGGCACATCTATTGTTCAAATTGAAAAAATAGAATTTGGCTAGAAGGTTGTTGTGTTACCACTAGGGTAGAGTTAATTCACAACTAACTTCTTTGAAGGATTGAGTTCTCCTTGTTTGATGGATATTTATCTGTAATTAATAAACCTATAGATTAGAATTTCAACTGATTTAATTTTTGATTAACCGTTTGGTATAAAAATTACACCACACATATTCATTCTGGGAGGAACATGATAATAAATACCGAATTTATTTAGATATGGTTATTTTTTATGCAATTGTGAATGGGCATATTTGCCAATGTTGACAATTGTCGTATATGACACTTTACGTGTCTAGCACTCTGCGTAATTAACTTTGTGTAGATATGCACTCATGAATATAAGCGTAGTTAAAAATCAGCGAATGCTTGCATTTTGGCGTTTAAAAGGACTTTGCGTACATTTAAAATAAGTTATATTTTATTTTTTATTCTTTATGTAATTGTGAATGGGCATATTTGCCAATGTTGACAATTGGCGTATATGACACTTTACGTGTCTAGCACTCTGCGTAATTAGCTTTGTGTAGATATGCACTCATGAGTGTAAGCGTAGTTGACAATCAGCGAATGCTTGCATTTTGGCGTTTAAAAGGGCTTTGAGTAAATTTAAAATAAGTTATATTTTAAGTTAGTTTTAAAAGGTACATAAAGGTGGTGTTAAAAAGGTAAAGGTGGTATTAAAAAGGTTAAGGAGGTATTAAAAGGTAATGGTGGTATTCAAAAGATAGTCATGTTAAATGGAGGTAATTAAAATTAAATAGGTTCATATTTGTAGGGCTGGTGGCTTGTTAGGGAAATTGTAAGAGCGGATGAGGAAGTCAGAGTGTGTCGGTGGAAGGAATGGAATGAAACGACTTTGACATATGACTATGACGTTGACAACAAAAAAAAAAGGGCCCTAACAAGACAACAGTTCGAAGGTGTGGACTTAAATTTATTGTCATCATATCCTGGAGACTCTATACTACACATAAACTTTTAAGTTGAATTGGTGTTAGGTTAGAGTCATAAAGACTAAAAGACAGTATATACTGTGATACTTAAAGGTTTAACTCTACACGCAGCTAATGCTATCTTCGGCAACACTATACATTCTCCGAATAGTTGGTTAGAATTTAATGCTGGGAGAGATTCCAAGCTGAACAATTGCTCATTTGGGTATCTGTATGGATAGCTATTAAAGTGATCTTGGTTTATGAAAGAGGCGCAAAGCGTGTCTACTTAAATTGAAAAAATAGAATTTGTCTAGAAAATCTTTGCGGTGTCACTAGGACAAGGTCGTCTCACAAACGATCTCTCTGGGAATTTCAGATCTCCTTGTTTGACGGACAGATTATTCGTGAACAATTAAGCAATGGTTTGGAGTCTCAATCGGTTAAGTTTTGATTAACTACTAGGTATAAACACACACCACACGTGAACGGTCTGGGAGAAAGGTGATAATAAATTAATATCAGAGTGAACATTGTTATCGTGTATTTGTGAATGATGGGAGAGAAAATTTCCTTCGTTTAAGGCTTGCTAATCTGCGTAAATTTTGGGGAAAGCGCTGTGACAGATCGTACCTCATCTGTTCACGTCTCAATTCACAAATAAATGTTATGATAATGGGCAGGAAGATTGTTGTATGTAATCAAATAAATCACGTTGAAATAAATAAAGCAAATTGAAATCGATCGCGTAGAATAACTGATTTTAAATGATAAATACAGTAAACTCAACCACCGGCCCAAACAATCGGTCCAATATGGAAGGAATTAAGAATAAACTTTCAATTTCAAACATTATGGTTTCCAATTATGCGTGAACCCTAAATTAGCTGTTGTTGTCACGCAACTGCCAAGTTGTTGCCACGTAGACTAGATGACGCCTTAGGCTTGTCACCATGTGTCTATCTCTTTCACTCTTACTTGTATATTTTTGTCCTGTCCTGCTTACGCCGAGTATATGCTGTTGCCATGTTTTGTTGTTATGTTGCCATCTCTATTACTCTTGTTTGGTTGTCTCACTTTTGTTCGTTCTGCACGAAAGCGCACATAACACCGTTAGCACCGTTTACGCCGATAGCACTGATAACGCTGATATCACACTTAGTATATAAATGGGTGAAATGTAGGGTGGGAGGTCATTCAATTTTACACCGCCGTCAGTGGAAGTGCTGCAAGAAGTCTTAAAGGTGTAGTTCATTTTTGAGTTTGTTTGGGGAAGTTTTTGTTTGTTTTAATAGTGATTTTGTTTTCGGAATTTGCGATTAAAATACGGAATGTGTCAATCTATCTGTTCGTTAGGTCTCGGGACCTTTTCGCGTTCGCGTTAGCTTTTAGGTGGCGGAATGCCCTTTTTTTTCGTAAATAGATTCGGTTATGGTCAATAGTTTTTGACTTTTCCGACTCGGCGATTGACACAAACGCGTTTGAATTCGTGTAGGGTGAACGAGCGAACGAGCTAGATTCCGCGTTATGTAAAGGGTTCGATAATCGTCTTTTCAAGTTCCGAAATTAAAGTACGTACCTAAATAATGTAATAGTGCATAGGTCGATTCAGGGGTTGATGGGGAGGGAAGGGAGTATGGTCTCTTCTTAGTAATGCCGGACGTGGAAACGGGAAGATGTACCAGGGTAGTGGCATAGGGCTAGTCGCTGGGAAATCTTGAAGAGTCAGGCAGGGATCTTACAGAGCGGAAGTCGCACTGGATTAAGGCTCGGGTCACCTACTGGTGTGAACGACAGAGTCTAGTTTTAACCTCCTCTGGAGGGAAGCAAGCGTCTGGGATGGCCTTGCGCCAGTTTTACATACTGGAAACACATCCTCCATGAAAGGCGATGTTTATGGCAAAGCGTCCGAGCCGTGAAGAGGCTGCGATTTGTTCTGTCCTTTGTCATCTGACTGAGCTGGTCATGGTCTCATATCTATATATTTATATATACACATGATCATATAGGCTATCCCAGCCAGCGGGGTGACGTCCTTTTTACCTACTGTATCACCCCCTGTCTGAGTAGGGCAAAGTTTTAGGGTGTTAGGCACACAGAGAGGTTTCAACTTGCCTCACTTCTTTCTGTCGATTAGTTGAGGGGTTGTATGGTGTTTGCTAGCACAATATACAACCACACACACGTTTAATTGTAAATGTGAGGTGACGGACCTCTAGCTTTGAAAATTCACACATTTAAAAGCCTAGGAACATTTGATTTTAGGGCCAAATGTTAGGTAGGTAAATTCCAAAAATTCAAGTCTATTGTTAGGACATTAATAGGTTTTTTTAGAAATTATGCATAGTGGGAGGTTTCAGGTAACTTTCTTCATTGTTCAGGGAAAATAGGTCAATAAATTCAATTATGATAGGTTACAAGTTTTCAAGTAGATAGGGACCTCTGAAAATTAGAGTTAGTGGTTCAGGAATAGGTTGTTGTTGACTAGTTTGTTTGACAAATAGTTTCATTGTTTACTTATCTGAGAGGGCTTTATAAGTCCAATTTTGAATGTAAGGACATAGGGCTTTGATATTGAAATAGTTTCATTGTTTATTTGAGAGGGCTTTATAAGTCCAATTTTGAATGTAAGGGCATAGGGCTTTGATACTGAAATAGTTTCATTGTTTATCTAAGAGGGTTTTATATGCCCACAGAACACTAGTTTTGAATGCTAGGGCATAGGGCTTTAATATTGGCAATAAATATGAAATGATAGGAAACATAAGTTTCATCACTTAATTATCTCTTAAAATATTGTATTTACTTAGGTATTTCTTTCAAGAAATAAAGAGACTTGAGTTTGGCACAAAATATGCCTAATAAATAGTTTGGTATATAAGAATCCAAAATAGAGTATAGCAGACTGACGAACCTTTTAGTCAGTATTTACTTACTTACTCCCTTGTCGAAATGACTGCATTGATACAGAGTAGAACCTAGATGAAATATAGAATGTTTCGGATTTTCTTTTATTACTCAATTGAGTAAGTAACTAATAAACTAATTACCGTGAAAATAGTTCGGGAAATCTTTATTCAAGAGAATAATTTCAATTCTTATAAATGTTCAATAAACTTGAAGTACATAACATGATGTATTTGTTTGCATAAATGCTTTCCCTTGTCTGGCAAAATAAAAGCCTTAACTGATACTATACACCAAATATGGGGTAGTAAAAGTTGTTCTTCGTCAATGGAATTAAATGAATACATCTTTAGAACAAAAACAAAGTTCTATTAGTATTTTTAATACTACATTACCTAGAGCAGATTTCTCTTTCAAAATATATTGAAATTATTCTACTGAGTGTAGTTATAAAATTGACTACATAAATAACTGCAATACTGTTAAGGATGAAAGTCACAGTAGTTTCATATTACTAGAAAATCAATGATTTTTAAAGTAAACTTTCCTACATGAAATGAGGATTGAAAGCCTAATTTATTGTATTCAAAAGTTTTAATATATTTGAGACTTATTATGTAAAAACCTTACTGAAACTTGGAGATTTTTAGAAAATGGATAAAATTTCAACCTGGTAGTAATTTGTACTTATCTGACTTGCATTAAATACAACAAAAACGATTGTATTAGAGAAGTTTATTACTGAAACAACTTACAATTTTGACTTGATAGAAATTCTCTATTGAATAGTAAACAGAATGACTGTACGCTGAATATGAAAGTCTAAGTTTTTTTTACTAGATAGTTTTGTCAAATTGACATAGCAACTTTAAGTTGAGTATTACCAGCAGTATCTAAGAAATTTATTTTAACTGTCAGTCACTATTTGAGTAGATCTGTTAAGATACTGAATCTTTGAATGGGACATGGTGCAGCACGAGTGATTTCAATATTTGTTACTCAAGTATATAATTAGTAACATTTGGTGTATTTGTATAGATGTACTTGTTCTTTTGTCAGGCAAAATTCAGCCACGAGCTAACTATACACTGAAATGGGGTAGTTTAGCTTACCAATGACATAAGAACAAATAAAATATATTTGGTACAGAAACACAAGATTGCCATAAGTTAGAAATATGAAATCATTCTGTTGGATTAGTTGTGTCATTTGTAGTTTTGGTTACTATGATGGTAGGGACGCTCTGGATTTCTTGTTGGTTCTTTACCAGAGCTGTGTAGTCAGGGAACCAACATAGGCGCGTAAAATTAAAAATAAATAAATAAATCTTAAATTTAGAATTAAAAAAAAGTATACACTAAAAAAAGTCAAGGGGGTATTCCACATCCAAGGGAAGGTACTTCTGAGAAGTTGCCAATATGGCTTTCTTTGAGTCTCTATTTTATTGACCAGATAATCACAGATGTGAGAATTTTACTCACTGTCCTATGGACTTATTCGAAGATTACCAGCTAAATAAGTAATTTTCGTATAGAAGTATCTATCGAGTAATAAGTTCTACAACATACATAAAGGTCAGCTGTTAGAATACTATTCAGCTTTGATCATCAATAAATTATTAAATTTCAAACTCAGAAATACCTCACCTCATCCATCCCCAATTACTGGTAGTGGTTATTAAAAAAAAATAATAATAATGCATTTTATTCATAACATAAACAAACAAAATATGAATGTGATGTATCATCTTAAGTAACGGGTATAGTCTAACATAGTAAATTCACATAGCCTCTTAAGAGGCTGACTGGCGCAGAATTGCTACAGGGATTTTATTCACCTTTTTATTATTTGAAACATTAATGAATTTTACATCTAGAATTGTTTACAAAGTGCTATTTATCTCTATGACTTTCATATATTGGCTTAACTGACAAACAGTGAAATTTCTAATCTGAACATTTTACCAATACTTTATATTCTCTGATTTTACTATCTAAATCTACGAATTTGGTTTTAATTATTTTATGTCCAATTTACTTAGCACGTGAAAGATAAGTTATATTTTAGAACAGGACTATTAATAAGGGTTTGTTAGCTATCTTCATCTCTGAATCGCTTCTAAAGAATTTGGGTTACTACTTAAGGCGCAACGTAAGGTTCTAATCTGACGATCACACTCTGGCCATATATCTGTTAAAATCATTTCTATTAAGCACCAAACGTTAAACTATGTAGGTTGTAAGTGGGTTGTTATTCGGGTCGATGGAGTTCAGTATGCATAGTGGGGTAGTTAAGGAGGTTTTAGTACAAAATCAAGATGCTTTCTATGTTTCATCAAGTGCCGACAATCGCAAGTATAAATCATAAAAATTCTTTATTGCACAATAACAATATGTCTTTACAGAGGCGAACTTAACGCTATAAAGCCTTTCCTTCCAGTTAACCTGGGCCTTGTAGAAAATGTAGGGGTAGTGCCCAAAAAGAAGAAAGGTAATGAATACTAAATAATATACATGATGTACTATACATGATGTGCCGATAAACTGCTGCGCAGTTTGGCTTAAATTTTTATAAACAAAACTTGTAATTTTATGTTAAATAAATCATTCAATTAGGAGGTTATGCGAATTTTATTTTTGTCACTGTCACTCCAAGCAAAAAATCGAGCAGTGCAATAGGGGCGGATTCAGGGCAAAAGGGAAAAAAGTTTGTTTTATATTCTTATTAAAAAAACTAAAATAATTAGCAAAATTTCGAATATAAAATCTCTAGATATTGTTGAAACACACCTAATAAAATATGTTTGAGTTCTGTATATGGTTCCTTTTCAAATAAGATTGATTCTGGTCGCAAATCGATTACGTTTGTCAAAAATGATAACTGTAAATATAACGATGACAGCTGTTGATAAACGAGTCCCGAAAGAGCCACCTGGCACACAATACTGACAATACCTAACACGAGGGCCACCTTATTCGGTGAGGCAATTTCGAGTCATCGTCATATTTTTAGGGTTCCGTAGTACCTAAAAGGTACAAAAGGAACCTTTATGGTGAGACTCCGTTGTCCATCCGTTCGTCTGTATGTCAACTTTAGCACCGTTGAAGATAAAGACTTGAAATTTGGCACAAAAGTAGCATTAACGGTGTAAATAAACATGTGAAAAATTTGGAATTGTTCAAAATATTTCCAAAACAAAAGTGAGAAAAATAAAAAATATTATCCTGAAAATACAATATTGGTATGAATTAAAGATTGTATGTTTTAAAAAGCTCATTGTAAAGTTATGTATTTTTAATATATTTACTGGCACCGGTTTCGAGAAATCTTAAAAAAAACACAAACATATGTATGTCTCCCCCCCCTTATCTCAAAAACCGGTTGACCGAAAAATATGAAAAAAATGTCGATAATAGATCTTAAGCAGGCCAATTACAGTAAAACTATAGCAATTGAAAAAAAATTTAGTACAAATGAGAAATATAAAAAAAAATATTTTATAAAAATGTAGTATGGGTATAAAATTGTAGATATTAAAAAGCTGATTGTAAAAAATATACGGTTTGACTACATTTAGTTGCATCTATTTAGAGAAATCGTTGAAAAACCACAAAAAAAAAACTATGTCCCGTCCCCTATCTCCAAAACTGGCAGACCAAAAAATATGAAAAAAAACATTGTAACATGTGCTTACGTAAAAATTGCAGAAAAAATAAAGAGGCTGAAAAATTCACGAAAAAAAATGACGAAATTAAATTCATCATCCACGATACGGAACCTTAGGTACGCGAGTCAGACTCGCATTTGGCTGGTTTTGTGATATGTATGTACATTTCCTGTATTTGTATTTATGTAAATAAGAGATAACGATAAAATATTTTGTTTCATAATAAGTTGATTCATTAACATTTTATCGGAAAGTTTGTCTCCCTGAAACCTTTGCTATAGAATCAATACGTGCTGAAAAATCCAATTAGGTTCAACCTTTTAATAGTTGTAAATATTATAACCTTTTTTTTCTACTCTACAGTACACAAAAAAAAACAGCTGTTCCATAGAAAAGTTAAACAAGTACCTACTTGACAAAATGTTTGAAATAGCTGTTTTTATTTTGCGATTTCATTGTTGGCCCCATTGTAAAAGTTCGTTTTAAGAAAAAAGTAATAAATCTTAAAACTTGTATACGCAAATTGAGAAAACATGATTTTTTGTATAAATATGTGTTATTTTACTCGTTTATGTATTATTTATTATTTCAGTTACTTCACGAATTAATAATTCACGTAAAGGAACGAGCGGTTACCGAAAGGGGTAACAAATAAAACCATAAATTAGGGCTAAATCCCTTATTTGGAGCCTCAGTTATGGGCTTTGTTCACTCAATAAATGTGTACTAGATATCCGTTTGAAATTCCTTTAGGAAGTGAAGCTATTTTGTGCAAATAAGTAATTAGAAACTTTGTGGATTCAATAACAAATAAAATGGAACCTTTTAAATTCAGGACCTATTTGCGAAAAGTAAGACAAATAAAATTTAAATAAAATTTGAAAGCAGTAAGCCGGCCTTCGTTATTCTGTTTACATAGCTTGGGTATACTTGGCGAGAACAACAATAGCCACCGAAACGCACTAACAGCTGTGTCCTCTAGACCAGGTACCTTTGGTTACCAACTGGACTAGCCGTCATTAAAAATTGCAAAACGGCAAAATTGCGAACGGCAAATTGCAAAACAGATAGCGTTTAGAAACTGCGACACCGTTTGGAAAAATGTAAACGGCGGAATTTTACTATTTGCCTGTCACATCACATATGCACCCTTAAGAATCCGGTGCAGAACGATGCCAACTCCGATGCGAAGCGAGACATATCGCGACAATAAAGCGCATATTTGGCTGGTTGATCTAAACAAGCGCCTCACGCTTTGCCCCACGCCATAGCCTTCTCGTAAAGAAGGTTATGCCCACGCCACCGCCGTTCGAAATGTGCTGAGCGAGTACCTTTATATACCTTTATTGTGCCTCGATTGCTTGTTATTTTTTATTTTGTTTTAATTAATTAGATTATTATTGATGATACTTCCAAGCGGTGTATGTGCTTATTTTGCTTGTTAGATGTTCATAAGTCACGTAACGAAGCCTTGTAAAAGTACTCGATTTTAAGGCGAAAACCCATTATTTTTAGTAGTTTATGCTACAAGGGCAGAAAGGAATAAATTACGAGGACGATTTTAAACACGAGCGTAGCGAGTGATTTAAACGTAACCGAGTAATTTATTGTTCTTACGCCCGTGTATCATATACTACGTTTTTCAATGCATAGTGTGAGGAAATAAAACAAATATAATCTTGTGAACTTTAAACTATGATTGGCTCAAAAGGACTCTATCGAGAGCCGTTAAACAGTGGAAAAAAAGTATAACATTTATGGTACACAGGAAAGGCTTCAGGTTACCATTGTAAATAAATAAAAATAAATAATAATAATAAAGCCCTAGGGCAAAATAATCGACTTTCTGTTCGGTTTTGATGCATAAAAAGTGGGCCTTTACGAGCACAATTGCATTGAAAAAATATTTTTCTGGCCTTTAACGCGATGTTTGTGAAAAATCAGGGAAATACACGACTTCATATTGACCGTCTTACTGAAAGCCTAAAATTTATTTGATTGAATTGTTCCACTTTGGCGAGTTATTATGGTTTTTAGATATGGTATCACCAAATGAGTACTTTCTAAAGCCCTCCTCGTTTATGGCCGAATCAAAAATATTGAAAAAAATGTAATATGAGTTATTAACTCTGAGACAACATATGCAACATTTTTCTTTCTCATACCACCAAAACTTTCATATGAAAAATAAATTCAACCGAAAGGTATTTTTTGCTTGAATTCTCTACTGCTCTTAAGTGCCTTGGTCGATTTAATTCATTTATGCTATGAGTAATAGATAAACTTAATAGCTATAAACATCTTTGCACAATCACGTACATGTGAAAAGTATTATTTTCTCCTATTTCGCCCTATCAAGGATGCAGCGAGCGACGTAACAGCGCGCTGATATGAACGTTATTTTAGTTAGACATAACTCAGGAGTGATTGGTAAAAAAGATGTAAATCCTTCAAAATGAGTAATTCAATTAGTGAATCATACATTTTCCGAATACATCTTTAAATAATCGAAGCTACGGTTCATAGGTTGATGGAAGCATAAAAAATTTAGGTTGAGAGGACTGTTGCAGGATTAGATGAATTAAAAGAAAACATATGATTTAAAAAAAATGCGTGTTCGTAAGGCAATGATCGGTTGAATGTACGTTAGGAAAGTACATATTTCTTCTACCTTCTTTTTATTGCAAAGTAAACAAATCAATTTCATTTTGCACTAACTCATTAATTATTGACTTACCGATTATTCTCTTTCGTTTTTCAAAACTATATATAACACTATATAATGTGTTTTACTTTACATCTTACGCTCCAATCAAAGCCACTCAAAGTAGACTGTGATATTAATGCAGTGATTAATTTTTTTTCTTTTCGGTTACTAAATTATTCGAGATTTAAAAATTTATAAGAGTTCTGTTCCTTCTAAGGATTTAAGGCGCTACGAAAAAAAAATCGACACTTTAAGAACGTGCATATCTACTTCAGTAAATTATGTATTATTTTGAAAAAAAATCGTATTATTTTTGGATTCTTTTTCTAGGGATCTGTTAAAACAGAAACGCGATTGGAGAAATTCGGCTCGATAGAAATATTTATTGAAGTGAGGTCTTTTTCGGCACCAATTCTCCTGGTTTGATAATTTAGAATGACATATGGACTGCAATTATATTTTATTAGATGGGTTTTAACAGTCTCTAGGATCTGGTTAAACGAAATTTTGATAGCGTTTTTAGTACATTATATATTAATAAAAAAACCGACTTTTTGCTACTTTTCCACGAATCCGTCCCTCTCGCACTGAGGGTTTTTTCACATATGGAGTAACAGGGACACTAAAACTTTTACATATTGCCTTAATCTGCACATCTCTAATTTCAATGTCACTTATGTCGATATTCATACCGACAAACATCGAGCTGCTGATTTAGCGACACTAATTGCCTTAGCCGCTGTGATTGGTCAACGACGTGCAGAGCGCTTGATGATCTGTATAATGTGTGATTAACGTTTGAAGTATACATAGGTTCAAAGATAAACAATTAAAAACCCAACGGTGGCCAAAACATAAAAATATATATTTACATTTGTTTAAATTATTTATAATATATTTATATTTTCCATTGCCTAGTCCGGCAATGAGCCCTCCTCCAAATTAATTAAGGGCCTCGCTCGCCAAATTCTATTTTAATATCAATGTTAATTCGTGTGTTCCTTTTTCCAAATTATAAATAAAAAGTAAATACAATTAAAATAATACAACGACACGTACCCAAAATATCTCGTTCGATACGCGAAGCGTCTCGGTATTTTCATGACGTCACGATTAAATCAATATTATCTTTGTGAATATTTCGCAAGATGCCTTCCGTAGCCCTGCAGTGCTGAGATTGCTATTTGCACAACAAATAATAAAGTGATACGTCTTTTGGCCTTTTGTAGCGATGTAATAAACTGTACGTACAAAACAGTCAAGTTTTTAGCATGTTGCACCTACTACGTACCCAAAGGGCAAAACGGAGCCCTTTTATAGTAGTTTATGCTACAAGGGCGAAAAGGAATAAATTACGAGGACGATTTAAAACACGAGCGTAGCGAGTGTTTTAAACGTAACCGAGTAATTTATTGCTCTTACGCCCGTGTATCATACTACATTTTTCAATGCATAGTGTGAGGAAATGAAAACAAATATAGTCTTGTGAACTTTAAATTATAATTGGCTCAAAAGGACTGTATCCAGAGCCGTTAAACAGTGGAAAAAAGTATAACGTCTATGGTACACAGGAAAGGCTGCAGGTTAGCCAACCATTGTAAATAAATTAAAAAAAATAATAATAATAAAGCCCTAGGGCAAAATAATCGACTTTCTGTTCGGTTTTGATGCATAAAAAGCGGGCCTTTACGAGCACATGCATTGAAAATGTAATTTTGCTGTCTGTCATACCGTTCGTGTGTCACGGGTCTCTAGCTCGTAGACAGAATGGATTATAGAAAGATATTTTATTAGAAATTGAATGAATTAAATTTTCAGATCGGTTACCTGAAAAAGGAGCCAAAAATATATAATTTTTGTTTCTTTATCTGGCTAGGATGTCATTGTCTAGAGCTTATTGACAAGAGGACAAGTAAAAATGGATTTTTGATTCCTATTATCTTAAAATTAAAGAAGCGGGGGGGCCGTCAAGTCTGTCAGTTTTCGACCATTTTTGTTATGAGGTCTATTTCAATAACTGACCTAGTTAGGAATTAGGAATACCTGTATATTATTGATAATTTACTGTTTTAAAATATACACTATTAATAACACCAATTCATAATGTACTTTGCAAGCTGGGATCAAAATAAACAAAACAAAAAACAGTTTATTAGTCCTAAGTACGGAACCATAAGCGAGATAACACCCAAAAAGCTGCTATTTTTAAAAAGTAGTTTCTGTTAACTTTACTTACATTCAAACCCTGAAAAATCGGTATAGGTATACCAATATTTATTACGATTATGACGTCTCTAACGTTTAAAAATATGTTATTTTGACGTGTCGACGTTATTTTATATGAAAAAACTACAATAAATACCCGTATTTGTGTCATGTGTATTTAATTATAGTAGGTTATTTTATTGTATATATTATTGTATATCTAACGTTGAAAATAAACGAAAGGTATCATTTAAACCACTCGAAAAAGTATTCTATACCGGTTTTTGCCATATAAATGTCTTCTAACAGGCTACCTTTCTCATTGCGGCGTTTTAGGCGTCAAAATCGTGTAGAAAATTTAAATGCGTTTAACGAGATACGTATTAACAATTTTCAAACTATTTATTTTGGGTTTTCACATTCTGCATTGTTCAATCCCCTAATTGGTTTTAGATTATTCTGAGGATAGAGAGACAGAGACCAAGCATTCCCGGTTTTTTTACGAAATTTTGATTATATCATAACAACAGCTAGACAAGGGCCAGCGAACAATTAAAACATCAAATCCCCACCAACGATTAAGGCGATACCAAAAAAAAAAAATGGGGTTTTTTCGAATCCATTTACTCAACTTTAACGTTATCTACGTATTTCATTTTTTGGTAAATGTTTATAGTATTTGATTAAGATTCGCACTGAAGAAAAACGCGATTGGATGAAATTTTCTCAATAGAATTTAATTCCAAAAAGACCTCAAAATTGTTTTTTTTTTTTTCAGTAATTCAGAAATCCTAACAAATTTTATTGTGAAATTGTATTCAAAATATGGATATTATGTATTTGTAAAGTCTTCTTGAAAATCTTTTTGACAAAATAGCTTAATACATTTTATATTTAAAAGAAAACGACTTTTTGCTACTTTTCTAAGAATCCGTCCCACTCGCACTGAGGGTTTTTTCGCAAATGGAGTAACAGGGACGCTAAAACTTTTACGTGTCGCCTTAAGAGGCTTGCGGATTAATCCTAGTTCATACAATCGAAATACCAAAACCATTTGTAAATCATAAATATTTTCAGGATAGTTTGTGTTTATTCCGATTGGATTACAAAATATCTAGGTTCCCAATTATATATTTCGACAGAATACTGATTTAAAGACGACATTTAAGCAATTTAAAATGTCCATAGAAAGCTTATTTTTCTCATATAATTATCATGTTTAAATCAGTGTTCTTATTTAATATACATTTGGAACCTAGAAATTCTGTAATGCAATCGGAATTAATACACACTACTTTAAGGCTATATGCGAAAAAAATACGGGTGTTTCTTTTCTGTGTATTTCATGAAATACACGGAAAATTATAATCAGTTTCTGGTATATGCATTTTGACTATATAATCTAGGGTTTTGAAATTGGAAAACATGTTTGGATAAATTTTCCTCGATAGAAATAATTGGTAAAATGCGGTCTTCAAACACACTTTTTCTCCTCGTTTGACGAATAGAAACCATATACAGAACTCAAACATATTTTTTTAGGTGTGTTTTAACAATATCTAGAGATTTGATTTTTGAAATTTCGCTTGGTGCGACAGTGACAAAAATAAAATTCGCATAGCCTCTTAAGAATATCTATGATTTACAAATGGTTTTGGTATTTAATTTGAATGAATTAGGATTGCTCCGCCGGCCTCTTAAGCCCGATGTATAAAGTCTGACGAAGTATCACATTTTAATTAATACTCCCTTGCTCTTCATGAATAAGAACAAACTCACGGCACCCTCAACTAAAGGTCAGCGTTTGACCCTCGCCCTAATTTATTCCGGTTTCCTTTAGCTGCGCTGTAAACATTATTCTCACTGTTACTTGAATTTGTAATACTTGGTTTGTATAAAGTTGTTAGGTGTTGAGTATTTTCGTGTATGTTCAAAAGCTATTGTTTAAGTGGGTTGTCTCTGTCTATCTACTCATCTGTTATATATCTGTCAAATCAGTTTATATTTTTTTCTTGATACCAAGGGATACATTTCTAAACAGCCATTTCTCAAGTGACGTCACATGAAAGCAAATGGAAGTTGCAGCTTTTTCTTAAAAATATTCAACATCATGAGGTTTTTTAGACCACAAGTTCAAAAATACGGCTTATTAAACCTAAATCTCGAAATGGTTATCAAATTAACACACCTTCCATCCATCAGCGCGTATTCGCCCACTGCTGGACATAGGCCTCCACAATATTACGCCACTTTTGGCGGTCCTCGGTCCTCAGTCAGCAACGTCCTTCAGATCGTCAGTCCAGCGGGCACGAGGGCGGCCTACGCTACGCTTTGCTGTACGTGGTCTTCATTCCAATGCCTTACGGCCCAAAGGTCATAATGTCGGCGACAAATATGGCCAGTCCACTGCCACTTCAGCTTACTAATTCGGCAGGCTATGTCGGTCACTTTCGATGTCTGAAGGATATCTTCGTTTCGGATTTTATCCATCAGAGATATCCCAAGCATAACACACCTTCACATAATTTAATTTATGCGAATTGGCATAAATTTAATTATTCCGAACCCTGCTCGTACCATTATGGTACATATGTTCTCGTATTATCATTTTAGTATTTAAAGAAATTTAAATATCTTATTTAAAAATAAAATTCCATACCTCCTTTGTGAGCCTCCTTTGTCCGTCCGTCCGTATGTCACAGCGTCATAAATTTAGCACCGTTTATGATAAAGACATGAAATTTAGCACAAAAATAGCTACGGTGTAAAAAAAGTATGAACAATTTTGAATTGTTCAAAATATTTCCAAAACAAAATTGAGAAAATAAAAAAATATTATCCTAAAAATTCAAAATGGATATCAAATGTAGATATTAAAAAGCTTATTGTAAAAATGTATACTTATAATACTATATTTACCGCCTTATCTCCGAAACTGGTTGACCGAAAAAAATGTTGATAGATCATAACTGGCCAATTATAGGAAAACTATAGCGATTAAAAAAAAGTTGAGCACAAATGAGAAATTTAAAAAAAGGAGTCAAATAAATTAAAAAAAAATATATAAAATTACAGTATGGATATATTATAATTGTAGGTATTAAAAAGCTGATTATAAAAATATATAGTTTAGCTATATTTAATTGCATCTATTTCGAGAAATCCTTGAAAAACCATAAAAAAATGTACGTCTCCCCCCATTATCTCCAAAACTGATGAACCGAAAATTATGAAAAAAATCATGGTAATATGTGTTTACGTAAAGATTACAGGAAAAATAAAGTGGTTTAGAAATCCTCGAAAAAAATATTACAAAATATACAAAATTAAATTTATCATCCACAATACGGAATCCTAGGTACGCGAGTCTGACTCGCATTTGGCCGGTTTTTTTTAGATTCGTTCCACAAACCTTTTTTTTGGTGCTGGAACATACTTACGTAGATCTGAATAATAAGTATTAATTTTAAATTGACACATTTAGATGCACCAAAAAAAAAGTTAAGCCCCCAAAAGAACATCAATATTCGTAAAGCACAAGTTTAGTTTTAAAAATACATTTATATACAATACACGGCGTCAGGAGTTCTTACAGGGGAAAGTATCTTAAATATTGTAGATGGAACATTTAACTGAAAGAAGACATTATTTTAAATTCAAAAACATTTTAAACTGCATTCATAGATTGCTTAAATGGTTACATGGTTGAACCGGGAATTGAACCCGTTGCATGAGAAAAATAATTATCCTGTAGCATTATCATACCGATCAAAAGGCTTCATCATAAGGAATATTTTTTGGTAAATAACATAGCGTCAGAAATAAAAGGAAGACCAATTTAATATAATGCACAATAAACAACTGCTTCAGCAAATAAATGGAACTACATTTTTAGGTATAGTTGGTAGCAAATTAAACTGGAGCGGTCAAATTAATAAAGTATGCAATAAACTACACCGATTTTGCTACGTATTAAGAAGACTCAGCGCGGTAGCTTCCCAAAAAACTGCGTTAGCAGCATAGTATTGGCTATGTAGAATCGGTATTGCGGTATGGCTTGTTGGCTTCGACCAAGATAATTTTATTTTGGTCGAAGCTTGTTGGTATGGAGAAATTGTCCCTATAATGTAAAAGAAATGTGTTCGTGCGATTTTTGGCATCCCTTAAGATGAATCATGCAAACCATTATTAACTTACTAAGAATTTTAACTTTTCCGTGATTCTATATTTTTGAAGTGGCTTTATTTGTAAGACAACACCTTCATCTATTCAAAATATATAAAATGGTTAAAGATGTTTATCCAAAAATACAAGAAATTCTAACAGGTTAGTGCTAGATCACCAACCTAAAACACAAACGTATATTAAATCATGCTACCCAATGTGCACAAAGATTTATAATAAACTTCCACAGAGTCTAAAAGATCTTCCTCTCACCTTGTCCAAATCTAAATTAAGAAAATGGTTATTAAATCAACAATTTTATAGTATTAAATAATTTCTTGCCACAAAAATTTTTAACGCTAGGTAAATAGATGTGTATAAGTTGACATATTTATTAAATTCAAGTTTAATTTCCATAAGATGCTATATAATATAATGCATGAATGATTGTTTGACTATTATGTTCTTGTTTTGTTAATGTTTCTTTTACTGATGTCCAATATTTCTTTTGTACCAAAATTTGCATGCTACATTAAAACTAGCTAATAAGGAGCTCTTTTGCATGTACCTACTATACACCTAGTACTAACTACCCTTGTTAAAGCAAATAAAGATATTCTTATTCTTATTCCGATACTAGCGAAGTCTTGGAAAAAGGCTCGTTCATCAATACGTTTAAACAAGAGCTTTAATATATCAACCTACGTTTATATCTGTGCTTCAATCGTCGAATGTTCACGCAGACTTAGCGGTGCGCCTCATGAATACGCATGAGGAAACCACGAATCTACCCTCCTCCCCACCCCCAAACGACATTGCCCGTGTTTCGATTCTTGATAGACTAGGAGCTGATAGCCTTATAGTATTCTCATTCTTTATTGTACACAATAGTAGTTTATGCTACAAGGGCGAAAAGGAATAAATTACGAGGACGATTTAAAACACGAGCGTAGCGAGTGTTTTAAACGTAACCGAGTAATTTATTGCTCTTACGCCCGTGTATCATACTACGTTTTTCAATGCATTGTGTGACGAAATAAAACAAATATAATCTTGTGAACTTTCAATTATAATTGGCTCAAAGGACTGTATCCAGAGCCGTTAAAAAGTAAAAAAAAAAATAAAAAAATATATATATATATATATATATATAAAGCCCTAGGGCAAAATAATTGACTTTCTGTTCGGTTTTGATGGATAAAAAGTGGGCCTTTACGAGCATTTGCATTGAAAAATATTTAATTACACACGTAAACATTAAAATTAGTGTACAGCGGCGAGCTTATCTCTATAAGAGATTTTTTCCAGCAAAACGAAAAAAAAAAAGATCAGGAATAGATAAAAATAAAACAATAATCATGTGTACAAACTTAATACTTATTACCAAATAATAAACGATATAGTAATACAGGAACACTTATTAGTGAATCCTTTGTGAATCTCATCTCGAGTTTCAGGAACGTAAAATAAAAATGGATAACATTTCTTAAAGTTAAAAAGAATCCCTAACAAAAAAACCTGCCAAAGGTGAGTTAGAGTCACACACAAAGTGTTTCATACCACCGCCCTAAAAAGATTAAGGTAATTAATTTCACTTGTAGTTATGAAGGACCAACTTAACTTGACACTTACGAGTGTGAAACAGGGAGACCTTATTTCTCAACTATTTATGGCTCTCCTTGAATCCATATTTAGAAAGCTAAGCTAGCCTTACTACGCCATAAATAAGAATATCACAGTAAAATGTTCAACCATTTGGTTTTGCTGACGATGTTGCTGTTATACGAGGTGAATTTGTAAACATCGTCCAAATTCATACTTAAGCCTTGATAAGTGATCAGCATCATGAACCAATAACGATTTTTATAAAATTCATAAAATGAAATTTCGACTCCCGATAGTGATTCACTCTGGACTGGGAGTGAATTACTATGGGAAGTTGGGAAGTCGAAATTTCATTGTACGAATTTCACAAAAACTGTTATTGATTCATAGTGCTTATCACTTATCAAACCTCCAGAATGAATTTGGACGATGATCAAAAAGTCACCTTGTATAGGTAGGTACAACGATGAGATACAAAATTATGCTGCAAATATGAAAAAAAAAAACGTAAAGTCAGGCTTCAAATGTACACCACAAAAATTAAAATCATTACTAATTTAAAGAAGGCTTAAAAATTCTCATCAGGATCAATTATTAAGGACGTGCAGAACACATGTATTTTGGACAAATGGTTTCCTGCAATCTGGAATAGAGAAAAAGACAGGAGAATATCATATCAGCGTGGAAAAACACTGAACCTATAATTAAATTGGACAGCTCAGACTTGTAGGTTTAGTGTTGGTGGTGATAACTATATTTCACAATGAAACCACTTAACAGTTCAGGTAAAATGTCTATTCTGAGGTTCCACAAACTTGTTATAAGTCCACACAATAAAACACCTAACTATAAGAAGGAGTAAACAATAATTTTAAGCACGTAACAAAGCAAAGCAAAGCTAGCGGCGGCAGGCAAGTAAGTACGTGTCTACGACGGCAGAAGCTGGAGGCGAGACTGCAGGTCCGCGGCCCGTGCGCGGTGCATCGCTCGTTGCAGTCCAAGCGCACGCTGGTGCATGCCTGGCCCCGCGGACTCCTGCGGTAGGGGGGTGCGCGTGCACACCAAGCAACAGGTAGGCGAGGCGGCGGCCGAGGGTTCGCGAAGTATATTTGTTACGCGGTCCGTGCGGCGGCGCCCCCCTGGTCACGCGGCTGGCAGCGTGTTCGGCTAGTGGACGCTGCAGCTAGGTATGTACTCAGGAACGGAGCATCACGACTTCTGCGGCGTGAAGGGTAAGTCAGTCCGTCCTGTTTTAGCTATAATTACTTATATATTGTTGATATTATATTATTAATTATATATTGTTGATCTTATATTATTACTTATGTATTTATAGTTTATATTGTTTATTAAATATAATTACTTGTATATTTATGTATTGAATATAATATTATTTATAATACTTTTATACTTACTTACTTAGTTTAGTTATGTATGTATATTGTATGTTATATATGTAATAAATTGTAGATAACCGCTACACCACTCCCCCGCGGAGACCGTCACTACGGGCGATAGTAATCAGGGAATCGTATCTTCCGGCCTGAGCGGGTTGTGCGGGTTATCTCTTGTGCTCTTTCTTTGTCTTTCTCTTTTTCTGTTTCAGGACTTCTTTCATCTCTCTCCACATCTTTGGATTTATTATTTTCACAGGGTTCCTCCGCACTGCTGAGTATATATGCTGGTTTTAGGCGGTCTACAGATACTGTCGTCGGTTTCCCTTTTATTTTAATCTTGTAGACCTTGTCTCCTCGTTCCAGGACTTCATAAGGCCCAGTATAAGCAGGCTGTAAGGTGCCACGTAAGGCGTCATCCCTTACGAAAACATGCTGAGATGTAGACAAATCTTTAAATATGAATATCTTATTCTGTCTATGGCGTGATGCTGGTGATGGCTGGAGTTTTTCGGCAAACGATCTTAGTCGTGTCGTGTACTCTGACATATCAGCTGTGCTACGGTAGTCTGGGCTGAAAAATTCGCCAGGTAACCGAAGGGGTTCGCCATAAACTAGTTCAGCGGCTGATGCTTGTATGTCTTCTTTGTAGGCGCTTCTTATTCCGAGCAAAACTAAAGGGAGTGATTCTGTCCAGCTGCTATTTGCGTGACAAACGATTGCTGCTTTTAGCTGTCTGTGAAAACGCTCAATAAGTCCATTGCAGGCAGGATGATAGGCTGTTGTTCGTTTGTGCTGGAATCCTGCTATTTTGGAAAGCTCTTCAAAAAGATTCGACTCAAATTGTCGTCCTCTGTCTGTCACGATGGAAAACGGTGTTCCAAAACGTGATATCCAGCCTGACAGGAGTGCCTTTGCAACAGTTTCTGCTGTGATGTCGGGTATGGGGATAGCCTCAGGCCATCGCGTGAATCTGTCGATGACGGTAAGACAATATCTATTACCCTGAGAGGTAACTAGAGGTCCAATAAGATCTATGTGAATGTTCATGAAACGAGCGCGAGGCAACTCGAAAGTTCCCATTGGTGCGGAAACATGTCGAGAAATCTTTGCGCGTTGACACTGAAGGCATGAACGTGACCATTCTTTGCAATCTTTGCGAATTCCTGGCCAAACGTAGCGTTCTGCTACTAACCTTGCAGATGCCTTGGCTCCAGGATGGCTAAGAGAGTGGAGTGTATTAAAAACTTGACGTCGCATTGGCTTAGTGATGAACGGTCTGGGAGTGTGAGTGCTGACGTCGCAATAAACATCTGTTTTGCTTCCAGGTAGTCGTATTATCTCCAAGCGAAGCGAAGTTTGTCCTTCTAGAAACTGTTTGAGTTCCTGGTCAGAAGTTTGAGACTTTGCGAGTGCGTTGAGGTCGATCGGAGCGGTCAATTCATCAACACGCGACAAAGTATCAGCCACAACATTGTCTTTGCCTGAAATATGGCGTATGTCTGTGGTAAACTGAGAAATGAAATCTAAGTGTCTGAATTGTCTTGGTGAACAGTTTTCTTTCTGTCCGTGAAATGCAAAACAGATGGGTTTGTGATCTGTATAGATGACGAAGTCTCTTGCTTCCACCATGTGTCTGAAATACTTGATGGCTTCGTAGATTGCAAGGAGTTCTCGATCATAAGGTGAGTATTTTTGCTGTGATGGACTCAACTTATGAGAGTAGAATGCAAGAGGTTGCCACCCATCATCTTTCCATAGCTGAAGTACCGCGCCCAGAGCTGTGTCACTCGCATCAGTGACTAAAGATAGCTTGCTTTGACAGTCTGGATGTACAAGAAGAGCGGCGTCGCATAAACTCTGCTTACAGTCTTCAAACGCTTGTAAAGCTGCTCCTGTCAAATCAACCGGGTGATTGCCTTTGACTGAACCAGTTAATAGAGCATTGAGTGGTGCTTGAAGTTGGGCAGCATGTGGAATAAATCTCCGATAAAAATTAAGCATACCCAGGAATCTTCTTAACTGCTTGACGTTTTTGGGTGCTGGGAAATCTCTAATTGCTTGAACCTTCGTCTGTAATGGCTTAGTTCCCTTGGCTGATATGCTGTAGCCTAGAAACTCGACTTCTGACACTCCAAAAATACATTTCGACACATTTATGACGATTCCATACTCTGACATTTTTGAAAAAAAAATCCGGAGGTGTTCAATGTGTGTATTTTCGTCGGGAGAGTAGATTAAAAAATCGTCCAGGTAAGTGTAACAGAAGTCTAGACCTCTTGTCAACTCATCTACGAATCTCTGGAATGATTGACCTGCATTGCGTAATCCAAACGTCATAAATGGGAATTCAAAGAGTCCGAATGGTGTGGTAATCGCTGTCTTCGGTATATCTTCAGGATTTACAGGAATTTGGTTAAATGCTTTTACCAAATCTATCTTAGAAAAGACGGTGTTGCCAGCTATATTATGGGTAACATCGTGAATGTGACGAATTGGGTACCTGTCTGGCACGCTGCGAGCATTCAACATCCGGTAGTCTCCACAAGGACGCCATTCGTTGTCCTTCTTTGGCGCGAGGTGAAGAGGGGATGCCCATGGGCTCTTTGAAGGTCGTGCTGTACCGTTCTGCAACATAACTTGAAATTCGGCTTTAGCAATTTTCAACTTATCAGGAGCTAGGCGTCGTGGATTACAAAATACAGGAGGGCCTGGTGTTGTACGGATATGATGAACTGTATTGTGTTTTATGACACGCTGCGTACCTGATGGACGGGTGATATCAGGAAAATCCTTCAAGATGTCGTGATACTTGGAGTCTCCGGTCAATATCTTCACTGAAGATATGTTGTCCGAGTGACGTGCTAGCGTAGCATGTGTTGTGAGTGTCGTGGTATTGTCAATAAGGCGTTGGTGTCTGCAGTCGACGATAAGGTTGTAATATGACAAGAAGTCGACACCGATTATAGCCTTCGTGACGTCAGCCACGATGAAACGCCAGGTGAACTCACGACGCAACCCGAGGTTTAGTACCAGGTGTGCGTATCCATAGGTGTCAATGGTCGAACCGTTTGCCGCTGAGAGTTGGTAGTTCGTCTTGGGACGACGTTCTCGAAGAGCAGACCGAGGAAAAACGCAGAGATCGCTACCAGTATCAACGAGAAACTGCATTTTGGAAGTATGGTCTGTGACAAACAAGCGACCAGATGAATTGTTGGGGCAATCGTTAGTCGCCATTATCGACCGCCCTGAAAGTTTTCCGAACTGTAGTCGCAAGGTTTGACGCATTTATTCGCCCGGCTGCCAAATTTAGAATGGTACCAGCACTGCGGGAACTTCCTGTAGCTTGACTGCGATCTGTTTGATGCTGAGCGGTTGCGGTTTTGCGGTCTGCCTCTGGATCTGGATCGGGATCTTGATGATGAAGCCATTGTGTCTACTTTAGTAGTGAGGTTTTGCACTTGCATGGTAAGTTCCGATATTTGTCTTGACATGACGTCAAATGAGCTTCCAGGTGTTGCATGTGAAATGGCTGCCACTCTTGGGTTATTGGGCACAATGTCGTGGATCCGGTCTGCTAGTTCAGCGAGCTCTGTCAAGGTAGCTTTCGCTTGTGAAGCAACAATTGTTTGAATGCTACTTGGCAGTCTGCTTGTCCACACAGTTTTAATAAAGTGGTCGGGCATACCTGGTCCTGCTAGGTGTTGCAGTTGACGTAGGAACTGTGATGGTTTCCTATCACCAAGCTCTTCATGCTTCATCAGCTGCTCGACCTTTTCCTGGTTAGTGGCCGACACACGCTTGATTAGCTCGTCCTTCAATGTGACGTACTTGTTTGTGTCTGGGGGATTGCTAATCAGGTCGTCAATCATGTTAGCATACCGCGGCTCAAGCTGTGACGTCACCTGGTAGAATTTGGTATCGTCGGATTTAATACCGGAAATTATGAATTGCGCCTCAAGTTGTGCAAACCATATATGGGGCTTTTCCGGCCAAAACGGCGGGACACGTACTCCAACTCTGTACACTTCCGCTGGCGTATGAGATGGTGCAGTGGAGTTGCGCTCTGTGTCTGCACTGCGTTTAATCGTTGGATCGACATTGTCTCCGGCCATCTTACTTCCAAAAACAGTAAATAGGTACGTACTTTTGTCCAGTGTACGGGGTCACCAGTGTAGGTTTAGTGTTGGTGGTGATAACTATATTTCACAATGAAACCACTTAACAGTTCAGGTAAAATGTCTATTCTGAGGTTCCACAAACTTGTTATAAGTCCACACAATAAAACACCTAACTATAAGAAGGAGTAAACAATAATTTTAAGCACGTAACAAAGCAAAGCAAAGCTAGCGGCGGCAGGCAAGTAAGTACGTGTCTACGACGGCAGAAGCTGGAGGCGAGACTGCAGGTCCGCGGCCCGTGCGCGGTGCATCGCTCGTTGCAGTCCAAGCGCACGCTGGTGCATGCCTGGCCCCGCGGACTCCTGCGGTAGGGGGGTGCGCGTGCACACCAAGCAACAGGTAGGCGAGGCGGCGGCCGAGGGTTCGCGAAGTATATTTGTTACGCGGTCCGTGCGGCGGCGCCCCCCTGGTCACGCGGCTGGCAGCGTGTTCGGCTAGTGGACGCTGCAGCTAGGTATGTACTCAGGAACGGAGCATCACGACTTCTGCGGCGTGAAGGGTAAGTCAGTCCGTCCTGTTTTAGCTATAATTACTTATATATTGTTGATATTATATTATTAATTATATATTGTTGATCTTATATTATTACTTATGTATTTATAGTTTATATTGTTTATTAAATATAATTACTTGTATATTTATGTATTGAATATAATATTATTTATAATACTTTTATACTTACTTACTTAGTTTAGTTATGTATGTATATTGTATGTTATATATGTAATAAATTGTAGATAACCGCTACAGACTAAATAAAATGTCAAGACGTAGTCAACATTGACGTGAGGCTGGTTTTGTGTGCACTTAGTGTAAACATGTGTGCACTTAGTGAGTGTTGCCACGCAGTAAAAACCGAGACTGCGCATGTGTATGGATTTCAAGACTGCACGTGACTGTAATATACTGGTCGCAAGATCTCACTGCACATAAGGCAATAAAAAGCACAATGAAGCATATTGCGCGCTCACTCTCACTTATGGGTGTTATGGTAACGCGCAGTGAAGCACAACGCGCGTATCGATATGTTATCGGTAAATGTTTAGAAAATTAAAATAGTCTTTTTTTGTATGTGCATTAAATAAATTATTTTAAATTTTATTGTAAGTAATAACTTAAAAATAAAAACTATAATGATAACCAAAGACAAAGAATAATGATTGCTTAATGATTACTAATTATCAAATAACATTAATGGTCATCGTTATCGTAATTACAGTCATTAACCAATAAATAATAAAGGTGAGCATTATTTCTTGATCGTCCTCTAATTGTTTTGAAGCGCATACGCTACTCCCTATTTTAGTACTATCTAATAGTTACTCGACGCAAGCACAATACTACGCAAAACACGTTTTATGACACCGCGTGCAGCGAAATCTTGCGACCAGCGGGCCTATTGTGTATCTCTAGTTGCCTTCTGGACTGGGTGTCTATCATCAAAAACATAGATATACTATCGAATTCCGATGTCCTAAGAATATTTTCGTACTTGAAGTGACGAAACAGATTGTTAATAGTTCAATACCCACTAAAGGCAATTTTGAAATTTCAGTTTTTAGCTATGTTTTTGATGATAGGCACCTCGTGCAGTTGGCAACTAAAGATACACAATAGGGGGGCAGTATAACAATAAACTGTCTCACTTTGACCTGCTTCACCCGTTACACTCTTCTTAACTTTTTAATTCTTCTGAGGATTACTTAAGTAATTTTTTTTCTGTAGTTTATAAAGCTCTCATATTAATGCAAAATTTTATAAAAGTTGGTTCATTATGTAATCGCTAGCTAGACAATGACGCCCATGTGAAAAGTATTATTTTCTCCTATTTTGCCCTTTCAAGGACGATGACAAGCGAGCGTCGTAACAGCCACCACGCATTGTGCACTGATTTGAACGTTATTTCAATGTCGTTTCCGTCGATATTCATACAGACAAACATCGAGCTGCTAATTTGGCGACGGTAATCGCCTTAAGGCGTATGACCACGCTAAATAAGCAACTTGATGTGTGTCGGAACAAATATCAACGGAAACGACACTGAAATAATGTTCATTTCAGCGTGCCTTGAAAAGTGGCTGTTACGACAACCACTGCGTCTCCGGCTAGCGCAAAATAGGAGAAAATAATACTTTTCACATGGACGCCATGAACGAAAAAAAAATGTTGAACTTAAATTTTTTAGATCTAAATATTTCCTATTATTTGGTGAAATAATGATTAAAATTGCTTTAAGCGTTTGGAAGGAGTAAGAGAATTATTGTGTTAATCATGTGAAACTTTCCATGACTTTCGATTTTTTTTGTCAAAACTTACTACTTATAGAAAAACAGTTTATGAAACTTAAAATTTATTTTTGACTCTATAATGCCTATCATATATATTTATGAAAGTTTTTGGACCACCCGTGTGGGAGGAGTAGGCCTTCAAAGACAGGTCAAAATTGCAGTTGGCGTATCCATTCGCCTTAAGGCGATTACCATCGCCAAATTAGCAGCTCGATCGATATTTGTCACTACAAATATCGACTGAAACGACATTGAAATAACGTTCATATCAGCGCGCAATGCATAGTGGCTGTTCCGACGCTCGCTGCGTCCTTGAGAGGGCAAAATAGGAGAAAATTATACTTTTCACTTGGACGTGATTACTCGATTGAATAATCTTATGTTATGTTTATAGCTATAAAGTTTATCTATTTATCAAAGCATAGATGAATTCAATCGGCCAAGCCACTCAGGAGCAGTAAGGAATTTGAGGTCAAAAAACACGATTCAGTAAAAAAAAAATTCATTTAGAAGTTTTGGTGGTATCAAAAAGAAAAATGTTGCATATGTTGTCTAAGAGTTGATTATTCATAATACATTTTTTCATTATTTTTGGTTTGGCCATAAATGAGGAGTAGGCTTTAGAAAGTACCCATTTGGCAATAGTAAGGTCCTTAAGAAGGTGATGTCGTGCCTGGCGAAAAATTATGTGTGATGTCATTTTTAGCCTATCACGATACGTTTGAAAGCAATAGCGATATATGTTGAAAATAAACTCATTCACCGAGTGCAAAAACGCTATTTTCAACAAAACACGAAGTAAAATTTTGTTACGATGACAAACATCGTATACGGTTGCACTTAAGAAGATGGCATACTCTAACAACTTTTTTTTTACTTTATTTGCTTTTCATAGAGGCGATTATATGTTGGCTCTTTGGCCTCTTTTTCTTGGACGCGTAATACTAGTGATCACGCAGCGAAACAACAAATCGGTGTGTTTTTAGGTAATACTGAAATATTTTGTGGGGAAAAAATATTGAATTTAGGTGATATACCTTCATATTACCATAGCCTATTTTATGAAAAAAAAATGAAGTTGATCTCTTAACCGCGTTCTTGAAGCGAACGTTTGAAAACCAAAAAAAACAGGGTGCAAAACATTTTTTTTCGACAAAAGTACATTGTTTGTACGTAAGATCCTTAGAGAAAAGATTAATAAACCAAATATATTTTTTTCAATACAAGGAGAGTCCGAATTTCTTCAAACGAATCCTAGATAGCATGGAGTTGGTCATGCTCTAGGCTCAGGTACAGTCTTAAATATTTATTATATACCTATTTATTATTAGCTTATTTAACTTAAAAAACGCTTAGTTAGCAGTGCAAGAATGTTTATCGTGTCACGGCCCCGCGCGCCGGCGCCGCGCCCCGCGCATGCGCGGCGTCGCGGCGCCACAAAATAACCACTTACAGAATGTTTACTCCGAATAACTAGCAAACACAGGCGCACGCACCCATAGACGCGTACGTACGACGATCTAGAAGATACTCGGGTGAATGCCAATACGAAATTCTGCCGAGATTATCGTACCTACACGTCTATGCATGTGTGCGTCTGTTTACGCTCCGTCGCCGAGTCGGCCTTCTGGTTGTATCTATTTTGTGGCGGCGCTGCGGGGCGATATGATGCGTTGTCTTTACAAGTCATAGAGGAAAATCTTCTCTATTTACAAGTGTACGACACAAAACAAATACTTATTTAGTTGACTGTCTAAAGAGAAGACATAACGTTGTGAATATGATGTTCGCGGTTTTTGTTATCGGTGTCGTCATGTTGCAGGTATGTATGTATTGTACGTACGCGCACTACGCACCTGCCCAAATATAAAGTAATAGTACATTATATCCGAGCGGTGGAGAGAAGGGTATAACTTATATAGATTCTATACAGATCTATAAAGAGGCCTGCTATAACACGAGACAGTTAATGTAGCCGATTCTGAAGGCTTTAATTTTAGTTTTAGTGCTGTCAAAACTAAATTTTCATCGTTGCAAAATAGTTCATAAGTGTGAAGAACAGAAGCTAAATTACTTTGGAAAAATTTAAGTCTTGACTGCAATAAAACTAAAGTTAAAGCCTTCAGAATCGGCTTTAATATTCGTTTCCACCGAGGCATAAATAGTGCTTTTCTTAATCAATGTGTACAAATAAAAAAACCGGCCAAGTGCAAGTTAGGCTCGCGTACCTAGAGTTCCGTATTGTGAAAATAAATTTAATATTGTCATTTTTTTTTCGTGATTTTCTCAACCGCTTTATTTTTCTGTAATCTTTACCGTGATTTTTTTCATATTTTTTGGTCCACCAGTTTAGGAGATAAGGGTAAGGACATACATATTTTTGGGGTTTTTTTAAGATTTCTCGAAACCAGTTCCATAAAAGTATATATTTTTACAATCAGCTTTTTAATAACTATTTTTATTATATATATATATATATATATATATATATATATATATATATATATATATATATATTATATTTCTCATTTTTGCTCAATTTTTTTTAACCGCTATAGTTTTCCTGTAATTGGCCAGTTATGACCTATAGTTGACATTTTTTTCTAATTTTAGGTCTACTAGTTTTGGAGATACGGGGAGGGGGTCCCCCTATATATATTATAGGGGTTTTTTAAAGATTTCTTGAAACCAGTGCCTATAAATATAGTAAAAGTATATATTTTTACAATCAACTTTTTAATACCTACAATTTGATACCCATGTTGTATTTTTATAAAATATTTTTTTTATTTATTATAATATTTTTTTTTATATTTTTCTCATTAGTGCTGATTTTTTTTGTAATTGGCCAGCTATGATCTATTACTAACATTTTTTTCATATTTTTCGGTTTACCATTTTTGGAGATAAGGGGGGGGGGGGGACATACATATTTTTGGGGTTTTTTAAAGAATTCTCGAAACGAGTGTCAGTAAATATATTAAAAGTATATGTATATTTTTACAATCAACTTTTTAATATCTACAATTTGATACCCATAATGTATTTTTAGGCTAATACTTTTTATTTTATCACTTTTAGTAACACATGAACTCGGTTATTCGATTATACCTTCAAATTATTTATCTCCACACTACAACTGACGCTATTTTCTTCATTTCAACAAATTTTTCTAAGTTTATATAAAAAAATAAGATAGTTTTATGTATTTTGCCATACCGGCACCGTAATGCTGGCACTGCAGTTAGGGAACTAATTCTCTTTGCCTTTTCCAAAATTGTTAAGAATAGACTTTTTTATTGATTGAAAGATTATGTTCCTGAATATATTTGCCTGTCACAGAAATGCATAAAACGAAAAAAAAAAATTAAAACCGAGCCATCGGCTTGGCTGTATGATAATTTTACTCTTGGTCCCTATTTTTAAAAGTTTGTCGTAGCGGGTAAAATAAATGTATGAAATTACTCTACCCCCTAGGGTGTAAATGAATTTTCATACATTTATTTTTCTCCTACGGTAAAAAAGAGGCTCTTCCCAACTTCTTCTTTAAAAAGAAGAACGTTACATTTTAAGAAAAATATAATTGTTGGTTTATGAGGCAGTTCCTACTTTAATTAAATTTAATTATCAAAATAATATTTATTCAATCCAACAGAGAGTCCAAGCTGCGGGGCCGAATTCCTGTACCGTGCCGACATCGTGTTCTGGACAAAATTCTGGCAGTGGCTCTAACTGTTGCACAGCCGCTGGTTCCTGCAGTGGATCAGATTCTGGGGGCGGCAAAAATAGTTGCACTGCTGATTCTTCCTGCTCAGGTGCGTCTTCTGGGAGTGGAAATAACAGTTGCACCGGTCCTGGATCGTGCTCAGGGACGTCTTCTGGGAGTGGCAGTAACAGTTGCACCGGTCCTCGATCCTGCTCAGGAGTGTCTTCTGGGAGTGGCAATAACAGTTGCACCGGTCCTAGATCCTGCTCTGGAAGGAATTCTGGTCGTGGCAACAACAGTTGCACAGGAGAAAATTCATGCAAGAGCCCTAACAGCGGTAATTCCGACAATTCTTGTACACAGCCAAATTCCTGTTAATAAATAAAAAATTGGTATCTTGAAAATCATGTACTCTACAAATATAATAAAATGTACTAGGAAGTGAATTTTCATAAACGATATTTCTATTGCTCCTTATTCGCTCTGCAACCCTGTGTTAAACTTAATTAATTGAGATTTGTAAGTACTCGTAATATGTTAACTGAATCTATTTTGTTTTACTGTATTCCAGACTTCTATATATTTTGTGTAAGTACATTAAATAATTCCAGCAGCCAAAATTGGTCCACTGCTGGACATAGGCCTCTCCTAGGGCACGCCACATTTTTCTATCCTCGGCCATCCTCATCCAGCCACTACTGGCAATCTTTTTTAGACCGTCAGTCAAGCGAGCTGGCAGGCGTCCTACACTGCGTCTGCCGGTTCGTTGTCTCCACTCGAGATTAAATAATTATTTATAAAAAAATATTTATCACCTTTTCTAAAAGTATATATTTTAGTTGAATTGAGAATGTAAATTAAAGTCTACCTTAACATTTTCCGTACTATATCATTTCAAAACAAATAAATCTACAGCATATACCGACCTCACATGTTTTAATTTCGATTCGCGAACTTGTGTCCACCTGTATCGCAAAAACATATCGGTGGAAAGAAATCATATTTATCGTAATTTTGCAAGTATTGCTAGGATTGCGGTTTGTCAAAACAGTTTTTTTAATAAATATAAATGCCCCTTTTAAATCTTTTATTTTTATTACTTGAGAATTATTTGTCTCCATATCGTCGATGTTATTATATTTACAAATATCTGCTGTATGTTGTTCCAAGTGAGGAAAATAAATAATGACAATCTTTTAGTGGAAGATATAAGTAAGAATGATAAGACGGAGCTGGTTTACAATGTAAGTATGTCAGTCTATGCCAAAGTGAAATGATGACAAAGCCCAGGGACATCACTATGTCTAAGTCAAAGAATGTCGAAGCACATCCCTAACGTCATAGTCTCGGATAGTTAAAAAAAATAAACATGATATGTAATGGATATTGATATACTAATTTACTCGACACTTATTGAGACACTTATCTCTCCAGGATGAAGTATTTACTGGCTTGTCTTTACGGTATGAAATGATAAGATTACAACATAATTTTGAGAGAAAATACTTTATATTAAAATTTATCGAAGATTTTAGGGTTCCGTAGTACCTAAAAGGTCCAAAAGGAACCTTTATTGTGAGACTCCGTTGTCACTGGTTTCGAGAAATCTTTAAAAATCCACAAAAATATGTATCCTCCCCCCCCTTATCTAAGAAAATAGTTGACCAAAAAATATAAAAAAAAAACGATTACAGATCATCACTAGCCAATTACAGGAAAACTATAGCGATTTAAAAAAAGTTTAGCACAGATGAGAAATATAAAAAAAGTAAAATAAATAAAAAAAAAATTTTTATAAAAATACAATATGAGTATCAAATTGAAGGTATTAAGCTGATTGTAAAAATATATATTTTGGCTACATTTTATTGCATCTATTTCGAGAAATCCTTGAAAAACCATACAAAAATTTATGTCCCCCCCCTTATCTCTAAAACTGGTGGACCGAAAAATATGAAAAAAATCATGTTAATATATGTTTACGTAAAGATTATAGGAAAAATAAAGCGGTTGAGAAATTCACAAAAAAAATAATAAAATTATATTTATCATCCACAATACGGAACCCTAGGGCCTAGACTTGGCCGGTTTTTTACGGTTTCGTACCCAAAGGGTAACCAACGGGACCCTATTACTAAGACTGTGGTGTCCGTCTGTCTGTCCGTCTATCTGTCAGTCTGTCTATCCGTCTGTCACCAAGCTGTATCTCATGATGAACCGTGATAGTTAGACAGTTAAAATTTTCACAGATGATTCATTTCTGTTGCCGCTATAACAACAAAAACTAAAAAACAGAATAAAATAAATATTTAAGGGAGCTCCCATACAACAGACATGTTTTTTTGCCGTTTTTGTAGATAATGGTACGGAACCCTTCGTTCGCGAGTCCGACTCGTACATGGCCGGTTTTTGTTTTATTTATCCCTCAACAGACAGAATGAGCTAAAGTTTATGGAATTCCGTTTTGTGACCAAATAAAAAACGCATATTACGAGGAACTAAGTTTACTAATGTTGATATCAGAAAACCAATTAGTATTCATTAGCGTGATTTAATGTACACATATGAAAGATACCGAGTGTGAAACCCTGTGGCGCACGGAGTAGAGAGGGGTCGTTCTGACCCCTCGTCCGATAGTCACTAAAATTAATGACCAAACCTTTCCGTTTTTCCGTACCTATTAATTTTATGCAACCATGGATTATCTGCGATAACACTTTCTGACGTCATTTAGTATGTTTATTTTTTTTATTTTTTTATTTATTCGTAATTTTACACAATTTTATTACATGGTGAATAGTATCAATAAACTCACATGAGTTTGTCCTGATACTACAATTCGTGAATAATACTCATATTCGTGCATGAGATTATGCCCACAAAAGTAGAAAAAAATAAAATGTAACGGGTACAAAGCTAAAATCTGTGAAATAATCGACTGATGAGCGCCCCCGTGCGTTTAAAAACCCTATCGGGTATAAAGTAAAAAATTACTTTATGTAATAATATATGTGAGTGTATAAAATCAATATCAGTCCTCTGCTAAGATTAATTATAAATCTATTCAAAATAACTATCTGAGAAAATATTTCTTTTAGGAAAGAGTTTACTATCCCATAAAGGAATTATCTATCCGATGTTGTAATGTAAGCATTGTATTGTTGAAATACGTCATAAATATGTAAATTTCCATACCTAGCTACTGTTTTTGTAAAATTATTGAAATTGTATATAAAGGTTGTAGAAAGTAAGATTTGTGGTTGTAAATATACATATCTTTCGAATTAGGCTAGCCTGTAAAGATAGATGTTTGTGAATTAACAAATAAATAAAAAATAAAAAATTGTACTAAATTATAACCTGTGATATTAATTCCTTAAGAATGTAAGCGTACAAACCTGCAACAAGAGTTAACTTGAGACTTCGCTCGGATGACGTAAGCACGCGGTACTGACTGCAAAAAGGTATCATTTGTCGAAAATATTTTTTGTGGTTGATTGGATTAGAGGTGTTAAATAAAATAAAAATATCTAATAATCATTTTAATTATACATTTAGAAGCAGAGAATTCAAAAGTTTTTTTACATTAAAAATATATTTATTTACATTACATACTTCAACTATTTACTGGTTATCTATAAGTTGTATTCCAGATAATTCGCAGTTAATGTCAATGTCATTGTCTGTACACTTCTGTTTGGATTCACTTGGATATTATATTTTTATCCTTTTCACATATCGTGACAACACAGGAACATAGAGCAGAGAGAATGGAAGTAACTATAGACAATGTGTAATACATTTATTTTCTAATTATAAAGCAATAGTACACTAACAAAACCACTAAACTGATGCAATCAGGGGAAAAAATCAAACGGAACCAAACGCACATAAGTCGATTGTAAGATTGCTAACGGTACTGACGCGGAGTGACGCGTCGATGGCGAGAGGGTCGGGAGGGGAGCATGAATTCCGCTTGAGTCTCAAGTTAACTCTTGCAAGTTGTACTAACATATGATTAAAAATACTTGTCGGCACTTGGTGGAACATCATCTTGATAAAAACACTTTAACTGTTTAACAATATCACCATATTGAAATTTCTTGGAACAACAGACAGGAAACTAATATACCTAATATAAACGTATAATAATGTTATAATCTTGGAAATATAATGATAAATTATAACGCATTAATTAGTACGAGTACAATTTTATGAATTATGACAATTAATAAGTATAATTTCATCAACCAGGCACAACGAAAGACGTTCCACGTAATGGAAAGCTACTTAGAATATCATACATTTTAAATGTTTGTTTTTTGAATTGACATACCAGATTGAATGAAATTCTCATAGTGATACTTTAAAACTCTCCAAGAGCTCAACTCGACCAGGGGTTCCGAAACTGCTGCCCCCGAGCACTATGAATCCAGCACGTGGTAGCAGTTTGAGCATTCCTCGCACGGTACTCAAGAATTCCTTGCATTAAATGCAAACGTTGACGTTGTATTAAAAAAATGGCCAAGTGCGAGTCGGACTCGCACACGAGGGTTTCGTACCATTATCTATAAAAACGGCAAAAAAACATGTCTCAAACATGTCAAATACATGTCTAGAACATGTAAAAAAAAACATGTCTTTTAGTATTTGTTGTTATAGCGGCAACAGAAATAGATCATCTGTGAAAATTTCAACTGTCTAACTATCACGGATCATGAGATACAGCCTGGTGACAGACGGACAGACAGATGGGCAGCGGAGTCTTAGTAATAGGGTCCCGTGGGTTACCCTTTGGGTACGGAAACCTAAAATAGAAAAACTCTTGTTGAGCGCAACGTTTTATGTTGCGAAAGTACTGCCACTTTAGAAAAAAACATTATTTACTTACTAGAATAATTATTGAAAATCTGCTTAAGTAAATGCGTAGATATAGCAATGAACTATTTACTATTTACTAGCTATTGACGTTTAAACTTAACCCAAAATACATTTATTTTGTGGACCAGGCAAGTTGGCCAAAAGGCCAAAAGTTTGGAAGCCACTGAACTTGACAATGTTAAATCCGATCGCATATGGAATGCAATCGAACTAATGCATCTACCGAGGCTTTGAAGCCGAAATCCAATCGAGCAGCTTGGTTTGACAGATATTTTGTGTTCTAGAAATCTATTGGATATGCCATGCCATGACGCTTGGGTATTCACAATAAGATTTAAAATCACACGGTCAATTTCAGTAAAACACTTGCCTTGTGTCTATATACGTACACAAACCTTTTCAGGTCCTTTTACTCATAGCTTTCCTGTAAGAACATCATGCTTTTGGCTTATCTTTAACAACGGCTGTGGGTTGATCGAAAAAAGTTACGCATATTCTTAATTTAATAGGCCTGAATTAATCGCATATTTTCAAAATAATTCTGGATGGAAGTATCACTTGATAGTTCAGAAGAAGTCCATGGAAGTTTAGTTGAAATTTATATCAAAAAGGGACAAATTTCTTATTATATAAACAAGTTCTTATTTCAGGACCTAAAGCGGCTACACTTATTTATCTATTGTTCTCATTCTGCTGACATAAAAGTAAAAATTGGTAGCTTACCCTTAATTTCATATTTGACAACGAAGTGTCGATTAGCGAGATTTTTTAATGTTTACGTTGTACAAATAACGTACAGTCCAAATTTCATATTTCTAGATCCAGCCATTGATAGGTCTAGGCGTTGATAGATCTGTCAATCAGTCGCTCAGGGTATTCTTTTATACATAATGTTACCAGACAAACTTGACTTTAGGACAAACTAGTTCAGCCTGGGCCAAACTAGTTCGTCCTAAAATTGGATTTGGCTCATAACATATTATGTAGACTTTTTTTTGCATAAAACGATTCAAACGAAGAACGACAAAACGGCTTAAGATTAGGTCCCCCCAACAATTTATTCCATCTTTTTCCAAATTTCTCTTTGAGCAGTAAAACCATGGATGACATTACCGTATTTCACGATGACTTGAACTTAAGGTGATATACCGTGCCAGCAAAGGTCCCCGTTTCTCCAGGCAGAAAGACCCGCAGTGTGATAGGGACGGAATCGGGGAAAATTGTCAAAAAGTCGGTTTTAAATTAATGCAAAATTAACTAAAATAGCTACAAAAAATTCCATAACCAGTAATTTAGGTGTAGTTAAAACCCATCTAAATAAATGTTTTTCAAGCCTGTATGCTATCCTAATTTGTCAGAATATCAAAAAAAGTGTAAATTTAGACCTGATTTCAATAATTATTTCTATCGAATGAAATTTCTCCTATCGCTTTTCTGATAGACCAAAATCTAGTAAAAGGTCCCAAAATTGTTATACTAATTTATTTTACTTGGAACTTCATTAAAAGAGCAGATAAATAACTTCAAAAAGTGTCAATTTTCACGGTATAGCCCCTTAATGAGGGTAAGCTTTGGATGAGCCGCGGAAAGACATTTAAACGAGACGCAAAATGTTATAATTCTCACGGTAACAATCTGAGACTGGTATCGTGCCATAAGGCTAGACAGTAACTTTTTATAGCCACTTCGTATCCTAGCTTTTAACATTTGATTGCTATCCTATTATCATCTACAAGTAGTTTTTTATTTTTTATTTTTACTAACCATGACATTAATTTGTTTTGCAATTACACATGTATAACTTTAAATATATGTAATAAATAAAAGAAAGTTTAAACTTTAAATATATTTCGGCCCTCAGTTAGTCATATGACGGCCTACTAAGGGCCGAAATATACACTATGTACGACAAGAGCGTGACCGGCAAAATTTATTTAAGGAATCGACTTAGGCAGTTGAAAATCATAACACAATTAGTTCATTATGCTTACTTTGACGCTTTATTGATTAATACGGTGTCCAGTCCCTCTCGTTGTGTGTAATCGCCTGGCATCTTTGAGACATACTTTGCACTAATTTTTCGGCGTAGTTGCGGGTCAGTGACCTCCATACACATTTTATATTGCGAGTCAGTTCGGCAACTGTTTGTGTGTTTGTTCCCCGCATCTTGAGCTTCATCAACGCCCAAACATTTTCAATCGGGTCGGCATCAGGTGACTGTGAGGGCCAGTCCAAGACCTCGATGATTTTTTCTGCCTTTCAGGCGGTGCACAGACGACTTCGGTGTTTGGGGTCGTTGTCTTCTTGCAAAATCCATTTATTGGTTTGTTTTGGGTACAACCTCTTAGCGGAAGGTAACAAAGCTTTTTCGTATATTTTTGTCATCCTGGCAGCATTCAGTGTCCCAGTGAATAAGTGCAAGTTGCCAAAACCTCTTTTTGAGAAGCATCCCCAAACATGCACCTTCACGGGGTGTTTCACGGTTCGGATCACAAGTTTGTTATCGGCCGTTGACCAAGCACGAGACGTTATGTTTGATGCCCAAAACGATACTTCGTCAGAAAATATTACGTTACCCCAGTCACGGCCTTTGTTTTCCTGTGCCCAGGCCATTCTTTTTTGAAGGTGTCTTACGGAAAGAAGCGGTTTATTGGTAGTACTTCTATATTTTATCTTGTTTTTTTCTAACCGTCTCGTGATAGCATCTAGGGACACATTGAGTCCTTTTTTCTTTAATATTTCCTGGGCAGAACGGAGAGGCAAGCGTGGATTTTTGACAAAACGTTGAACAATGCACTTTTCTTCTGCGGGCGACGTCTTTCTAACTTTACCACGCTGTGGCAGGTTATCAACGGTTTTAGTTGTTGCATATCGTCTTACCCATTTCGTCACGAAAGCCTTCGACTTTTTCAAATACTTCGCAGCCTGATCGCGCGACATTTTAGGTCCTTTAGGATGCGAGCACAGGAACACTGCTTCGTAGCGCGAATCGTACGCGGCACTCATGGCGGGAAAGGTGCTCTAACTGCAAAGATTGCGAGCGTATTGAATTTGTCGTCGCGATGCGTTTTAGGCAAAGAGTCCCTCTACTTGCTACAATATTTTTTTTTTCGCTAACAATATTAAAAATTAAAATTATGCCGGTTACGCTCTTGTCGAACAGACTGTATATCAAGTTTAAAATTTTCTTTTATTATTTATATATATTTAAAGTTATATATGTGTAATTGCAAATAAAAAGCTAATAGAGGCATATTATATATTTATTAATTTGTTTTCAAACTCAAGAAAAATGGTTGTTATTTAAGAAAAATCTACGTGAAAATAGGACGTTAAGAAGCTTAAAAGACAAGATTTCAGAGTACTTAGACGGATAGGAAGTACCTTTATATATAATATTGGTTAGGTTGGGCCACTGAAGACAAGTTTTTTTCCTCTATGGGGTGGGCGATTTAATTTTATTAGATTTTTTGCATTGCCGTACAAATGAGACGACAGTCTTTTTATAAATTATTAAAATCTGACCCTCTTCTTTTAAGGCCATTATGAATATACTATTAATAATAGGGCATTATCTATGAAATTGCTGAAATTTTCTTACAGATTCATGAGTTCATAATTTCTGTAATTCAATAGCTATTTCTATTGTATGTATTTTGTTCGAAAGACGATTTTAAGGTTTTACTTATTAAATTTTGTTTTTATGTCACTAAAATTTAATTTTCAAAAACAGTTCGTCCTAAATGCCATCCGTTTCCATGATAAGATTCCTAATAATTTTTTCAGCACACACTTTACACACATTAAATTTATGTTACTGTTAGCTCAATGTAGTTTCATTTATACACAAAACAAATTATAAAATTTGGATTTATCATTCCTAAAAAAAAGCAAAAATGTTAGTACTGAAAATTGAGTTTCCTTCAAATTCTCCATAGAAAACGGTTATTCCATAGGTAATGCCTATTAGTCGATGTTTGTGGTTTTTGGTACTTGGTGGAAATTAATATAGTATATAGATAAGTAAAGTGAGGTAAATATGAGTTATTACATTCATAATAGAAGTCAAAAGTTAATGTGTGAATTATAAGTCTGAAGAATGTACATGACTCTAAAGCATGAACAACGCCAGACTTTCGAGGATTCATTTGAAGAAATTCGGACTCTCCTTGTATTGAAAAAAAAATATATATTTGTTTTATTAATCTTTTATCTAAGATTATTCTTTATTATTCTACTTATAAATAATGTATTAAGATCAATACTTTTGGCAAAAAGAAATGTTTTCCACCCTCTATTTTTTGGATTTCAACCGTTCGTTTCAAGAACGCGGTCAAGAGATCATTCTGAATTTTTTTTCCTAAAATAGGTAATAAAAATAAGAAGAGAATCTACTTAAATCCAATATTTTATCCCTGCAAAATATTTCAGTATTAGCTAAAAACACACCAATTTGTTGCGTGATCATTAGTATTACGCGTCCAAAAAAGAGGCCAATGAGCCAACATATAATCGCCTCTATCAAAACCAGATAAGGTCTTTGCCATTAGACTTATTGTGCCGGATGGGTAATGAAAAAAGTTGCTAGGGTAGGCCATCCTCTTAAGTATTTATACTTTGACAGTAGACTTCTTACAGACATAGGTTACCTCAATGGTAAATTTAAGTTGGTACTATAAATACATATTGTAAATATTTATCACATGTGATTTATTGCAAATAAATGATAAAATAAATAAATATAACGTCTCGACATGAATCCCCGAGGCGGTGTCAGAGGTGTTCCGAGTGTGAACTGTGAAACGCCAGTCATCATGGTTATCACGTCCCAACGTGAAGTGGGGTAGCCCTATCACCGTTTTTCGGGCACAAATACGTATGCTTTTTTAGGGCATGGAGGTTTCTTTACAATGTTCCTTCACCGTTCAGCAAGTGATAAGTAAGAACAAATACTATGCTCATAAAGTTCGAAAAACTCATTGGTGCATATGCCCGACCGGGATTCGAACCTGGATCTCGAGATTGAGAGGCCAGCGTTCTACCCCTGAGCTACCGCCGTTTAAATAATGACATGCAAATAAGTTAATTGTATTGAAAGTTAACTCTATAGTACCCACCAAGCCAAACAAAATACCGTATTGCCTGGAGATTGCCCACGTATTTCACGCCAAGTTATATGAAATTTGATTTGACAGAATTTGTTTCTGAAAACTTTTAAAAATGGTAGAACAAACTGCTATTTATAATATACACGGCACCGAGCTTTAAACGCCAGTTCATGAAATTGAAAGAGGGGATATTTTCTGAGATAAAATCACAAGTTTTCAGTGACTTCTGGATAACTAACAAGAGTTCAGGTAACGACTATCCATTGGAAGTACTTATCTTTAACATCATTCGCTTTAGCGAAGTGTATTTCGATTGCGTCCTTCAAGGAAAATTATTGCAGATTCGAGTGTTCTCGGAGAATACGATTTGAGAATCGGTTTCAGTGCACTAGTAGTGTCGCCGCACGGAATCCAATTTCATTTAAACTTTTCCCTTTTGAGACATCAGCGGAGACTACTCCCAAAGTGTCTGCAAATAAAATGCTTCCCCTCTACTGCCGCCTACCCAATTAAATTAAACTGTATACATACCTAGTGGCTTTGCATAGTGAAATCCCGTTTTGAATTTTACTAACTTTATTTATTTAAGTTGCATTCAGGTTTTAAATGTGAGTAGAATAAACGCTTTTTACATTAATTTGTACGTTTAACCTTTTGAACCCTTCGTATCACAAAAACAATAGTAAAACACAGTCCATCACAGCTCGGATCCATTAATATGCGTTTAATTAAATAAATACACCAATTTATTCTAAACTCGTACAAGGCTCTTATGAAAATTAATTTATTTATTTATTATCTTTTTATTAGGGAAACAAACAGTTACATACAACATATAAAAAAGCACACACATAAAAACAACATAAACCAGAAAAGTTTTCACACATAGATATACATAATAAAAAAAAAAAGCAGTACAGTAGATTTAGATTATAAGATTTACATAGTCTGTTTAAATAAAAATTTTTAAGATAATTTGTAGAAGCAAATGGAAGCAATAGGAAGGAAAGGAAGGAAATAACTTAAATGTTTGTAATATTTTTTTTCATATTTTGTATTTATTAAGATTACAAACTTCTAGCATAGTTTTCGAAAATTTTAAAGCTTTGAAAAAAAAAAGAAATATGAAAAAATATTTTTCATTGACTGTTCTTTTACCATGTCAACAGCCGGATTCTGAAAACCCCACCTTTTTCTAATTAATATAAAAATTAATTCAAAATTCATTTAATAGTTATTCAACAAAACCCTATTACCTATATATTTTGTATGCTGCCATTGAAAAAGTTTCCATTGGATTATGTAAATTTGAATTTGATTTTTTTTTTCTGTTTTTTTTATAAATTTATGTATTTAAATTTATGTATATTCTACTTCTTTGCTACATTTTCAGTTTTATGTATAAGTTTTTTTTTTCCTCGTCTAACTTGTGTCATGATAATATAGTCTAGTTTTAAGCAGTTTATGTTTTAGTGAGCAGAGATGGTTAACAGAAGTCGTGACGTCATCAAAAGAGCCAACACGGCTAGTCGCCGCTTCTCTCCGCCACCGACGACGACCGACCCTCTCGCAAGATGAAAGATGTTAGTTTAGTAATTACATACAGTGTTTGCTTGTTATTGGATTTGCACTCTGTTATTTATTATAAGTTAATAAAATTGGATGTCTTTTAGTGTGATATCTGTTGGTCAACCTAAACCCGCTTATCCCATCCCATCCCACTAATTCCATCCTACTATCCAACTTTACCACTATCCATCCCATCCCATCCCACTAATATTATAAATGCGAAAGTTTGGATGGTTGTATGTGTGGATGTTTGTTACTCCTTCACGCCGTAACTATTAAACCGATTGGGCTGAAACTATGCACAAATGTAATTCAAGACCTGGTCCTCTAAAAAGGCTGCTTTGGATGAATCATATTATGATGCCGTTTTAATGCCGTCTCTTTTGCAAACGTGAAAAAACTCTGACTCCATCCTACTTTCAAATCATTTTATGATTCACCCAAGTCGGCCGTTTTAGATCCCCTGGAATAAGACATAGGCTACTTTTTATTCCATAAATCAGCTCCCATGGGAACAAGAAATAGTGTCGTTCAGAGACGCGGCTTGGCCTTCAGTTTTGCTAAACATACTACTAGGGGATTAAATCAGTTATCAAAGACCGCCATAGAGACATTGGCAGAGGATTAATTCGATCAGAAAAGCGGCTTGGCCAAAGACACTTTACATGGGGATCAAATTAGAGATGATGAGAATCCCAAACACTCCATATATCCAAACCAGAGTCAGGTCAACTACGTACTAAAAATTAATGAGCTGAAAAATATTCACAGATTCGATAAGACTATACGAAAACTTAATCAACGCGGGCAAAGCTGCGGGCAAAATAAATAAAATAAATATCAGCTAGCCACCGCGCCTTACATAATTTCAAATCTCCCTAAGCGGTTTCCTAGCACGATCGTAGGAGTTTGCAATAGTTCAGCTGCGAACTCTTTGATCTCTCCAATCAGGCTCTATTCGCCCCTGAGGAGCCTCCAAGGAACACCTGAACTGTTTCTTATTTGCTTTTATGCCGAAGTCTCGAAGATCTCTCTAGATCACGAATAAAAGTAATGGGAGATTGAAATCGTGTGAATTTTCTTTCTAAAATAATTCGAGTACGTTTGAAAATTAAAAAGTTTGAGATCATAGTTATAAAGATCTATCTTGTAAATATCTATACTACTCTCGCATTATTTCATTATTATATCTTTCTTTCACCCTAAGGTTGTCTAGAAGATATTGCTATTAGCAATAAGTGCCGCCTTGCACACAATATTTTTTATAAAATTTTGTGTAATAAATAAAAACAAAAAGATCTACGATGGAAGGTTGTAGTTGCTCTTCAGGTGTGCAACGTGTTATTTATGTCGACTTCAAATTTACTTTATTTTATCATATTTTTAGATCAGGTACTAATTTTTAAACCAAATGGAAATATTTCGCAAGTCAATTACTTCATCAATGTACTTGTATTGTAACTGTAGCAATTTAACCCTCTGACTTGCCCTAATTTTCACAAAATTCTACTGACGTGGTAGTCCCCCAGACACCACTTTCACAGCTTATATCTTACTAATTTAATTTTAAATACCTACTCTGAAGATTATTTTTGAATATTTAGGATGCGTCTGGATTTACAATCAATAAAAATGTTGAAATAAAAAATCAATGTCAATTTTAAGAACATTTATTGAAATCCCAAAATCAGTCCTCAAAAACTTACGTTTATAAAAAAGTACAAATATATAAACCATAACATTTTTTTAAGAAAAGTTATATTTTAATCAAAGCTAACACATAAAATAGCAAATTTCATTGATTCAATGAAAAGTTCAATGCCTTCAAAATCACTATGTTTTTTGACAATCTTCAGAAATTGACTCATACAACGACGTGTACGCCCACCGCGACCGCTCCCGGGTAGTGAACAAACGCATGAGCACCGGTAGGAAGGTACTTAGAACGCAAGAGTCTTAATTTGAAAAATAAGGACGCAAGACACGTTTTTAGATTTTGTGATGTCTATATGACTACCACGTCAGCCTCAAAGGGTTAAGAATAATACCAAGTTGCTAAATTGATGACCGTTATCCTGGTTTATTCGTCCAAGCCGTTATCTGACCCCATTAATTCTTCCTAATTTTGTGATACTTTATTTATTATTTTTAAGGTTGGCATATTGATAGAACGTGTATTTTTTCAATTTGATGGATGTTTGCTTTGGTAAATTCAGTAATTATAGAAGCAAAGAGTATTTTTTCACGTGTTGGATAAGCCAACATTCACTTTAGGCACAGAAAAACGAAACTGTGGACTTGGGAGTGAAAATGGCTGTTGGGTCTGCGCCAAAATACCTACGTTGTTGCTGAATTCGAGAACTACTGTTGCATTTTTTTGCGTAACGTTATTACATACATCATTGGATGGCATCCAAAAGACTTCGCGGATACTTTGGCAACATGCAAGTGATGCTTAGTTTTTTTTAAGTACAATGGTACTTAGACTGAAAAATATAAGTAAACTGAGTTTGCCAGCCTAATCTGAAAGTTTTTCTCTTAGAGAATAAAGAGGTCTTTCAGGACATGTTTGATAACACCGTACTATTACCAAATTTAACTATGGCTGTGCAGAAAATTCTTCAAACGAAATTTGGATACAATTTGTTAGTGTACGGTTAGGAAAAAATACAATTTATTACTTTGAACTCCATTAACATCGTCTTTGATAACGAAATATAAAATAAACTTAAGTTCGTATGTACGAACTGTTTTATTTCTTTCTTATTGATTTTCATGTAAAAATCATTCAAATGTTAACTAAAACGAATAAAAATCATCATTATCATCATAGTCATCATTACCAAAAATTCCTTATTGCACAAATAAAAAGTAAAAAATAGCAAACTTAATGCATAAAACATTCTGTTCAACCTGTCAACCCAAAGATGGTACAAGAAATAAAAAAGTAGTTGGTAGGCGTGCAGGAGAAATTAAAACAACAATAAAAAAGTAATTAAAGTTACTGTAAATCTAAAGTAATGACTAGGTAAGTGAACGTTAATTAATAGTAGTTTATGCTACAAGAGCGAAAAGGAATAAATTACGAGGACGATTTAGGACACGAGCGTAGCGAGTGTTTTAAACGTAACCGAGTAATTTATTGCTCTTACGCCCGTGTATCATACTACGTTTTTTAATGCATAGTGTGAGGAAATAAAACAAATATAATCTTGTGAACTTTAAATTATGATTGGCTCAAAAGGACTGTATCCAGAGCCGTTAAACAGTGGAAAAAAAAAGTATAACATTTATGGTACACAGGAAAGGTTGCAGGTTAGCCAACCATTGTAAATAAATTAAAAAAAAAACAATAAAGCCCTAGGGCAAAATAATCAACTTTCTGTTCCGTTTTGATGCATAAAAAGTGAGCCTTTACGAGCATTTGCATTGAAAAAAAACCATTTATGCATTAATGCATATACAATAATAAAAATCACGTCTTATATCTATCTCTGTCATTTATATCTCTACCCGTCTCGCCGGAGCTAAATTCAGTCGAACGCGTAAGTCATTTCAAGTTCATGCGAGAAATCTAAAATTTCCTAAGCCTAATTTACCATCTTAACAAAAACTTTAACACTATTGAATACATTTTGAAAATAGACCAATCTTTCATTTTGACATTTAAGGTATTAACAAATGGTACTTCACTTAAACAAAGCCGTATTATCTGGCTTCCTTTAACGTGTCTCCGCACATTAGTTCCGCCAATAAAACCGATTCTGAAGGCTTTAACTTTAGTTATAGTGCTGTCAGAACTAAATATTGTCATTGCAAAATAGTCCTTTAAGTTTGAGGAATACAAGCTAAATTACTTTGGAATAATTTTAGTTTTGACAGCATTAAAACTAAAATTAAAGCCCTTAGAATAGTTTAGAATTGGCTACATTAGCGACGAGACTCGGAGGTTTGACAGTTTAAGTTTTTCCGTACTTGAATTACCTATCAAGCGTGAATCTACAATAAAAGACATAGGACATCATAATATAGGTAATATATGTTGTATAGGTAAACAGAAAGAAACATAAATATTAAGAAAAGTAACCGTTATAAATACCAAATACATACAAAAAAAAACATCAAAATTAAGGAACAACGGAACACACATTATATATTAGATTTTATAATTTGATATTTAATTTTATAAATTTACAGAACGTGACAAGGTGACTTTTTGATCATCTTCCAAATTCATACTGGAGGTTTCGTAAGTGATCAGCATTATAAATCGATAAGCCAAGTTCCACGAGGCCAAAGGCCGAGTAGTGCGTTTCTAGCGAGGCCGAAAAAGGAGCATGCGAGTTTTTCGGCCGAGCACTACACCTTGACTCACAGAGGGAGTGAGAGCACTTATAATGTTTGTTTCTGAAAAAAAAATGTAATTTATTTCCTGTAGGCCACGCGGGCGAAGCCGCGGGCAGAAGCTAGAAGTTGATAGAAGCAGCGCGCAACTCGTTCAATCCTTAATTTCTCGAGTATTTCTTAAAACACCTTAGACAGGTCCCCGGGGATTCATGTAGTAACGATCGATGTACGGACGCTAGCAGGACAGGCTACCTACTAGCAGCTCTTATTGCGGCGACATAACTGCTAAAATCGTTTACAAATAAGAAGCTTGAACTGCTGGCGTCTGTACATATGTACTCGTATCTCGTATGACGTCGGCGTTCATGCAACGCGAACATTGTGTTAGCTTCTTTACTTTAACCGATCTCAAAAAACAAAGATATCTATAAGAAACTGGCCAAGCATTCTGTGTTGTAGATGAAAAATTTAATTTTGTAACTTTAATCTTTACATAAAAACATATTAATTACCATGATGTTTTTCATATTTTTTGTCTACCAGTTTTGGAGATAAGGGATACACTTTTTTTATGGTTTTTCAAGGATTTCTCGAAATAGATGCAATTAAATATAGCCAAACTATGTGTTTTTACAATCAGCTTTTTAATGCCTACAATTTGATAACCATATTGTATTTATATATATATATATATTTATTTTTTTTACTTATTTGTGCTCAATTTTTTTAATCGGTATAGTTTTTCCTGTGATTGGCCAGTTATGATCTATAATAGTTATTTTTTTCATAATTTTCGGTCTACCAGTTTCGGAGATAAGGGGTGTACATATATATTATTGTGGTTTTTTAAAGATTTCTCGAAACCAGTGCCAGTATATATAGTATAAGGATATATTTTTGCAATCAGCTTTTTAATATCTATAATTTGATATCCATGTCGTATTTTAAGGACAATTTTTTTTTTCTCACTTATATAAATATTTAAAACGGTAACGGTAAAATTTAACGTTGCTAAAGTTATGAGCCTGTGACATACGGACGGACAAACAACGGAGTCTCACCATAAAGTTTCCTTTAGTACCTTTTAGGTACGGAACCCTAAAAATACGCCAACGTTACCATTTAAATTATTATGCGATTCACGTAGTTGTTATGGTTTCTTCTTGATTAATAAACATCGCAGTTTCTTTATCAAATCAAAATTGACGCAAAAATTCAAAGAGAATTTTTAAATTACAATCAAAAGTCTTTCTACAAGATCTGAATAAAATCAGCTTGCCAAAGAAATACCAAATAAAAACCACTAGCTTTTGCCGGCGTCTTTACCCGCTTAGAATTCGTTTTTGTTTAATCCCATTGAATATATCTTTACTTTTGGGACTAATAATTTTATTATTATTATTAATAAAAAAATCTTAATTGCACAAATGAAAAACATGTACATAGACGAGCTTAATGTGAGTTAGCGTTTTCCTCCAGCTAATCTTTGGCGATGTGGAACTTGTCAAAGGTAGTGCTTCGATGAGAAAACAGTTTTATGAATATATTAAAATAAAATTTATTTCAACTAAAAATAATATTAATATGTATTTATGTATTTATATTGATGTACGTAATTTTAAAGTACGTAATTGACCTCATATATTTAAAATCCATGTAAAACTTAGTTACAAATTAGCATGGACTGATATTAGTATCTATTTGTTATTATCAGCTACTTTTTACTATTAACCTATTAATTAGGTACCTTTACCTATTCACCAAATTTTTACTAACATGATCAATAAAACATAATATTACTAAGTAGTTAATATAACATGGTTACGAGTAACAAAAATATACAATTACTTTTCTGCAGAAACTTTTACACCGCATTGCCATCTCATGGGAATTGATTTGTGGAATGAAAAGTAGCCTATAGGTACTGCAAAAATTTCAGATCAGTCCGTTCTGTAGATACGACGTGAAGGCGAGCTACAAAAATACATTTTCTATAAAAACCTGAGAACCCATTTCCATCCTATGAGAACTGATTTATGGGATGAAAAGTAGTCTGTCCTATTCCAGATCTAGAACTACCTACATTTGTGGAAAGCCCGATCGGTTCATGTTACAGCATGCAGGAGTAAAGAACCACTTTTCTTTAGAAACTTGGCATCCCATTGCCATTCTCTAGGAAGTGAGGTATGGGATAAAAAGTAGTATTCAAGGTCTAAAACTTCATTTGTGGGAAGTTTCAGTTACTTGGTGATGGAGTAACAATAATCACATTTCAATAGAAACTTGGCTTCCCATTACTATCCCATGAGAATTGATTTATGGGATAAAAAGTTGCCTATGTCCTATTCCAGGGCTAAACCTACATTTGCGCAAAGTTTCAGCCCAATAAATTTAGTGGTTACGGCGTGAAAGAGTAACAAACATCCATACATCCGTATTATTAAGGCTATCTCACTTTGCTTCGCATGATCCTGCTTTATACAAACAAATACTGCAACACTCACTCTGAAATAAATATATGGTAAAGTTGAGGATTAATGCTATGTCAACGCCACAGAACATTTAAACGCTTTGGTGAAAATTTGATTTCACTAAATGTTCTTGATAAAAAAAAATACAAATTTACCTCCAAACCGTACAATAAACCGATAGCACTCAATTAATACTTGAAATTAGATCTGAAACATTACATAATATAACTGATATTAGTTTAAAGCAGCTGCAAGCTATAAAAAAAAATTAAAAAACCAACGTTTTCACGGTAAAAAGAAAATGCCTTAATGATCGCGCGTTGTAGTCAGCCTACCCTGGACCGCCCTGCCGCCCGACCCCCGATTCAGCCCCGCTGAGGCGCGGAGAAGTGGGGGCGAAACTGTAATTTGAGCTGAGGTGTGTTATTAACCTATCCAATGACACATCCCTTTTATGCGCGTAGGGGAGGTAACTTGAAAAAAAATATTTCAAGATTTGGTTTTACCACTTTGTTGGTGTGATTAATATGTATACCCATGCCAGGTTACAACTTTCTAGGACTAAGAGTCTCTGAGCTAAGCATTGGACAGACAGACATGGCGAAACAATAAGGGTTCCTTGCTGACTACAAAAATAAATAGGTCCCATCTTGAGCTTTATTTTTCTTTTTTCTTCTCTGATACAAAATAAAAATCTTTTAAAAGACAAATTTAAATTGATTAATAAAAATATTAACACAACACTTTTATAGAGGGCAATACAAAAAAAAACGTTACGTAGGACTTTTAAGCGTTTGAATAGCGAACTAATGACAAAAGTTTTTCAGAGAAAAAACGGAACTTCGAATAGGCGGGATCGTCTAACGTAATTTGGGGACCCAAATGGGTGCGTACGTTGAAAGGAAATAAGTTCCCTAAGCCGAACTGCTCTGAATAATAATGTACTCCACAGCGAACGTAGAACCTATTTGTAGGACGTTAGAGGGAAGAATTAGGCCGTTTGCTATTCATTGTATGGCTGCGTGAATCGGCTGTTAGTCGGAGAATTTCTCAATGTAAAGATTGCTTTAACTAAAATAAAGGTTTTCGTGTAAACGCTCAATTAATCTTTCATTGTATTTATGACATTAATGACGTGTTATTCCTTTAAGGTTTGATTTTATTTCAAATGAATGCTATAATAAATTTAATACTTTTTTAGTCCTCACCTCGGTACAGAAGAATATATTTTTGTGTTTAGTATAAACAGATGGGTATAACCTACATTTTATAGTTTAACCCTTACTACCTACCACCGGTATCAGAGACCGCAATGGGTTTTGTTTTTCAATTCATTTGGCCAACGTTAGTCATAGATATCTGTGCGTCTATGTACCTTTTCGTCGATCCCTTGCAACAATTTGCAAGCACTCGTCAGGTGTATACGTGCGCGAATACTCTGCAGGCGACCAAAAAAAGGTCGCGAGTTGACATTTCCTTTATGTAAATCTCATGAGTATTTACCTTACATTGAACTTACAATTTAGAAGTGATTTTGATTTTGTGTTTTATGTTACTCAATTATTTAAGTAACATTGTTCTCTATTGCTTTCAATTATGAGATATGGATCTAGAAATACGAACATGTATAAAAATTATATAATATGTTTTAACTAGTTCATAAGCAGGACCGCAGGTAGGTGTGGTTATGTACATAAATAAGAGGGCGCTACGGAAAAAAAATCGACACTTTTAGAACGTGCATATCTACTTCAGTAAATAATGTATTATTTTGATAAAATAATATATTATTTTTGGAATCTTTTTCTAGGGACCTGTTAAAACAAAAACGCGATTGGAGCAATTCGGCTCGATACAAATATTTACTGAAATCAGGTCTTTTTCGACACTAATTCTCCTGGTTTGACAAATTGGAATGATATATGGACTGCAATTATATTTTATTAGATGGGTTTTGACAGTATCTACGGCCTGGTTAAACGAAATTTTGATAGCAACTTTAGCACATTTTATATTAATAAAAAACCGACTTTTTGCTACTTTTCCTCGAATCCATCCCTCTCGCACTGAGGGTTTTTTCACATTTGGAGTAACAAGGACGCTAACACTTTAACATATCGCCTTAAGGGTTAACTTTGTTACATCCAACAACTAGGAGACGCATGCCGGTCAGTCCGATATCGCCAACTAATCAGTATTTTTGCATAGAGTTGACTTTATGCATCTCATTCCCACTTATCGGGGATTCTCTATTTTTATCATCGCGTGGTGCTGGCTTATTCAATCAGAGCGCTTTAAAGCGACACAAAAGTTTGCGGAATTCATTTCCAACTAACTAACTAACTAACCTTTTTTTGCCTCTTTACCTATGCTATGTTCCTCTATGCTATGATATGACTTAACCGTAGTTGGACGCCAGCAACCTCGTAATTTTGGAAATTCTACACTACAGTAAAAAGCGCGGATTTGACCAGATACCTATACACGATAACTAAAATAAAATAATTAAATATTTCGTGGTCAGCTATGCCAATGCAACCAAAGCGGTCGCATGGAGCCCCTGTTTCAAAGGGGCCCCACTGAGCCACAAAGTTTGTGAATCAAACTGATGTCAAAGTTATTGAAACTCATCGACAATTTCGGGAGTGCTAAATCTCGAAAGAAGATCTTTTAAAAGTGTCGCACTTGTATGCTATGCTATGCTAGTATAATAGTATTAGTAACATTAAATTAATAATTTTCTACAACTACCACAGGCTCTAGTATATTGGGACTAGTGCGTTGTGTATAAACTATAACAAAATTCAAAATACAAATAGTTTATTTGTAAAATAGGTGCATAATACACTTTTAACATGTCATGTTATTCAATATAAAAAAACAATGGAATACGTTAAAAAATAAATCTAATACGGGGTAATACAATACATTAAAATTATTGATATTAGGCTTGCTTAAATTTTATAGAATGATACACTTGCATGAATAAAATAACATTTATAGGAATAAATATTATGTAAAATACTTCTAAATGAGACATGATATCACTTGTGATTGAAAAGAATTTCCATTTCAGTTTTATTTGAATTATCATAAACCCAGCTTTTAAGTGTCCACTGCCGACTAGCCAACTTCTCATCCAACGCTCGGCCGTCCACGACTCACGTTCATTTTCATAATAGGCAAAGGGCATTTCCATTTTTTTGCTTTGGGGCCCAAAAAGGCTAGTTACGCCACTGGTAAACTAAAAGCAAGTAGTTCCACCCCTGAAAAGTTTTGCGATTAAATTAAGCAATGTTGTGGTAAATTCACGAAAATTCACTGGTAAAATAGTTTGACCGATTTTTTCGTTATAAAACCGGAATGTGTCGAAGGACCGAGCTAAAAATAGGTCTTACTTTGCAGCCTTCAACATCCATTACATTGAAAGGCCAACTCAACCTTTCGGAACTTTGATTTTCTTTCCCATTTTCTGTTTTTTTTTTACCAAACTATTGAGCCAATTGAGCTGAAATGTTTGTTCATAAAACTTTATCAACATTAAGGAGAAACGCACAAATTAAGATGTTTCTTCTTATTTTTAAATTGATGATATTAAATAAATGGCATTTTAAGTCTGTGTGCCCACTGCCTATACATTTACAATGTAATGCATAAAATAACAAAATTTTGCCGGAAAAGCCTAATTGACATTAAACTATGTTCACGAAATGACATAAATCACGTTTATTTAATATCTGTAATTCAAAAAGAGGAAGAACTATCTTAAGTTGCGCGATTCATAGAGGATACGAATCGTTCCCCCATAAGAACGTAAACCAAAGTTAACACTACAGTACACGCGCCCTTAATTTCCTATAAAATACTCACGTGGGGTGAATATTCAGACTATTTTCCATTACTGGTTTAAAAAGGTTTTATTTTAAAATTATTAAATAAAAGAGGTTTGGAAATCATAACATAGCTATTTATTGTTATAGTTAAAGATCTATTGGATCGGTCCCATACACAACCTTTAAAAAATTTATTAAGCTATGAGCTTCACCACATTTTTTCCTCAAGTAATTCTAAGCATTTCTAGCCCGGGCCACAAAAAAAAAAGCTGCTGGCGGGGGGGAGGGGGGTACAAAGGAGCCGCTCGCCCACCTTTTTTTAAAAAAACCTATACGTTTCCAGTTGGCTACTATGGCAAGTTTGGTATCATTTTTGTATAAACTGAAGGTGTAGAATTCATTTCTGGTATTTACTTTAATCATTTTCATAGCAATTTTTTGAATAAATCATTAAAAAGTGAAAAGTTTCAAATTATTTTTTTGCTTTGAGAGCTAATAACTTTTGAATAAGAGAAAAAAAACGAAAATAAAAAATATTATATTAAAGAGTATTTTATGCATATTCTAACAGTATGAATTTCAAAAAATTGGTACCACAAAAAGTGGGTAAAAAAAAAATATTACTACCTCGCAGTGGTGGCGACTCGCACTAGGAGGCGATTAACTATCTAACAAATGGTATGTATTATCAGCGTAAACAATTATTTTATTATTAATTCCTTTGTAAAAAAAAAAACCATTGGTAAAAAATACTTGGCTGTACGCTGAATGACTGGCTTCCGAGCCACACTTTTGAGATTCTTGTTTATAAAGTGTGTACTAATTGATAACCGCTCGCCATCAGAGCAGAGCTTCTGAAAGTGCGATAATATAACAATAAAATAAAAGCATATAACAATAAAAGTGGACTTAGAACTTTGTCTTACTCAGGAAACTTAAAAAAAAAAAAGAAATATTATATATATTTATATATAGACTTACGTTTAATTACATAATTCTGTGCACCTTAATTTTCTTTTAAAACAGTTGCAACGATTTTTGCATCCTGTCTTGCACCTGCACCGAGTAAGTTCCAAGCACGCACTTGTGACATCTGGTAAGTCTGACCAATAAGGGCTCTAAATAACTTATTCTATACCCCAACCCCAAGAAGAAGGGCTTGGAAGGTTTTGGGTTGGCACTAAGGCCTGGCCCCAAACATGGACCCCTTGGTACATTGCGCGAAGTGTGTGCTGGTGAAGAGCGGCCTTCGTTGGAGGAATGTTCTCCAGTTCTCTATCCCTCTTCGTAAATAGATATTTTCTACATTCATTAGCAGTAGTGCAAGGGCTTGAGCTGAAAAGTCAAATATTGGAGTCATTCTCACTACTCCCGCTACATAATAGAAGTAAACAACTTTACCTACATAATCCTACATCCTTCGGGTGGAATTAAATAAAGAGGAGCTTTTTGATCTGCTATCTGTCCGATGCCTCTCCATAGATTTGGCTGAAGGCAAGGAGTTCAACTTAACTCAAAAGACTGCAGTTTTGAGTAATCACAGTCGAGACAGGAAAATGATTGAACCAAGTAACCACGAAGAGGCCGATACTAGAATGTTACTTCACGTTGCTGACGCTGTCGATCGAGGACATAAAAACATTGTGATTCGTACTGTAGATACAGACGTAGTTGTCGTAGCCATTTCATGTATTCAAAAATTGCCAGAAATAAAAGAGTTGAGGGTTCACATGGGCACAGGCAAAAACCACACTTGTATTTTATGCCACACTATTGCCAATGCACTCGGTATGTGTTCATCGTGCTCTAAGTATTAAAAACGTGATATAAAATTAATACATACTAACTAAACTACACTATTTCGGGACTAGAAAGAGCTGAAGTACTGCCAACTTTCCATGCCTTGACAGGATGCGACACAGTATCTTCTTTCAATGGAAGAGACAAAAATACCGCCTTGGACGCCTGGAACGCCTACCCTGACGCAACATATGGATGGGAAATTGGCAGAAGCTGACAGTTTTATTCAGAAATTTGTTATTACAATGTACGACCGGTAAGTTAAATCTGATTTGATACAAATTCAGGTTATGTAGGTAAAGTTGTTTACTTCTATTATGTAGCGGGAGTAGTGAGAATGACTCCAATATTTGACTTTTCAGCTCAAGCCCTTGCACTACTGTTAATGAATGTAGAAAATATCTATTTACGAAGAGGGATAGAGAACTGGAGAACATTCCTCCAATGAAGGCCGCTCTTCACCAGCACACACTTCGCGCAATGTACCAAGGGGTCCATGTTTGGGGCCAGGCCTTAGTGCTAACCCAAAACCTTCCAAGCCCTTCTTCTTGGGGTTGGGGTATAGAATAAGGTATTTAGAGCCCTTATTGGTCAGACTTACCAGATGTCACAAGTGCGTGCTTGGAACTTACTTGGTGCAGGTGCAAGACAGGATGCAAAAATCGTTGCAACTGTTTTAAAAGAAAATTAAGGTGCACAGAATTATGTAATTAAACGTAAGTCTATATATAAATATATATAATATTTCTTTTTTTTTTTAAGTTTCCTGAGTAAGACAAAGTTCTAAGTCCACTTTTATTGTTATATGCTTTTATTTTATTGTTATATTATCGCACTTTCAGAAGCTCTGCTCTGATGGCGAGCGGTTATCAATTAGTACACACTTTATAAACAAGAATCTCAAAAGTGTGGCTCGGAAGCCAGTCATTCAGCGTACAGCCAAGTATTTTTTACCAATGGTTTTTTTTTTACAAAGGAATTAATAATAAAATAATTGTTTACGCTGATAATACATACCATTTGTTAGATAGTTAATCGCCTCCTAGTGCGAGTCGCCACCACTGCGAGGTAGTAATATTTTTTTTTTACCCACTTTTTGTAGTACCAATTTTTTGAAATTCATACTGTTAGAATTTGCATAAAATACTCTTTACTATAATATTTTTTATTTTCGTTTTTTTTCTCTTATTCAAAAGTTATTAGCTCTCAAAGCAAAAAAATAATTTGAAACTTTTCACTTTTTAATGATTTATTCAAAAAATTGCTATGAAAATGATTAAAGTAAATACCAGAAATGAATTCTACACCTTCAGTTTATACAAAAATGATACCAAACTTGCCATAGTAGCCAACTGGAAACGTATAGATTTTTTTAAAAAAAGGTGGGCGAGCGGCTCCTTTGTACCCCCCTCCCCCCCGGCAGCAGCTTTTTTTTTTGTGGCCCGGGCTAGAAATGCTTAGAATTACTTGAGGAAAAAATGCGGTGAAGCTCATAGCATATTAAATTTTTTAAAGGTTCAAACCAGTAGGTCTTTGACTATTAATTATAAATTACATAGTATGTATGGAATTTTCTTTTGAAAAAGAGAATACGAGTACGCACAGCTCTTGTCAGCCTCTCGAAAACATTGCGATTTTTTATATTTTTGCGATATATGTTTTTTTTCGTTATTTTAATATAACACTATGAGCATGTCAGAACTTGATGATCCGGATAATTATACGAGTATCGTTGTTTTATGTTACACAGAAATTTGAAGCAGTACGATCACATGCCCTGGAACAATAGATATACACATCGACCATTTTAGTAATGTTTTTTTTTTTTTTTTTCAGTTACGATTTTGACTCTTTCTTTCCTAACTAAGATAACACTAGTCGACACAATTTAATAACGTGTCATTTAAAAGTTATGATCAAAAATATTTGTCTGGGGTGAATATTTACACCACGAGTGTACTGTAGTGTTAAATAAGTTCTCTTCTTCTCCGTCAGAAAGATAAATTAAAAAGAATTTTTATTATTATTATTACTGTAAGTTAAGTAAAACGCGGGGCACGGACAAAATTGACTACGAGTATATTTTATGTGCTACGGCGTAGCCATCAAGGGGTTATTCTTCTAAGTGCGTAGCATACGAAAAAGCTTGTTTTGCGCTTATTACGACGGCACGTAATCACCTAATTTATTATTTGATTGCATTAGAAATTTGCAATCAATCAGAATCAAATTTAAAAGCACAAATATTTTGAAAAAAATTCTCGGGCCAGGATTTGAACCTGCGACCTCCTGCTTACATGACAGGCGCACTACTGACTACGCTTCTGAGGTTCGTATCTGGAACGACAATTTTTCCACCATACCTATAAATTGAATTTTTTGTGACTACCCGATATACCAGCTTGTAATGCACATAATGAATGCTCACGAAGGCGTTTGTGATTTCTCGCCTTGCTTATTCTGAACAGAAAGCGCTGTCGTCTCTACAGTACCTGTTGCATCAGACAGTTAAGAAATTCACAGTTCTCATTAACTAAGATTACATGTTTTTATTGCGAAATCCTTCGCTTTGAATACTTTCATTATTATTAAAAACTTGCAATCAATCATAAACAAAGGGGAATGCACCTTTTCGTATAGGGGGGTGGGATACTATTTTTTTTTTGAGCGGCCATATGTGAAATATGGCTCATTTTACAAAGTTTAATATAAGCATACATATTTTTTAAAATATTTGGATTCGTGGGATGTGCGGCACAACCTTTTTTTTTGCAATTACTTTTTGGAGGGCACTTTTTTATTTTAAAATATTTTTTTTTTCAACTTTAACTGTTTTAATTTACTTAGTCTTATATAAGAATAATCACTTAAAAAAATAGCGTTGTAAGATGTGCGAAAACCCCTTTTTGGCAATTAGTTTTTCGGAACGTACTTTATTTTGTTGTTAAAAATAAAATTTTTGTATCAATTTTACTTAGTCTTATATAAGTATTGTCTGTCTCGTATAGCAGGCCTCGGCAATATCCTTCTTTCCACCGCTTGGATATAATGTACTATTATACTACACCTACTCGAAAAGTACCTTCTTACTTTTTTGAAAACGATTCAGAAAATACGTCATTACTGTCATACAAACATGCGGGCGGAAAAAGTGTTTGAAAATCCTGAGCGGGCAGAAAAAGTATATGCAAATCTATTGTTAACGTGCTGTTTTTTTTATTATCGTGGAATATATACACGTTATTTTGTTACTTTTATCTACACACATCGTAAAATCCTGATTATCAACTCGAAAATAGTGCATAGTAACATTTTATTATACGAACGTCTCTTATAAATAAAAAAAAATATAAAAGTACTTACAGCTTTCTTACAAAATAATGCTTTTAAATATTTTTTCTACTATAAAAGTACAATAATGAAGTAGAAAGGCAAAGGAAACTTAGCCCATACATACAGCCATGTCTGAGATTTTAATAGGAAATGGTTTGAATGATGGTCATACGTGTGACTTTACCCATGCGCGGTAGACTGCGATTGATTTTAATAATGGTAGAACTTGTGACCAGACCCTTGTCTGACATGGGTGGATTTTGTGCGTTATTTACATAAAATGTATACTGAGCAACAAAAATGAGTAATAACGAGTAATAACCTCTTTTTGACCCAGTTTCATAAACTACTATAAATAAATACAGAAAATCCTTTAGTATTAACGTAATTAGCATAAAAACGTTTGGTTTGCTATATTTTCTAAAATAATTACTCAGTTTTTGTTCTGGGTTCGAATATACTCTTAGTTATGCAGTACAGTTATACATTATTACAGCAATTCAAGAGCTATTTTGCGGAAAAATATACGCTCGTAAAGTAAAGTATTTCAGGCCTATTCTTTTTTTTATAGAACCACAGATAATTATCAGTGTATTATGTCCTACCTACAGTACAGAGCCCGAAGGGATTTCCTTTTTATATTCCTAATACAAACGTCGTAAAAGTGTTGTGTACAGGATAACCATTTAGTCTTATCGTATATCATGTTGACATCAGGTAAACGTTTGTTCTCAATAAAAACCTTGTACACGACATTTTATTACATGTGTTAGATGAAAGGCCTTTGTAATCTCTATTATATTGTTTTGTCATGAAAGGACGAAAATGGGCACATAAATGGTTTGATGTTGTTTTTGTTTTCTTGACCGTAGATATGTTTTTTTATATCCTACAAATGTTTTTTAAGTTTGAGCAATAACTAAAACAAATCAAAATAATTTACCAAAAAAAACTTACCCAACAAAAACATGTATTATATGCATTATTACCGACCTGTAATAAATGTATCTGATGAATACCTACATTACATAAATAAATATAACTCAAAACAAAATAAGGGCCACTAGGTTTTTAAGGGGTACAATGAAAAATATATATTAATACATTGTTAAATTAACGTAAACATATGTAAAACAATGGCATTGTTTACCGTTAAGGCTCGCAAGTGGTTAAATTAATTATCATTATACATGTTTATTTGACTTTTCATAAAAAAATAAAATTTAGCATAAAAATCAAAAACAACTAAAAGTCACTGAAAATTATAAAATTCTAAACTTTTTATTTCTTTTTCTGTATGTTGATAACGGGTATGCGCTCCTCATTTAGCTATGTACTCCTAAATCTCGGAATGCTTGCTTTCGATTAAATGCCTGACGTTTTCAACTGGAATCTCTTCCCAGGCACTTTTCAAATCGTCAATCAATAGCTGCTAGTTGTATCTCTAGCTAACTCTCTTTAACTCTTCGTTTCATGGTCCCACATGTGCTCGATCAGATTTAAGTCCAGACTGCTTGCTGGCCACGGTAACACTTGAATGTGAGAGTATTCCAGTATAGACTGGGTCGCTTGAGTTATGTGTGCAGGGACATTGTCTTGCATCAGGACGAATCCAGGACCTATTCGTTTTACAAATGGGATTACATGAGGACTGATGACTTCCTCAATGTAACGGTGAGTGGTCACGGAACCCTTATTTATAAAAGTGAGCTCAGTTTTGCCGTGTAAGCTAATCCTACCCTAAATCATTACGTTAGCACCACTGAAACGGTCAACTTCGTGTATGCAAGCTTCCGAAAATCACTCGCCGCGTCGTTTCCACACCCTGATGCGCCGATCGTCATTGAACATTTTTACTTTGCACTTGTTAGAATAACGGTAATAGTTTTATAAAAATGTACCTTTAAGGCGAACGGATACGCCAACTGAAATTTGGACCTGTCTTTGAAGGCCTACTCCTCCCACACGGGTGGTCCAAAAACTGTCATGAAAATATATGATAGGCATTATAGAGTCAAAAATAAATTTTAAGTTTCATAAACTGTTTTTCTATTGTAAGTTTTGACAAAAAAAATCAAAAGTCATCGAAAGTTTCACATGATTAACACAAGAATTCTCTTACTCCTTCCAAACGCCTAAAGCGATTTTAATTATTATTTCACCAAATTATTGGAAATTTAATTTAATTGGAAATTTAAGTTCAAATTTTTTTTTTCGTACATGGCGTCCATGTGAAAAGTATTATTTTGTCCTATTTTGCGCTAGCCGGAGACGCAGTGGTTGTCGTAACAGCCACTTTCCAAGGCACGCTGAAATGAACAGTATTTCAATGTCGTTTCCGTTGATATTTGTACCGACACACATCGAGTTACTTATTTAGCGTGGTCATACGCCTTAAAAATAATCAATATTATTGTTGAAGTTTTACTTGAGTTGAAGTAGGTAGTTACAAAACAAAGACGTTGTGTGGAAGTTGAATAGCTTCTTTTCGATACAAATTAAATAAACAAATTAAACAAAATAAATTAAATTAAATAAGATACAAATTATCTTACCGTTGCTGGTCTCACACCATAAATTATGATATGAATTGTTATGTGTAAATATTACAAACAATGATTACTTTCAATAAGTTAATAAAATAAAGAAGTGTCCACATGGTCACAGTATAATGTTATTCTTCGACTCGTGGAGTGTGGCGTGATGTCGGAACAAAATCGAGTTAGTTTTTAGTCAGTCTTGGTGAGAAAATGGATAGTGATCAAAGAGTGAAAATAATATTACTGGTGATTAAAATATAATTCAGTGTTCAAAGTGATACACACTTGCTTTTGAAATAACTATCGAATGGTTTAGATATCTACGATGTTTCATGGTCGACAAAAAAGTCATAGTGCGGTATAAAGAGAAAAACTGCCGGAATAATAAAAGATGAGTATACGAGTACTTTTGGATAATTTACTTGTTATATTGTGCCTTTCACATCCCACTGATTTAATAATGTGTTTGTTCTTTATTTTAAGTAGAAGTTAATACAAATAATTGAATATAGGTTCGATTCCTATTTTTTTGTATGGCATAGCTGACAGAATAAACATCCCACATAATGATTAATGTTCTCGCTTCATACATTTATTCTTAAACCTGGATTATTCACAAAAGCCGTAGAACGAGAGTAGTAAACACAGATTCTAATTGGAAGGTTCGACTCCTGACATAATACCAAATAAAAAATATCATCTAAAATAATAAATATATCACAGACAACCATAGCGCAATTTAACACACTCGTTGGTGAAAAGCACCATGCCCCACAGATTTATGCCCCAGTCCAAATATTGACGGAAGAACCTTAAACGATTTGCACGTTGAGCCCTGGACAAAGGAATTCGAACAACTCATCGTTTTGAAGTTTGCTGGTCTTCGTGCAATCGATTACTGACACGAGTACCCGTTGTCAACTGTAGGCATATATATAATACTAACTCTATAGGCGATTTTGTAACTTACGAGTCGTTTCTCTGCGTTCTTGGGGCGGGCACTTAACTGCATGTACCGATCCTCGTGAACAGTTGTAATGCGTACTCGACCTGAACCAGGTCTTCTTGCAACACTGTTGGTCTCTTGGAAGCGATTCCATGCATTTGGGATAGCTCTTCGAGAAAAACCCGGGAGCAAACCAAACAGACCGTTAAGAATTTCCTTCTCTTTCCTTCTTGGATCATTGTATCGGTTTGGTTGCAGTAATTGTGTCCATGTCTTCGTAATTGTGGCATTTGAACGTTAAATGTTGTGTAGACAAGATAATTAGACAAAATTACGATAACTTTCAGAACATCGAGACGCTAATCGAAACAAAACTTATAGAAAGATCGAAAAAAAATTACAAGAAAATTACAAATCAATTTTTTGTAAGAGTGGCCAGCATTTGTTTTCAAGCAAAACTTCAAAGAGGTTAAGATACCAAAGAGTTTGTAACATCAACATTTGGCTACTTACCAATTAGTTAATGTTCATTCAATTTCACTAAAAAAGAAAAATAACAAGTTGCCCTTATTTTGTTTTTTTGAGTACTATATATTTTATTTCAATATGTTAATTTCATTTTATTATGTTTGGGAAGCACAGTAATTCTTTAAGCCAGAGGTGAGGGATCTGTCTCTAGTCATTGTTTACTCCGGCTGGCCAACAAAGGCAAGCTGAAGATGAGGAACAGAGCCTACCCCCGGGAGCACGTTCGGGTCCGTGGGGTCGCTACTGCCCAACAGCTCGCCTCAAGCTGCCTTGCGATATGCCATTGCCTTGTTAGACGTGTAAGTTTTGTACACGTTGTCCACCTCTCACGTGGCCGGCTCGGACTTAGGGTGAGACTTTTGAAAGGCTTATTATAAGGTGTTATTATAATTTTGTTTCCTTTACTGTGGTGTGCAAATAAAGTTGTATGGTATTCTAACACAGCGTCAGATCATTTGTTCGCCCGAATTCATTACAATGAGTAAGTTTATTTGTGATGGATTGGTACACGTCCCGTGCTCCCAGTTTACTCAAGTTGAGATTTAGCTCAACTTGAGGTTGAATTCATGATTACTTAATACGGTTGACTAATTACAAGTAATGTTAGAATACGAACCTGAAACTACACGTGTGATTTAAACAAAGCTTTCTCGAGCAATCTAGAATTTGGCATAAATTATGTCTAAGTATATAATAGACGAAATTGTGTATTATATATATTTTTGGAAAAATGTCACCGATGTCGATACGATACACCGATACGAGCAAGCTATTGTAAATTTTAAATTTTATTGCAAGAAAACAACGAAAATTTTGCGTTTTTATTTTCCAATTTTAACCCAACGTTTAATCAGTCCTCAAAATGAATTAATAAAACATACACATCACACTGTGATATTAAAACAATTTATGAAAAATGAAACAATGCCTTAGCAAGTTAGCGACCACCTCAATAGCTAAAATTATTATTGACCAAATATTTAATCGGAAAAAATAGCTTATTCAAATTTTAATTGAAGTGAAGTGAAGCCATGATATCGTCTGATATGTGGCCGATATAAAGGCCGATACCGATATATCGGCAAAAGCTCCGATACGCTGATATCCGATATTGTATCGGCATCGGCTGCAACCCTAATATATATACATATGTATATGTCTTTCAGAGAAACTTGTGAAACGAAACCATTTCAAAATAAAATTAAGCATCTCATAAAAATTTATTTTTCTCAGACTGGAAATTTTGTTAAGTTTATTCTTGGCAATTTTTCTATTGCAAAGAGAACAGTGGATAAACAGACAAAAATTATGATGGGAAATTGCTAAATTATTGGAATGGAAATAGCTAAAGCAAATAGAATGACTGATTTTCAGGGTAAGATCATCAAATGTGTAAAAAATAAATACCAATTCGCGATTCAACACCCTGTCAAATTTATTAACTTATGAGAGTTCCGCCTAAAGACGGTTAAGTTAGTCCGTCCGTCAGTGATGACGCGGGCTGGCCAAATTTAAACATGAATGAGGCGGTCAGCGTTAAAGTTGCCTAGATTGTGTCTAAGGCCACTTTAGCGCTGACCACCTCAATATAGGTGATCTCATAACCTCCAAACTTAGCTTGCAGGTGAAACTAAACGAATAAAAACAGTTCCGATTTCAATAATCACTTTTAAACGTTACCAAGACCGTAATAAAAGACATAAACCGCCTTATTTATTGCATTTTCTTTTATTGCGTAAACGTAAAAGAGCTACAGGAGATATTATTTATCGTACCGTATTATCGTTTATAATATTTGACCCATGTCTATAGTACCGATGTTATTCTCGGATAGGATCTGCAGTAAATCACATTTAGATGTTTCATTCATTTGTTCTGCATCCATTTTTCAAAATGGTAACGCATCGGTTGTGTACAAAGGCACAAGATATATTGGTATGACATGTTTTTCTATGGACATGGATTTCGTTATTACAGATTAAGGGTCGATTGCGCTAAACATGCTCTCTCGTTTGGAGAATTTAGCTTATTAAAACAAAATATTTTCGAGTCATAAAATTTTTGTAAGTAGTTAAGAAGTTGAACTACATTATAATTTTTCAGATCTGACACAAGTATCACAATTAACTCTTGAACTCTACCGGGGGAACTTCTGGTTAACCTCACGCCATTTTTAAGTTGGTTTTCTTCCGAAACCAATGCACTGAGTTGTCTAGCGCAGCGTTTCTTAACCTTTTTTGTCCACGGACCCCTTAGGAAATCAAGCACAATTTTAAGACCCCTTTAATAAAAATGCAGCAATAAATTTCTGACCATTTATTTTAGTTCTACAAATTACAAAAATGTATAATTTTTCATATAAAATACGATAATGAGAAGGTTGGTCCTGCTCTTTTGCAACTAAATTATTTGAGTTTATATTACTACTGAGTTGTAGTTTCAAATCAAATTCCACTTTTAATCAATTTCTGTATGTATTTTTAGTATACACAAGAGCAGAGAATGCCTTTTCACAGAGGTATGTCGTTGAGAAAACCAGTAAATGTCTCAGTCCATAGATTAGGCTGCGGTCCCCCATACATATGCTCGGGGACCCCCAGGGGTCCGCGGACCACAGTTTAAGAAACGCTGGTCTAGCGTACTGTCTTGCGTAATCGGGTCAGTAGTGCGTAGGTCACGTGCAGGTGGCAGGTGCTGACTTCTTCACATCACTTTTTGGGTACTCTTGTAGTTCTTTGTTCCTGGCTATCTTTGTTCCCGGATATAACAATAAAAAAACCCAGGTATTAAACTCAATTTCAGAAGTCTCCAGGTCTGGACTCTGTCCCTGGTTATCATACAGAAAGCCAAGAAACATCTGCATCAGTGACCTCGCCACAATGGTCAGACGCATCAAGTACAGACCGAGGCAACCAACTTGAACAATAAAGCAGCGTAGTGGGGCAAAGCTGGCGCACGAATTTCGGCTTTCGGTCTACCATATAGAGACTACATGCAATTCCCCCACTACACCGCTTTTTTGTTTAAGTTGTTTGCCCAGGTCTTTAATGTGTCCTAATTGCATTAAATAATATTGTGAATGATTAATTTGTTAGGGCGTACCAAGTGTGACCTGTGACTTGCATTTCACAGTTTACACATGAAACACCTCTGACACCTGCTCAGGAATTCATGTCATGAACTGTGAACTTTGAAATGCAAGTCACAGTCAACACACTTAGTACACCCGCTTTACACCGAAGATTATTAGGTCCCAAACGTGATGGGTAATCGCCGTACCAGCCCAATACGAGGTCTAGGTTATGAAAGGAGTTCTGTAACTCGAACCCAAATATCAATTAATTCGAGTTTGAGTAATCACTGCTTCGGCGCATAGTATTGCATGACTGAAATTAATCAATAACGTAAAGTGTTTTGCAAGCGTTACGTTTTACCGCAACAGGCACAAGTAACCCGACAACGCATCCGGTCTCATCCGTACTCTGTGTAAGCAGCAGGTCAAGACCGGATAGCCCTGAACAGAAGCAAGCGCTGCTCCTTTGCCGTGCCGTCAGACACAACGATATGACTGACTCAACTAAGTGTTGTTGGACCTGTCAGAAAAGCTTGCTACCTCATCATTATTGAAGGAGGTACTTCAGCTGAACGCGCGCTCACCTCGCTACATCAAAATGCACGTATATAACAACGTCAAGCCCTGTTCCATTGTTGTCTAATGCACCTTGCGGCTTTTAACAACGCCGATGCGGACAGGTGACCCGGATACCCTCTAACGTCGGAAAATGGACCAATAGCAAAGCTCGCATGCTTTTCAAAGCACGCAGACCACACACATATTTATGACCACCGCGGGGATTGAACCTACCACATCTGGGTTATCAAGCAAGGGCTCCACCATTTGGCCACAGAGGCGGTTATGTTATATTCATTTCAGATAAATATAAATTTGCTTCGAGTCTACTTGCATTTTGCCCGCGGAATTTGTGTCGATTCGGTGTTATTATCTTATTTGACAGGACTATATTTAATTAAGTGTTCTGTATTTTTCTTTCTGTATCATAAAAACAAAGACAGGACGCTCAAAATAAGGTTAGTCCTGTCAAATAAATTAAGTTGTGTTGCGCCGAATCGACACCATTGCCATCTTTGCCTCGTTTTCGGCTTGGCGGTTGACATCTTTTATAGCATAATATGTTGACCAGGGTCACTACGATGATAATAAAGAAAACCGCATCCAAATCCGTTTATTGATTCTCTAGTGCAAACAGTGCATACATACAGACAAACAAAAAAAAAAGTTTTGATCTCAATGTTACCCATTTCAATTAAAATTTCGCTAAAATATTTAATATACAGACACGACTCTTTTGCTACTTTTTTATGGGTTCTTATAAACTGCCACTAGCCATAAAAAAATACAAAAATAAGCATCAAAATCACCAAGTTAGCATCAAAAATAATATCTTGAAACCTAACCTAACCTAACCTAACCTAGTTAATGTCAACTTAGTAATTTAGATGCTCATTTAGTATTTTTTAGATGGTTAACCTATTATTATTCCTTTTTTATTAGTGTGGGTATACAGGTACATAGTAGAATAGTACCCCGTGGTAAGAATAACGTGCCATAAAAACACGGTAGGGGGTTTTAGAGTAAAATAGGAACCACGAAACTGTGCAGTAACATTAAAACACAGACCGGGTAGCATCTGACTTTGTCTTCGGGAAGGTCGCACAACATCGTTTAGTGAGACGTTTTCATTAACTTTGCCTGTAGCGAGAGCGGCCGTGTTTTTCATCTCAACTAAATTCTTAGTTCCAGCCTGAGCATGGCTTTGTCTCGTTCTATCTGATCATGTAGGTTTACTTCATACTGTAAGGTGTGATATCTTAATGGAACTTCATTCTAATGTTGAGTTAGGAATGATTTTGTTTTCTCGACAATTTTATTTTTGGCTTTATCTCCGAAAGTAGTTGTCAAAATCTAATGCAGTTTTCTTTTTCTAAAACTAGACGATAAAAAATAAAAAAGAGAAAGTTTGTGGAAAGGAAGTTTTGGTTATATATTATATACTATATATATGACTATTCAAATTATAGAAAAATATAAAGAAAAATAAAAAACGATAAAAAATAAATACAACCTACCTAATTATTATTAGAGTGCATTACTTACTAGAAATCAATCAGAAACAAATTTAAAAGCACAAATGTTTTTGAAAAAGGGCGCATCATGTAAGCAGGAGGTCGCAGGTTCAAATCCTGGCCCGAGTTATATTTTCAAAAATATTTGTGCTTTTTTAAATTTGTTTCTGATTGATTTCTAGTTGTTTATGCACTCTAATAATAATTACAGTATTCAAAGTGATGGATTTCGCAATAAAATACATATAATCATATTTAATGAGAACTGTGAATTTCTTAATGAGAACTGTGTCTGATGCAACAGGTATTGTAGTCACGACAGCGTCTTCTGTTCAGAATGAGCAAGGCGTGAAATCACATAACGCCCTCGTGAGCGTTCAGTATGTGCATTACTAGCTGGTATACCAAATAGTTACAAAAAATCGGTGTACAGATATGGTTGAAAAATTCGTCGTTCCAGATATGAACCTCGGTAACGCACCTGTCATGTAAGCAGGAGGTCGCAGGTTCAAATCCTAGCCCGAGGATTTTTTTCAATATTTGTGCTTTTAAATTTGTTTCTGATTGATTTCTAGTTGGTAATGCACTCTAATCATAATAAGAGTATTCAAAGCGATAGATTTCACGATAAAAAACATATAACAACTCTACCTGCTTCTTTTATACATTTATTTTTCTAATATTTGACCTCGGCACCCAATTTGTTTTCAATTATTTTTTCAGCGAAGCCGACAAACCTGCGCTGCCTTTGTACTGAACCTTTATTACATTAAAAATTTCGGTTTATAATTAAACTTTGTGAAGTTGTATTTAATTAAATACTTAATACATATTTTCATAACCTTTTTCCGCGGTTTGACCGGAGCGAATGTAATAAAGCTCATGTAAATAGAGTCCCGTCAATGCCGTTTAAAATACAAATTTTATTCCACGTAAGTTATACTTGACCAACTTAACTCGATACTTACGATGCATTAAACATTTTGTATTCAAAGGGTCTGATTAGGTTGGTCCCTAATAACTTCCACAATAATTATATATAAGAAATTTTCAGAATTTTTCCTTTCTGTACGCTTAATGAAATTAATGACCTATTTTTTGCCCTATTTCAAGTTTCTAGGTCACCTTGAAGTGATTTAGGTTTTATATGAGTGTCAACTTTACCTTGTCAAGTTCACTTGTATGTGTTTTAATAGGCTGTATCAATCCTTTTTTAGTTACGTGTTATTCATGATTTACGTATAAAAACATAATAAAAATGAAAGAGTAAAGACTTATTTGTCGTTTTATTTTTTTATAATCCATCATTCTGTCTCTCAGGATCTCTGTCAAAAATTTTCATATACATAATTATTTACAAGACTGATGTCGAACCATGGTTCGAAATATGTCTCTCTAAATGTGTTTTTTTAATATATATATAAATGTATAAAAATATACTGACAGACGAAATATTTCAAATTTATTAGGTACGTTTTGGCCCGCGGTCAGTTGGTTATGGCAACATAACACCCGCTGGAGGAAAAAATCGGGACATAGAGTATAGGAACAACGACATAGGTCAGTGCTTAAGGGGCAGGTAGTCGCCAACGACATTGAGTCGATCTCTGTTGGTACAAAAACTACATATTTTGAAATAACGTTCATATCAGCGCGCACTGCATTCGTCGCTGGGTCTCCGGACAGCGCAAAATAGGAGAAAATAACACATTTTACATGGACGCGATGGATAATCGTTTATGGAAAATTCCATAAACGAAGTTTCTGAGCAATATTTTCCTTGTATTTTAGTGCAAGAACAAATACCTACCATTAGTGGTTCCAAAGAAATAACCAGTTTTATTTAAATATATTCTAAAAACACCTTGACTTTAAACAATATTTTCATGCTGTTTCTCATACGCGAGAATAATTTCCTTAAATAAACCAAAGAAATTAATATTTGAGAAAACTTATTTGTTTTTCATTTAGTTTATATTATGTGTATTTATATATTTCTATAAAAAACACGTTTATTATATACATATTTCGACTTCTTGTCGGCATCAGTGGAACTTAAGAATAAAAATTATATTATATACTAAAATAGTTAAACATCATAAAATGGCAGAATCACATTCCTTAAATAAAGTTATTAATTGTAGATAAAATAACAATATATAAATAAAATAAATAAAAATTGTTTTATTCAATTACCATCAATATTTCTTTTTAGTAAACTAAACCTTATATCTAGCTATGCTTAACAACTTGATATTTAAAAAAAACATTAGGGTAACTGAAAAGGACCAAACTCAACTACGAGTTGTCAGTTAGACAACTGCAGCTGATTTTCAGTTTGGGCCTTTTTACAAAGTGTTAATATTATGAAATCTTTTTCATAATAATAAAACATACCGTTTAAAAGAAAATAACTTTATCAATAAAGTCACTTTCGAATGACGCTGAGAAGGATTTCCGGCATTATAATTTCATAGCTGATTTCTTACATTGTAATAGAGTGTTAAGTATTTTCTTAATATGAACCTATGATATATATCCTATATGATATACCAAACAAAAAATAGGCATGATCTGTTTGGAAAGAGTTCTACAATCAGCTCTAAGTGAGAGGGTGGCGCGTTTCGAGAGAGAAAAGATAAATTTCGTCAGCCCGCGATCATTACTGAAATGCTCATCGTTCACGAATGCTGTTGCAATTTTTATTTACTCTTCCTTTCTTTGAGGGATCAAAACCAGTATGAAAAATAAAAAAACCTCGAATATAAGAAAGTTTTTGTATTTCAGATGAGTAGTTGTGATTAATAGTCTATTCAAATAAGTAGAGAATATTTTAAAATATTTATAAAAATCAACATAGTAGTGGCGCGGGCTAACTATGGTAGACGGGTGAAATGGACTGTATGATTGATTGACACGTTCGTGACACAGAGGGAAAGACTAATTGAACGATTTTAATAAATGGCACAAGAGAAAATCGTTCGGTGAAGAAAGGAATGCACAATACTTATTCGTGGAGCTGTTGATGTGAGCTTGCACGTGGACGGATGCCGGCTGGCAAGTCAGCTAGTCGTGGTCTTCCACTGAACCATGGAATCCACCAAAAATTACACTGGGCACAAGGGTTCTGAAGAGAGATTAGAGGCACAATTTCTGTATATTCTTCGATTTATAATAATATTTTTTCAATGCAAGTGCTCGTAAAGGCCCACTTTTTATGCATCAAAACCGAACAAAAAGTCGATTAGTTTGCCCTAGGGCTTTATTATTATTATTATTTTTATTTATTTACCAGAAGTTGGCTAACCTGCAAGCTTTTCTGTGTACCATAAATGTTATACTTTTTTTCCGCTTTTTAACGGCTCTAGATACAGTCCTTTTGAGCCAATCATAATTTAAAGTTCACAAGATTATATTTTTTTTATTTCCTCACACTATGCAATGAAAAACGTAGTATGATACTTAGGCGTAAGAGCAATAAATTACTCGGTTACGTTTAAAACTCACTACGCTCGTGTTTTAAAACGTCCTCGTAGTTTATTCCTTTTCGCCCTTGTAGCATAAACTACTATTAACCACACAACAATTGATGATTTGCGACCCGAAAACTACTATATTTCACCGCGAGGTGTCGCGGCCTGGCGTCGGCGAAAAGCAGACACTGTCTCGCTCTTGCATGCTAATAAGGTATGTGCAGGAGGGAAATGGGTACAGGAAAGAGCAGATATGTCAATCAACTAATTGTCCTTACTAAAATAAATAAATGCGTTTTGTCAATGGCGGCAGATTTAAATGTGATAATCAGCGCAACCACATAGTTCTTTTTAAATGGCGGTTGTGATGTTATCTCAGTCAAACCTGCCTTTCCTTTAAACAACATAAATAAACACAAATTAACAATACCGCTTTGCCTCGGTTTTGCTTAGATACGCGGAGCAAGGATTTTTATGCAAATAATATATACCAGGACGTGAACTCTTTAATAATATTTATGAGAGCTCGTTTTGTATAATCAACTATCATATGTTAGTCAAAGATTTCAAAAAGTAAAGATAGGCCCTTACCGTAGTATGAGAGCACCAAAATGTTTTCACCTTTAAATGGGTGACGCTCACACGTTTGGAATCAGTGCTCATCTGAAGACAGTGATATTTTTACGAGAAAAGGGGTCTCAATAAAACGTCGCGTCGTGTGCATTTTCAAAGTGCACTAACATTTCAATAAATACGAATAAAGCCAAAAGTAAGACATTTCACATTCAAAACACATTCAAAAACAATGCAATAGATTTTAGGGGCCAAGGCTCATCTAAACTTTTTTGAAATCTTTGATTTTAGTCACAATTTTGACCCAAATAATGTTTAGTAAAATGTAGTATGTAATAATTGGGACAAACATTTCTTCAGCTGATAATTTTATAACTAATCGAAAGCTTGTGTTCGATGTTAATGAGGACGCAGAGGGCAAAAGTAAAATTTTGAAATAGATACTTCTTTGTTCGAATTTCGTATGTTACTTCTAGAACGACATTTTTAACGAAGGATAATTGGATTTCTCAAATTCAAATTCAATTTTAAATAGTTTATTTTGCAAAGTAGGTATATATTTGTATATATTTATATTTATATAATTTATTATAATACACTTTTTACAAGCCAAATTTAATCTTATAAAAGATATGTAATAAAATAATAAATTAAATGTACATGTGCAGTAAGTGCAGTGCAGTGCGCGCTCGATGATGCACGCGCCTCACTGTTTACCGCTCTGAATTAATATATTCACGTACTGCCGCGGCCGCTTGCGCGTCCGTGACACGACCGACATCATGAGTGGACAACTCGTGCCCAACGAAGTCCTGGCGTTCCTGCAGTACCAGCTGGACGTGATGGACGAAGTTAGTATTGCGCAGATCTGCAAGACTAACTTCACGGAAGAAGAGATTCGAACTGCGAAATCTCTATTGTACGCGTCGCTGAACATCTCCGACCAGATGCCGTCTCGCAGGAGGGATGAAAAGGGAGAGAAAAGCCTTCAGGACATCGTGAAGGTGCTGAAGGAAAAGGATCCCGACGATGTGCCGACCTTTGTGGCGAAGGACCTACGCAAACTTCCGCCGGTTACCTTCGACCACATTGACGTGACCCGGCTATTGAGGGACATAACATCCCTTCGATCCAGTCTAACTCAATTGGAGCTGAAGTTCGAAGCCTCACAAACCACCATCAGTGAGCTGCGTGTCGAAGTCAATGCATTGCGCAAGACGACATCGGTATGTAGGTCACCTGTGGCTTCGAACGTCAACACCCGACGTGGAGCGTACTGCGTAAGCGATAGTTCGGAGTCAGCAAATTCACCGGCCGCCGACTCCTTCGCCCCGCATCCCGCGCTCCCTGCTCGACCCGTGCCGCCCCCCGCGCCTCACTTTGCGGTGACGACACCGGTGTCTGTATCCACCCCAAACGGGTACGCTGCTGCTGCCGCCAGCAAATCTCCCGACAAGCGGCAAACCAAAACATTCGCCGAGAGGGAGCCAGACAAGAGTCGCCGTGAGCCCCTTCGCAGTATGGTACCCCAGGACCCTTATCCTGGTCAGGTCGTTGAGAAGGGCTTCATCTTGGTAGAGAAGAAGAAGAGGATGCCCCATCGACGTAACCAGTGCGGAACTGCGCCGACTGGACCGGACAACTTGCTGCGTCCTGCACTACCTTCGACGCTGTTGTACGTGTCCCGACTGAACTTCACCACCCAGCCAGCTGATTTGGTGAAGTACATTAAGAAAAAAACAAACCTCGTTTTGATAGTGGAGAAGCTGCATTCGCGCAACAACGTGAGTTTCAACTCATTTGTTGTGCGAGTACCTACTACGATCCTCGCTCTGGTCACGAAGGAAGACTTCTGGCCGAAGGGTGTCGTATTTCGGCGATTCCGTGGAAGGTTAGCTGACACCCCCCCACTTCCACAAGCGCGCAGCACTTCGCCAGTCAGGAAGTGTTAATTAATTAGTGTTATATTATGTATGTTAGTCTGTAAGGTATTTATTTACTATGGGCCCTTGTCATTGTATTTTATATTTTGTCATGTGTTGCCTGAAATAAAGAATTATTATTATTATTATTATTATTATTATTAAAGGTTTATTTAATTTATGTAGCAATATACAAGGTGAATTTGTGAACATCGTCCAAGTTCATACTTAAGCCTTGGTAAGTGATCAGCATCATGAAACAATAACGGTTTTTGTTAAAAACATAAAATGAAATTTCGACTCTCCATAGTGATTCACTCAGGACTGGGAGTGAATTATATGGGAAGTCGAAATTTCATTATGCGAATATTACAATTTTTTTTACCGATTTATGATGCTGATCACTTACCAAGCCTCCAGTATGAATTTGGACGATGATCAAAAAGTCACTTTGTATATACGATTAAAATGATAGGTAAAATATATATATAATACATGGTGAAATCCAATCAACCGCCCGAACCCATACCGGAGACCCGGCCAGGGGTTCGTTTCTTAAGAATTATCCACCTTTTTTAGCAACTCAACCACAACCCGCTGGTATTTTTCCACGGAGTAACTTTTTGAATAAAATTAAGTTACTCGCGGTATAGTATATAGTGCAAAGAGATAACGCATAGTCTTATACGGGTTCCGTGTTGCAACTTACTCGAAAATATCAAAGTCACAGGCCCAAGACAAACCCTACCTAGGTAGCATTCCGAAACGCCTTGTGTTGTCCGATGAAGTAGAAGATATTACTATCTGTCAGAGCTGTAGCTCAATGCAGGGGCTCTACCGCGTAATTCTCATTTGTATCAACTTCAAGCAAATGCATGCGAAATTCAACGCGTGCAAAAGAGATGGCATGTTAGGCGGGCGTCGTCGCAGGCACGTCAAATTTCAATCTCAATTTGATGTTGATGAAATTGAGAATTACGCGGTAGACCCGCTGGTTCCAAAACCCCAACTGATATCGTTTTGGAACGATCAAACCCGAGCAACTTTTTCTACTGACACGAACACTATTTTGCTTTGCGAAAATTGCCGGAAATATATTACTCCTGTCAAAAGCATGATTTTAGACATGATATGATTTTAATACGTTTACATGGATATTAAAAATTACAAAACATGAACTGAAGAGTGTTAAACATTTGAATCCATCATCATCGCATGTCAATCTATTCCTATTTTCTCGCCTAGAACGATATTTTATGCCGCGCTATTTGAATTTGTTTGTTGTTATTTCCTACGTACGAGTCTGATACTTGATTATCGGTAAGTTTTCTCTGTAATTATAAAACCTGTAGATAAAAACTCATCATTTATTTAAACATTTTCGCCTTCTGGCCAAACTTTTCTTTTGACATATTACTCTGTCCGTTCTGAATCTCACCAAAGTTAGTCCGAAGACTATTCCATTAAGGGGCTGCACTATGCTAAAATTCAGTCCTGCTCTAACGCTTTTGTTTTTTAACTGTCTATCCTGCTTTAATCAGATGCCGCGCACGCAAAACTTCAGTTATTTTGAAATTGCGGCTACATTAGGATATTAATTATAATTTTTTTTGTTATAAATAATTTTTTTTCTAGTTAGTATCTGCGTGTATTGGTTTCGTTTTGAAATATGAAAACTAAATTTCCTTTTTTAAAATCGCTTTTTTCGGGAAATTCATGCTTTTTTAAAAGTAATATAATTAAAAGAAGATCGAAAGTATGTTTATTTATAAAGTGTAATTAATGATTGTCTTGAGTCAAAATACACGCCATATTTTTTTCAAATATTTACCATCTCCATTGACAGAACTGAATCCAATGCAAAACTGATGTTTAGCATTATGGAGCCCCTTAAGACCGGTTCTAAAACGTCATCCGACTAGAATTGTTTGGTGATAGGGGTTTGGTTTTGGAACGCTACCCTTATACATGACCAGCAAGATTGGCCGGGTTACACAATATTTTTTAATATTTATTTATTTACTGGCTGTAGTTGAATTAACATATTTAAGAAATTGATACTTGTCGTTGTTGGTTCTTGATGGAACATTTGAAACATCTTGTCAATAAAACACATTCTTGGTAACTGTTCCACTTTATATCTATATTACACTAGCGACCGGTTTCGTTATAATAACATCGTCAGAATCGAAAGAACTGTTTGTACATTGCACGTAATTGGCCGGTGCAAGCAGCCGAAGCAGCCTGGTAAGCAACTCGGGACATTCGATTTCTCCTCTCAAAATTTTAGTGCGAAAACTGACTCACAACTACTACACCTAGATTCCATGAAGTAGGGTCGTTGAAGTATTTTTGTTAATGAAAATAGATTATCCATTTTATTTCATCGATGAGTCTGTAACGTCTTAGACCTTCATTCAAATAGTTATCTATATAATTTTTTTTATTTTTCCTCGCCCGTCTTCAGATACATTGTTTGTTGAATAAGCTGAGTTACAATTTCAAATAACAGTTAGACGGCTTGCAACTTATCAGCGGGGTGAAGAGAGGGGAAGGAACACAGGGGGGTCGCAGGCGCAAGGGACAGGTAGAATTTCTGACGAGAGGGCAGTTTGGATTCGGGCACGGGGCGAGAGACCCGCTTTCAAGGAATTGAGTCGGGACAATACGCGCGCGGAACGAACGACGTAAATTCGGAGAATTGAGTCGAGACGACACGCGGTCGATCCTCAATTTTCACGAAAACGTAATGAGTCAAAATAGTGACGTGTGTTGATTTTATGTGTTACAAATTCCAAACGGTACGCGAGAGTGAAAGTGTGAACTTTAAAGGACAAAAACTATAAATTGTGAACAAAGGACAGAGGGTGGAGTTCATTTACCGGGCTATGGAGATCTACCGAAGCACAGAGGATACAGATAAGTGGTTTTAATTTCGGAATCGTTCAATTTGGAATCCCATGAATATTAGCTTTATTTATTTAATTTTCCGTGCTTTTCGGTTAGGGGGGGAGATTAATTTGTTAGGTAAATAATTAATATATTCATATAATTATAGTGTATCGCTAAATTACCATAAGAAATGAGCGTAAATCAACCGAGCGTAGATTATTTTATAGATACCTATAACGGAATTAAATACGTGATACATAGGCGGGTTGAGAATTCAATTTTTGAACGTTATTTTAATTATTACAATTTAAAATGAATTGTCAATAGGAGCGCGTTAATGTTAGTATGTAATTATGAACATTAAAATACATTAGGTAAATAAAGTAGTAAAATTTAGGTATATGTTTGCTTTAAAATGCGTTTGGTCATGGGGTTTTAAGGGGCACGTCACCGGACGTTTTAAGTTGATATTGTTTTTTTTTTGTGTTTTTATAAATACTGTTGGTATTTAAATTATTCTAGGTATTAGATTGAGTCATAACCTAGTATAATTCTACAAATAAGTCTCGGCAGAAGCTTTAGGTTCATAGTTGGTTGGATAAATAAGATATGTTTTGTTTATAAATTCAAAACATACAATAATAGCTGATATTTAGCGGATTGCTGAGTTGGGTTAGGAAAAGCACTTTTAATGATCTAATTAAACTTTAGTATTGAGTGAATTTGATTCCAATAAATTGAATGATTTTTCTTTTGATGAAATCTGGATAAAATATTACTGTTAAACTAAATAACATTATATTTGGAAATAATTCATCAGAGTTATTTTTGAAGAGATTGTTTTGTGTGTTCTTTTACAGGAATTAAATATGTGATTCTATTGCAATACTTAAATTTTATTTAAAATACAGATATACACACTGGTGATGGTTTATTTACTCAATAAATAGGAAATTTGAGTAAATCATAGGGAAATTAAACTGCCTTAAAGAACTAATGATTTATTTGTCTTTTGACGTGAGAATAAATCATAAGTCAACTAAAAATTATTGATAGGTAGATAATAAGCAATTATATATTTTTCGACTACTATAGCTAGTAGATGGAAGTCTACTAAATATTTTAGAATAAGTAAACATAACACAATTTCACAGTAAAACTTCATTCTTATAGTTTGAGAACCCATGTAGGGGTTCTTCGTGTATTTTATAAGTGGTAGGAAGGGCAAGATTGAAGGTTTATTTGTGAAAACTTTTACTGAAATTTTACAATTAAAATACTAAGTAATTTTATTTAGAAGTATAGTATTGCAATAGAATTACAAGGGGGTCTAGGAAAATTAGATAACTGTACTTGTGTTAGACTTCAAATAAATTTAAGTAAATTATTATAGACTGTAGAACAAGTCTATTTTCCACGAGCCGACTGTAGAGAAAATTCGGTAGAATTTTTTCTAGAGCCTAGAATTTTGCACAATGTGGGGTTGGCAATTTTCTTTAGATGGTGGCTTGTTTAATTTTGAATTAAAATTTTAATAAATGTTACAGTACAGTTCGCGAACAGTAAATTAACATTGAAATTGTTAAACAATTAGTAAAAGTAATTATTCGTAAATTGACATTGAGAATTAAGGCAGGACAGACTGAATCTCGAAAACTATAAAACAATCACAATACACCGTCGTACACAAACCATTATATATCTATTGATAGGGAATTATTAGAGAATTCAGCTGTTGTGACTTATATCTCAATGAAATTCATTATTTCTGAAATTAATCAATTGTTTTTCTTTGGTAAACCGTGTGCCGGAACGCTCCATTTTGAAATTTAATTGCTTGCTCATACCTTTGCATCCACAAGAAAAAATACTGCTTTCATGCTTATGCAGGAGACATTGATGGACAAAGCCAAAGAAAAGTGGAAATAATGACGCGATAATATAACAATATTTTAAAAATAAATAATTAAAATTTTATTTAAATTTTCGTAAATTTGTAGAAATTGGGAAATTGGGAAAATTATAATAAGTCATCGAGATTATGTCTAGAGTTTCCCGCAATTACAAAAGGTAATGTTCATATTTATTGTTATTAATAGAAATCAAGGTTATGTGATGACCACGCCGTCGCTGTCGATAATAGCAATTATCTCTTGGATAAAATGTGGAATTTCGATTATTCCGCCAAATGACAGTTCGAGTTAGTAAATTGGTTATACTGAAAATAAGGGTTTCGATTATCCTTACAGAAATTACATGCAACTTGCTACCAAAAAATGGAATTTCGATTATTCCATACCATATAGTTATAAAACACGGTAATATGTATGTAAGTATGTAAATAGGTACTAATATAATTTTCATTTCCTGCATGAATCCTAATTTCAGCAGCGGGAGACTCTAGACACGCCCAGATCCTGAAATTATGTTATTATAAGCATTTTAATACTCACATGGTTCTATATTAATATCGTTGTACTATTATTAATAAAAATGAGATTAATTAATATAAGAACCATTAGAGTAAAAATTACAATTAGATTTGAATGATAAATGTAGCCAATAAACCAGAATTATAATTGAAAGAATATCATTCAAGTCTTAAGTTATTTTAATTGTACTGCTTGGCGAAATTTATTTATAATTTATACTAAACTAAATTGTGTTAATTCTATTCCTGTATGTTTTATATTATAGGGAACATATTTCATTATTTTGAATGAGTTACTAGATTCAAGTACTCATCTAAATTCCAGTAAATAAATATTGCAGTGAATTCATTGCTAGAGTAAATATTATTAGGCGATTTGACTTCGTGAAAATTTTACGAAAACAAAAATGTGAGTCTCTGCGAAGAATAGACCTGGATTTTGGTCCAATCGAGTTTTATTTCTTTTATCGTTAATCAGGATCTGATTCTAAAAGTACTTTTAATATTATACATATATTAATATGTTTTATAGGAATTTTCAATTTATTCCTTGGCTTTTTTTTATATAATTCTTTAAAACAGGATGGTTGGTATTAATTCTAAATTGGATTGTTATGTAGAAACGTACAGGTGTTGAAGGAGACAAGCCTTTTTATTTTCATTACAATTAAAACTGACAAAAGCACTCCATCGCTCAGGCAATTGAATGCTTTGAGTACTCCGGTATCGAAAGCAGTTAATCATAAATAATAATTAGAGAGATTGGCCTGGCTTGTTTTTCAAATATATTTAAATGGGGACGATGGCGATTCATCATTGAAATACTTCAGACTTATTTAACAGAACTTAGTGATTTAGAATTTGTCGAAATACTTAGTATACTAAGGTAGATACACCCAAAAGGGGTTTCATATTAAATTGAATAAATATCTAAAATGTACAAGTACTTAATGAGTCGAGCTTGCTTGTTTTTCGATTATGTTGTATTTTTCGGAAAGTCTCAGCACTTGTTGAAGATGGTTAATACCCCGTATAAACCACTTCGCCGTAAAGTGTAGCATGGTGGGAGGACTGGTCAGGCAGGCCTGTTCTCAATATGTTTAAATGAAGATGTTATTGATCTTTCATTTGAACATATCGTACTTAATTTAACAATCCTTATGTTTATTTTGTCGAAATACTTAGTATACTAAAGTAGATACACCCAAAAGGGGTTTCATATTAAATTGAATAAATATCTAAAATGTACAAGTACTTAATGAGTCGAGCTTGCTTGTTTTCCAATTATGTTGTATTTTTCGGAAAGTCTCAGCACTTGTTGAAGATGGTTAATACCCCGTATAAACCACTTCGCCGTAAAGTGTAGCATGGTTGGGGGACTGGTCAGGCCTGTTCTCAATATGTTTAAATGAAGATGTTATAGGTCTTTCATTTGAACATATCGTACTTAAATTAACAATCCTTATGTTTATTTTGTCGAAATACTTAGTATACTAAAGCAGATTAACTCAATATGGGTATCATTTTAAATTGAATAGTTACATGAAATGAACAAGTACTTAAAGAGTCAAGCTTGTTTATTTTCCAATACATTCTAAAGCTGATTCGTTCGGTTATTTGAATGTTTCATATTTTGCGAAGGTTCCTGTAGCCTGGGGCAGATTCAGGTACTCTGTTACTATGATCGCCTCGTCGTAGAATATATAGTTGAGGGATTAGCCAGGCTTAGTTTTTAATATATTTAAGTGAAAACGACGTTGATCTTTCATTTAAATATAATCTACTCATTCTACAATTTTTGTGATTTTACCTTGTCAAGGTATTGAGTATGCTTAGGCAGATAAACTCAATGTGGATATTACATTAATAAAGTCTTCAAAGTAGTTTCAGAAAGCATGGGAGATATCATTTTGGTTTTGGGAGTTTATTGTACTCGGCTCTCACACTGAGGGAGGAAGTCGCAAACCAGACATAAGGTGACGACTACTGGAATTGGCGGGGAGGGGCTAATTTGCTTGCGGTAGTCGCAACCCTCAAAACAAACAGTTCTTTTCAGGACTAAACCACCCTTAAAAGTTTCTCTGTTTCTTCGACAACGTCACACCAATTCTTTTCAGCAAATGAATACAACCTTGGATTGCTACGGTACAACAACACCGGGATATTCCTTCCTAGATGATTATGGCCAATACAACAAAATTACTCCTGACTGTCCGAGCTGGTCTTGGTTATAAACTTTTATAAGATTGAGAAAGGCTGAGATCGTTACAAGTCGATCAACCAGTAGAATTCGTCGACTAGTAGATGTGTCGTTACTAAAAAAAGAAAAAAAACTTGAAATAAATTTCGTAGGAATATAGTACCGGGGAACTAAAACTGTTACTTTTTTGCATGTTACATACCTCCGTAGTCCCTTTTGGCAAAATTGAAATTATAATCAAATGAAATTTCCCTTTGCCAAGCTTAGGGCTGGATAATCATGACAATTTTCAAACAATTAAAGAATTTATTTACGTTAGTTTAATATGCACGAAAGGAATTTCTAATTAGTCTGCATTTTTTAATATTCACGACCTAAGCGCTGACCTTGCGCGCAATTTGTCACAAACTTACATGAAAAAAATCAAAACGATGACGAATGAAATTAAAGTAATCGATTTTTCTCGCAATTTAGTCAGTCCATCTTTCGCGCTCAAATTATTTAAATCATTTAAACAATAAAAAATTGCTTTTTTCTTCTACCTTTATCAAAATGTTCCATTCAATACTCGAAATTAGTTTTGAAAATCGAACTTACCAGGCCCCGTTGTGGAATGACTATCATATCAGGTCAGTTTGAAATATCGTATTGAAATTTCATTTATTGCAAAATTAGGTTCTTTTTGACGTTTGTCTTCGTTTCATACTAAATTAACTTCTTTTTTACGTCCTTAGATCGAAGTTCCCTGCGTTCCAATTCACGACATAATCGATTATATCGCGTCTGACACTCTTTTTTCGCAAAATAATACTGGCCACAAATAAAAGCCGCCGGCCGAAGCCTGAAAAAAAAAGGTAAAAACCACGCCGCACTTTGCAAATTCATAAAATACATTACATTTGAAAGGAAAATTTAAATATTTAAATACATCAATCAGGTAGTAGAAAAAATATCGTTCGCAACGAGTAAAAATGGGTTTTCTTACCCTATGTATGTAAGCTTTGTATGTAAGCTTTCGACGTTCGCTTTCGGTTCTACTAGCTTCATTCTTCAGGTAAAAAAATCCACCATTTTATACTCGTCACGAAATATACTATTTCACTATACAACGCGCATTTGGCCCATTCAAATGTCAACTCCTTCTTGCATTCGATTTAGAGTTCAAATTTATTCACGGGGCGTCGTCGCGTTGCCTGTTGATTTTTCGGACGGATTCTCAGTTTAGCCGTCTACGAAGCGGTCCATCGATGGACAGTGAACTGTCGATGCGTTGTATGTAAGTCTATTCGACCATTCCGTTCATTGAACGCCCATCACTACCACGAAAGAATATGATCGAACAAAAAATCAAGATTAACCCCTTTTGAAGAAGTAAATTATGAAAATTACATTATGTACACAAAATTCAAGCAAACATCAATACAAACATAGAAATACGAGTTTCAAGTCAGACATAAATCGTTTAATGGAAGACAATTAATCTCCATAATTCAACAATTCTAAGACTGAATTTCAGCTACGGAGTACAGTGCTGACACCAACGTTAATTGTAAAGCCAGTCTTGCACTGACAGGATAGGTTGACGATGAGCCGGCGGGGAACTAACGCAGGTAGTGTGTATTTAGCTTGATTTGTTTCTAAACCTAGCTCTGAGAAAATTCTGGGAAGATGTTTCTGTGATTAATCATATATTTATTTATTTATTAGGTTTGCCAACAGATATTACACTATGACATATGTATAAAAATAGCTTTAACAATTTAAATTAGAGTGCATACCCAATAACAGGCAGACACAACATACTTAATTAAACAATAATAGTATTTTTGCTACATAAGTGAAACATGTTTCGCAAAACGTAAAACTGTTAAAAACTAATTAAAATTAAGGTTAAAAAAAAACAAAACAATACAATGAGAAAAGAAACAATACTAAAACAAATTCTTAACAAAAAAGTACAAAATTAAATTATTTCTATCCGAGACAATAGATTCTGTTTGTAAACTCTGAAAGACTGAGAAAAAATATCAATTTGGGCATCATGCATATATTACCTTCATTAAGGGTTGTTAGTTTTAAAAGTTAAAACATTTAATACTTTCTCAAAAAAAAATATTTGATTGTGTAAACTTATTTCACTCGAAAACGGAAAATTGATTTAGTTATTATCTACAAACGTTAGTTTTTACTTTATTTTGAAGTTAGTTTTATTAAACATGTGATTAGTATTTTTTATTATAATTTTTTCCTTTACCGCCTTCAACTTTTGCGTAGCCAGGGAATTCTTAAGAGTGGTTGTTTAGAAGTCAATGCTCTAGCTCAAGGGCATTAACAGTTGTAAAAGCATTTAAAAATATTTAAGAAATGTTTATACTACCCACATATTTTAAAGTAACTGAAGAAACACACGACAAAAAGAAATAATCCCAATAACTACTATAATGATAGAGCTTTTACAAGCTTTTTATCGCTTTCACGAGCCTACTTTACACAAGTATACTCAAAAAGCTTGCCCAGCACTCGATATTCGGCCATTCTCATCCAACCATGACCTGCGCTCTTCTTGGATGTAGGTCGTGTGGGACGACCCTCGTAATTTTTTCATGATATTTTCTTGAAAAAATAACGTATAATATACCTATTTATAAATTTACTATCATTGGCGCTGGCGATCAGATGTAACATGTTGGCTCACAGATATTAAACGAACTACCAAGTGAAATTATAAGTCAACTGAATCGTAATCCTCACAAAATAACAACTATTTTGAAGTGTCACTAAAGCCGATTCTGAAGGCTTAAAATTTTAGGCTTAAAAACTTAAAATTTTCCAAAGTAATTTAACTTCTGTTTCTTAAATCTAAGGACCATTTTGCAATGAAGAAAATTTAGTTTTGACAGCACTAAAACTAAAATTAAAGCCTTCAGAATCGGCTTTATTATCTCGATAAAAAAAAATTATAAAATTAAATAAGTAAAATTTTTGGTTGTGAGCGCTTGCAGCGACACATAAACCTCTTTATAGTTTCCGTTAGCTGTATAAGTTTTATAATATTGTATATTTTTCTTGTATTTACTCAATAAACGCATAAAAAAAAAACAGGTTTGCACGTTGTAGGAGTAAGCAGGTTAAAATATCGCTTTTCAAAGCATACTGCCAGGTGTTCTACACGTGCAGCCTGTGGACCAACTAGCGCCCTGCATGTCCAATACAATAATGGCTTCAGGATGCTGATGGGGGTGCCCCGCTTCTGCAGTGCATCCGGTATGTTTGCGGATGAGCGTACTAATGACTTTTTCAATGCATGTGCTCGTAAAGGCCCAATGTTTATGCATCAAAACCGAACAGAAAGTCGATTATTTTGCCCTAAGGCTTTATTATTATTTTTTTATTTTTATTTATTTACAATGGTTGGCTAACCTGCAGCCTTTCCTGTGTACCATAAATGTCATACTTTTTTTCCACTATTTAACGGCTCTGGATACCTAGTCCTTTTGAGCCAATTATAATTTAAAGTTCACAAAATTATATTTATTATTATTTCCTCACACTATGCATTGAAAAACGTAGTATGATACACGAGCGTAAGAGCAATAAATTACTCGGTTACGTTTAAAACATTCGCTACGCTCGTGTTTTAAATCGTCCTCGTATTTTATTCCTTTGTGCCCTTGTAGCATAAACTACTATTATGCCATCATGCGGGAGAGAGCAGCCTCGATGCTCTGTAGGGTGCGGGCCAGCTCCAACTTAATCCTGAGGACCGTCAGTGGGAGGTACAACTCGCCCATAATGCGCCACCTTGCGGGTGTGCTAGTTAAATACAGATGTGTATCTGACCAGCACACCAGAGTGGGTAAATGTATAATAGTAGTTTATGCTACAAGGGCGCAAAGGAATAAATTACGAGGACGTATTTAAACGTAACCGAGTAATTTATTGCTCTTACGCCCGTGTATCATAATACGTTTTTCAATGCATAGTGTGAGGAAATAAAACAAATATAATTTTGTGAACTTTAATTTGTAATTGGCTCAAAAGGACTGTATCCAGAGCCGTTAAACAGTGGAAAAATGTATGACGTTTATGGTACACAGGAAAGGCTGCAGGTTAGCCAACCATTGTAAATAAATAAATAAAATAATAATAATAAAGCCCTAGGGCAAAATAATCGACTTTCTGTTCGGTTTTTAAAGTTATTTTGTGTTTAGATTAGGAATACTAACATAGGGTAGGATCATTGTTACTAACCAAACTGGACCACATAGAAGTCCGTTCAATAAACGATTATTATTATTATTATTATTAGAATACAAGAAGAAAAAAACGACCAGAACTAAATCTGGATCTAGATCTTGAAACCAAGATCTATTCATTGTCAGTAGTTTGCTTTATACATCATTAAGATTTCCAGATCTCAACATGACTCGAGAATCGGTCATATCCACCCGGCTTGATTTTGATTTTGCACAGACACTTGGGCATATTTCCATCGCTCGACTGGTATTACACGTACGAGTACCTATTTTGGTACTCACTCACATAATGGTGACCTACTTGGTGCCTAGAGGGTGCTAGTTTAATTTTCCATTTAGTAATCAATGATATAAACACATACTAAAGTCACAAAAATATAAGTACATGAATTAAGCTCTTAATTGTTAGGTGGTAGAGCTGATGCCGGGCTCGACTGTGGAGGTACCACCATCTTACTTGGAAACCCCCTCGAAGTAATTCGGGGGAGAGTAAGAGTACAGCTCACAGGCACAAAACCGGGAGGCCCACCATGATTGGGACCGATGGATGGCGGTATATCCATCCCTAATAGCCGGGCCTTATTTGGAACAGACTGGTGACGGGCAGCGGCGTCACTGGTGTGAGGGTTTCGGCACCGTGCTCACCAACCCGCCTGCCCAGCGTGTGTGAGTATGGGCAATTCTTCCAGGAGGACCGCCGGGAGTGGCAAAGTCCTGGAAAGGCTTATGTCCAGCAGTGGACGAAGTAGGCTGATGGAAATTATTCTCTGTAAAATTTGATTCTGTAGGTACAATAGAGAATATTTAACTTAATTTAAACCTCAACGTCTATTCGATTTCACGCGACTACAAATGTCTCACAGCTAACTTTACCTTTACGTTAACTTTTGAACCAAAACGCCTTAAGAGCGGTTTCGCAGCCGGATTGTGAAAAACCCGCCTTTTTCTAATTAATCGAAACAGAACACTTAAATTCAAAATTCACTCAATAGTTATTCAACCTTATTACTAATGAATTGTGTATGTTGCCATCACAAAATTTCCATTGGTTTCTGTAAATTGGAATTTCAAATTCTTTTTAATTCAAAATTTTTGAATTTTTAATTTACTGAACCCAATGGAAACTTTGCGATGGCAACATACACAATATATAATTACATACACATACATAGGTAGGTAAAAAGGTTTTGTTGAATAACTATTGAGTTAAATTTGAATTTAAGTGTTCTGTTTCGGTTACTTAGAAAAAGGTGGGTTTATCACAATCTGGCTGCGGAACCGCCCTTAAATTCAAAATTCACTCAACAGTTATTCAACAAAACCTTATTTCTAATTACCTATGGTTTGTATATGTTGCCATCGCAAAGTTTTCATTTTCTGTAAATCAGAATTTCAAAAAATTTGAAAAGGCGATTGTTTCACAATCCGTCTGTGAAACCGTTCTTAACTCCTAGGTGGCATAGACTCTTATAGCGGACTGGGACGTAATGTCACAAAATAGATACTACCAGAAGGCCGACTCGACGATGGAGCGAAAACAAACGCACACATGCATAGACGCGTACGTATGATGATTTCGGCAGAATTCCGTATTGGCATTGGCTCGAATATCTCCGAGATCGTCGTACGTACGCCTCGATGTGTGCGTGCGCCTGTTTTCGCTAGTTATGCGGAGTGAATTAACATTATATCATTGCAGTATAGAAACGCAGAAAGGAAAGTAAATCTGGATGTGAGGAGCTCTGAACCGGGCCGATATAAAAAAATATATATGTATATTTTTATTTCAGACAATATTACATGGCCTTATAACTATGTTAGCAAAATGTATCAAAACTTAAATAAATTAAAATTATTTTAAATATTTGCCCGTACTGTTCAACCCTGCCACCTGTACATGACTTTGTATCAAGTGTCGCAGGATCGGGCAGTCAGGCTTCTCGCTAATGATTTTGAGAATGGTGTTGGAGCTCCCGCGCATTCCGCGCAGAAGTGATGCGGTGCGCTTGCGCACTATCGCATGGAAGCCATCGGTGTGCGCCAGCGCAAACATTCTGCCCCCCTATTCTGTATCTTTAGTTGCCAACTGAACTAGGTGCGTATCATCAAAAACATAGATAAATACTGACATTTCAAAATTACTTTTAGTGGGTATTGAACTACTAACAATCTGTGTCGTCACTTCAAGTGCGAACATATCCTTAGGAAATCGGAATTCGATAGTATATCTATGTTTTTGATGATAGGCACCTAGTCCAGAAGGCAACTAGAGATACATAATAGGCTCGCTGGACGCATTACAGTAACGTGGGAGCCCCAACAACATCTTAAAACCATTATTATACTGTACTGTACATTATTATACTCTCCATTGATAGCCCGCTGCGTATAGTCGACCCACAGACCGCATGTGTATGGAGATTGGCAATGCCTTAATACCGCCAAATGGGTACTTTCTAAAGCCTACTCCTCTTTAATCGCCAAACCAAAAATATTGAAAAAATTTATTATAGATTATCAACTCTAGAACAACATATCCAACATTTTTCTTTTTCGTACCACCAAAACTTCTATATGAAAAATTGTTTCAACTGAATGGTGTTTTTTGGCTTGAATTTCCTACTGCTCCTAAGCGGCTTCGGTGATTTAATTCATTTATGCTTTGATAAATAGATAAACTTGATAGCTATTAATATAACATAGAATTATTCAATCGAACAATGACGCCCATGTGAAAAGTATTATTTTCTCCTATTTTGCCCTATCAAGGACGCAGCGAGCGTCGTAACAGCCACCACGCATTGTGCACTGATTTGAACGTTATTTCAATGTCGTTTCCGTCGATATTCATACAGACAAACATCGAGCTGCTAATTTGGCGACGGTAATCGCCTTAAGGAGTGTTATTTTAATGATATAATGTTAATTTATATCTCCTTCCGATGGATAAATCGCCAAGGGTTCAAACATAGAAATTTATTTCTTTCATAGTTTTATGCAGAGTGAACCTTCTGTAAGTGGTTATATTGTGGTAATGTTCCAGTGCGGAATGTCGGTCAGGGAAGGGGCTCGTCGTTTTTCACAGCTCTAATTTGTCGAGTCACTACTAAATTGTCAACCTGCCGCGGCTTTCATTAACAATTTGTTATAAACAGACTTTGTGGTTGTGACATTTATTTCTTTTTGCGTGACAAAGTATTGCATGACTTGATAGATGAATGTGGATAGAAAAATGGGTGTGTTAGAATCAAATTCTGTCGGGGGCTCCATCTTTTCCTAGCCTTTTCGAAGACGTGATCATAACGAAATAGATAACACAGCTAAGACTCACTATGATATATGCGTCCTCGTCCTCGCATTTATAGTCCTCGTGAGGGTGTCGCACGCGCTGGAGCACCTCGCGAAGCCTGATGAAGGTCACTCTTAAGTTGACCGAAACGTCGAGTTTTTCTCGCATAAATCATAGTGAGTCTTAGCTGTGTTATCTATTTTGTTATGATGGACACTCACACTAATTTTACGTGATCATAATTTATGTGAGCATATGTTATACAGAAAATCCGAAAATCGAAACAATACCCTATTACTAAGCCTGTCTGTCTGTCTGTCTGTCTGTCTGTCTCAAAAGGGGTTTAAAGCTTCAGCCATAATACGAGTAAGCCAGTTGAAATTTTCACGGAATACGTATTATGAAGATAAAGATCAAAGTAAAGTGAAAACAATGGAAATGCGTTCCTTACGGAGTATGCATGGTTTAACATTGAATAAAAGAGTAAAAAATATCGACATACGGGATCGTTGCGGCCTGATAGAAGATGTAGTGACTAGAATAGAAAAAGGAATGCTTCGGTGGTTTGGAAATGTAGAGAGGATGAATGAAAGTATAGTGACGAAAGAAATTTATGGTGCGCAAGTGGCAGGTAGAGCTCAACCAGGCCGCCCTAGAAGGACTTATGCTGACCAAATTGGCGACCTACCGGAATAAAAGAGTATGGCTAGATTGATGGATGTGAAAGAGGCGAAAGACACGTATCAAGATCATGGCTGATGGAAATCTGTAGTCTCTGCCTACACCGCTGTGAGACAGGCGTGAGTATATGTATGTATTACATTTTACTCTGGCCTAATATGGGGGTGCCCACACAAAAAAAAAACCGGCCACGTGCAAGTCAGACTCGCGTACCTTGGGTTCTGTATTGTGGATGATAAATTTAATTTTGTATTTTTTTTCGTGAATATATAAATGTCTTTATATTTTTTGTAATCTTTATGTAAACACATGTTACCATGATTTTTTTCATATTTTTCGGTCCATCGGTTTTGGAGATAAGGGGAAAACATACATTTTTATGTTTTTTTAAGGATTTTTCAAAATAGATGCAATTAAATATAACCAAACTATATGTTTTTACAATCAGCTTTTTAACACCTACAATTTGATACATTGTATTTTTATAAAAACATTTTTTTTTATTATTTTACTTCTTTTTTATATTTCTTATTTGTGCTCAATAATTTTTCTGTAATTGGCCAGTTATGATTTATAATCTACATTTTTTCATATATTTCAGTTTACCAGTTTCAGAGATATAAGGGGGGGGGGGGACATACATCTTTTTGTGGTTATATAAAGATTTCTCGAAACCAGTGCAAGTAAATATAGTAAAAGTACATATTTTTACAATGAACTTTTTAATATCCACAATTTGATACCCATATTGTAGTTTTAGGATAATATATTTTATTTTTCTCACTTGTTTTGGAAATATTTTGAACAATATCAAATTGCTATTGCTATTGCTATTTATATTTTTGTGCCAAATTTCATGTCTTTATCTTCAACGGTGCTAAAGTTATGAGGCTGTGCCATACGGACGGACGGACAACGGAGTCTCATCATAAACGTTCCTTTTGTACCTTTTAGGTACTACGGAACCCTAAAAATATATATATGTTTATATACAGGGTGTGATAATTATCTGCTCAAAAAATTCAACCACATGCTTTACTGATTATACTGAATCACTTCCATAAGAAAACTTGTCAAACAACGCAGAAAAAAAAACACTTTCTCGTACATTTTATTCATAGCTAATCGTCATTTTCTTTGGGAAAGTGTTTTTTTTTGCGTTGTTTCAAAAGTTTTTCTATGGAAGTGGTTCAGTATAATCAGTAGAGCATGTGGTTTTATTTTCTGAGCATGTCATTATTACATACTGTATAAAGTATATGCCATAATATATATGTACATATAGTATGATGTATTATATCATTCATGCACTATAAATATAAAATTGGCCCTGGCTCAGCAAATGTTGAAGATGAATCTCCAGCGCTGGTTTTTTGCCAGCACCACTGTACTCTCTACTTCAATGTCTAATTGGCAATGTTTTCTTTTTATATTGTAAAGTGTGTTATTTTTTGTTGTGTGTAATGATATGGAATTGAAATAAAAATTTATCTATATATCTATCTATCTTATATCTCAAAACACCATTTTAGGACTTAAGGACTTTTACAATCCAGCCCTTCATTGTATAATTTGGCAAAGAAAATTATTTAAGAGTCTTTAAATCACTGTTGAAACTTTTTGCCAGTTCAGTGAGACAAGTGCCCGAACGTTGCCAAATTGTTAAATTGACAACTTCTGACAAAGTTTATCATTAATTAAGGATGAACGTGGTTTTCAATTTTTATTTCAAAATACGGATTGTTAACCCTAAATGGGGAGCTAGAAATCTTGGGAGCTCATATCGATTTTTTGCAAAAACTATTTTACGCCCTACCGTCTGTAATTGCAACTCACTTTTCCGAAGGCCATGGGTTATAGAAATATATAAATAATAGTGTAGGGAGGGAGCAATTAAGGCGATATGTAAAAGTTTTAGCGTCCCTGTTACTCCATATGCGAAAAAACCCTCAGTGCGAGAGGGACGGATTCGTGGAAAAGTAGCAAAAGGTCGGTTTTTATTAATATAAAATGTACTAAAAATGCTATTCAAATTTCGTTTAACCAGGTCCAAGATACTGTTCAAACCCATCTTATAAAATATAATTGCAGTCCATATGTCATTCTAAATTGTCAAACCAGGAGAATTGGTATCGATAAAGACCTCATTTCAATAAATATTTCAATCGAAATTCTCCAATCGCGTTTCTATTTTAACAGATCCCTAGAGAAAGATTCCAAAAATAATATACAATTTTAACAAAATTATACATTATTTACCGAAGTAGATGTAGAGGTTCTAAAAGTGTCGAATTTTTCCGCAGCGCCTTAAGGCGATTACAGCTCGATGTTTGTCTGTATGAATATCGACGGAAACGACATTGAAATAACGTTCAAATCAATGCACAATGCGTGGTGGCTGTTACGACGCTCGCTGCGTCCTTGAAAGGGCAAAATGGGAGAAAATAATACTTTTCACATGATCGTCATTGTTCGATTGAATAATTCTATGTTATATTTATAGCTATCAAGTTTATCTATTTATCAAAGCATAAATGAATTAAATGACCTAAGCCGCTTAGGAGCAGTAGGAAATTCAAGCCAAAAAACACCATTCAGTTGAAAAAATTTTTCATATAGAAGTTTTAGTGGTACGAAAAAGAAAAATGTTGCATATGTTGTCTTAGAGTTGATAATTCATAATACATTTTTTTAATATTTTTGGTTTGGCCATAAAAGAGGAGTAGGCTTTAGAAAGTACCCATTTGGCGGTATTAAGGGCCTTAATGCCCAGTCTGTCTGCTTCTTGGTCCGGATTACCTACGATTACAAAATACGTTTGTGCATGTATTGCTTGCAGGAGAGTATTCTTAACCCTAGGGAAGGCGCGCTTTTCCGTGGAACGTCAGCAGACGCGTGGGGAGCATTTTGCTATTTTGTCTTGGGTTAACTAATTTGTCTTGTGTCCAGCATCAGTCACAATGATATAGCCCGAAATATATCTCACATTCATTTCATGTTATTTTATTAAGTATATATAAGGTTAAATAATATTAGTTGGTGAAACTCAAAACATAGGCAGTACTTACATAAACAACTGTTTGTATGGGAGCTAAGCGAAATTCGCAAATTTTTTTCTCTTCCTCCCATACAAATTGCTCCGATCAGCTGACTGGTCCAGTACTACCTACTACCAATGTTTTGAGTTTTGTCAACTAATATTATTTAACCTTATATATAAACTAACTTTTTTTCGTACATATAGTAAATTTTACATTTCCTTTTATAGTTTAAAGTGAAATATTAGCAATAAGGAAAAAATTCTCTATTTCTTTTACAATTAACAATTTTTCAGATAACTTTGGATAAGAATCATCTTTGGGAAGATTTGAATTATTTTTTAAGTACAAGTTTTTCTAACTAATAAATATAAAAAAATAAACGTAAATATTATAACGAAATTACACGTCTTCGTCATCTGTAGCATATCTTTCAGCAAAGTATCCCTGGCTCATGTGAATGAATGAATGAATTAATTAATTAATTAACAGACAGTGTTCGTTACAGAATAACTTTGATCATGCATTACACCTTTTTTTGGTAATTATGTTCGTAGGATTGATGTAAAAGTTTTGTTTGTACATACGAAGATCAAATTTATATAAAAAAATTATATAAAAACGGTTCAATTTGAATTTGTAGTAAATAAATATATAATAGGTAATTATACAAAAAATGTACTTACGTGAGAATTTTGCCGCCACGCGACACTCACTGGCACCAACCGTCTCCTACTGCGGTGGCCCGCGCACCGTACGAGCGCAAACTTGCAGCGGCGATACTTTATACATAGTTATTTATTAAACACAGCAATGATTAATTACGAATTCCAAATTCCTATACCATAACCATAACTCAACAACATTGCTGTGTTTATTAAATAACTATGCATTCAGCGCAAATTTTTTGACACTTTTATCAATCCAAAGATTTATACCAAACACAAAAGTAGGCAAATAGTAAAATTCGGAATTTTACAAACGGCGTCGCTCGCTGTTTTGCAATTTTGCCGTATATTGCCGTTAAGTGTGACCAGGCGATTATTCCGTAAGTATTAAAGATATCACAAAATTTTAAACTGATATCGAAAGTACGTTACCTAATCAGTAAAATAACATCAATAACTTTTTGAAAATCAAACGAGAAGTATCCAAAATTTTTACATTAAACATTCCCATACATTTAGTATGAGATTATTAGAATATTGGAATATGCCATTTTTAATCAATAAATGAAACAATCACGATTATTAACAATTGGCGAGAATGACAACCCGCGATAAAGGTTTTGAATTTAGAACGAACACCAAAAAGTATCTTTTTCTTTTGTAGTGTGTTGCTTTTCAGCCAGTTGCTTTTAATGCGATATCGAAACAAGGTTTATTACAAATTCGAAGTGGTAACATAATTAATCAACACGTGTATCTAATGAAAATCAATATTATCATATCATACTTAATCATAAAATGAGATTAAAGTAAAATGAGTACCTACTAGACCCTTTAAAATAAGGAAACTAAAACCTTTCTACTAATCTCATATTAAATGTATGGGAATGTTTAATGTCAAAATTTTGGATACTTTTCCCTTGATTTTCAAAACGTTATTGATGTCATTTTACTGATTAGGTAACGTACTTTCGATATCAGTTTAAATTTTTTTGATATCTTTAATAGTGACGGAATAATCGCCTGGTCACACTTAACGATTACACCATGTATAGTGTGCATTTTTCTCTTATTAAAAATGCCATATTTACCGTATAAAACTGGTTACAAAGTTACTCAGTTCAAAATCGATGGCGTTGTCCTTAAAAGCCACGAATGGGCCAATCAAAGCGCTGCATTTCATTTAAAATGCTCAAATGTGAAATCGGGGAAAATTTGACTTTATTATTGTCCGTTTACCTTTAGAATTCTTAGAGATTTACCTAAGGTTATCTATAATATATATTCTAGTGAAAGTTATATATTTTCTGAATCTAGATAAAATTGTCGTTCCAAATAAAAATAATAATGATAATAAAAAATAATCAAGAAAATCCTAAATTGCACACAATTATGTACTATGTATGTATATATATAAGTACGTAGATAAAAATAAATAAATTTAATGAAAAATGAAAAATAATAACAATGCGACCCGGTTGTACTTAGCACCGCTGAACGAGAGTATGTGTGGCGAGGAAACTCACGAGCCTTATGTTGACAAAAAATCCTCCCTGCATTGGCGTCGGGGAAACCGAAGGTTTTGTCTGTGCAATACAGAATCAGGTGATCAAGTAGCGTAACTACCAGAAATACATTATTAAGGATGGGACCCAGAACATCTGCCGGGCAAGTGCCCATCTTGGAAAATCCTTTCGACATGTTATTTCTGGTTGTTCCGCTCTTGCCAACACTGAGTATCTGCACAGACACAACCAAGTGGCCAAAATCCTTCATCAAAAACTCGCCCACAAGTACGGCCTCGTAGATCAGAGGGTACCGTATTACAAGTACTTACTGGCACCAGTAGTCGAAAACGACCGCGTCAGGCTCTTCTGGGATCGGTCTGTCATCACGGATAAGACTATTTTCACAAATAAACCTGACATCGTGTTGATGGACCGGGCGCAATCTAGGGTGTCTTTGATGGATATCACAATCCCACACGATGAGAACCTCGTGAAAGCCAAAATCGAGAAGAGGAGGAAGCATCTCGACCTGGCTCACGAGGTTACCGAAATATGGGGCGTGGCATGCACCGAAATAATCCCAGTTGTTTTGTCCGCGACCGGGTTAATACCAACCAGCCTTGAAACCAACCTAAGGTGGTTGGGATTCCACGGCAGTTCGCTTCCAGTGCGGATGCAGAAGGCGGTTCTGCTCGATACTGCTCGCATCATTCGCTGGTTTTTTTTCCTGGGGTTCTGAATCTCGGTCGACTGTATTTCTGCCGGGGGTACCGTCTTTCTCTCTTTAAATTATTTTGGCCAAGAGGGAGAGACGAGATCAAAAATTCCCAAAATAATAACACTGATTGAATGGTAGGGGCAAAATTCGGTGCAAATATTTCTATTTTTATTTATTTTCTTACCTTTTATATATTAAATTTTTATTTTTACTATACAAACAAATTTTAGCTTGTTTCTGTAACTTCCCAACGACATAAAAATGAATCATAATTTTTTTCGAAATTTTTATTACATAATTATTTAGTCATTATTTTATTTTAGTCAAGATACTGAGTCAATGGCACTCAACAAGTTAAAAATGGTTTTCAATCTAGTCGTCGAAATTAACTCATCACAGAAAATCACAGGATCGTGTTGTTTAACATTGAATGATAGTGAAAGATATTGATATACGGAATCGCTGCGGCCTGAGACAAGATGAAATGACAAGAATAGAAAAAGGAATGCTTCGGTGGTTTGGACATGTAGAGAGGATGAATAAAAGTAGAGTGACGAAAGAAATTTATGGTCCACAAGTCGAAGGTACATAAAGCTCGACCAGGCCACCCTTGAAGGACGTATGCTGACCAAATTAGCGACATATTAAATGAGGGCAATGTCAAAAGTACCTGGAAAGAAGAGCTTGTATGACTATATTGATGAATGTTGAAGAGGCGAAAGAGGTGCATCAGGGTCGTAGCAAATGGAAATATGTAGTCTCTGCCTACCCGTCTGGGAGTCAGGCGTAAGTTTATGTAAATGTGTATGTAGAAAATCTCATTTAATATTAATCCGTAGCCCTGTTATAAATTCGAAAGTATGTTTGTTGGTTTGTCCTTCTTTCACGCAGTAACGCAGCAACGGACCGACGTGATTTTTTGAAAATAAGTTATTTAGTATATAGTTTTTGGGCCGTAGAATGACATTGGCTGCTTTTCATTCCAAAAAAATGAAAAGTGAAGACGCGGCCAAAAGCTAGTAACACTATAATAATCACATAGCTCAGTAGCCACAGACGATCATCCCGCCCAATAAACAACAAAGACAAACTATTGACAGGTCTCAGCAGTATATCATTCGCGGTAAGTATCATTATCTCTGTTCATTCTTCTACTATACTCTGACTAAAGTTATTTATAGACTTAGTACATGCTCTAAGTTATAGACTTCGCTTGAAATATAAATATTTTTTTTTACCTTTTTAGGGTTCCGTAATACCTAAAAGGTACAAAAGGAACCTTATTGTGAGACTCCGTTGTCCGTCCGTCCGTCCGTACGTCAAAGCCTCATAACTTTAGCATCGTCAAAGATGAAGTCATGAAATTTGGCACAAAAATAGCATTAATTTGCCCACATATCTAAGTGTAAAAAAATATATGAAAAATTTTGATCAAAATATTTCCAAAACAAAAGTGAGAAAAATTTAAAAAATATCCTAAAAATACAATATGGGTATCAAATTGTAGATATTAAAAAGCTAAAAAGCTAATTGTAAAAATATATAATTTTACGATATTTACTGGCACTGGTTTCGAGAAATCTTTAAAAAATATATATACTAATGAAACCCCTAGCTTTATTGAAATCTATGAATCCAAATCACTAATAGAACACAGAATCGTAAAAAAAAAAGGTTTTTTTTCCCCCATATTTTTATCGGGAAAAGTTTCCAAATTGCGAATAAAATGGCTATCCTACGCGACTAGCCGCCGGGCCCCAACCATCAATGAAAAACATTCCCGTACACCTGTGTACCACCTACCCCCGCCCGGCCCGCGGGCGCGATCGCCAGTCGCCGGCGCACCGACGTCACGAGCGCATGCGCAAATACAATAAAAATGCAAATTTTCTCTCCCGTCGCGCAACTATTTTCGAGTCGTCACGATGCCGATGTACTCTTCTCGCGAATATTACGAAATGGTGCGAGTGTACATCCTCAGTGGAGAAAATGGTTGGGGTATCGCGCCCCCTTATCTACACTCCGACCGAGAAAATCTTTACCGAGCGAGAACATTGTACGAAGAGGAGAGCATTCCTCGGCTTCGTGCTCAAGGACTTGTCAACGCCACGGTTCCACATCGTCAAACGATTTTAGCGGTAAACCAGCGGCTACTGGATTGTGGTCAGTTTACCGTGCCAAGCCATGCATAAGGGGCTGGCGCGCCACGTCTGGCTATTGAGGTAGAAGATGCTGTGTTCGGCTTCTTTGAGCGGCACCCCCGAGCCAGTACGCGAGACGCAGCTCAGCGGTTTGAAATTAGCCAACCAACAGTGTGGAAATTGTTGCACTATGCTGGACTTCATGCATATCATTTTCAGACAGTGCAGCATCTGCATGAGGCTGACGCGCAAAATCGTCGCACGTTTTGTGAGTGGTTCCTTCAGAACCAAAACAAAAACATTTTACGGACTGACGAGTCAATGTTTACACGTGTGGGTCTGTACAATTGCCACAATGAACACTGGTGGTCGTACAGAAACCCACACATGATTCGCGAACATCACCATCAAGTGCGGTTCAGTGTTAATGTGTGGGCCGGTATTATTGGTGACAAAGTGCTTCAGACCTCACGCCCTGTGTTTTTTTTTGTGGGGAGGAATCAAACGCCGCGTATACTCGGAGGAGTCTCAAAGCCGCGAAGAACTGAAAGACCGTATTATCAGTGCATTTAACGATGTAAAAAGTGACTTTGTAGTGCTGAGAAAACTGAGAAGGAAAGCAGTGAAACGTGCTAGACTCTGTTTAGAGAAACGGACTGCATTTCGAACAATTGCTGAAGTACAGCTAATGTTAGTTTAGGTATACAACTTCGTTGATTTCAATTACTTGTACATAAGTTGATTTCAATTTTTTAAGTACGCCTGAATACAGAAGTGACTAAGTACCTAACGATTTCGTAATTTAGGTACCTACTTGCTGTTTGTAAATTTATAAATCCTATTCAAAGCATTCTTAATTCTTTAGCGCAATCTAAACAACTTCTGTATTTTGACGGTCCTAAGCCCGTAAAAGTATGAAGGGAAAATTGCAACTTATGATCGCTGATTTCTCCTTTCAGAGCGGCATGCAAAACAAAAACGGTGTCCTTTGGTGGCTCGGATAAAGAATACTTACTTGTCGGCTCGCGACAAAGGGTAATTTGCCGACAACGTTTGGAAGCCGGCCGGTCGTGGCGAGGCGAGGCGGTGACGCGCGTCACGTGTCTAGCTTGACAGTGATATGACAACGCTATTCGGTTTTTGTAGGAAAACTTTGACAGTCGATATCTTTTGTTTTTAGTATGAAACAAGACAAAAGTAACAAAACATATATTTTCTAATTCGAACATAGAATAGGTTTCTTGAATATAGCTAGAGGGATCATTATCAACCTGTATATGTCCCCCCCTTATCTCCAAAATTCAGAAATTCACCAAAAAGAAATGACAAAATTAAACTTATCATCCACAATACGGAACCCTAGGTACGCGAGTCTGACTCGCACTTGGTCGGTTTTTTTTTTATTGTACCGTACGTAATGAACAAACGGCATCTGAAAGTCTGAATAACTAACCATGTCAGGATCTAACTTAACACTGGCAAAAAGTGGCGGTTAACATAGTAGCCGTCGTCGCCAAGACACAAAAAAATACCTACTTGGAAAAAATCAACCCGCTACCGTTTTTGTTATTCTGTACTTTTTATCCATTTCACTTAGCTAATTGGTTTTTGCAAAAATGTACATGATAGGGTGTTACCCTTGCACGATTTCAGCCTTTGCCAGCCAGCGTCACCTTTAACTTTGTTGCCACAGAACACATTTACCAGGAGGTTGTTACGGAGTGGAAGTGTGGGTGAAAGAAAAATTATCCGTCACAGTTACATGTTTCAAGATAATTTAAAAACAAATTAAATACTCAATCTCCAATTATTTGTTTCTAAAAGGCTCGTTTTTAATAACCTTGTGAGAGAATTAGCGGACTAAAATAAATAGCCTACATATACCCAATCTACTAAAGCATTGCTATTTCTATTACAGTATTTTTTTTTAAAGCCGCAACTTTGTCTTATATCAATACTCTCCACTCTATCATTCAATGTCCCAACACACATTATCTGTAAGGAACGCAATTTCACTTGATTTCGAAGTTGAAATTGCAGTATTTGAAGAGATTTATTTACCAGAGGTGATTTATTCTCTAAAAATTATTCTCTTTTTTTCTAGAGTCTATAGCTGGGTAATCATATTCAACGCATAAAGCAGGCATAGTTATTTTATACTATTAGCGACAATATTTTACACTCGCAATAAATTACTTAACCTAAAAGTTAAGTACGTATTTACTGGATAGTAAATAAGTAACAAGTTATTTTATTTTTACTTAGTCACCACCGCACGAAATGTCATCCGGAAATATTTTACCTACTCTTTTAGTAAATATGCAGCTGATTCAGCCTTAGTGTCCTCTAAGATGCTAAATACAACTCGTACGACGAGTATGAGGAGGATGTTCACTATGACGACGGTGGTGGCAGCGGTGACGTCACCGAAGGGGAAACCTTACCGGAGCACTATGGAAAATCGAGTGCAGAGCACCGTCGGCTGGAATCTGGTTGACGTGCCTGTACCAGCGGCAACACCCCGCTTGCCTTTACCGGAAGCAACTTTACCTGAAAATGTTACAGAAGAGCCTCACAAAGTTTCAATACCAGCTCAAATTACCAAAAGGATTTCTGCGGAAATCTCTGAACGTTGAGGAAATATTCTCATCGGAGGTCTGTTGAAGGATCAGAAGGAGACGTTGCTTAGTATAACACTGATGCCAGAAAACATTCAGCTTGCTAAAGTGCCGAAATTGAACGCTGAATTCGCATTGGTTTTTAACGATGCAATAAAAGTTGAGACAAACGACTAGAAAAGATGTGAAACCGGCTAGGTTGGATACCTAAACCGGTATAGCTGATTTAGCAGATCTAACCTTAGAATTACTAGACAAAGATCTCAGTAAATACACCAACAGCATTCGAAAAGAGGTGTATGAGGCGGACTGGAAAAAATTTTTCGACCACAGAACTATTATGGTTTCGACGCATGAAACTTTTATATAGATGCTGGTAGAGAGTACTTTGAAAAGATTGAATCATAAGACTATACACCGTAACACATTAATTTTTAACATTATATCATTGATAGAAACGCAGAAAGAAAAACTAATCTGGATGTGAGAGCTCTGAATTTATTTTTACTTTCGCAAAAATTTCCGAGTCTCCCACGTGTTGAAGAACCAATCATCTTTTTTTGGATAGGTGGGAAGAAAATATAATAATTTAACTATCTGTCTATACTAAGTCTACTTATCCTTTCACTGTTTGTTTTTTCTAGTAAGAATGTTTGTTTTTCAAAATAAAATAAAATAAAATGAAATTAATTGTATAGAAGATTGCTAAAAACGCCACCTCTCTAAGGCATTGATTTGTAAGTCGAGTTACATTAATGGTATCCTGAAAATAATATTAATCATGAAATAAAATAAAATTAAATTAATTGTATAGAAGATTGCTTACAACGCCACCTCTCTAAGGCATTGATTTGTAAGTCGAATTACATTAATGGTATCCTGAAAATAATATTAATCATGTTGGTTACCACGCATCACTGAGTGCTCCCAATAGGGTGTAATAAATTAATAATATTGTACGTTAAAATACAGTATTCTGTATATCATCCTTGTGTGATTTAAACTGCTGCCTGTGACTAGGTTGCGGGAAATATTAGGTCTTTACCTATGAAATTACCATTCCACTGTTACTTAAGAAACTGGAAGGTTTTGGTGTCAGAGGCCTTACGCATGATTGGTTCAGAAGCTACCTAGAGGATCGGACCCAACAAATTAAAGTTAATAAAGAGATAAGTTCCGAACTAAACATTAGATATGGCGTTCCTCAGGGTAGTGTACTGGGTCCTGTACTATTCTTGATATATATAGATGCTCTAGCTAGACTTGACATTGAGGGTGACGTTGTTTGCTTCGCTGATGATACGGTTATAACTTGCTCTGCCGATACCTGGGAAGAAGCTGCGTCCAAGGCCAATGCTAGTTTAAAAAAAGTAAGAAATTGGCTTGATCGTAACCTTCTTACACTTAATTGTGATAAAACAAAATACATCTGTTTCCAAAAAACACACCATAGAGTTCCACCTGATTTTTTGAAGCTAAGGGTTTGTGACTGTGCAGTTACTTCTTGTGTACTGTGCGCATGCCCTGTACTTGAAAGGGCTACGCAAATCAAATACTTGGGCGTAATAGTGGATGAGAAACTCTCATGGGAGCCAAATATAAAACTGCTCAGTGGACGGATTAGGAAACTGATGTACTTTTTCAAAACTATTCGAAGTTTCACTAGTGAGAAATTGAAAAAGACTGTGTATTTTGCAATGTGTCAGAGTTTGCTATTATATTGCATCACGGCCTGAGGCGGGGCTACAAAGACAAATATGCTTCCTTTGGAGAGGGCACAAAGGATGGTCCTCAAGGTCATGCTCAACAAACCTTTTACGTATAGCACACACCTTTTGTATCGGGAATCTAAAGTACTAACTGTCAGACCGCTTTACATTTTGACGTCAGTGCTTTCAATAACAAAAACCTGTCCCCCAGCAACTGATCAAGACTTTTCAACAAGGCGACCCCCAACGGCCTTAGTACCTTTTCAAAACACATCTTTTGGCCAAAGATTTGGGTTATTTCAAAAGCCTCGACTATTAAATACTATAAATAAGGCTATAAAGTTGTACCAATATCCGATTAAAAAATTCAAAAACGTAATAAACAGCTTCCTGATAGAAAAAGACTACGAACAAACTGAATCATTATTGATCGTCATAAAATAAGAAATTGGCTAGACATGAAATATAAGGTTTTATTTAAGATTTTTATTTTTTATTATTATTTATCACTTATCATATAGTCACGATGTGAATATTGAAATTACTGTTAATTACTTATCAATATAAATTTCAAATTTCTAAATCTTAATTTTTAATTCTACTTTGTGTTATCAGATGCATAAAAATTTAAATAATGCATGTTTAGTTTTAGTTTTAGTTGTTTATATATAATGTTGTGCATGTAAATGTAAATTTTTCAATTTAAAATGTCATGTTATGATTAGGTTTATGATTGCCGATGTATCAAAATTTCAATTATATTTATTTTATGTGGACCTTTACCCTGAGAGGCGGGTTTTTTTCTCAGTTCAGGGTAAATTTAATACTTCATTATTGATGCTGCATTTTTTATGAGGATAATAAATAATTTGTATTTGTATTTGTATTTGAAATTGCCGTTTTCTATAGAGAATTTGAAGGAAACTCAATTCTCAGTAAATTCTTTTAGGAATGACAAATCCAAATTATGTAATTTCTTTTTTGTTTGAATGAGACAACATTAACCTAACAGCAACATTAATTTAATTTTTAAAAAGTGTCAGGTGTATACAATTATTACGAATCTTATGATGGAAACGGATGGCATTTAGTACAAAGTGTTTTTGAAAATTTTATTTTGGTTATCAAAATGACAATAAAAACAAAATTTAATACGTAGATATAAAACCTTGAAATCAACTTTCAAACAAAAAACACATAACGGAAATAGCTATTGAATCACAAGAATTATGAACTCATGAATCTGTAAGAAAATGTTGGCAATTTCATATGTAAAGATCTATTACAAACATATTTACTTACACATTCCCGGCTTGTCTGGTATTTATTTAGAAAATTTCAAGGTACTCGTTATCAATCCTACTCGTATATCACTGAAAAGACAATGAAACTAAATCTACTATAAAAGAAACAAACTTAAATAACAGATTAAGGCGCTACGGAAAAAAATCGACACTTTTAGAACTTCTATATTTACTTCGGTAATTAATGCATAATTTTGATAAAATTGTATATTATTTTTGGAATCTTTTTCTAGGGATCTGTTAAAACAGAAACGCGATTGGAGAATTTCGGCTCGATAGAAATATTTATTGAAATGAGGTCTTTATCGACACTAATTCTCCTGGTTTGACAATTTAGAATGACATATGGACTGCAATTATATTTTATTAGATGGCTTTTAACAGTATCTAGGACCTGGTTAAACGAAATTTTGATAGCATTTTTAGTACATTTTATATTAATAAAAAACGGACTTTTTGCTACTTTTCCATGAATCCGTCCCTCTCGCACTGAGGGTTTTTTCGCATATGGAGTAACAGGGACGCTAAAACTTTTACATATCGCCTTAACAAATAATAAAAATAGTAATTCCTAAAGATAAAAAAATCGCCAAAATCGCTGTCGTCTCGGGGAAGAGTACCCAGGACACTAGCGGCATTACCTCTTTGGATTGGATTGCTAGGGCAATTCGTTGGCCGACGAATGCGCCAGCCCTGGGATCTCCGGAGACGTCGACTAGTTATCTTCTATTTCCGGATTTTTTAACAGCAGTAGTCTTACCATGAGTTTTGCACATGATATATTTGCTGACAGATCTACTATTCCAAGGACTATTATTTCGGGATAAAAACCACTGAAATATTCCCGTAATTAATCTTTAACTGCTTTTCTCTTTCGTTACTTGTATTTGTTATAACCAAATCATAATTAAATAAATAGTCATACCTATTTCTGTTAAAAGTTCGTTCTTAATATAATAACTTACTATTGTGCGTCTCATTTGGTGCGTCAGTATTTATATAAATTTAAATAACATGTACCTCTTTTTGTAGCACCATTGTGCCCCTAATATCTCGTGTTTAACAATAAGGTAATTTTTTTTAATTTTGTTCTTGAAATTGTTTTGTTCTCTTAAGTTAATAATACTTCATCAGTAAGTGCTTTCACTGTTAATGTCTCGTAATTTTATTTTATATATAGCACACTATGTAATAGTTCTCGAGAACCTATTTTTTGTCTATAATAATCTGTTTAATGTTTAGGTTTCTTCCGTCATAGTTAACCCAACTAAAAACTCGAGTTACAGACTCACGATTGTGCCTTTACTATTTCATGTTTAATATCAAGTTACATAATAACGTACTTCTTGAAAATGTTCTGTTCTTTTAAGTTCATAAGTCTATTAAACTAATAAGTCTGTTAATCTTTAACTGTTAACGTTTCGGTATTTTTATAAAGATATACTGTGTGATAATTTTGGAAAAACTATCTGTCTATAATAAGTCTACTTATCATTTCACTGTTTGTATTTTCTTGTAAGACTGTTTGTTTTTCAAAATAAAATAAAATAAAATCAATTATTTTGGAGACAACGTTATAAATCAAGGATCGAACTATGATGAACTAACTCCATTTTATTTTAGATACAAACTGACATTAATTAGGTACTCGTAATTCGAATCTGAAGACACTTTTTATTTATCTGGGAATGAAAGTAATTCGTGGGGATAGATCAATTAATTAGAGGATATAATTGGTAACAGAAAATATAGTTAATTCTCTTTAACGGGACACCTGACGCTAGAACATCAACAACACCAGGCTTTCAAGGGTTAATTGGAAGAAACTAGGTCTCTCCCATTGAAGAAAATATATTTAATTTATCGATCTTTTATCAAGGGATTCCACCTATAAACAATGTTTTAAGATTTATACTTTGTCAAAAAAATAAATGAATTCCACCCTCTTTTTTTTTGGTTTTCAAACGTTCGTTTCAAAAACGCGGTTAAGAGATCAACTGCATTTTTTTTTATAAAATAGGTAATAGAAATATGAAGGGATGTTACCTAAATACAATATTTTTTCCCTACAAAATATATCAGTATTAGCTAAAAACACACCAATTTGTTGTTTCTCTGCGTGATCACTAGTATTACGCGTCCAAGAACAAGAAGCCAAAGAGCCAACATATAATAGCCTCTATGAAAATCAAACAAGGTCTTTGTCATTAGTCTTATTGTGCTGGACGGGTAATAAAAAAAGTTACTAGGGTATGCAATCCTCTTAAGGTTTAGTCTAAAATAAGGGGTTTGCAACAATAAGCGGACCGGAAGCGGACGCATTATCAGTAATAGTTATAGTGACTACATTTTAGCGCAAAGTGCATAAGTTTTTTTCTTGTTCAGATGTTAAACATTGAAAAACATTTTGGTATGTTATATAATATTAGTTCAATAGTTCAGTATTAGTGAGGTTGATAAAGCAAAAGTTTGAAATTGTACACACAAATTAGTCATTATCTTTTCAAAACCAACTTAAAATGCTGTTTTAACTTTGTTTGGACAAGATCATGACTAGTTAAACTTCAAACTCATGCTTTATAAACCTCACTAATACTGAAATATTATCGTCAATTGCCAGATACCAAAAGGTTTTTCTAATTTTAACTTCTAAACAAGAAAAACAAAGTTAAGTATGCACTTTGCGCTAAGCGACCTTTAACCTTAAATTATGATGGTCGTCAAGCCATGTTAGTGGCCTGTTTGGTGACTTACCCCTCTATTATGTATATTTGGTTGCCAACTAGACTGGGTGCCTATCATCAAAAACATAGATAAAATTTGAACTGTCAAAATTGCCTTTAGTGGGTATTGAACTATTTATGAACTGTGTCGTCACTTCAAGTGCGAATCCTTAGACAATCGGAATTCGAGAGTATTCGTACATCTACGTTTTTGATGATAGGCACCTAGTCTAGTTGGCAACTTTTGATACATAATAGGCCCGCTGAAAGACTTCTACACCAGGTTGGTAACTAAAAACACGAAAGAATAAACATAAGTTTGGTGTGATTAATTTATTGATGTGATTAATTTATTGATGTGATTAATTTGTTGTTAATTAGTCTTATTTTAAACCAGTCATAAGCATATGTAGCAAATTTACCTACCTACTTACTGTACAAAAGAAGTCTGGCTACCCATTGGACAGAGAATTCTAGCTTGGGAGCCAGGAACTAACAGCTGTATAATTATTTTTTTTTCATTAAACATTTTTTCATTTTAATTTTTCATTTTCAAGTCATAATTTCTGGTAACCTTAAAGTTGCAGAAAGTGAAGCTCGAAAAGTATCTGCTTCGTTAGTTTTTACTGCTGTAGGGTCAAAAAATAAACTTGGTTCAAAAACTAAAAACTACTTTTATCCTGACTTTATTTACTTTTATTTTTAGAAGAATAAGCAGAGACGACAGATTTCCATCTGCTATACGATTCGACACACCTCTGACATGTCCTTCACATCCATCAAAAGTCCTATGATTTATAAGCTCTTTTATTCAGAGTGCTTTTGAATTATCCCTTCTCAAATTCGACATACATCCTTTTACGGTGGCCTGGTTAAAGCTTAAGCTTTAGCTTGCACTAAACTTATTAAACAAAATAATCTTCACAAAATGAACGATTTAATCAAATTGAACAAAAGAGTTGTATAGATACAACAAAATGTAATAGAAAAATTTTACTCGTTTTCCGCAAGAAAATGTACAAAGTACTTAAACGCTTACTGAGAAAAACTTGTTGCAACAACAAGTTACAGTGTACTATGCAACTGTTAGCAAATTAAGCACATTTATACAGCTTTCCTTATTTTTCTTGCGCTGGCTTTTTGGCTGATATTGTGATTACAGGGTTCCGCAAAGTAACAAAAACCCTTAAAAGATCAATGTCTGCCCCAGTAAGCAAAAACTATAATAATTCCATTCTTATACGACTTCAAGTTATGTAACAGTTATGAAGTTAAATGTAGCTAAATATAACGTTGTATTGACGTTTATCTTACGAATTTTCAGTCACGTAAACGTAATGTCTTATTGTACAGGTTGAATAAACGTTTTTACGTCTAATTTTTAAGAAGACATATAATGGTGTCGTATAAAGCTAGAATAGCTGCATTCACGTCAAATGTATTCAACGTCATATAATGGTGTTAATGTGTAAATTTTTTAGTAAACGTTTTACGACTTACTGAATAAATGTCGTGAAGATATGTATTTTTGTTTCTTGTTTCTTGCCAAATTTCTCGCCCGTTCTTCTTAGCAAGACTAATCGAATGGGCGGAGGTAGGCATGTATTTATATATGTAACCTATTACTATGTAGTATATAGGATGGGATTTGGTCGCCCGCCTGGATTCGTGCTGGGGGCTCGGTTGGTGATCATTGAACCTTGTTCCTGGTCCCTGGCCGGGTCTTCGGTTTGGGTTCGGGCGGTTGATTGGATTTCACCTTGTATAATACATTTATTATTTTATTACATATATTTTTACAAGATTAAAATTTGACTTTTGAAACGTGTATTGTATATACCTACTTTGCAAAATAAACTTTTTGAATTTTGAATTTGAATTTTGTTGCTGAAAAAGTACAAATAGACGATGTAAAACTATAAATAGTGCGAGGTGTTACATTAACAAGTTACATTACGATCTAACTTGTCGAAAAACGAAAAAACTGTTTTTATTTGGTTATAACTAGGGTTGCCAGATGGGAAAACAAAATATCTCGGCAAAATTTCAAAAAGTCGGGATTTTGGGATTATGGTCGAGACAAATAAATATTACGAATCAAAAAATCATTAAAGTCAATTAAAGTCATAACAACAAAATACTTTTTTGCCCGCCGACCGTTGTTATTTATTATTTGTCGGGACAATTTGTATTTTGTCCCGATAATCCCGACGAATCCTGACCATCTCGCAACCCTAGTACAACTAGGGTACAACAAAGAAAGCTTCGAGTTGAACAGCTGCTAAATCTGTAATACCGTGATTGCATTAAGAGGAAGGGTTGAAAATAAATGAATAAAAGATTTCAATAACGAATTCAACAGCTTATTATGCTAATTAGTGTTAAAAATGTTTAACAGGAGTTTATATTATCATCCTTTAAAAGATGTTCCTCTTAATTAATATTATAATGAAGGATAATCCAAAATTACCTTTACTTCATTAGTACATGAGTAGGTACATTGTTTTTTTTTCGTCTTCAGCGTTTTGGTTCGTTGTAAAAGTTCTTCTTATGGACGGGTACCATCACCAGTTTTAATTTTCAAAACCACCTGAATTTTACGGTATAGGTATACGAAAAAAACCGGTCAAGTGTGAGTCGGACTCGCGTACCTAGAGTTCCGTACCGTGGATGAAAAATTCTATTTTGTAATTTTTTTTCGTGAAATTCTCAACGGCTGTATTTTTCCTGTAATCTTTACGTAAACACATATAACCATGATTTTTTTCATATTTTTTGGTCTACCAGTTTTGGAGATAAGGGGAGGACATACATTTTTGCGGTTTTTCGAGGATATCTCGAAATTGATGCAAATAAATATAGCCAAACTACTTATATATTTTTACAAAAATTTTGCTTTAATATCTATATACAACTTTATTTTATAAAATAAGTTTTTTTATTTATTTTTCTCTCTTTTGTTTTGAACAATTTAAAATTGAAATTTTTTTTTTCACCGTATTATGTGAGCGTATTAGTGCTACATTGTGCTAAATTTCAAGTCTTTGTCTATAACGGTACTAAAGAGGCTGTGACGTACGGACGGACGGATGGACAACGGATTCTCACCATAAATGCCAATTTTACAACCGCTCAGTTGTTCCAACGTTCGATGGCGATTCAAAGATTTCATATTCACCTATATTTCTCTTTTAATTTATTTATTGCGTACTAATAAATAAATTAATAAATAAAATAAAATAGTTCTTTATAAAGGTTACGAAGACCCATTGTAAAACACATGAACATACATTTAAAATACACATTTTAAATAACAAAAATAAAAAATAATAAAAAATTAGGATGAGATTATTTACAATTATCTAAATTACTTATTATTTTTTATTAGATAAGCAAAGTTTGGCAATCCAATGCTTCAACATAGGATTGTCAAATTTACCAGAAAATGTCCTCAGGATGTCGCTGTCGCTGTCGCTGGTTCTGCGTATAATCGACGCGATCCGTTTGCGCATGATCGCAAAAAAGTCACCGGTGCGCGCCTCCGCAAACATTGTCGATGCACTACAGAACCGCGGCGACCCCATCAACATCATGACGCGCAGGGCGTTGTAAGTCTTCTGCGTATAGGTTATCCACAGGCTGCATGAGTAAAATGTTCGGCGGTTCGACTTGAAAAGTGGGATTTTTACCTGATCTGAACATCTAGCAAACCTGCGGGCCAACATATTTGCTTTGACTGCCAACGCCCTACGTGCTCTCTCAATATCCAGGTCGTCTTTGAGATCGTCAGATATAATATGGCCAAAGTATTTAAACTGGCTAACTCTCTTCAGACTGCTCCCATTTAAGGCGTATGACCACGCTAAATAAGCAACTCGATGTGTGTCGGTACAAATATCAACGGAAACGACATTGAAATAATGTTTATTTCAGCGTGCCTTGAAAAGTGGCTGTTACGACAACCACCGCGTCTCCGGCTAGCGCAAAATAGGAGAAAATAATACTTATCACATAAAAGCCATGAACGGAAAAAACAATTTGAACTTAAATTTTTAAGATCTAAAAATTTCAGATAAAAATTTAAGATAGTTAATAAATTTAAGATACTTAAGATCTAAAAATTTTCTATAATTTGGTGAAATAATAATTAAAATCGCTTTAGGCGTTTGGAAGGAGTAAGAGAATTCTTGTGTTAATCATGTGAAATTTTCGATGAATTCGTTTTTTTTTTTGTCAAAACTTACAAATAAACAGTTTATGAAACTTAAAATTTACTTTTGACTCTATGATGCCTATCATATATTTTTATGAAAGTTTTTGGACCACCCGTGTGGGAAGAGTAGGCCTTCAAAGACAGGTCCAAATTGCAGTTGGCGTATCCATTCGCCTTAAAGTGATGGGAGGGACATAACTAGGAGTTTTCCTGCCTGATTTAAATACCATGAACTCACTTTTATTTGTATTATATCTGAGACCGTGATCCTTGGCATAATTTTAGGTACCACGGAACCCTAAAAACATAAGTTTGTTTGTATGATCAGCACGTCATTAATAAACCTTGTAAGGTTGTAGAGCATTTCCTCCTAAAAGTTGCTTTCAACAAACCTTTCCGCTATGCAACTAACTCACTGTATCATGAATCCAAGCTCTTGCGGGTTCGGCAGCTATACATCATAGCAGTAGTCTTAAAGTTTCATAAAACCGCTCTAGTTACAACCCATAAAAGTGTTCATGACTCCCGCCGTGTCACATGGAGAACTCCCGTAACGAATACAAGCTTTGCTCAAAAATGTTCCCCTTTCTTAGGTCCCTTTCTATATTCAAGGACAAATAATACCCTATCCCTTCTTCATCTAACACGTTACCCATGCAAAAAAATTCTACACGATTGGCTCTCCCCCTTAGATTACGAACAAACCGAGGATATCCTTAAAATTGACACATAAATCCTAACACACATGTACCGGTCTGTGAGTATCAAGTATTTCAAAACTCAAGCATACACTTTCATATAACACACTCTATTTTACTCACCCTTTCACACACACTCTAATAACATTCCACATACAATCATCACTCACACGTCATACATTACTCAACTAGTTTTATTTTGTCTCTTCTGTTACTTTTTAATGTTATGTTACTTTTAAATATTTTATAAATTTATTATCGTCAGACTCACCAGGAAGGGTCTAATTTCCCACAACCCAGGGAATCCTAATGTGGGGATTAGAGTTTATAAAAGACACACTTGTCAAATAATATAGAAATAGTGCATAAAATATTTTTGTATACATATCTTTTTGGTTGCAAATAAACATATTTTTATTTATTTATTTTATATTAAATGCCCTAGCTAGAACTATCTATAGATATACTAATCTATATATATATATACTAATCTTTAGTATCTTGTTAGTTTCTCTGTCGTGTCTCAATTTATATTACGAAATTTGGGTTCAAACAGGAATATCTCTTACAAAAAACCGGCTAAGCGCGAGTCGGACTCGCGCACAAAGGTTTCCGTACCACCACACAATAGGGGATACGGAACCAATAAAACATTATGATAAATAATTCTTCGTGCCAGTGATGGAAGACCAACTCAACTTGGCACACGATCTATTAAACTCAATGTATCTAAGAGGTCTATTTAAGTTGGTCAAAATTAACTTAGTATATATTAAATAATTAAATATTTATAATTATAGGATTTTTCCCTATGTGTGTGCTATAAGAGCTACCTGTAAACGAAATTTCATGTTTTTAAGTCAATTGGAAGTGCACTATCGGTTTTCATGGTAGCAATATTGCATGTAATTGATTATGTAACGTGCAATAACTTTTTTTCGCGCCAAGTTAAAAGCCTGATTTTTTTACAGCACCATGAAGCTGTAGATTTCTGAAGGAGGAATCAGTTTCCACTTGATATCTCCCGGGCCCGAGTAAAAGGGTCTTGATAGACAGTCAGACCGACAACAAGGGGTACTATCAGGATTTAGTTTTTTTTATTTTGAGGTACAGAACCCTAAAAATATCATAATCCGCACGCTAACTTTACAGTCATAAAAATATTTCTATTTCCAAGGTATTTATACCCTGAATTTGCCACAAAACTGATGTTCTATCTTTGGGGAATTTATAATGTATGTTTACATGAGTTTTACACTTGTGGCAAACACCAAATACCCGCTTGACCTAGAATTCTAACGTGCAAATAAAGATGCAGTAAATCGCTAAAATGTGACCTATTTTTCTCCGACGCCTCCATATTCCTTATTTTCTATTCAATCACGCAAATGATACAAAAGAAGCGAGAAAGTGATAATAAATCAGTGAGTATCGTGCATAGTGAGGCAAACAAATGTAGGTTTTGCCGGTAACAATATAATATCTGTACATGTATGTACTGCATTTTTCATTTCAGGTGTTGAAGGTTATTTTGATAGGCATACCATATATGTCCATCTCGGCACACATTTTTTGCTGCGTCTATAATGTTGGTTTTAAATTCTTTATTAAATATTTAATAAACATCCCCTGTACATAAATAATAGGTACTTAGAGCAGAGCCTTTTATTGTGTATAATATAATACACTGAAACAAATAGTTCCCATCTAAGAGGCATTTTGTCTTGTCTGCGGCTATTTTGGCTACAGTAACTATTGTTTTGATTGTTTCAAATGATATCACATATTTTTAATTACAATTTTATGTTTTTTACTTTTCGTTACTATGATTCTCATTAAATTTGTAAAATAAACATTATAATATCAGACATTTTTGGACTATTTTACTTCACCGATTTAAACATATTTCTTTGTCTTTTCGTTGGCATCTTTAAGATGACAATAACTTACTATCATATATGAATCAAACATTTATATAGGCAAAGCTATTCACATCTATAAACATCAGATTGGTAGTGGATTCAGTTCCGTCAATGTATATAGAGGATAAAAAAAATATATATATGGCGTGTTTTTTGACTCAAGACAATTATTAATTACACTTTATAAATAAACATAACCTTCAATCTTCTTTTAATTATACTTCTTTTAAAAAAGCACAACTTTCACGAAAAAAGCAATTCAGTTTCCATATTTCAACCCGATTGAAAAAAAACCAACATACGCAGATACCTACCAGAAAAAAAAATCTTTATTACATAAAGCAATTACAGTTTATGCCCTAATGTGGCCGCGATTTCAAAATAACTGAAGTTTTGCGTGCGCGGCATCTGATTAGAGCATGATAGACAGTTAAAACACAAAAGCGTTAGAGCAGGACTGAATTTTAGCATTGTGCAGCCCCTTAATAGGTAGTCTTATAATTATTTTAAGTATTGCCATCTAAAACAACTAAAAACAACTAACTAATAAGCACTTTTCTATCAAGTTATCAATAAAAGTCTCTTTCATATGGCGGTTTGATAAAAAAAAATACCAGTCCGTCGGTTATTTGCGTTAGGTTACCATTAATTATACGCAAGTAAGCGATTTTACATTTAACTTGAGACAAATGTACGTACGTACGATTGCTTAAGTATACATATTTACATTTAAAATAAACTATAATCTAGTTTAGTGATGGACCCCAAAAACTTGGGCCTTTCGCAGCCACATTGACGTTAACAAATAGCCTACATTATTCATCTGTATCTGATTAAAGTTTCCTCCAAGATTTGCAATAAGATTTGTGGTACGTTATTTGAGGCCGCAGCTTGGTTGAAGAAAAAAAGCTTGTTTGGTATCCATTTATTTTGTGATTCAAGTAAATAGCTTGTGACATTATGATTACAATTTCGTACAAATATATTAAAAAATACACGTAAAATATAATATTACCTAAGATAAAATTAAAGCAATTTGAGCCTGGCAACAGTCACAATCTGGTGGCCATATGCATATTCTTGATCCATTAAAATCATAGTTCACGAATACATAACTTTGAAAACAATGCATATTACATGTAACAGCTTTCACTGGTTACCCAGCAGTGGGACACTTCAGAGTAAATACAAAAAATGTATTGGCTTGAAAAATATCAATAAAAATCTGACAATAACAGAGTTTATTCGTGTATTTATTACATTTATTAGGTATTCGTAAAAAGAATTGTTGTACTGAAACATAGGCCAGGTATATAAATGTCTTTCCGCTTCTAATATTAATATAATTCCGAATAAAATATAATTCAAAAGGCATAAGCCAGAATGAATAAACATTTCACTCATATCATGTCAGGTCCTTTTCTCGAGCCTGAAAAGGGGAGGATTCGTTGCCAATACTTGAAAGAGGGTCTGACGCTTTTAGTAGGTAACTTAAGCGAAATGGATTTCAGGAATCTCTGTTGTAGCAACAGTTTCCCGACTATTTTTAGCATTCAGGTACATGGCACCAAAACAGATGTAACGTTACACACGTGTAATGGTGAGCTCAAAGTACTATTCCGCCAACAATTAGAAGAACAGATAAATTATAATATTATTAAAACTCGCGTGAGCTGACATTTTATTATAACATACGGCTTGAACACTCACGTGTGATTGTTGTTGACTATATGCCAACCGTTTCACCGATAAAATTTCGGCATTATCAAGGCGAGTGTGTTCGACGACGCAGCCACATATAAGAAAAGGATTATGTCTTCATAGAAACGGCCCGAAACGACGCGCTTCGAAATCTCGGGAGCTGTCGGGGGGCGACAGTCGCTTATGCCTCAGTCACATACGCACGTTGCCGCGTTGACACTGTAAGCCACTCCCGTGCGTTTTGGTAAATTATGACACGAAACTATAGAATGTGTTGTGCATTGTATGGCTGTTTAAATTGAATAATGCGACAATTTAATATAGCATTATCAAATACGTTGGCAGCCCTAGCGCGTGTTTAGGCACCGAACGACCGTAGGTATTGATTTCAAGGACACAGCCAAGTTAAACTACTGTCTACTTCCTTATACTGTGACGCAGCCAAGAGCAATGCGTACAGCTCGCTGATCGGCGGCTACCAGTGCCCGTTTAACAACGACGGTGAACGCCGCGTCGTCGTCCTAAGAACGACACTCACCTCGATAATGCCGGAATTGTATCGGTGAGTGTTTAATCCGTATGTAATAATAAGACAGATAAATTCTGCAGAAAATGCGGATAATGCTCAACAACTTTGTTGATTCTTGTTGTTCAAGACACGCAAGTTGGAAACTAAAGATGTTTCAGACGTCTGATGTCAATACTAATGGAACATCACACGCATGTAGTCACGTTAGCTGTGGCGCGTCGGTAGTAGCAAGCAACACGCCCACATACAAAATATAAAGAGAATGCGCTACCGCGTGCTTACAAAAGCCTGTTGATTTCGGCCAGGTACTTGGCCCAACCACTCAGGCTTTTAAAGTAGACACCCTCACTTTAATCCCCAGAGATTTTCGGCCGGTCAAGGGGCCAAAACCAACAGGCATTCAAAGTTGGCGTTTTATAATACTGTCACTACAAAACCCTGAGAGGCAGGTGTAGACGGTGGAGTGGGAAGTTTTATTGTATGAAAACAAAAAGAACTTTTCTGCAGGTTTATAAATTTATTGTAAGAAATCAACCCAAGTCTACATAAATGTGTTATCAAACAAACATAAGAATGTATTTATTTTAGTTTTCACTTTTTTGCACTCGACTGTCCTAAATCAATACTTGGGCTTATATTATAAGGCCTTTTGCGAGCTCTTTTGGCTGTTTCTTCATTAGAAGAACTCTTTGAACTCGTCTTCCAATAGAAGTCGGTTGATCTCTTTTTTTCACTCTATGAGCAATCTTTTTATTGTATATAATTTACCCGATGATGTGGGCTCCTTAAGTCTTTTAAATTGAATAAGAATTTCTTGTATGTGTTGCTGTTCAAGTTATTGCAGTCATTTTTTATAACATCAGTTAGTCTTTCAAATTCAGATTTAATATCATCGATCATTCTAAACGCACTATATCCGTCACGCGTGTGGTATTTCATATTCGCAGAACGTTTTTGAACGTGTTGTATAATTAAATCCTTATCACGACTGTTTAAAAGTTTTAAGATCTGCAAATTGACTCTTGTTGAGTGTATTACATTTTGCGTAACGCTCTGGGCTTTAGAATTAACATACCTGCACTAGAATTCCCTGTTAGAGACAAACACACGCTGGCAGAGTCATTCGGGCTTTTGTATTTGAAGTAAACTGATTGATCTACTCAAATAGCCTATTGTTTCGGGGCATAATGTTGGCCTAAACTCTTTGGGGATTAAAGTGAGGGTCTACTTTAAAAGCCCGAGTGGTTGGGTTAAGTACCTGACCGAAATCAACAGGCTTTTGTAATTACGCTGACCTACCCTAGCAACTTTTTTTATTACCCGTCCAGCACAATAAGTCCAATGGCAAAGACCTTATTTGCTTTTGATAGAGGCGATTATTATGTTGGTTTATTGGCCTCTTTTTCTTGGACGCGTAATACTAATGATCACGCAGCGAAACAGCAAATTGGTGTGTTTTTAGCTAATACTGAAATATTTTGTAGGCAAAAAGTTTTGAATTTAAGTAGATTGGCTACATATTTTATGACCTATTTAATGAAAAAAAAATCAAGTCGATCCTTACCACTTTCTTCTGCGGAACGTTTAAAAACCAAAAAAAACTGTTGAAATTATACACTTTTTTTTTTCGACAAAAGTATATATCTGGAGATATTGCTTATAAGTAGATTAAATTAATAAAAGACCAACAAAACAACAAATGGCGTTGTTGATGTTCTAGCGTCAGGCGTCCCGTTAAGAAGTGTACGTACGTTGCCGCTAGCGGTGCTCCAGTGAGATCGGATGCGATGCCGCGAAAGGTCACGTGACTATCACGTGAAAAACTTGAATATGTTCGCTTGATTGGTCACTTTAAATACCAAATCGTAATTACAGAATATTTAGTAGATGCCAGGTTCTGTTCTGAGTCGAATCCTATTTTGAGTTTTTTTTTTTATTGGTGTATATGTTTACAGAAGTCTTTCATCAAAAAGTCTTTGGCGCGACAACGAAAGAAGAGCGTCTAAGGTTTACATGTAAACAAATTAGAGAGCCGAGCGAAGCGGAGCTGAGGAGTTTTGACAGACATACATACACAAAAACCCTTCTTTTTGAAATTCTTGGCACCGTACCGGAATGTACTACAGTGCCGCTAGCGGCAATGTATCGTCTGCTATTAGAAGTGTTTATGTTGCCGCTATTGACGGTACCACATCCGATCTTACTGAAGTACCGATAGCGGCTACTCATATACTTCTAAAACATTATTAGATATATATAGGTATTTATATTATAAATAATACTCTATATGACTGACTGATATATCAATGTTTTGACTAAATGGCTAGACCTAGGACCATGAAATTTGGACTGTCGATCCACGATGACGATAAGAAGAGATTTTAGGAAATTCCAAAGAAATCAAAAGTAACTTCATCATTGCGAGCAAATACAGTGGAGCGTCTTCTATAAGAATTTTATTTGGTACGCAAAGTCCCTTTCACTCCTCTTCTTTTCCCATCCCGAGTAACTTTGCAAGATAATACTCGTATACAGAGCTCAGCACCGGAATTCTCAGCAAAGAGCCTAAGTTTGTAGCATAGTTAGTTGACTACATTACTTTCAGTCGTCGTCGTTTGGGATAATAAAATAAGCCCTAAAGAGTTTCAATTACACTTGGTTTGTTCGAAATAAATTCCGTCAACTTTCAACGCGCTTTCACAGCTAAGCCACACAGTGATAAAGAGAGGGAATCCCAGGTAAGTGGAAGTGAAATGCATATAGTCAAGTCTATGCAAAAGCACTGATTAGTTTGCGAAATAGGACGGTTCAGCATTTCTCTTCTCGGACCTAGTTGTTCGATGTGTGGGATCTACGGTATAAATAATATATTTTGGACCTATGTTCTTGGTAAGGCGATTCATAATATTGTAAATAGTTTGCTATATATGCTATTTACAAAATTGGGCAAAATGTAATCTAACTATTGATTGATAACTACGGTAACATTTTGTAGTTAGCAATTGATTACTGATAACATTCCAAAATGTAGTTGCTATCACGATTACATGATTAATTACTTTTACTTAACTACTTTGAGTGGCCTTCTTTTTATACTTTTATTTGTTACTCAATATGAAATATACATTCATAAAGCATGTATAATAGCATACCATACATTTTTATGTATGACTTATTTGTGCTTTGGTTTTAGTCTAAAAATCTACGTATATTCGACAAGAAATTAATCACACACCAGTTAATTTGACCCTTTAGATACATAAAGAGTAATAGATCGTAAGTGTCAAGTTAAGTTTGAGTTTATAACTACTCTAGGAATAAATTTGTGCTTTGAACACGGAACTCTCAAAGCACGAGTCCTACTCGTACTTAACTGTCTTTTTATTTGATTTAGTTAAGAAAAGACTAATAGATGTAATCAGATTAACGGTTACATAAAGTCATCAGGTTACATGTAGTTAGATAACAAGTAGTTAGGTCACTGCAGTTAGGTGAAACTAATCGCAATCTGTAATCAGATAGGTTGATTACGCCTGACAGTAACCTATGGAATATCTAGATCATATTTATACCGTTGTAAAAAAATGTTATAAAATTTAACATTTTATTTTAGCAAAAAATGCCAGGAAATGTGTTAACACAAATATTCCCTTCCGATCACTTATTGGCACTTATTGGCAGTTGACAATATCCGATAATTGTACCGTACTGTATGTGTTATACATTATTATTGATTAACATTGAACATTGCTCCCTTTTATTTGTTATTTTCTCACCTTCTCTTTCACCCACAGGTTGCCTGGTAGATATTGCTATTAGCAATAAGTGCCGCCTTTGTACAATATAAATGTTTTTAAGTGTCCTGTTTTATGTAATTTGTAAATGTACATAAGTGTAACAAATAAATAAATAAATTGAAAAAGCCGTTTATACAACGTGAAATTTAAGTCATTTTGTTAACGAAACCTGGTGATAGTACTCGTCTATATGAACAACTTTTACCATGAAGCCAACCCTGAAATCATGAAAAAAAATCTGCTGTTTCATACATTTGGGTCGAGTAGGTATTTAAATTTTCTATGAAAAAGCTGATGTTTTTTTACGATTTTATTAGTTGTTTATATGGACAAGTACTATCACCAGTTTTCGTTGACAAAATGACCTAAATTTCACGTACACAACAGTCTGCAAATACGATTAGGTATTGATTTACTTATTGCGTTCTTGTCCTCTTAATGGACTAATTGACGTTAGTTACAAATCAATCAACATAATTAATTGAGATGGTTGATAATGATGTAGTGTAACAAGCACTCTACTGACATCTATCGGCAGGTAAATAGTTAATAATATTTATACATAATTATGATGGGTATATTAAGTACAGATTGCAAAGCTCCTAAAAAATATACAAACACCCTTTTAAATAATACCTGTTTGGACTGCCAGCAAGTACATGCATATATGGACTTATATTTTGAAAATATACTAATTAAAACTAAAACGGTCTGACCTACGAGACATGGAAGGATTCAAACCTGGGCACTGCAACCTAAACAAGCACTTTTTCACCACAGGTGGCACCGATAGCCCTCTATGCAGAGGGTGCCTTCTAGAGAACGAGACAGTGTAACACGTGCTACTCCACTGCTCTGCAACTGAAGACATGAGACGAAAAGCAGGGATCGAGACGAGCTCCAACTTCCCTTCACTGTACCAGTGTATGTGTCAGAATGCTGAAGCTGTTCGGAGCTGTCCTGGTTGGGCTGACTGACCGGGAGGAAGTGCACAATATTCACGATTGCGGAGAATCAGTGCAGGACTCATCGCCCCCGCTACGAATTTAGAATTAGAATTTACGAAAATATTTAAATAAATTTCATTTTAAAAATTTCAAATATTTAAAAGTTTCATTCTCAACCAGCAGGATTTGAACCCGGGTCTGTAGATTGTTAATCCCGCTTCTTACCGACTGAGCTACCGCTGCTATACAACGTGTAATAGAAAAGTGTTGTCGTATATCAAGAGCTTATTCAGTCAATGGTACAGAACAACTTTTACTATGGAGCCAACACCGAAATAATAATTTAAAAAAAAATTGTTCCATAAAAAAATGCAATACCTACTCGACCGGCATGTATAGAAAAGCAGTTTTTTTTTTTTTGGTTTTATAGGTTGTTTCCGCAGTAAAAGTTAAAGTAGTAAAAATAATACGTATATGTAAATATTTATCTCATCCATCCATCAGCCTATAGTTCGTCCACCGCTGCTGCCTTTCCAGGACTTTGCCACTCCCGGCGGTCATCCTGGAAGAATTGCCCATACTCACACACGCTGGGCAGGCGGGTTGGTGAGCGCGGTGCCGGAACCCTCGCACCGTGACGCCGCTGCCCGTCACCAGTCTGTTCCATATAAGGCCCGGCTATTAGGGATGGATACACCGCCATCCATCGGTCCCAGGCATGGGCCTCCTGGTTTTTTGCCACTTCGAGGGGGTCTCCAAGTAAGATGGTGGTACCTCCACAGTCGAGCCCGGCATCAACTCTACCACCTGGTAGAATTTACTGAACGGCAAATACAAAACAGCAAACGTATAGTAACCGACGACGTCGTTTGTAAACAGCAAAGTTTTACTATTTGCCTGTCACATTTATGGACTAACAACGGCAAGAATTTAATGGAACATTTTAGCTTACTATAAACAACCCAATTCCATTCTAATGAAATGCCATTTCCTAATTTTCCCAGAATCAATCTGTACAATATACATTAACTTTTATCATGAGGTAAATTGGCCTATCTGGTTTAAAACCCAAATGCATCGTTGACCGAGTTTCCCATTTTAATTTGGTTCTAGAATCATTGCGCAATGTTCACTGATTCGTTCCAGAGTTCTAGCGTAATTTGAATGTAGAACATGAAAAAAAAAACAGAATGAAGCTAGACCGTTTTTTCTCGGCTCAGTTAATACCGGGGACGTTGGCTTACCTTAAATAATTTTCAACAAGAGGAAGTCTACCAAAATAACGGAAAACCTCATATTGCGCAAGCCTTTTTTGCTAGATATGCGGGGATAAGCATGAATTTTTACGTTCACAAAAATTTGCGGTTTTCATTTTGGCGTCTGTCGCGATAAACCAAATTAACCTCTTTCAGAGTTGTTATAGTCGGAATAGTAACCTCTTTTTTTGCATTTGTTTTGTTCTGAACATTATGTAGGTAGGTTAACTATTTTAAATGTGTATAAATGATAGCATTTTCCAGCGCATATGCCCGCGCTGTTATCGTTTTTATACTTTATAGTGACAGATGTCAAAAGTGACAGATATGTCAAAAGTGACATACGTCAAAAGTGAGATATTTTGAAAGTGACTGATATCAACTTTTCATCACCGGTCACCTTTGTACAATATTGTGTAGGTATTTGTTACAAATGTTCTATCTCACGAAGTCATTTTGGCTATGGTTATAGTGGTGCGTGCACACGTGCACACTCACTTTTTCTAGTGTGCGTGAACTCAAGAGCGCTACAGAACGCGCAATACACACAAAACGTGCTCATTTAACGCGAGGTGAGAGTCGGGTTAAATTCTGATGATTTTCTCTTAGTTTAACCCTTGTTTAACCCGAGGTTTTGATTGGTGCAATTGGTGCTTTTTTTTTTCAATAGAGATTTTTTTACTCAACCCGAGTTATAGTCGAGTTAAGAACATGCTGCAAGTGGGCCTTAATACTACACATGATTACAACACCATTGCATAGTCAAACGGACTTTGTGAGATTATCTGTAGATTGTATTCTGTTTAACTGCGTGCCTATACAATAGGTACATTATATATTTATTCTGATTCATTCGGTACGGGTTCACGACAATCCACAAGATTTCAAAATAATAACCCGCTAATTTTATTAGCTAGAAAGCTAAGAGACGTGTAATTTATTCCCAAAGTTTGGATTTTTATACACATCAATATTTTATTTAATCTTGGACTTTTAAAAAAAAGCCTTGTGGGCATAATGGCTCTCGTATCCTTGCCAGTAACAATTATTGATTGTCTTGAAAAAAAAATACTTAATTGCGTGACATAGAGCATGATTTATCAAATACTAGCTGACCCGGCGAACTTCGTTCCGCCTAACAGTCTAATAATATCGTGTTAACTTTAGTTAAACTTAATTTAGGATTTCATTAAGGTAATAACATTTATATAGCTTTTTTGCAAATACAGAAATGTTTTATTGCTTGCCATTGCGAAAGAAGAATGGCAGGGACCCATGTAGTTTCAGTACCGTTGTAGGCTTAGCGTAGGGTATTGAATATATGCAGAAATAATAGTTCTTGGAATAAATAAGCGATTTTTAAACTTGGGGTTTAGATGTTATTTAATGATATCAGAACGCTAGATAAATAGGTTTCTTTTATATGCGTAGTTTTGTCAACAGATGGCACCACATGCTGTTTGCATTCGTAAAATTAATTAATTAATTTATTGTTATTCGATAACTTATCCGATACTTTATTACTTATTCTGCTATTCGGAGCGGATAAGAATACACCAAAAAAGAGATAACTAACATCGATCCAGCCGATCTTGAGTTATAAGTGGTGTAACTAACACGACTTTGTTTTATATATTTAGATTAGTGACACTTGACATTGACAGCTAGTTTTTTTTATTTATTGCTTGGCAAAGGTATTGTAGCTCTTTAGCCCATATCCCTATATATTTTTTTCAAAATATCACTATAACTAATGAATAATAATGTATATTGAAACGTGTTTCGTAATAAGAATATGAAAATATCTTAAGGTGCTATATGCTGCAGAAGTGCTGTCACTTTAGAAATAAAATCATTATTTACTTACTAGAATAATGGTTTTCATGGACAACGTCTGTGATGAGCTAAAATTTTAACTTTTGCTTTTGGCATAAGTTGAAATTTTAGCTCATCAAAGACGTGGTTATGAAAACTATGCTATTTAAAAATTGTTCTTTGGTATATCTACGCATTTACTTAAGCAGATTTTCAATAATTATTCTAGTAAGTATTTTTTTTTTCTTAAGTAGCAGTACTTTCGCAGCATAAAGCGCCTTAATGGAATTTTTATTATCTTACCAAACACGAAATGAAAACTTGTGGATTGTCCCCGAGGAAGATTTTACGCAATCGGGGTGTTTTGAAATACCTACACAACATTTGTAGAACTACCGGCAACAAAGGGAAAGAAGGCTACGTTTTATCGCATGCTTTTTTCAGCACAAATACACGCTTTTTAGGACATGCAGGTTTTGTCGCAGTGTTTTCCTGCACCGTTCGGCAAATGGAAACTTTAGCTAGCACCATAGTTAAACCAGAAATAGTAGGTTAACTCTCGCCCCGTGCGAGACTTAAATACCTACTGTTGCAGGGTTGTCTCTTCTTTTAGTTTTGTAGCTAATAAAAAACAATACTTAAATATAAAAGAACAATTTAAGTGTTTCCTATCAAACACCTTGTAAAATACGCTCCATCCTCTTAATATTCTCAAAGTCATTGGTTGGGACTAACTACTAACAAATTTCCGAAAACAGTACAATATGTTCGATTGCGAGCTGTCGACATATTTGAAGTGGTCGGTGCCGCGCGGCGCAGCGTCTTGTTCGAGAGACTTGACTGAGCAAGATCGCGCGCGGTGTGACCCCGACTAGTGCCTACCTTGCACGCTAAGATATTGCTGCTGTGTGCGTGCTGTAGTTTGTGCGTACTAGCACGCACACACATTAGCCGCGCGATGTACCTTTGCATAGAGATAAACTACTTTTCTGGTTTTATCTGGGATCCTAGTTTACATTATGTTTTTGATATAATGCAAAATTACAGTTGATCAATTCTATCAGTAGAAAAGTACAATGTTGGATAGTTTTTAATACACCTTTTATTTGTTCTTACCCATTGTGACCACAAACGGTTATTCGTTTTTTAAAAAAACATTTTTAGGGTTTCGTATCCAAAAGGCAAATCGGAGCTCTATAAATGTCACTCCACTGTCCGTCTGTCTGTCCGGAATGAGATAGAAACCTGAAATTTTTACATGATGTGTAAAATGTTGAACCAAAAGCGAATTTCGAATTTAAAATGTAATTTTTTTTCTTACCCTAGCATGTGGGGTGTTATTGTCTAGAATTCATTTAGTAAAGTGTAAATATTATGTAATATGTATATATATACTCGCACTTGGCTGGTTTTTATTTCTTTCTATATGTGAGTTAACAGAAAAGGTGAGATACACATAAAATTCGGCCCCGATACGCACAAATCACGCATCTTTAACGGTTACTTATAAAACCACCCTTACTAGGCACTCGGAGAAATCTTTTCCACTGGGCACAAATGTGATTTCGACGTAAAAGTTCGTTTTTCAATTTTGGTCAATGCGGTCTGGGTTTCTTGGCAAATCATCACGTATTGGATTTATTGCGGAGTAGAAATTTCACACGAGTCTAGCTGACGTGTAGGTACGTTTTAAGGGATTTTGTTTTTTATGTGTTTTGGAACACGTTCTTATTTATGCTCCGAATATTTTTATATTTTTATCTATTCCCATACTGCAATACGGTATTACAACATCAAAAGCAGTTTAAGGCGCTTAGTATCTCCAAATGGGTACTTTCTACAGCCTACTCCTCATTTATGGCCAAACCAAAAATATTGAAAAAAATCATTGTGAATTGCCAATTCTAAGACAACATATGCAACATTTTCCTTTTTCATACCACCAAAACATCCATATGGAAAAAAAAAAACTATCGAATGGTGTTTTTTGGTTTGAATTCCCTACTGCTCCTAAGCGGCTGAATCTATTTAGTTCATTTATGCTTTGATAAATGATAAACTTAATAGCTATTAACATAACATAGGATTATTCAATCGAACAATCACGTTCATGTGAAAAGTATTATTTTCTCCTATTTCGCCCTGTCAAGGACGCAGCCAGCGTCGTAACAGCCCCAATGCATTTCGCGCTGATATAAACGTTAGTTCAATATCGTTTCCGTCGATATTCGTACCGACAAACATCGAGCTGTTAATTTGGCGAAGGTAATCGCCTTAAGACGAGGCCTTCCTTCCTTGCGTTTATAACCTGTAGAATAACTTTTATAAAGTTGAAAATCGCGTGTGCCAAAATATGCGCGAAACGATTCCGAACGAGTCTAATTTTAAGATTAAAATCAACTAAAATTACAATATTGCGTTTAAGTCATTTTTGAACTTACATTGTTAATAAACAAGACTTTCGTATTGATAGTAAATTATGACATATAAAAATCAAATGAATTTAACAAAAAAACACTCAAAAAGAGACTATTTTCAAAAATAAAATCTATCGAGCGAAAGTTTTCCAATTAGGTAACGCTACTTACAAAGTAAAGATAAAGGTTTGAAAAAACATATACAAGGTGACTTTTTGATCATTGTCCAAATTCATACTGGAGGCTTAATAAGTGATCAGTATCTTGGATCAGTAACAATTTTTGTGAAATTCGTAAACTGAAATTTCGGCTTCCCATAGAAATTCAGTTCCACTCCCGAGTGAATCACTATAGGGAGTCGAAATTTCATTTTACGAATTTCACCAACATTGTTATTGATCCATGATACTGATCACTTACTAAGCCACTAGTATAAATTTGGACGATGATCAAAAATTCACCTTGTATATAAGTTTCATATTGATTACGTCTGTGGTAGATTCATCGTTTGACCGCGGTTATAATATTAAATAATAACACCGCAATTCCGCGCTGTGATTAGCCGAATTTACAAGCGATAACGGTTTGTCTTAACTTTTTAAGTCACGCCCTCTTTATCTTCTCGCTTCTGATTGGTCTGGGCATCTACATACTAATTCCATCAGGTATCATGAGGAGTATCACTACAATATCATGACAAGTGTTCTTTTTGTCCTTTTTCGTAAAAAATTTTTGATGGTTTTAGATGTGTGCAACTAGAGATATTTCGACATTATGTAACAGTTGCACAAAATACTATTGTTTAACAGTAGGCTGATATTTATTCACTCTTAACTGGCCATATTGAACTACTTGCATAAATTAAATATAAAACAAGTACTCTTTGTTGTGGACCATTTAACAAGGAAACTTACAGAAGAAAACAAGTTACAAGGAAGTACAGCTGTGCCCGTTTGACAACGATAATGACAAATTTTGTTTGATAATGCCGAAATTGTATCGGTGAAGCGGTTGGCATATAGTCAACAACAATCACACGTGAGTGTTCCAGCTGCATGTAATAATAATTTAGTTATAAGGAAGGTTACAATAGGCGGCCTCATCGTTTAGAGCGAATTCTTCCAGACAGGGTTTGGGTAAAGTACCTGCGAGAATAAGAAATCATTGATTAGAATCACTGAAATTTACCGTTTTCACAAATTGTTTTTTGTTTTCATAATTATTGTTATTTTGAATTTTTTGCTTTGTATTAAAACTATTAAAATGAGTTTGAAAGTTCAAAAAGTTGTATTATCCCAGACTCCCCTTATGATCAATTTTGTATAATAAAACCTTCTTTAGCCGGCGCGTCGTAGAGTAATAAAATAAAGAGAGTCCTGTCAGCATAAACCTGATTTATTGCTGTTGATATTTTCAGTCGCAAAAAAGATCATCTTAGAACGGGTATGAGTAGGTACAATAACAAAATTGATCCTGTATGTTCGTAGGCAGAACCTTATGGACTGCGTTATTGTGGGGCATGAATAGTCTATAATATATTTATTGAGCTTTAATGTATATAAAGGATGGTCGTCATGACGCGACCATCTTAGTTGTGGGCGTGGCCAAATGTCATGCTGTTTAATTTCGTTATAAGCTGCACGCTCCATGAAACTTGCGAGGACAATACAATTGTGCAGATTTCGTCGCAGGCGCAAAATTGAGAACTTGTTTCAGGAGAAACCATAGTTTTTAGTTCGACTTTAACATAGATCTAGATAATGTTAATGGACTCAGCCTAAAATATAATAATAACATTCCGTAGACAGCCCACAACGTGGTGACGGCGTTTGTATGGAGGTTTGCTCGTAACGACGCGACACCTCTTAAGCCATTATCTTTTCAACTACATCGACATATACAGACATGAAATAATTGTTTTTATTGCATAAAATAAAAAGTAAATAAAAAAGTTTATATTGCGTAGGCGTTATTTTAATATATTTTATCACTAAATAAACAAATCCAATTTATTTAATTTATTTTCTATTGAAATTCTTGATTCATACTCCCTGGATAACGACAACATCCATCACAAAGGAGCAAAGATCATAATAAAAAGTTATGGCGCGTGAACTATTGACACAAAGGATATCTTACTAAGCATTCTAATGCACTGGCTTGGGGAATTTCTGGCCTAAAGCCAACTTTTCTACCTAATAAGAAGCCTACCCCTTTATGTAAGTGATGGCTTGGAGCTGATTTTTGAATAATTTTGTTTGGATACGGATTCCGTAGCGATGTTCAGTGTCCGGTGGAAGGGAAAGCTCGACCAGGGGATCTAAAAGGCCGAAGTGGGATGGAGTCAGAGCTTTTTCAAGCGTGCAAAAGAGACGGCACTAGAACGGAATCATAATATGATTCATACAAAGCGGCCTTTTAAGAGGACTAGCACTCGTAGCACAGTCTTTAATCGCGCGCGAGGCCACTTAGTTGAATCACAAGTGACACGATGTTTTTTGCGATTAAACAGTATGTCACGCTCCTCGCACCTGTGATTCAACCAAGCGGCATCACGCGTGATTAAACACTGTGCTATGAGGCCAGAGGGCCTATTATGTATCTTTAGTTGCCATTTGAACTGGGTGCCTATCATTAAAAACATAGATATACTAACGAATTCCGATTGTCTAAGGATATGTTCGCACTTGAAGTGACGACACAGTTCGTAAATAGTTCAATACCCATTAATAGCAATTTTTAAAGTTCAGTTTTTAGCTATGTTTTTGATGATAGGCACCTAGTCCAGTTGGCAACTAAAGATACAGAATAGAGGGGCAGGTCACCTTAGAAAAACGTACCTATATGCCAACTAAATTGGCGACAAGAACCCTTGTTGTTATAAGGACTAATACAAAGACATATATTGGTATCGATTCGGCATAACACGTCTTAACTTATTTTGACAGAACTAACCTTATTTTAAGCGTCCTGTCTTTTTCTTTCTTTATCAAAAAGACAAGGACAGAACGCTTAAATTTAGTTTAGTCCTGTCAAATAAGTTAAAATGTGCTTCACCGAATCGCTACCATTAAACACTTTAATATATCTTATGATATGAAACAAAACAATGAATATATTACGATCAGGATAGCCGACCAGAGTGAAGACGTGGTGAAAACGTTTACGTCACGACGTTACGCCTACACTGCGGGCAGTAGCTCGCAATAAGCGGGACGACATCGGTGCAGGTGGCGTTAGCGGTCGGACGGGTTAGGCGTCCGCACAATTAGTAACTTTCGGGCTTGCATTATCAATTTGCGGAGTCACCAAACAACGATAAACACGCGGAACTTACAGTATCTAGGTCACATTCACTATAATCTGTGTGATCCGGTAGCTGTTTTAGGGACAGGCTTCCACATCGAGGGCAAGGCATAAATATTATGTCTGTGGACTAATATTCAAAATTAATTCGGTATATTTCGCAAGAAAATTAAGAAGTCAATTGTAGCTTTAACATGCTGGCACGTAAAGGCGGAGAAATGTAAGCAAAAACTAAATCATTTGGGCAAGTGCGAGTTGGACTCGCGCACAAAGCGTTCCGTACATAATACGGATACAAAACCCTTACAATAATAATATGATAATTAACAACAATATAGATGCCATGACAACTTTAAGGCGACCAAAACAAGCCGCTTAAATGGTAGCGCCTGGCAAACAATTCGACACCCTCTGAAAGCAAAACCCTATAATAGTACCTTAACCGCTATACTTTTCCTGTAATCTCTACATTATCACCTAAGTGGATGGTCTAAGCCCACTATGATATTTTTTCATATTTTTCGGTCCTCTTGTTTTGGAGATAAAGGATGACAACTTCAAAAAAACGCGACGTTTTCAAGATTTTTTGTATGGAAACTCCCCTTTTTAATATAAGTATTTGCAAAATGTTCGTGGTTTCAATTTATTGTTATTTTATTATTTGCCGTAGTAACACGCATTCTGTGATAATTTCAACTGGCTACCTATAACGGCTGAAGCTGTAGACTCCTGTGACAAACGGACGGACGGACAGACAGACAGACAACAGCGGAGGTTTAGTAATAGGGTCCCTTTTGGCAACCTTTGGGTGTACGGAACTCTAAAATGAAACATGTTTTTCTTTATATTTATACTTGCGATTGTCGGCACTTGGTGAAACTTGAAACACATCTACTTATAGTTTCACTTTATTTATGTTAACTCCCAACCGGTTTCGGATTTTACTCCATTTTCAAGGGAAGATGTTAACTAAAATATTTCACTGACTCCAGGCACTAGCTCTGAGCAACGTAAACAATGATAATTAACAATGATAACATTATCATTGTTTACGTTAATCAGGGCTAGTGCCTGGACTCAGTGAAATATTTTAATTAACATCTTCCATTGAAAATGGAGTATAATCCGAAACCGGTTGGGAGTTAACATAAATAAAGTGAAACTATAAGTACAAGTGTTTTTAATTCAAGATCTGGGGGCACGGCAGTGCCCCCGCAAAGTCTCGCAGAAAAAATGCGGAACGGCCGTACCATCCTTTTCTCGAAGCAACTCACGGCACTTTCAACCCCCCTGTATCTTCGTTGTGGGTAAAGCTAGAAGTCTGAAATTTCAGGAACCAAGAGTACTTACTGTTCCTATATCTGACCCCAAATTACAACTTTGTACCTATATTCGATTACGAAATATCTCAAGTCAAAGTTCCCTTATTTTGTCACTGACTGACTGACACATCATCAAAAGTCTAAAGGTGTTCTAGAAGGCCTACAAACTTGAAATTTTGCATGCGGTTAGTGTTAAGTGTACATTACAACAAAAAAATATAAAAATGTTATTTGCGGTTGGTAATTTAATATTTCCATACAAAGTCTATACAAAATGTATGTTTCCAGCTGCATCTATAAATTTGTATGACACTAGATGACGTTGGTGGTATGCTGCTTTGCATTAAAGACGCCTAAAACGAAAAATTCTACGTTAAAGTTAAAGTGCGAAAACTAAAAAATAAAACCGGTAAAGTGCGAATCTGACTCGTGCATAAAGAGTTCCGTACCCCTACACAATACGGGTACGGAACCCTAAAAGTAAATAACAACAATAAAGATGCCATAGCAACATTAAGGCGACAAAAAACAAAGCGATAAAACGGTAGCGCCTGACAAACAATTCGGTACCTTTTTAGTACGGAACCCAAATTTTCATTATTTTACTTTAAAGACTGCCCAAAGTTTAAACTTTTACTTGTATGTTGTATTACCGTTCTAAAGATAGAGCCTTTGTTATAATAATCTGTTCCTTGGGTAAGGCACCCTAAAAAGGGTGGTTTATAATGTTCCACACATTCACGATATTAGTCTATTTAAGAAGAAAATATCAACATTTCGTAATTAAGTCACTAAAAAAACGGTAGTTTGCGAATCTGACTCGCGCATAAAGGGTTCCGTCCTACACAATACGGGTATGGAACCCTAAAAGTAAATTGCAACAACATAGATGCCATAGCACCATCAAGGCGACAAAAAAACAAAGCGATAAAACGGTAGCGCCTGACAAACAATTCGGTACCTTTTTAGGAAGGAACCCTAATTTTTATTATTTCTTATTTTACTTTAAAGTAGTCTGCCTAAATTTTCAACTTGTAGGTACTTGTATGTATAACCGTTCTAACGATAGAGCCTTTGTTATAATAATTTGTGCTTTGTGTAAGGAACCCTAAAACACATTTAGTCTATTTAAGAAGATAAATATCAACATTTCGTAATTAAGTCGCTATTAAACCGGCTAAGTGCAATTCAGACTCGCTCACGAAGGATTCCGTAGTACCATCACACAATATGGGTACGAAACCCCAAATCATTATGGTAAATACCAACAATAAAGATGACATAGCAACATGAAGGCTACAAAAAACAAGGCGCTAAAATGGTAGCGCCTGACAAACAAATCAGCACCTTTTGAATACGGAACTCTAATATTTATATGCCCAAAATTGTTGTTTTATAGAGATAGAGCTGAAACAAATAACATCGAATAAGTGGACCCCCCTTGGATTTCCATTTATTAAACTTTTTATGCTGTGATAGGGGCCATATTATTATTTGCCGTGATAGAGGACAATGTAACATATATTATGTGAAAATATTTACGCGCTACCTATAACGGCTGAAGCTGTAGTGTAGATAGATGGATAGACAGCGGAGGATTAGTAATAGGGTCACGGAACCTAATGATACGGAACCCTAAAAATCAAGGTAAAAGGTTATTTATCAAGTAAAGCTTTAAATATATTAAAGGAAAAATAAAGCGGGTAATGTTGTTTTATTTGTATATGCATCCTCTAGGATGTAGGTATATTGAAATGTCTATGTACTCGTGTGTCATTCAAAAAAGACCAGGTTTAGCTCATTATTCTGAGAGGTTTAGACATAATAATGTACTCTGTGGTTTAGACTGACAAGCCTGCCTTTCACTTCATGGTCAAAAGAAATTTTAACCTGCCTGTTGCATCTAATTGTGGATAATAGTAATAATAACTTACAGTAAAAATTAATATTGCAATGGAACCTGAAATATTGTACATAAATGAAAATCCTTGTCCACACCTAGTTGTCCCTATACCTGGAGATGATTCATGTTTGTTCCATTCTTTGTCATTCTCTATGTATGGGAACATTGAGTCGTCATATGACATTAGGTGTGCGGTAGTCGAGTATGTGGTAGCGAATTGGGATGAAATGCAACTTTATACGTGTGACGAGCGTGGAGACACATGTACTCGACAGCAATGATGAAAACTACCACCTACGGTTCCGTATCCGAACTTATGGCAGCCACCGCTTTGTATCCATTTACGTTCGAGGTTTACGAAAATGGCCGTTTGAGAGGATCATTCGGTGGCGATCCTGGGATGCCAGTGAAACGTTTACGATTCTCTGGTAGTTTCTTAGGTGGTCATTATGAAATGCTCCTTCCCGATACTAGTTTCTCAGGAGTATGTCCTAATGATCAGTTAAAGGGAGTGGGTTTTAAGAAAATCCGCAGTTGACGTGCAAGAAATATTACCCGAGAAGAAAAAAAGGAGGACTACCTACAAAAAGAAATGAGATCCCATCAAAAACATAAAATGTACAAAAATGGCAAGTCTCGCAACGCAATCCTTCCACCGTAAAAAGTTGTGAGATCTTATGTAAAGCCAAGTCTGCTATTTTAGTTTTTATGGAAGCACCTTTTCATTTAAGTTAGTATGGGAGCACCTATTTAACAAATTTATCATTAATTGTTTCCTATTTAGTTACCTACCAACATTAAGTGACTGTATTAATATTAGTCATCTTTATTTCCTAATAAAATATGGTGACTTTGCAATCGCAGAGCACAAATAAAGCACTGATGCGTAGAAATATCTTCTCAAATCGCTACTAAATTGGTATTAGGTAGCTGATATGTTGTATATGTTGCTGTGCGATTGCGAAGTCACTATATTTTATTAGGAAATAAAGATGACTAATATTAATACAGTCACTTAATGTTGGTAGGTAACTAAATAGGAAACAATTAATGATAAATTTGTTAAATAGGTGCTCCCATACTAACTTAAATGAAAAGGTGCTTCCATAAAAACTAAAATAGCAGACTTGGCTTTACATAAGATCTCACAACTTTTTACGGTGGAAGGATTGCGTTGCGAGACTTGCCATTTTTGTACATTTTATGTTTTTGATGGGATATGTTTTTCTTTATATGTTTCATCAATATTGCAGAAAACTGAAACTGTTATTAAACAACAAAAGAATATTCTTTATGAATGTTGACTTTCTATACACTATAAATATTTTTATGGGTTTTCCATACACAAATTTATAAGCATTTTTTTTAACATTGGTAGTATTTAACGGTAAACTATTTATCGTGCCCCTGATTAAATCAGTTAGTTAATAGTACTAACTAAACCTAGAGGTTATTTTCTTTAATGGATTTTACACTGGTTATTGATTTTTTAAAGACTTAGCCTCGACTTCGCACTTGATAAGTGCTTTTTGTGCCTACCTGTGAAATGCAGTGCTTTGATTTGCCAATTCGTCGCCAAAGTATTCAGAAACTGGCACATTATAACACAGGAATCATTGGCTATTGAGATTGGGTCTCGCATGAGGCCTATTTTAGGCTTCATGAGTTCACGAGTGACAAGCCCCTTAACCACTTCTCCTGATATCTGTACTTTTAACTGAGTTTGGAGTGCAAATATCAACGCGTAATCCTTTATACTCACGTATATCGAAGGTACTTTGATTTTGAATATTATAATAGACTTCGAGTGAATTAATTCGGTAGCATTGTAATTTGAATAATAGAGGAAGTTGAGTTGGCAGGTAAACCCCTATTTCTGGTTATACATATAGGTACATAAAATTTATATTGTTACGTAATAGTTCCTATACCTACTGGTGTAGAAGCTAGTACATAGAAAGTTAAAGAATCTTGTATTTCTTTAAATTCTAGTTCTGTAGTTTATTGAAAAAAATATTTTAATACGTACATTTTAAATAATAATTTTGCTTATTACTCGTAAGCATTCAATTGTGCAAGCAAAAGGGAGCTTTAATTATTTTATGGCATTACACTGAGAACACAACCTAATGCGATGAGGTAAATTCGTTATCTTTATGAATCTTACCTATTCATAAGGAATAAGCGGCAATTTACACGCAATCAACAGTGTGGTTTAACAAATTATCAAGCTAAACTTCCGTCCTGCACCACGCTTTTTTTATTTGCGGCTACATTAGGACATGTATTTAAAAATCTTTCAGCTTTTATGTCTTAAGTATTCTTTGAAGAAAATTCTCGCGAACTTTGAAATTTATATCTTTAAGATACATGTGAATAATGTCGTTTTAAGATTTTCGTTAAAAGGTATATTTGTTTTGACTTCCGGCAACATAAAACTCGCATCATTAAAAAAGCGATCGAGCGAAACAAAGGCTCAAAAGTTTTTGTCCACCAGTTAGGAAGGACCAATCTGACGAAGCTGACAATGGAACCGTTAAATCTAGATAAGAGATCCTCGCCGAACATTTATGGACTCCTATATTCTTCACACGCTCCGAAGGACGACGAACGTGCACCTTTGATCTGCCATTACACTGATAAACTCCCGGATGTCGAAATGGGTTAGATTAGGATAGCTCTTCAGCAGCGAAAAACAACAAAGCGCCGGGTGAAGATGGCATCACAACCGAACTCCTGAAAGCTGTAGGTTACCCTACTATACTCAGACAGCTACTTTCGGTGTGGAAGTACGCCAAAGGATTGAAACAGCAGCCTGGTGATATTGTTCTTCAAGAAAGGGGACAAAATCCTACTAAACTAAATCCTACTAATCGCATTCCTGAGGCACACCTACAAGTTGTTCTCAAGAGTTATCATGAATCGTCTCGCCCATTGATTCAGCGACTTCCAATCTCCAAAGCAGGCTAGGTTTTCTAAAGGCTACAGCACTGTAGACCACATTCACACGCTAAGGCAGATTATACAGAAAACGCAAGAGTATAATCAGCCTTTATGTCCAGCGTTTGTTGACTACCAGAAAGCCTTCGACTCCATCGAAACTTGGGTCTGTTCTGCAGTTCTTGCAGCAATGCCAAGTTGACTGGCGTTACGTGGAGATGCTGAAATGTCTATATGACTCCACTGCGATATCCGTTCAAGTACAGGGTGTACAATCAAGACCGATACACCGTCAGCGTGGCATGAGACAGGGAGACGTTATTTCTTCAAAATTGTTTACCGTCGCGCTGGAGGACGTCTTTAAAACACTAGACTGAAATGGACGAGACATAAACGTGAACAGAGAGTACATTTCGCATCTTCGCTTTGTATCATGCTTGGCAAAATTTTCCATACATTTTAGCGTTATCGCCATGTGATCGCGCTTTCGCTACGAACATGCAGCGCGCAACTGTCATGAGATTCAAGTGTCCTATCATCTTCGTTTTACAACGGTTTTCTTCCTCTACAGTTTTTCAGCACTTCTTCATTACATAGTCTTCCACTCCATCCAGCTAATTTCCCTACATCCTCGTCCAGCACCACATTTCAAACATACAATAAAATATAAATGAAATAAACCAATTATACTACAAAAACGTGTTCTGTGAAATAAAAACCACAGTTTTAATATGAATTTTATGGTCAATAGAACTCCAGGTTGTGGGGGTGCTATCAAACATTTTAATGCACCATTTGAATGCACACAAATTAATTTTATTACAACCAAACATCGACAGCTGTTTGGGATTTTAGACTACTTTAATGGTTGTTCAGCTCTAACATTTCGTAAGAATTTGTAAACAAAACGCTCGTGGTGGGCTTCTTCTATCTTGGCTTGCAGAAAGTAATACTAGACACGATAACAAGATATTCAACGGTTATAATTCAAGCTGGCTAAGAAAACCAACTTTGGTTCTCTTTTTACATAGTTGGGATACCCACTTGTGTAAAGTAATGCTCCCTATGACCATTAAGTACAATTTTATTTTATTTGGTGTAGGAAATCTAATAAATAGATCCATTACGATTTCTAGCTTCTTCGATCGGTACCTAATCTAACTCTGGATATGTCGTTTGTTCCTAAAATACGTTACTCTATATATCGAAAGTATCAAAAACTATTTAGGTATGTTAATCATTATGGTTAACACTGGCAATAAATAGCAGCCGTCACCAAAACACAAAAAAAAACTATTATGGTCAGTAAAAATAGAAGTATGTCAGTAGTGACTTTGGCCTTTTTATTTAAAAACAGAAAATCTTAAATAACAGATAATAAAAATAAATCTAACTAAAATAAGAAAAAACTAAAATCTAAATAAAAAACCCTAAAACTTACCTTAAACTATATTAAGTTTTCCCGTCGCCGTCGCCTACGACCGGCAGGGTCCACCAAAGGCTGAAAGCATTCCCTCGTTGGCTAAGACGCTGCCCTTCGGTCCCCCGAAACGTCGACCAGTCGCGAAGAAATTTCCTTGAAGATCAGTTTTGCGGCTGGACCTCACGGCCCGGCCCTACTCTAAAATGTACAAATATATAGTCTGAACTTAGATCTACATACTTGTGCCTCTTGAAGCCCTCTGCTGAGGCTGCCGCAGCAACAGAGTGTCATTCCGTCGGGCCTTTTACCGTATACAATATAGTTATCTAGGAACTGTTGTTTAAAAAATTGGGTTAACCAAATTGGTTTTCAATTGTTATCGAAATTTATAAAACTAATAGGGTTACTGATTGAAATATTATTTCAATATGTAACAAATTCTTTGGCCAACGCTGTTATTTGATAATTCCAAGCAAGGGCAACAAAAAATCTCTATATATTTTCATCTGATTTAAATAGAAAGTAATCTTTAATTTTTTAATAAGCTGATCATTAGAGCAGGGCCTGAGTTTGAATGAAAACATTTCACTATTTATTTCACGTCTTCATACCACCAATGGTGGCTGGTTATACAAAGGCTACATTGACTAGTACTATTTTCTTGAAAATTTGGTTCACACTTGATTTACGAACCAGTATCCAATACTCGTACCTACATACAAATATACATGTTTATATCGTCGTTACAGTTACATGTGGCATTGAACATTCCTTTTCTTAAGATTGTCCAGATCCCCTACCATTAAACTATTTTACGAGTAATACAAAACACGTTGGGACGTAAAAATCATCGGTGAAACGCGGGTGTACCGAGTGGGACTTGCAATTCACAGTTCACACTCGGAATACCTTTGACACTTCCTCGGGGATTCATGTAGTGACGATATATTATTTATATATTCATATTTTATAATACAAAACCAACGGTTGTGGCAAATATACCACGCTTGAAAAAATTACTTACTGTATCAGAGTCAAAAACGCAAAAGCAGTTTAATTAAAAAATCTCATAAACAAGAAAAAAAATATATTTGCAAAGCGTTTTACATGAATACATACGTTTCTTGCTCATTTTCATATAAGTAAAATAAAGAGTCAAAAGTATGCTGATTTGTTTCCATCAAAAATCGGATATATCATTTGTGTAACTTTGGCAAACTATGTAACTATAAATTTTCAAAACTTACATGTGGCAAAGCAATTTTAAATAGTTTTGGTGGGAGAGATTTGGTAATAGGTTGCTATGGCTTGGAAGCACTCTAATAAAAAAGATAACCTATAAGTTCGCTTCGATAAGACTGCCTCTTTTGTTGAGAACTCCTTTGGGAAGGGTTAGAAAAGTACACGGGTTTTTCTTGATCATCGTTCTTTGTCCTTTTGGGAGAGCTATTCCCTAAATGGAAAAAGACAAAATAAAATGCCTTGTACTTTTAATTTTTTAAGTCAATACTGACACTGCGCTGTCATTAAGTATAGTCAGTAAACAAGGTGGTTTAAATTTTATCTCAAAACTACATTACTTTTAAATAAAACAGCTAAATAAATCTTATCAGCAAATGCTACTTTAGCATTATTGACTACAAAAATGATAAATTTTGACTGAGCTAAAATATTATTTCATTTTAATTTATTATATTTACGTTGATAAACGTTATTAATTGACTAATTTGTCTTCAAATGTACTTATTATATAATATATGTAAATAAATATTTAATTATAATAAATATTATTTATTTACTTAATAAAATGACATGAACATAAAAATGAGATATATTTGGAGCCCTATGCTAGGTATTTAAGGTTTTTATTCCATAAATGTGCAATAGATTATTGTAGTTTAGTGACGTAGTTACATATAAGATAATAAAATATTAAGATATAAGTATTTATAAGCCCGCTTTATGTTGCTGTATCCTAACAGGATGTCGTTATACTACCAACATCTATGTATATGACAAAAAACTTGAAACTAAATGTACTTGTACATCTATGTGGGCTCTTAAAGTCGTTCCATAATATCCGTTACCGTATCCCCTTTCTCCGTTTTCATGACAAACACTAGCAATGACGTAAATTGACAAGCATGCAAAATCGGAAAATTTATTCATGTAAATTATGTAACCATGCTAAAATTATAATATATTATGCTAACGTAAAACAATTGCAATGTTTTGCTACAGTTTTGCCCAAATGACGACTAGCTTCAAATACAGTTTTTTGAATTTACCCATTTCAAGATTTAGGTTTAATAAGCCGTATTTTGAAACTTGTGGTCTTAAAAACCTCATAATGATGAATATTTTTTATTGTACAAAAAAGCTTCAACTTCCAATTGCCACTTGAGAAATGACTGTTAAGAAATGTGTCCTTTGCTATCAAGATAAATTTATAATGAATTTGCTTCCGACTGATTTGAAATATGAGTAGACAGACAGAGACAGACCACTTTTTTTCATAAGCATTCAGTATAATGTCTAAAATTCTGAATGACGTCATATCGGACAATTCTGTAAAAAATATTGGTTGATAATAAAAACTATGTCCTAAAATGACTTAAACATACGGAATTGTAAAAAAAAACAAATTAAATTAAAAGGACAATAATATTTCATTTGATGTTGGTAAGCAGACAAACAGAGAGGCCAGACAGATAGACCAAAAATATTAAATAAAATAAATGAATTATTAGTAATAAATGGATAAGCATTTTTGACTAGCATAGGCGTCAGCAAAGTTGTGTGGAATTTCATTGCTGGCTTATAATATCCGCAATTTCTTTTTGAATATCCATTATTGTCGAGATTAGTTTTAAAAGTACAAACATACACGCCTGTCTCTCAGAGGGGTAGGCAGAGACTACAGATTTCCATCTACTACGATCCAGACACACCTTTTTCAAGTGCATTTATGATCACATTACAAGCATATTTGAGTAAAGCACTATACAATTTTCGGCCTCGGCTTTATTCCAGCTTGTCCATCAAAGGCTGCAATGCTGACTGTGCTGTGTAGGCCTGGAGCTGCGCTAAGCTGCGTTTTCAGCTATCATCAGTGGTGCCAGCAACGCAGTCATTACAGACCGCGACAGTAATGTTCTATAAACTCGCAATAAAAAGATAATAATTGAGTACATAGTGGCGAGGGGTGGGATTATGACGGTGATAAGTCGATCAAAAAAAGATAATAATTGAGTACATAGTGGCGAGGGGTGGGATTATGACGGTGATAAGTCGATCAAAAAAAGATAATAATTGAGTACATAGTGGCGAGGGGTGGGATTATGACGGTGATAAGTCGATCAAAAAAAGATAATAATTGAGTACATAGTGGCGAGGGGTGGGACTATGACGGTGATAAGTCGATCAAAAAAAGATAATAATTGAGTACATAGTGGCGAGGGGTGGGATTATGACGGTGATAAGTCGATCAAAAAAAAAAGCACCCACCGCGTAATGCAAGCGCCAATTCTTAGAATTCTCAATGTTTCTTCAGAAGATAAGGCCCCACTTTCACGTTTAAAAATCACACTGGGATAATAGATCGGCCTATTCCCAATTTTTTTTATGAATACTTGGAAGTTAGCACATAAAAATAATTGTACAGTAAAATAATGAATGGTGGATTCAGGATTGGTCGGTTGTGGTTCTATGGACACTTTGCCACTGGTGTGCATGCATGAAGCGGATCCGAGATTGAGCGTCAAACAAAACTGTGAGTAATTAATTGGCTTCGGTGTTATAAGGAAGTTAAGTCGCAACAAATTGTTCAGTAACATAGATAAGTTTAGAACAATTTGGAAGAGCAGATATTTTTTTGTATAGGTATGTGTTGATAATTTAGGTATTTAATTTTGATGTTGATATGCAGACGAACAAGGCAGAGAGAGAAAGCAATATTTACAAATAAAACATTTTTCAATGCAAGTGCTCGTAAAGGCCCACTTTTTATGCATCGAAACCGAACAGAAAGTCGGTTATTTTGCCCTAGTGCTTTATTTTTATTATTATTTTTAATGTATGTATGTACAGTGGTTAGCTAACCTGCAGCCTTTCCTATGTACCATAAATGTTATACTTTTTTTTCCACTGTTTAACGGCTCTGGATACAGTCCTTTTGAGCCAATCATAATTTAAAGTTCACAAGATTATATTTGTTTTATTTCCTCACACTACGCATTGATAAACGTAGTATTATACACGGGCGTAAGAGCAATAAATTACTCGGTTACGTTTAAAACACTCGCCACGCTTGTGTTTTAAATCGTCCTTGTAATTTATTCCTTTTCGCCGTTGTAGCATAAACTACTATTAAAAATTCAACTCAAAATAAAAAGATAACATACCTCTATTATGTGTTGCAAGGACAGAACTTCAATAGCGTGAATAACTCGGTGATAATGGAAAGTCACTTAGTCTGTGACAAAGGTAGGTCGTGACAATTTTGGAAGAGCAGATCATGTTTTATTTGAGTATACGTCGACCCTAAAAGTTGTTCCATTAAATTGACACAGCTCCCCAGGCGTGTCTTCGCCACCTGCGCTTCGTAGGGTAAACATTACTACGGTGGAAGAGATACCATAAATCGTTCACTACATAGAATATGACGTAGTAGCCCTTCTTGCGCTAGTCACTTTACCTTGCCCTAATTTTGTTAAATAATAGGTAATTTACTATGAAATTGCCAAAATTTTCTTACAGATTCATGAGTCCATAATTCCTATAATTCAATAGCTATTTCCATTATTTGTTTTTTGTTTAAAAGTTGCTTTCCAGGTTTTATATCTTAATTTTTTTTAGTTTGATTTCAAAATTAAATCTTCATAAACAGTGCGTCCTAAATGTCATCCATTTGTATGATAAGATTCGTAATATTTTTTTGCAGCTGACACTTTTAAAAATTTCAATTATAATTAATATCAGCTTAATGTTGTCTCATTCATACATAATTTTTTAAACAATTTGGATAAACAAAATAGTTTGGATTTGTCATTCCTAAAAAAATGCAAAAATGTTTATACTAAAAATTGGCATTTCTCTAAATTCTCCATAGAAAACGGTAATTTCATAGTAAATGACCTAATATACAGAACACACAAACATATATTGCTGTTGCCACAGCAACAGCTTTACATCCGTTTTTCCACGGAATGAGTGTCATTACATCGGGCCTCCTACCGTATACAATATAGTTTTTTTTATTTTTGTATCTCATTTTATTTTATTTATTTAAAGAAAACTTATAGCTATAATATATATATAAAACATATAGACTTACTAACAGAAAAGCCAATTACAAGTTTTCACAGATGGGTTCAAATTTGGAAACATAAGGTACAAAAAAGAAAACAGTTACGAGTACAATACAGATGGTCACAGTATAAAGAGATGAAGAAAGAGTTACGTAAATAACAATGTAAAAATAACGTGGAAGTTAAACCCAAAACCAATGCAGCAAGACATATTTGGACCAATAGAATAGAATCTTACAATTTATTTGACAGAATCACAAAATTTTGTGGTAATATATTTACAAATACTATTAACACTTTTACAAAATAAATCAATGTCGCTGTTGTCTGTACATAAGCTATTACATGATTTAGCAGCTCTTGAAAAAAAGGCATTTTGTCTGTAATAACTATAAACGCGAGGTATGTGGAGAGTGAGTTTATGACGAAACCGACGCAATGGAACTAATAAATTTAAATTAACTATCAATTCAGGACAGTCAATATAAACTTGTGTAATTTTCGTAAGCAATGAGATATCAGCTACATAACGTCGAATATGAAGTGGAAGAAGATGTATTTGACGACAAAGATGGTCATAATTTTGATAAGGAATTTTTTATTTGTATCTTAGATTACAAATATATTTTTTGTTTTATTTTTGATTTTAGATATATAAATTTCGTACCGAGGATTCCACACTTGATGCACAATATAGATCGATTTGAGCTGACGAAATTTACTGCAAGAACGCATAACAAATCCTAGCGCCTTAGAAACCTTGATTATTGACTATGGATTTAATTTGACGATCGAACATCAATTTGCTATCCATTATGACTCCGAGATCCCTGATTTCATCGCATTTGGTAATTTGTACGTTTTTAAAAAAATAACACGAATTAAATAAAGTATGTTTACGGGTAAATGAAATTAAGAAGCACTTGAATACGTTTATATCGAGTTTATTGTTAATGCAATACTGATCCAGTCTCAGTAGATCATCCTGGAGGAGAAATGAGTCTGAAAAATGGTTAACCCCTCTGAATATTCGTCTGCGAATAGGAGAAAGTTCGAATGTTTAAAACAGATATCGATGTCGTTGATAAATATAACAAATAAGAGAGGTCCTAGCAGAGATCCTTGCTGGACTCCAGAGGTAATACCACAGAACATTTAAATCAAATAGAAAGGCTAAGTGGGCGTGTCACGCGCGCCACAACTACTGTTGAACATCAATACTTAAACCGAAACACGCGATCGCTGCCCATAGTCGCACGCGAACCGTGACTCTGTGAACAGCTCTGCCTAATCTAAAGAGAAATGCCGTCTTGTGCAATAATTACTTGCAGAATCACGAATAAGAAAGCAAACCGGAAAAATTAAGATATTTCCTTTCACCTGTAATTATAAAAACTTTGTATAATATGAGAATTTTAGATAAATAACTAATTTACTCATGGTGACAACAAAAATATACATTACCGGCAATGTACGCTCACAATTTTGCCTAAGATGTAGTAAACAAGTAATGTATGCTCTCCCTACTTGTCAAACTTGCTCGCTAGTGTTGTGCCGTATCGTGGTGTCACACAATCGATAGACGTTTTTTATTCCTTGAGCGATATTCTTAAATTAAGATTTAAGATAAAACTTTTATAACATTCGAGAAACCGTTGTCAGTTGCCCCAGGATCGACCGGATAACTGTGCAAGCAAGGAGATTTTTTTTTATATAAAATGTATGAGCAAATATTTGAAAGTGAATAAGTGTGCGTTTATTTCCTCTACGGTGTAATTCTTGGCTATGCATAATACATATTTTTCAAAATACATGAGATATTTGTACGGTCGAGAACAAGAGTATTCGTGTGAAATGTATGAAAAAAAAAAGTGTTAAGGCGTGTTTTAATTGCTCTACAATGTAGTTCTAGGCTACGTATATGTATGTCTGAAAACATTTATCAAAATATATAGGGTAAAATGTACAAACGAGGTCAAAAGCTTTGGGATAAAATATTTAAAAATGTATGAGTGTGTGATTGTTTAATCTGTAGGGTAATTCTAAGCTATGCACATGTCCAATTGATTATTTATCAAGATATAGGGAATCTGTATAGTCGAGGAATAAAGATTTTGCTAAAATATTTAAAAGTATATAAATGTGTGTTTAATTATCTAAGCTATGCATGCATATCTTGAATATATATTTACAGTAGTTACAGTATCAGAGTTGGTATAATATACTAAAGGTTTTTACAAAATATATAGAAAAAAAGAGCTTGGAATTACACTGAAGAGTAAATAAACCCACACTTCCAAGGAAGACAGTCAAGACTGTGCAGATGCCTCTTATATGTTGATAAATAAGTATTTAATCATATGCATAGCTTAGAATTACCATATAGAGTGAATAAACAGACACTTACACACTTTTTAGACATACATATGCATAGCTTGGAATTGCGTTGTAGAGTGAATAAAATACACTTTTACACTTTCAAATGTTTTTTCATACATTTCACCCGAGGGCTTTTGTTCTCGACTGTACAAATATATGATAGATATTGAAAAATAAGTATTTATTTGCATAGCTTGGAATTGCACCGTAGAGTAAATAAACGCGCACTTGTACGGTTTTGAATATTTTCTCATACATTTTATATGAAAACTTTTCTCCTTGATTGTGCAGTTGCCCGATCGATTTTGGAGTGACTGTTAACGGTTTCTCAAATGTTATTATAACACCTATTTATGTCACCTAACACAAGTGTATTGGTGGTATGGACCAAAACGCCCATTCTCCTTTGAAATGGGATTTTCCATAAGAGTGTTTATGAAAAATCCAATTATTTTGAAGCTACCATAATATAATTTAAAATACGTTAAATCTTAATATATTCGTCGGTGAAACGCGGTTGTACCGAGTGTGGACTGTAACTTGCATTTCACAGTTCACACTCGGAATACCTCTGATACCCCCTCGGGGATTCATGTCGTGACCATATATTATCATTATTACTGATCACTTACAAAGTTTTAAGTATGAATTTGGCTATATCAATGAAATCACCTTATATACACCTAATACACGTTAAAACAATTTTTCTAAAATGTGTAAAACAAGATAATAAAAATAGAAAAAAAAACAACACACAAATTGTCTCAGCGCAAATTGGTTTCTCGATTGATTATAAAAAAGTTAGTCGAAGTTTTACGTTAAGAAAATACATCTGTTCCCATCCCTAGCAATAAATCATCACGTCATATAATCAGACTGTGTTTAATATTAAGTTCGCAATACCGCTCCGGTCAAGTTATCAACCACCTAAAGCCGGTAGGTTTATAATGGTCACATGGTATCAAAACTAAAACGTCGTAAATGAAATCGTTTGTTTGAAAAATACACCGTTTTACACAGAGATACGGTAGTTTTTTCATTTGATAAGTTTTCGATATAAGTCATTTGTTGTGCGTAGAAAGAACAACCACTTGGATTAAAGTTTTGATAGTATTTCAATTACGACAAGGTGTGTGCCTGTGGGTGTGAGGCGACAAAGGTTCTGGTACGCATACAGCTCCAAGGCCTTTCTAACTATTTAAATGTTCTGAGGGTAATACACATCCAGGATGATGTTACTGTAATCAAGCAACTGTTGTTTATAATATTTGGAATGGTCGTTCCTAAAAAAAATGCAAAATTAAAATTGAGTTTTCTCTAAATTCTCCATAGAAAACGGCAATTTCATAGTAAATGACCTAATACACTGAACCCATAAACATACATCCCCAAGGGGTGTCAGACGTGGTTCCGATTTTGGACTGTTAATGGAGTTGTCAACACTTTACCTTATACCTTCTTTTTACTGACGATTTTTCCTCTGGTTTTAGAGATACGTTGGTTTTAAAATGTGGACAAAAGTAAGAAGCATTTGAGATATGGTAAATGGAAATACGAGTAATAAGCTGGACAGAGAAGACCAATGAAGAAGTATTGATAATGGTAAATGAAAAGAGAAATCTATTCAAAACTTTAAAAAAACATATGAGGAAAGGGGATAGGGTACTTGATGTGACATTACAGTCCCTTGAAAAACATCATAGACTACGAGCGCACCGTGGTTAACCCTAAGTATCGAGTAACAAGATGTGTAGAAAAAAACTACATCAAAATAAACATTGTGTATACCTAGTCTGCAAAAAAATGATTTTCTAATACAAAAATCACACTTATGTAACAAGTAGGGGCCTACTACGTCCGATAGAGCGTATCAAAAGGTGCTTAAAAATAAGGTTTGTGCGTCTTATGTTGGTACTAACGTGAGTCAGCCTGATTTTATTGAAGATAAATTTATTTGAAAAAATCGATTCAGCTTCGTTTTCAGCAAGATGTGGCCAATTTGTAGTTGTGTAGAAACAAAAACTTTAACAGAATAAACAAGGTTGGCTGAGCACAACCTGGAGGATCTGTCCAGTCAGCTAAAACAAAATGCTCCAGATTGCGCCTTATTTACCTTGCCCAGCCTTATTTACAAAATGGGTGCCATATTTTTACTCGATAGATGGGTTACCGAATGTATGCTGCTAGTCTATCATAAAATATAAGATTAGAAGGGAAATAGAAGAGCAAGATGAAGACAAAATGATTTTGACTAAGTCATCGAGAAAGTTAAGGATGTGTCATTTGTGTGATAATGACAAATTAAATGGAGAAAGTTAAAGATGTGACATTTTTGTCATATCGACAAATTAAATGGAGAAAGTATAAGATGTGTCATTTGTGTCATATCGACAAATTAAATGGAGAAAGTTAAGCATGTGTCATTTGTATCATATCGACAAATTAAATGGAGAAAGTTAAGGATGTGTCATTTGTATCATATCGAAAAAATAAATCGAAGGCGCAGATGAAAGAAGAATGTTTGCAACTACATTGACCAGAGCTGGCTCTTAAACTTTGTATGGTTCTATTTTAAACGACGAGCTTATTTTTTCTTTCTTGTTATATAGGCAACTAGATAAGTGATATTTATATTTTTCGAATAATTTCGATTTGGTCTTGTATACGTTTACTAAACGGATTTTAAATTATTGTAACATACGGCTTGAACACTCACGTGTGATTGTTGACGGTGAACGCCGCGTCGTCGTCCTAAGAACGACACTCGCCTTGATAATGCCGAAATTGTATCGGTGAAACGGTTGGCATATAGTCAACAACAATCACACGTGAGTATTCAAGCCGTATGTAATAATAATTTAGTATGTCAGCTCACGCGAGTTTTAATAATATTAAACGGATTTTGTAGAAATTTTCTGTTTTCGGCAATTTGGAACGAAAATCACTAATACTATTATCGTTTTACGAATTCGTTCTAAATGACGTCGCTATGGTTTGTAGTTTGAACCATTTCGGAGTATGTCTACGATGACGCAAAAACAACATTCGGTGGCCACCTGAAATCAGTTTTAATTACTATTCCAACAGCTACAACTCAGCTCAGCTAAAGCTCGTATTGTAAAGTTGGGTAATTGTTGTTTTATCTGGATTTGCCCCCGCCAACTTAGCACTGCTTTCAGATTTGAGTTTCCTCGGTATACATTGGCAGTAGATTTTTAGGGTTCCGTACCCAAAGGGTAACCAACGGGACCCTATTACTAAGACTCCGCTGTCCATCCGTCTGGCCGTCTGTCACCAGACGTCTGTATCTCATGAACCGTGATAGTTAGACAGTTGAAATTTTCACAGATTTCCATGTATTTCTGTTGCCGCTATAACAAAAAATACTAAAAAACAGGATAAAATAAATATTTAAGGGGGCTCCTATAAAAAGACAATGACATACGACATGTTTTTTTTTGCAATTTTTATAGATAATGGTACGGAACCCTACGTGCGCGATTCCGACTCGCACTTGGCCGGTTTTTTATATCTGGCTCGTCACATTATTATCCGTTACCCTAATAAATTAATTACACCACAATGTAGAACAGATTTTTGTCAAAGAAGTACATATTTTATGTAAATCAAAATTTTCAACAAGTTACCTGATTATTATTAGAGTGCATTACCAGCTAGAAATCAATCAGAAACAAATTTAAAAGCACAAATATTTTTGAAAAAATTCCTCGGGCCAGGATTTGAACATGCGACCTCCTGCTTACACGACAGGCATGCTACCGACTGCGCTACCGAGGTTCATATCTGGAATGACGAATTTTTCCACTATATCTGTACACCGAAATTTTGTAACTACTTGATATACCAGCTTGTAATGCACATTCTGAATGCTCATGAGGGCGTTATGTGATTTCACGCCTTGCGCATTCTGAACAGAACAGAATACCTGTTGCATCAGACAGTTAAGAAATTCACAGTCCTCATTAACTAAGATTACTTACATGTTTTTATTGCGAAATCCATCGCTTTGAATACTCTAATTATTATTAGAGTACGTAACCAACTAGAAATCAATCAGAAACAAATTTAAAAGCACATATATTTTTGAAAAAATTCCTCGGGCCAGAATTTCAGGGAAGTTACCTGATAGACTTAAAATTAAATTTAGACTGTTTTAAATTTTGCATGCCTATTTGGGCAAATTGTGCAAATTGTTTACCTTTATATAACAACTTATGTAACACAATATTTTATCTTTATTAAAATTAATTAAATTATCACCCCAAAAAGTTACGAACAGCCCTTTGGGCTCTTTACTCCATACAATTTAGCTAGATTAGAATAGCAGGTGTTGAAATTTGTAACAGCACAACTTACTTTAAGCTCCGCAAAGTTTAATTATTTCTTCTTAGCAAGACTAATCGAATAGGCGGAGTTAGGCATATATTTTTATTTTATTCAAGTATATTTTTTTAAATTAAATTTAAGTTAACCCAGCCTTTATTATTCCCCTTCGCATATTATTATTTATGACATAAAATTATTACCTATACACATAGATTATTTAATTTTTACATTAACATTAAAACCGACCTGTACCTAATAAGTGCATCTGTTATACCTACATTACATATATAAATATATTTCATTTCATTGCATTTCATAACCGAAGAAGGGCAAGAAACTTAGCAAGATCATGTGTTATTTTTCATAATATTAGTGACAACAACTTAGTGTACTGAGTTCAATACAACAATTTTTAATTTGTGTCTGTTTGTCTTTCTGTCTGTTCCGTTTAAAACTCAAAAACAAGTCAACGGATTTAGATGTGGTTTTCTTTATTATCATCATAGTGACCCTGGTCAACATATAAGCTATAAGACGTGTTGATAAAATAACCGTCAAGCTGAAAACAGGGCAAAGATCGAATAACTATGGGCGGAGCCGTGGTCGAAAGGCTTTTAATTAATAAAGACGCGATCACGCTTCATTACCTATTGTTTTCAATTATCTTTTTTCAAAATTGTTTCCGAATGTGGACTGTAAATAGAACAGTCAAAACTCGTTGGTGCATGCGAGACCAGACAAAATTCGAACCTGGATCTCAATATTGGGGGTCCGTGTCCAATACCGACTGACCTACAAAGATTTCAAAAGTTTAGATGAGCCCTGGCACCTAAAATCTATTGCATTGTTTTTGAATGTGTTTTGAATGTGAAACGTCACACTCTTGGCTTTATTCGTATTTCTTGAAATGTTAGTTCACTTAAAAATGCACACGACGGCATATTGAGATCCTTTTCTCGTAAAAATTCATTAAGGCGTCCAACTATCACTGTGTTCAGATGAGCACTGATTCCAAACGTGTGAGCGTCACCCATTTGAAGGAGAAAACATTTTGCTGCTGTCATACTACGTTAAGGGCTTATCTTTACTTTTGAAATCTTTGCTGACCTAGCGCTGCTTTCCGCTTGGCTACACCAGACAAAGCACGTTTTTCAAGCTAAACTGCCGTCCTGCCCCAACGCTTTTGATTTTGAATTGTCTATCCTGCGGGCCTATTGTGTATCTCTTGTTGCCTTCTGGACTGGGTGTCTATCATCAAAAACATAGATATACTATCGAATTCCGATGTCTTAAGGATATTTTCGTACTTGAAGTGACGACACAGATTGTTAATAGTTCAATACCCACTAAAAGCAATTTTGAAATTTCAGTTTTTAGCTATGTTTTTGATGATAGGCACCTCGTGCAGTTGGCAACTAAAGATACAGAATAGGGGGGCTGCTTTAATCAACCTCAGTTGCATCTCTGAATGAGCTAAGACAAAATGGTCTCCTTGTCAATCCTAAGAAATCTCAAGCCATGTTGTTGATATGTAGCAAATACTGGTTGGGGTTTATCAGCAATAAAATAATTCCCTGCGTAATTTACAATCAGATTCCAATTATCTACTCAGACAAAGCTAAAACTGTGGGTGTTATAGTTGACAGCCACCTGTTTTGGGTACTGCATGTGAATGAGAGCAGCAGAAGAGTAAATGGTGCTTTTCACTCCCTAAAGCAACTCCTGCTTGCTCAAGCGCTTCTTCTTCCCTTTATCGACTATGGTGATATGTGCCTTCTTGATGTCACCATGAAATTGTTAAATAAACTTGAACTTCTTCAAAACTTAGCTATTCAATTTATATTTTGTAATAGTAAATTTGATCACGTCACGATCACGTAAATTTGATTCAGGTAAACTTTATTTTTGTGCACGTGTATTACTCTTATTTAAATTTTAATTGTTTCCTCAATGGTTAGCTGAAAGAAATCTCTTATTAGAGATAAGCTTACCCATAATATATGACATGTACATCCCTTTTACTCTAACTGTTTGTGTTGGTTTTTCTGTGTACAATAAAGAATGAAGAAAACTTCAGTTATTTTGAGTTTGCGGCTATATTAGGACTTGTCCTTTCGTCGATTTGCGTAGAAATTTATAGTAAATTTTGAGATTTAAAGCTTTCATAAGCATATTAATTTCAAGATTTTTAGAGCTGAAATTGATGATATTACTTTTTTAGACCTACAAATGTTTTAAATTTGTCCTGTTTTATAACATACAAATATGTTTGTATTTTAAATATGATAATTAACTGCCAATAGTATATAAATAAAATGTGTACTTAGCTTGTTTGCTCAAAGATTTTGTAGCCCTAACTAAAGAATGTGTCAATAAAAACTTCACAGAAAAACTATCGCAAAATAGATGTTAATTATAATGTCAAGTAACACTATGTCTAAAACTGGGAACCAAGGGTTTTTCAGGCCATCTTTCATGTTGACAAATTAACACCATTTTCTTTTATTTCCAAAATGTGGTGTGACAGAATTTATACAATTTATTTTGTCCAGGAATTTATTAAATAAACAAGCCGAAAATTCCAGTACGGACGTCGCTTTTTAGTGTATCACGTTTCCATTGTATGTTCTAAAATAACAACATGGCTAATTATAAATTATATTTAAACACATTAACAATACAGACTAATTAAAAATCGTGTTTGCATCTGGTTTCATTAAAAAGTTTCAAATAAACACAAAGGAAGAAAAAATTTATTACAAAATAGAAAATAACAAAGAACCAACGAAAGACGAAAAGAAAATAGAATTTATTGCCAAAACACAAATAAAAAAATTAAGATTACAGATTACAATACATAAAAACACAATATCATAAAAATACCTATACTTATACTATGAGTATACCATCCATCCATCCATCAGCCCGTATTCGTCCACTGCTGGACATATGCCTCCCCAATATTACGCCACTCTTGGCGGTCCTCAGTCATCCTCATCCAGCCGCCACCCGCAACGTCCTTCAGATCGTCAGTCCAGCGGGCACGAGGGCGGCCTACGCTGCGCTTTGATGTACGTGGTCTCCATTCCAATGCCTTACGGCCCCAACGGTTATCACGTCGGCGACAAATATGGCCAGTCCACTGCCACTTCAACTTACTGATTTGGCAGGTTACCTTCGATCTTTGACGGATATCTTCGTTTCGGATTTTATCCATCAGAGATATCCCAAGCATAGCCCGCTCCAAATGGGTATACTCAAAATGCAAAAAACATTAAAATGAAAAAGAAACTAAATGAAGCTAAAAATGTCAAAAAAGAAATTAAATCTAAACATATTATAATGTCCTTATAAATATAAAATGTTCCTAAATAAATCTAAATAAAAAAATAAACAAATAAAAATAAAATGTTGGCATGCTTCAGCATTAGCCGTCGGATAAATAGAGACAATATTCATCTGAACGGTGCTGTTTTTCTATTTTAAGAGGATGGCCTACCCTAGCAACTTTTTTATTACCCGTCGAGCAAAATAAGTCTAATGGCAAAGACCTTATTTGCTTTTCATAGAGGCGATTATATGTTGGCTCTTTGGCCTCTTTTTCTTAGACGCGTAATGATCACGCAGCGAAACAACAAATTGGTGTGTTTTAGCTAATACTGAAATATTTTGTTTGGAAAGAAATATTGGATATAAGTATACTCACCTTCATATTTCTATTACCTATTTTATGAAATAAAAATCAAGTTTATCACTTAACGGCGTTCTTGAAACGAACATAAAAAAAAGAGGGTAAGATTTTTTTTTTTGTAAGCCCTAATACATTGTTTATAAGTAGAATCCCTAGATAAAAAATTCAGTAAATTAAATACATTTTTTCAATACAAAGAGAGTCCGAATTTCTTCAAACGAATCCTCGAAAGTCTGGCATTGTACATGCTATAGGCTCATGTACAGTCTTAAGGAGGATCTATTTGTGTCCTTTGCGAAACGCAGAAGCACAAATAGCATTGCTCTTATTATTTTTTTAGGGATCGTGTACCGAACGTCGAGATTCGACAACGAACTAGAGTCGGTAATGTCGACTAGATGTCGGTAAACGTGGAGATGGGCGGGACATCTGGCTAGACGGGAAGACTAGTGGAGTTACAGAGTGGCAGCCATTGCCAGGAAAGCGTTCAGTGGGCAGACCATAGTTCTGTGGGGCAGACCGATGATGGCCCGATGGCGAGACGATATCTTCAGGGCTGTTAGTGATCAATGGATGCTGCCGAGAGACCGACGAAAAAAGGGTGGAAAAGAAGTGGCCTATGCCAACACCTACTGTCAGTGTACATTCTGTACAGGCCTGACAACACAAATGTGACGTCATAACAAAAAACCCTTTCCGTTGTAAGGCCTGATATAGAGAAGGTGTTGCCTATGCCCAACAGTGGATGGATGTGGGCTGAATGACGATGATGTTTCTTTTTCGTAGTCAGGCATTCATAATTCATTAAGTGTGTAATTAATACAATAACACCGTTCCGAAAGGACAAAACCAACGCTCTTCACTTAAGGGCCTTACTATTGCCAAATGGGTACTTTCTAAAGCCTACTCCTCGTTTATGGCCGAACCAAAAATAATAAAAAAATGTATTATGAATAATCAACTCTTAGACAACATATGCAACATTTTTCTTTTTCATACCACCAAAACTTCTACATGAATTTTTTTTTACTGAATGGTGTTTTTGACCTCAAATTCCCTAGTGCTCCTGAGTGGCTTGGCCGATTGAATTCATCTATGCTTTGATAAATAGATAAACTTTATAGCTATAAACATAACATAAGATTATTAGATCGAGTAATCACGTCCAAGTGAAAAGTATAGTTTTCTCCTATTTCGCCCTATCAAGGACGCAGCGAGCGTCGTAACAGCCACTATGCATTGCGCGCTGATATGAACGTTATTTCAATGTCGTTTCCGTTGATATTTGTAGTGATAAATATCGAGCTGCTAATTTGGCGATGGTAATCGCCTTAACAAGGTGAGTATCAAAACAAAACAAAAAACACCTACGTTCCCAGCAAAATTAGTATAACAGCTCAGAAAAGCTTTGCGACTTCATAGAAACAAAAAGTCGCTTTATTTTCTTTTGCTGCGCCTTTCCCTATGGGCAGGTTTTAAATGGCTGTTTTTAATTACTACCCTGTATATCACACGGTACCGCTAAAGAGACTAAACCGGCGACCATGTCGCCTATTTTCAAACACCTGCGCTCGAAATGGCGGAGCAAACTGGCACAGTGCCTAGACGACACGGCGCGACTAACTAGCATGAAACTGCGTAGCAAATTGCCTAGCCCGAGCGGTTTCGCAGCCGAATTGTGAAAAATCCGCCTTTTTCTAATTAATCGAAAGAGAAAACTTAAAAAAATTTACTCAAGTTTTATTCAACAAAACCTTATCACCTATGTATTATTATGTATGCTGCTATCGCAAAGTATCCATTGATTTCTGTAAATCAGAAAAATAAAAAAATAAATATTTTTGTTCTAATTTACAGAAAACAAAGGATACTTTGCGATGGCAGCATAAACTATGTATAATTAATAAGGTTTTGTTGAATAACTATTGAGTGAATTTTTAATTTAAGTGTTCTGTATCGATTAATTAGAAAAAGGCGGGTTTATCAAAATCCGGCTGCGAAACCGCTCTTAAAAAACAGTGGTGTATCTCCTATACCCTGCCATAAATTTAACAAAAATTAACAAAAATGTCCGCATTTTCTATTATATTTGTTCATAAATAACGCAATTGCTAACTTATTACCTGATAGAAGATGTCCTAGTCCCTACTTGTTTAGCATAAGTGATCATTGATATCTGAAATAAATGGAATATTATTATTATTATTATAAGTGCCCTCATTGAGTTTTTGCAATTTGATGAAAAGAAATAATTTCATATACGAGTAGATTGTCCAATTCACTTAAGTATACTAGCTCGAAAAGCTTAACTGTCTTAAGTTACAACAAAGTGACATGGAAAATTCAAACAATAATAAAATAAAAATATATAAAATTCATAAAAACGTTATTTACTTATGTCCAAAATTGTATTAAACTAGTTGAAAAAATAAGGAAATAAATAGATGACAATAAAGAACAAATAAATTAAAATATACAAAATAATTTAATTTAGCAAAAGATAAAATTTGTTTAATAAAAAAGGAAAACATCCCTAAAACATGTGATTTCTTAGACAACATGATAAAATTTATAAATTCTAAAATTATTTGAATTTAAAAATACATAAAGCTATGGAGGTACAGAGATAGATAGGTATATCCTGATAGAAAAGAACAACGGGTTCTTTATCAAGTATCAAGAAAAGGTTATGAACCATGCTAGCCACGCGATAGCTCAAACGGCTCTACACTAGTCTCCATTTGTTTTTTGCTCACACTCATTTCAATTGAAAACTATCAAATTCCTAATATCTAGGCCCACTTGCAGCATGTTCTTTACTCGACTTTAACTCTGGTTAAGTCAAAAAATAGAGGGTTAAGAAAAAGCACTCTTCCGTCAATAAAAATCTTGGATTAAACTAGGGTTTAACTATAATAATAATAAATTTCTTTATTTCGCAAAACTTACATACTAATTACATCCGTTGATGGGGCATCCTTTTAAGTACATACAAGATACCTGTGCCCGGATACCCCGCTCTTCCATACAACAAGTAGGTTCCTATTGATTTGCAACAATTAACTTCTAAGAAAAAAAATACTTAACTTAAAACTTTAGCTTTAACTTTTTACTTTAACTTAAAAACTAGTTAAGGCCCTTAATATCGCCAAATGGGTACTTTCTAAAGCCTACTCCTCTTTTATGGCCAAACCAAAAATATTGAAAAAATGTATTATGGATTATCAACTCTATGACAACATATGCAACATTTTTCTTTTTCGTACCACCAAAACTTCTATATGAAAAATTGTTTCAACTGAATGGTGTTTTTTGGCTTGAATTTCTTACTGCTCCTAAGCGGCTTAGGTGATTTAATTCATTTATGCTTTAATAAATAGATAAACTTGATAGCTACAAATATAACATAGAATTATTCAATCGAACAATGACGCCCATGTGAAAAGTATTATTTTCTACTATTTTGCCCTTTCAAGGACGCAGCGAGCGTCGTAACAGCCACCACGCATTGTGCACTGATTTGGACGTTATTTCAATGTCGTTTCCGTCGATATTCATACAGACAAACATCGAGCTGCTAATTTGACGACGGTAATCGCCTTAAGGGAGATAGGTTGGGTGCGTGTTTACAACTATACGTATATAATACTTAAACATAATTCCATGAATACTTATTATACATAAATAATGTAATAAATAAAATTTAGATAAATATATGCTTAAATTATAATAATAAATAGTTAATATTTTTGAATATATATCAAATAATAATTGTATTAATAATAAAATATGATTTATGCCTACTTGAAAGTAACATCTAATAAAAGTGTTCACACAATAACTTTAAACAGTGGGTCTACCGCGTAATTCTCATTTTCATCAACATCAACTTGAGATTGAAATTTGACGTGCGTGCGACGACACCCGCCTAACATGCCATCTCTTTTGCACGCGTTGAATTTCGCATGCATTTGCTTGAAGTTGATACAAATGAGAATTACGCGGTAGAGCCCCAGCTCCTCCACTTTTTCATAATTCAAGGTCAATAACCACTCTGTAACTTTCTTTTTGTAGTCAAATAATAGTAGTGGATTGATTTGAACAACAGATTGATTTTCATATTGATGCATTGCAAATGTTGTCTTTACACTGTATGAATCAACAATATCCTCCCTTCTTTTGTTTGTGGGATAAGAGATAGTCATCAGAATTGAATCCTCTCTCACCGCTGGACTGACGATCTGACGTTTCGGGCGGCGGCTGGATGAGGATGACTGAGGACCGCCAAGAGTGGTGTTATATTGGGGAGGCATATATCCAGCAGTGGACGAATACGGGCTGATGGACGTGGGGTATAATTCTAATAGGTCTTTATCTATGAAATTACCGAAATTTTCTTACAGATTCATGAGTTCATAATTTCTCTAATGCAAAAGCTATTTCAATTATTTGTTTTTTGTTACAAAGTTGATTTCAAGGTTTTACATCTACGTCTTAAATTTTGTTTTTATTTTCAGTTTGTATATAAAAATTAAATCTACAAAAACAGTTCGCCCTAAATGCCATTCATTTCCATGATAAGATTCGTAATAATTTTGTTCAGCTGACACTTTTGAAAAATTTAAATTAAAAATACAAAAGAAACTACATAATTTAGATTTGTCATTCCTAAGAAAAATGCAAAAATGTTAGTACTGAGCATGGAGTTTCCTTCAAATTACCTATAGAAAACGGAAATTTCATATGTAAAGACCTAATATTTTATCATTTAATATGCGTATCATTTAATTTTGTTTCCTTGTGGATACAAAAACTACATGCGTTTTAACTGTTTTGTTAACAACATCAATTAAATTTTGTGTGTAATTTTTCGCTTACCACGTAAAGCAAAGCAATACAAATGCATTATTTTCATAATTTATTCAACATAATAAACTTCTTTAAAAAATGCAGCAGCTTTCGGAACAAACTTTGAAAGGTGCTTCTGTTTTTGTTCAAAGAAATATAACTTTTAAAAACAAAATCTTTTAAAATATGAAATATTCTCAATCCAATGCAATATAAAATGAAGCTGCTCCGCTCTTACAGCTTACAATATCGGAAAATAGTTTTATGAAAGTTGAGGATGTTTTTCTATTTCTTGTTATTATTTTGTTCAATCTCTTCTCAATACTTTAGATACGTACCCATTTCAGCCAAAGATAAATTTACGGGGATCGTTTTAAAGTTTTGGTACTTACTTGAATTTTTTATTCAAATATTGTTTTGTAAAGGCAATTAACTTTTTTTAACATCTTTTTAACAATGCAAGTACTTGCCCTGATTACCCAAAATACATAAGTTATATAAAATATTAATATACATCACTGGTAAAACAAAACATATTTTTCGAAAATTATTACATGTTATCACATATAACTTACTATATTTAAGGCACTACGGAAAAATAATCGACACTTAGAGCTTGCATATCTAGTTCAGAAAAGAAAGTATTATTTTGATAAACTAGTATATAATTTTTGAAAACTTTTTTAAGGATCTGTTAAACAGAAATGCAATTGGATAAATTCAGCTCGATAAAAATATTTATTGAATTGAAGTATTTTTCGACACCATTTCTCCTGGTTCGACAATTTGGAATGACATATGGACTGTGATTATAATTTTTTTTAACCGTTTGATTATATATATATATACAGATTCTTACGAATATTAAAGTAGAAATTGAATAAAAAAGAGAATTTTCGATATATATTTCGACCCACTTGGGATCGTCGTCAGTCGAATATAGAATAATATCATAAATAAAATAGAGTTAATAATAAATTGACAAACTTAACCTATTTTCTTAACCTATTTAGTTTACCTACCTTTTTGCTCTCATCTGGTGAAGGTAGAGAAGGGTCTGTCTGTCGGTCAGTGTTGTCTGTTTAGTCCGACTCCGTAGTGGGCACCAAGTGACCAAATGTAGGACGATTCCCAAGTTCTCAGTTCAATGTCAGTCAAAGGGGGGTGAAAGGCTTTAATGATACGAACAGTGAAGCAGTTGTTAAATGAATGAGAATGAGAGCGAGCATGTGTGGGTATAGGTAAAGTGTTATGAGGTATTGAGTCTGTAGGGTGTCGATGATGGTTCATTCTGATATGGAGCGCATTTTTTGTCTCACCTACGTAGAATGCCGGACAGTGCCGGTATTCTAGCAGATAAATGCAGTTCTCTGTTTTGCATGAAGTGTTGGGTTGTGTGGTGTAGGTGTTTAATGTGTGGTGCGTGTTGATTTTTGTGTCTGTTCTAATGATGGGACATGTTTTACATCGTGGTCGTCGGCATGGGGCGGTACCAGGTGATGTGATTAATGGATTGAGATGAGTGGGATATTTTGGTTTAGTTTTGGTGAGATATGATCTGAGGTTTGGGTTCTGTCTGTAGCAGATTTGTGGGTTTGTGGAGAGGAGATTTTTGGTTTCGTCGTTTTGTTGTAGGATGGGAATGAAATCATTAATGAGTTTTTTGAGTTTATAGCTGCCATTGAAGAATGTAGTTACTAATTTGGGGTTGTCGGATGAGTTGGTTGATCTATTTTGAAGATTGTGATATTTTGGCCTATTGTATAAATGTTTCTGTAGGAATTGATGAGGATAATTTCTGCTACGGAGGCCTTGGTTGATTTTGTGGTGGTATTGCTCGAGTGATTCCTGGTCACTACATATCCGACGACCACGAAGTGATAGTGAGTATGGTATTGATTTTTTGATATGTGGTGGATGACAACTGGTGAAGTCGAGATATTGAAGTTTATTTGTAGGTTTGAAGTGAACGGAGGTGCTGAGTTTGTTGTTATTGTCAATGGTTATGTCGACATCCAGAGAGGTGATACTGTTTGAGGAGACGGTATGGGTGAATTTAAGGGAAGAATGGGCGTTCAGTCTGTCAATGAAGTCTTTTAGAGAATCGCTACTGTGTGGCCAGATCATGAACACGTCATCAATGAATATTTTCCACACAAGAGGTTTTTCAGGTTCTCCTGCCAAAAATGTGGTTTCTATTGCACCCACGAATATGTTCGCGTAACTGGGAGCCATCCGAGTTCCCATGGCAGTTCCTTTAATTTGATGATAATATTTGTTTTCAAATGAAAAGAAATTGTGTTTTAGGATGATATCTGCGAGGGTGGTTATGAAGTCGGTTGATGGGTGGTGGGGTGAAGTACGGGTGTTTAGATGGTTACGAAGAGCTGCAAGGCCGTCATCATGTGGAATGTTGGTATATAATGAAACAACGTCTATTGTAACTAAAAGTAAGTTGGCATTATTCGGAAGTTGTAATGATTGTATAATTTCGAGAAAGTGGGTGGTGTCTTTTACATGTGATGCTAGTTCTTTTACTAATGGTTGGAGATGGTAGTCGACAAAAGCTGATATCCTTTCTGTTGGGGCATCGTAAGATGCAACTATGGGTCTACCAGGGTTGTTGGTTTTATGTATTTTAGGTAAGATATAAAAATGAGGAGTTCTCGGATGGCTCGGTATCAGAAGTTGTATGTCTGTTTCTGATAAATTTTCTACTGTACCTCTTGTGTGGAGTAAGTCACTGATTATGTCCACGATCTGGTCACAGGGATCACTTGGTGCAACGGAGTAAGACGTCGTGTCTGTGAGTTGTCTGAGTCCTTCTAGAATATAATCATTTTTGTCCATTAAAACAGTCGCTGATCCCTTGTCAGCAGATGTGATAATGATATTCTCATTTGCTTTCAATCTTTGTAGAGATTTTCTTTCTGCATGTGTTAGATTTTGGTTTTTGTCTTGAAGACTATTTATAAATCTGTCGTCCGAAAGTTTGGAGAGAATGCTTGTAATGAAGATTTCTATTGGGTGGTTTGGTGGCAAAGGTGGTGGTTCGTTTGACGAGGGAGGGTTAAATTGTTGTAATGCTGCGTGCACATTCTCATTTTGTTGATGTGAATGCGATTGCCAGTAGTATTTCCACTTGATCTTACGACCAAATTTAACAAAATCATTAATCAATTTTATTCTGTCGATTTTTTTGGTAGGGCAGAATGATAACCCCTTATTTAGCACTGATTTGTCTTGGGTAGTCAATTGAAGAGTGGAAAGGATGACAATGGTATCTGGGTTAGAAATTTGGTTTTTTTGTATGTGTGGAGGGGAAGGGGGGGGGAGGGATAGAAAATGGATTTGAAAAGTCTACTGGAGTAAGATCAAGATTAGCAGGGATGCTGGTTTGGTGGTATCCTAATGGTAGACTAATATTGTTGTGTTTTTAGTATGTTCGTAGATTATTTAGTTTTCTTAACAGTCTGGAGTTTTCTTCTGCAAGATTTCTTTTAGCCTTTGTGAGGATGCTTTGAATTTCTAGAAAAGGTGGGGGTAACAGATAAGGCTAACTTTGAGTAGTGCGTCTAGTTTATTTTTCTGGTCTAGACATAAATATGAGTATTGGGTATATAATATTTGTGTAAAATGTAAGGCGTTTATGTAGTTTACTATGACCATGTTTCTTCTAATTATAGGCGGTATAGCGTGAAGCGCTATTTTCGGTATTAATCCTTTCGGTGCGGCGCCAATTTCTAAACATTTTCCTAGAAATATTAGATGGGTGTAATACTGCAATAATTTTGCTGATTTGGTTTTAATATTGTTGAGAATTTCCTTCATTGAGGTTAATCTATGTTTAAGGTAAAGAGGATAGTTCAATTATTTTATTGGCACCTACTTATCTTTATGGTTGAGACAAGTCAAAGTGGTTTTGACTTTTACAGAATTTTGGACTGTCACTTGAAAATAAATAAAAATATTCTAAAATAAATGTAAATAATAAAAGTTTTGTGTAAAATAGCCTATGTAAGAGTCATGGGATAATCAGAGGAGAGCAAAAGGAGTCCATCTAAGATAGTGCGATTGCTTAGCTGTATAAAGTATTTCCAGGTGAACTGAATCTTGAAATCCCTTCCAAGAACCACGTCCACGTTCCACGTCTCGTTCCTGTTGAATCCTGGATTGCTTAGCGTGATCTCCTGGGTCCGTCTTCAGATATTGACTGCCTTGTATATGTTATAGTGACTATTGACGTTCTTTCGTCTCCGCTTCAAGACAATATATAAGGAACAACTTTTTGGTTGTTGGATTCTTCTTGTGTGGATGCTCAGCAAGACCTTATGAAGAATATATCACTGACTTCCAAGGCCGCTGTTGCCGCACCTTCTTGTTGATGTCTCTGGTTTGAACCAGCAGGCTTTTGAAGCACAAATGTTTGTAAATGTATATAAAAGTGATTAACTGCAGCTTGAAGTCGTTAGTGCGTTATATTCGTTTAATGTGGTGAAACTCAACGGCATATATAATATAAGTGTCTTCTTAGTAGTTATAAAATATCGCATGTGCGAGTAATATGATAATAAATACTTTTGCTTTAAAAGCTTTTTTTAACCGTTTTATTATATATATATACAGATTATTACGAATATTAAAGTAGAAATTGAATAAAAAAGAGAATTTTCGATATATATTTCGACCCACTTGGGATCGTCGTCAGTCGAATATAGAATAATATCATAAATAAAATAGAGTTAATAATAAATTGACAAACTTAACCTATTTTCTTAACCTATTTAGTTTACCTACCTTGTTGCTCTCATCTGGTGAAGGTAGAGAAGGGTCTGTCTGTCGGTCAGTGTTGTCTGTTTAGTCCGGCTCCGTAGTGGGCACCAAGTGACCAAATGTAGGACGATTCCCAAGTTCTCAGTTCAATGTCAGTCAAAGGGGAGTGAAAGGCTTTAATGATACGAACAGTGAAGCAGTTGTTAAATGAATGAGAATGAGAGCGAGCATGTGTGGGTATAGGTAAAGTGTTATGAGGTATTGAGTCTGTAGTGTGTCGATGATGGTTCATTCTGATATGGAGCGCATTTTTTGTCTCACCTACGTAGAATGCCGGACAGTGCCGGTATTCTAGCAGATAAATGCAGTTCTCTGTTTTGCATGAAGTGTTGGGTTGTGTGGTGTAGGTGTTTAATGTGTGGTGCGTGTTGATTTTTGTGTCTGTTCTAATGATGGGACATGTTTTACATCGTGGTCGTCGGCATGGGGCGGTACCAGGTGATGTGATTGATGGATTGAGATGAGTGGGATATTTATAATTTATGAGATGAGTTTTAATCCTATCTAAACGAAATTTTGATAGCAACTTGAGTACATTTTATATTAATAAAAGACTGACTTTTTGCTGCTTTTCTTCGAATACGTACCTCTCGTACTGAGGGTTTTTTTGCATATACAGTAACAGAGACTCTAAAGCAATTTCATATCGCCTTAAGTAGACCACATCGGCAAATGTATCTATTTTTTTATTTATTGATAATGGTCTCTTGATTGATTTTTAAATGGTATCATTATCTAAGTATGTCATCAATTTTTTTTTCGTAGCCACCTTTTCGGTAAGGCATAAAGTTATTTTTATGTATGACTCTTGAAAATTTTGAAATGTTTTTATACTTTTTTAGAGTTTCGGACCGCGTAAATAGAAATGTTGATGCAGCACAGACATCTGTTGCTCTGCAGCGCATCCGTATGAATAAAGTATTACTAACACTACTGCACCACAGACACTTGACAACTGTCAGCAATGTGATCGGAAACGATCAAATTGTGAAAAAAAAACCGACCAAGTGCCAGTCGGACTAGCGCACGAAGGGTTCCGTACCATTATCAAAAAAACGGAAAAAAAAATGTTCTATTGTATTGGAGCCCTTTTATATATTTATTTTATTCTGTTTTTTAGTATTTGTTGTTATAGCGGCAACAGAAATACATCATCTGTGAAAATTTTAACTGTCTAACTATCACGGTTCAGTCTGATGACTAATGGACAGACGGACAGCGGAGTCTTAGTAATAGGGTCCCGTTGGTTACCCTTTGGGTACGGAATCCTAAAAATCAGCTGTTCCATAAAAAAGTTACGTTACTACCCGACCAAAATGTATGAACCAACTGATTTTTTTTCGTGATTTCTCAATTTTTTTCATGAAAATTTGTTCGTGTGCACGAGTACTATCGCCAGTTTCTGGTTTCCGCAAGTTCATCTTAACACCCTCTATATATAATTATATTAATCTATCTGTTCGTCTGTCAAAACGCCTTTCCACAGCAAGGGCTAAAGGTATACTTAGTAGAAGATATTATCAAAGACCACTACGGGTCCTTATTCTGGTCAAATATACACTAAAAAGACAAGGTCACAAAATTTGACAGCATGTAAAATATAAAAAATCGTCTTTTTCTAGATTACAAATAAAAAAAACTAAAGCCTACTAACTAAACAATCATATAAAAATTTAGACGGTTAGATCGGCCATTAAGTAATTTATACGATAATTCTTATTAGAGTCATTCGTCAAGTTGCACTTTCACATGTTTTTATAGAATTTTTATTTAAAAATTGAGCGTTTTTTTTATTTGATGCAATATTCAGCAATGTCAAATATTACATTCCAAAATAAGCACGGAACTATGCTTTGAACGCAATAAAATATGCATGATATTAAAAACGGAGCGCGCAAAAAACAAAATCCCTGTGACACATTTTAATTACATTCCTTTTTTATTTGTTCCAAAGAGCTGTCAGAATAATACTTAGGCTGCAAAGTTGTTATTTGGCGCGGGTACTGAAACCTGAGGAAGGGAAGGATCCTTGGATAGAATCCTGAGCGTAGCAAAGGTTTCAAAGATACGAGACACAAAATAACTTTACTGCTGAGCGAAACACAATTTTTCACCTCACTACAGCGAGGAAAATGCTACATACAAAATAAATTCAAATTCAAATTCAAATTCAAATAGTTTATTTTGCAAAGTAGGTATATAAAATATACGTTTCACAAGTAAAAATTTCATGTTATAAAAAATATATATGTAATAAAATAATAAATGTACATGAACTGGATTACAGGTTTATTTAATTTATGTAGCAATATATCTACGATTAAAATTATAGATAAAATATATATTATACAAGGTGAAATCCAATCAACCGCCCGAACCCACACCGGACCCGGCCAGGGACCAGGAACAAGGTTCAAGGTGCCCCCAGCACGAATCCAGGCGGCCGACTAAATCCCATCCTATATACTACATAGTAATAGGTTACATATATAAATACATGCCTACCTCCGCCCATTCGATTAGTCTTGCTAAGAAGAACGGGCAAGAAACTTGGCAAGATCATGTCTTTTTTTTTAATATAAACTTATACTATACATCAAATTACTTTAACCAAGGGATAAGAAAATACAAGACAGCAGGAATTCAGGTTAATGAAAAAAGAAAAACATATATATCTTTGCCTACCTGTCTCATATAGTCTATTTCCTTTTACAGTCTGTAATTAATTAATGTTAACTCTTAAGAGGAATCAAAAGTTAGGAAATTATATTAATTAATTAAATTATTACCTACTATCATCAAATAGTATGCTGTGTGGGTGTTTCCTTCCGAGGAGTTGCCAACTAAAGTGAAGAGAGGTCGAAACGTGGGAAAAAAAGATGGTAGCCTTGTTTTTCGGAAGGACAGTTCATTACGCAACACTTGTTTTAGAGGATCAAAAAACAGTTACTGCAGACTGGTACACTAACAATTGTTTGCCACTTGTCTTGGAAAAAGTTCGGGAAAAAGGACTTCGCAGTAGGATCCCCTTTACCACGACAACGCCGCGTCGCACACCGCCAAGCAAAAGATCGACTATTTGGCGACGTCAGACGTGGAATTACTGGGTCACCCGCCGTATAGCCCCGACCTCGCACCTTGCGTTTTTTAATTATTCATGAAAATAAAAGAAAAACTTCGAGGAAAACGTTTTATGGATGCCCAGGAAGCAGTGGCTGCGTTTGAAAAGGCCGTCGAAGAAACCCCTTAGGACGAGTGGGCAAAGTGCTTTTCTCAGTGGTTCCATCGGATGCAGCGATGTATTGATGTGAATGGACACTATTTTGAAAAGATATAATAAAACTAATAACTTGCTAGTTTGTTCAGTTTTTAATTTTCTAAGAACTTTCAGTGTCACCCTCGTAAGCTTGAGGGCCGAGAGCGTAGCTAAGCTGAACTCGAGGCCATCATAGCGTAGCCAGCAGCGTAGTCATTGCGACCCTATATGCTTGTATAGTGCTTCACTCAAAAACTCTTGTACGTGGTCATTATTTTGAACACCCTTCAAGTTCGTTTTTTTGACTTTCATGGCAATATATTTTAGTTACAATTTCAATAGCGGTGGTTTTGGAATGTATCTGCTCAGTAATTCTATATCAATTGCTACAAGGTAAAGGTAAACCCGGATAATTTTGTCGGATTAATTTTATTAAAAAAAAAAACTATTCTTTCTTTTGCTATTTATGACTAGATGGCGCTACTTGTATGTTACATCGTGATATCGTTTTATCTTTCCCAAAAATGTTTGAGCACCCGAGTATATCCCAACACCAGGGTGGTGTCAGAGAAATCTGATGCTAAAACAGAATTCGAAAATAATGGATTTCAAAAGGAAATTGTTGGTTTCTGAAACTCACCTACGGCACCGCGCTTACCAACCCACCTGCCCAGCGTGTATGAGTATGGGCAATTCTTCCAGGATGACCGCCGGGCGTAGTAAAGTTCTGGAAAGGCCTATGTCCAGCAGTGGACGAACTAGGCTGATGGATGGATGGATGAATGTAGCCTTAAGAACTCGCTCCGAATCGTACTTCACACATATCTGGAAACCATAAAAACTCACGAAAGTGGAACAATTCAATCAAATAAATTTTAGGCTTTCATTTAGACGGTCAATATAAAGTGGTGTATGTGCCTGATTTTTTCACAAACATCGCGTTAAAACCCAGAAAAATATTTAAAATAAGGGGTTTTCGCGCTAATATCGAGTACTTTTACAAGGCTTCGTTAAGTGACTTATGAACATTTAACAAGCAAAGTAAGCACATAAACCACTTGGAAGTATCATCAATATTCTAATTAATTAAAACAGAATAAAAATAACAAGTAATAGAGGCACAATTTAGGTATTCGAAAGGGCGAGACTCACTCAGCACAGTTCGAACAGCGTGGGGCTTCTTTTTTTTTTTTGAGTTGATCTTTTTTGCTGTCGGCCTTTTGGTCTTTTCAGCTTTACCTTGAAGAGAGGGACAGAGAGTACCCAACCTCTGTAAAAGTTTATTTATTTATTTTTGTTTTTAAAGATCCTTTAAAAGTCTATTTAAAGAGTCTTATTTAAAAGTCTATGAGTCTATTGTTTTTATTTGTTTATTCGTGTGCCCCGAGGGGGGGTGTGGACGAACTAAGGTGGATGTGACACGTGGATAGGTGAAAAACGACCAGGCACGTACTTGTACCATGTGTCGTTACGTCTTAAGAATAGTTTTCGCCTGCGTAAGGCGTTCGGCGTCATAGGGGAGATAGAATAGCGATTTACGCTACGTCGTAGCGGTAATTGGCTATGGCGTAGCGCGCTAGGTGTCGTAGTGATAGTCGTAGCCGACGGTGGACCGGCTGTTTGATTACCTTTCCGCCGCCTTCTGCGGGGGCGGTGTAGGTATAGAGGGGAGGTGGGGTTTGTTTTGTCGCTGTTATCAGTCGGCTGTGAGTCTGAAATCTTTTTAGTTATTTCGTCATCGGAGTCGATTATAACATGTCTCTGTCGTCTGCGTCCTTGTTTGGCATTTAAGAATACCTTATAGTCAGAGGCTTGTCTAATAAGCGGGTTAAGCGTGAGGCGCTTGTTTAGATCAGTCAGCCAAATATGCGCTTTATTATCGCGATACGTCTCGCTTTGCATCAGAGTTGGCGTCGTCCTGCACCGGGTTCTCAAGTCATAAAAATTACATACGTTCCAATGTAAAATTTTAGTACAAAAACAACGCTTTTAATACATCATACTACATATTTATTTGATTTTGGAATCCGTTATGCCAAAAATGTGCAAAAGTCTCTGCTATTTTTATTTGTTTCTAGGCCATATCCAATGATACTAGAAGAAAGTTTAGATAGGTAATAGGCGATCCGCGAGTGGCACGTTAAAACTTGGTTAATTTGCAAGCCTGAACTCAGTATCGCGTCGGCGCCAGCGTACGACGGACGTCGCGACTCAAAGCAACATATTTTTTATTTATTTATTATATAAACAGTTACGATATCCTTACAGGCTAACCTAATACAATATTGTCACTATTGTCAATATTATTATGTCTTGTCTATTTTCTCTCGCAATAATTAATACTTCCACGTGTCAATGTGACATTGCAATACTTCGTAAATTACTGAAGTGATTTATGTTGTGTACCATTTAGAAGTTCAAATGTTGTGTATCTACACTGTCTTCTAATATCATTGGCCATACCACATAAATTTTACTACGGACATGACACAACATTAAAGTATTACTCTATTATGATTCATTAAAATCTGTCACTCATTTAAGAGTATTCGGAAGGAGTAAAAAATGTAATCTTCTGTTTCGCTTTTGAGTAAAGACCGTAAAACTTTGAGAACAGCTGCCTTATCATTTCACTGGCTGTCGCTTGTCATTTCGTCACATGTCACATGGCGTTCTTTCCTGTCTCAGTCTCAATTACGGATGACTGAGATGGCTTGATATTATTAGTACTTTATTTATTTCGTGAGGCACGGAAATAAATATAGAATATTTTGTATCTACCCATGAGTAATAAAGTCCTCACAAAGTAGTGATTGCAGTCAAATAAAGCTTATGTTTTTTTATTTGTTTCTTTTTCTTTATTTTGTGTAACATCAATTTTATTTTTTGTTTTGTAGTTATCTTTAATTTATATGATAGTTACGTAATTGTTCGTCTTTTAACTGTGCATGTTGTGTGTAAATGTTTTGGAAACAGCCTTGCCCAAACGGTTTGGCTGTAGTCTGTTGTATTTACCTAATTAATAAATAATAAATAAAATGAAAAAATAAAATATATTTTTTAAGTATTCTGTTCGGACTTCTTACAATAAAACTTACCGAAATACCGACATTTTAGATTTAACAGATAAGTAGGAAAGTTTTAAATACTAAAAAAAGGTTATTTATATTTGAAAACGAATGAAAGCTAAATATTAAATTACTCTCACCGGATTTCACCAAAAAGCTTTAATTATAATGTCCCTAATCAGAACTTTTTCTTTGTGGCATTTAACTATGTACAAAGTTTGTCTGGAACAGATCACTCTTACTCTTAGCCTATTTATGCATACCGCTCTCATTATTAAAAGTTTACTGTTATTGTTTTCTTTTTATTTTGTGGCGAGATTTATTAGATAAAAAAATCGATCTCTTTTCTTTTATTTTGATTATGTCTCGGTTATGTATTTTATTACTATAATTTTTTGTGTCTGTTCACCTCGGTTCATCTAGGTCAGTGTTTTTCAAACTGTAGTTCGTGACCCCCTGAGAGATCACAAAGCTTCTTTAAGGGGGTCGCAGAAAACCATTTTAGTTGAAAATGTTTTTTTTAGGCGCACCTAATGTGATGGTTGCGTTTTTTCGATAATAAATAAGGGTAGGGGTGTCACGAAATATTTTTCCATACAAAGGGGGGCGCGTCATGCAAAAGATTGAAAAATACTGATCTAGGTCTGACATCTTATTTATTTAAAGGTACCTTCATTTTTTCGGGACAAGTGTCCGCTTTTTCACGTCCCAACAAGCACATACAGGCCAATCAGGAAGTTTTTTTTTTTTTGTGGTTTATAAGAATACATACGACGACGAAGTACAAGACGTACGCCGGTTGAAAAAAAATAAAATGTCAGATTTTTCTCAAGAAATGGGTTGTAGATTTTGCTTAAGGCGGGCTTGTTCCTGATAATACTATAAACTAGAAATATTTGATATGTCAAGTGTAAAGTTGCGGAACAGACACAAAGCCCCAAAAAATGCTATGTATTGCTAAGAACACTAATAAAAAGATTATTTGAAAGAAATAGTAAAAGTTATTCAGTATCAGAAAAAATTAATCGGAAACTATCCCTTGAATATAGGCTTTCGTCGCAGAGATCTCAGAATTTTGGGCGACAACTATTGTTTTTTTTTTCGGGAACCACATAACTATACCATTGTATCAAATGCATAATCGAGCACTTTTCTTATATGAACCTTAGTTTGCCATGAAAGTACAAATAACCTGCCAAATAATGTCATTTTCATATTTTTCTAATTACTACAGGCGCCTTAGCTTGCGCCACAGATAGATACGTGAAAACAGTATTATGTCTTCATATAAAACGGCCAAAACGCGCGCTTCCAAATCTCGGTTCACACCTCATAGTAGGGGTGCGCCGCAGTTAAGTGTAAGACGCCACCCGATTCCCGCGCATTTATGTGTGCAACCCTAATGCGTGCGTCTACCGAGCGTTGTTTCAAGGACACTGCCCCAGATGTAATACCGTTACTTATCTATACCACAAAATAACCACTACAGAATTTTTACTCCGCATAACTAGCGAAAACAGGTGCACCCACCCATAGACGCGTACGCACGACGATCTCGAAGATACTCGGGTGAATGCCAATACGAAATTCTGCCGAGATCATCATACGTACGCGTCTATGCATGCGTGCGTCTGTTTTCGCTCCGTCGTCGAGTCAGCCTCCTGGTTTTATCTATTTTGTGGCTATACTGTGCTTGCGCTAAACGAAATTCGACTCTAATACTCGTAGCATGGTTTAAAAATTTTTACTCGTACGTATTTTTATAGTGTACGTTAAAAATAGTTTTCGTTTTCTGAGCAGCTTCGTTCGAACAAGCCCGCAAGGCGATATGTACAAAAAATACGGGTGCTTTTTTTCTGTGTATTTCATGAAATACACGAAAAATAATAATAAATTTCTGAAATATGCATTTTGACTACATAATCTAGGGTTTTGTTATTGGAAAATATGTTTGGATACATTTTCCTTGATAGAAATAATTGTTCAGGTATCCAAATACACTTTTTCTCCTCGTTTAACAAATAGGAATCATGTACAGAACTGAAACATATTTTATTAGATGGGTTTCAACAATATCTAGATTTTTGATTTTGAGTTAGAATTCTCTTACTCTCCTGAAGTATTGAACTCTTGAAGCGATTTTAATTACTCTTTCACCACATTATAGACAAATTTTATATAAAAAAAATATTAATCACGATTTTTTTTCTGTTCTTCGCGTCCATGTGAAAAGTATAATTTTCTCCTATTTTGCGCTTGTCGGAGACGCAGCGGTTGTCGTAACATCCACTTTGCAATGCGTGCTGATATGAACTTTATTACAATGTCGTATCCGTCGCTATTTGTACCGACACACATTGAGTTGCTTACTTAGGGCACCATAAGACGATACAAAAAAAAAATATGGGGTTTTTTCGTATTCATTTAATCCACCATAACGTAATCTACGTATTTCATTTTTCGGTAAATATTTATTGAGTATTTGATTAAGATTCTCACGGAAGGAATAAGCGATTGGATGAAATTTTCTCTATATAATTTAATTCCGAAAAGACCTCTAAATTGTTTTATTTTTTCCCGTAATTCTGAAATCCTTACTAACTCCATTGTGAAATTGCATTCTGTCCCACCCGCACTGAGGGTTTTTTCGCATATGGAGTAACAGGGACGTTAAAACTTTTACGTATCGCCTTAAGAGGCCGGCGTCATCCCTAGTTCACATAAATGAAATAACAAAACCATTTGTAAATCATAGATTTTCTTAGGATAGTGTGTATTTATTCTGATTGGATTACAGAGTATCTAGGTTCCAAAAAATATATTTTGAAAAGCAATTTAAAATGTCCATAGGAAGCTTCTTTTTCTCATATTTCATGTCTAAATCAGTGTTCTTATTTAATTTTTATTTGGGAACCTAGATATTCTGTTATGCAATCGAAATAAATACACACTACCTTAAGAATATCCGTGATTTATAAATGGTTTTGGTATTTCTTTTGTAAGAAATAGGCCTGCTTCGCCGGCCTCTTAATGTTAATTAAAATAAGTGTAAAATACACACCGACAATACTTCAATATTAGTTCAAAATCATAGTCTGCTCTATTAGTAAAACCTCTTTGTCAAACAAAGGATAAGTACGAACACGGGTAGCTAAAACAAAGTTTAGAACGACTTCACAAAGCAATTTAAACTCTATCCCAAAGGTACAAGGTTGATTGCCGATCTATTGAGTATACGAGTAGGGTAGAGGTGTCGGTTATAATATAATCTCTTGATGTTTATTCTAAATATAGAGAGGAGTTCGTTGGCGTGCATAATAACATTTCTTCAGGACATGCCTATCCTAAATCAGTTATAAATAAAATTTTAGTTTTAAAATTTGGCATTTGAAGCTACAATACTTAACCCGTCTAATTTCAAAAGTTACGATCTCGCCCCATACCTACTCTGTTCTTCTCTTTTTATTAAAAGTTGATACTTTTTATTTATTTATTATTTACATTTATACTACACAATCCTTTGAATCCTTACAGGCTAACCTAATGCGATTGGTAACAAATTATATTAGTGATATTTGCTGCGGTTTATTTTTAACATAATTACCATTTTTCGTTCTGAATCTGGGGATCTAACATAGCAGACTATATTGAGCTCGATACAACATGTCTATCCTTCTCGAGGTAGATGAACAGAGTGAGAGAGAGCACTGTATCACGCGCTATCGAGCTCGATATGGTTTGCTAAGCTAGACTAGCTGAAATATCAGCGGTGCCTTATTTTTGAGTAATTAATAAAAAGCACTAGCACTAGATAAGAAATACAATGGTGTAGATTTGGCGTAACACGACTTAACTTATTTGATAGGACTTACCTTTTTTTAAGCGCCCTGTCTTTTTCTTTCTTTATCGAAAAGACAAGGACAAAACGCTTAAATTAAGTTTAGTCCTGTCAAATAAGTTAAAATGTACAACACCGAATAGACACCATAGTTAGATATTTCAATAAAAATACACCTTTTCCTGCGTCATCACTTGTCTACAAAAGCAGCGCGTGGCAGGGCGGCCTCTCTTTCGTTCATCGGTGGTTGAAGAGGAAGGATCGGAACCTAATCTACATGATTGGTTGGCAAGTCGCCATTGTTGTTCAAGCAGAGTGGTATAATTGGATTAGATTTGTACTTAATATTTGCTGATGAAGTTTGATATAAAATAGATAGACGATAAAACCTTTCCTATCTCTCTTTTTCTTTATAATCACACCTATGATTGCTTATAATATTATAATTTAATATATAAATGTATAATTAAAATGCCTTTTCGCGTTAAATAAAAGCAAATATTTTACCTGCACAGCTAGCACAGTAAAATATTGTATCGACTGTCATCTAACCCTAAAACTCTATTGGTTTGGTGTGTAGTAAACCATGATCCGATACAGTCTGTCGACTGTATCGCGTTCACAGAACAGTTTGTATAATACGTAGCGATGAATCGAGTAAATAATCGATTAATTGAACGAACGAAAATTCAACTTTTACAGTTTATTGGTTTGGTGTGTAGTCAAAAGGCACCGAGGAAAAAAGTGTTGGAAATTTTTCATGTTTCGATAAAAAGCGAGACTGGTTTTTTCAAATCTGCTTGTGAAAAACATACAAACTATTTTTTGTTTCGTTTTGCCCTCTTATATCACTCCGTAGTATGTCTTTTTAATGATCAAGGAAGACCAGGGCGGGTGCCTTACAGAAAAGAGAATACTCGTCAAGTTTGGCCAAAAATTACAATTCGCATAACAATTTCTCCTATCGAACCCTATTACCACCTCCTTGGGTCGCTGATACAGCGTTTCTACATAAACCACATTTTTAAAGATCAGTAGAAAAAAAGAGCGGTAGCAATGTTAGCTAATTTAATATAGAACAAATGAAAAAAAAATCTTTCCCTCTGTCAAAACAGAAATACTAGCTCATTTCTTGGTACAGTATTACTTAAATAGTAGAAATAATGATAGAATTGGCTGCTATCTTGAATTATCTGTCAAAATCGGAGAGATACACGCTCTATCGACTACAATGCTGAAATGTGTGACACTAAATACTGGTTTACAATATAATTTAATATCATATTATCGCCACTTATCGACTTTAAATATCACTTTATTTCAGGTAACAGTGAAGATTCGATTTCATAAGATTTTAATTTAACACCGAATAAAATTTTTGCAATTTTCTTGAATGATTTCATTCATCATTCCTATGAAATTCCTGTTTATTCTGTGAAAATCTTCATCATACATTTTATTAAATCTAAGATAGCAGGGGATGTCAAAGTGTAATATATACCTATATATGTTAATTTCCTGGTGTCTCACACTCTTACCCTAAGTTAATAACGAACGTCTGCGTTAGAGTAACTTTGTCAGATTGTCTATTTTAGGATAATGGGAGGTATTACACAACTGGGTAAGTTAGTAGATATGCTTAGTTATTATGGCTCCTTACTTAATTAATAAGTAGTTATATATTTATAAATAACTTCTATCATCAACAATCAGACGACGCATATATTATCGTATTTTAACCCAATAACTTTTTTGCAACACGTTTTTTTTCATGTTTTTAACCCGCCACTGGTGACTTTATATGTCTGTGAGCCCGGGGAGTTGGAAAAAATCAAATATTTTTATCACCGTCATCGAATTACATTGCGATTTCGAGTAGTTGACTTATTCCACGCCCCTTACCATACGCTTCTTGCCATAAATGTAAAAAATATGTATGCCTTGAGCACATAGTACCTACTTGCTCGAGTTGTTTGGCTGTTAAAGATGAGTGATTTTAGTATTATACATATTTTTTTTGGTAAAAGAATTACCACATAAGTTTCTCTATTTTATGTTCCCAATGTCATAAGACTGACTAAGGCTGATTTCATCGTTAAATTTTAAAAATTGTTGCGACATCTTTTAGTTCAAAAATATTGTTGAAATACCTTAAACTTTTAATGCATCCAAAGATATTGTCTAATGTTAATAAAAGAGATTTGACTTATGAAATATCTATGTTTTATTGACAAAAAAATAAATAATTTTATAACGTTGCCAATGAAAAGTAAATTATAGAAAAACTCGAAGTCAAAAACCCCGGTGCTTGAGACCGGGGTCACCAACAATGTAAGTCAAATACATGTCACCAGTGGTGGGTTAAGTTTTGGTACCGACAAGGTAACCAAATCCTTTCCCTATGTAAATAAGCCACAAAATGTCACATGACGTGCTCAGAAATTAAATTAAACCACATGCTCTACTGATTATAATGAACTAGGTACTTCGAAAGTAAAATATTTGAAATAACGCGAAATAAAATTTACTTCCCCATAGAAATTTTTAATACCTATTCGTAATTTTCATCATGTATGTAACTTTAAAAAATCCGTCTTTAAACAAGTCATAGGTCACTAGGTGTTAAAATACTAGGTCACTTGTATCAATTCAATAATTAGTTTTTAGTTAATCTTAGTACTTAGTTTTTAGTTAATCTTAGTTATATCATGTCATATTCCTGTAATTTAATATTCTGTATTTGTAAATAATTTAACATTGTTCACTATATCCATTTTTGCATGTGGTGCTCACCTGTAATTATCTGGGCATATAGCTTAAAACCTTATGTTATGTTATTAAAATGTATTTATGTACCTGATGTTGGTGATCCAAATAAATAAAATAAAAAATTAAAATTAAAATTAAAATTTTCTATGGGATAGTGAATTTTTTTGCCTTGTTTCATAAGTTTCTTTGGATGTATGTAATAGTATCATGCAAGATAAATGACGTGTATTTTGTTGCGTTCAGAACAAGGCCGTTCATACAAAATCAGTTGGATAACTGTCACAGAGTTTTGCTTTTAACTCACCAAATATCTTGGTGGTCACAGCAGCAGCGCCATCATCGGCAAACATTGGGTCGGTGTTCCGAGATTCGGGGTTCGGGGTTATGGCTTTTTAAGACGGTAAAAATTCAAATTTCTGAACAAAATAAATACCACTTGTTACCTTACAAGATGAAGTGCAGGTTCAATAAAAAAAATCACGGCAATAATGTATAGTAACTTCAGAAAAAAAACAGGAATTTCAAGAAAATCTCTTGAATAGCTTTGCAGCGCTACGGGTGTAACCTGAACTTGACATCCTGTTTTTTTTTTCTGAAGTTACTATAAATTAGTGCCAAGATTTTTTTTAATGAACCTGTACTTCATCTTGTAAGGTAACAAGTGGTATTTATATTGTTCAGAAATTAATATTTAACTATCTTAAAAAGCCATAACCCCGAACTCTGTTTTGCCCAATCTCGGAACTCCGACTCTTAAGTCATTTAGCAGCACAATGAAGATTCCTGTGCAACATCAATGTATGTTCCCAATTCTTAAGATTGTTTCACCCTTTTATTCACCGCCAACACAAGTAGTTATTAAGACTTTCTATTTCATTCAATACTAGCTTTTGCCCGCGGCTTCGCCCGCTCTGATTTCGCGTGCATTTTCCCGGGATAAAAAGTAGCCTATATATCAGTGGCGTGCACAGAACTTTTTGCTGGAAAAGCAAACAATTGGTCAAGAACAACAATAAAAAAATATAAAAAAATTTAAATGTCACTTTGAAAAAAAAAGTTTGTATAGGAAATTTTCACTCTAGGGTAGACATTGTCTTCCCTGGCGTCATACAATTTTTTTTTTCAATGTGATATTAAAAATTTTTCATATTTTTTTTATTGTTGTTCTGGACCAATTGTTTGCTTTTCCAGCAAAAAGTTCTGTGCACGCCACTGCTATATATATATAAAATTACGTCGATCCGTTGCTTCGTTGCTGCGTGAAAGAAGGACAAACCAAAAAACCAACAAACCAACAAAAATACTTTCTCATATATAACAGGGATAAACGAATGTACAGGTACGGATACTTTGTAAAGTTCAAAAAACTATCGTTTTGCTGAGGAAATTTGCTAATTTTAACAAAATTATTAACATTTTCTTTAAAAAATAGATAGATAAAAACTTTATTTATGGCCACAACACAATACAACACAAAAAAATAACATAAGTGAAGAAAGTACAATTTTGACACTATCAACACATTTCACACACCAAAAATACAGGCGATTAAAAATAAAAGTAAATAGATGACGTCATGTGCGGTGACAATAAAACGGCCCTAGCTCAACATAATTACAGCGATGTTATTCTACCATAAGTCTCAATCGAGATCAAAAAACAGTGCAGGTCTCTTAGATTATTCAATAAAATTAAGCAGACATTCAAAGTTCCCTGAGTGGTTTTAATAACAACATAACATACATTATATTACTTAATGAATTACCTTAATTACTTCAGAACATGAATCATGTGTACAATTTTTTTACTGAGTGTAGACCAGTTTGTTGTATATATTATAACTTAGTGTTAGCAACCGTATCGTTATTTGTCTGTTCACATACCGTATTTACATAAACTTGTGCTAAATGACTTTCATTTGAGGAAGCAGAAGACTTTTTCAAAAGCATTGCCTGTATCTCAGGCAGCGTCTTTCCTTTAGTTTCAGGAACGCAAAACTTTATATAAACTCCTACTACCGCAATAAGAGTAGCAAAAGAATAAAATAAATATTTATACGTCATTGCGTCAACCATATATTTAAAAGTTTTGCTGGAAATAAATAAACATAAGGAAGATAATATATTAGAGATACCAGCGGAAACATTTTTGACATTAGGTGCAAAGATTTCACTGATCAATACTGGTACTATCGGAGTCAGACCTACAACCATATTCACCCGGTAGATCAAAGCAAACACGATCATCAACCACTGAATATTTGAGGAATCATACCCAAGTTCGATAAGTTGGAAGTTCAATCCCCATCCAACGAAGGCAATACAGAAAACTACACATGAGAACATTAGCATAGTGACTCTTCCAAACTTGTCACTCGTAGCCATAGCCATCCAACACCCCGGAATAGTTACAGCACTCATTATCGTTACCAAAGTAGATGGAAGAACAATCTCAACCTTACCATCGCTGAAAACGATTTCCATATACTGCAATATTGCATAAATTCCACTAAATTGGACTAAACTGTGTACAATGTTGATCATTATGAGTGTTTTCAGGTTGACTGGCTCTTTCAGCTTTTTTATTGACTCCAAAAAAGAGATACGGGGACTGGAATTAAGAAATTCTTGAAGTTTTATCAGCTCCTGCTTTGCGTTCTCATTCCCACTATAATAACTAATAGACTTCTCCGCCTCTTCAAGTTTGTTTATATTTATTAGATGATGCGGTGTTGTAGGCAAAAACGAAAATGTGGTAAGGTAAATTATGGAAATAACAAGATTGAAAGCTGCGAAGGCCCATGGCTCCAAGTGTGCACCCATAAGATTGCCACAAAGCACTCCAATCATAAAACCATGCATCACAAAACTGATGATTGTACCACGAATGGCCGCGTCCACAATTTCACCAAAATAGAGGGGATATGTGGTTTGAAGGACTCCCATGCCGAGGCCGCAACAAAAAAGGTTGACATAAACTATATTGATGGAGTTAGCAACAATAAGGCTTACCCATGCCACAATATAGTAAAAGCCGCAGATCAACATGGCTGCCTTACTGCCTACGTAGTTAGTAGTTATTGTTCCTATAACAGTGCCTATGGGAGCACTTAAGCTGACAAGTGATGCAACCCATGTGATTTGCTCTTTTGTAGTTTCAAATAGAGGATCAGGTCGACTCAATTTTCCCAAAAAAGGTGATATCCAGCCCAAGCTAGCGCCCATCGTCACCACCAATAGGAACACTGAAATATAGAGTACACTTATTAGAATTGAGTAACATTAAAAAATTGATCAACGCCAAAAATTCAGTAGTACTATAACTTACATATATAACTTACATAATATTATATTATAATATATATTGATGTTTTTAGTATAAGTGATTTGAAAGCTTGGACATTTTTATAATTTTTTGATATTTCAGAATCGATCAAAACTTTATACACCATTATACTGTCCTTTAGCTTGATGTTTTCATAATTTTCGGTCAATTAGTTTTGGAGTTATCGTGAGGAATTGTGTCTGGCGGTCTTTGATAATTGATTTAATCCCCTAGTATAGTATGTTTGGTGAGGCTGGATGCCGAGGCACGTCTGTGAACCATACAATTTCTTGTTCCCATGGAAACTGATTCATGGGATAAGCTTATTTCCTATTTTAGGTCTAGAACTACATGCAAAAGTTTGCAAAGTTTCAGCCCAATCGGTTCAGTAGTTACGGCGTGAAGAAGGAACAAACATCCATCCATACATCCAATCAAATTCTAAAACTCCTATAGAATCGTGGGCGTAGCGAGGAAATCAATATACGCCGCCTGAGAACAAAATATTACTTGGGCCCGAGTGATACACACTTTTTTTCATCACTACCTATGAGAAAACGAAAAAGCTACAAGAACTTATTGTTGGCAATAATTGTTGCACAATAATAGCTGCCTCATTAAATATGTTTTCAGGAATATATTGGCGTATATCCTAAGTCTATGGTCACTTTATACTCGAACTTATTTTTAATTATTATTTTCAATAACAGCGACGACACATTTCTGAGAAAAATGAATGATAAGAAGAATGACAGTTTTTTTTTCAGCGCGCATTAGCGCGTCTTGGAATAGGCAAAGGACACTAGCCCGTAAAGACAAGTCTTTTTTTTTTTTTTTCCATGTCCAGTTAAATATAAGGCCATAGCCAAGTCTTAGTGAAATGTCTTCATCCTCGATCGAAGTAGTAAGGCCGAAGCCAAGTCTTGGTTTCAATATCTTCTTCGTGTTTTAAACGGGTTTTATGGCCACAGCCAAGTCTCATTTGGTAGTCTTCTTTTCAATGTCATATCATTTTAATTGTCTTATTAGGTACATATAGTCTTGATTTAGATACTTTGAATAGTCGTAGATATAAATTTATACTCAATACTCAATATTTTTATTGCAAGCATAGTGTACATTAAAGATGTACAGCACTGTTGGGCACAGCAATATTGTGAGAAAAGGCGGCTTATTTCGAAATTTTATTAATATATTTTATGAGTTTTGTATACTTAGTTAAGTTTAATACAGGTATAACTATTTTATGACAGACTATTATCGTCCAAATATTCTTGGACGGTGTAGTAAAATTTAGCAATTAATAGATCTTTTAAATATTGTACAGACTGGGCAGTTGTTATAGTATTTTTTAAACTTTTAGGTCTTTTATTGAATACTTAAATTGACATCACACTTTAACTCCAGCTATCCCCTAAAGCCAATTGTCGTTTTTCGAATAGGTGTGAAATAAATGAGAAATCTGTTTATCTAATAATAATGCTAAGTAACATAAAAGTCGTTTCTTCACATTAAATAATATTGCGAGATTTTAAATGAAATTTTATTTTAATGATTATATTTTACATAATAATTATTGTTATTGTATAAGGTTAATAGTATTGTATTAAGGCCAAAACTAATTTTTTTTCGATTTTTGTCTGTCTGTATTAATGTCAACATACATCGATAATGACTTTTAATAATTTAAAAAAAATTACTGGCCGGATTTAGATGCTGTTTTTATTATTATCATCTTAGTTACCCTGGTTTCATGTATAGATTTTATGGGGTTTTGATGAAATAAAGGCCAAGCCGAAAACGGGGCAAAGATTAAATAAATGAGGGCGTAGCCGTGGGCGAAAGGCTAATAAGAAATATAACAGTGAAATCCATTTTTTTCGATTCTTGTCTAAACAGACGGTGTCAGAAGTGTTCCGAGTGTGAACTGTGAAATGCAAGTCCACACTTGGTACACCCGCATTTTACCGACGATTATTTCGTCGCAGCGTGATGGGTGGTTAGCTCTATCGCCGTACTTCGGGCACAAATACACGCTCTTTAGGGCATGCAGGTTTCCTTATAATGTTTTCCTTCACCGTTTAGCAAGTGGTAAGTAAGAACAAAGACTATGCACATAAATTCAGAGAAACTCATTGGTGCATGCCCGACCGGGGATTGAACCTGGATCTCACGACTGAGAGGCAAGTGTTTTACCTCTGAGCTTCCGTTGCTTTTTAGATGTACATCAAAATATTTTCTTTGATAAGACATTTTTTCTATTCATGTTTAGCAGCTTCTTATAGGTCTACATTGAGAGCAGAACTCCAAGGAGTAAAATAACTTCCCGTAAAAGTAATAAAATTTTACTCACCTTCGGTAGCTGCTATCCATTGTTCTTTTTTAAATGTTTTTCGTTTAGTTTGCGTAGAAGCCATATTATTTATAAACAACTTGCTAGGTTAAATACGGCTACAAATTTCTGTTTTTTCACACTTACTGTCACAAAATTTTCTGAACTGGTTTTCTTATGCTAATGACACTGTACTTTAGGAATTTTAGCGAAATGTTTTGACATTCGTTTACAATTCAACCTGCCAAAACATTGCGGACTAAACATTTAAACACTAGTTCTTTTATTTTTCATGCATAACTCGCGAAATTTACAAAGTCTGTGAGATAACCTGCATAAACAACCATACAAAATGAGCTATATTTTAATATTGAACGCATTGGTAGTATTTCTTAATAACAAACATTGTTACGGTGCAAATATATTTACTTAGCTTTCTTAGCATTGCACATTAAAAACGAAAACCCTATGCCTTTTTGTACTGTTTAAGAGGATCTGTGGAAACGAGACTTTTATCTCAAACTCAAAACGATCGGAATTTAAAAAAAATTGCTCGAGGAAGCCATCTCGAAGGGCCAGGGTCCTAATTCCGGTTACTTTTCGATAGCTCTGTCAGTCAAGATATCTCATTTTATCTGCCAAATTTCATACACTTTTGATTGAGGTCTTGACAGATTCACCGGAATCACCACCTGAGTGCTGAAAACTACAGGTATATGTAACCAAAAATATAAAATGTGAAAAAGATGGGCCGAAACGTCACGAAATCGCACGGTTCTATACCTACCTATATTTACGTAATTTATACTTAACTCAGTTACAGATAGCGGTACGGTTTATGAGGTTGACTTGACTGCGATAGTAATTTTTTCTCTATCGCATTTATTAATTTTGTGCGCGAATGAGCCATTCACGGATACAGGGGGGGGACGTCTATGGGGCCATGCCCCCCCCAAAATACCCAGGAATTCGATTCGATTTGGGTGCACTTTTACACAGCATAGGTTTATTCATCATTTTTTTTTACTTTGTGATAAACTTTTCCAGAATGGCTCCTCCGAAAATCAAATCCTGGATCCGCCCTTGGAATGAACACATGCGCTTGTCCCCCACCACTTTCGCCAAGTGGTCAAAAATCGTGCTGCGACCTGGACTATCTGTATTATTCCGGCCTATTACAATGAGATCGATCTACAACGTTAATAGTGTGTAACTATTTAACGAATACAACCTACACATAAAACGTTATCTGCTGAAACTAATCCAAACCACGTTATCTGCTGAAACTAATCCAGAACACGTTATCTGCTGAAACTAATCCAAACCACGTTATCTGCTGAAACTAATCCAAACCACGTTATCTGCTGAAACTAATCCAAACCACGTTATCTGCTGAAACTAATCCAAGCCACGTTATCTGCTGAAACTAATCCAAACCACGTTATCTGCTGAAACTAATCCAAACCACGTTATCTGCTAAAACTAATCCAAACCACGTTATCTGCTGAAACTAATCCAAACCACGTTATCTGCTGAAACTAATCCAAACAACGTTATCTGCTGAAACTAATCCAAACCACGTTATCTGCTGAAACTAATCCAAACCACGTTATCTGCTGAAACTAATCCAAACAACGTTATCTGCTGAAACTAATCCAAACCACGTTATCTGCTGAAACTAATCCAAACATATGAATTAAAAAATCTCACCTACGTCTTTTATCATGCGGCATATACCGGTTGTAACTAGGCTGCTACCTTTAAGGTGGATGGTCCAAGGTAGTTTTTATAAAAAACTTGTGAGAACCAATAACGACGACAGAAGTATTATTATTAAATGCTGTTACCTTTTTCCACACGTTCCATCAACTTTACACCCGCGAATATTCACTTTTTCTTAAAAACAAAATGTTTTAACAGTCTAATTTTGCAATTTAAAAATTTCATACATTGGATTACAAAAGTTTGTTTGTAAAAAAACTGATTATTCGCGGTTGTAAAGTTGATGGAACGTGTGGAAAAAGGTAACAGAATTAAATTATTAAACTTCTGTCGTCGTTATTAGTTACCACAAGTTTGTATGAAGATTGCCGTGGACCATCCACTTTAAATAAAATATTGAAAATGTATCGTCCCGACGTTCAGCAAACAACCTACCATCTGTTCTTTTGTATAATAATTTTTATAAAACCCAATGTCAACGAATAATGTACCTATTTCAAATTGGTTTTTAAATTTAGGCAAAATTAACAACTTTTAAGGTGCTACGGAAAAAAATCGACACTTTAAGAACTCGCATATCTACTTCAGTAAATAATGTCATATTTTGATAAAATAGTATATTATTTTTGGATTCTTTTTCTACGGATCTGTTAAAACAGAAACGCGATTGGAAAAATTCGGCTCGATAGAAATATTTATTGAAATGAGGTCTTTTTCGACACCAATTCTCCTGGTTTGATAATTTAGAATGACATATAGACTGCAGCTTTATTTTATTGGATGGGTTTTAACAGTATCTACATAGGACCTGGTTAAACAAAATTTTGATAGCAACTTTAGTACATTTTATATTAATAAAAAACCGTCTTTTTGCTACTTTTCCACGAATCCGCCCCTCTCACACTGAGAATTTTTTCGCATATTGAGTAACAGGGACCCTAAAACTTTTACATATCGCCTTAAGTTTTACGACTTGAAAATATCAACATAATGTAAAGTAATATTTGTAATACGTAAACGTCATAAGTACCCAGTAACTAAAGTAAATAAAAGAAATTGATACTTGTCGTTGTTGGTTCTTGATGGTTTGTAGCATATTGTAAATAAAACAAATTCTCTTTTGACTTTGTAAACATCTACCTCATTTTATTTTTATTTTTATTTGATTCAATTTATTTCAATTTAATTCATCTACTTATTAGTTTCAGTGTACTTTGACTTTATAATACTAAATATTTTTTATTCAACGCTTCCATAAGTGCACTAACAAAACGCCTTTTAAATCATGTTTGACATCACATCACAAATGTAAACAAAGACGAAATATTCCATCTCATGATTCGTAGAGATATCTAAAAGCCTGACGATGTTATTATAAAGAAACCGGCCGCTAGTGTAGAATGTATAAAAAGTGGAACAGGTACCAATAATTCGTTTTATTTAGAATAAAGTAAATAAATTAATATTTAAAAAACTTATTTGTTTTTCATTTAAATTATATTTTATATATTTATATATTCCTATTAAAAACACTTTATTATGATCCATTCCAGATATATTTCGACCTGTCTGTCTGTCAATATTTCCCTTCATTCTGTCATTTTATGACGTTTAACTATTTTAGTATCCGTACTTATATTATAAATACGAAAGTGTGTTTGTTGTTCTGTTGTTTGTTGGTTTGTCCTTCTTTCACTCAGCAACGTTACAACGGATCAACGTGATTTTTGGCAGAGAGATAGTTTATGGGCCGGAGAGTGACATAAGCTACTTTTTATACCGGGGAAAAACAAACTTAATCAGCGCGGGTGAAGCCGCGAGCAAAAGCTATTATATAATTTTTATTCTTAAGTTCCACTGATGCCAACAATAAGTCGAAATATATCTGGAATGAATTATAATAAAGTATTTTATACAAATATACACATAAATTATATAATATATGAAGTACAGGGAAAGAACAAGGAATTTCATACGGTAAAGAAGGGCTAAAATAAATGTATAAACAACTTAAATAGATGTTTCAATGCAAGTGCTCGTGAAGGCCCATTTTATGCATCAAAACCGAACAGAAAGTCGATTATTTTGCCCTAGGGCTTTATTATTATTTTTTTATTTATTTATTTACAATGGTTGGCTAACCTACAGCCTTTCCTGTGTACCATAAATGTTATACTTCATTTTCCACTGTTTAACGGCTCTGGATACAGTCCTTTTGAACCAATCATAACTTTAAGTTCACAACATTATATTTGTTTTATTTCCTCACACTATGCATTGAAAAACGTAGTATTATACACAGGCGTAAGAGCATTAAATTACTCGATTATTCCTTTTCACCCTTGTAGCATAAACTACCATTTTATTTTCGGGCTAAAATAAATGTGGGGATAATTTGAATATGTTTTTATTTTTCACTTGGTAAAAAAAGATTGTATGTTCATTTTCGCTAAACTCTGTTTTAAGGTGTTACTTTGCCTTTTAATAAACGAAAAAAAAAATGTTTTTTACTGCTTACACATTTATTTTAGCCCTTCCTTACGATATGACATTCCTTGTTCTTTCCCTGTACTCTTCATATACTAACTAAAGTAAGTAATTATTTCCCAACAAAAAAACAGTTTCAGTCTTGTTCTGAACAAATGTATTGTGTCAATGTGTCCTTTAGAAGGTTAACTAAGACTAATTAAAATTCATCGTATTATGACGGTGATAAGCAAGAGGTGATGTCATTGCCAAAACACTGGATTGACTGGAAAGATTGCTGATATACTAATTACTTGGTGGGATTTGGAATAAATAATAACTGAAATACTTTGTACCGAAATACCCACATACATCTATCAGTTGGCTTATGATCGTAGTCAGTGCCGGTTTTAGCATTAACGGCGCCCTGGGCGAGAATTCTACGGCGCCCCCTATCTGTTTCCTAAATTATTCATGTGCAAAAAAGGAAAAAAAAACCTGGGAAAGATTATTTCAATCTTCAATCATGACCAATTATTTTAACATAATTTAACAAAATTTTACCGCGCCATCCCGTGATCCATACTGACGAGGGGGCGCTGGCGCCCCTTGATGTCTGGCGCCCTGGGTGGTCGCCCAACCACGCCCTACCCTAACGCCGCCACTGATCGTAGTGAATTCTTGAAGACATACAATTCATTCATTTGAAAGATGCATTTTACAACACAAATTTTAACCTGGGTTTATGTGAAATTTTAGTATTACCGTTTATTTTAACACCTTTTATTTTTAATTCATTTATTTAATGAAAAGGAGAGTTATCCAAGTAACTGAACAATTCACAGACATTAACATATACAGGGATCATAATAATTAAAAGCAAAAACAAAGATAATACTAATGTCAACAAATAAAATAATACCTATTTCTATATCTTTACCTATAAAGTTGCCGTTCTGCAGTACCGGCTATTTCAAATCAAAATTATTTTTGTTTGGCTTAGAATTCTAATTTAAAATTAATTTTATTCTCAAAATGGAGTATTCTTTTTTCAAAATTAGTAATTTTTTTATTGATTAGCGTTATGTTTTCATCGCAATTGAATCTTTTTCGTCATCATGGATACGTTAAAAATTCGAGTAATTATGGAATATGAGTACCGTCGTGGCAGCAACGTGGCACAAGCGGCACGCAACATCAATGACGTTTACGGAGCGAACACAACAAACGTACGCACCATGTGTTATCAGTTTGCCCGCTTCCGTTCTGGAAATTTTGACCTGAAAAACGAACCCCGTGGTCGTCCGAAAAGTTTGGTCAACATTGGCGTATTGTGGAAGATGATGATACTAATCTACGGTTGAATTAGCTGCAGGTTTTGACGTTAGCATCAAAACAATATTGGTCCATTTGCGTCAAATTGGCAAGACAAAAAAGCTTGACAACTAGGTGTTCCATTAACTCAGTGATCACCAGCGCAAAGTACGCGTCGAGACGTGCCTTGCACAGCTCAACAGGCACACAAACGAATGAATTTTGAAACGCATTGTTACTTGCAACAAAAAGTGGATTCTGTTTGACAATCGCAAGCGCTCAGCAAGTTCGTTGGATCCTGGTTCAGCACCTAAACAATGCTCTAAACCAAGACCGGCCAAACCTAGGCACGCGGGCTACACAGTAGGCCAAGGCATTTGAATTTGCCCGCCAGCACTTCGGTCGGCCGCCTAGCCGACAAATTACTATCAGGAAAACCACTTCACAGTTCACATTAAATAAAAAGAAATATGTTATTTTATTTCATTTACAAATAAAGTAAATTAAAGCATATTTTGTCTTTTTTGTGAATAAATTACCTTATTAATATGGTAGTAGTGGTGGCCCGGCGCCGCCACTGTCTAAGAAATTTTGCTCACCTGGAAAATCTATTGGCCAGCCTTGCTCTAAACGAAAACTTACCCCCAGAAAATGGTCACTGTTTGGTGGTCTAGCGCCGGTGTGATTCATCACAGCTTCTTACCAAATGGGATAAGCGTTACTGCAGATGTGTACTGTGAAGAATTGAACACAATGTTGGAGAAACTCGCACGTCTCCAACCAGCTTTGGTCAATCGCTCGTGCCCGCTGCTCCTGCACGACAACGCGCGACCTCATACTGCACAGTAGACGGTCTCCAATTTACAAGAACTGAGGTTTGGAAGCTCTCCGTCATCCGCCGTACTCACCAGACCTTGCTCCTACAGACTTCTACTTTTTCCAGAATTTGGATACTTCTTGGCGGGAAAAAAATTCAATACCCGAGAGGCAGTAAAAATGCCTTTGAAGATTTTGTTGCCTCCCGTCCAGCTGATTTCTTCAAGAAGGGCATCAATAAACTGCCACTCCGTTGGCAAATATGCATCGATTGCATGGGTGATTACTTTGATTAACAGAAATCAAAAATATATAAAATAAATTACGTTACCTTATTTTATAAAAAACGGCAATGCCATAGGTAAAAATCTAATATCTATACATACTTCATACATACATTATATTTGATACTTTACTCTCATAGTCACAGACCAGTAACCCATTAGATATCTTATCAATCACGGACAAGTGAAATATCTTTCGCTATAATATCAAATTAAAAGCAATTCTTGTGATAAGAGAATGTCTCACTCAAGTACCGTGAGCATAGACATAACCAGCATAGCTATTTCCTTACTTAGTATCTTCCCCGCACTGCGGGGGAATGCGGGGATGATACTAAGTGAAGAAATAGAGATGGGATAGTATAAATGTAGTATGGTGTTGCCGAAAAAGGGTTGCCCCCCTTACGACGCGACGTCTAATGGCTGTCTGTGCTCACAGTACTTCAGACATTCTATTATGACAAGAATTGCTTTTAATTTGATTTCAACAAATATTGACCTTTGTTTTCAAACACTTTGCTTTTTGCAAGGCTAGTAAAACCAATATCTTACAAAAATAATACCCAGCTTTTAAAAACGTAAGAATTCACATTGAAGAATTTAATCTTTAAATTAATTTTTCATTTTCGCTTGGATTGCTAGTGTCTGAAAATAACATTTAATGTGCTCATTATTCAACGAAATATAGATATTACGAAAATAAGTACTATTATTTTTAACTAAGCTCTTCAATTTAGAATATTTCTCTGTTTTGTAGGTATCATTCATGAAGAAATTGTGTAATTATTAGTTAATTAGTAACATTACATGTAGTTATTAGTTAATTACGAGTTTGCAATGTTAGTGACTATAATAAAATTGTAAATAACCATCATTATCGAATGCTGCCCAGTCACTAAGCAGGCAATAATAAAAAATTGCTCTCTTTCCATTGTTTTGTAGATATCTGCATTTAGTTGTTGTTTGTTAAGTCTTAGAACAAGCAAGCATAGTTTGTTATTTTTTCCAAGTAATTACAAATAATTTTTTACCATGCCAATTAGTTCACCGATAACAGTGAACAAAACGCTCTTTTCTCGCTGAATTAATATATTTTTTAATTAAGTAGTTTCTACATTTCAAAAAAAACATGTCTGTTGTATGGGAGCCCCTTTAAATATTTATTTTATTCTGTTGTTTAGTATTTATTGTTATAGCAGCAACAGAAATACACCATTTGTGAAAATTTCAACTGTCTAACTATCACGGTTCATGAGATACAGCCTGGTGGCAGAGGGACAGACGGACAGCGGAGTCTTAGTAATAGGGTCCCGTTGGTTATCCTTTGGGTACGGAACCCTAAAAAAAACATTGTAGCCGTTATAGTGAGAACCCTTGATGTAGCGGCTCAATACCAAAAGCGTACCATGAGTATATTAAGTACCATGAGTCCGGGATTGAAAGTGGTGATCCATAAAAATACCGAAATTAATGGCGGTAGCCCTTATAGAACCTTTTTGAATTCTGATCCTCGGAGGAGCCATTCTGACAAAGTTTATCACAAAGTAAAAAAATGGATGAATAAACCTTATATATACCTACTATATATATATATATATATATATATATATATATGTACCTATGCTTTGTAAAAGTGCACCCAAATCGAATCAAATTCCTGGGTATTTTGGGGGGAGCATGACCCCATAGCCGTCCCCCACCTGTATCCGCAATGGCTTATTCGCGCACAAAATTACAAAATGCGATAGACAAAAAATTACTATCGCGGTCAAGTTCAACCTCATAAACCGTACCGCTATCTGTAACTGAGTTTAGTATAAATTACGTAAATATAAGTAGGTATCGAACCGTGCGATTTCGTGACGTTTCGGCCCATCTTTTTCACATTTTATATTTTTGGTTTCATATACCTGTAGTTTTCAGCACTCAAGTGGTGATTCCGGTGAATCTGTCAAGACTTCAATCAAAAATGTATGAAATTTGGCAGATAAAATGAGATATCTTGACTAACAGAGCTATCTAAACGTAACCGAAATCGGGACCCTGGGCCTTCGAGATGGCTTTCTCGAGCAATTTTTTTTTATTCTGATAATTTTGAGTTTGAGATAAAAGTCTCGTTTACACTGATCCTCTAAAACAGTACAAAGTGGCATTGGGTTTTCGTTTTGAATGCGGAATGCTAAGAAAGCTAAAATACGGTGGTAATTCATTAAAAAAATATATGCACCGTAACGATGTATGTCATTAAGAAATACTACCAATGCGTTCAATAATAAAATATAGCTCATTTTGTTTGGTTGTTTAAGCGAGCTATCTTACAGACTTTGTAAATTTCGTGAGTTTTGCATGAAAAATAATAGAATTAGTGTTTAAATTTTTGCTCCGCAAAATTTTGGCAGGTTGAATTGTAAACAATTGTCAAAACATGTCGCTAAAATTCCTAAAGTACAGTGTCATTAGCATAAGAAAACCAGTTCAGAAAATGTGTGACAGTTAGTGTGAAAAAATATCTTAAACTAAACAGACGTTCAGAAATTTGTAGCTGTATTTAACCTTGCGAGTTGTTTATGAGTGTGAATAATATGGCTTCTACGCAAACTAAACGAAAAACATTTAAAAAAGAACAATGGATAGCAGCTACCGAAGGTGAGTAAAATTTTATTACTTTTATGGGAATTCTTTTACTCCTCGCAGTTCTGATCCCTATGTGAGCCTATGAAAAGCTGTTAAACATGAATAGAAAAAATTCTTATCAAATAAAACATTTTGATGTATATCTAAATAAGCAGCGGTAGCTCAGCGGTAAAACGCTTGCCTCTCAGTCGTGAGATCCAGGTTCAATCCCCGGTCGGGCATGCACCAATGAGTTTCTCTGAATTTATGTGCATAGTCTTTGTTCTTACTTACCACTTGCTAAACCGTGAAGGAAAACATCCTAAGGAAACCTGCATGCCCTATAAAGCGTGTTTTTGTGCCCGAAGTACGGCGATAGGGCTAACCACCCATCACGCTGCGACGTAATAATTGTCGGTAAAATGCGGGTGTACCGAGTGTGGACTTGCATGTTTAGACAAGAATCGGAAAAAATGGATGACTTACTAGCCTTTCGCCCACGGCTACGCCCGCATTTATTTAATCTTTGCCCCGTTTTCGGCTTGGCGGTTATTTTATCAACAGCCTTATAACCTATATGTGAAGACCAGGGCAACTAAGATGATAATAACGAAAACCGCATCTAAATCCGCCGAATGTTTTTTTTTTAATTATTAAAAGTGATTCTCGATGTATGTTGACATTAATACAGACAGACAAAAATCGTGAAAACTTTACTTTTGGCCTTAATACAATACTATTAACCATATACAATAATAATAATTAGTATATAAAATATAATCATTAAAGTAAAAATAAATTTAACATCTCCCAACATTATTTAATGTGAAGATACGACTTTTATATTACTCGTACTTAGCATAGATAAACAGATTTCTCATCACACCTATTCAAAATACGACAATTGGCTTTATAGTTGGAGCCAAAGTCAATTTTATTCCCACGGGAGTTTGCGCTTTCTCTTTTCTGATTGGTCCGCGTTCGTACTTCTGATAGATTAGCGTAATTTATTCAAAGAGGTCGAACAAATAATTTATGAAGAAGTGAGTGTGATGAATATAATCATTAAAATTAAAATTCATTTAACATCTCTCAAAATTATTTAATGTGAAGATACGACTTTTATATAACTTAGCATAGATAAACAGATTACTCATCACACCTATTCAAAAAACGATAATTGGCTATTTATTCAAAGAGGTCGAACAAATAATTTATGAAAAAGTGAGTGTGTGGCGCGCCGTTGTCGTGGGGGGGGGGGGGGGGAATTCTTCTTTTCATTTATTTTTCTCAGAAATTTGTCATCGCTATTGCAAACAATTATTAAAAATAAGGTCGAGTATGTACTGACCATAGACTTGGGATATACATAGAGTTGACACATGGTCTAGATAAACAAACCGTACATTCTTTAATAAAGATTTTTTGATTTTGATTTCTTTTGGTACAATTTGTCAATTTGTGGCCAAATCAAACTGAGAAAATTACCGGAAATTACTAAGGGTAAGCACAATGAATAAATCTTATATTTATATATAAGTTAAGGCTATAGATTTGTATGCCCATTATTACTTTGGGAGTACTGTACTATTCTGTGGAGCTGGGAGCGCCCCTCTCTCCCGCAAGTATTGCTACCACCCGCCAAAATCGCTCACGGCTTTTGCTCTGTTAATTCTCTCGTGACTGAGGTATATATATCGCGTATTAAAAAAAAAAACGGACAATCTATTGTCCGTTTTTCCAAAATTTTCGGGACCAGACAGCCGTTCAAAAACTGTACTGTCCGGTCCGAAACCGGACATCTGGCAACCCTAGATTATGTAGTATATTGACTCCTGAAAACATACTTAATGAGGCAGCTATTATGGTGCAACAATTATTACCATAAATATAAAGAAATATTCTATGTCTATGATTATTACCAACAATTAGTACTTGTACCTTTTTTGTTTTCTCATAGGTAGTGATGACAAATAGTGTGTATAACTCGGGCCAAAGTAATATTTTGTTTTCGGGCGGTATATGTAGAATTCCTCGCTACGCTAAGGATCCTATAGGAGTTTTAGAATTTGAATTGATGTATGGATGTTTTTTCTACTGAACCTACTGAACCAATTGTGCTGAAACTTTGCAAAAATGTAGTTCTAGACCTGGAATAGGACATACGCTTATTTTATGAATCAGTTTCAATGGGAACAAGAAATTGTATCGTTCAGACACGTGGCTCGGCATTCAGCCTCGCCAAACATACTGTACTAAGGGATTTGATCAATTATAATTGAATAATAATTAAAGACCGCCAGACACAATTCCTTACAATATGTCCAAAACTAATTGACCAAAATTATGAAAACAAAGGAAAAAATAATGGTGGAGAAAGTTTTGATCGATTCTGAAATGTCAAAAAATTATAAAAATGTCCAAGCTTTCAAATCAATTATATTAAATACATCAATATATTATAATTTATGTTAGTTATAGTACTACTGAATACTTGGCGTTGATCAATTTTTTAATGTTACTCAATTCTAATAAGTTACTCTATATTTCAGTGTTCCTATTGGTGGTGACGATGGGCGCTAACTGGGGCTGGATATCACCTTTATTGGGAAGATTGAGTCGACCTGATCCTCCATTTGAAACTACAAAAGAGCAAATCACATGGGTCGCATCACTTGTGAGCTTAAGTCGACCTTTAGGCACTGTTATAGGAACAATAACTACTAACTACGTAGGCAGTAAGGCAGCCATGTTGATCTGCGGCTTTTACTATATTGTGGCATGGGTAAGCCTTATTGTTGCTAACTCCATCAATATAGTTTATGTCAACCTTTTTTGTTGCGGCCTCGGCATGGGAGCCCTTCAAACCACATACCCCCTCTATTTTGGTGAAATTGTGGACGCCGCCATTCGTGGTACAATCATCAGTTTTGTGATGCATGGTTATATGATTGGAGTGCTTTGTGGTAATCTTATGGGTGCACACATGGAGCCATGGGCCTTCGCAGCTTTCAATCTTGTTATTACCATAATTTACCTTACCACGTTTTCGTTTTTGCCTGCAACACCGCATCATCTGATAAATATTAAAAAACTTGAAGAGGCGGAGAAGTCTATAAATTATTATAGTGGGAATGAGAACGCAAAGCAGGAGCTGATAAAACTTCAAGAATTTCTTAATTCCAGTCCCCGTATCTCTTTTTTGGAGTCAATAAAAAAGCTGAAAGAGCCAGTCAACCTGAAAACACTCATAATGATCAACATTGTATACAGTTTAGTTCAATTTAGTGGAATTTATGCAATATTGGAGTATATGGAAATAGTTTTCAGTGATGGTAAGGTTGAGATTGTTCTTCCATCTACTTTGGTAACAATAATGAGTGCTGTAACTATTCCGGCGTGTTGGATGGCCATGGCTACGAGTGACAAGTTTGGAAGAGTCACTATGCTAACGTTCTCATGTGTAGTTTTCTGTATTGCTTTCGTTGGATGGGGATTGAACTTCCAACTTATTGAACTTGGGTACGATTCCTCAAATATTCAGTGGTTGATGATCGTGTTTGCTTTGATCTACCGGGTGAATATGGTTGTAGGTCTGACTCCGATAGTACCAGTATTGATCAGTGAAATCTTTGCACCTAATGTCAAAAATGTTTCTGCTGGTATCTCTAATATATTATCTTCCTTATGTATATTTATTTCCAGCAAAAATTTTAAATATATGGTTGACGCAATGACGTATAAATATTTATTTTATTCTTTTGCTACTCTTATTGCGGTAGTAGGAGTTTATATAAAGTTTTGCGTTCCTGAAACTAAAGGAAAGACGCTGCCTGAGATACAGGCAATGCTTTTGAAAAAGTTTTCGGCTTCCTCAAATGAAAGCAATTTAGCACAAGTTTATGTAAATACGGTATGTGAACAGACGAATAACGATACGGTTGCTAACACTAAGTTATAATATAAACAACAAACTGGTCTACACTCAGTTAAATAAGAATTGTACACATATTTTAAGTTCTGAAATAATTAAGGTAATTCATTAAGTAATGTAATGTAATGTAATGTCGTTATTAAAACCACTCAGGAAATTTTGAATGTCTGCTTAATTTTATTTGATGATCCTAGAGACCTGCACTGTTTTTTGATCTCGATTGTGTGCTGTGGCATTATGTTGAGCTAGGGCCGTTTTATTGTCACGACCCGTGACGTCATCCATTTACTTTTATTTTTAGTCACCTGCATTTTCGGTGTGTCAAAATTGTACTTCCTTTACTTACGCTATTTTTTTGTGTTGTATTGTGATGTGGCGATAAATATAGTTTTTTTATATCTATCTATTAAATATAAAGTTAGGAAGAATAATTTTGTTAAAATTAGCAAAGGTTTCCTCAGCAAAACGATAGTTGTTTTAACCTAGCAAAGTATCCGTACCTGTACCTCCGTATATCCGTATTATAAATAAGAAAGTGTTTTTGTTGGTTTGTTGGTTTTAAGGGTTCCGTATCTTTATGGAGAGACTCCGTTTTCCGTCCGTTTGTCACAGCCTCATAACTTTAGCACCGTTAAAGATGAAATTTGGCACAAAAATAGCACAAATTTTTCCACATATCACGGTGTAAAAAAATATATGAAAAATTTGAAATTGTTTAAAATGTTTCCAAAACAATAGCGATAAAAATAAAAAATACTATTATAAAAATACAATATATTAAAAATATTTGTATATTGTAGATATTAAAAAGTTGATGGTAAAATATATATACTTTTACTATATTTACTGACAAGGATTTCGAGAAATCTTTAAAAAAGCCACAAAAATATGTATGTCACCCCCCCTTATCTGCGAAACTGGTAGACCGAAAAACATGAAAAAAAATTCCGATTTAAGATTATAACTGGCCAATTACAGGAAAACCATAACAAAAAAAAATTGAGCACAAATGAAGAATATAAAAAAAATCAGAAAAATAATTTAAAAAAGTATTTTATAAAATACAGTATGGGTATCAAATTGTAACCATAAAACCATAATAAGTTGTATGTGGGGACATATCTCCAAAACTTGTGGACCAAAAAATATGAAAAAAATCGTAGTAATATGTGTTTGGAAAAATAAAGCGGTTAAGAAATTCATGAAAATAAAAAAATTAAATTTATCATCCACACTACAGAACCCTAGGTACGCGAGTCTGACTCGCACTCAGCCAGTTTTTTTAGTTTGTCCTTCTTTTACGCAGCAACGGAGCAACGGATCGACGTGATTTTGATTCCGATCCCCGTAAAATGCAAAAGAAATCAGAGCGGGCGAAGCCGCGGGCAAAAGCTAGTAGCTTATAAAACACAACAACAGAATCGAGGGTAGAACTACACACCACATCGGCGCCGGGCACCTGTTCCCTACGTGAAAGCCCCATAATTCTGAATAGTATACATTATTGCTGCGATATAATGCCTAAATATTTAATAACTCTTATTTCTATTACCTTAAGAACTTTTAAATATTTAGGCATCCGATTTAGACGTTACCGTTTTTAGTAAAACGGGCATAAGCCACTAAAAGGGTTTCGTTTTGACATGGAAACCATAGGCATGTAATGTGTTACCTGCACGCGTACCACTATCACAGGAAGCGCTCAACCAATCCCAGCAAACCAGGTGTCAAGTGATCGAATCACTCGGTCCGGCTCCCTTTCACCAACAGTACTGAAAATGTTTACTAGTGACTTCTGTCGTCTCTAGGCTTTGGCTATGTAAGGGTGTTTTTACGCCGAAAATTTCCAAGCTGTTTCACTAAAACTTAAATATCTCGGGAACTACAAATCTGATTGCAAAAATACAAAATCAGTTGTGATTCTCAGAAATAAATCTTTCCAATAACATCAATTTTGAGTAACAAAAGCACTCAAAAAAAATTATATCAACATTTTTACTCAAACATTTGAAATGCCTTGTCCAAAAATTCGAACCAAACATTTCAAACCAAAAAACGGCATATTTTATATAGACCTATCGTTTGAGACTAAAATCAAAGATATCGGCTAAGAAATAAATAAAATTTAAAACATTTGAAGATTGTTGAAAAACCCCGCCAGCGACCAAATCTGCCCATGATTTCACGTCTACCGCTAGTCATACGACTACCAGGGTATGTTTTTAAGATACGACAAAATGAAATGATTTATTGTCATTATTTAGTCCGCCATTATTCCTACATGATAAGATAAACCTTCTATAATACATCGAAAAAAATCATTTTGACTAATTTCTGCAAAAAGGTAGTATATCATGCAGAAAAATAAAAAAAAATATTGTGTAATTATTTTAATATTAACTAAATGAATGCTTTTTACATAAAAGTTTCTGTACAGACTGTTCATACATTAACATTACTAAATATGTTTTGGAAAGGCAGTCAGTCATTTGTAATAAATGTATTTATGTTAAATCGTGAAGACTCAACTCATTTAAACAAAAATTTTAAACTTCAACGTATCTGTTACAGCATTTTAGACTCTCAAGTTCATACAATAAAAAGTTGTTTCAATTAATATCACAGTTTCCGTATTTAAAGTAGGACATAAGAGTACCGTTTTCAAACATTTCACTAAAAACTGCACTATTTTAGATAGTCTCTTCACTACACAACTAAAAACAATAAGTTCTCGACACTTCCGCACTTTGTCCCATATCTTGTTGTCACCCGAAATAGTACTGGGCATTTGAATATCGATATAAACTCCTAGAGTTAGGGTCCGTTTCAGATTGCACTTGAACTCGAGGTAGCGTTTTTACAGCCACTCCTCGACCTAACGTTCCATGTGGCATTGTCCGTAGTGGCATTTCTAGGGGATATTCAGCAACTTGACCATACATATTCGTACTCACGTGAGGGTAGGTGTTTGGAACGGGTCTGCCAACGTACCGGTTGATATTAGGACTTAATGCTACATCCGTGAACTGCATGGCTTCAGTTTTGACACCAGAGTCAACGGTATCGACTGGACCTGATAAACTGGTGATGTTTATATCATTGTCTACTTCTGATATGCTGTCGTTAAAGCCGTTAGGTATGTCAGTTGTGGTGGAAACGTCAGGTCCTTTGGGCTGGTTCGTGGTTTGCTTGTGCATGACGCAGCGTACGACACCAACAATAATGCAGAGCAGCACGGCCACAGCTGCAGCGGCAAGTATGTATATATACATGACGTCGATTTTATCTGTGGAAGGAATAGAATTTATGAAAACGTGGTCGCTTTTTTGAATGCTTAAGTTTGCAAATAGCACACTATAATAATTTGTATAAAAATGCTAAATTAGAATATTTGTACACGATCATTTACAACGTAACGCATAAACTTAAAACAACTTTGCTAGAAAAGTCTAAAATAATAAAGAACTGACATTAAGCTATGCTCACCTAATGCCGTAAATCACATAAAAATGAGAAAAACAATCTGCATTTTGGAACAAGATGTGTCGCATCCACCTTAAGATAATCCTTTTCCTAAAACGGCTTTTCTTGTATTCGTCTACGCTGGCCAACTCAATTGAAGCGTGAGACGAGGACGACGTACAACCAACTTGCAATGTTGGCACAATATAGCTATTTGATATAACTGCCAAAAATTACTACCGTGACTGTCATTGAAATAAAGTCAACATATGGACTATTTGTCTGTTAAGTTAGAGATGTATGCTTACATTCAAAATTTCCACAATTTTATCCAAAAAGAAACTCAACTGTTTACACAGAACTAACTTTTAACCATATAGGTTGTATGAAAGTCGCCAAATACGATTGGTGTACCCTGGCCAGTTACACCAACATCCAACTAAACAACAAAGCCTTAGGCTGATCGTAGGCTTCCAAGCCCAGCAACTCCGTGTTCCGGCATGATGCCACGAGGAACCGGGAAATGGTAACGCCTTATTCATTGGTCAGTTAATTTTGCAAAAATCCTTGGACAGACTGATTAACTATTAATTTTTTTTTCGTGATAGAGGCCATAGTAACACGTATTCTATGAAAACTTCAATTGGCTGCTTATTACGGCTGAAGCTGGAGACCACCGTGACAGACGGATGGACAGACCGACAGACGGACAGCGGATGCTTTCTTGTACCGTCTGGCACCCTTCGGGTACGGAACCCTTAAAATGGGCATCGGGTTTTTTTTAACACGCATTAATTTGGGACCACATCAGTATACGATACCGGACATACCATTATAGTTGACAACAAAAGGTTAGTTCTAATTTATTAAGGAACATTTAGCCAAGATTATTAGAGTCACCTTACCATTATTCTTCGCTAAGTGATGTCTCGGGGGTGATACTGATGGTTCATCTCGGTTGATGCTGGTTACGTTAAGGATCGTAGATATGGAAGGTCTCTGAGGAGGCACCACCACTGCGGGGGCAGGTGGGCCGGCTGACTCACCCCACCATCGATCGTTGGATTCATCTGGAGATAAATATTTTCATCAGAAAATACTCATATCATGTACAAACTATAAACAAATTTCATGTCGTACTTGTAAACCTGGAAACCTAGCATGGGCTGTCAAACTGACGACCCTAAAGATTTGTTTTATCAGTCTATCACACTTTAACACTCCTAACCTTCTTGATTCTCATTATCGCTAAAACAATAGATCTCATTTCAGAACGCAGCTTGGATCCATCTTGAAAATAAAGAGTTTAAACTGTTAGAGTAGAGAAAAGAAGGGTGACAGGTATACAATAGTTACTGATCCATCATGTGCAGATTATGAGTCAGGCTGCTGCCTCTTTCCTACACATCAGCAAGTTAAGTCTGGGCTTCTGCCTGAGCTTGAGCGTGTTCTTGGTGCGCTTGCACTCATTTACCGGAATAAAGAACCTATCCGGAGGCAACGGATTTCCCTATTAACATTTGATCTCCCGCAGGGAAATAAAGTGGCGTTTTGCGGAAGCTATTCATATTATTATTCAGCAAATTACAAACAAATGAAGAACATTTGCACCAAAAATTACGTATTTAAAATAAACTTGCTCTTGATGCGTGATTTATACTCGGAGAATATCCTTCTTTTAGAAACTTCGCGTAAAATGAAAGAGCAAAGTTTACTGCAGTCCAATACAGATACAGTGCTGCCAACTGAACCGTATTGAAAGAATGACTTCCTACCAAGATTCTTATAATCAAAGCTAAACTCTTAGTAAGTCGTAATAAAGACGATAATTGAAAATCTGTGTCTAAAAGTCTTGCTTAGGTTCTATCTGAAACTGTTAAATTGTTCCCGCCCATTTAGTTAGTTCTAGCTTTGTTTTCTGCTGACTACGTTACAAAGTCGAAGAATGTATCTATGTGTACACTGCTTTGTTTATTCCAATTTTACATTGTTTGTAGAAATGTTTCAGTGGTCCAGTGTAAAAGCCTTTGCTAGTACCAAAAAGTTCACTAGAACTTTTGTTCATTGGTAAAAAGTATATTCATTGATAAAAAGCCTTGAAACGTAATTTATAAATTATACAGTCGCTGAAAACTTAATTGTAAAAAAGATTGAGATAACACAAAATATCGTTCAGCCAAAAGAATACTTTTTAGTGAAAAAATTTCTTTTTAATAGATTTTAGGTATCTTTTATGCATAGTTCATTGATCTCATTGATATATTGAATTGATCTCATTAAAAACTACAAATTTTCACACAATAAAATAGTCTTTTATTTGAAATCCTACATTGTCTTGTTTCATATGCACTAACCTTAACTTTACTTCCAGTGTGTTGTATATTCCTCGTGTGTTATAGTTTGTTACAAGTTCCCGTGTGTTATGGTACACTTTTTGTGAGCCCCCCCTATCCGTAGTATCTCATTTTAATACACTATAATATAACGTATAATTAACGGAACGAATCAAACAAAACGCTGTAAAACACTATACGTATATTTTTATAACGTTATAAGTATTTTACGTTATAAAAATAAATGAATAAACATTTTATTGTACACACTAAATGAAACAGAGTACAAAGTAACGAATAAACAATATTGTACAAAATTGGGCTCGTTACTTAAAGCAATTTCTTTTAACTAACTTTTGGATGGTGAAGAAGTTATTATTTGTGAATTATACAAGTGGGACAAACAAACAAACAAATATTTGATAGAAAAACAAACAAAAACCATTAAAGTGAATATACATATCTTAAGGCCACTCCACATTCTCGGCGAGACTTTTGCCAGAGAATATAATGCTTTTGCCATGAAGGGGACAAAGGTATAATATATGTGTAAAGGAGATAGACTCTATTGTGTTTCACCTTACTCATATAGCTTTGTCCCCTTCAGGCGAGAGTCTCGCCGAGAATGTGGCGCTGTCTTTAATGACTAAACATCATAATAAACCCATCCCACTATCCCATTAATCCCACTATAATATTATAAATGCGCATCAACTTTGGATGTATGTATGGATGGGATGTAAAGATGAATGGATGGATGTTTGTAACTCCTTAACTACAAAACCGATTGGGCTGAAACTTTGCAAAAACGTAGTTCTAAACTTGGAAAATGACATAGGCTACTTTTTATCCCATAAATCAGTTGCCATGAGATAGCAATGGGGTGTCAAGTTTCAATAGGATTGGGCTGAAACTTTGCACAAAGGTAGTTCTGGACCTAGAATAGGATATATTCCCAAGGGAACAAGAAATTGTATCGTTCAGAGACGCGGCTATCGGCCTTCAGCCTCGCCTATCATACTATACCAGGGGATTAAATCAGTTATCAAAGACCACCAAAGAAACATTAGCAGAGTATTTATTCACAAATCAAAAAAGTTGTGTCGATCAGAAAAGTGGCTCAGCCCTCGGCCTCGCCAAAATCGGAAATGTGTCTTGGTCTTCGGCCTCGCCAAAGACACTTTACATTGGATTCAAATTAGAGATGATGACAACCAAAAACACTCCAAACAGAGTTAGGTCAACTACGTACTAAAAAATGAAAATTTGAAAAATATTTACAGATTCGATATACAGAAACTTAATCAACGCGGGTGAAGCCGCAGGCAAAACCTAGTATAATAATAAAGGTTTGGTCACACACAGTAGTTGTCTCCACCATTCACATAGGTAGATGTACAAATACTAAACATATAAATTTCGAAAAAAATTGTGCATGCCCTGTGGCAGGATTTTAACTAAACTGAACCCTTAAATGCATCTTGGATCGAAAACGGGACAAAGGTATTTTTATTTATTATTTACATAATTTTATGTTAAAAATTAAAAATATATGATTATAGGAGTTGAAAATATGCTTGGCAACAATTTAAATTTTTTTTTAAATGTATAATTCATTCATTTATTTTCCTTTGTTTTTTTTTGTATTTTCTCGCATTTGGGCGGGAAAATCGTCAAAGAAAGCTTTTGGAAAAAAATCTAACAAATATTCTGCTTGCATATTATTATACTACTTTAGTTTTTTGATATTAAAGTCAAAAAGAGTTCAGCTTTATAAGTACCAAATAAAAAAGAGAAAAGCTAAAAAATAAAAATTTTATAGCATATTAAATTTTATTTTCATGCTTTTATTTGTAAAAACACCCTTTCATTAAAAAAATATTATTTTTATTTTTTTTTTCATATTTTTTGGTATTTTTCTATCACTGTTTTCAATTTCATACAAAAATAAAATCTCATGCATTTAAGGTTTTAAATAACTGTTATAACATAAGAGGGAGAAAGCGAAGTTAATGTTTTCACGCTATTCAGCACGCTAAAATAATCCAATCGTTGTAAAACTAGTTCAGAATGAAATAAAATGAGAGAATATCTGAAATAAAACGAAAAAAAAAAATAAAGAGGTGAAAGATAAAAAGTATCCAATAAATCCAAAGTAAATTGCATGAGCGTAACTAAGTAAGAATCACGCAAATTGTTTGTAGTAGCATAGTTTTACACTTCGTTTAACAGAGCAAAGCTAGTTTCTAGACACAGCAATAAGTCACCCTCTTTCTTTTTATCTTGGTTTGAGTCTAGTTACTTGGCTGTGTTGTTTTTGGATAAGTTTTAAAAGAAAATACAGAGATTGGAGTTTTTGATATATGTATTTTTACTTAGGGTTGACAAAATTATAATCACAATCTAATTTTGAAAAAACCATATCTGTGACGAGAATGTTTTCATTATACGTATTGAATTACCTTTTTTTCTTGAAATAATGGGTTCTTTTCGAAAAATAAAACTTAAAATAACTGCTCCAACAAAGATCTTGGAAAAAGCAATTATGTTATGGCCCACTTTTCTCTTTTTTTGTCGCATGATCCTTAAAATAACAATGTAACTTGAGAAAAGACAATTCTGCCAAAAAAATTTCCTTTCATTTAAGTCTGCTTTAACCTTTCGTCTGTTTGATCAAAGATTTAAACAATTGATTTCGATGTTATATTTTTTTGCTTACATACAAGAGGTTAAAGTTGAGCTTACACCCTTAGTAGTTTTTTAAACAAAATATAAGGGTAAATATTAAAATCGAACTTAACGTAAATAATGTAGATTGTATTTTGAATGTAATTACACTGTTTTAATTTTTAGCTGCAGTTATTACTTGTACTCTAATAATGTTTCTAATTAATGATGATGGTACCAGTGTTTTGCCTGCACTTCGATTTAATTTTAGCTCAATCCCTAGGGCAATCAGTAATTTTTCGAAAAAATGTAGCCCATATTTGATTAGGGTCATCAAGCATTCCCATGTAAAATATTTAAAACAATCCATGTAATTAATGGTTGCAGCTAATAAAAAACAAACAATACAGTTTTATCAAATTTTTTGTCATTTAATGTACATATATGTCGTCAGCACATTGTAATATTGGGCATATCATGATCTTCCTATTACATGTTTCTGTTAAAACTAGAAGGGTCGCCTCGCTCCACTCCGCTTCGATCGGCTCCCCAAATTTATTTACATGTAAACTTAACACGCTCCGCTCGTCGTTGAACCTATTTTTAAATTTTTAATGAAAGATTTTCGATACGACTTTACGATCTGCCCAATTCTTCGATCTACCCACAACACAAAGATCGCGCCAAACTTCTAGTCCGCTCTGAAGACGTAAAGCATGTATACATACCTATATTTAAAAAGATTGGACTAGAAGTTTGGCTCGATATATACATCAGTTGATATACGGCCTCTTAACCTGCTTTAACTATTTTTTGGCATATTTTAAATGCTCATTTTAGATGGCTATCTCTAGTTAAACTTGTAGTAAGCTTGGCCACCATTCCACATTTTAATTAACTTTGAAATACAGCACAATGATTGGCTATTTCGTCACCAAAGTGTCGCTTTACCATATTTTTTTTATTCAGAAACGTTGTCATTGGATTGAAACTAAAAGAAGCCGTAACAGTTTGTTGTATCCTTTACAACAAAAGCAAAGTAAAATGCCCGAGGATGATGCTAATGAATTAATAACACTTGCGTAGGCTTCACCAACTATTTATTTATAAATTTGTAGATATATTAATAATTTGCAATATTCCGCTAAACACTCTTACCATGCTATTCAAAATGCAGACTCAAGCACCGCCCGCCCTCCCGCATAAAACATGCACAAGCAAAGCAAGCAGTACGAGCACAAAATAAAGCAATCTTAAATAACAAGCAAGAAAACTTATCATAATATATAGATATATATTATGATATTGCTTGTTATTTAAGATTGCTTTATTTTGTGCTCGTACTGCTTGCTTTGCTTGTGCATGTTTTATGCGGGAGGGCGGGCGGTGCTTGAGTCTGCATTTTGAATAGCATGGTAAGAGTGTTTAGCGGAATATTGCAAATTATTAATATATCTACAAATTTATGATGGACTTCCGCAAAGTAACGCCTTTTTCAATAAATTTTATTTATTTATAATTTTTCAATGCATGTGCTCGTAAAGGCCCACTTTTTATGCATCAAAACCGAACAAAAAGTCGATTATTTTGCCCTAGGGCTTTATTATTATTTTTTTTTTTATTTATTTACAATGGTTGGCTAACCTGTAGACTTTCCTGTGTACCATAGATGTTATACTTTTTTTTCCACTGTTTAACGGCTCTGGATACAGTCCTTTTGAGCCAATTATAATTTAAAGTTCACAAGATTATATTTGTTTTCATTTCCTCACACTATGCATTGAAAAACGTAGTATGATACACGGGCGTAAGAGCAATAAATTACTCTGTTACGTTTAAAACACTCGCTACGCTCGTGTTTTAAATCGTCCTCGTAATTTATTCCTTTGCGCCCTTGTAGCATAAACTACTATTATATCTAAGACATCTGTCTGACAACACAGCGCTAAATACCAAGGGGTGAGGGGGGACAGCGTTGCCATGTACATAGAATATAAATTACCACAAAGGCGTAATGTTGCCACACAGTTTTACAACTTTCCTTGACTTGAACTTGATTTTAGAAGAAGTAGCCAAAAGATGCCATCAATAAACCTGAACTAACACAAGTTTGTGACAAACATGCGTTCAACTCCAAGATACTCAAGTTGAAAACAGATAATGTACTACTGAAGTTTGAGACATAATATATTATATACTATCTGCGCAACGAAAACTTTCAAACTTGACAAATGCTTTGTATGAAAATAAACTTATATTGCCTTTATCATAAAATGGTTGGATATCTATTTACTGGTCTAAAGCACGAAAGGGGTATGGGTAAGGCCATAGATAATGCAAAGTTTTTTTTTAATCTTGACCATAACGATCAACGCGTTCCCATTTGATTGGACGATAACGTATACGTAATAAAATAATCAAGGATAAATTTTGCAGAGACGTAAACAACATTTACCTAACCTAAACCACAGTTTAAATTTTTTTACACTGTGTCTAAACTATAATAATTCATATGCAGGTATACAAATGATGAGAATCAGTGAGAATGTACAATTAATTGTTTTGTATATTTTACTATTTAAATTTAAAAACACCTTTATCTAGAAGTTTATAAATATATTATAATTTGCTTTTATGAGCTTTATTTATTTCCTTTGATTATTAATTATTATTAGTAAGTATTAAAACAATGACAAAAAATATTACTCGATATATTTCGACCCTCAGTATGGGGTCGTCATCAGTCGAGTGCAAAAAAATATTGACATATAAGTTATAGTCTAAGAGCTAGCGACCAAATCGGTCATGTGGCTTCAGCTGTATTGAAACTCCGTTAGCTATTTCCCTGAACAACCTTTTCCGATAATCTTCGTGCTGGCAGGCCGCGAGCGGTAGGTGCGGGTGTAATGCGGTGGGGAAAAAAATGAAAAAAAATGTGGGTTCAGCGACTTGATTTTTTTTTTTCAAACAGTTGCTATGTACTCCCTGTGCACACAAAAAAAAAATGAATCGATCGGCTGGTGTGAAGGGGTTGCCAGCGTTAATTAAAAGTACCAAGCCGCCGTGAGCCGTGAGCGCGATGACGCGTTCGCCGGCTGATATCTGAGCCCACATGAAAATTATTATTATTTTGGTGCGTTTAATTAACGCTGGCAACCCCTTCCCACCAACCGATCGATTAAATTTTTTTTTGGGTGCACAGGGAGTACAGAGCAACTGTTTGAAAAAAAACAAAAGTCGCTGAGCCCACATTTTTTTTTTCCCCACCCTACTACACCCGCACCCACCGTCCACGGCCTGCCAGCACGAAGATTATCGGAAAAGGTTGTTCAGGGAAGTAGCTAACGGAGTTTCAACACAGCTAAAGCCACATGACCGATTTGGTCGCTAGCTCTCAGTCTATTAGTTTATAGGTCAGTTTATGTTTATCTAGAAGTCTTATTTAATTTAATATTATTACCAACGTCAAGAAAAATATCGTTGAGTATAATCATTAATTTAAAGATTTATGGTACGTTACTTCTGGTACATTTTGCGGGTCTCCCCTAGCTGTAAGCCTACAACATAAAAAAAAGTTGAAGCACACTAAAAAATTCAATATTTTTAGAAATATCTGCAGTGCAAGAAATTAAATATATTACTGTATTGTTAACATATTTACAGTATTTAGTTTCCCATCTTAAATTTTTCCTAAAATTTATCTTAAAACTAATAATTTGTTGGCCTGAGAATGTGTCATACGAAACCGGTCGCCTAAAGTAAAACAAAACTAATATTTGTGGAATATGTGTATAATTTATGGAAGATGATATTCCACCAAAAACCATCAATCGAATCCATCGAATATTTACTGCAATTTGCCTTGTAGGCGACGCTTATGTGGATATGTATAGGTATATTTTTTTTAGATATATATTGTTTTTTGGTCAATATACTTATTTAAATTTTAGTTTATGTACAAGTGCTGCCATCTATCATTTTGTTTTAATAATTAAAGGCGACAATTAGCGGGTGCACAACGAATTTACTTTTATAATAATATTGGCCGGTAGACGGTAGTTTAGTTTGGAGACTCTCGTAGACTTCCATGGAAGCTTGTTCGATGTACACCTTAGTCTTTGTTTAAATAAAATTTTCGGTAGTTTTTATTATTCAATTCCTTACAAAGTTTGATCCCTTACAGGCCCCTTCATTTTTTCGTCAATGTTTACGATTCGAAAACCGTTTCGATGAAAAGGTTTCCTGAACTGTTTTAAGTTCCATCCATCCATCCATCAGCCTACTTCGTCCACTGCTGGACATAAGAATTTCCAGGACTTTGCCACTCTCGACGGTCATCCTGGAAGAATTGCCCATACTCACACACGCTGGGCAGGTGCGTTGTTGAGCGCGGTGCCGGAACCCTCGCACCAGTGACGCCGCTGCCCATCACCACACCGTCTGTTCCATATAAGACCCGGCTATTAGGGATGGATATACCGGCATCCATCGGTCCCAGGCATGGTGGACCCGAATTACTTCGAGGGGGTCTCCAAGTAAGATGGTGGTACCTCCACAGTCGAGGCCGGCATCAGCTCTACCACCTAATAGTTAACAGATTTTAAAATAATCGTGCATATCCTTTATTTAATGAGAAAAAGCAAAGTCTTTCATTTGACCTTCAGTGACGTCATCACCACACATTTCCAAAGTTTTAAAGAGCCGGCCATTCAACCTAATACGTCACGTCCTGTAAATACTAAAATACTAATGAAATCAGTTTAAAAGCACAAAAAATTTGTTATTTAATTTACATAGCTAAATTGATCTATTAATTCCAAAAAAGCAGAGAAAATTGGCATATTGAAGTTTAAAAAACGAGGGACTTATACAGGCTGGAAAAAATTTAAGGGCCCTGGAGGGGAACTACCTTAAATCCTTTAGTTAGCTCATTTTACTGAAAGGAAACATTCCTTTATTTTTTAAAAGAAACAAAACTGCATTCAAAGATATTCTGAAATTCGCTTGTCTCACCCGGGAATCGAACCAACTAAAAATAAAAATAAAAAAACCCTCGCTTTTTTATCATACGAATCGGTAGGATTATTGTTCAGAATAATATTTGTCTAATAAACATTTGGTCTTACACTCATCTGTTGTACGATTGATACGAGTACTAGGTTTTGTTAATAAAGAACTTGTAATAAATATTCAATTTCATGGGTATCTCGTACAACAGATGAGTGTAAGACTTTAGTTTAGTAGACAAATTTTATCCTGAACAATAATCCTACCGATTCGTATAATAAAATAGCGAGGATTTATTTTTTTAATTTTTAGTTGGTTCAGTTCCCGGGTGAGACAAGCAAATTTTAGAAGATCTTTGAATGCAGTTTTGTTTCTTTTTAAAAATAAAGGAATGTTTCCTTTCAGTAAAATGAGCTAACTAAAGGATTTAAGGTAGTTCCCCTCCAGGGCCCTTTCATTTTTTCCACCCTGTATAAACGTAACTTCACGGATTATTCTTTATAACTCGTACAAAGTTCATAGCCGAGTATAACAAGTTCCATTTTTTCTTCCAGTTTTTTTTTATTTTAGTTAGTTTATTTAATATTCAGAATGTATATCTTCGAGCTACTTGGACGATTTCCTTCATACTTTGTTAAAGAAGTTTTGTTGTAATAAGAAAGTAGTGGATTAAGTATGTTCTTTTGCTCTTTTTGTTTTTATGCAGCGTACAAATTAACTAAGTAATATTATATAAGTTCTTTGGTACAACAAGAAGCGCAAGTTGCATAGCTGATGAACAGCCTAACAATGAAAGGGGGGAACGTTTCGTATCCGGTATAAAATGCACAATTTAAGGCGATATGCAAAAAAAAAAACAGGTGTTTCTTGTCTGTGTATTTCATGAAATACATGGAAAATTGTAATCAGTTTCTGGTATATGCATTTTTACTATATAATCTAAGGTTTTGAAATTGGAAAACATGTTTGGATAAATTTTCCTCGATAGAAATAATTGTTGAAATTAGGTCTTCAAACACACTTTTTCTCCTCGTTTGACGAATAGGGACCATATACAGAACTCAAACATATTTTATTAGGTGTGTTTCAACAATATCTAGAGATTTGATATTTGAAATTTTGCTAGTTATATTAGTTTTTTTAATAAAAATATAAAACCAACTTTTTTCCCTTTTGCTCTGAATCCGCCCCTCTCGCACTGCGCGATTTTTCGCTTGGAGTGACAGTGACAAAAATAAAATTCGCATAGTCTGCATATAAAATCAGACTGAGCACCTCGTTTTGCACTAATCAGAACTGAACTCATAAAGTTCTGAACTCATAGAGATAGAACAATCTGACATTAGCCGTAGCCCTCAGCCGTAGCTGTTACGAACACCAAAAAACACGCGCTTACGAAAACCTGCGTTTTTATTTAATAACTCCGCTTATAGATGACATTATTAAATAATTCTTACGTTTTCAGAAGAGGTTATTGTTCACTTATTTTTAATACAAATTTCAAGGCCCTTTAACACTCAAAACAGATGAAATTTAGAAGTAACTTTGTAATTATTAGGGTTCCGTAGTACCTAAAAGGTATGTAACATCCTCATTACTTGAGCACCGTTAACGATAAAGACATGAAATTTGGCACAAAAATAGCATTAATTTGCCCACTTATCAAGGTGTAAAAAAAATATGAAAAATTTTAAATAGTTCAAAATATTTCCAAAACAAAAGTGATTAAAATAAAAAAAACATGATTCTAAAAATATAATATGGGTATTATTAATTATAGATAATAAAAATATATAGTTTTACAATATTTACTGGCACTGGTTTCGAGAAATCTTTAAAAAACTACAAAAATATGTATGTCCCTCCCCCTTATCTCTGAAACTGGTAGACCGAAAAATACGGAAAAATGTCGATTATAGATCATAACTGGCCAATTACAGGAAAACTTAAGCGAATAAAAAAATTGAGCGCAAATGAGAAATATAAAAAAATAAGTAGAAAAAAATATTTTATAAAAATGAAATATTGGTATCAAATTGTAGACATAAAAAAGCTTATTGTTTAGTTTGGCTATATTTAATTGCATCTATTTCAATAAATCCTTAAAAAACTATAAAAAAATTGTATGTCCAAAACTTTTTAATCTCCAAAACTGGTGGACCAAAAAATGTGAAAAAAAATCATGTTAATATGTGTTTACGTAAAGATTACAGAAATAATAAAACGGTTGAGAAATTCACAAAAAAAATTACAAAATTAAATTTATCATCCACAATACGAAACCCTAGGTACGCAAGTCTGACTCGCACTTGGCCAGTTTTTTTATTATGAAACAACACAAAAGTAACAGAAAATAGTATTTTATATTTTGAACATAGAATAGTTTCCTTTTATATCGTATAGCATATACAGAATGTTTGGGACATCGATGTCAATATTTTCAGAGATGATAAAGAAAATGATTTTGAACATTTCTGACTGAATTTACTACACTGCAAAGTTTAGTCGTTTTCGAATTATAGACATTTTTCAGTTTTATCTACTTAAAATTTTAATAAAACACTATTTATGGCCAAAAATATGATTTTATTTTAAATTATTTATAGCACACCGTGCGTAAAATGACCGCTTTACGCACGCTGCGCGTGCGTAAAGTCGGCATTTTCCGCACTTGTGCTATAAAAAATTATACGAAACTCGTGCGAGAAACTTTTTCTCGACTCGTGTGATTGCAGCACTCGCCTTCGGCTCGTGCCGCAAACTCACACTCGTTAGAAAACGTTTCATCGCTCTCGTATCGTAATGTACTATTATAGCACACCGTGCGTAAAATGACCGCTTTACGCACGCTGCGCGTGCTTAAAGTCGGCATTTTCCGCACTTGTGCTATTAAAAATTATACGAAACTCGTGCGAGAAACTTTTTCTCGACGGCGGCTCGTGCCGCAAACTCACACTCGTCAGAAAACGTTTCATCGCTCTCGTATCGTAATGTACTATTCTAAATACACTTCAAATAAACAAAAAACAATATAAATGTATTCAAAAACAAGTGAAAATAAACATAAAGCTAAATACTGTACGTACCTACGTAGATTCTGTTTTTTTTTTGTTAATTTTAGTAAAAACTTAAATTAATATTTTTACCCATAGATAGTGTTTTATTCTTTTTTAAATGCAATAACCTAATTTTAAGTAGACAAAACTGAAAAATGTCTGTATCTCGAAAACTACAAAACTTTGCATAATAGTAAATTCAGTCAGAAATGTTCAAAATCACTTCCTTGGTCATCCCTAAAAATATTTACATCAATGTCCCAAACAACCTGTATAACATCTGGTTTTTGGCCACATTAAATTTGAAGAACCACTTCTTACCAGGGTCATCGTGTTCTATTTCAGACATGTCGTGGGCTGCTTCATCCTCTTCAGGAGCACTTTCAAACCGCTCCTTAAGAACTGTCCTTGGAACTGCAATAGAATATTAACTTTAGTCAATTGATGAAAAGGTCCTTTATCCTTTAAAGATGAACGAGATGCTCTTGAAACTTCGTAGATTATGAATGGCCTTGCCTTATTTTGGAAGATTGCCTGATTGGAGATTGCTTTTATTGGCTTCATATTGAATAACCCTGACTAGTTGTTTTGCTTCAGATATTTATATTTCTTTGAGTGTATCCCCAAGAGCTTCTGAATAAACAAAGAAGAAAGAAAACAGAATATTACCTATTTCGCAAGTATTTATTTTGATAAGTTAGTTATATTTTCTACAGCTGTTCAAGGGTTGTTTTCAAAGAAAACTGCCTAAGTCGAACACGTGGCGCGCGCCCGGAAAATTTCCTTTGATTTTCGTAAAATAAAAAAAAACGAGTAAAATGTGTTTTGGTTTGAAAATCAATCCCACCAAGACTCAAGTCATTATTATGGGTAGTCCCTGGTTTACAGCTAGGGTTGACTGGCAACTGCTACCTAATATTGTATTTGAAGGGACATTAATTCCATACAGCAACAAAGCAAAAAATCTTGGTCTCCTGTTAGATAGTTGCTTGTCTTGGGATCCACAAATAAATGAAGTCTGTAGGAAATTGTTTGCGTTAGCAGGAGCTCTAAGAAGGCTTCGAAATTTCCTTCCAACTGCCACTAAAATTGCGCTTGCACATTCTCTTTTACTACCTATTCTCGACTACGCCGATGTCTGTTACCTTGACGTTACCGAGGCACAACTTGATAGACTCGAACGTCTTCAAAATTTCTGTATCAGGTTTATTTTTGGTCTTCGCAAATTTGATCACATTTCTGAATTTCGTTTCCGACTTAAATGGCTTCCCATTCGTCATCGTCGTAATGCTCATATCCTGTCCCTCTTGTTTTCTGTGTTGAATAATCACAATAATCTGCTTCTTGCCACGCCGGAGCACTCATCGTCTTCCTTCAATAAATCGTTCTCGGTACAAGCTGTTCGTTTGTGGAACGATCTTCCTTTACATATAAGAAGAGCCCCTTCCCTGCCTATCTTCAAGAGACTAGTTAAAGGACACTATCTTTCACTCTGATTACCGAAATATTCATTACCGTTATTTTTTATTTTTTTCCAGTTGACAATTTATTTCATGACATTATACACATATATATTATTTTTATTGTTTTGTATATATTTTATTAGTATGTATTTATCATTATATATTAAAACGTTTATCTATTAATATTGAAATATATCTATTATTAAAAATAGTACACCACCATTTCAGCAATCATTCTAAACAGTTTCATCCACCCAAAGGTTGTCTGGAAGAGATCGCTTTAAGCGATAAGGCCGCCTGTTTGTGCTACATAATAAGTTAGTTAAAATTAAGTATTTATATTTCTGTTCCTTTTTATATGGTGTACAAATAAAGTTGTATTGTATTGTATTGTGTATTGTATATTTCAGCTATTCAATAGACAGCAGACTGTTTGTACACTAAGTGCAAATTATTTTGTATACATACAACAGTGATTGAATTTGAGAAATCAACTGGGGGAAACCATTTGACAAATGTAGAAAATTATGACAAAAGGATTGCTTGGTACGATTCAACAGATTAAATTTGCTTATAAGAATCCTTTTGCTTTAAATTTGCTTTAAAAGCTTTTTTAACCGTTTTATTATATATATATACAGATTCTTACGAATATTAAAGTAGAAATTGAATAAAAAAGAAAATTTTCGATAAATATTTCGACCCACTTGGGATCGTCGTCAGTCGAATATAGAATAATATCCATATTATTTATTTATATTATTCTATATTCGACTGACGACGATCCCAAGTGGGTCGAAATATTTATCGAAAATTTTCTTTTTTATTCAATTTCTACTTTAATATTCGTAAGAATCTGTATACTCGTATATATATAATAAAACGCTTATAAGAATCCCCAATTGTCGAATTTATTTGCTTAAGATACGTATAAGTACAAAGAGAAGTCAGATACTAAAGATCTCTTTAAGCTGCAATTTCGTCACAGTTCTTTTTCTTCTTTTATATTTATTTTCAATGCAAGTGCTCGTAAAAGCCCACTTTTTATGCATCAAAACCGAACAAAAAGTCGATTATTTTGCCCTAGGGCTTTATTATTTTTTTTTTTATTTTTTTACAATGGTCGGCTAACCTGCAGCCTTTCCTGTGTACCATACATGTTATACTTTTTTTTCCACTGTGTAACGGCTCTGGATACAGTCGCTACGCTCGTGTTTGAAATCGTCCTCGTAATTTTTTCCTTTTCGCCCTTGTAGCATAAACTACTATTTTATTTTTATTTATGTGATTTTTGCACATTTACACAAGTAATGAATACATGCAAAAGAAACAATATTTGTTATTTAAATCATCCAGATTAGCCCTTCATATGTCACTAGTTTGGTTGACAAACTTGTAGGTATATCTTTTCTTTGTAATTTCCATATCGTGAATTTACACATAGGTAATCTGACACTGGAGTTCCAAAGATGTGACATCTTCTCTTATCAAGAAAACAAATGAAACGAAAGTATTTTGGTTATTATCTTCAAAATTAAAGTAAGTTAGTTAAAGTAGATGTAAGTCATTTGTATAGTTTTATGTAAAAAAAAAGACATGATCTTGCTAAGTTTCTTGCCCGTTCTTCTTAGCAAGACTAATCGAATGGGCGGAGGTAGGCATGTATTTATATACCTATGTAACCTACTAGTATCTAGTATATAGGGTGTGATTTGGGCGGCCGCCTGGATTCGTGCTGAGGGCTCGGTTTGTGATCATTGAACCTTGTTCCTGGTCCCTGGCCGGGTCTCCGGTATGGGTTCGGGCGGTTTATTAGATTTCACCTTGTATAATATATATTTTACCTATCATTTTAACCGTATATGTATATATTGCTACATAAATTAAATAAACCTTTAATCTAGTCCATGTACATTTATTATTTTATTACATATCTTTTTATTAGATTAAATTTGACGTGTAAAAAGTGTATTATATATACCTTCTTTGCAAAATAAACTATTTGAATTTGAAATATTAATTGATATGCACGCCACCGACAATTAAAACAAATAAGATTGTGTCACTGTCCGAGTAACATTCTAAATTGTTCTGGGTTCACAGTTGACGTCATCCAGACTGAAAATTCTGTAGAGTATAAACTACAAAACAAAATGGAGACTCGTAATACAAGTGCTTTATATTTGTGCAGGCCAAGTGAAGCTTTCTTGCATTTCACGGAGTATTCTTAAGAATTCTTCGTAAGTTTTGAATAGCTCTTTAAAGCTGAGACGAAAAGCTTCTGCTGTTTCATAATTATATTCCAGCATTTTTTTACTTTGCAAGACAAGGGAAGAAATTAGCATCTAGGATGGAATTTCATAATCATAGACAAAAGATTTTTATGCAAAACGACACTTTTAGATTAAAGTTCTCGAGGCGACGACGCGAAGTTCCTTTACTTATATAATTTTTTGTAAAAAAAAAAAACAAAAGCCTGTTTAATTAAAAACTGAACTGAAGTTTAAATTTTCAACCAATATTCTGCTTAATTCAACTTCCTTGAGTTCATTATAACATCAAAGGCAAATAAGTTGGTTTACAAGTTGTCCTGCCATGGAGTCGTCCAATTTTCATTATTTCCGTATTCTTTTCTGACGTTTAAAACTTGATTTTCTCCTTTTGACCTCAACTTTGTGCCTTCTTTAAATAATCTTCAGAATATTATTTATGGGAAATACCATTTTCGAGAGTCCATATATCTAAAAAGTTTACTGTATAAGAGAGAATCTAAAACTATAATAAAATAAAGTTAATAATAATCCGTAGGTACTATTATAAATGAGAAAGTGTTTCTTGCTTTTTCCTTTTTTCACGCAGAAATAAAGCAATGGACTTACGTGTTTTTTTGCACAGAGAGAGTTTATGGGCAGGAGAGCGACATAGGTTACTTTTTATCCCAGAAAAATTTTACTAAATCAGCGCGGGTGGAGCCACGGGCAAAAACTAATAATAGGATTTTGTGCGTACAACAAAAAAGTAAGATGGACTCCTGAATGTCCTTTAAAACAGCCAAGTTATTTTAAAAGTAAGATAAAAGTTAGATTTTTACCCGTCTACTGTCTGCCTGTTCATGATTCACGTAAAATTGACTGAAAATATTATAAAAGTGTTTAAACTGTTACAAAGATATGCAAAACATAACCTTTTCAAAAGTTTTAGGGTAAATAAAATCAGGTTTTGCTTAGGACCCAGGACGAAGTTGAACAATAACTATATTTATCTACTCCGATACTACAATAACGTAATTACAACATCAATAGCGGATATATAATTGTAACATCACAATTCTGCGCCGTGGTTGACCCAATTTATTGTAACACGGCTAGAGAACCAATGTACACCGACGACGAGAAATAAACCCCGCCCTTATTTCCTCTCGTCCTTGCTTCTGATTGGTCTCAATCATGTACGTATACAAACTAATTCCATAGTCTCAGGCATACTACATCTATGGTCTCGAAAATATTAAACGAAAATGCTACCAACATTTGAAAAACCTTGCCCTGACTTTTAATCACAAGCGATAGAGACCATTTTGATACAATTCATGCCCTAAATTAATTAATCGTGGTAAAATTAAATGTCAAAAAACTGAGAAGATACCGATTCAGGCACAATTATTTATTCATGTTTTTGGACTGAAAAACAAGGGTCAGATGAGTAAAAGAGAGAATTCACATTGTGTCCTTGTTTTTTTACCCACCGACTGGCTTTTTATGCTTTGAAAGCCTGAAGCTGAAGGTCAGAAAGCCTTTGTTTTCAATATCCTTTGATTTAAAATGGAGTTTTGTTTACGTCAGAATTTCCAGTCTTTGACGGTAAATAAGAAAAGGGTGTTTGAATTTTTGATGGATTATTTTTGGAAGTAATTTTCAGACTGAAGCTTTGAAGACTTGCTAAGATAAAAGCAGTCTGTTGTAGAAGACGAGCGGTTTATTTGCTGTGATCATGTCTCTAAATGGAGTAGTACCCAAGAGAACTTATGTTCAATAAAATATTTGATATACGAGTACGATGTAGTGCATCGATTATTATTTCAATGGATGTAGTGGGTAGTTATTTATATAATGCGTGATGCCCATAGATATCAAAATACTATTGTTTATATACACATCAGTATCAGGCAATTTACTAAGTTTTTAAGAATTAACGGTTGTTATAGGACAAAAAAGTAGCAAATTTATTCAAAACAGTCTTAATGAAAAAAAAACAGCTAATAAACATAAAAAGTAAGTTTTATAGTTTCTGAGATCACTCTTAGCAAATATACATCTTTATCATCACCACCGTCACCGTCACCATCATCGTCAATGTCATCAACATCATCATCATCATCACCATCACTATCATCACCATCAAAATCATCATCATCATCATCATCATCACCATTATCATCAGCATTATCATCACCATTATCATCACCATAACCATCATCGTCGTCGTCGGCATCGTCGGCGTCGTCGTTGTCGTCGTAAACGGCATCGTCATCGTCATCATCATCGTCATCATCAACATCAATTATTTAAGAGCCTAGCTCTTATATAACTTTAAACTCTCGCGTTTCGTACACATTTAAATATTTTTTATAAAATTTTTCGTAGAAAAGGTAAAAATTGATCGCGGTAGACCCGATAATATATACTATAAAGCCTAGCTCTTGTATAGATAAATATTTGAAACCTAACTGTTAAAAAAAATCGGGGCGGTGCACGAGTGCCCTTCTTTTTTTATAAATAACGATATTTTATTGTTCAAGTCTTGAACCCCTACATTATGCTTATAGATAAAACTTACCACAAGTGTAAACAACTTTGAGGTACGTCCTAGAACCAGGCTTGCAAGGTCTGCCAAACATCTTGCTATCGGCTGATAGCACGCAGCGCCGCTTGCCGTGGCATTCTCGCATGGCTGTCTCTGTAGCATACGGCTCCAAGCATGCTGGTGGGACGAGAGTACAAGGTTAGATGGAAAGGTAGGTAGGTAAAAGCTAGCTAACTTAACGAAGGGGAAATATCCACTTGTTTCATTTTTTTGGCTGTTTATAGGGTTCCATACCTCAAAAATAAAAAACAGAACTCTTATAGGATCACTTTGTTTTACGTCTGTCTGTCTTTCTGTCTGTATGTCAAGACCCTTTTGATTGGGCCCCGTATGAGATATCAAGTTGAAACTCCCATAAAAGTCTACGACCCCATGGTGCTTTAAAAAAATTATGCTTCTAACTTGAAAACATTGCTCTTTACATATACAAATGTTCAACACTCGCAAGGGAATCAAAACCTATAGGGCACTTACAGTTGCTAAGATACTTGAAACAAAGCTATACGAGTAAGGCGAACCGCAATAGAGTCTATCTCCTTTGCTCATATAGCTTTGTCTCCTTCACGGCGAGAGTCTCGCCGTGAATGTCGAGCGGCCTTGAAAAAGTATGAAACCAAGCAAGTTGCAACTGCGTTCACTTTTGACTTTACTACAAAATTATAGTTTCGCACTTTAAGGCGATTACCATCGCCAAATTAGCAGCTCGATATTTTTTAGTACGAATATCAACGGAAACGCATATTGCATAATGAAATAGGAGAAAATTATACTTTTCACTTGGACGTGATTGTTCGATTGAATAATCTTATGTTATTTTCAAATATACCATTTAAGGGAAATAACTTTATCAAGAGAGTCATTTTTGGATGACGCTGGGAAGAGGCGTCTTAATCAGTACCCATTCGCCACTTACGACATCTATTCTATTTGCAAGTGAGCAGTAGGAATTTAATATCTAGGGAGTTGCAACGTACAGTGCACTAGATGGTGTCTAGGGAACAGATGTATGGACGGATGTTAATACAAGCGAGAGATTAATACGACCTGTTTAAAACCTTGTTACATTGTTATAAGGGTGAGAATTTATTGAAAGGGTGCTGCATTCTCAAAGCATAGCCGTTCTTGTAGCTACACTATTCTTAGATTGAATGCACAAATTCTCAGGTGTGATGTGAATTGAATTTGTGTATTAGTTTGTAGTGTTACATACTGAATGTTTAAGCGAAGCAGTAAAAAAGTTAAGTCTGTTTTCTAAACGGTTAATATTTTGAAAAAAAGATCCAACCGTACTGCGCACGAAAATATGACAGTTACTTATATTAAATCGATCGATATATGTTTTGAACTAATCAGTAATTTGACTAAGTGCAAGCTGGACTCACGCTCAATACGGTTACGGAACCCTAAAAACATAGTTAATTACAATAATACAGATTGTAGCATTAGTTTTTAAAATTAGTTAGCTATTTTATAGCTTTTTATAGCTTCCGCGAAATTTTAGTTTCTGGGATCCTATAAACTAGTTTTAATATCCAAATTTGAATCCATATTATAGTAAACTAATTGCGTCGTTAAAGCTAAAGGAAAACAAAATCCTAAAACAAGATAGACTAGGCATAATTTTTGTGTTGATTTTATAAGTTCCTACGTACCCAATACTCTTCTGATATTCTTGTGTTTTATACCATTTTTTTTTACTTCAGTTTGTTATTTTTAGTGTATTCAAAAAAACAAATTATATAGTGTCTTTATCCAGATTTATCTTTTTTTTTTGGCTTTCACCAGGCTTGCCTGGTGGCAGTCCAAATTTAGGCCGAATCGACCGACTTAACAAAATTATATTCGTGATTATAAAATAAGTAAAATAAGTAAGTAAAAAGTAATGCTACAAGATGTCATAGCAACATTAATGCGACACGGTCAAGGCGCTAAAGTGGTGGTGGCCGCCTGATAAACAATTTGCGGCCCCCGCTGAGTACACACAGAACCCAAATATCTTAATATTTTTCCTGTAATTTTAACCTAATTACCATGATTTTTTTCATAATTTTTGGTCCTCTTGTTTCGGAGATAAGGCCCCCACTTTTTTATTTCCGAAACAAGGGGACATGATAACGTTTAAAATATGCTACTTTTTCAAGGTTTTTTGTATGGAAACACCCTTTATTTTTTGCATGACAGAGACCAAATTTTTACAAAAAAATTTCAACTGGCTACCTATAACGTCTGAAGATGAAGAAGAACAAAAAAAAAATCTTTATTGCAGATAATTGTAGACAAGGCGAATTTAATGCTGATTAGCATTATCTTCCAGTTCACCTTTGGTGATGTGGATAAATTAGGGTAGTGCTGAAATTTAGACCCGAAACAGATGGACAGATAGACGTATAAACGGACAAACAAACAGCCGATACTCAGTAATAGGGTCCCGTTTAGAACCCTTCGTGTACGGAACCCTAAAAAGGCATCGTTAAAATATCATATACCGTTACGACATATCCCCGGATCTGTCATGATGAGTACTGCAACAGCCAACACACCTACAACCCGTACACACTTTCCACTAACAATTTCTACCACCCAGCGTTGAAAGGTGGAAAGCCTTATCGCTTCAAGCACAAAAACAACATCTCTTATCGCTATTTTTCCTTTACCGTACAGTCTTCCGCAATGCAGCTATTGAGAGACTATTTTAACTAAGAATATAATTATGTTTTCAAAAAAATTTCCCTTTTTTCATAATCAATCTGTCTAGTACTCATAATATTATGGAATTAAATGAGACTTGAGGATAATTCATGATTTATATATCAGTGTGAGGCGTAACGTCGTCACGTAAACGTCTTCACTCGCCCAGGTGAAGGCAGCCTAAATCTGCTGAAACTGGTCGGCTTTCCCGATCATAACACGTATTGAGGTGAGCCGTTTTTATATAAATCATAAAACTTGTAATATTGTCACAAGTATAATAGGGTTTTGTACACACAAGAAAAAAAATACAAATACCTAGATTTCTTGAAACTCCCTTATACAAAATGAATTTTTCAATGCAAGTGCTCGTAAAGGCCCACTTTTTATGCATCAAAACCGAACAGAAGTTGATTATTTTTCCCTAGGGCTTTATTATTATCATTTTTTTTATTTATTTACAATGGTTGGCTAACCTGCAGCCTTTCCTGTGTACCATAAATGTAATACTTTTTTTCCCACTGTTTGAGCCAATCATAATTTAAAGTTCACAAGATTATATTTGTTTTATTTCCTCACACTATGCATTGAAAAACGTAGTATGATACATGGGCGTAAGAGCAATAAATTACTCGGTTACGTTTAAAACACTCGCTACGCTCGTGTTTTAAATCTTCCTCGTAATTTATTCCTTTTTTCCCTTGCAGCATAAACTACTATTAAAGCGGATTTAAATATGTTCATGTTCACTGTTGTGTGCTTAGGGTTCAAGGAGTATCTAACTTAGAGGTTAAATTACTGCGATACCTAGAAATAATGTTATGAATTGAACTAGAAACCCCTCAAAAAAAAGAAACCCCTCAATTGTCAACATGGTTCAAATTATTATGATTCATTTTTAAATCCATCCATCCATCCATCCATCAGCCTAGTTCGTCCCTGCTGGATATAAGCCTTTCCAGGACTTTGCCACTACCGGCGGTCATCCTGGAAGAATTGCCCATACTCACACACGCTGGGCAGGCGGGTTGGTGAGCACGGTGCCGGAACCCTCGCACCAGTGACGCCGCTGCCCGTCACCAGTCTAATAAGGTCATTTAATTTCAAACATTACACAGGCCAACAATATTTGGTGCTCGAATTTTTCTTTAATTTCTTGCATATTTATGCGCTGAATCCATCAATGGCTGAATTCAAATTTGAACTCGGTTTTTCTCTATCACATCGCAATATATTGCATTATAATTTTTTGTTTATTTATTATATAGACACTTACAATATCCTTACAGGCTAACCAAATACAATATACAATATTATATCACGGGTGCAGTGCTGATACTAAATATACTACAAAATGTCTTTATACAACGTGTAACAGAAAGGTGTTACCATATTTGAAGAGCTTATTCAGTCAATGGTATAGAACAACTTTTACTATGGAGCCAACCATGAAATCTCAAAAAAAAAATCTGCCCATCCATACATTTCGGCTGAGCTGCATTGCATTTTTCTATGAAACAGTAAAACGATTTTTTCGAGATACAGGGTTTGTTCCATAGTAAAAGTTGTTCCATACCATTAACTGAATAAGCTCTTCAAATATGGTTACACCTTTCTATTACAAGTTGTATAATGCACAATGTATTTAAGGTACTTAATTAGATAAGGATTAATGCTGTATTGCTTAAAATAGCTTCGTAATAAAAAGTAAAGGATAAAAAATGGTTATTGTGGGTTATCTCTAAAAAGAGATAGACATATATAATTGGAGATTTTTTGTAGACCTTTTTAAGGTGTACAATACTGTAGTACATTATTTTGATCTATCTCGTTGGGTTCAGGCAGTGTTTGCAATGTAAGCGCAAAAAAATGTGTTTATTACACTAGAAACCTCTAAAATTATCAGTTTTTCTCCAATATATTATGCATGACATTCAGTCTGTTATATGTATATTCAGATGAAAAGATGCAGATAACGAAGAAGTTGTTTTTAATTTAAAAACTAAAACAATCACATCAGCTTTTTTTTATAGAATATTTATAGAAATTGTATAGTATGAAATGTATGGACCGAAAACAAGTTAAAAAAAAACTTTTTAATTTGAAAATTAAGACTTAATGAAAAGTTCAGTTGTTTTACCCACAATAAATACTGATTTAAGAGTTGTACAGATACAACAACAACCCACAAAACAAATGCTTTTTACTTACCAGCAGATAAATAACTTGAAAAAGTGTCGATTTTGACGATATATTTACCCTCTTCACTGATACATAATAATTATTATTTCAATGTTATTTATGTAGCATCTAAAATTGTAGCAGGTACACATTCTCAACCAAACAAGATAGTCCGCGACATTTCCAGAAATACTTCTGAATGCGAAGTCTATAATTAGTGGCAGTTGCTCGTGCTTACATTGAGGGTTATATTTATCTTACAATTTATACAAACACAAGAAAAACATAACTTGCAAATAAAACCAAACAACTTCTTTTCCTTTTTAGATGCTTTTGAAATAGAAAAGAATTTATTGGGCTTAGCGTTTAATCAAAAAGGTATTTTATTTGCTTTCAAAGAAAATATTGAAAGGGCAATGTACTCAAAATAATAAAAGTCAATAACGAGACCTCAAAATATTTATATTTACATAAGTTTGATTGAAGTAAATTTATCTACAAAAGGATATGGTTTGTATTATTAAACTTGGAATTATTATTTTGTGCAACTGTAACATAATATGAGACATTGAGACAGGAGTTTGTAATAGACTGCACGAGTATTCCAATGTCTAATTATGTTCAGTTACACACAATACTTTATCTACGACCATCAAAAATATCGTCTACGCCCAACATGAACTATTTATAATACTGTCAACTAACAATTTCCCAGCCAGCCCAAAGGTATCATGCCCAAGTGACGTCATATCTGAAAATGCTATAAAAATAGTGATCAAATTATATATCATAATAATAAAAACAATTATTTAAAATGGCGTATATTCTCTGAAAGAAAAACTTTTTGAAGTTAAGCTATGGGAATTAAACCGGACCTCATCGCGGCTTTTCAGCTGGTCGCCAGCAATAGTCGTTGCCTTAATTGATATTTGTGACTGTAACTCTAGACACAAAATAACCACTTACAGAACGTTCACACCGCATAACTAGCGAAAACAGGCGCACGCACACATAGACGCGTACGTACGACGATCTCGGATGAAGTCGGTCGAATACCAATGCGAAATTCTGCCGAGATCATCATACGCACGCGTCTATGCATGTGTGCGTCTGTTTTCGCTCCGTCGTCGAGTCAGCCTTCTGATAGTATCTATTTTGTGCTCTAGATTCGTATTCCGTCCGCACGTTCTGTGAGCATAGGTTATAGAAACCTTGCAGTGAAGCTAAATACAAAACTAACAATAACAACTCACTCTCTTCCTTCATCCCTCGTGGCTGCGGACACTGTATGGAGTCATACTCTGTCCTCCCGTACTGCGCTGAGTAGATAGCAACCCTGGAGTGAGGGTTGCAGCTCAGGTGCAAGACGTCGTTCTCACAGCCCACTTTGCTTCTGAACTCATCTGTGGTGAAAATAGTAAAACATTATGTCGAGTGGAATAGGATATGTCCTCGGATATGTAGGATATTTCCTCGAGCGTTAGATTGGAGCCTGAGCGTATCTTTAAAGGATAGGATGATAGCTTAAATAAAGGGAAAGTATATTTTTGCCTGTTGACTGACTATTTACGTAGTTATAATTACTTTATTTTCCATGCTTTAACTCAGAATAACGGATCAAAAGCATATAAAAAATTACACAAATATTGCAGGATAATTGGTGAACTTATCTTTAAAACTTCAACAAATATAAAAAAAGAAGAAGATTAAAGAAGAAAAAACATAAATTATAATAATCTAGTACTAAAAACAAAAACATAATAATACTTTAGAGCATAGCCCATAAGGGCCCATATATTTACGTTGTTACCTGCATGTTTTCTATACTGGCCAGTATTTTGTTAAACTCCTTGGAATATTATTAAGTTCATTAAAAATATACAAGGTGAATTTGTGAACATCGTCCAAATTCATACTTGAGCCTTGGTAAGTGATCAGCATCATGAACCAATAACGATTTTTGTAAAATTCATTAAATTAAATTTCGTCTCCCCATAGTGATTCTCTCAGGACTGGGAGTGAATTACTATGGGAAGTCGAAATTTCATTATACCAATTTCACAAAAATTGTTATCGATTCATGATGCTGATCACTTACCGAGCCTATAGTATGAATTTGGACGTTGATCAAAAAGTCACCTTGTATAGTTTTCGCAACCAAGAGTTTCTCAAATGACCTTTAAAAAGAAAATCGAAGGATAATGTTTTCATACAATTATGCACACGTGACGTTTAATAACTTTTAATGTGCTAGTGACTTTTAATATGGCAAAATGTTCAGAAATGTGCTAATTCTCGAATTTGAGCCTATCTTGCGGTTCGATTCATATGTAAATGTTTTAGCGTCCCTGTTACTCTATATGCGAGTGCGAGAGGGACGGATTCGATGAAAAGTAGCAAAGTTCGGTTTTTTTATTATAATATAAAATGTACTCAAGTTTCTATCAAAATTTCGTTTAACCAGCGGGCCTATTGTGTATCTCTAGTTGCCTTCTGGACTGGGTGTCTATCATCAAAAACAGAGATATACTATCGAATTCCGATGTCCTAAGGATATTTTCGCACTTGAAGTGACGACACAGATTGTTAATAGTTCAATACCCACTAAAGGCAATTTTGAAATTTCAGTTTTTAGCTATGTTTTTGATGATAGGCACCTCGTGCAGTTGGCAACTAAAGATACACAATAGGGGGGCAGGTCCTAGATATTATTAAAACCCATCTAATAAAGTATAATCGTAGTCCATAATGCCATTCCAAATTGTCAAACCAGGAGAAATGGTGTCGAAAATTCAATAAATGTTTTTTCGAGCCGAATTTCTCCAATCGCGTTTCTGTGTAACAGATCCCTAGAAAATATTTCAAAAATAATATACTATTTTATCAAAATAATACATTATTTATTGAAGTAGACATGCAAGTTCTGAAAGTGTCGATTTTTTTTCCGTAGTATTATTTTTTAGTTTATAGTATTATAGTACTTTAAGTATTATATTTTATCATTGGTCTTACATTATCAATCATTACATCATCATCATCAATCAATACATCATCATCATCATCAATGAAATCGTGAACGAGATATTGCTTACAGTTCACTCAATGATGCAAACAATTATATCCAATCGAATGACTTTAATGACTTACAGTGGCAATGTTAGTGAATGTTCCTTTATTTATGCATTAAAATGATTTATTTATGATTTGACCGCCTATGGTTCTAATAGTACTTGACTAGTAATCTAGAGGTCGCACGTGGGTTCAAATCCCGTAGGGACACAGTGAGTCAGTGGGCCTATTATGTATCTCTAGTTGCCTTCTGGACTGGGTGTCTATCATCAAAAACATAGATATACTATCGAATTCCGATTTCCTAAGGATATGTTGGCACTTGAAGTGACGACACAGATTGTTAATAGTTCAATACCCACTAAAGGCAATTTTGAAATTTCAGTATTATCTATGTTTTTGATGATAGGCACCTAGTTCAGTTGGCAACTAAAGATACAGAATAGGGGGGCTGGACTTCTCTAAATATATTATTAGGTTTGTTGGAAGAAATCTCTTTTTAGAGATAAACTCGCCTGTGTACACATCTTTTCATTATAGAATAGAATGGAATAGAATAATATTTATTGTTTATCTTTTCTGTTACAAAAAATTGTCCGCTATGCGGGTGTTGTTAGTAACATACGTCTGTATAGAACTGGTGACTTAATTTAGAGATGAAACGGATGGTGGTTTGGCCGGATACCGGATATCCGGCGGCCGAATATCCGGCTCAAGATATGCGTTTCGCACTAATTGAACAAGTCTAAACATCACGCACCAAGGTGCGTGCGGGTGCAACTGGGCGAGATTATTTGTGCATTTTCTAAATGGCGATGATTTTTAAAAGTAAATTTCGTACCACAATCATACAAATGCTGGTCTGAAAACGCGAAACCATCTTCTGATGCTAACGAAATTCGTAAATTTGTATATTTTGTCTCCTTGCAGCGGTGTATACTGTATATAAATGGACAGATATCTAGGAAGCCACGTAATCTACTGTTCACACTGAACAAATTTCCCAAAGTAACATGTTGAAAAAAAATGGAACCTGCCCGCCCAGTGCCCTTTCAAAATTAACAATAGGTGTTCAAAATGAATAAAGAAATATGAAAATATTTTTTCATTTCCACCAGTATGTTTCTTCGGAAAACTTGTTCAGTATGATTCTTAGACCATGTGTTTTTATGACCTGTTGAGTTACATTCGGTATATTGTGAGAGCAAAAGAAGCTGGTGTAATGTATGAAGAAATGCACAAACGTTTATTCCCAACAACTGCTGTAAAGCTTGTCTTTATCTTTATCTCAACTTTTATTAACTTTATGTGAATTTGGATTATTCAATCATCGATCAATTTATTTTGTGATTTAAACGACTTTTTATGCTGAGTTAAGTATCCGGTATCCGGCCGGATACTGGCTACTATTCGGCCGGATACCGGATACCAAAAAATATGGCTGGATAGGCCGGATACCGGATAGTAACCGGATATCCGTTTCATCTTTACTTATTATATGGTTAATATTTGCCTAAATAGTAGATACATATTATATATCAATTCAAAATTGAAGGTCTAGGAGGGACGTTTCGCTTGCTGACGCTCTTGCCCCTCTCTCGTTTATTTATTTCTTTTCAATGCAAGTGCTCGTGAAGGCCCACTTTTTATGCATCAAAACCGAACAGAAAGTCGATTATTTTGCCCTAGGGCTTAATTATTATTATTTTTTTTTATTTATTTACAACCTACGACCTCTCCTGTGTACCATAAATGTTAAACTTTATTTTTCCACTATTTAACGGCTCTGGATACAGTCCTTTTGAGCCAATCGTAATTTAAAGTTCACAAGATTATATTTGTTTTATTTCCTCACACTATGCATTGAAAAACGTAGTTTAATTATACGAGCGTAATTATGAGCAATAAATTACTCAGTTATGTTAAAAACACTCGCTATGCTCGTGATTTAAATCGTCCTCGTAATTTATTCCTTTTCGCCCTTGTAGCAGAAACTACTATTTTATTATTATATGTCTTAACTGCTTTTCTGTAAACATTAAAGAGTGAATAAATGAATTAGTTATTGCAGTTTTTTCAATACTGGAATGTCTGGAAATTATGAAGTGGGGACGACTTTTTCATAACTTTTTCCTTAAAAATTACATTTATTTTTTTGACATTGTTAAGTACTAAAAGTTGTCTGCAAAAATTGCATTTTGCTTTATACTGCGCCTTAAGTAGTAAATCTTACTAAACATGCTACCCTGCTGAAGAAGCTAAGAAAATATTGGGTGGTCATAAAAACCCGCCAAGTTCGAATCGGACTCGTGCACGAAGAGTTTCGTCCCATTATCTATAAAAACGGCAAAAAAAAACATGTCTGTTGTATGGGAGCCCCCATAAATATCCATTTTATTCTAATTTTTAGTATTTTTTGTTATAGTGGCAACAGAATTATACATCATTTGTGAAAATTTAAACTGTCTAACTATCACGGTTCATGAGATACAGCCTGGTGACAGACGGACAGACGGACAGACAGACGCACAGACAGACAGACAGCGGAGTCTTAGTAATAGGTTAACCAACGGGTGGTTACCCTTTGGGTACGGAACCCTAACAAAAACAAGTACTTTTTACTTCTTCTTATTTTTCAGCCTGTCAAGAAGAAAACTTGGGACCAGCCGCACTTTGCAAATGCAGCTGCATTTACAACATACTTTGGCAGGTTGGGGTGTTAACTGAGTGAAACACAGGTTAGCGGTTAATAGTCCGATATATTGAAAACACGTCGTTACTACACAATGCCGGGAAAAGAACTGGCGAGGCTACGTGCCTTGCCACAAGTCGTGCGCAATTACTTATTGCTATAATCAGCAATTTCATGACTCCACAGTACATCCCTTTCTACAAAAAAAAAATTTTTTCAAAATAAAATTTTTAACAATCTAAAAACATCTTTCATTGATTGTACCTAAATGTTTCAAAACATACTACACTGATTGTACTCTGATACACTGTTGCAATAATAACATAATCTGACTCGACATTTAAACAATTGTAAACACAAAGCAAGCTCGTAACATGAAACTGCCTACTGGCTGACGCAATTCTTATCTTGCTGTAATGAAAATAAATTTCAATGAAATAAAATTTCAACATTGTGCAGTACCATAATGTAAAGACTATTTTATAATGTAAAATTACACAAGATTCTTTAAGAAAACAATACAAAAAAAAATGAATATAAAACTGAAAAACTCTTTAACACTAACTTCTGTAGAAATTACTCTGAAATTGAATACCAAATTAACAGATAACACTTGAATATCTAAACAGTAAAATAACATAATAACGGTGTTATAATATCAAAAATAGTGCTATAATGGAAAATTTTCAATTTGTTCAATTACACAATTCATAACTGGACTTTACACAGTATAATAATGTGAAAAAAAAAAATGCTATTATAAAAAACTTTAAACAATTTATAGAGGAAAAATACAAACACAAAACTGTTACATAACACAAAAAATACATTTCCTGACATCTATCCGAATCCTAAACATTTTATAACTTTTTGGTGATCAATCCAAAAGCTAGAAAAATATCTAGTATACCAATAGTATATCTTTACGACATGTAAGAAAAAATTCTAGAAATTTTTACTTTCATGCTTCATAGTTACACAAGTTACAAACATAAATGACATTTTCAATACACAATACACAAGAAATTCAATAAAATTCAAAACATAAAAAATAAATTTCGCATTGCATCAAGGGTCTACATTTGCATTCTATTACGGAACCCTGTTTATTCGTCTTTGCTTATTTGCTCTAATTCGATGTCATTCAGATAGCGTTTCCTGCTTAACCTGAGTGTATATCGACATTATACATCACTTGAAAACAATAACAAAACACTAAAAAATTACAATCTACAAGAAAAGAAAGAAACAATATCTAAGTTTCGGAAATCTCTCTAGGATTCCTTTAATGCGGAAAGAAAAAATATAACTTGATAGTTTGCAAAAATACTCTCTAGGCCATTTTACGATTCACCGAGGGCTCGGAACAACTTGAAGAGTGTTCAGGTTAAAATATGGCTTGCCCGTATCTATAGTTTCATTTAGTTCGCGGGTTCATATTCGAGTTATAAACTCACGGAACCCTAACATTTCATTTTATAATTTCTACGTTACACATGCTATTGCATTGAGATCTGAGTTGCTTAATCCGCATTCCCCAAATCTAATACCTTTAGCTATTCTTTAAAACTACTTTCTAGTATGATCACTACTTTGTACCTTACACAAAAATAACACAATGGTCACTGTTTCGTAAACTTTCAATTTTCTGTTTCAATTTGCCTGCTGACGTAATTCGTCCTATACATGTTGCTGCATCGTATTTTGGAATGCCTGTGGAGCACTCTCCAAAGTTGACGCTCTTAATTCTTTTCTTAACCACTTTCGCATATGATTACTACACTTTGTATATAATACGTACACTGATAAAAAACACAATATGATAACTGTTATTACTATCACAATTCCATAAATCTCCATTTTTTCTTCTAATTTCGAATTACTTGACTCGTTTGCACCATTCTGTGCTATGACAACTTGTTCGTTTTTACTTTGCGGTTTACCCATTTTTCGGAATTTTAACCACAAAATATTTACACGACTTTTACAAAAAACTAAATCTTTATCACTGAACCTCACAATATGTACTGTATGCAAAACTAAAAATAATACTCTTTATGTACTTTAATCATTGCTCTAGAAAATCTACAAATCTAACTATTGTGATACGACGTGAGTTAGGTAGCGTTTTCTGCAAAACCAGACTGTATAGTCGTCAAAATAAACCATTTTTGAAAACAATAACACAACATAATAAAACTAAAAAATCTGAAATAGGTACATAAAATACAAAGGTTCATAAAATATCTAAATAGTTGCTTCGTAACACGATATCACTGCATGGAATTGTACTGTATCCGGTCGTCACAAGAATTGTCACACGTTGTCAGCACTTTCGTATGTGTGTGTTCATATACACATCCTGGTTTCTCTGTAATGTATATCGGGATCTTGTTTCTTTGCACATGTCGTATGTTGCTAATAAAAATTCGCTAAATACCTTCATGGCTCAGAAAGCTTCTCAAAATATTCCTCGATTTTCTTCTTTTGTAGCTACGTTCTTGAATTCTCTTACTTCTCTGGTAACGGTGTCGAAGTCATCACTTGCAACACGTCCGCACCTTCACGTTCCGATTTTTTCTTCGGTATGCTGTCCTCTAGGCTATGTTGTTATCTGGGCTACTGCTGACCTCCGGGTTTCCTCCGGGCTAATGCTGACTTCCTGCTGTTGTCCTTCGATAATGTCTCTCCTCCGGGCTGTATCTTCCGGGTTGTCATCTTGCCGGCGTTTTTTTTTAATTTTTCTGCCTCTACCTCTTGGATACTTGCCGACCACAACGTAAGTCGTTGTAATTCCCGCCGAGCCACGACTCTACTCGACGGGGAGTTCTCTTCCCGCTGTCCTGTCTGTTCAGTTCACGAACATGATACCCCAACAGCCATAAAACGCACTGTCCAGAAATCGACGTTCGGGGTCACCACTTTGGCAGGTTGGGGTGTTAACTGAGTGAAACACAGGTTAGCGGTTAATAGTCCGATATATTGAAAACACGTCGTTACTACACAATGCCGGGAAAAGAACTGGCGAGGCTACGTGCCTTGCCACAAGTCGTGCGCAATTACTTATTGCTATAATCAGCAATTTCATGACTCCACAATACGATACGTAAAATTGTACAAACGTACTTTACAAGTATATGTATAATGCATTTTCAATGCATACATATGTAAATATTATAAAGTATGCATTGGCACGACAACGCGAAGATTTTTCCGCAGTTACGTAGTATAAAAGCTAATGAGACTTGGCTTGCATTCGCGCTGCATAGCTGCGTAAGAATTTGCAATGTCATTCAAAGACAAGAGCAGAGAAAACTTACTCTTAGAGCGTCTGTGCACTCACTCGTATTCGATTCGTATTCGTGTTTTCACGTGTTTTTTTCCTAGATGATTTTCGGATTCGTTTTCAAGACGATATACGAAAAAACTACGGGTGTTTCTTTTCTGTGTATTTCATAAAATACACGAAAAATTGTAATACATTTCTGGTATATGTAGTCAACTCACTCTTACTCCCCATCATAGACTACGCAGATGTTTGCTACCCTGACCTTACGGAAGCATTGCTTGACAAACTGGATCGTATCCTTAATGTATGCATACGCTATATCTTTGGCCTCCGCAAATACGACCATATTTCTCAGTACCGATCTGAATTAAACTGGCTCAGTATCCGAAATCGACGCAATGCACATGTTTTAACACTTCTATACAATATCCTTAATGACCCCCTTTTCCCCCCTTATCTCAAAGACAGATTTACTTACCTCTTCTCCTTCGAACTCCCGAACACAAGTCAGATATGTACTCTTATTCGTTCACTGTATCAGCAATCCGTCTCTGGAAAAATCTGCCCTTGTGTGTCCGAGAATCACCCTCAACTAATGTTTTTTAAAATAAAGTCTTCCTTCACTTTTTAAAGATGCAAAATTGTTAAAATTGTTATCAGCTCTATTTTTGTCGTTCCCGAGTCATTTTTAGAATTACGTCCAATATTTATTTTATTATGTAATATATAAGTATTTTTAATATCTTATTTACGTATTGTATTATATTCTTATTTTACTATGTTTATTTAGTATACATCTCCCATTTCCCCTATTTAATTCCCAACGATTTGAGTGCTTTCTCCTAAATATATATTCTTGGCACTACCCTAAATTATCCTCAACACCTAAGGTCAACTGGAAGATAATGCTAATTAGCATTAAGTTCGCCTTTGTACTGATTTATTTTAATGTGCAATAAAGAATTTTATTATTATTATTATTATTATTATTATTATTATATGCATTTTGACTATATAATCTAGGGTTTTGAAATTGGAAAAACATGTTTGGATAAATTTTCCTCGATAGAAATAATTGTTGAAATGAGGTCTTCAAACACACTTTTTCTCCTTGTTTGATGAATAGGAACCATATACAGAACTCAAAAATATTGTTTTGGGTGTGTTTTAACAATATATAGAGATTCAATATTTGAAAATTTGGTAGCTATTTTAGTTTTTTTAATAAAAATATAAAACCAACTTTTTTCCCTTTTGCCCTGAATCCGCCCCTCTAGCACTGCGCGACTTTTCACTTGGAGTGACAGTGACAAAAATAAAATTTGCATAGGCTCTTAAGTTGTTCGTAACAAATTACTGGATAGAGTCCTTTTGAGCCAATCATAATTTAAAGTTCACAAGATTATATTTGTTTTATTTCCTCACACTATGCATTGAAAAACGTAGTGTGATACACAGGCGTAAGAGCAATAAATTACTCGGTTACGTTTAAAACACTCGCTACGCTCGTGTTTTAAATCGTCCTCGTAATTTATTTCTTTTCGCCCTTGTTTAAACTTCTATTATATAATATAAACTACTATTATATAAATATTGTATAAACTAGCATAAACTACTATTACGTAAGTTTTCGGTTAGTTATGAATCATAATTAACTCTATGTAGTTTATTTTACATGCTCTCCTCTATTTCTTTTTTTTGAACTTCTATTTCACCCACTGAGGTAGTACGCTAGTACATAGAGTTCAATGATTTCACCCAAAGATTGCCTGTTAGTTATTGCTATTTGCAATAAGTGCCGTCTTTGTACAACATCGTTATTTTTAATGGTCTATTTCATGTATTTTGTAAATGTACATTAAGTGAAATAAATAAAAATAGTAGGATTGTTTTGTATGCTCCACCATTACATGTTGTATAACTAATAATTAGAAGGAAAGCTGGCTCCCAAAAACTCGTTTTCACTTTAATGTATTTCAGGCAAGAATTTTTTGTACCATAATATTATGTATATTATTCATATATTACCTACATTTCTTACTCCCATTTTCCTTCTCTTTTTCACATATGTTTTTTACAAAAAGTAAGGCCCGCATCGAACACGGTGTTACTCTTTCCTTTGTTAAATTTACGAGTTATATCTTTCTCATTGTTAAAATAACCGAAATTGCCAAAGAAATTATTCCAAATATTTGCTTGTATTTTCTTTGAAATCAAAGGGATATTTATTCTTTTATATAGGTAATAAATGTTCAGTTAGACATTTTTATCCCTACATGAAAGGTTTCTCAAGTTTTATCGACTGTTAGCTAACTGCGGAAAGCCATAATAAAAGTTATTTGTATAGACGAGTACTTTCCGAGTTTCCGGCTTCATATGTACGTTAATCGAAAACAGTGCATTCCACCTAACTCCGTTTAGGGTGGCCTGGCGGCGTAGCATGGTCACGTGCAACCTCGTTTATCACGCTTTTTAACGCACAATCTGTCAAAATTCGCGATAAAACTCCCTCCCCAGTCGTTTGTCGCTTCAAGCATAGTAAATACTATGCTTCAAGCGAGCATGACGAATACGCTGTTTGTGCGAGATGCGCGTGCACTACTTAAGCGCGCGGCTTTTTATCGCGAAATTTGACTTTCCTTGCCACATATGCCGTAAAAAGAATTTGTTTGCTATAGCTCCCTGTAAAACGTACTATGCACAAAACAGATTTGTTAGTCGTGTTTGCCGATTTTACAATGACAATTTAACAAATGTCGACATGTTTTGTTTATCTTTTTCCACATTTAAAGTATCTGTCACCCGGAAAAAAAATTCAGTACCAGATATATTTTTTGAGCAACATAATTTTTTTAATCGATCTGTATTTTTTCTACCGGAAATGTTAACTCTCTCTAGGCTTCAGTATTTACATTGCGTGTTATGAATCAAGCAATAGAATTTACACAATATTGTGTTATGGCATCCAATATATAATAGATAAGAGAATATTAGTAAAACCTGCCAACCGCAAAAATTGATTTTCTATTGGATTGTTTATTTTGTATCCCGTTGTAATAATTTTTATTCCGGGTACTTATGACATTGCCCTTCTTCAGTATGTCGACAATTTGGCCGGGTCGTAACTCTATTTTGAATAATCCTCTCTAGATTGATGGATGTGGAAGAGTATCTGCCTACCTCCCTGGGAGACAGGCGTGAGTATATATGTGTGTTTGTAATAATATTGTAGTCGTTAACCTGCATGCCCTAAAAAGCATGTATTTGTCCTCAATGTACGGCGTAAAAGCGCACTTCCGATCACGTTGAAAAGTTAAGAAACTGGTCAAAAATTATTTTTTTCGGTTTTTCAAAGAATTCTCTAAATCAGGAGTCTTCAACCTTTTCTAGCTGGAGGGCCAATTATCTATTCCAGCTCCTCTATTATGTATCTTTTTGGTTGCCAACTGGACTGGGTGCCTATCATCAAAAACAGATATAAAAACTGAACTTTCAAAATTGCCTTTAGTGGGTATTGAACTATTTACGAACGTCACTTCAAGTGCGAACATATCCTTAGACAATCGGAATTCGATAGTATATCTATGTTTTTGATGATAGGCACCCAGTTCAGTTGGCAACTAAAGATACATACTAGAGCCGCAGGTCTGTCAAAAGGCCCCACATTCCCGCAAAAAAAATACCACCTCAACAATAATTTTAAACCAAACAAGTGAATTAAAAATGTCTTATATAATAGATGAAAATTTCCTTAGCCTCTGAGGGCCGCAAAAAATGTCTCGGCGGGCCGAATGCGGCCCGAGGGCCGCGGATTGAAGACCCTTGATCTAAATCATTGCCTACAAGTTATTCTGGCAAAATTATGTATTTTTACATAACTCATGTTGGATTTTTAGGGTAAAATATTTTTGTGCTAAGTTTCAAGTGCTATCTGTAACGGTTAAAGTTATGAGGCTGTGACATACGGGCGGCAAACGAAGTCACACCACAATGGTTCCTTTTCTACCTTTAGGTACTGAATCCTAAAAATCATCGATGAAAAGAGGGTGTTACGAGTATTTACTTTTCTAGTGACATTGAATACTCGAAAACACCTCTGACACCTCTTTGGAAATACCATCTCGTGACGATGCGTTTACTCAGCAAATATATAAATAAATATGTTTTTATTAAAACTTTTGATCGGCCTTTGAGTATTTATGGATTATCAATTTTATTATTCATATATGTATAAATATAAACAACAAAAACAAATAAATACGAAATTATTTGTCTCCTATGGAGTAGTCATCAGTCAATCGTCTATACAGGGTGCTTGGTAATTCGACCTATTCCTTGAAAGGGGTTATACTAGAGATCATTTCCAACGAATTAAGTCCAATCAACTAGGTGTCGAAAATGAATGGTCTCCGAGTTACGACGGTTTTTATATTATTTTTCAAACTTTTAGACTAATAACCAAAAATAAATAATTTAAAAATAACTGTTCCTCTCTCAGCACTTATTTATTATATTTCTGATCAATGATAGATGAGTGATCATTTATAAAAAAAAACTCTAAATTAAAAGGTATTAAGTGCAAAGAAAACCTTTTTCATTTTGTAATTTATGAAATATCGACGTGTTTTACTTGAAAAAAAAATATCATTTTCAACCCCTAGTTGATAGGCATTACTTGTTGGAAATGATCCCTTAAAGGAATATGTTGATTTACCAAGCACATTGTATATCTAAGATTTCATGGCATCCGCCCACTGTTGGGCATTGACCTCTCTTTTCGCGTGCCAACTTTTGCAGTCGTATAATGTTTTCACAAAAAACCGAATGCAGACTGATTTTCTAGACAGTGCTTTTTATGTTTGGACATAAAGAGAAGAGAATTAAAAGGAATTTGTTAGTAGCTTAAAGGTAGAGTTTGACCTGGGGCCTTATTGTCTTTAAGGCGTATGACCACGCTAAATAAGCAACTCGATGTGTGTCGGTACAAATATCAACGGAAACGACATTGAAATAATGTTCATTTCAGCGTGCCTTGAAAAGTGGCTGTTACGACAACCACTGCGTCTCTGGCTAGCGCAAAATAGGAGAAAATGATACTTTTCACATGGACGCAATAAACGTAAAAAATATTTTGACCTTAAATTTTTTAGATCTAAAAATTTCCTATAATTTGGTGAAATAATAATTCAAATCGCTTTAGGTGTTTGGAAGGAGTAAGAGAATTCTTGTTTTAATCATGTGAAACTTTCGATGACTTTCGATTTTTTTTGTCAAAACTTACAATAGAAAAACAGTTTATGAAACTTAAATTTTTTGACTCTATAATGCTTATTTTTATGAAAGTTTTTGGACCACCCGTGTGGGAGGAGTAGGCTTTCAAAGACAGGTCCAAATTGCAGTTGGCGTATCCATTCGGATTAACAACTATCGCTATCGCTTTCAGAAGTACGCTTGGCTAGAAACGATTTATCAATCACGTGACCTTTGAAAGCAATAGCGATAAATGTTAAAGTTAGATTAAATTAAATGTTAATGTTAAAATTAGTGAATTGTTAATTAGTAATTGTGCTATGAGAATGCCCACCTGTAACTTTTTCTGTTACTCATATATTATAAGACTCGTGCGGAACAAGTCTGACTTAGTGCGTAGTCTGTTGCTAATCTCTTGTTGTTACCAAATGCTCAACAGTATAAATATTTTATAGATCGTTACTACTAGAATGTTTTAGTACTGTACAATAAATTGTGTTCGTACTCATAGTGCGAATATTTTTGTATCTACCTTCATTGTACTCTTCGATTGTATTTTTGAGAAATAAATGTTTTTGTATTTTTATTTTGTATTTTTTGAAGACGATAAGGCCCCAGGTCACCCCAAAAAATTGTAGGTACGCTGACCAAATTGGCGAAGGGCCCAGTCTAGAGCCTCCGTAAAAAAAGTATCGCGTTAATTGACTCGGATTAACAAAATTGTATTAACAACAAATAAATGCAAAGATCATAAATATTTTATCCAAATGTAGCCTCTACTTTACCTACGTACTCGTATTAACAAAGAAATTGTCGCCGACTCATTTTGAGCTCTAAATACCATTGCAAAATAGGCAAAGTTTTAGGGGTAAGTTTATGTACTTACAAGGACGGCATTTATAGGCCACTTCGACGAACTTCCTGGAGCCAGGGCAAGGGTCAACTCCAAAGGCTTTAGGGCTGGTATGGAACTTGCACTGGCGCTTCTTTTGACATGCTTCCACCACCGTCTGCAACAATGAGTACTGGACACTGGGTTAGAATGTCTATTCGAAGCCAATTTCATTATTACATTTTCTTTATTAAAATGATCTTGCGATGAGCTGTGGTGGTTTCTCGGCGTCCTTTATTGAACGAGCGAGCGAAGTTCTCCGGCGTTTGTATGTATGTATGAATGTTTGTCCGACAATAACTCGAGTATCGTTGATTGGAACATCATGAAATTTGGTAGGCAAGTAAATTAAACATAAATAATTATTAAGTTTGAACTTGAGCCAAGTCTGTCAAGGGGTTCTTGAGATATGGGGTTGGGGGTCCGCGAGGTCACAGTTTGGGATGTATTTAGTATGTAGCAGCACAGATATATCCAATGTAAATATAACGTAAAAATGCTATTTAGATAGATATAAAATCATTGTTAAATAAAAGTTGTAGTTCTTTTAACTTTATTCGTTAGTACTTAGGTAAACCCTTTTCAAAAGCAAACCTAAAAAAACAATAAGATGAACAATTTCTTTAATCGGGCTTACGAGATATGATCTATAAACCTTGTTATATAAAATATATACAACGTGTAACAGAAAGGTGTAACCATATTTGAAGAGCTTATTCAGTCAATGGTTTAGAACAACTTTTACTATGGAGCCAAAACTGAAACCTCAAAAAAAAATCAGCCCTTCCATACATTTCGGCCGAGCGGCTTTGCATTTTTCTATGAAACAGAAAAAAGTTTTTTTCGAGGTACAGGTTTTGCTCCATATTAAAAGTTGTTCTATACCATTGACTGAATAAGCATGGTTACACCTTTCTGTTACACGTTGTATATAATACAAAATATATGTGGATATGTAAAATAATTCGTAGTGATTTGTGATTACCTTTCGATTATTGTTATTAAATTTGAACCCTTAAAATTATCAAACAAAGAACTTTTTCAAATATTCCAGATTTGTGGATTTTGTCATTCTAATTTTTTCTTTGGGTTTCAACCACAGAACAATGAATTAAATGCTCTGATATTTAAACCACTGACCTTAACAATACAATTGCTTTGACGTCAGTGGTTTCAACTGACTTAACTTGAGGAAACAGTATCTGCATTTTTGCTGTGTCACCGACTTGTATGACAAGTAATTTATTTGAAACAAGCGAAATTAATAATTGTGTCAAGATAGTAGCAAATGAGGATATGTAGTCTCTATCTTCTCGGAGACAAGCGTTACTAAGAAGAGCATTCAATAATATGCAAATCTAACCTGCAAAGCGCTTGGCCAAGAACAGGAGGTATCGCCAACCACTTCTACGGCAACCTGCTGATACTCCGCCAGCTCTGAAGCACAGGAGTGACCTGGACTGGCTGACGCTCCGTACTGCGCCACTTGGATGCTGATGGTCGTCCCTCGAGGACAGATGAGGGCCACCATCTCCTCGTCACACGCTGCTTTCTGGTGAGTTCGGAGAGTGCCGAGGAGGAGCTCTGTAGACAAGGAAGGTATCGGTCTGAGTAAGTTACTTCAAGGTTTTGAAAATATATCACGTGTTTTATTCGATTCTTTGACCTCATTCAAAACTAGCTTATGCCCGCGGAATCGCCCACGCTGATTTAGTTTGCATTTTTCGGGGTAAAAAGTAACCTACGTCACTCTCCGGCCCATAAACTATCTCTATGCAAAAAATCACGTCGATCCGTTGCTCCGTTGTTGCGTGAAAGAAGGACAAACCAACAAACACACTTTCGCATTTGTTATAGCGGTACAGATACGCTTCAGTAATATTGTTTTTTTTTTTTTTTTTTTTTTGCTTTTTGGTGTATTTTCTGTAATAAATCCTGGAGTCATACAGTAAAGATACAAAATTTAAACTGAATCTGGCCAAGTCTTGGGTAATGCCGTGAACGCGGCTCTTAATTGGAGACCCCCTCTGAATAATTCGGGGGAGAGTAAGAGGACAGCTCACAGGCAAAAAACTAGGAGGCCCACCATGCCTGGGACCGATGAATGGCGGTATATCCATCCCTAATAGCCGGACCTTATATGGAACAGACTGATGACGGGCAGTAGCGTCACTGGTGCGAGGGTTCCGGCACCGCGCTCACAAACCCGCGTGTGTGAGTATGGGCAATTCTTCCAAGATGAGCGCCGGGAGTGGCAAAGTTCTGGAAATGCTTATGTCCAGCAGTGGACGAACTAGGCTGATGGATAGATGGATGAGGCTTTGCTATTTGCTTTATTTTTTCTATAAAGAGGATATAAAAAGTTATACATTGTCACAACATGAATCGAGCAAATAATTTTATATCAGAAGTTAAATGCCCCGCAAACTATTTTCTGATCCCAAAACATTTAATAGTTATTTAAGTCTAAAAAAGTTCCTTTGAAATGTGAAAATGCAAGTCAAAGTCAAAATACGAGACTCATTACCGATGATTTTTACGTCCGAGTCTGTTGGGACGTAAACCCTATCGCCGTAGGCATAAATATAGACCGTAAGCTTATCGTGCCTTCCAAAGCACGCAGACCCAACACAAATGTGCCCTTACGGGATTTGAACCCACGACCTCTGGATAAGTGATCAAGACGCTTAAACTACTAGACCGCAGAGACAGTATAGGTATATCGTTTCTTAACGTGTATTTTTTTAATAATAGGTCTTTACATTTAATTGCCGAAATTTTCTTACAGATTCATGAGTTCATAATTCCTGTAATTAAATAGCTATTTCAACTATTCGTTTTTTTGTTTGAAAGTTGATTTCAAGGTTTTACATCTACGTATTAAATTTTGTTTTTATTTTCAGTAAGACTATAAAAATTAAATCTTTATAAACAGTTCGTCCTAAATGCCATCCATTTCCATGATAAGATTCGTAATCATTTTTACCAGCTGACACTTTTTATAAATAAAATTAATGTTTTTGTTAGCTTAATGTTGTCTTATTCATAGACATAAGAAATTACATAATTTGGATTTGTCATTCCTAAAAAAATGCAAAAATGTTAGTACTGAAAATTCAGTTTCCTTAAAATTCTCTAAAGAAAACGGCAATTTCATAGGTAAAGACCTAATATTATGGTCTAGTACGTAAGTTATTAAGCAAATTAAACTGAGTGTCTCAGGGGTAGAACGCTGGCCTCTCAATCTTGAGATCCAGGTTCATTCCCCGGTTGGGCATGCACCAATTGGTTTCTCGGAATTTAAGTGCATAGTATTTGTTCATACCTACCACTTGCTGAACGGTGAAGGAAAACATCGTAAGGAAACCTGCATGCCCTAAAAAGCGTGTATTTGTGCCCGAAGTATGGCGATAGGCCTCACCACCCAGGGAGGGAGGTTAGAAGGTAATATTCGTCAATAAAACTCGGGTGTACTGAGCACCGATGACTTGCAATTTCACAGTTCACACTCGGATATAATCTAAACTAAACGAAAATATTTCATGGCTGTAATTGAGAAGTTAACTTGGAACGCCCACACAAAATGTAGCTTAAAATGTTATATTTTTGGGCACAAAAAATTAAATAAGTACCTAATTTAGCCCACATGTTAACGTGGGCGAAACCAAAAACATCTAACACAATTTCTAGAGGTCATTTTCGTCATAATAAGTCTGATTGGTCTGATCGCTGGATGGTAACGAAGATCAAGAATTAAGAAAAAAAATAGGAAAGTCTAGGGAAATTCTTTTCATTTATTTACGATGTTTCGTAATAAATAAAATCATGATTCTTCTTCGTTTAGGATTGAAACGTGTCAGTTTTACTATGTCTGTGGAGCAATCCTAGTTCCTACAAACGAAATACTAAAACCATTTGTAAATTATAGATATATTCTCAAGGTAGTGTGTATTAAATCCGATTGCATTACAGAATATCCAGGTTCCCAAATATATATTAAATAAGAACACTTATTTAAACATGAAATATGAGAAAAATAAGCTTTGTATGGAAATTTTAAATTGCTTGTTATGTGTTCACACTACCTTAAGAACCCGCTCCGTATTTTTCGTCCGTTTGATGCGAAGTATTTTTTAAATATTTTTCTCATCTTTAGCGCGATGATTTTTAAAAACATACACCAATTCTTATTGGCTGTCTAAATGAAGTCCTAAAATTTATTTGATTGAATTATTTCTCCTTTGCGAATTATTTTGGTACTTAGACATTATGAAAAACTATTCGGAACGGGCTCGTAAGTACCAAAATAATTTGCAAAAGAGAAACAATTCAATCAAATAATTTTAGGCATTCATTTAAACGGCCAATATGAAGTGGTGTATGTCCTTGGTTTTTCCAAAAACATCGCGATTAAGGCCAGAAAAATGTTTAACAAAATGCTTTGCATCAAAACGGTCGTCGTCGCGGACCGGGTTCTATGGAAGTTCATGTGGGTGATTATGGTTTTGGTATTTCGTTTGTATGAACTAGGATTGCTCCGCCGGTCTTAATGGCGTTATGTGATGCTGTTGATGTGTCTGTATGTAGGTTCGCCAAAACAGCTCTGGAACGGAATCCACAACATGGCACCTCCATAATTGGTAGCACTGCTGATATACCTACTCGTAAAGCAAGGGTATTCAGAAAAATTGTCCTTCCCCAACGCATTCATTTTACAAGTGTCTATCCTGCTCACTTTGGAAGCGGGCCGCTCAGAAAATCCCTGATTTCCAGGTGCTTTTATTTATTATTTTGGAATTAGAGAGATGGGTTTTTAGTATTACGGCCATTAATTTTTTACGACATTTATTTTGATACAAGTTTTAGTGTCCAAAATTTAGTTTATCTCATATGAAGTGATATTTGGACCATAGTTTATGCCGATTAGTATTGCGATTTTATTGTATGCAGGAGAATGCAAGTAATCAAATCGTGTATCGACCGGCCCACATATTAAGGTCCAAAATTGACACGTATTTATTTTTCAAAATTTAAATACTTGCTATTTACAAATAAAACAAAAAAGAATACTTCGTTTATCCGGAAAAACACTGATACGAGGGGTAACGATAATGTATGTTGTATGATCGGAGAAGATCGTCGTAAAAAAATGATTTAAATGTTTGCTATAATTATTTTCTTCAAAGCATCAAACTAAAATAACCGATCGATAGAAGTTATGTATTTTTATACAGGTTGAATCAACTGTATTTGAAATTATATAATTTTACTTACAAAAAAAAAAATACAAAATAGTTTATTAGGCCACTTAATCATACAAAAAATAACTTTTCGGTGGTTGGAGTCACCAGTTAAGTAAATAATTACTTGTATTAGGTGAATCCGCTCTTCCAAAACTTATAGTATAATATTATGACTAAGTAGAAAATAAATAAAAACTTATACTATTTATGACATAAAAGCACTGTGTGCATTTGTTTTGGTGTATATGAGTGGGTAAGTGTGTATAGTGTAAAGGTGAGTAGTGAATGGACTGTGTGTGAGAATGTGGTGTGTGGTAAATGAGAGTATATTGCATAAAAAAATAGTCTTCCGTTTTTTTTTTAAGTTATAAACACCAAGTTCTTGGGGTTTTTACACTAAGCGTGTTTCAGTATAGCCGTACTTCAGACACAAGCTGTAATAATTCCCGCACGAGAACATCGTAGGTACATGTTCCATACGAAGTATTTACAAACTGAAGTTGAAACAAAACCGCGGATTCCGAACCGTTTTCAACCCTTAAATAGAAATTAGGTGAAACTTGATAAAATTGGCAAAGTTGGCCAACCACTCCATTACGGCCCTAATTTTGGGTTCTAAATATTTGTCTTTCTAATGAATTCCATAGCTGTTAAAATTTGTGAAGCCAACACCACACCGACGCGGTTGAACAACAAAAAAGATAATAAAAAGTTCGGTTTAATACATAAATAGTATTAGGGATTTGATCATAATCGTTAGGGATTTGATCATACTCGTTTGAAACAAGGTGACTTTTTGATCATCGTCCAAATTCATACTGGAGGCTTGATAAGTGATCAGTATCTTGGATCAGTAACAATTTTTATGAAATTCGTTTAATGAAATTTCGGCTTCCCATATAAATTCAGTTCCAGCCTCAAGTGAATCACTATGGGAAGTCGAAATTTCATTTTACGAATTTCACCAAAATTGTCATTGATGCATGATACTGATCACTTACCAAGCCCCAGTATGAATTTGGACGATGATCAAAAAGTCACCTTGTATATGCTAATCGCTCCCATTTATTAGCAAGGTTTGCTAGCAGAAAGCTTTTTCAGAGATAAGCTCGCCTATATGTTAATTTTTATGAAACGATAATAAGTACAATACAAAGGTATACATATATCTTTTATATTGTATTTATTGGATCTTAACTTTGAAATGGGCGAATTTTTTTAAAGATTGATGAGTTTATTATTTCCGTATTTCAATAGCTATTTTCATTATTTGCTTTTTGTTTGAATGTTGATTTCAAGGTACGTATTAAATTTTGTTTTTATATTTTCAGTTTGATAACAGAAATTAAATCTTCAAAAACAGTTCGCCCTAAATGCCATCCATTTCCATGATAAGATTCGTACTATTTTTTTACAACTGCCACTTTTTAAAAATTAAATTAATTTTGCTGTAAGCTTGATTTGTCTCATTTATAGAGAAAGGAAATTATAAAATTTGTAATTTTCTTTCCTAAAAAATATGCAAAATGTTAGTACTGAAAATTTAATTTCCACAGAAAACGCCAATTTCATATGTAATGATCTAATAGTATAGTTTCAGATAAATTAAATAAAAGTAAACATTAACGGCGTCACACATGCTTAAACGTAATCGTACAAATCTGGCTTGGTTATGTCAGACTTAAGGCGCTTAGTGTCGCCAAATTGGTAGTTCGATGTTTGTAGGTACGAATATCGACGGAAACGACATTGAAATAACGTTGTATCAGCGCGTAATCCATAAGCTGTTACGACGCCCTCTGCGTCCTTGATAGGGCGAAATAGGAGAAAATAATAATTCGCACATGAACATGATTGTTCGACTGAATAATCCTATTTGTGATTATAGCTATCAAGTTTATCTATTACTCAAAGCATAAATGAATTAAATCGACCAAGCCACTAGGAGCAGCAGGAAATTCAAGCCAAAAAACAACATTCGGTTGTTTTTTTTTTAATTTGTTTGTTGATTTTGATAGAAATGTTTTTAGTATTTATATATTTTCAATGCAAGTGCTCGTAAAGGCCCACTTTTTATGCATCAAAACCGAACAGAAAGTCGATTATTTTGCCCTAGGGCTTTATTATTATTATTATTTTTTTTTTATTTACAATGGTCGGCTAACCTGCAACCTTTCCTGTGTACCATAAATTTTATACTTTTTTTTCCACTGTTTAACGGCTCTGGATACAGTCCTTTTGAGCCAATCATAATTTAAAGTTCACAAGATTATATTTGTTTTATTTCCTCACACTATGCATTGAGAAACGTAGTATGATACACGGGCGTAAGAGCAATAAATTACTCGGTTACGTTTAAAACACTCGCTACGCTCGTGTTTAAATCGTCCTTGTAATTTATTCCTTTTCGCCCTTGTAGCATAAACTACTATTTCAATGCATGTGCTCGTAAAGGCCCCCTTTTTATGCATCAAAACCGAACAAAAAGTCGATTATTTTGCCCTAGGGCTTTATTATTATTTTTTTTTTTTTAATTTATTTACAATGGTTGGCTAACCTGCAGCCTTTCCTGTGTACCATAGATGTTATACTTTTTTATTTTCCACTGTTTAACGGCTCTGGATACAGTCCTTTTGAGCCAATTATAATTTAAAGTTCACAAGATTATATTTGTTTTCATTTCCTCACACTATGCATTGAAAAATGTAGTATGATACACGGGCGTAAAAGCAATAAATTACTCGGTTACGTTTAAAACACTCGCTACGCTCGTGTTTTAAATCGTCCTCGTAATTTATTCCTTTGCGCCCTTGTAGCATAAACTACTATTTTGAGTCAAGACCGTCCTTACAACTAAAATAGACCATAACATAATAGTCCTAGCACAGACTTTACGTCTATCTGGGCTATTATTGAAACACCAAGAAGAAAACGTTTATTTGGCTCTTAAATTTGTAATATTGTGTACTATAGATTTATGTTATTTGCTGCATAGTGTAATATAGTTGAAAGCTTTGTTAAATATATAAATAAATAAATAAAATGAATAAATATAGAAGTTTTGGTGGCATGAAAATGAAATATGTTGCATACGTTTTGTGAGATTTGACAATTCATGTAAATTTTTTTCAATATTTTTGTTCGGCCATAAACGAGGAGTAGGCTTTGAAGTGCCCATTGGCGATACTAAGCTCCTTCAAATAGCAAAATAAGTTTGGCAGAAAATCTCCCAACCAACCATCAAAAGGGACCGATAAGCTTTAACAAATAGTTTATTTTCTTTGCTTTAGGTTTCTTTAACGCTTAAGAGGATGGGCTACCCTAGCAATTTTTTATTACCCGTCCAGCACAATAAGTCCAATGACGAAAGACCTTATTTGCTTTTGATAGAGGCGATTATATGTTGGCTCATTGGCCTCTTTTTTTTGGACGCGTAATAATAATGATCACGCAGCGAAACAACAAATTGGTGTTTTTAGCTAATACTGAAATAAATTGTAGGAAAAAAATTATTGGATTTAAGTAGGATCCCTTCATGTTTCTATTACATATTTTATGGAAAAAAGACCAAGTTGATCTCTTAAAAATCTTAGTATATTGTTTATAAGTAAAATCCTTAGATAAAAGATCAATAAATCAAATGTATTTTTTTCAATACAAGGAGGGTCTGAATTTCTTCAAACGAATCCCCGAAATTTTGGCGTTGTCCATGCTCTAGGCTCATGTACAGTCTTAACTTATAGTCAGCGTTCATAAAAAAATTAACAATTGGATTAATTGTTTTGACACTTGACTATTAAAAATGAGCGGTTAAAGGAGCACATAATATTTCTTTGCTCATGGGCTAAGAGGTTTTGGTCAGCTCCAAAATGTATTTTGTCAGCAAATAAAGTGAATTGAGCTGCCTAGTAGTCGGCAAAAATAACTAAATTGCTCAGCAAGTAATACGATATTAAATAGGAAAGTATAGTATGCGGTTTTTTTTTTACAACTGTAAAAAATAATTTATGCTGTTGAAATAACTTTTTAGCTGATTTTTCTTGCTGACCGAATAAAAAAAATACATTTAATTAAGCCATTTATTACTTGCCATAAGGATGTACCATCAACGAAAGTGGCGCTGGCCCACTTTTCGCTCTTACCGCAAATGTGATAAGGGTGAAAAGAAAGCTTGCGTTACTTTCCCCGGTGATGCAAATGTAATGAAAAACACTGCAGTAATAATTACTTATATAGAATACCTGTTGTTTTTTTTTGGGTAACTATGAATACCCATTTTACCCTCCAAAAACTGTTCAGTTGACAAAAATCTAATTTTACTCGTACTTTTTAAATTAAAATGTTCCCCTTGTATTTTCATGTAACTTAAATAGTTTTGGTCTTTTTTCATTCTTATAACAGCACCTTATAAGAAGTGACGCTTTGTACATAGCATGATTTTTATTTATGCAAAATGCTTTTTTCCAAAACATAAAATTCTATAACGTGGAAAGAACCTTTGCGTCACACTGGAAGTGATGAATGGTTCCAACGGGAGCATCAAGCATTTATCACAACGTTTACCAGAGAGTAAAAAAAATCCATTTTCCCACCGAGCGCTTCCTTTTTTATGAGCTTTGCATCACCGTTATTGTTTACCAATCTATAATCTGTTTATATGCTGAACGTGGTTTTTCTACTTTCCAGTGTAATAAAGCAGAGATCCATCTCAATGTTTACACTTCCAAGCTTTATGACCAACCAGCGGCCATTATGTGCGTCCACATGTTTCAACTATAAAAAGTCGAGACAAAAATATTTAGAGCGGGTGCTTAAGACTCTTAAGACAGCCACATAATGGTAAGCTCTAGAGTATGAGGGGGCGTGATTTCAAACAAGGAGTCATTAAGGGGAAGTGATCTATTTATAGGCAACGGTCGTATTTCATACTCGAGGAGAGCGTAATAGGGCGCACGTGGCGACTGAAATGCGTGGTCGATAGGGGATGGTACATGAGATAGGATTGTTAATGAGTGCGTGTTTGGAATCGTGAGCGGTTGCTTTGGACTTTGCCGGACTTTTTCAAGGTATTTTGGTAGAAATAAAACATATCATATCAAGAGACTGGTCTGTCCGAAAATATAGGTACTTACCGAAGTTAAAATGACAAAAATTCAATAAACTACGAGTAAACTTGGTAAATATTATCATGAAAAAAATTCATGCATAAAAACAAAAGCAATTCGCTTAGATTAAACTATATTAATTTGTGTGTTAATTCGAAAACCATAACGAAATTAATATGCCGTATTTTAAAACTTGTGGTTTAAAAATCTCATGATGATGAATATTTTTACGAAAAAGCTGTAACTTCCATTTTCCTTTGTGTGACTTCACTTGAGAAATGGCTGTTTAGAAATGTGTCCTTTGCTATCAAGATTGCTTTACTGTCCACTTTTGTATAACCACATTTCACCCACGATTATGACATTCCAGCATGAGGGTGGTTAGCTCTGTTTCTGTACTTCGGTCACAAATATGGACAAAAAGCAACTGCACATTATTCATGTACTAATTGCAGTTTATTATCAAATTTAATATACAAAAAAAAAACATGTACATCTGAAAACGTGATTTCATTAAATTCGCAGTCGCCTCTAAATAAATCTTAAAATGAATATTCGCTAGAATTTTTTACATACATTATTTAAGACATTAATCTGTAGAGCGGTTTCTAATAAAATGTCCTAATGTAGCCGCAAATTCAAAATAACCGATTTTGCGTGCGCGGCACAATTCCCATTGCTTAATTTGTAAAAGATTTTTTTTCTGAGGATATGCATGATTTAAGTACATATTTTTCATTATTTTAGTAAGTAAATCAACAATAACTTTTATGATTTTTTAAAGAAATGTCGGATATGATGTCACTTGAGAATTTTAGACATTTATAATGATTGTGATGTGTGATTGGTTCAAGTGCTTATAAAAAAGTAGTCTGTCTATGTCTGTCTACTCATCTGTCATCCATCTGTCAAATCAGCAAATTATTATAAATTTATCTTGATAGTAAAGGACACATTTCTAAACAGCCATTTCCCGAGTGACGTCACACGAAGGCAAATGGAAGTTACAGCTTTTTCGTAACAACATTCATCAGCATATGAGGTTTTCTGGACCATAAGTTCTAAAATATGGCTTATTAAATCTAAATCTCTGAATGGTTTTTGAATTAAAACACCTTAACATAATTTAATTTTCAATGCAAGTGCTCAAAACCGAACAGAAAGACGATTATTTTGCCCTTGGGCTTTATATTTTTTAAATTATTTACTAGAAGTTGGCTAAACTGCAACCTTTCCTGTGTACCATAAATGTTATACTTTTTTTTCCACTTTTTAACGGCTCTGGATACAGTCTTTTTGAGCCAATCATAATTTAAGTTCACAAGATTATATTTGTTTTATTTTCTCACACTATGCATTGAAAAACGTAGTATGATACACGGGCTTAAGAGCAATAAATTACTCGGTTACGTTTAAAACACTGGCTACGCTCGTGTTTTAAATCGTCCTCGTAATTTATTCCTATTCGCCCTTGTAGCATAAACGACTATTAGGCAAATTCAAAAAATAAAAAACGTTTGTGTAGGACAGAAGTTTAGCTTTCTACTAGGCCTTAACCTGCCTTTCGAAGCAACCCAGACTGAACACAAATGTGCCTATACTGGATTTTGTAGCGCTGACATCTGAAATTAATATTGAGTATTTGGGTTCTCGAATTTACAACGGATCTACGAGCGCGGCAACTAAGAGTCGGCGGGTTTTTCCCTGGAACATTGTCGGTTGGAACGGCGCGCGGCTGGCGTGATGCGAGTTCAGCCAATGAGAGGCCACAAATAAGACGCTTGCATTTTGAATTTCGGCGCCCGCAAGCTACGAAAAGTTGAGAGAGGAAAGACTAGTCCGAGAGAGAGGTCGGAGATGGGCGAAAGCGACGACGGTTGGGCAGACTTGGAGCGGCCCTCGTCATAGAGAGTTGTGCGCAAGTATTCCACTGTGGATTGTTGAAAGCGAAGTGTTTCTGTGGCTGCCGAGATTTGTACTTATCGAGTTCCATCCGACAGCCGTGGAAGACGGAAAACCAACCGCTGTCAGGAAGTCTGTCATCGTACACAGGTAGACCCAAATTTAGGTACCTTAAGATAGCGCAGGTTTTAGTACTAGGACTTTAGGTATTAGGTAAGTCTTGATGTAAATAAACCTTTCATGTCCTGTTAATATGCTTTTATTAATCTTAACTTTCCCGCTATGTCACGCTAAATAGATTCCCTAAGTATAGCAGAGGCCGAATCCCCCCTAGGAAGTCCTTGCTGGCTGCCGTGGCATCAATTGGTATCAGTAACCTTTTCAGTTAGTAACCTTGACCTTACAATTAGAAGCCGTGACAATTTAAACCCGGCACCTCCAAAGAAGAAGTCGAGCACTCGAAACATTAGACCATAGAGGCGGTAAAACGCAATTAGAAGTTGTTAAAGAACTGCTATGAAGTTTGTTATAAATAACAAAATATAAGTAGTCCTAACTAACAAGAAGAACTTTGTTTTGTAACTAACAAAAGATGTCGTGGTGTCTTGTTTGCAGCTAACCAAATTATAAACTGCTGAAGTTGCCACTTTATCCATCACTTTATTCTATTAGAAACTCAGATTAAGTCTTTTCCTGCATTTTTTTTGATAAAAATATAATTACAAAATACAAAAATATGTATTTCATTAACACAATCATAGGTATTTACAGGTTGTTGGAGCCTCCTTTTAAGAGGCTTCAGTAAGTTAAATAAGCAGCTCAAAATATGTCTGTACAAATATCGACAATAACGAAATAGAAATAACGTTCATGTCAGAGTGCAATGCAAAGTGGCTGTTACGACGATCTCTGTGTCGCCGGGTAGCGCAAAATAGCGAAAATAATGCTTTTTACATGTGTTAAGCTTGATATTTAAAAGTTTTAAACATCATTGTGTTTGATTTTTGTATTGCTCGTGTGTGTGTGTAAGTTTTAACCTTGTCTCTTTTGAATTTAAAAAGTTTAAACTATTTATCAGTTTTTTAAAGCATTTGAAAGGTTATTAAAGGTATTTATTTTCTCGTTGTAGGTAAAATAATATATAATTTTAAAACATCACAATTACGGGACATGGGTCAATATGTGTGATATATTTTTTCCAAAGTTTTGTAATATTCATATAGAAAGTTTAAACCAATTTAAAAACGTCTGTAAACGCAGTTTTGCTTGTGAAGCCCCTTAAGTAGAATAATACCTGTAGTAGGAGACTCGTCTATAGTGGACAGCAAACTTATGATTAGCTTATTTAACACAATATATGATCAGGTAATAATGTATGAAAATAAGTGAGGTGTGTAAGTATGACTGAGATTCCCTAGCCCTACGACCGAAGTCTTGGGATCAGTATTGAAAAGCTATTAAGGAGGATGAGTATGTGTATGTTTGTGAGTGAACAGAGTTGAACCTGATTAGCATACTCCTCTAAAAAAAAAACACATGATTACCGATGACGAAATATCTAAGGGCCGAAATGTATTTCAAGTCCCAACTATTCTTTTTTTTTATGTATTTTTAAAGTTATATTTTAATTATATTCTACTCCTGTAAAAAAGTATGTATTTCAAAGAGTTAAGGGGGAACGATTCGTATCCTCTACGAAACGCACAACTTAAGATGGTTCTTGTTGGTCCATTAAAACAGTCCTCTTCAGTTATAACGCTCTCTCAAGTTCTGATTACAAGTTATATGCATGATTGAATCTAATGAATACCATTTATAACATGTTAATTTGATTATAACTCGTTCATTCAACTAAATTGACTCAGCATTTTAAAAATTAAAAATTCGTATCCTCTATTATCAGTTAAGCTTTTCTGGCAAAACTTTGTTATTTTATACATTTACAACGTATTGCATAAAATAACAAAATTTTGCCGGAAAAGCCAAATGGTCTGGGTTTGGTCCGTGCGTCGTCATTTTTCGTAAACAAGCTAGTTGGGTGCGTTTCGTGCGTTTTCATTTATGTAGAAAAAAAAAACCCTTCACCGTTGAGTGCGGTTCGGACGTCCAGTTATTATTACTGATTTCAATGGGCCCTTTTCGTGCGCTTTTGTATAAACAATGCCGTAGGATAATAACTGGATGCCCGAACCGCACTCAATGGTGAAGGCTTGTTTTCTACATAATTGAAAACGCACGAAACGCACCCAACTAGCTTGTTTACGAAAAATGACGACGCACGAACCGAACCCAGATCCTCTAAACTATGTTCACGAAATGCCATTGTTACATTTCTTTAATATCTGCATTACGTTGTAAATGTATGGCCACACAAAAAGTATGTGTGCCCATACATTTACAACGTAATGCATAAAATTACAAAATTTTGCCGGAAAAGCCCTGCTCACACTAAACCATGTTCGCGAAATGCCATAAATCACGTTTATCTGTAATTCAAAAATAAGAAGAACCTCTTAAGTTGGGCGTTTCGTAGAGGATACGAATTTTTTATTTTTAAAATGCTGCGTCAATTTAGTTGAATGAACGAGTTATAATCACATTAACATGTTATAAATGGTATTCATTAGATTCAATCATGCATATAACTTGTAATCAGAACTTGAGAGAGCTTTATAACTGAAGAGGACTTTTTTAATGGACCGGGCAGCGAATACAAGCAAACCTATCTCACCATATAACAGGACTAATCCACTTTGTAGGGACGAACAACATTTAGTCGCTTCAAAAACACCTGATGCTTTATTGTCTAACTTCAACATCAATCGCTATTGCTTTCAAAAGTACGTCTGATTGGCCAAAAGTGATGAGTCACGTCAATTCTAGCCAATCACGTTACTTTTAAAGCAATAGCGATAGACGATTTCATGACTATTTCCTTACATAATCGCACCTCTGCCCCCCTATTCTGTATCTTAGGTTGCCAACTGGACAGGGTGCCTATCATCAAAAACATAGATAAAAACTAAACTTTCAAATTGCCTTTTAGAGGGTATTGAATTATTTACGAACTGTGACGTCACTTCAAATGCGAACATATAGAATAAAGAATAAGAAGAATAAGAAACATTTATTGCCAAATACACACAAAAAAAAAATGAGTACAATAAAATATTAAAACATAAAAAGTTAAAAACACAAACAGTTCGTACACAGAATATAAACATTTAAACAAAACATTTATTTGGACAAATGGGAATAACTCAGCATTTGCTGACGTTGTCATACAGTGTGCAGCGCTGGTTTTCAGTTATCCCCAGCTCTTAGGGTAGTGTTCAGAGCAGAAAGTAATAAGGGTAAGTACACAATAAGAGAAGGGCTGTACATAAGTGTGTAAGGTTTATGTTGTGTCTGATGTGTAGTGTTATGTATGATGATGAAATAGTAAATTTATTTTAATATCCTTAAACAATCTAAATTCGATAGTATATCTATGTTTTTGATGATAGGCACCCAGTCCAGTTGGCAACTAGAGATACACAATAGGCCCGTTGGTCGGCCACGGCACAACTTTGGTAGGTTTTGCATAATAACAATTCAAAGTTTACAAATAAAATTCCCATACAAAATGTATGGAATTTTATTTTGCGTTTTCTTGGAGTTCTAACACCTTGATATTGGTTGACATGATAAAGACATTATGTTCCTTATCAGCAAGAGGATCGAATAGCTTGAAAAAAAATATTGGGAGAATTCCCATACAAAATCACTAATATATTTTTTCATCTTATTCGATTTTCTTGCTGATAAGGAACATAAGTCCGAGAAAACGAAAAATTAAATTCCCATTTATTTTGTATGGAATAAACTCTTAATTGCTATTATGCAAAACAGCAAAACGTAGCAAGCTGCGCCGCTGCCGACCAGATGGTTTTGAAGCTGCTGTAGGTTGGCTGTCCCCATAAAGTGGATTGGTGCTGTCATATTGTGAGATAGTCACCGCCCATTGCATAACGCTATGAAATAAAAAAAACGTTAATGTATTCATACCATAGTTACAGACATTAAAATACCATTACTTTTTGTCAAATATGAACGAAATAAAGTAACGTATCGGTTTCAATTTCCTTTTGATTTTTCATAACGATATAATTAACGAAAATAACCAATCTAACCGCTGTAAACCATTTTTTACCGGTACTAAATAACGTTATACATACAGGCCTGCTTACTATACTAATTCAAGACACACACACATTCTCTTCATACCTATTTTGGCAATTGCATTTTTTTACTTGCAACGTATAATAATAATAATAATAATAATAATATTCATTTATTTCAGATAAATTAATCCATATCTATAAATAAATTGCTAAAATACTAAAATTTAAAAAGAATACAAAAAAAGAAATACACAGAAACAATAATACAAAGTGTTGATGCTGACGCTATCTGCTCCATACTTGGTACGACGGAGTGTGTAGCGCCTGCCAATGTTTCATAAAGGGCCCGTCCGACCTGCTGGCGACACTGAGGAGACTGTTACCGCTGTCCCGCACCCTGCCCGCCATCGCAGTTGCTCGCCTGCGCATGGTGGTATAAAAGCAGTCAACGTGCACTGCGGCGAACATCCGTATAATGTACAGACCTACGTTTCAAAATCGTTGGATTTCAGTTCACTTCTTTATTTTGCGTGGACCAAGAAACTTTTTCTAATGCAATTTTGCTACAAGCGCCAAAGCCCATGACAAATACTCTTTATTATACACCAAAATGAATAAAATATTTGAAAGAACAAACTTATAAATGTAAGTAATAATTAGCAGTCTTATCACTTATAGAGATTTCTTTCAGACAACCTTTGGGTAGAAATAAACTGCTGGAAACATAACGCACAAAATTGACGATAATTTAAGCGAAAAGAATCGATAATTTTTACGAGATTTCTAGCGTATTTTGTGGCTTCCGTTTACGATAAAATAAAAGACATACTATTTTTAGGGTTCCGTACCTTATTATATTAGATTAGTAGATATTTGTGTCGGTGTAACACGACTTAACTTATTTGACACAACTAACTTTATTGTAAGCGCCCTGTCTTTTTCTTTATTTATCGAAAAGACAAGGACAGAACGCTTAAATTAAGTTTAGTCCTGTCAAATATGTTAAGTCGTGTTACGCCGAATCGACACCATTGAGTCATAAAACTACAGGTTTTATCGATAGTGTAATAGTTGCTGGACAAAAAAAAGTTTAGTTTTGTCTACTGGCTATTTTATTTCACTAGTATTTGCACAAAATAACCACTTACAGAGGGTTCACTACGCATAACTAGCGAAAATAGGCGTACGCCCACATAGACGCGTACGTTCGACGATCTCGGTCGAAGTTGGTCGAATGCCAATACGAAAATCTGCCGATATCATCATACGTACGCGTCTATGCATGTGTGCGTCTGTTTTCGCTCGTTGTATGTATGGAACCTTTAAGTGGGAGCTCCACAACTATTGGCTGGTTTTATTTTTGTTTCATAGGTGCCTTATAAAATGCAACTGTCTGGCTATATTGCCGTCAAGTCTCTTTTACCAAGAACAGCTTAACAGCTCCTTACCACAAAAAAACCTGATAGGTAAGAATTGAAACCGTACCAAAATCCGTCTAATATTTACCGAGTAGTTTTCAATACTTGCACCAAACGTGCACAAGCAGCTGTTCCACTGCGGTCACAACACCCGGTCCTGTTGGAGAGGTGCTCACACAATAATGAGAACTGATCTCTACCAAGACATGGTTAACAGCTCATTTATCTTGGTCCACAACCGAGATGACAGCATGCCTCGCGTCAGAAAAATGTAAAGCCCTGAAATATTTGGGCTCTATTTCTGGCGTTAATAACGCGGGAAGTCTTTTTGTGGCGTTATAAGATTGACATATTAATAGAACTATTTTTAAGGTGGTTAAGTAGAATTTTGGTGCAAAATGCACATTTTAATTTTGTTTTTCTTACTTTTAAATAAAAAGTATGCAGTAAATGCGTTGAATGGCAATAATTTATTGGTGTTGGCGCTTAAATGCTTGTATTTTTTTTTTCAGAGCATAATTGTGTAATTGAATGATATACAGTTTGATTGCATTGTATTACAACGATAAACACGCTTTTAAGTATGTTTATAATAAAATTTATACTTGCGATTGTCAGCACTTGGTGAAACTTGAAAAACATCTTGAATTAATAACACTAGTACTTATAGTTTCACTTTATTTATGTTAACTCCCAACCGGTTTCGGATTTTACTCCATTTTCAAGGGAAGATGTTAATTAAAATATTTCACTGACTCCAGGCACTAGCTCTGAGCAACTTAAGCAATGATAATCACATTATCTAAAATCCGAAACCGGTTGGGAGTTAACATAAATAAAGTGAAACTATAAGTACAAGTGTTATTAATTCAACATGTTTATAATACCCAGAAAAATATAAATAATAATAATTATAAAATTTATTCAGGAGACCTAACACAGTCGTATATTGCTGTTGGCTGTACAAAACATAGGACAATATGACACAACCTTGAGGTTAAACGTCAGTAGCTTAGCGCAAAGTGCATAACTAAGTTTTTTTTTTGTTTTTTTTATTTTGGTTTGTGGCATTTGACGCCAATAGTTCAGTATTAAGGTTTATAAAGCAAGAAATTGAAATTGTATACACAATTAGTCATGATCTTCTCAAAAACAACTTAAAATGCTGTTTTAACTTTGTTTGGACAAGATCATGAGTAATTGTGCATTAAATTTCAAACTCATGCTTTATAAACCTCACTAATATTGAACTATTGGCGTCAACTGACACATACCAAAATGTTCTTCAATTTTTAACTTCTAAACTTGATAACCGTTGGGGCCGTAAGGCATTGGAATGGAGACCACGTACAGCAAAGCGCAGCGTAGGCCGCCCTCGTGCCCGCCGGACTGACGATCTGAAGAACGTTGCGGGTGGCGGCTGGATGAGGATGACTGAGGACCGCCAAGAGTGGCGTAATATTGGGGAGGCCTATGTCCAGCAGTGGACGAATACGGGCTGATGGACTTCTAAACATGAAATACAAAGTTAAGATATACACTTTGTGCTAAGCAGCTGACGTTTAACCGGAAGACAAAATTGTGGTGTACTATTGGGCAAAAATACGCAGAAGCAACTCTCACTTGCCCTCAACATATAGTCACGACATTTATCCACGAGTGGATGTCAGAGGTGTTTCTTAAAAGAATGGAAGACCCTCTTTTCACCGACGATTTTACATCCCAACGTAGTTGTAGATGTAGTTGTAATATAATACGTGCACAAATACACTCTATTTAGGGCATCCGGGTTCACCTCACAGTGTTTTCCCTCACCGTTCAGCAAGTGTTAAGTATACAAATGCTATGCACACAAATTCTGGAAAACTCATTGGTGCATCGACAGAATTCGAACCGGTCTCTAGATTCAAAATCCGACGTACTATCGAAAAGTGGGTCCGCAGATCTTCTCCCGATGGCACTACTAAATGTGTGTACATTGTAGTGAGACCCTTTCCGTAAAAACAACATAAAAGCACAGTAGAGAAAATACTGTGATAAAAGCCAGTCAGCAAGCCAGCCAGCCAAAGCCAGTCGCATAATTATTGACATAACCCCTTGTTTACCCGGATGGAGTCAGCTATTTAATTCCCAGACATTTTGAGCTTCCGTATGGCATTCACTTTTATTTTAGTGCCACACATAAAAGGAGCCCTTGTCGTTACAGTGTTCCAGATATCTGTATTGAAAAAACCTGGTCAAGTGCAAGTTGAATTTTCACGCTGAGGGTTCGATACTATAATTTTATTTTATTCGGAAATCTTACAGCTAAGTAAATATGACTTAGCTGTAAGTTACTTAATTGGTTTATGCGGGTATTTACCAAGCCATTTATAAGTTTTCACATTTGGAATAATATAATGTTAATGTATTCTCTTTTTATTTCTTACTAGAGCATGCCCCACATCGTTGTTTGACAGAATACTCTCCTACCGGTCAAGCGTTTTTGGGATGAAAATATGCCCAAGCGTGGATGCAAATTGAGAAAGTAGCGCTCAAGGGATTAGCGGATGTCAACGATATACAAGGAATCTACAGTCCAAATTTCAAGTTCCCAATTACAGAATCAGGAAATACAAAAATTGTATAAATTTAAGGCATAGCAAATATTTAGTGTATCCATTTGCTACACGGTACAGTTTTATCGTGTAAAATAATAAATATATCAATTAAAGATTTTACACTTATGTATGCCTCCTTTTAACAGATAACTATATTTTTTCGATCGATAGACTCCTGAAATAAGTGTAACTGTTCTGAAACAGGGACATAGTGACACACGCGTCACACTTTAAGGGTTTTCATTTTTATGTATGCAACCCTAAAAAGAGCAGAGTTGTCTTTGTGAAGTGTTTCTAAGAACGGCGTCTACTTGAAATTATTTAGGGGTGCAAGACGTGCTTAAGCGAAAGAATGTTTTTTGTAAAGTTTATTTACGGACGCGAGCATAACAGGCTACCTATTGGCAGTTCTTATTTCGGTGTGGAAGCCGTAATAGTAGTTTATGCTACAAGGGCGCAATGGAATAAATTACGAGGACGATTTAAAACACGAGCGTAGCGAGTGTTTTAAACGTAACCGAGTAATTTATTGCTCTTACGCCCGTGTATCATACTACGTTTTTAAATGCATAGTGTGAGGAAATAAAACAAATATAATTTTGTTAACTTTAAATTGTAATTGGCTCAAAAGGACTGTATCCAGAGCCGTTAAACAGTGGAAAAAAAGTATAACATCTATGGTACACAGGAAAGGCTGCAGGTTAGCCAACCATTGCAAACAAATTGAAAAAAATAATAATAATAAAGCCCTAGGGCAAAATAATCGACTTTCTGTTCGGGTTTGATGCAAAAAAGTGGGCCTTTACGAGCACATGCATTGAAAAATCATTTACTTGCTGGCGACTGTACAAATTTGGATTCCTTGAGTACGAATCTCTATGGAAGCAGCCATTATAACCGCCTGCAGCTGTATCCAGGCCTCTTCTTTCTGACGACAACTTTACAGCTTAAATGGGGCATTTAAAGTCATATTGAGCACCTCATTTTGCATCAATCGGAACTGGACTCTATGACGTTGGCTTTAAGTTTAAAATAGCGCGCTCTGATCTGTGGCTGAAACGAACAACAAGAAACACGCGCTCACGAGAAACTGAGTTTTCTAGAGGAAATTATTAAAATATTCTTAGACTCACCCACGGTGTCATTTGTTCAATTATTTTTAATACAATTTCAGGGTTGTATGATTTAAGGATGGCTCTTTAACACTTGAAAACTTAAAATGTAATTGGGGGTAACTTCGTATTTTTTGCCTGTCAAGTGAAGTTTAAAGTTCAAATGCACAACTGAAAAATAAACTGAAATTTAACCAGTCGCGTCCGCTGCTTTCGTAATGTGTCAGTTAATAGGTTAAAAATATATATATAGCCAATATTATATTATTTATACCCATTTTATGAATTATAATAGAACTTTACCTATGATTGCTGAAATTTTCTTACAGATTCATGAGTTCATAATTTGTGTAATTCAATAGCTATTTCAATGATTTTGTTTTTTGCTTGAAAGTTGATTTCAAGGTTTTATATCCACGTATCAAATTTTGTTTTTATTTTCAGTAGGATTATAAAAATTAAATCTTAAAAACAGTTCGTCCTAAATGCCATCCATTTCCATGACAAAATTCGTAATATTTTATACAACCATAAATTTTCAAAAATTAAATTCTTGTTGCTGTTAGCTTAATGTTGTCTCATTCATGCACTAAAGAAATTACATTATTTTGATTTTTCATTCGTAAAAAAATTGCAAAAATGTTAGTTTCGAAAATTCAGTTTAATTCAAATTCTCTATATAAAACGGCAATTTCTAATGTAAACTAATATCTGTTTAGAGATAAGCTCGCCAATCTGCATCTCTTTTCACTGTAATTTTGTTTGTGTTTATATTTCCGTGTGTGTACAATAAAGAATAAAGAAAGAAGAACAAAGTAGTATTCCATCCATCCATCAGCCCGTATTCGTCCACTGCTGGACATAGGCCTCCCCCATATTACGCCACTCTAAGCGGTCCTCAGTCATCCGCATCCAGCCGCCACCCGCAACGTACTTCAGATCGTCAGTCCAGCGGGCACGAGGGCGGCCTACGCTACGCTTTGCTGTAGTGGTCTCCATTCCAATGCCTTACGGCCCCAACGGTCATCACGTCGGCGTAATTACATAATTTGGATTTGTCATTCCTAAAAAAATGCAAAAATGTTAGTACTGAAAATTGAGTTTCCTCCAAATTGTCTACAAAAAACGGAAATTTCATATGTAAATACCTAATTTCTTAAGAGATATATTTCTTGCTTTGAATAACAATACATATTCGTATGTAAGTAAACGTTTCCTGGCATACCAAACCAAAGGCAAGATAAAAAAGGGCACCACGATACGTGCCGTTCAGCAAACTCATCCCTATCCATCTTCACGAACACAACACAAAAAGGATACACCAAAACATAATAAAACTGATATCCTTACCATCAAACAGTGTCATTAACTTTGTTTTCTTCGATCTCGTTTTATTGGTATCTCGAAAATAAATCACGGAACACTAGCACGGGACGCCCGCGCCGTTGACCATGTATGCTGGCTGTCGTAAAAACTGTTTTGAAAGGATTCCTACTATGTCAAACATTCCTTGAGAACATTAATGTCGAGACGTCCCTCGTGTCGGTTGGTGGCTTTTTTCTTTTGTAGATCGTAAATTCATCTCTTTGAGTGATTTCTTTGAATATAAATATCTTTAGGTCCTCCCCACGCTTGAGTTCAAAAGGGAAGTAATGTTACCAAAACACCGTTTGTGTGTATTCAGCTTACAAGAGATGTGGTCTTTGATATTATTTTATTGATATGACAAAGATAATAAGTTAGCATTCGTGGAAAAGCTTTTGTAAAATGATATAGCAGTAAATCTCAGGAACATTTCTTGTTTTAAAACGAAACATTTTACGAGTATAATAATAAAAACAATTTCTGAAGAAATAAGGATAGTATTTTCGTTCACAGACATAATAATCTTTGGTAAGTTTTTAGTATGCAGTCCTGGAAAAAACCCTACAAAATAATTAGCTTCCAAGATTTTTTTTTCTCTTTTGAGTAAAAAACATCGATAGTTATTCTGGAATAACAAAACAACATAAATATTAATGAAAAAATTGCTTGGTAAAATGTTGAACAAAGACTTCTTTGCTTAGCTACCACTCCACATTTCCATATTAAAAATTCCTTGAAATACTGAACCTATTTTGGCGTTGAGCTTTTGTCAACTTTAAAAATTAATTTGCGGTATGATATTATGGTAAGAAGTCGTCCAGTTTTTTAATATTGTTAAGGAGGTGATATCCTCTATTGTTATTGTTACCGTCAGCTTTCGTTTGCAATAGTGAAATACAATAATTCAAATAGACTCTAAAATATGTTAAAGAAAGATATACATATTTCTAGCCCTCTTTTGTTTGGTATCAGAATGTTGCATCATGCATTGAATGTTTATCCTTCATTAAATGTTTATCATTCATTGAATGTTTATCATTCATTGAATGTTCATCATTCATTGAATGTTCATCATTCATTGAATGTTCATCATTCATTGAATGTTCATCATTCATTGAATGTTCATCATTCATTGAATGTTCATCATTCATCTCCTAGTTGGCTTGAAATATATCTTGCTTAAATCTAGAAACATATATTATTACTTATTTTTATATTATATACATAATATATAGAGATTTGTGGGTATAACTCTTTTATTTTATCACAAATGTTATATATTATTTAATAATTTTAAAACAGATTACGAATATAAATAAAAAAGTATTAGCTAATATCGATATACTGTTTTAAAATAATTAAAAGCAAAAAAGGCTTTAAAATAACTTTAATTTATTATAATTGAATGATTTTTCACAAATTTATTTATGCAGTGTAGATACAATCGAGGAAAAATCCACGGACCCACTTTTCTTCTGTACTGTATCGGTGATAGGAACAAAAAGTGGGTTTTTGTACGATAAAAATCGTAATAAAATAAACTATACAAATTTTAAACGGAAAAATATAAGAAACAAAATTTGATTTTGGGCTTACTTATATTGAACAAAATAATACAACCACCCAAAAATGTGTTGCGAAGCAGATCTGCAACACTCGTTTGTCGTTCTATGAAATATTTATTTTATTTAATAAAATCAAAAAATATATATTAGAGTTTGGAGATGTGTGGCAACAGATTTTAATAGTTTTTTGTTCAGAATACATGATTATTTTCCTTTTTTTTCGTATTTTGGCGAGAAATCTGCTGAAGAGAGCTTTTGGAAAAATATGGTACAAAATTTCTGCTTGCATATTTCAATATTATTTTATACTAAACTGAATAAGAGTTCAGCTTTATATAAAATATGGTACAAAATTTCTGCTTGCATATTTCAATATTATTTTATACTAAACTGAATAAGAGTTCAGCTTTATAAATTTATGAAAAAATAAATAAGTTCTGGTTTAAAGCAAATACTTTTTATAATTTTCGGTTATTATACGTAAAAGACCCTTTAAAATAAAAAAATATTTGTTTTGTTATTATTCCCAAACTTTTTGATTATTTCTCTCTCAACATTTGCGTTTCCATACAAAAAGAAAAAAATTACGCATTTTAAGGGTTAAGTTACCCATACAACCAAACTCGGCCGCGGCGGCTGAAATTTCGGTAACATAGAAATTTGCACTTGGAATATGGTCGTAGAGTCGCAATAGTTAATACTCTTTGCGGCTGTGTGAAGTTTTAGCCGCAAAATGTAGAAGTATAGTCTTAACTATGCATCTAAAATTGTGTGAGACAAATTTTGGATGCGATGTTCCGTAAATATTATCACATTGTTTCTACATCGTATTAACAAGAACAAAACTATCAGAAAGTGTTCACACTATAACTACATGTTGACTGTTAATGTTACTGAACGCTGTTTAATAGTTCTTTAAAAATGTGTAAACTAGTTCACATTATGCTTCTACATTGCTACTACATCGTAATAACAAGAACAAAACTATCCGAAAGTGTTCACAGTATAACAACATGGTTACTGTTAATATTACTAAACGGTGTTTAATAGTTCTTTAAAAATGTGTAAACTAGTTTACACTATGCTTCTACATTGATACTACATCGTAATAACAAGAACAAAACTATCCGAAAGTGTTCACAGCATAACAACATGGTTACTGTTAATATTACTAAACGGTGTTTAATAGTTCTTTAAAAATGTGTAAACCAGTTTACACTATGCTTCTACATTGATACTACATCGTAATAACAAGAACAAAATTATCCGAAAGTGTTTACAGTATAACAACATGGTTACTGTTAGTATTACTAAACGATGTTTAATAGTTCCTTAAAAATGTGTAAACTAGTTCACACTATGCTTCTACATTGCTACTACATCGTAATAACAAGAACAAAACTATCCGAAAGTGTTCACAGCATAACAACATGGTTACTGTTAATATTACTAAACGGTGTTTAATAGTTCTTTAAAAATGTGTAAACTAGTTCACATTATGCTTCTACATTGCTACTACATTATCCGAAAGTGCTCACAGTATAACTACATTGTTCCTGTTAATACTACTAAGCTGTGTTTAAATAGTTCTTTAAAAATGTGGAAACTAGGTTTTGTTACCGAAACTGAGTCGTAACCGTTAGGTGATCAAAGAATATTCGATTTCTTTTACAAAAAAGTAAGTTCTTGCCAACCTTTTGTTCTGAACTCATTTGAAATCTTTGATTGAATTACGTTTGGATTTTCCATGAGAAAACTTTGTGAGCATTCAACGACTTATTATTATTACCGATTTACCTATATTATAAACAGAACAGTAGTTTCAAAATGAATTTTTCCTTCCTACCACATGATTGTCACTTTATGTATCAAAACTAAATCAAAATTGGAAAAAAATAAAAAATCCCTTTTAATTTGTGTAAGTAGGAGTATTTTTAACCGACATCAAAAAAGCAGGAGGTTCTCAATTCGACTGTATTTTTTTTTTGGGCTTTGTTACTCTATAACTCCGTCATTTCTGAACCGATTTGAATAATTCTTTTTTCGTTTGGAAGAATGTACTTTCAGGTAGGTCCCATTTTAGGTTTGGTCATGATCTGATGAAGGTCTTCGGAGATAGGCAGTAGAACTCCTCAGAAAATGACAGCATACCTCTCAAAATTGAGATAATTGCTTTGTACTTGGGTGCTGATTACAAGCTATTACTTGAAAATCGACATTCTTCCACCTGACCTTCGATCCTGGCTTCATCACTATATTCAACATAGAACTCTTCAACGGATCAGAGCACATAACTCGAGATTGCGGCAATCACTGCGTTAGGGTGCTGATTCAAGAGTATTACTTGGAGATTATCAGAATACCCACCTGACCTTCGATCCTGGCTTCATCACCATAGAACTCCACAACGGATGATAGCACATAACTTTGAATTGCGGCAACCAGTTTGTTTTAGGGTGCTCATTGCAGGGCATTGCTGAAAATTGCCAGTGTACCCACCTGACCTTCGATCTTGGCTTCATCACCGTAGAACTCTTCAACGGATGACAGCACATAACTCGAGATTGTGGTAATCATGTTGTGTTAGGGTGCTGATAGCAGGAAGCTACTCAAACATGGCTATTTATACTCACTTGAACTTCGTTTCATATTAACACTACGTTTGCAAGAACTACCCATACCTCACAATTTAACCCAGCAACACTAAAAAATGTGAAATAAAATAAACTTTTAACAAAAAAAAAAACGTAACCGACTTTAATAGTAACAGTAGTCATTCACTAAAAAGTTAATAATAATTCTGTAAAGACCGATGGTACCGAAGCAACACTTTTGCCGACTTCTTTCTTCCTGAAACATTATGTTATCTAAAAGACGGCGTATTTCCTACAATATAGCAACATAAAAACCAATACAAGAACGCAGACTACTAGATAAAATAACGTTTCAGGAAGAAAGAAGTCGGCAAAAGGGTTTGCTTCGGTACCATCGGTCTTTATAGAATTATTAACTTTTTAGTGAATGACTGCTGTTACTATTGAAGTCTGTTACTATTTTTTTGTTAAAAGTTAATTTTTAGTACACCTGCTCAAAATATGCTAGATTTTGTGCCTGTATCACATGCGCAGTGTTTTATTTTTCAATCACTAGCACCATCTAGAGGATAAAATTAGCATCGTTTAAGTAAGCACTCTGTGGACTTGTTTTGCATATCGTTTTGTTGGTATTTCTGGAAGTAACCGGATTAATTTAAAACTGGTTATGACTGAAAGAACAAACTGAATCAACGTCCACGTCTAAACCGTCTTATAATTGTTGTAGAGTATAAATTAAATATATCGTAGAATTTATGATTATTACATCATTTTCGCAGATGTATTAAAAAACGTCGTTTGATACACGTGCGAGTGTAGATATTTCTTTTCCTGCTTTTTGCCTCGACTTGAAATATCGACCATCTCGCACTAGCATCAAAATATATTATTACCTGTTTAGATTGATTTAAAAAAGTGGAAAATAAAGGACTAATTCTTTCAAATACAGTTTTATTTTGAAACAAAATACAATTTACCGAAAACTTGTCACTGTTAAATCACCGTAAAATCAATCCCGTTTGTGACCCTTAATTATGGGAAACTAATTTTCTTTTACGTTTCTAAAAACACTTTTGAAATAATTATACTAATATTTTCTTCATGCATCAAGTTTTTTAAGTGAGCAGGTTTTGTTTGCGAAACAATCAATTTTGTGAATCGTATCTCGAACACTTGAAAAAAATTACGAAAGGTTTTGTGGCCTCTAATTGTGGGGAACTGCTCCTGTGTGTAGCTTTGGCTGAACTTCGTGGCTGATGTGGATCTGAAAACATATCAAGAAAATATTTTAATTACTTGAGCCCCAAAAATCAAAAGCCCCAAATCCCAAACTCACTTGCACGTGGAGCACCCTGATAGCTAGGGCTTATAATAATGAACTGGTTCAAATATTCGAATATAAAATTACCGTGTAAAAAAAAACGGGCCGTTAGCGTGCAAAATTATAAAAGCACCCTATTACGTGACCTCCGGCAGCTGTCCCAAATGCCGGCTCCGGCACCCGCCCCAAGTGCTGGATCCGGCAGCCGGAGCACTTCCAACTTACGTATATTGTAATTTTTAAAGGGCCCATACTATTAATGAATGTATTATAATGTAACAAGAGCTTTTTTTTTCAAAAATACAAACAACAAAGAAGATAAAAGTTAATGGTCTTCTTGATGCAATCAATCAAGTAGTGTAATCAACTTACTATCAACATACAGTAATAAAATTAACCACATATGTAAATACTCGGGCAAATAAAATGTTTGGAGCCACTGACATCGGATTAGCACGGCAGCCATACAAGAATTTGTTACTGAAATACACTTTGGTGTGCACTATGTTACTAAGGCATGCAACTCCCTTATGAAATCAGAATAAACCAAATTTACAGCTATATACTTTATAATATAATGAAATTAGATCTAAACACATCACACTGAACGATTTGCAAGCAACATACATGTTTATTGCATGTTTTTATTTATGCAAAATAATACAAAATAACTAAAGATTTGGCTTACCTCTCATTATTTCACGGGCGCTCCTGTTTTTTGGGATTTTCTTTCCAAATTAGGCGATGAACTAGCTTGCGCACTTTGTCAAACGCATAAATAACTTAAAAACAGGCATAGGTAGGTATATACATAACAATGAAAATAATAAATGGCTGCGGTAAAGTTGACATGACAGTTAGTAAATGAAACATTGGCACACAATTCGATTTTTCGTTTCTCGTTGTCATTCAATCATGCGTGCATAATTTTGTAACAATCTGGTAAAAAGTTTCTACAACTTTACAACATATTCACCAAAATTTCGTAACAACCTGGTAACCAAGCTTCTACAACTTTACAACATGTTGTCTATACCACAACCAAATGTTTGTTTCGGAACTTCCCCACTTGTTGACGTAACGACGAAACTAAGCGGTCACAGCGGCGAAATTTGTTACTTGGGTTGTAACACAGAAATGTAGCAGTTACGACGTTGCGACCAAAATGGTTGTATGGGTAATTATTTAATGTGAACAATAAAGTATAGGTATATAATTTACGATTAAGATATAAATTATACTAATCTTGCTAAGAAATATCTCAGTAAAGTTTTTTTTCTAAGTCAGAACTAAACAAACAAAATGAAACCGTTAAATATTATTAGAGTGCATTACAAACTAGAAAATGTCAATCAAAAACAAATCCAAAGACAAGAATTTGAGAAAATTCCCCGGGCCAGGATTCGAACCTGCGACCTCTTGTTATCAAGACAAACGCGCTACCAATTGCGCCACCGAGGTTCCGGCGAATTCTTCCATCATACTTGTCCACTGTTATTTTTGCATCTGCTTGATATACTAGCTTGTACTGCACATACAGAACGCTCACGAGGGCGTTATGTGATTTCACGCCTTGTTCTTAAGAAACAGATGGTGCTGTTGTCGCTACAAATATTGTTGCTTCAGACAATTAAGAAATTCACAGTTATCATTAAACGTAAATTTTTTGAAAAGGAGAAACACTAAGCTAAAACCTGCACAAAAGAAGCGATAAAAAAAAGCAACGGTCAAAGAGATTTCAATCAAAGAGATTTCAATTTGATTAGATTCTAAGATTGGATATTTAGAATGGATCATCAATGAGCAACAAGGCATAAAAATCTATATCGCTCTTGAGGTACAGACGTAAGCATGCGAATGGCAGCTGGAAACAGGGAAGCATTGAAATGCATGCAAAGCAGCCATGTGAAGCATGAAACACCTACGTCGTATATAGTGTGTTTAAAGCAATCTCAACTCAATGTTTGGGAAGCTAGAATTCTAAATACAATGACATTCCTCGTCTAAGCAGCGATGCGTGACGAAACACTAAATCCATCTCAAGCACTGACTGCTATTCGGCAAATATACCCAAGCTCGTTTGTCTTCTTTTATTCAACCGGTTGTCTTGTCGGTAAATAATAAAATAAGATATGACTTCTTTGGAATTTAAATTTCATTCGCAACCTAGTTTTCTTGTACCTTATTTTATGCTGAAACTCTGATCTATTTTTCCTAGAACACGTTCATGGTTTAAAACGTGAGTGACTAGCTTTTGTCCGCGACTTCTTCCGCGTGGGTTTCGGATATAAGTTCAAATCAGATTTTCCCATAGAACTTTGACGTCCTGTCAGCCAAAATGATTTTTCTAATAAAAGTACATGTTAAGAGATGATTTTCGAAAAATCCTTTCTTTGTCAAGAGTTTAACGCCAAGTTTCAAATTAATACACAAGGAATACGATTTTAATTACCCAATTTTGCACCCCGTTTCACTCTATTAGAAGATGATTTTTGAAAAATGCTGTTTTACGTGTTTTATTATTTTATTATGAAAAGTGTTTCTACTATATTTTTTGTCATTGACACACGCAAGGAATACGACCTTCGGTACAAACTTTTTCACCCCATTTCACCACCATAGGGGTCAATTTTTAAAAATGATTTCTTAGTTCACTCAGGTACTCTCTAAGGAAGCTTGTATGTTTTATTGGCACTCCATTTCAATCTATCAAGGGATGATTTAAAAAAAAATGAATTACATATTTGTTATTGACAGTTTATACGAAGTTTCATGTTTGTGTAACAAGGGAATACGATTTTGTTACAAACGTTTTCACCCAACTTCAAGCCTTTCTTGGTGCACCCCTGCTCTCTCTAAGGAGGTATGTTTCAAGTTTCTTCCTATAGAAATCCTCAGTGGTTTAGGCAGTGTTCTGTGTCAGTCAGTCACGAAACTGTTCTATAAAAGAACGGTTTCCCAGCCGGATTGTGAAAAACCCGCCTTTTTCTGATAAATTGAAACAGAACACTTAAATTCAAAATTCACTCAATAGTTATTCAACAAAACCTTATCACCTATTTATTATGTATGCTGCTATCGCAAAGTTTCCATTGGTCTATAAATCTATATTTTAAAAATTTTGAATTAAAAAAAATTTTAAATTCCAATTTACAGAAACCAATGTAAACTTTGCGATAGCAGCATACATAATATATAGGTGATAAGGTTTTGTTGAATAACTATTTAGTGAATTTTGAATTGAAGTGTTCTGTTGCAATTAATTAGAAAAAGGCGTCAATTTGACAATCCGACTGCGAAACTGCTCTTAATGCAGCCCGCTTAGGAGTACCATGATTAGTACTTCATCATCAGACTCTGGTTGTCGAAAAAAAAAGTTTTCAAAAAGACGAATTGAAAGAGTCCAAACATAACTCTACTGATATCCATCAAACATGCTCTCATGCCTTTATACATGCATGAGAATATTACGAGTAAGTTGACATATACTTCACAAAAATTCCTTCAGCCGTTTCCTATCTCGAGGAGCCAAAATTTGGTGCCTGAAAATGATTTTTTGTTTTTAGAAGGAGAGTTTTTGAAATGTTATAATAAAGTACATTTTTACAATCCGCCACAATGCCCCTTCATTTGATAAACCACACGATAGGTTTGAAAAACAAACATACAAAGAAATGACGACGTTTTAAAATACAATTATGTAGCTTACAAATTGAATGTCTTAAATGCCATAACACATAGTCGCAGCTTCCCTTCAAAAAAATTCTACAGTAAGTTAGTATGTTATGCGCCTTAACTACATGTTATCCGATTTAACTACATATTCATCGTCACACTAATTCGAGTCTAAGAAGTTTCTTTTATAGGTTTAAAACATCAACATAATTTTCCCTCAAGCAACAACCCAATTCTACGCCTTAATACCATAGGGAAACCATAGTATATTATTCATAAAAATCTTAAAGGGAACTTGTTTATTAACATCACGAGCGTACGTAGGAGGTTACTTAGTGATATAAGAGTAAATATGTTTAGTGTCCGTCGGCCATTTTAGTTATTCTTTTTGTCTCTGGCTGAAAGGAGAAATTAAATTAGGCCCTTCGTGACTTGCCTGAAGACGTGGAAAGTTACAGAACGGCTATTCTGGCATTATTTTTCACTCGCAATATCAATCATTCTACTTTTTTAACAGAACAGCGCATGCTTCTGGTCATTATGTATCCCAGTGTTTTGTTTTGTCCGATAATTTTGCGATTTGAATTTCCTACACCTTGAGCCCCTAGCTAAGCTTCATTCATATACTAATCTACGAATTTATACTCCATTCCACGAGTCGAATTCCCAAAGAAAATCGCCCATGTGCGCCCACTGGTTAATGAGCGTGACCTTCATTAGCCAATGTGTTTCTTAAGGTTGACTTACATATCGAATTTTTTCAGTACGTTCATAGCTCTCGCGGTGATCGGACGTGCGTGTTAGTGAAAAAATATTAAAGATGTCTGATATTGTAAACTCAGTAGTGAGAAAATGAAAGAAACGCCCTTTTTCGTCGACAGAAAAAATCGGATCGAAATATGGTAGAATCTTTCATAAATTAATGTCGGTTGACTTTGAAGTTCAGATTTACTTTTCTTTCTGCGTTTCTATACTGCAATGATATAATGTTAATTTATATCTCCTTGCGATAGGTAAATCGCAAAGTGTTCAAACATAGAAATTTATTTCAGTCATGGTTTTTATTTGAATTTGCTCTCTATAGGTTTTTCATTAAGAAGTCAGTACATATCCACAGGAAACCTCTTTTAAAATCACCCGAAATCTGCCTAAGCAATTTTTCCACAACTGCCAGAATAGCCGTCCTAGGCTTTGGATTTTCTAAAAAGGTAGTCAACCTTGTGAACAACAGAAGTAATATTATTATCTAGACTTCATTATGAGATAAAATATTTGTTCTAAAAAGAAGTGATCAAAGAGAACAGAGTACTCATATTAGATATAATTATAAGTTTATCACTGTTATAGGAAGAGGAGCGCGGCGCGGCGCGGTGGCGGGGCGTCGCGGGGTGGCGTTTAGGGCGCTTTTGAAATGAGAGTTACCAATCTATGTATACTGTGTATCTGTGTCTTTCTCTTCCTAAAACGCTTTTGACTTTTAACCATCTAGGTACATACTCAGCGAGAATTTTGGTATAACCCGGAGCGTTAAAGAAAGGAATCTTCAATGGCGGCAAGTACTTGTAGTTTTATTGTACAATGATACAGTCAGCATGAAAAGTTGTTTCTTTAGTACTTTTTTTCGAATAATATTGTAACAGACAAACAGACAGACGGCTGAGGCCTAGTAATAGGGTCCCATTTGGTACTCTTTGGGTAATGAAAGTTTCATTATGAAACCTTAAAAAAAAATGTTTGTTTAGTTTTGTTAGTGTGCATTTTTATTTAAAATTATTTAATTGTACGACGTCACTAAAAGTCTATAAAGTCTATTGAAACAAGTAACAATGTGTTAGGAAACTAAACGCGTGGAGTAAGCTTGAGCGGCAAATTAAGACTATTTTTTTTGCATGCGGTACAAAGGTGTGCGAGTGAGAGGGGATGATGATGGGTGCCATTTAAGATTCCTTTCTTTATATCTCCGGGTTATACCATCTTGCAATCGTATACGGTCTGGGTTTGGTTCGTGCGTCGTAATTTTTCGTAAACAAGCTAGTTGGGTGCGGTTCGTGCGTTTTCAATTATGTAGAAAAATCCCTTCACCGTTGAGTGCGGTTTGGGCGTCCAGTTATTATTACTGATTTCACTGGTCCCTTTTCGTGCGCTTTTGTATAAACAATGCCGTAGGATAATTACTGGATAATAACTGGACGCCTGAACCGCACTCAACGGTGAAGGCTTTTTTTCTACATAAATGAAAACGCACGAAACGCACCCAACTAGCTTGTTTACGAAAAATTACGACGCACGAACCGAACTCAGATCTTGTATACATTTGGCTAATAAAATGTAACTGTACTTTTTAATCCTCCCACTCGACTTCCTACTCTACCCGTGTAAACTGTAAACCGTCCTACATACACAGCTACAGTTTTTTATATCATCTTGCCATCGTCGGCATCGTTTACATTAGGCTATTAATAGAATTGTACTTTTTAACTCTCCAACTCGACTTCCTACTCTACCCGTGTAAACTAGGCATTATCTTGACTTATTTGGCTAATGACCTAACTTAAAAATTATTTTTGTCTCATTTACTCGCCTACCAAATTTTATAACGTTCCGATAAACGACACTCGAGTCACAAAATAGTTACTCTACCAGAAGGCCGACTCCATACAACGAGAGAAAACAACGCACACATGCATAGACGCGTACGTATGATGATTTCGGCAGAATTTCGTATAGGCAGTCGAGCGACGACGTAAGTGGTTATTTTGTGCTCAAGTTATCGTCGAACAAACATTCATACATACGTAGAAAATAGGTGGTAGAGCTGATGCCGGGCTCGACTCCATAGTACCACCATCTTACTTGGAGACCCCCTCGAAGTAATTCGGGGGAGAGTAAGAGGACAGATCACAGGCAAACAACCAGGAAGCCCGCCATGCCTGGGACCGATAGATGGCGGTAGGTATATCCATCCCTAATAGCCGGGCCTTATATGGAACAGACTGGTGACGGGCAGCGGCGTCACTGGTGCGAGGGTTCCGGCACCGCACTTACCAACCCGCCTGCCCAGCGTGTGTGAGTATGGGCAATTCTTCCAAAATAACCGCCGGGAGTGGCGAAGTCCTGGAAAGGCGTCCAGCAGTGGACGAACTAGGCTGATGGATGATACATAGAAACGCCGGATTGTTCAAGTAGGCTCTGAGAACTTCGTTCGCTTCGCCCATTCGTTCAATAAAACAAAACTTTGATCATAAATATATATATTTGAGTGACTATGATTTCTTCAAACTGCGTAATAGTTAATGACCCCATAAAACGTACCGAACAGTGTCACACTACAATTAAACCTTGAGCTCCAATTTGTGTATAAAAAAAAGTCACTTTAAACCTTCCATTTAAGTTTTTGGTGTAAATATATTTTTTTGTTCATTCCATTACAGCATTTTATACGCAAGAATCAGTGCCAAATTGTTTTTTAATTCTTTAAATTTCGACCAACATTCCAGCTTTGTTTGTTGCTGATCGAAATACCGCGAAATAAATACGAGGAAAACCCGAGCTCACGACAACGTGGGCGTAAAAAGGTTTGGTGTATTTTAAAAACTGAAAGTTCTGCTCATCCAATTTTGAACGTTACAACATTTGTAATACGCTCGAAAAGTAGTTCAGCAAAATTTTTCCCTATTGTACTAAAGAGGATGGTAGAGTAGTGAAAACTCATTTTGCATGAAGAAAAAAACGGATCAAGTGAGAGTAGAAATCATGCGCTGATATTTAAAAATACACGTATCTATTTTATAAATGTATTCAATGACTGGTGTCTCATAATTGAAGTTTTAAAAGCATATACGTACATGTACAAATACATTTTATATTTTTTAGGGTTCCGTATCTTAAAATTGAAAAAACGGAACTATCTAGATATCTAATCTAGTAACATTTCGACATAAAAAAAAATATTAAGCCACAAAATTGTATGTCCCCCCTTATCTCCAAGACTGGTGGACCAAAAAATATGAACAAAATCATGGTAAGTATAAATAGTATGTGCTTACGTGAAGATTACAGGAAAAATATGGCGGTTGAGAAATTCAGTAAAACAAAATGACAAAATTCCAAAACTGTCGCATTGCGGGACCCTAGGTACGCGAGTCTGACTCGCACTTGACCGTTTTTATGGTACTGTACCCAAAGGGGAACCAACGGGACCCTATTACTAAGACTCCGCTGTCCGTCTGTCTGTCCGTCTGCCTGTCCATCTGTCACCAGGCTGTATCACGGTTCATGAACCGTGATAGTTAGACAGCCGCCCATAGCTGAGGCTATAACAACAATTACTAAAAAACAGAATAAAATAAATATTTGAGGGGGCTCTCATACAACAGACATGTTATTTTGCCGTTTTTATAGATATGGTAGTCCGACTCGCATTTGGCCGGGTTTTATATTACTTATTTTCAATGTACGGACACACCTGGGTTCTACTATTTTGAAATAGTATATAGGGACCACGGGTAAAAAAAATACCCGTGGTCCCTTTCAGGGACTACGGGAGGGACCACGGGTAACAATATTGATACCTTACTATCCATCAACGCCTAGACCAAACCAGACCATGAAATTTGAACTGTAGGTTTCTTGTACGACGTAGACATCTACTAAGAAGGGATTTTAGGATATTCCCAAGGGATCGGGTTAAAAAGGAGTCACGCGAGCAACACCGCAAATATATTGCTATTAAAAATATGTCTTTCATCTACTCCCATACCCCTTGAACTGATGGGTGTCCTTATTATGACCGCCCGCGTTCCGAGTCGATTTATTGTTCCGATGTTGCTCTGTGGTTTATTTTGAGTGGTAAAACGAAAGTACTATCAGATTGTAGATAATTTATCTAGGAATACAACGGTATGCCATATGTGTGGTATTTCCCACCAGGAAAGCCATAAAAACCATTATACTAAACCACTAGACGCGCGGCGCGCGGGGCGCGCGGAGCGCATCAGACGCGGATAGGTAGCCTACGCTGAGAGCATCAGGTGAAGGGATATTGCAATAATTCAATTGCAACAACAAGTAAGCCTGATTTTTTTGTGCTGTATTTTCCTATTTCTGTAGGAAATATCAGTTCCAACTTGATATCTCATACGGGGCCCGAGCAAAAGGACAGACGGACTACAAAGTGATCCTAAAAGGGTTCGGTTTTTTCATTTCGAGATATGGGACCCTGAAAACCTTCAAAATTCTGTATACGACCGTGAATTTTGAATAGCTACCTAAAATATCCAGGTTTTAATCTAGTCCAATGAACTTTACAAGTATATTACAGAGTATATGCAAACATACTTTATGCTACCTTCATTGCTTAGCTTGTATAACTATAACTTAGTCAGGTCCACAACTTAGACTAGATTTTCTAGAACAAGCCCATGTGACTTGGCCCATTCTCCTCGTGTAAACTTAGCGCTCTAAAGCCACGACTTGCCAAGTTAAGGCCAAGTCATATTATGGTTTCAAACATTTACTTAGTCTTAACCTTTGTTTGTTCATATCTATAGTGCTGGTCCAAGTCTAGCAAACTTAAGGAAGATGAAAGAAAAATAGCACATGTCATATGCCCCGATCAGTGCTTTGTTTGTATGTACTTACATACCCAGTTTTAATGCAGATTACCTACAATGTGTCTTAACAAACTTTTTATATAAATCCTCACTAAAGTTTTAAACTCTAATGTTCTGTTGGATATATGTTATGTATAAACTTTTATGACTAGAGATCTGTTGAACCGACGTTGATAAAGTTATTATTTATATACCATACACCATATTATATTATATACCATACACCGTATATATTATATACCATATAGTTATAATTATATACCTATATAAAGTAGTTTAACATTGAATGACAGAGTGAAAAATATCGACATACGGGATCGTTGCGGCCTGAAAGAAGATGTAGTGACTAGAATAGAAAAAGGAATGATTCAGTGGTTTGGACATGTAGAGAGAATTAATGAAAGTAGAGTGACAAAAGAAATGTATGGTGCGCAAGTGGAAGGTACAGATCGATCAGGCCGCCCTAGAAAGACGTATGCTGACCAAATTGGCGATACTGAAAAAGGGCCATGTCAAAAGTACCCGGAATAGAAGAGCTTGTATGACTAGATCGATGGATGTGGAAGATGCGAAAGAGGTGTGTCGGGATCGCAGCAGATGGAAATATGTAGTCTCTGCCTACCCATCTGGGAGACAGGCGTGAGTATATGTATGTTTGTATGTGTGTATTTATATACCATAATAATGAAAACTATGATCTATGATGTCGTATTATCTCTGAAAAAAAATTTAAATAATTATCTTTTAGGAATCACGATACGGAAATTGTAAAATAAGTTTGAGGACATTCGCTTTTTTCAACCTGTGCCAACTTGACTCCGTGAAGAATTTTGCATTCTCTTAATAGTATGGCAAAATTCGCGTATTTTTAATATTGACGTAAAAATTAAAATTCATAAAATAAATAAAAAGAAAAATATTGTTTTTTTCTTTGGGCATTAACGTTCCCACTTAAATTATCGTTCCGCACAGATTGTTTTAGAAAAATACGAAACTCGATGCAAACTTCAAAAAAACTTTGTGATTTTCATTTTACATCAGTAACCATAATTGTACCACCTTGAATGGGAAATGGTTACTTTATTTAAAAATCCATTGTTAAAAAACAAAACACTAGGCCTGCGCCCTTTATTTCCGGATGTAAATTACACAAGAAACTGTATAGCAGAACATGTGAATGAAACTGGAAAATTATAGCTTTTCCACGAAGTAAATGAGGTTAAAAGAGGCATGATAATAAAGAAGGGTTCGCATTACACATTCCAAATAGGAAGTTATTTTACAAGACAGTAAATGTTTGCTATAGACATTTTGTACACAGTTCTGAATAGTTTGATAAATTTACAAAATCATCAATTTAAAATATTATCTGATCAATAGTTTCACAACAAAAAGAAGATATAATGGTTTGAATAGAAAAAAGAATGCTTCGGTGGTTTGGACATCTAGAGAGGATAAATGAAAGTAGAGTGACGAAAGAAATTTATGGTGCGCAAGTGGAAGGTACAGCTTGACCAGGCTGCCCTAGAACGTATGCTGACAAAATTAGTGACATACTGAAGAAGAGCCATGTCAAAAGTACTCGGAATAGAAAAGCTTGTATGACTAGATTGATGGATGTGGAAGAGGGGAAAGAGGTGTGTCAAGATAGTAGCAGATGGAAATCTGTAGCCTCTGCCCCTCTGGGAGACAGGCGTGAGTATATGTATGTATGTATGTAGTTTCAAAAATGAAATATTACACGGAGAAAAAAAAATTACAATACTACCAGATCGTTTTGTAAATAAGTACCTGGTTACCAAAAACAAATTATATTATGTTTACTTGAATAATTGTAAACATTACAATGCTGTTTTTTTTGAATGCTAAATTGTTCTGTTTAATTTTTTTTAGTAAGCAACACAAAAAGCTTTATTTTTATGGTTAAGGGTTAATAAAACTGCTACTTTTAAATAAACCAACCATATGATAAGGTATTGGCTAAATGCATTTGTGGTTCTAAATTCTAAATATTTTATTAAAGTGAAATAAAAATAAAGCATACCTGGGTTAAAAAAAAAATAAAAACAAGTAATGTCTACAAACAGGTTTGTGTACTACAACCACAAAGTTTTGGTAAGTATACCAAAAAATATGTTTAATTATACCTGATTTAGTGTTAAGATATAACTAGATTGTTCAAGTAAACAGAACAATAATAATAATAATAAAATTCTTTATTGCACATTAAAATAAACAGTACAAAGGCGAACTTAATGCTAATTAGCATTATCTTCCAGTTGACCTTAGGTGTTGAGGATAATTTAGGGTAGTGCCAAGAATATATAATTAGGAGAAAGCACTCAAACTTTGGGAATTAAATAGGGGAAATGGGAGATTTATACTAAATAAACATAGTAAAATAAGAATATAATACAATACATAAATAAGATATTAAAAATACTTATATATTATATAATAAAATAAATATTGGACGTAATTCTAAAATTGACTCGGGAACGAGAAAAATAGAGCTGATAACAATTTTAACAATTTTGCATCTTTAAATAGTGAAGGAAGACTTTATTTTTAAAAACATTAGTTGAGGGTGATTCTCGGATACACAAGGGCAGATTGTTCCAGAGACGGATTGCTGATACAGTGAACGAATAAGAGTACATATCTGACTTGTGTTCGGGAGTTCGAAGGAGAAGAGCTTTACTAGGCCGCTGAAGGCGATCAAGCGAGAGAAGGTAAGTAAATCTGTCTTTGAGATAAGGGGGAGAAAGGGGGTCATTAAGGATATTGTAAAGAAGTGTTAAAACATGTGCATTGCGTCGATTTCGGATACTGAGCCAGTTTAATTCAGATCGGTACTGAGAAATATGGTCGTATTTGCGGAGGCCAAAGATATAGCGTATGCATACATTAAGGATACGATCCAGTTTGTCAAGCAATACTTCCGTAAGGTCAGGGTAGCAAACATCTGCGTAGTCTATGATGGGGAGTAGGAGTGAGTTGACTAGCGTGACCTTAACGGAATAAGGCAGAAACTTCTGCATGCGCTTTAGAGAGTGCATGGACGCGAAAATCTTTTTGCTGACTTCAGTCACATGCAAGTCCCAGGACAAATCGTTTTGAATGTAGAGCCCGAGGTTTTTAACAGAGGTGCAGTACTTCAATGGGGTACCATTAAAGTAAACTGGTGGGAGAGAACTCAGATCAATTTTATTAACAAGGGCTCTGCTGCCAACAATCATAACCTGCGTCTTAGACGGATTAACTACAAGACCGAACTGTTCCGACCATTGGCTGATGTGATCTAAATCGGATGTCATCTTCTGTATAGCTATATGTAAAAGGTCTTGTTTAAAAGTTAAGTAGAGCTGAAGGTCATCCGCGTACATGTGATAGGAGCTAAAGTTTATGGTAGAAACAATTGTGTTAATAAACACAGAAAACAGAAGAGGGGATAATAACAATAAATATAGACTTCACGTAAAGTACAATGTTTTCTGTTTAAATTAACTATATTCAGGTTAAAGGAACCAGAATTTTTTCTCAGTGTAGTAATTGCGGTACGCAACCAAAACAACTCATACACTGCACATTTGGTAAGCAGCTTGAAACTTTGTACATAGATTCTAGGGGCAATAAGAAAAAAAAACCGGATTGATCGATATTTTTTTTCAACCGAAGTTGATTTTTATTCAATTCAAAATAGCCACCAATTATCGAAAAATAGGTTGAAAAGTGTCGTTCAAAGTACGTTTTCCGGATGTTTCGACCAAGGCAAGGCGAATGAAACCATCCACATTTTGGCCAGGAGACCCATTTATTTAATTTTTTTTCCTGGCCAAAATATGAGTCGGGTTGAGTTGGGGATGTTTCATTCGATGCGCCATGGTCGAAATATCCGCAACAACAGACTTTCGACGATTCTTTTCAGTCATTTTCTATATTCCAAAAATAGAAAACGGTTGAATCATTCTTAAGCATTCATTCTTAGTCATTTTTAATTCAAAATGGCAGACGCCTCAGGATGAAGGACTAGATTTCTTTTACCACCCTCTTGACATGTTTACCAAACGAAAGGTTTTGACAAGCAAAAATCACAAAATAAAACAATACCAAACCAGTGCTTTTAATTTCAAATATAAAACATCATTTGATCAAGCTTTTATTTAAGCCACGAAATAAAACGAATAAAATAATTTTAGATCGTCGAAACGAAACTGGTGTAACATTTCATCCTGAATTTATTTATTTTCAAAAAGTTTGTTGCGGTAAACGTTCATAAAAGGAGGTACCAATTAATTTCAGTACTTGTCGATGTTTGCTGTATTTTCTGTATAATTCGTGCGACAACCTTTTTAGAAACAAATAATTGTAACTGTAGTTTCAAGATTATTTGATTTTCTATATTTGGGAACTAAGCTGTTAATTCTTGAAAATATCCTAACTTTCAATTCTATAAAATTTTCTTAACTAAAAGTTGTATTTTAATTGACAATATTTCTTAAAATTAAAATTCTGTTAGAAATCCGAAGAATCAACCCCCTTTTCCCAGTAAGAGCGCGACTACGATCAAGATTATTCAGGAATGCAGAAATGTTCAAACAACTTTGCTCGTTAGAAACTGTGACGTCACAGCTTTGAGTGAACAGTGGTGAGTTGATGACTCGACGAAATGAGTCTTAGAAACTCAAACTATGGCCAAAGCATTATAAACTATATGGCTCTCTTATTGGCCATATTAAAATAGCTGCGTTTTGATTTATTTCTAATTTTATATACTTTCTTTTATTTGACTGTATGAATGAATAAATATATAATATTTTGCTCTTTAAAACTTTTTTTTTGAGACAGGTAACAATAACAAGAAACATATTTAAACTCAATAAATTTCGGTTTGCTTCTTAATTTTGAAAACCTACATTGAATTTTGTATCGACAAGTCCAATTTCTTTTATTTGCCTCATTTTGTATTTCATTTCGTATTTAATTAAAAAGGGGATGTTCATTCGATTTACAGCCCTAGGGTAGTATTGTTAGTAAATTTGGGGTTCCTTTTCATTCACTCACTAGTAAATCACTCGAGGAAATTTAAAAATCGACCGGAGCTCCTTTACATACTAACAATAAGCCAATCATCTAGCAAAATATTTATTGAAATTTAAAAATCGAACAGAGCTCCTTTTCATATTAACAATAAGCCACTCATATGGCGAAATATTTATTGAAATTTAAAAATCGAACAGAGCTCCTTTTTATATTAACAATAAGCCACTCATATGGCGAAATATTTATTGAAATTTAAAAATCGAACAGAGCTCCTTTTCATATTAACAATAAGCCACTCATATGGCGAAATATTTATTGAAATTTAAAAATCGAACAGAGCTCCTTTTTATATTAACAATAAGCCACTCATATGGCGAAATATTTATTGAAATTTAAAAATCAAACGGAGCTCCTTTGCGTACTAACTATAAGCCACTAACCTAGCGAAATATGTATTGCAATTTCTGTTCTGCCTAATGTCTTTTTATTTTGTTATTCAGTATTTTGTTTCAGGATACTTCCTCGCATTAGTGAAGAAAAGTAGAGAGTTCAACTTGGTTGTAACTGATCTTCCCTTGTATATCAATCTACTATCTAATATACTATACTGTATATAGTATATATATCCTAATCTACTTTAGGATCTGTTGATCTTTCATCAGGGGGAATTAAATTATTCATAGCAACTTCAAACCATTTTTTAAACATAACATTCCATTTTATGAACCCTCGCATTACGTAGGCTTTTTATATTGCTTTCTACCCACTTTTCTATACATATAAGTTTTCATTTCCTAGTAATAAAATACCAGACTTTATAAAAAAGTAACAGCAAGAATAATTGTTTTTCTTTAGGTAATTTTAAATTGAATTTTATAACGTTGGTAACCTTTACAAAATAAACTTCAGAGTTTCATGCAAAATTTATGAGATTTAAAGTTTTAATAAAATTCTCTTTAAATAGTCACAGCAGCATAAAAAATTGCTCATAATAATGCTCCATAGAAGAAAAATCCTTGGGAATAAGGTTTTCGCTTAAACTGTCATTTTAGACGAGGTTCTCTTGACATGAACCCTTGAGATAGTAGCCAACTTGGTACAGGTGTAGCCTAGGTCAAAATAAGCAGATTAAGTCCTGTCCCCAGCAGTTACAATATTCGGGTGGGGTCATGGGTGTCTGAGTACGCTCCTGCCGCTTCGTAAACAAAAAATACTAACGCGTCGTGATTTCACACAAGGTAAAATTTTCGATAAAGAATCAAATCAAGGATAAAACATTCAAATTTCCCGTTTATTAATGCCTTTCCACCTTCCTTTGACTCCCTCGAAATGATTCGGGGGAGAGTAAGAGGACAGCTCACAGGCAAAAAAACAGGAGGCCCACCATGCCTGGGACCGATGGATGGCGGTATATCCATCCCTAATAGCCGGGCCTTATATGGAACAGACTGGTGACGGGCAGTGGAGTCACTGGTGCGAAGGTTCCGGCACCGCACTCACCAACCCGCTTGCCCAGCGTGTGTGAGTATGGGTAATTCTTCCAGGATGACCACCGGGAGTGGCAAAGTCCTGGAAAGGCTTATGTCCAGCAGTGGACGAACTAGGCTGATGGATGGATGGATGGATGGAATGCCCTTCCATGCAAAACATGGAGATTTCAGCGAATAACTTATAATGACGGTCAACTATTCTCTGTTTAAGCAGATGTTACGTAAATAATTGTTTTTTTTTTTTTAAGATAAAAGAAATATTAATAGACAGCCTTGCTATTGTTGTTTATGAAAATATATATATATTATATCATATAATATACAAAGACCACAAAAATTACCAATAAAAAAAACGCCTTGCGGTTCTTGCGTTACTACGAATGGCAATGAGCAAGCAATCAACAAAAATCAATATTGTTTTCGTCAGCCAAAAATACTAACGCATCGTGACTTCACACAAAGGCGTATTTGGTATCATTTTCGTATAAATTAAAGATGAGGAATTCAAATTATTTAGAGGTTTTTGTAATACCTTTTGCTACAATAAAATATATATTTTTAATTGTATTGATAGTTAGTAGTATTATTTTTCTGTTTGAATAAGTATAACTTTAAAATTTGTAAGTTGTCATAAAAATTATAAATATTTAGGTATAATACAACTACCTATATAATATATAAATGATTCAAGAAAAAATCTAAAATACTAGGCGGTGTCGAGGTCAAAAGACACGGTACAGAAAGGTGAGACACCCTCGTTAAAATATCAAAAATTCTTATTTTGGTTAATTTGACATTACAGTTTACAAAGCTTTTCTTTAAAAAAATATGACTACTGGTAAGTATGAGAGGTGAAGTGAAAGGCACGACTGCTCAATACGCACTGATCATTTATTTCGTAGCGTGTAGCATCACGCACACTGGTATACCTACCATTTCCCTCCACCAAAATCTTAAGCTAACATAACAATATTTATAAAAACTTCTTATAATCAACTCTAGGCAAATTCCGTAGTGTCATTGCGGTGCCGGACCCGCGTAAGTTGGTAACATCTCGCGGAATGTTCCCGTCAGTGATATCAGCATCGGCCGGAAGTGTAGGCATTGTCGACGGCGGTGGCGGTAGCGGCTGCGCCGTGCTATCCACCGAAGCGGTTGTTTGCGCAAACGCCGACTGCCCGCTCTCGTTCTCTTCTCTTTCATCTCTTCCCCCATGAGAAGTACGACTGGTTGGCTCATAGAGAGAACCATCTAACCACAACTTACTCTCCGAACCTTGATCACATTTAAAAATTTGATTTTTATGTCTTTTGCATTCACTGTTATCGGTAAAGTCTTTGATCAAATATACTATTCGTCTTAACTGCTTCACAATAGATCCATTTTTCCAAATAAATTTGTTTTTATTGATAAATTTCTTGTACATTATTTTATCTCCCGGAACAAAGTCTTTTCGCATTACCCTTCCTTTATACTTATTCTGTAAACACTGTTTGTTGTGTACCGCATTAGAGAGGTCGGTGGACGCGGGCGATGACTGAGGTCTTATCAGATCTAATCTCGATCTGAGCTGTCTATTGTAAACTAAACTAGCTGGAGATTGACCGGTAGTTGTATGGACTGAATTTCGATAATCGAACAAATATTTTAGCAACTTATTATTCATACCTTCAGCATTATTGCTCTGTAATAAAGCGCATTTAATTCCCTTCTTCACTATTTTAACAAAACTTTCTGCCTGTCCGTTACTTGCAGGATGATAAACTGGCGAGGTCAAATGATTGATTCCATTTAATTTACAAAAAATCGAGAATTTTTCTGATGTCATGGATGTCCCGTTATCGCTTACTAAGGAAAGTGGAATTCCAAAACGTGACATAAATTCACATAATTTTTTAATTAGAGCTGTAGATGAAATGTTATTTTTCATATTATAGCACTCTACCCATTTTGTATAAGCGTCTACAATCACTAAAAACATTTGATTATTAATCGGTCCTAAAAAATCTAAATGAATTCTTTCGAATGGCTGTTTCGGGTATGGCCATGAAACAGGTGGTGCGCGCGGCGGTGATGGACGCATACTTAAACAAATATTGCATTGGGCTATTATTTTTTCTATCGCTGCATCCACGCCTGGAAACCAAAATTTTGAGCGTGCCTCCGCCTTAGACTTTACAATTCCCAAGTGTGAACTATGAAGTGCGTATAAAATCTGTGACTGTAACCCCTCCGGTATTACCACTTTATGACCGCGCAGCAAACATCCATTTTCCAAAGAGAGTTGAAACCTACAAAGAAAATACGGTTTTAACCTACTATCAATAATCTTTTTCGGCCAGCCATTTTGCACATAGTCTACCACTTTTTTTAATACCGCATCCTTACTTGTTTCGTGGCCCAACCGTTCGACTGTGATAGGTAAACAACCATCTACAACAAAGTTGATATAAGCCGCGTTATCTTGCCATGCGACGGACTCTCCCGCCCCGCTCTGCTCCCTGCCCCCGCCATTTACTACAGGCTCCGGTAGGGTGGCCCGCGATAAAAAATCGGCACTGTTTTCCGCACTACGTACGTATTCTATCTTATAATTGTATGCTGATAGGAAAATTGCGTACCTCTGTAGTCTATTAGCCGATACCTCTGGGACTCCGTGGTGGGAACCGAAAATTGATACGAGTGGTTTATGGTCCGTTCGCAAAATAAACGGTTCCGATCGAGCGTACAAGTATTGATGAAATCTACGCACCCCAAATATGATTGCCGTTGCTTCTTTCTGGATTTGAGAGTATTTTCTCTCAGCGGAATTCAATGTTCTAGATGCGAAGGAAATCGGTCTCTCTAACCCATCTGACCCTATTTGACTCAGTATACTCCCAAGGCCATGTTGTGAGGCATCAACAGTTAATATTATTTGGGCATTAACATCAAAATGAGCTAAGGTTTTTTCCGAAGCTAACTGCTTTTTTATTTCATTAAAAGCTTCATCGTGCTCCGCCGACCATAAGCATTTTATTCCCTTTTTTAGCAATTGATATAAAGGTGAAAGTAAAGACGAAGCTCCTGGAACAAAGTTACGGTAGTAATTTACTAGTCCCAAAAATGATTGCAGCTCGTTTACGGTTTTTGGTACTGGTGCCTCAACGATGGCTTTTACTTTGTCTTCTGACTTCTTAATGCCAGTTTTATCTATAATATAACCGAGATATGAAATTTCATCTTTAAAGAACTCACATTTGTCCTCACGCAAGGTCAACCCTGCCTCTTTAAACCTTTGTAACACGTTCTTTAGCCTCTCCATGTGTTCCTGTCTATTTTTTCCCGTAATTAAAACGTCGTCCAGAAAAGTAAGTACACCTTCTAACCCTAAAATACTTTCCATAACTTTCTGAAAAATAGATGGCGCTGAAGACAAACCGAAGATCAAACGTTTGTACTTGAAGAGACCTTTGTGAGTATTAATGCAAGTGACATTTTGTTCATCCTCAATTTGGCACTGATTGTATGCTGATTTCATGTCTAGTTTTGAAAACTGGACCCCCCCATGTAAGTTAGTAAACAGCTCGTGGACTGTTGGTAAGGGATACTTTTCAATCAACAACTGTTTATTGATAGTTTGGGAGTAATCAGCGCATAATCGAACTGAACCATCGTTTTTTAATACCGGTACAATGGGCGATGCATACTCTGAATAATCTATTGGTTCAATGACCTCTGACTGCACTAACCTATCAATTTCTTCATCCAATTTTTCTTTTAATGCGAACGCTACAGGCCTAGCTTTAAAGAAAACTGGTTTGGCATCTGCTTTTAAATGTAGTTTTATTTTATATTTATTAAAACATCCTAGTCGATCAGCAAATACGTCTGAATATTGAGTTAACAAATCCTGCAATTGTTTATCTTTACATCCAGAAAGTTCGCAAAATTTTATTTCAGATAACTCCAAGTCAAACTCCGAAATAAAATCTCTCCCCAGTAACGGCGGCCCACCCTTTTCGATTACATACACATCCAAGAATTTAGTTTTACCCGCATACGTTATCGGTAACTGTGCAATTCCTAAACTTTTAATACTACCCCCGGTATAACTTTTTAATTTCTTTTTGTTTTCCAGTAAAGGAACATTTTGAAAATGTGAATAATAAGTTGCATCGGAAATTGCCGTTACGGCGGAACCACTGTCAATTTCAAACTTTAACCGCTGATCTCCAATTGTTACTATTTCGGTCATTGGTGCACCATTATTACAGCGAATGTTAAAAAACTCACCGTCATCGCCCTCGCTCACCTCACCGGACTCCACGTAATTCATCTTTTTGCACATTTTACGCAGATGACCTTTCGAATTGCACTTATTACATTTGTAATTAGCGAATTTGCACTCGCTTGTTTTATGATTATTAGGTTAAAATTTAGTATCGTTTGGCAGGCGGAGGGGGGAGTGGGGGTGGGGGGAGGGTGGGGGGGGTGGACCCCTACCCCCTGGTACCCCCCCCATTAAAAGGTAATGCATCGTTTTTTTATAATAATTTTTTACTTTTTTGAGGTTATAATCAACAAATTCAGGTTATATTTTTAGAGTAAAGGTGGGGGGAGATGGAAGAACTTCCTTATAAGCTGGGAGTGCAAAATTTTTGAACCATTTGAACCTATCAATACTGAAGTCACTTTTATATCACAAATTCACTTCTGCATCGGCTACGGCGCTGTGGGAAGTGCAGCCCCTTCGCCCTTGCGTAACAAAGCACAGGCACCTGTGCTCGCCTCCACAGCTTCGGCTTGTTGGTCGCCTTCGGCGACCAGCCTCAGCCGCTACGGCTCACGCAGGTGCCTAAGCTTTATTACGGCGGGCGGGGGCTGCCCTCCCTTCGCGCCTTCGGCTTTTTATATACACTCTAGGGGTAGTAGCCACAAGACTGTATAGAGTCGGGGTGCTCTGATTCGGTTTTGAAACAGATTTAACCTATTTTAATCATGAAGTGGGGTACACTAACCTCGTTTTGAGCAGGATTTCAATCAGAAATGCAAACAAGTCCAGGAAACAAGCCAAAGTCGTCGAAGAAAACCAAAACAAAAACACCACACAGCACAGGGACAACATTCACGGAACTCGAGGAGAAACGGAATGAATAAACGAATTACGAATGACAGTAACACAAGACGCATTTTATTTTTTTGCGTTCCGTTTCATCGTTATTGCACAATATTTTGCACCACAGACAATAAACTAGGACAGATTTGTTTGTCAAACGCCCATTTTAACGTTCCGTTTTCGCCTTTTACCTGATTTTAGGTAAGAAACAATTTTCATTTATTTCTCGAAAAATGTGCATTACCTTTTAATAAGTGTGATATGATAGCGTTATAATCGGGGACCCCCCCTTTACCAGCTTTAACCACTTTCACCCCCATACAACTGCCAAACGATACTAAATCCAACCCGCCTGGTCTACTGCCTTCGCTAAAGACAGGTCACTAATTTCCATAGCAAAAAGTTTTTCTCGTTCGGGTCCAGCTGACATTCCCATCACGAACTTATCCAACAAGGCATCCTCTAGACTTCTGAAATTGCAATGAGCGGCTAGACCCCTCAATCGTACCGCCCATTGCGAATACGACTCTCCTGGCCGCTGCACTGCTGAATAGAAATTGTACCGTTCTGCAAATCCACAGCGTTTCTTCGTGAAATGTACGTCTAACACTCTTGTGATTTCTTCGAAGGTAACCTCGTCTAGGGATTTGGGCAGTACTAGGTTACTTGCTAATGTGTAAGATTCCTCAGTGAATGCGCTGAGTAAGATGGCGCGCCTTTTCAATCCTGCTTTGTCCTTCTCCTCACTCAAGTCGTTTGCAACGAAAAACTGTTTCAGCCTACTTTTGTATATGTTCCAGTCCTGTTGTTGATGGTCGAACTCCGAAATTTTCCCAATAAATGGAGTAAAATTTGCACACATTTTCTGTTTTTATTATATGTGGGTAAATTGATCCTTGTCGCCACTGGTAAGTATGAGAGGTGAAGTGAAAGGCACGACTGCTCAATACGCACTGATCATTTATTTCGTAGCGTGTAGCATCACGCACACTGGTATACCTACCAACTACATTTATAAGTTTGTTTTTTATCTATAAAAGACAAAATACAATTTTAATTTTGCGGCTGATTTCATATGCGGTTGAGAATTTTGCTAACTATCGAAGTGTATCGTAAACGAAAATAATTGACAAATTTTTATGTATTTTTGGATAGATGATAGTATTATATCGATTTCGATGTGGACAGATTATTATTAATATTTTTTATTTCGACATATTTCCTGCCACATAGCATATTTGAATTAAACAAATGCATATTATGTGGGCTCGAGCCTTCTTTAAAAAGAGAGAACTTGACAATTTTATTATTGCTACCGAGGTTCGTATCTCGAACGACGAATTTACCGAATACAAGCTGGTATATCGAGTAGTTACAAAAATAATTCCATGGTGGAAAAGTTAGTCGTACGAACCTCGGTAACGCAGTCAGGAATTTTATCAAAATATTTGTGCTTTTAAATTTGTTTCTGATTGATTGCAAGGTTGTAATGCACTCTAATAATAAATAACCTTTTCAATGCATGTGCTCGTAATGCATCAAAACTTTAATGCATCAAAACCGAACAAAAAGTCGATTATTTTGTTCTAGGGCTTTATTATTATTATGTTTTTTAATTTATTTACAATTGTTGGCTAACCTGTAGACTTTCCTGTGTACCATAGATGTTATACTTTTTTTTCACTGTTTAACGGCTCTGGATACAATCCTTTTGAGCCAATCATAATTGAAAGTTCACAAGATTATATTTGTTTTCATTTCCTCACACTATGCATTGGAAAACGTAGTATGATACACGGGCGTAAAAGCAATAAATTACTCGGTTACGTTTAAAACACTCGCTATGCTCGTGTTTTAAATCGTCCTCGTAATTTATTCCATTGCGCCCTTGTAGCATAAACTACTATTAAAATGTCAGATCCAAATATTATCCCCAACTTTTCGTGGACAATTTTACATTTTCTCCTTACAATATCAGAGTAGTTTTATTACGAAGTCGCGTACACGTGAGCTGAATCTCTAAATCTGAAAGTATAAGGTAATAAACTCTGCCTTGCGTGGGAGTTTTACTCGTATTATAAATATTACTTAAGTACTAAACTAGCCTTTTGCCTGCAGGTTCACTCGTGCAAATGTAAATAATGATTATGTCTCTAGGGAGCTGCCCGTCCCCAGGGAAGAAACTATAGTTATCGTATAGGGAGTATTACCATTACAATGGGGAAAGAATTTTCAAAATTAGTTCATTAGTTCCGTAAAAACAATCATACAAATTTTAACACTATAAAATATTATGACGATAATACTACTTTAATATATTTGTCGCCGACGTGATGACCGTTGGGGCCGTAAGGTATTGCAATGAAGACCACGTATAGCAAAGCATAGCGTAGGCCGCCCTCGTGCCCACTGGACTGACGATCTGAAGGACGTATGGCGGCTGGATGAGGATGACTGAGGACCGCTTAGAGTGGCGTAATATTAGGGAGGCCTTTGTCCAGCAGTAGACGAATACGGGCTGATGGATGGATGGAATACTACTTTATTCTTCTTTCTTTATTCATTAGTACACACACGGAAATATAAACATAATGGTAGTTTATGCTACAAGGGCGAAAAGGAATAAATTACGAGGACGATTTAAAACACTAGCGTAGCCAGTGTTTTAAACGTAGCCGAGTAATTTATTGCTCTTACGCCCGTGTATCATACTACGTTTTTCAATGCATAGTGTGAGGAAATAAAACAAATACAATCTTGTGAACTTTAAATTTATTATGTTTCAAAAGGTTTGTATCCAGAGCCGTTAAACAGTGGAAAAAAAGTATTACATTTATGGTACACAGGAAAGGTTGCAGGTTAGCCAACTTCTCGTAAATAAATTTAAAAAAAGAATAATACCTAAACCCCTGGGCAAAATAATCGACTTTCTGTTCGGTTTTGATGCGGTTTTGAAAGTGGGCCCTTACGAGCATTTGCATTGAAAACAAAATTACAGTGAAAAGAGATGCACATTGGCGAGCTTATCTCTAAACAGTTATCAGTTTACATTAGAAATTGCCGTTTTCTATAGAGAATTTGAATTAAACTGAATTTTCGATACTAACATTTTTGCAATTTTTTTACGAATGACAAATCCAAATTATGTAATTTATTTAGTGTATGAATGAGACAACATTAAACTAACAGCAACATTAATTTAATTTTTGAAAAGTGTCAGCTGTAAAAAATTATTACGAATCTTATCATGGAAATGGATGTCATTTAGGACGAACAGTTTTTGTAGATTTAATTTTTATTATGAAACTGAAAATAAAAACGAAATTTAATACGTAGATACTAAAACTTGAAATCAGCTTTGAAATTAAAACAAATAATTGAAATAGCTATTGAATAACAGGAATTATGAACTCATGAATATGCAAGAAAATGCCGGCAATTTCATAGGTAAAGACCTATTATTTCTGACAGCAAAAGCAACATAAGAAAAAGTAACTTAAATTAAGTACCTAATATCATACACTACACATGTACACAGGGTAGAAAACATACATAAAAGTGAATTTGTGCAAATCTGCTTTCGAGCGGACTACACATTCAGAGGATGCCTCGTTTAGAGGCGAAACACGTGTCGATAAGTTTTCTTGCTTGTTATTTAAGATTGCTTTATTTTGTGCTCGTACTGCTTGCTTTGCTTGTGCATGTTTCATGCGGGAGGGCGGGCGGTACTTGAGTCTGCATTTTGAATAGCATGGTAAGAGTGTTTAGCGGAATATTGCAAATTATTAATATATCCACAAATTCATGATGGACTTCCGCAAAGCAACGCCTTTTTCAATAAATTTTATACATAAAAGTATCAAGTATAAAACCTAATTACAAAAGAATAACAAACAATTTATTTGTGAATTTATGAGATCAAAATATAGGGTCGGTGGACATTCGTTCCGCCGAATTCGTCCCGTTTTACCTTTTCAATTAATATTCGATATTGAAATTAATAATCTTCGGTGAAACGCGGGTGAACGCGAGTATAAACTGATACTCGCATTTTACAGTTCACAGTCGGAACACCTCTGACACCCCCTCGGGGATTCATGTCGTGAGAATATATTTTAGCAATTGAAATACCAAAGTTCGACTTCATTACTTTCCAAATAATACTGTGAATATGAATTTTTCGAACATTGACCAAGACGTCGTAGTAACGATCTAGTGGAACTAGCCAGTTAGGAGATATTTTTCAACAGTGGTCAAATCCAAAAAATGGAAAAACAAGCCCGTCTATCTTGAGCCTCTGTTTCAAAATGTCATCAATCTATACCTCAAAATTAGCTACATCTAAGTTAGTTTCTAGTTAGTCTAGCCTGGATTTTTTTAAGATTCATACAAAAGGAAAAACCTATTTTTTTTCATAAGTATTATCTAGCGACATGGTGGTAGAGCAGATGCCGGGGTCAACTGTGGTGGTACCACCATCTTACTTGGAGACCCCCTCGAAGTAATTCGGGGGAGAGTAAGAGGACAGCTCACAGGCAAAAAACCAGGAGGCCCACAATGCCTGGGACCGATGGATGATGGTATATCCATCCCTAATAGCCGGGCCTTATATGGAACAGACTGGTGACGGGAAGTGGCGTCACTGGTGCGAGGGTTCCGGCACCGCGCTCACCAACCCGCCTGCCCAGCGTGTGTGATTATGGGCAATTCTTCCAGGATGATCGCCGGGAGTGGCAAGGTCCTGGAAAGGCTTATGTCCAGCTGTGGACGAACTAGGCTGATGGATGAATGGATGATCTAGCGACATTTAACTATGTTTCTATAGAGGTACATCCAACTACATCTATTATACAGTCCAATAATCAAAATTTAATAAAACATTATCATAATAATATAGCTGTCAGGATATCGTGAATATTGCGTCGTTTTTACGCAAAGTTTAGCAAGTTGCTATGCGAGCACCTACGCGTCGATTAAGAAGCTATGCGAATTTTATTTTTGTCTCTGTCACTCCAAGCGAAAAATCGCGCAGTGCGAGAGGGGCGGATTCAGGGCGAAAGCGAAAAATGTTAGTTTTATAATTTTTATAAAAAAACTAAAATAGCTAGCAAAATTTCAAATATCAAATCTCTACATATTGTTGAGCTTTTTATTAATACTGTTATTAAAACAATTAAAAAAATTATTATTACTCGATATATTTCGGCCCTCGGTATGGGGCCGTCATCAGTCGAATATACCCCATACCGAGGGCCGAAATATATCGAGTAATAATAATTTTTTTAATTGTTTTAATAACAGTATTAATAAAAAGCTCATATAGATATTGTTGAAACTCACCTAATAAAATATGTTTGAGTTCTGTATATGGTTCCTTTTCGACAAACGAGGAGAAAAAGTGTGTTTGAAGACCTCATTTCAACAATTATTTCTATCGAGGAAAATTTATCCAAACATGTTTTCCAATTTCAAATCCCTAGATTGTATAGTCAAGATGCATGTACCAGAAACTGAATAAAATTTTCCGTGTATTTCATGAAATACACAGAAAAGAAACGCCCGTATTTTTTTCGCATATCGCCTTAAATAAATTTGACAGATAGAATCGATAAATTCTAACTAAACGATACCCGTGTTGCAAAGAAATAAGAGTAACATTTTTATTTATCGAATAGATGTCGATTCGATACCAAGTTTATGATAGTGCCCCTGGAAATAAAAACAGACGTCGTTTATGTAAAGAAGACTAGGTTTATAGACTTTTCTTAAAATAAACATTTACCGTTTCATGGAAAACGGTTTTTACCTGAAACCATTTCACAAATTCGGCGCTTTTCTAATATATCGACATCTTGCACCTCTTAATGAGAGATCGGTCGGAGTGCGATGGGGGGTAAGAAAAACATATATAAAGATGTGTGCAAGGTTTCATTGAGATCAAAGACATCAGGACGTCACAAATACCTAAAGCATTTATATGCCAGCTAAGCGGGATGGCTCACCTTAACTAACCTGCGGGCTTATTGTGTATCTCTAGTTGCCATCTGGACTTGGTGCCTATCATCAAAAACATAGATCTACTATCAAATTCTTATTGTCTAACGATATGTTCGCATTTGAAGTGACGTCACATTTCGTAAATAGTTCAATACCCACTAAAGGCAATTTTGAAATTTCTGTTTTATCAATGTTTTTGATGATACGCACCCAGTTCAGTTGGCAACCAAAGATACAGAATAGAGGGGCTGAATATGACCATCCCTAAAAACGTAGATCGATCACATTCTCGACTAAGGCCCATTCAAATTCAAAGCAAACAAACGCACTCTTCCGTTTTTGGACTTTACCAACATTGATAAACACCTCCTGAAGTGCTGTCTAACTGACGCGCGCCACGGACATGGCCATCATTCAAAAGAAGATAATATTATATTATAATGCTATGCTGCAGAAAAGGAAAAAAAAAATAAAGACTTGGCCCATTGACCTTCAAGGAAAGAAAATAATAATAATAATAATGAAACCTCAGAAATGGCTTATGGCCTTATATTATTTTATAACAAAACAGATAGAATAAGTGAAACAAGGCAGTATGGCTTAGTTCGTTAGCCTTTCCCTGGCGGGATAAAATAAACAAAAAAAAAATTACGCGCGCCACATATCGCTTCCTGCATCTTTGACTTTGACACATCTATGAATACTATTCGTATAATGTCAAAATACGGTAAAATTTAGATATTGCGAGTTCGAAGTTCAAAGATTATGCTCGCAAGGCTGATATAAAATAGACACAAAATTGATAATTCAAATGAGTGGAAACCGGAACGTATTGGTCATATCTTTGATGTCGTCAAAAATCGCTCACGTGTTCATGGTTTCAAATAAACCGTCTTTTTATCTTGAAAATGAATAATTTGTTTACGCAATATATGTTTATCAACGGACGGATGGACAACGCAGTCTCACCATTACCTTTTAGGTACTACGGAACCCTAAAAAGGACAAAAAACTTCTCTTGCTTGGCATTCCTAAGGCTAATTTATAAAATGCTTCGTCATTTTCTAAAAAGCCGAAATCGAAAGTATTTCACCAAAAATTCAAAAATAGACGAGCGGAGCGAAGCATAGCGAGGAGTAACGTGTTAGGTTTACATATAAATATACATATTGGGAACTAAGCGGAGCGGACCGAGGCAACCCTTAATAGTTCTAACAGAATTACGATGTGCGCAGACAAATTTTAAAATGCGGAATTCTACGATATGAAGACGATGACGCAAATTGCAAAACGGCGAACGTCTAGAAAGTGACGACGCTGTTTGTAAACTGATGAAATTTACTATCTACCTGCAACATATACATTATCCAAAACTATTTATTTTCTACGTCTCACACGGTAGACTTTTCCACAGAGGTGAACGTGCAGTTAGCGTGCGATAAATAAGGCAGGTCAATCAGTTTTTTCCTTTTCCGGTGAAAATTATGACGGCGTCCCATCTGATAAAAAAATATTTTGTACGAAAATTGCCTTTAAATGTAAGATGGGACGATAACGAAGTTGTTCCTTGATTTGATGTAAAAACATTTTTCATGTCAAAACAGTTTTTAGTTGTCTGGAAAATTAACTATGTCTTTGTTCTACAATTAATTATGACAAATAATATACTCATATTTAAAAGTTTTTCATAATTTTAATCAAGGTTAAGATTCCATACTAAATAAGGCATCACTTTTCACTTTGAAGTTACTAATTAAAAGACTTAATTCAAATTAGCAGACTCTAATAAAATAATTAGGTAGACATTTCTTTGTTTTTTCAGATTTACAAATGTTGCGGTGTTTAGATTTTGGTCTTGTTAAGAAAAAATCAAAAATGTTTAGCTTGCCGATAAGCATTTATTATTTGTTAGATTAGTAAAATTATTATGTACTATTATTTTGCTACAGTCAAAAAGCCTTCTTTTACTGCCAGCCAGCAATAAAACAGACATCGATACGAAAAAATCGGCCAAGTACGAGTCGGACTCGCGCACGAAGGGTTCCGTGCCATTATCTATAAAAACGGCAAAAAAAACATGTTTTTTGTATGGGAGCCCCCTCAAATATTTATTTTATTCTGCTTTTTAGGATTTTTTGTTATAGCGACAACAGAAATACATCATCTGTGAAAATTTCAACTGTCTAACTATCACGGGTCATTAGATACAGCCTGGTGACAGACGGACGGACAGACGGACAGACAGACGGACAATGGAGGCTTAGTAATAGGGTCCTGTAGGTTACCCTTTGGATACGGAAGCCTAAAACAACCGTAAACGATACCGTTGCATTCCACAGCCTTAAGAGGCGTCGTTACGCGCAAACTTCCATGCAAACGCTGTCACCACACTATGGGGTGTCTATGGAATGTTATTGTAATAATTTAGGCCGAGTCCATTAATATTACCTATACCTATGTTTAATCGAACTAAAAACCGTGATATTTGAGAAATATCTTAACAGCAAACCCCAAAAATACGTAAATTTAACGGTTTTTACCAAAAGTGTAGCCGAATGTGCTTTTACTATTTTAGATTAAATCAAAAAATTCATAGGTATCAAACATCGAAAATGTTATCTAGATTAAAAATATGTTTGAAAACATCCACAGTCTTGCCAAAATGTGGTTTCTCCTGAAACAAGTTTTCAATTTTGCGCCGGCGACGAAATCCGCACGATTGTATTGCCCCCGCAAGTTTCATGGAGCGTGCATCTTAAGGGGCTCCACAATGCTAAACATCAGTTTTGTATTGGATTCAGTTCCGTCAATGTAGATGGTAAAAGTTTGAAAAAAATATGGCGTGTTTTGTGACTCAAGGCAATTATTAATTACACTTTATAAATATTCATAATTTCAATCTTCTGTTAATTATGTAACTTTTAAAAAAGCATGAATTTCACGAAAAAAGCGATTCAGTTTCCATGTTTCAAAACCGATTGAAACGAAACTAACACGTGCAAATACTAACTAGAAAAAAGCAACTTTATTACACAAATAAATTATGGTTAATATCCTAATGGAGCCACGATTTCAAAATAACTGAAGTTTTGCGTGCGTGGCTTCTGATTAGAGCAGGATAGAGAGTTAAAAAACAAACGCGTTAGAGCAGGACTGAATTTTAGCATAGTGCAGCCCCTTAAAGCGAAATGAAACAGCACCCCACAACTGAGTTGGTCGCGTCATGACGACCATCCCTAAAATGTATATTCAAATGTTCGTAGAGGTGAAAAAGCATATTATCCGTCCACAAAACATCGCTAAGCTAATTCAGTCGTTTAGTAACAGACAGATAAGCCTTGCATTATTGTTATTTGGTATTTAGAGGGTCTGTCGACCCTGTAATGGTGGGCATTACCGATCAGAAGCTGAAAATTGTCTTGTTAATGTTCAGTTCTACCAGGAGGGAAGAAACGCATTGTCTGTGTACCCAAAAGCTAAACTTAGGAATAATAACAGAATTAAAATAAAAAGAAAAAAATCTTCTACACGAATTTCAGATGTTTTTTTTTATATACAAGGTGTAACAGAAAGGTGTAACCATATCTGAAGAGCTTATTCAGTCAATGGTATAGAACAACTTTTACTAAGGAGCCAACACTGAAATCTCAAAAAAGAAATCTGCCCTTCCATACATTTCAGCCGAGCGGCATTGCATTTTTCTATGAAACAGTTAATATTAAATATATATATATTTATTGGTTAAACTCTATTAATGTAACAAAGTGTTTTATTGAGATTGATATATGTTCAATCTAAACTAGAAATGGGATTGATTAATGATCCTGCACGGAGTCTACGTGATCGTGAGTGTTGCATTTCCACTCGACCAGGCCTTTTAGCCAGGATGGCTCTTTGAAATAGAACCGAATGGCATCGGTATGCTGACACAACTGATCCAGGGAGGGAGGGTTCTTCATCACCGGTCACCTCAATTTCATTCGGGATATCTTTATTTGCACATCAAAAATACCATTTTGCAAACTAAATATTGCAATAAAAAATCCGTCAGTGCAGAAGAGAGCCGGTAGGTTAGGGTTAAGTATGGCGAGTCGCGAAACGTATGTATAGTTCTGCGACCGCCGTATATAACCTTTGTAGTTATTTTTTTATGACAACCCAGATCCTATAAGAGCATAGTTAGTATTTTAGTGTGCATATCAGTATTTTACTGTGCAAGTCAGTATTTTAGTGTGTAAGTCAGTATTTTTGATGCGCAGTTAGTATTTTTGATAGAACATTGTAGTAGCATTTTAGTATTTTCTGTTGTGCCTAAATATAACCCGAAACGTTCTACTAACCCCTTTGGCCAGTCCGTGGAGTAAAACAAGCCCAACTATCTTGTCCTTGTTCATGCAACCTGTACATAATAGGTCATTCATTACCTATCAAATTGCCGTTTTCTATGGAGAATTTGAGGGAAACTCATTTTCAGTAGTAACATTTTTGCTTTTTTATTTTGACAAATCCAAATTTTATGATTTCTTTTGTGTATGAATGAGACAACTTTAAGCTAACAGCAACATTAATTTATTTTTTGTAAAGTATGTGGAAACGGATGGCATTTAGGACGAACTGTTTTTGAAAATTAAATTTTAGTTAGCAAACTGACAATAAAAACAAAATTTAATACGTGGACGAAAAACCTTGAAATCAACTTTCAAACAAAAAACCAACAATGGTTGAAATAGCTATTGAATTACAGAAATCATGAACTCATGAATCTGTTTTAGAAACTTTCGGCAATTTCATAGGTAATGCCTACTATATAGGTATACATTACGAGCAAAGAACATCTGGTCCTCTAAAAAGGCCGTTTTGCATGAATCACATTATGATTCTGTTCTAATGCCGTCTCTTTTGCACGCGTGAAAAAACTCTGACTGCATCCTACTTTCAAATCATTTTATGATTCACCCAAGTCGGCCTTTTTAGATCCCCTAATCAAAAATCAAGTTAACTACAACTTTTGATGCCCTTTTAACTTGTCAAGTTTAGATGATAATAATCTGCATTTTTTATAAATTCCACTTGTATGTTAGTGATATTTTTAAAAAATATGCTCAAATTTAGAATAATATTGATGTCGTGGCCATATCGTAGAATTGACCATTTCATGATCTGGTTGGCCATATCGTATTTCTGTTAAAATTGGGAGGTCGCCTCGCTCCGCTCCGCTTCGCTCCGCTTCGCTCGGCTCTCCAAATGTATTTACATGTAAACCTAACACGCTCCTCCTCGCTTTGCTCGTCGTCGCACCTATTTTTTACTTTTGGTGAAAGATTTTTGATTTAATACTTTACGATCTGCCCAACCAGATCATGAAATTGTCAATTCTACGATATGTTCACGACATTGATATGACTAAAGAGCATGTCAGTTAATGAGCCAAATTATTTTGCGTCAAAGGGTCAATTACTCCAGTCAATTTTACTATAGGCATGAGATCAGTGTGATTCTATTGGTTTTTGGGCAAGAACAAACAAAGCCCTGGAGTAAAGCGGGGGTTGAATTGCTTAATTGAGTGGAAAGCTTTAATTTATTAATGGATCGCTCTTTACTTCGTTCAGCACTTGAGACCTAGTTGTTGAAATGGTCGATTCCACCAAAATAAGTAGACAGGCAGCTTATCTCTTATTGAAAAGGAGGAGAGCGTTTATTGTTTTGCTTAATCATGGCGGATAACTTTGAAGGCTATATTTTGGTACAGTTGAGCTTTTGTACTGGAAAAAGATAAGTGCAGATCAGTGAATGATCCTATTGGTTTGAGATAGCTGCACAAGTCTGAAAACCTTTTGTTTGTTTTAATTATATTAAAAAAAAAAAACAATTTAAATTTAAAACTAAATAATCCTATAAAATACGAAGAACTTAAACAAACTAAACTGCTAAAAATATATAAATTACAAACTAAACTAAATAAATTTGCGCCCTTGTAGCATAAACTACTATTACACTAAACAAAAGCCTTTGTTGAAGTCATCGCTATCACATTTATTATTATTTTTAAATCTTCGACATTGTTACATTGTGGAAATTGTGAATTTTAATGTAACGTGTATATGGACAGAACAGTCTGAAATAAAGATTTATTATTATTATATCACTTAAATTAGGGTGATTGTCCATCATAACGAAATAGATAACAACAGCTAAGACTTACTATTATTTATAATAGAAAAACTCGACGTTTCGGTCAACTTAAGAGTGACCTTCATCAGGCTTCGCAAGGTGCTCCGGCGCGTGCGACACCCTCACGAGGACGGCTTATATCTTTATATAAGACTTGAGGATAATTCATGATTTATATAAAAACGGCTCACCTCAATACGTGTTATGATCGGGAAAGCCGACCAGAGGGCCTATTATGTATGTTTAGTTGCCATCTGGACTGGGTGTCTATCATTAAAAACATCGATATACTATCGAATTCCGATTGTCTAAGGAAATGTTCGCACTTGAAGTGACGACACAGTTCGTAAATAGTGCAATGCCCACTAAAGGCAATTTTGAAAGTTCCGTTTTTAGTTATGTTTTTGATGATAGGCACCCAGTCCTGTTGGCAACTAAAGATACAGAATATAGGGGCAGGACCAGTTTCAGCAGATTTAGACTGCCTTCATCTGGGCGAGTAAAGACGTTTACGCGACGACGTTACGCCTTACACTGACTATATTACTATGACAGATTTGAACTTCAGTTTGGGGTGTGCAATTTTATCAAACCGCAGTCTGGTTTATATTTACAAGAATACAATACATGAGTGGTTATGTGAAAAGGGACCTGAAGGACCTGAAAGTACTTGGCAAATTAGAGCTTTCAGGAGTAAGTTTTAAAATTCGTTTTTCTCTGGATAATTGTATCCCTTCAGGTCCCTTTTCGCGTGACCACTCAATTACATTGTTGAGGCAGAAAATGAGTTGATGGAACAGAATGGTTCTATTTTTTCTAATATTGTGGTTGTTTTATTAGTAAATCTTTTTCATCGGTTATTTATTCTTGAAAAAAATGTCCAAATCTTAAAGTAAATCCACTGTGTCCATACATCCATCAGCTAGTATTCATCCACTGCTGGAGATGCCTTTCCAATATTTCGCCACTCTTGGCGGTCCTCCAACCTACTCATCCAGCCGCCACCCGCAACGAACGTCCTTCAGGTCGTCAGTCCGAGTATCTGTGCAACTGCATTTTTATTTATTTATTTATTTTAATTGAAGTTATGACAAGATAAAAACTCTTTTCTGTGCACTAACATTCAAAACATGGTATAACGTACAACATTTCGTCACGACATGAATCCCCGAGGGGTTGTCAGAGGTGTTCCCATATGTGAACTGTGAAATGCAAGGCACAATCTACACGTGGTTTTCACCGCTGATTATTACGTACTAAACGTGGTGGTGAATCCTATCGCCGTACTTCGGATACAATGGACCTTAACTTAACCTTAACTTAAGAGCTTAACGTGCCTTCCAAAGCACGCAGAGGGTGCACCGCGGAGTTTTAACCCACGACCTATGGGCCACAAAGGCGATGAACTTGTAAAAATTAGTTTTACAAATGGCAGTTTTTTTTTTCTTTAAGATTAAACGTCAGTCGCTTAGTGCAAAGTGCATAACTTAACTTTGTTTTTCTTGTTGAGAAGCTAATAAAAACCGTTTGGTGTGTGGTAATTGACGCCAATAATAGTGCAGTATTAGTGAGATTTATAAAGCATGAGTTTGAAATTTAATGCATAATTAGTCATGATCTTGTCCAGATAAAGTTAAAATGGCATTTTAAGTTGGTTTTGAAAAGATCATGATTAATCGTGTACACAATTTCAAACTCTTGAAACTTATAACTGCTTTATAAACCTCACTAATACTGAACTATTGGTGTCGATTGTCACAGACCAAAACCCTTTTATTTTTAAACAATAAAAACAAAGTTAAGGTATGCACCTTGCACTGATGTTTAACCTTTAGTGATTTTTCCCAGTTGAAAAATTTATCACAAAACAGACTGTTCAAAAAGAGAGACCGCGACAAATTAAACATGTTGAAAGCTTATTTTTCAAATTACTGAATTGTGCAGGTCAAATACAAACGTACTACGAATATTTTCATGAAATGAACTCCGGATAACAATGTGAAGTCGTCCATCAATGTCCAGCGAGGACAATTTAACGAGATACAATATTTCAAGATAAAATGGCGAGTTCCGTAAAAATAATTTTATTTTTACTTTTGGTTGTTAAACGGCATCTCAATATGTGACTCTTGATAATCAGAAATGTGAAGATCAGCTCCGATAGTATTTTAACTCTTTCATTCGAAATAACATAATTTGCAAATTTCCACTGTTTGCGGAAATTAAGATAATCAATTAAATCGAATAAAGATATACATTACTCTCTCGCTATTCCGCCGCTTGATAATCCGAATAGAATAGAATAGAATAAGTCTTTATTTGCATTGATCAGGGTACAAAATAGTGGTGTTATAAATACATAACAGCGACATAATAAAACAGCGACAACTACTAAAATATAAAACAGCGACAACTACCATAAAATGCCCATTTTTTGCAAGTCGATGTCTCTCTGTAATCATGTTATTATGAAGATTTATTCTGGTAAAAAAAAGCCAAATTAGAGCAGTATTTTTCAAAACCTGAGTAATCAGTTAAAGTGTCAGTTCATTTTTAAATTTTAATACAAATGTACATATGTATTTACCTTCATAAGTACTAATACAAAATTACTATGTTTTTTGGTTGTTTCCCTCAATTTGATGTTCCTGTACATTATAATCCGCCGTTTTCGGTAATCCGCCGGTAGTCCGGATTTTTGGTGGTGGATTAGCGAGAGGGTACTGTATTTTGCACTTGGGACAGCAAGAAGTTTGCAAACATTTAAAATCGATGTATTTCGACCCACGGTATGAGGCCGTTATCAATCTAAATGTATAAAACTCGTAAAAAATACTGTTTCTCAAAATTATATTGTAATTATGACAGAAATAAATTTCTACGTTTGAACACTTGGCGATTTATGAGATATAAATAACATTATATCAAGCAATCGCCCGGTAAGCGAGAGGTTGGGTTCGAATCCCGGTTCAGAGCTCCTCACATCCAGATTTACTTTTCTGTCTGCATTTCTATACTGCAATGCAATGATATAATGTTAATATATTATAATGTTATCATTTTATACCGTAAAGTACAGCCAGTAAGAGCTATTTCAAGTCTCCAGTGAGTGTCTCAATAAGTGTCCAGTAACTTCGTATAAAAATCTGTTACATAGGTAACAAGTGTTTAATTTTTAAAACTATCCATGTCTATGTATTTAGGAGACAAAGGAGTTTCAAGCGGCCAGTTTACAAGAAAAATGAAATTAATTACAATTTCGTGTTCAGCATGTCGAGATGTTTGCTTTATTTTATAATTGCAAAATAACAACGAAAATAGATTAAGGCGTATGACCACGCTAAATAAGCAACTCGATGTGTGTCGGTACAAATATCAACGGAAACGACATTGAAATAATGTTCATTTCAGCGTGCCTTGAAAAGTGGCTGTTACGACAACCACTGCGTCTCCGGCTAGCGCAAAATAGGAGAAAATAATACTTTTCACGTGGACGCCATGAACGGATAAAATATTTTGATCTTGAATTTTTTAGATCTAAAAATTTCCTATAATTTGGTGAAATCATAGTTAAAATCGCTTCAGGCGTTTGGAAAATTTACAATAGAAAAACAGTTAATGAAACTTAAAATTTATTTTTGACGCAATAATGCGTATCATATATTTTTAACCGACTTCAAAAAGGAGGCGGTTCTCAATTCGACCGTATGTTTTTTTTTTTTTTTTTTTTTGGCGTTGTTACTCCATAACTCCGTCATTTCTTAACCGATTTGAACAATTCTTTTTTTGTTTGAAAGAGTGTACTTCCAAGTAGGTCCCATTTTGGGTTTGGTCATGATCTGATGAAGGTCTTCAGAGATAGGCAGTGGAACTCCTCAGAAAATGACAGCATACTTCTCGAAATTGAGGTAATCGCTTTGTACCTGAGTGCTGATTAAAAGGTATTACTTGAAAATTGACATTCTTCCACCTGACCTTCGATCCTGGCTTCATCACCATATTCACCATAGAACTCCTCAACGGATCAGAGCACATAACTCGAGATTGCGACAATCACTGCATTAGGGTGCTAACTCAAGGGTATTACTTGGAGATTATCAGAATACCCTCCTGACCTTCGATCCTGGCTTCATCACCATAGAACTCCTCAACGGATGACAGCACATAACTTTGGATTGCGGTAATCAATTTGTGTTAAGGTGCTTATTGCAGGGCATTGCTTGAAAATTGCCAGTATACCCACCTGACCTTCGATCTTGGCTTCATCACCGTAGAACACTTCAACGAATGACAGTACATAACTCGAGATTGCGGTAATCATGTTGTGTTAGGGTGCTGATAGCAGGAAGCTACTCAAACATAGCTACTTATACTGACTTGAACTTCGTTTCATATTAACACCACGTTTGCAAGAACTACCCATACTTCACAATTTAACCCAGCAACACTAAAAAATGTGAAATAAAATAAACTTTTAACAAAAAAATAGCAACCGACTTCAATAGTAACAGCAGTCATTCACTAAAAAGTTAATAATAATTCTATAAAGACCGATGGTACCGAAGCAACACTTTTGCTGACTTCTTTCTCTTTCTGAAACAATATGTTATCTAGAAGTCGGCGTATTTCCTACGATACAGCAACATAAATACCAATATAAGAACGCCGACTTCTAGATAACACATTGTTTCAGGAAGAAAGAAGTCAGCAAAAGTGTTGCTTCGGTACCATCGGTCTTTATAGAATTATTATTAACTTTTTAGTGAATGACTGCTGTTACTATTGAAGTCGGTTGCTATTTTTTTGTTAAAAGTTTATTATGAAAGTTTTTGGACCACCCATGTGGGAGGAGTAGGCCTTCAAAGACAGGTCCAAATTGCAGTTGGCGTATCCATTCGCCTTAATATTGTTGATTTTATATAATTAAAACCATTAAACATTTGAAATGTAATTATATGCTATCCTGCTGTCAGTGTATAGAGGGCGTTGTCCGACGATCAAACTAAACGCAGTCCATTGACAGTTACCGATTTTACAATACTTACGTCCAAGTTTGAGAAAAAGAAACTACCAACAACACACCCACTAATTTTATCCCTTTTTGAAGTTTTTCTGTAACTTTTTTAAAAGAAAATATAACATTCACGAGTCAACAGCACTTCAATACTTTCACTGTGTGTAATTGGATAAAAATACCCGAGGAAAAGTACATTAAAAAGCTTCCAATTTCTTTTCAAGACAAGGAATGGAAGGATGACAATGCAAAACTCGTCTTGGGATAATGGATAATTCGTAACCACTAACGCTTATTACAGGAATTAATCACAAAAAATAATTGTCTTTCTTAGTATAAATAACTATTTGACTTTTTTGAAAATTACTAATTTTTGTAACAAACTCACCCTTTCTGCGAGTTGAGAGAGTACAATTATGAATTGTACTACGATATACAACCAAGTTATAGCTATTTGATTTAAAACTTTAAAGTTCCGTTAAAGATGCAATGTATTTTTATCTACTCTATGGTAATTACAACATCAAAAGCAGTTTCATGAGTACCTACATTGTTTGACCGATGTTAGAATATTGTATAATAACACCGCAATTCTACTTGGTGATTGGCCTTTATAACAACACTGTTAGAGAACCAATTACAAGCAATAAACGGTCTGTCTTAATTTCTTAATGGTAGATCGACCGACTAGATCGATAGACGGTTTGTCCGGCTGGAAACTCTTCTGGAAGAACGGGTTGTTTGTGCGAAATGTCTTGCCAAAAGCGACCTGTAGTCCTGCTGACAGAACGTGTTTTGTATGAAAAATTTACTGGTCCTTCTGGCAGTATGGTGACCTTGACCCCTGACCCGTGCGCCATCGCTTGCTGACTGAATCAAGGCAAGTGGCGCTTAGCAACCGTTTTTTTTATCCACAAAAGAGACAAAAATACTGTATTTTTTATGCAAATTTCAACCCTGTACCATGTAAGATTAAGGAACTGTGATCGAAAAAAGTTGCGTTCTTCCGGAAGGTCTCAAAGTACTGCTAACCGGATTCCAAGCAATCTATCATTAAGCCACGCCCTCTCTACTCTTCTCGCTTCTGATAGGTCTCAAGCATCTTCATATTAATTCTATCATGACGAGTATCACGACAGTATCATGACGGGTGTTCTTTTTGTCATTTTTCGTGAAATTGTTTTTGATGGTCGTAGATAAAGTATTATGTGCAACTGAACATAATTAGACATTGGGACACTCGTGCAAAACTATTACGAAACTCACTTTGTTTGTTTCGATAGGATATATTTGAATATTAAATACCCTCTTTTTTTAATTCTTGAGTGCACATAATTTAAATAATGTACAACAGGTGGACTTTTTGCTAGAAGTATTTTCTCCCAGTCAACCCGACAGAAAGTATAAGAAAGCAATGGACCTTACTTTAGGTAAAAATATGTTAAGTGTAAGTTTACTTTAACTTAATATGAATAAAGTTACATTTTGCTCTTTGTAAGCTTTTTATCTTTTTACGTAGGGTAGAATATTAATTTTAGATATATTTCATTGTAATATTTTGTCATAAGACTATATATATTGTCACGACATGAATCCCTGAGGGGGTGTCAGAGTGTTCCGAGTGTGAACTGTGAAATGCAAGTCACAGTCCATACCCGGTACACCCGCGTTTCACCGACGACGTTTATTACCTCCCAACGTGACGAGTGGTGAGCCCTATCGCCGTACTTTGAGCACAAACACATGCTTTTTAGGGCATGTAGGTTTTCCTTTATCCTTCAGCAAGTGGTAAGTAAGAACAAATACAATGCACATCAATTCCGAAAAACTCATTGTAGCATGCCCGACCGGGGATCGAACCTGGATCTCAAGATTGAGAGACCAGCTTTCTACCCCTGTGCTATCGCCGCTGTCGTCATTAGACAATTGTTTTTTTATAACAAACGTATTATAAGCAAAACTGACACCTGTCATTTTTTCGACTATTTACAATAAAATAAAAGAAAATCTATATGGGTAATGTAAAATTGTCCTAAAACCATACAATACATTATTCTTTACTGTACAGTTGCACACCAAAAAACAGAAAAAAGGAAACTATTTTATAATTAGTAATAGGGTACAATTGGCGGTCTTATCACTAAAAGCGATCTCTTTCAGACAACCTTTGGATGCAAGAACTCCTAAAAAAGAAATGTATATAAGCGGTGCATAACAAATCACACACTTTAAAACATATTGATAAATTAAATAAATAAACAATATACAACATAAATAATAAAAATTACGTATATAAATGATATATAATATACCTACACAAATTATAAACTATAATAAATTCTTATTAATACATTTTTATTATATTATGCTTTTTTAAATTTTATTTATTTCTTTTGTTTATTTATTAATATTAAAACAATAAAAATAGGTTTTTACTAGTTATGTTTCGGCCCACAGTATGGGGCCGTCATCGGTCGAATATTTTGTTCCATTCGACTGATGACGGCCTCATACCGTGGGCCGAAATATATTGAGTAAAAACTTATTTTTATTGTTTTAATATTAATTATATTTGTATACATAGAGTCTGTTATATTAAAATTATAATACATGTTTTTGGAGTTAATTGTGTGAAATCAGATTGGTTGATTTACATTACAAACATTAACATCCAAATAGACCTATATTACCACACAATACAATTTACGACAACGCGTTTTGATAAACATTTTAGAGTACCACAAAATGAATTTTGCTTTATAGAGGTAGTATTTCTGAAGAACGAGTTGTTTTTGTCATGACACGCAATTATCGTATTATAAAATTAACGAACTAACAGATGCCCCGCGGCGTTGTTCGCAAGGATCCCGTTTCTCCCGATCCCATGGGAATTACCTCAAATCCTTTTTTAGCAATTATCTACGTCGTACAAGGAAACTACAGTCCAAATTTCATGTTCCTAGGTCCAGCCGTTTGGTCTGGGCGTTGCTAGATCAGTCAGTCAAGGTATTCTTTTATTTAGATAATAGGTCATTATGAAATTGCCGAAATTTTCTTTCTAATTCATGAGTTCATAATTTCTGTAATTCAATAGCTATTTCAATTGTTTGTTTTTTGTTTGAAAGCTGATTTCACGGTTTTACATCAACGTTTTAAATTTTGTTTTTATTGTCATTTTGATAACTGAAATTTAATTTTCAAAAACAGTTCGTCCTGAATCTCATCTGTTTCCATGATGAGATTCGTAATAATTTTTTTTTTAATGTTGCTGTTAGCTTAATGTTGTTTCATTTATTCACAAAAGAAATTATAAAATCTTGATTTGTCGTTCCTAATAAAATTCCAAAAATGTTAGTACTGAAAATTGAGTTTCCTTCAAATTCTCCATAAAAAACAGCAATTTCATAAGAATCATAAGTAATGACCCAATAGATCGGGGATGCCACAACGCGGTTGGGCAATAAGCATTTTCACTCCAATATACCTGTCCCGATCATAACACGTATAGAGGTAAGTCGTTTATATAAATCATACCTATGCTTGTAAATGTAAATGTTACGTCAAAGTAGTTGTAATTTTTCATGACCTAAGAATAATTTATGATGATTTTACTAGTATTAATGTATTTTACACTAAACTATTTAAGGCTATATGTAAAAAAATACGGGTGCTTCTTTTCTGTTTATTTCATGAAATACACAAAAAAAAACAATAAATTTCTCGCCTATGCATTTTGACTATATACTCTAGGGTTTTGTTTTTGGTAAACGTGTTTACATACATTTTCTTCTATAGAAATAATTGTTTGAAATGAGGTCTTCAAACACACTTTTTCTTTCGTTTCCTTGTTTGTCGAATAGAAACCATGTACAGAACTAAAACATATTTTAATAAATGGGTTTCAACAATATCTAGATATTTCATATTGAAAATTTTGCTAGCCATTTTAGGTTTTTTTATTAAAATATAAAACTAACTTTTTTCCCTTCCGTCCTGAATGCGCCCCTATCGCGCTGCGCGTTTTTTCTCTTGGAGTGACAAAAATAAAATTCGCATAGCCTATTCCATAGCCACATCTAACTCTAATTACCATTACTATAATAAAATACGTGTCCTATCTCGAAAATTTAGTCTCTTTCTTATAAATAGATAACCAGTAGCATTCACCAGAGAGGTCCCTTTCTCTCCAGCCCGCATCTGTCATTTCCATACACAATTCGTATAAATTACCTTGCCAGGTATGGCAGGGGAAACAGAACTGTATTACCTTAACACAAGACTCATCGTTCAAAATAGAACGACAGGAAATAAATTGGCTGGTTTCGGTAAATTATCTCAGAGGTCCTATGCAGTGCCAAGCTAACGTACTAACGAAAGTCGAGAGCCTGAATGTAGGACTTGCAAGCTTTTAATTATAACGGATAGAGTAGCTAAACCTATGCCAGAAATGGGACTCGGGGGATTGATCCAACCGTGACTGTTTTCTATTATTTGGTTTCAGACATTTTGTCTCTTAACAAGCTTAGTTTGTACGTTATTGTATTAGTCTTAAATGAGAAGTTATTTCTCTTAAGGCGCTCTTATCCCAAAATCAGTAATTTCAAAGTCAAATAGAACTTTCAAATATCGTTTAAAACTTCCAAAAAAAAAAATACGCAACATACTTAGTCCGAACCTTTATCTAGGTCTTCCACGCTGGTGTTACACGATCAGATAAACTTTGCTCGATAGAAATAATTCACGAATACAGCATGTAATAAGACCTTTCAAATCATGCCATTTCCATAATTCCACTCTTTTATTAACGAAACATATCTGGTAATATTGCTCTTAAAATTTTCTAGGTCGACCACGTAAGTGGGTTTTAATAAACATATTCCTTGTTTTTAAACAATTTAAAAACCGATAAAAACAACGAAAAAGTACAAAAGTGTGGTTATTTTCTTTACTCCTTACACGTAAAGAAAAAGATAGAGAGTCACTCTTCTGGGATAAGAGCGCCTTAAGAGCGCACCGAGCTTTTCACACATACATACACGTTTTTATAACCCTTGTTTTTAAGTCCTAACATAATAATAATAAAATGTCTTCATTCCAGCCAGATTTAAACTTAATAACAGCAATTAAAAAATAAAACAGGCTATATTACTACACACAATTATGAAAAATACAAAAGAAAAGAAAATACTAAACAATTAAATTAAAGTCTAGGGAAATATATTGGTATTATTGGGGTTATATACTAGACTGTATACACGATGGAAACACGATTTGATAAAGTTGGTTGGATAGAATAAATTCGCAAAGTTACCTCTTGTCGAGTAATTTTTTCCTCTATTTCCCTACTTTTTTATATAAATAAGTAATTTGATATTATGATTCATTTACTAAAATAAAGTTCATAGACGACTGGAGCGTTTATAATGATAGTTTTTTATTTAAGAACAATATGATGAAAATAACAATGAAAAACATTGAAAAAGTGCAAAAGTTTGGTTATTTTCTTTACTCTTTACACCTAAAGAAAAAGACAGAGACAAAGGCAAATGCTCGGTGCGCCCTTAAATAAGTGTGGAAGAACTTTTAATTGTGAGATAAAGTGCTAGCTATGGCTGATAGCGTAAGTTACCACACAAGTTAAGCTTCACTGACCTTGATTGGTATCGCGAAACGCGGAACGTATTACATTTATGGTATTTTTTTTTTATGACAACCCAGATATCCTATAAGAGCACAATTAGTATTTTTTGATGTGCAGTTAGTATTTTTGACAGAACACTGTAGTAGCATTTTTAGTATTTTCTGTTGTGCGTTTAATTACAACCCTTAGAAAAATTACAAAATTTTACATAACGTCTGACGACACTAAAACTAAAGGCTTCAAGATTATCTTTTAAATGTAAGTTTAATAGTAGTTTATGCTACTAGGGCGAAAAGAAATAAATTACGAGGACGATTTAAAACACGAGCGTAGCGAGTGTTTTAAACGTAACCGAGTAATTTATTGCTTTTACGCCCGTGTATCATACTACGTTTTTCAATGCATAGTGTGAGGAAATGAAAACATTTAATTAACGAAAACAATTAATCTTGTGAATTTTCAATTATGATTGGCTCAAAAGGATTGTATCCAGAGCCGATAAACAGTGGAAAAAAGTATAACATCTATGGTACACAGGAAAATCTGCAGGTTAGCCAACCATTGCATACAAATTAAAAAAATAATAATAATAAAGCCCTAGGGCAAAATAATCGACTTTCTGTTCGGTTTTGATGCATAAAAAGTGGGCCTTTACGAGCACATGCATTGAAAAAAAAATTAAGGAAGTACCGATATTCTTCGGGACAGTTGACAAAAACAATTTTCTTGCCATTCCTCTTGCAGATATAAAATATCTACATAAATTACCTCTGCGAGCTTAATGAACATTGGATTATATTAAAATAATACATTGTTAAAATAAGAGTCTCTTATTAGTTATTACACTAAACATTTTCTAAAGTTTTTCTTTGCCTTAGGGTAAAAATAACAACAGAGATTGTACATTACAGCAGCGCCACGATCATAATTCATAATAACATAAGATACTAACCAGTGAGCCAAACTAAAATGACATCTATATATAGTATCATTAAATCTTATTCACCTTGTCATTTAAGGGCCTTAATATTGCCAAATGGGTACTTTCTAAAGCCTACTCCTCGTTTATGGCCAAACCAAAAATAATGAAAAAATATATTATGAATAATCAACTCTTAGACAACATATGCAACAGTTTTTTTTTTCATACCACCAAAACTTCTACATGATTTTTTTTTTTACTGAATGGTATTTTTTGACCTCAAATTCCCTACTGCTCCTGATTTGCTTGGCCGATTGAATTCATCTATGCTTTGATAAATAGATAAACTTTATAGCTATAAACATAACATAAGATTATGCAATCGAGTAATCACGTCCAAGTGAAAAGTATAATTTTCCCCTATTTCGCCCTCTCAAGGACGCAGCGAGCGTCGTAACAGCCATTATGCATTGCGCGCTGATATGAACGTTATTTCAATGTCGTTTCCGTTGATATTTGTAGTGACAAATATCGAGCTGCTAATTTGGCGATGGTAATCGCCTTAATATGCAAATTATGTACTGAAAGGTTTTGGTATAGTTAATCTGATGTCCAATTATAAACTCTTTTCTGATTAAAGCATCGTTGAGAAAACAAGTTAAAATTCGAAATATAAAATTTACTAATAATAATTGTTTTTAAACACGGGTAAAATGTAAAGTTATTTTTAGGGTTCCGTATCCGAAGGGTGCCAAACGGGACTATATTACTAAGCCTACGCTCTGTCCGTCTATCCGTCCGTTTATCACAGGGGTCTATAGCTTCAGCCATATAGGTAGCCAGTTGAAATTTTCACAGAATGTGTTACTAGGTCTTTGTGTTACTTAAAAAAATTAAAAGCCAAGGGGGTATCCATACAAAAAAGTAGCATTTTTAGGATTCTGTACCCAAAGGGCAAATCGGAGCCCTATTAATTCACTCCGCTGTCCGTCTGTCTGTCTGTCTGTCAGTCTGTCCGTGTGTAACGGGTCTCTAGCTCTTAGACGGATCGAGATAGAAACCTGAAATTTTCACATTATGACAAAATTAAACCAAATTTTAAACTAAAAATTAAATTAAATTATTATTCAGGTATCCTTATACGTGAAAATGGAGCCGACTTTTTTTTCTTACCCTAGCATGTGCGGTGACATTGTCTAAAGCTCATTAAGTAGAGTATAAATATATCTTTTTTATCCAAAAAAATAAACAAAGGAGGGCTATCAAAAAGGCCAAAGCAGTTGGGAATTTGAAAATTCTGTATTTTATGTACCATATGCTGTGTGTAATTAACAAATACTAAAAATGCCGATTTATAATATAGTTTTAGGGTTACGTCCCGAATACTCAACCAACTTAATTTTGCAGTTTTTATATCTGACAGAATTAGAGCATTACCTAAAGTTAAATAAATACCTAGTTTGAAATAATGGTAATTGGTCATATGTACGGAACGCTAAAAGAGCGAGACCCGACTCGCACTTGGCTGGTTTATTAATCGTTATTTATTTCAGCTCTATCAATAAAGACGGTATAACAGTTATACCGTCTTTATGTTGTTATTAGTTGTACTTATTTATTGGATGTATTTTAAAAGCATAAATAAAATACGTTTCAATTAGATAATTATATTCAATTTACGAAATGGTTCAATTATATATTTATGGTTGTATTTTTCTTTTGGTTTGAGTTTGAATTCGTTACGAACATAATTTTATACTTTTACGAAGCTCTAAGCCCTTTGTCTTTTTAGATGGATGTTTCTTATTCACGAAAGTTATTTTTTAATTTTGTTTCTTCTACCTGTTGAAGGTTGATGTTGATGTATAAACATATAAAACCCTTCCATTGTAGTACAATTATGTACGGCTAATAAAATAATCAATGGGCGCTGAAGGCAGGTAAAAACGGTAAAAGATGACCTATTTATTTTACTTGAGGGCTTTGTTTGCAGTGGGTAGAAGGTATACCTAGTTAGCAATAGTCTCACATCAACGAGAAAATAGGAAAGCCTGACGTACCTAGCTCCGATTTTTTGGTTGTTCGCTACCTCAGTGGAAAGGATGATAAATAAGTAGTTGAAAATTAAAGCTGACGAAATTTCCAAAACATGTTCGTTTACATTATTTTCGTTCCTACAACGGTTTCCTTTCAAACTTGAGGTAAAAGTATTTTCGCGTCGTATTTTTCGTTAAACTTTGCGTCTTACCTTCATTACTTGTCATTTGAGAGTAAAGTGCTCAGAAAAGACGTTGTTGAACAAGAAATTTCCTTCAAAAAAGTAAAATATTTAACTGAATATTTTTAATTGATGAAAAAAGTTGACAAGCGACGTATCTTTCCATTTGTTAGAGAGACACAAAAATAAAGAACAAGTGAACAAGTATCAAACAAATTTCAGTTCTGAACTAATTTATTTTTAAACGGCTTACCATTTTTTAATCTAAAGATTTATCCTCTATTGTTTCGTAGGTCCGGTAAATTTTAGATATACTACATTTAGCAAGTTAATGGAAAATGGGTCTTCCCCCGACTGATACCTTTCGCCGCCAGCGCCCTCTCGACTCTCGACACAATAGAAGCCGCTGGCCTCTGATTGCTCGTGACCTGACCCTCGTACCATGATAATCATGTGTAGTCGCATTTTATAACAGAAGTCAAACATGTCGAAAGTATCATTTTCTAAAATTAAGTATCATAATACTGAGTCGTGAATGGATCGCTTTGCATCGTCTCGCTGAATACTTTACAATCCAAAACACAGGATTAACAATTTTTGAATTCAAAAAGTTTTATTTACTTTTTCCTATCTATTTCTACTTGGGACACAAAAACACAAATTAAGAACTTACCAAGGTTATCAGCCCTATACAAAGGGAAGAGTGCAATCCAAAGCAGCAACAGCAGTCCAGCCTCCGTTGCCATATTTTCTTCACACGTTCCTTCTCCACGCCCCGTGGCCAGATAACCTCATGCAGCACTGTTGGCACCTCGCCAACAAAACGCACTCAGGCCTCCAACCACTTTGAGAGGTATTTGGAAGGTCGTAACTCGCTCATTTGCACTGATGTGGAACCGTGCCATAGTTGATCGTAATTTGTAATGCCGCGCTGGTGGCGAGAAGGGAGCCTGAAAAGAAAGACGTTTGGAATTTAGAATTTAAGGTGATATACCGTGCTAGCAAAGGTCCCCGTTACTCCAGGCAGAAAGAACCGCAGTGCGAAAGGGACGGAATCGGGGAAAATTGTCAAAAAGTCGGTTTTAAATTAATTTAAAATTAACTAAAATAGCTAAAAAAAATTCCATAACCAGTAATTTAGGTGTAGTTAAAACCCATCTAAATAAATATTTTTCAAGTCTGTATGCTATCCTAATTTGTCAGAATATCAAAAAAACTGTAAATTTAGACCTGGGGCTCTACCGCGTAATTCTCATTTGTATCAACTTCAAGCAAATGCATGCGAAATTCAACGCGTGCAAAAGAGATGGCATGTTAGGCGGCCGTCGTCGCACGCACGTCAAATTTCAATCTCAAGTTGATGTTGATGAAAATGAGAATTACGCGGTAGACCCACTGATTTCAATAATTATTTCTATCGAAAGAAATTCCTCCTATCGCGTTTCTGATAGACCAAAATCTAGTAAAAGGTCCCAAAATTGTTATACTAATTTATTTTACTTGGAACTTCATTAAAAGAGCAGATACATAACTTCAAAAAGTGTCAATTTTCACGGTATAGCCCCTTAACTAGCGACCCGCTCCAGCTTCGCATGGGTATATTATACACGGGTATATTGTGGTCCGAGTACCGGAATGCTTTCTGCACCTCGCCATGGAGGAAAACTTTTGGCCGCAGGGCGTGGTGTTCCGTCGCTTCCGCGGACAAGTGCCACAGGACAGTACAAAGTGAAGATTTAGTTAATTTTGTAATGTATTTGTATATATTTTAGTTTGTAAGGTATTTATCTATGGGCCACAGATGCCTGATAATAAATGATTTGATTTTATTTGATTTGATTTGATATGTAAATATAAACCTTTCTCTTGAATCACTCTGTATATTAAATAAAATAAACTTTTATCAAAAAAATAGTAACCGACTTCAATAGTAACAGCAGTCATTCACTAAAAAGTTAATAATAATTCTATAAAGACCGATGGTACCGAAGCAACACTTTTGCCGGCTTCTTTCTTCCTGAAACGTTATGTTATCTAGAAGTCGGCGTTCTTATATTGGTTTTTATGTTGCTATATCGTAGGAAATACGCCGACTTCTAGATAACATAATGTTTCAGGAAGAAAGAAGTCGGCAAAAGTGTTGCTTCGGTACCATCGGTCTTTATAGAATCATTATTAACTTTTTAGTGAATGACTGCTCTTACTATTGAAGTCGGTTACTATTTTTTTGTTAAAAGTTTATTTTATTTCACATTTTTTAGTGTTGCTGGGTTAAATTGTGAGGTATGGGTAGTTCTTTCAAACGTGGTGTTAATATGAAACGAAGTTCAAATGAGTATAAGTAGCCATGTTTGAGTAGCTTCCTGCTATCAGCACCCTAACACAACATGATTACCGTAATCTAGAGTTATGTGCTGTCATCCGTTGAAGAGTTCTACGGTGATGAAGCCAAGATCGAAGGTCAAGTGGGTACGCTGGCAATTTTCAGAAATGCCCTGCAATGAGCACCCTAACACAAACTGGCCGCTGCAATCCAAAGTTATGTGCTGTCATCCGTTGAGGAGTTCTATGGTGATGAAGCCAGGATCGAAGGTCAGGTGGGTATTCTGATAATCTCCAAGTAATAACCTTGAATAAGCACCCTAACGCAGTGATTGCCGCAATCTCGAGTTATGTGCTCTGATCCGTTGAAGAGTTCTATGGTGAATATGGTGATGAAGCCAGGATCAAAAGTCAGATAAAAGAATGTCGATTTTCAAGTAATACCTTGTGATCATCACCCAAGAACAAAGCGATTACCTCAATTTTGAGAGGTATGCTGTCATTTTCTGAGGAGTTTCACTGCCTATCTCTGAAGACCTTCATCAGATCATGACCAAACCAAAATGAGACCTACCTGAAAGTACACTCTTCCAAACAAAAAAAGAATTATTCAAATAGGTTCAAAAATGACGGAGTTATGGAGTAACAACGCCAAAAAAAAACATACAGTCGAATTGAGAACCTCCTCCTTTTTTGAAGTCGGCTAAAAAACCGCATCAAAATCCGTTGGGTAGTTTTAAAAATCTAAGACAGCGGGAAGCGACTTTGTTTTATACTATGTAGTGATAAAGCAACTGAAAATTTAATTTAGATTGTATTGCGGCCAATAAAAAAATTTTAAAGCTAGTCTGGTTTTTAATATTCGTGTATTTCCTGACTGTCTCCAAAACAGAAAATTATAGATGCACAGCATACGGAAATCTGGATGCGTAATTCTGATTCGCACTTGACCAGTTTTATTGGATATCGGGTACCCTTATGTTAATGGGCATATCAAATTTAAGTCAATATTTTAAAATAATTTGCATAGCGAGGTAAACACAGATACAATTAATTGTGGACCATTGGACGAAATATAAATAATTACATAAGTATTTAAATATAAAACCGGCCAAGTGCGAGTCGGACTCGCGCACAAAGAGTTCCGTACCATTATGTTTTTTAGTATTTGTTGTTACAGCGGCAACAGAAATACATCATCTGTGAAAATTTCAACTGTCGCACTATCACGGTTCATGAGATACAGCCTGCAGACAGACAGACAGACAGACGGACAGCGGAGTCTTAGTAATAGGGTCCCATTGGTTACCCTTTGGGTACGGAACCCTAAAAAGAAATCCTCAACCTTTCAAATACGTTGAACAAGCCATTACGTATAATTTGATTTTGCTGTCCACAACATCGTACCCAATTAACTTAAGATTACCTACAAAAATATAATTTTAAAAATAAATTTTTAATAATAATTTTTACCTTATCAAGATTAGGGGAAATTAGAAAAGTAATTTAATCTCTCATTTTTCTTTAAAATTAGCTAACCGCAAACAGTCGTGGGGTCCCTAATTGAAATAAACCTGAATATTTATCAATAGAAATATATATCTAATGGTAAACATGCATATATATATATATATATATGTATATATAGGTATAGTCCAGTATATTTAAATTTATATATTGTTACTTTCTTTGTATGTTAATATAACTTTATTTGTAGTACACGTATGTATGATTACTTATTTTTATTATTATAGTGTCCTTTACCACTAAGGTTTGCTGGAAGAAATCCTTTTCAGAGATAAGCTCGCCTCCGCAAATGTATTTTATTGTAAATAATTCCATTAAATGTATCTGTGTACAATAAAGAATAAAGAAAGAACTATGAAGAAAGAAAGAAAGAATATATTCGTCATTCATACAAACACAAAAATTTAAATACACAAATCGAAAAAAAAAGTTACGAAAAGGAAAAGGCATAGCTTTTATTGAAAAAAAAATCAAACTAGAAATAAATTTCGTAGGAATATAGTACCCGGGATCTAAAAGTGTTACTTTTTTTGCGTCTTATGTATCTACCTGCCTAGTCCCTATTATATTCTTCTTCTTCTTGGGGGTCCCATATGTCGGTGCGGATGTCGGCGACCACCACACGAAACTCTTCTCTATTCTGTGCCAGTCTGCAGAGACTGGCAGCGTCTTTTATGTTAGTCCAAGTTTTTACGTTATCACTCCATGTCATCCGCCTTCTCCCCCTTCCCCGTTTTCCGTCCATTTTCCCTATTATATTAGCAAAATTTAAATTATAATCAAATGAAACTTTCCCTTCATATTTTTCCATGCTTAGCACTGGATAATTTCACGTTTAATTGCACAATTTACAAATAATTAGAGTATTTACGTTAGTTAAATATGTACAATCACAATTTCTAATTAAAAGGCCGGCGGAGAAATTTGTAAATCATAGATATTCTTAGGATAGTGTGTGTTTATTCCGATTGGATAACAGAATATATAGGTTCTTAGATATATATTTTGAATGGAAACTGATTTAAAGACGCCTTAAAAGCAATTTAAAATTATTTTTCTCATATTTTATGTTTAAATCAGTGTTCTTATTCAATATATATTTGGGAACCCAGATTTTCTGTAATGCAATCAAAATAAATACACACAAATGGTTTTGGTATTTTGTTTGTTTTAATTGATCGCAATAATAAGAAAACGGCCAAGTGCGAATGGGACTCGCCCATGAAGGGTTCCGTACCATTATCTATAAAAACGGCAAAAAATCATGTCTGTTGTATGGGAGCCCCCTTAAATATTTATTTTATTCCATTTTTTAGTATTTGTAATTTGAAAATTTCAACTGTCCAACTATCACGGTTCATGAGATACAGCCTGGTGACAGACGGACAGACGGAAGAACAGTGGAGTCTTAGTAATAGGGTCCCGACCCTTACCCTTTGGGTACGGAATCCTAAAAAAATTTAAACGACTCCCTGAATACACCAGCTTTGAAGGTTATGTATTATTCTTGATCCTTTGACATTTGTAAGTTTAGTTTCTCCAAGTAATGAAATAAGTATAAAGATTTAGGTACGTGAATGAAATAGCCGATGGTGGCGGTGAATCAGTTTGTAAGTAGTGACTTTTTTTATTTTCTCGAATCAGCGACAAAAGGTGCGATTTGGTGATTTTGATTCAGCAAGCTATTTTCACAGTCGAATAGATTTACGGCTTTGTGTTCGCGAATAAAGTTTTTCTGCGTGTTTTTAGGCTCAGAGCGTGGGCCATACATTTTTCTCTAACCTTTATCATTTCATCATATCTGTATATACAAATACATATACATATACAAATACAGATATGATGAAATGATAAAGGTTCGTCGCAAATACGACACTAATCTCCGAACAATACTGATATTTGGCTCAGACATTACAACTGAAAAAGATTATAACGGTCAAAGATTTCAAAAGTATTTCAAAAGTAAAGATAAGCCCTTACCGTACTATGACAGCACCAAAATGCTTCCACCTTTAATGGGTGACGCTCATTCCGCTCATACGTTTGGAATCAGTGCTCATCTAAACACAGTGATAGTGGGACGCCTTAAGTGTACTTAAAAAAGTGTTGAATTTTTACGACTTTAGTAGTCTCATCAGTTTACTGACCGTACGTAGACAGATTGCGCATTCATAAGTGTGCGCGCGTCGGCATTATGTTAACGCACACATTCAAAAACAATGCAATAGATTTTAGGTGCCAGGGCTTATCTAAACTTTTGAAATCTTTGATAACGGTACAATAAAATGCAACATGAAATTTTTATAACGTGTGTTTGCTGAAATTTTTTTTTCTGAAATCATTTTTGCATATCGAAAGAGCTAAAAAGAAATATGATATTTTTTCAAATTTGTAAGACCAAAAAAGTGAATTTTCAAAGCCTTTTAATACTGCTCTTTTTGTGTAAGTACGAGTACTTATCATAAGAAAAGTCTTCCAAATAAATATTGGAAGATACTTGATGATATATATTTATTTATATATATCATCAAACTGATGACAGCCACACCGTGGGCCGAAATATATCGAGCAATAACGTATTTTATTGTTTTAATATTAATAAGGAAACAAAAAAAAAAGGTTAAGAAAGCACAGTATGCATTTATTAACATACCAAATAAATATCAAGATTCTTAAAAAAAAAAAGTTCTATCGTTGTTTGGGCATAGTAAATCTCCAAAGTTTTAAATAACGTCCACTGAAAAAGATGGTTTTAGCATACCTACCCCTCTTGGAAACAGTCATGAATATAAACTATGTATTTATACTTGTATTTTGTAGTGTGCAAGGGGTCAAGCACGATATTACACACGCCAGGATTTGAAAAAAAAATCGGCTCCATTTTCATGGATTTATTTTATATTCGGTTTTGTGTCAACATTATACAAGGTGACTTTTTGATTATCGTCCAAATTCATACTGGACGCTTGGTAAGTAATCAGCATCATGAATCGATAACAATTTGTGTGAAATTCGTATAATGAAATTTCGACTTCCCATAGTAATTCACTCCCACTCCTGAGTGAATCACTATGGGGAGTCGAAATTTCATTTTATGAATTTTACGAAAATCGTTATTGGTTCATGATGCTGATCACTTACCAAGGCTCAAGTATGAATTTGGACGATGTTCACAAATTCACCGTGTATATACAAAATATGCAAATTTGTAGTCTGTAACTCATTCCGTCTACGAGCTAGAGACCCGTGACGTACGGACGGATGGACAGACAGCGAAATAACATTATTAAGGCTCCGTTTTACTCTTTGGGTAGGTACCAGTGGCGAAGGCTCCGTAGAAGCTGATTCCCATCGGCTTACCTTTCAGAGATATCTCCAACTACAACCAACCAATCCACCATTCATTATTTTTATGTACAATTATTTTTGTGTGCTCCTAACTAAGAATTACAAAAAAAAGAAACGCCGAGGCGAAACGAAAAGCAAATCTTCCGTACACGGCGCTATGTTTGCACAAAATTGGGAGGTTAGGCCGGTCCATTTTAGCTAACCTTGCAACGTTGCCACGTTGGACACTATTGCACAAGCTCCCATATTGAGCAATTTTTGTATCGGCTTACCAACGTCATAATTCCACCCCTCGCCACTGGTAGGTACGGAACCCCAAAAAGGATCGGCATGTTATTTACAATTTAAAGGTACATAATCGTAGACACCAAAAATTATTTTAAAGTTTAACTGGTTAGTTAAATTTTCGCTCGTAACAAGATAAGAACAGATAACATTACCGCAACACAAAGAGTTTGTAACACAATTACAAGCGAAAATAATAGAGGTTCAAGAATTCGATGTCTCATGCAGATTAAAGTCTTGGCTCCTGGGCTGTTTTGCAAAAGGAAAATTATTTAAGATTAAGAGGCTATGCGAATTTTATTTTTGTCAGTGTCACTCCAATCGAAAACACGCTCAGTGCGAGAGGGGCGGATTCAGGGCGAAAACGAAAAATGTTAGTTTTATAACTTTTATAAAAAAAAACTAAACTAGCAAGCAAAATTTTAAATGTCATATCTCTAGATATTGTTGAAACACACCTAATAAAATATGTTTAAGTTCTTTATATGGTTCCTATTCGTCAAACGAGGAGAAAAAGTGTGTTTGAAGACCTCATTTGAACAATTATTTCTATCGAGGAAAATGTATCCAAACATGTTTTCCAATTTCAAAACTCTAGATTATATAGTCAAATTACATAAACCAGAAATTTAATAAAAATTTTCCGTGTATTTTATGAAATACACAAAAAAAGCACCTCTATTTTTTACATATCGCCTTAAAAAAAAAAAATAAACGAGAATACCTCACGTCACATTTCTAAAGTCTAAATACAGATTTCAAAGATTTTGTAGCTAAATTTATACGCCAGCTGCATTGACATGAAAATACCAAAGGGATGCCAAGAGCGAATCAAAGTGGGTAACCGTGCAAAGCGAGAAATTTTCCAAATACTTTCGGAATTTTGATAATTCATTGTTAAAGCTTGCGTATTTTTAAGACTTTCTATGACAATATTTATGTTGAAAAATTTCATTTAAATTAAAATACTAATGAAATTGCAGTTGTACCACAAAAAAAATATAAATTTCGTTATTTGGAGACCTAGAACCACTGTTTTTTCATTTTATATTTTATAGTTAAACCATGTATTCCATTGTTCTTTTGACTAGCTTCCTAATAAAAAAAAAAAACTATTGTCAAAACAGTAAATTGTTGACCGTTGGTTTTTTAATAACCGTATATTTTTTGTTGGTTTATAAACGACAAAGTATTTTTATAATTGAGGCGCTGAGCGCAATAGTGTAACCCACATGTATCCTTTTGAGGTTCTTAATATAATTTTTATAAAAGAATCTCAAAAAGATATAAGTGACTATAAGTGGTGTACCACTTTAGCAGTCAGAACCTCAAGGCACTGAGCGCAATAGTAGTCTAACCCAAATTTAGCTTTATGAGGTTCTACGAGTATACGAGATTATCTATCGAGATTTTTCATGATCATGATCATGAATGATAAAATATTAATGTGGGTTAAAATACTTTGGCACTCACCGCCTTAATTATACATTAATGTTAAGTTAGAACTTTTAAAAATATGTACGTCAATTGTTGTTTTTGGCAGTTTCCAACTCAGTAAATAAAACAATGGGCGGCAAGAGGGATGAAATGGCCGTTTTTGGCTGTACGAAAGTCATTATAGTAACATTAAATCGTGAACGAACATAAAAAAAGAACTGAAAGCGGCGATTTCGTTTTTTTCCTCCTACGAAAACCCGAAGAAAATACGCAGCAAAAGATAAAGGAGACATATCGTATTTCGTGTTTTTAGACTTTAATGAACATAAATTAGAGGTATTTCTTTTCTAATGATGCTTATTTTTTCTCCTTTTTAATAGCGGTACGTCCTTTAATCAAATATTCTTAAAAAAAGCATCAAATGAGCGTGTTCTTTATGATTAGATTTTAAAAAAACTAGGAGTATTTATAGATAGAAAGGTTTTAACAAAAAGTGAGTAAATACGTTCTAAAACTAATTTATTGATTAGAATATTTGTAATTTGTCAAAAGTACCCGGAATAGAAGAGCTTGTATGACTAGATGCATGGACGTGGAAGAGGCGAAAGAGGTGTGTCTGGATCGTAGAAGATGGCAGATGTAGTCTCTGTCTACCCCTCTGGGAGACAGGCGTGAGTATATGAATGGATGTATGTAAAGTATTAGCAGCAAATTCCCGCAGCTCATTTGTTATAATCCGTACTGAAAAATAAAAAACAGAAAGAACAAAGTAAGTAGCACTAAAGAACTCCAATATTTGTACTGGAATCCGGTACCGTGTGCCTTTGACTTGAAGCGAACAGTCGGTAACCCTTTGTATCGAGTTACAAGATGGGTCCAATTTGTAGTTGTGTAGAGAAAAAACTACATCAAAATAAATAGCTTTGGCTAGGCGCAACCTGGAACATTTTGTTTTGCTGACTGTACAAAATGATCCATATTGTGCCCAGCCATCTGTTTCAGCAGATTCAGACTGCCTTCTTCAAGGCGAGTGACTTGCAACTGCATCGATGACGCTCCGCGCAACGCGAGCGCTAGCCCGCAGTGCGAGACCTAACGTCGCGTCGTCGCGTAAACGTTTTCACTCGCCCAGAAGAAGATACTCTAAATCTGCTGAAACTGGTCGGCTATCCCGATCAAAAATACTTATTGAGGTCAGCCGTTTCTCAAGTTTCATTCAATTCTTATTCCTTGTAAATATCACGTTTGTTTAGCAAGATTATATAAGTATTACATCTAAATTGGTTTGGTGATCTGCAATACTTCTAATTTGTAGAGCCTGAAAGGAGGCATATTTTTACATTTCATATTTCATAATAATATCTGATTATATTTCTTCTCTATTGAATTTGAAAAGCGCAAAATGTAAGTATTTTATCTTAAACCCAGTGAGTGGCCTACTTATCGACAGGAAAGTTATTCTTTTATCTTGCACCTTTTCATTCTTTCATATTTTTTTAACATCCAAAAATAGCTTCCAGATTAAATATTAGATACTGTAAAAAATGGCTGATATGCTTATTTATTAAATATTAGTTCAGGAAAAGCATATTAGGAAAGACTTATAAGGCTGCGGAAGGCCATGGACATACACAATTTTTATGTATTATTTGTTTCAAAGATTCAGTTGATTATCTCCTCAAGCAATGAGTTTTAAAATTTGCATACAAGAACTGTTTTTTGGGGATGGATTCCTTCCCAAAATCGCTCAAGTGGGGAGATTCGATTTTAATGAAAATTTCGGTTCTGATTTTTTTAACGATGACCTTATAATATATTTCGTCGCTTGTATATTCGATATAGAAAAAGGATTTAGATTTTGACGTAACTCCCTCATACCGGAAAGAACGTTTCGTGTCCCTTCCGTCCCTTGACCGTCTTCAAGCAAAGGTTGATTTCTTCGGACACCTGAGCATAGTTCATAATGTGACCTGTGCGTGCACTACACTTGAAGAAAAACACTTTCTTGATTTACAAAACAACTTTAATTCGCTTAGATTGAACAATGTTAAGATGTGTAAATTTGAAAACCATTTCGAGATTTAGGTTTAATAAGCCGTATTTTAGAACTTCTGGTCTAAAAAACCTCATGATGATAAATATTTTTATGAAAAAGCTGCAACTTCCCTTTGCCTTCGTGTGACGTCACTTGAGAAATGAATGTTTAGAAATGTGTCCTTTGCTATCAAGATAAATTTGTAATAATTTGTTCCCAACTGATTTGACAGCTGGATGACAAATGAGTAGACAGACAGAGACAGACCACTTTTTTTATAAGCAATCACATATTACAATCAGTATAATGTCTAAAATCCTCATGTGACGTCAGCAAAAAAATTGTGATTAATTTATATACCAAAATAATGAAAATTATGTCCTAAAATGACATATATTCTATGAAAAAAATAAAATCTTTTAGAAATTAAGCTATGGGAATTATTTCTAGTAATTTTTAGTAGTTAAATAATATCTTGTCGTGAAAATGTATATTTGTTGAACTTTGACACTTTCGTTGTCTTCTCCGTGATACTTCCAACGTGCCTCTTGAAATCTTTGGATATAACTCTATTATCGCTAATATATCACCGGTATTTGTTGAATATTTTCCAAATACTTAGTACCTATTTTCAGTTAAGTTTAACGTTAGTTTATTTTTACTGTTTATTTTCTTTTAAAAATTATGCAATAAAAGTCTATTTTATTTATTTTGATTCTTCTGTAACGAAAAAGAAAGAACTAAAACGCTTAATAAATAACTCCCAGCTAAAAACTGTGTATTACTTATGTAATGTATGCAAAAATTTATATTTTGGTAATATTACGTACAGTAGCTGCAAAATAAACACATTTTAATAGCCGTGGATTCGGCCGTGTTATAAACTTCAATATTATTCTCTGCTTTTTGGAATAAATACATCAATTTATGTATGTAATTTCAATAATATAAAAATAAAAAAACGAAAATCATTTATTTCAGAGCTGGGTTCCATAAAAAAAAATACAATATCATTTAAGTATTTTAGTACTTACAAGAAGTGACGTAAGTAATCGTATTAGGTAGAATCCTTGTCAGACTGGATGCGTTCAAGAAATATAATTTTTATTATAGTACTAAAATGTGTGGTGGTGACGTCAGTGAAAGTCAAATGAAAGACATCATTTTCTTAGGCATAAACACGCTTATTTTAATATCTGTCTCCTAGAAACGGCTAAGGCGATACGAAAAAGTTTTAGCATCCCGTTACCCTCAGTGCGAGTAGGACGGATTTGTGGAAAAGTAGCAAAAAGTCAGTTTTTTATTGATATAAAATTTACTAAGCTATTTTATCAAAACGATTTTCAAGGAGACTTCACAAATACATGATATCCACATTTTGAATGCAATTTCACAATGAAATTAACTAAGATTTCAAAAAAAAAAATCAAGAAAAAATAAAACAATTTAGAGGTATTTTCGGAATTAAATTCTATCGAGAAAATTTCATCCCCCCGCTTTTTCTTTCAGTGAGAATCTTAATCAAATACTTAAAAAACATTTATCCAAAAATGAAATACGTAGATGACGTTATAGTGCAGTAAATGGATTCGAAAAAAACCCCATTTTTTTGTTTGGTATCGCCTTACTATTTCCCGAAACAGTTTACGAACTGGCGAAAACAAAAAGACGAGGCCAAATTAACGACTTTTACTAGGCTTTAAGAGCTTTTAACGCTTAAATTTTCGAGCATCGAAAATCTGATTATTTTGATCTACTTAAATATCATAAAAAGTCCGCTTTTGCTTATATGTACATTGTGTGTAGGATTACTTTTGTTCAGTTCTGTTTTAAAACTAGTCAGCTCCAAAATCTGAAAAATGCGCTTTTCAACTAAAATATACTTTAAAAATTTGTGATGAATCTGCGTTTGAAAATTAGTTTTACCGTTATTATTTACCGTTACAGATGGAATAAACTTTTAAAAATTGACCCTTTTTGAAAACTACTGAAAATTACATGACAAAAATGGTTGTACTAGTAAATTTGTAAATTTACTTAGAATCACTTCTGAAAATTACCTCCTGAATTACGATTTATGAATTACGATTTCGATAAAAAATCAACTCGTAAGTTTACTCCTGTTTTTTTAGATTCCCCTCGTTACTGTAAACTATTTTTAGATTTTTCAGTTAGAGATTTCCAGAAATAAATTGTATCATGTTTATTATGTCGTGGGGAGAACTAAGTTTTACGTTAATTTTCTCAAACATCGTTCAAATTTTTCTGTTTGATTTTTGAACATTTTCTGAAACAAATTGATTTGTATTGTATTTGTACGCAAGTTCATTTTCTTAACAAACCTCTGAAAATATTAAGAAATTTAAATGATACTTCACTTACTTAGGTAAAATAAGCTTTATAACTAGCCTAAAATTCAAATTGACAGTAGAGATGCAACGAATATTCGGCAAATATTCGGTATTCGGCGCATTTTTTTTTTTAATATTCGGTATTCGGTCGAATAGTAGACGGTATTCGACTGGATACCGAATACCTAATAATGAAAATAAAAGCACATTTTAATCAGAAAGTATATATTTGGTAAGATTGCAGAAAAACTTGTTTTATTCACAACAATCTGCTATATAAATAAATAAAAATAAAAACAAATTTGAATCAGAAAGTATATATACATATATGGTAAGTTGGCAGAAAAACTTGTTTTTATTTACTTTTTTTTCTTCTCCACCTCGCGAGATCTTGACTTTACACAGAAAACACAAAGCAAACTTTGTATCTTCACAACAAATCTCGAAATATTTCCAAAAAGACGACATTTTATTAATTATTAAAGCCATTTTCAATTGTTCGTTGTAAAAAACTTGTATTTAGCAAAATCAAACAAATTGCAATCACGAAAGTAAAAAACATAAAAACAGCGCGCCCGTGACACGCACGATGTGCTCGAATATGAGCTTCCTTCCGCCGCCCCGTCGCCCCCGCGTCCTCCCGCACCGGGACAGATTGTAACCTGTACGAGTGTACACCCGAAATGCACAGATCTCTCGCCAAATATTCGGCTGCCGAATATTAGGCGCCAAATATTCGGCGCTTCGGCCTAAAGCGCCGCCGAATATTCGGTATTCGGCCAAATCCCTATTTGTTGCATCTCTAAATATAACAGTAGAAAAAAGACGACTGCAACCAACAAATTTAGAATGAAGAAGAAGACCAAGAAGAATGTTAGGCATACACTTCTGGACCGGGAGACCAACAGCGTAGTCATTCAACGCAGAACTAAAGTCTAAGATGGGGGCAACCGGATATGGAAGTAGGTGAACAGGAAACTACCTATATAGTTCGTCAACTTTGTGCTTACCGCGCCCACGGAGTACATTGGTTGGGAACGGCCTCGGAGAGGATGCGGGAGGCGAGCAAGCGTGATGACGCGTGCTGAATCACCCTCCCGCCACACCACCCGCATGCTCTCGAAGACCGTCCCCAACCCTTGTATGCCATGGGCGCGGGAAGTATGAAGTTGACAGTAGAACGGGAATACGGACGGTCTATTGGGGGAGTAACAGAAAGTTGCGGCCAAGAACCGACGTTTAGCGGCCAGACTACCAGTTCGAGAGGCCGACAACATTGTGCAGCTGAAAAATAGCGGACTACTGGCAAAGGTTCATAAAAGTCGGCGTGAGAAAAAAGATGCTTGTGCTTAAGGCGATATGCGAAAAAATACGGGTGTTTCTTTTCTGAATATTTCATGAAATACACGGAAAATTATAATCAGTTTCTGTTATATGCATTTTGACTATATAATCTAGGGTTTTGAAATTGGAAAACATGTTTGGATAAATTTTTCTCGATAGAAATAATTGTTGAAATGAGGTCTTCAAACACACTTTTTCTCCTCGTTTGATGAACAGGGACCATATACAGAACTCAAACATATTTTATTAGGTATGTTTGAACTATATCTAGAGATTTGATGTTTGAAATTTTGCTGGCTATTTTAGTTTTTTTAATAAAAATATAAAACCAACTTTTTTCCTCTTTTAACCCTCTCGCACTGCGCGATTTTTCGCTTGGAGTGACAGTGACAAAAATAAAATTCGCATAGCCTCTTAACAGAGTGCTAACTCGTAATGGTCACTTTAAGGCTGCATATAAAACAAGATTGAGCATCTCATTTTGCAACAATCAGAACTGAACTGAACTAACGTTTCCTTTTAGTTTAAAATAGCGCGCTCTCAGCCGTGGCTGTTACGACCACCAAGAAACACGCGCTCACGAAAAACTGCGTATTTATATAATAACTCGCCTTCTTGATGAAATTATTAAAATGTTCTAAAATTTTGAGATGGGGTTATTAATTTTAAGCTGTACATTTTAAGGAAGGCCCTTTAGCACTCGAAACACATGACATTTAGAGGTAATTTCGTAATATTTTTTGAGGGAATTGAAAGCTTTTGCATTTTTTCCAAGATGTTTAGAACAGCCCTATAGTATATATTATTATCTATTATAGTCTATATTGTTATATTATTACCTTCATTATTATTATTAAACCGATTGACCAAGTTACACAATGTGAAATGGTAATTTGAAGTTGTGTATCTGACCTTATACGGACCCTTAAGCGAGGATATTCGTGTTTTACCCGAAAATGGTTGTGTTTAAGTAACTTTCTGATTTTTGTTCAAGTATACCTACGTATCGTCCTACAGTCCTGATTTCTGCCGATCCCGTAGAGATTTCCTAAAATCCTTTCTTAGTAAATGTCTACGTCGTACAAGAAACCTACAGTCCAAATTTCATGGTTCTAGATCCAGCCGTTTGGTCCCCAGACCAATAGATCATTGATAGATCAGTCAGTCAGGCTATTTGTTCATACATATATATATATATATATATATAAAAATGTAAAAAAAAATTTTTTTACATTCGACTGATGACGGCCCCATACCGAGGGCCGAAATATATCGAGTTAAATTTTTTTTAAATTGTTTTAATAACACTACTAATGAAAAGCTAGTAAAAGTTAAATATAATATATATATATATATATATATATATATAATAGTAGTTTATGCTACAAGGGCGAAAAGGAATAAATCACGAGGACGATAAACGGAACCGAGTAATTTATTGCTCTTACGCCCGTGCATCATACTACGTTTTTCAATGCATAGTGTGAGGAAATAAAACAAATCTTGTGAACTTTAAATTATGATTGGCTCAAAAGGACTGTATCCAGAGCCGTTAAACAGTGGAAAAAAAGTATAAAATTTATGGTACACAGGAAAGGTTGCAGGTTAGCCAACCATTGTAACTAAATTGAAAAAAAAAAAAAAATAATGCCCTAGGGCAAAATAATCGACTTTCTGTTCGGTTTTGATGCATAAAAGTGGGCCTTTACGAGCACTTGCATTGAAAATACAATTATTTGTTTCTTCATGTCTTGGTTTGTTCTCAGGACAGCTAATGGCTTTACTAGCATCACAGCTATGACAAGTTTGTACAACGCCCAAGTTCGAAGCAAGTTATTAGAGTGTAACGCAGTTGTCTGGGCTCCCCATGAAGCAAAGTATAACCTCATGCTATAGAAGATTCAAAATAAGTTCATACGATATCTCCACATGAAGCTTCATGGGGTGTATCCTAAATATCCACTTATGTATCCGACATTATTCGTTTTGGGTATTGGCTACAACAAGTTGGAGGTTTGACGGTAGCTTACTTTGACATCGTACCTCTTCAAAATATGGCGTGGAGTCCAATTTAATTCGGTTTTGCTGATGGAATTTAAGCTAAGGACTTCCTTAGGGTGCGAAGTGGCCGACTGTTCGCCATAGGAAGCAGCAGGAGAAATCTTCACCAGAAGGCTCCCCTGACACGAGCCCTACAACTGCTCAACAAGATCCACGATCACACAGACTTATTTTTCTGCTCTCTGGGTGAGTTCACAAGAACAACCTTGTTTGTTATTTGTTATAGATAAAATTGTTGCTTATAATGTTACTTGATTGTCGTCGTGTGTGAAATTCTAAATACTTATATTTTTCATTGTACTGTTATTTATGTGTATAATATTATATTATTGATGTTTATTGCGCTTTTGCAATGGCTTAGCTGTTATGATAAAAATTAATAAATTAATAAAATTAAAATTAATCAATTAATGAATGAATGATTTTATGAATATTTTCAGCTAAAAACTGCTTCATTTAACGTTTTGTTTCGCAAGGAAAAATATAGAAAGTGAAAGAAAAATTTGTATTAGCACTTTATTGATTTTCATTTAATTTACTCTATCTATTACGTCTATCCCCCTATTTTTACTTTTCTAGTGACTATTTCTTCACCACCCAAAGGTTGGCTGGAAGAAATCGCTTCAAGTGATAAGTCCGCCTTTGTACAAAATTATGTTTTCAATACTCTGTTTTCTTTTATATGTCTTTTGTGTACAATAAAGTGTCAATTCATTCATTCATTCATTCATTCATTCATTCATTCATTCATTCGAAATAAGTGCTGTGTAGTTTTTGTTGTATAGTTTGAATAAACAACACGTTGATGTGAGCCACTGTGTTTAAGAGTGGTTTCACAGCCAGATTGTGAAAAACCCGCCTTTTCTATTTGATCGAAACAAAACACTTAAGAGGCTATGCGAATTGTATTTTTGTCATTGTCACTCCAAGCGAAAACAGTGCTAGAGGGGCGGATTCAGGGCAAAAGTGAGAAATGTTAGTTTTATAATTTTTATAAAAAAACTAAAATAGCTAGCAACATCTCAAATATCAAATCTCTAGATATGCTTGAAACACACCTAATAAAATATGTTTGAGATGGTACCTATTCGTCAAACGAGGAGATAAAGTATGTTTGAAGACCTCATTTCAACAGTTATTTCTATCGAGGAAAATTTATCCAAACATGTTTTCCAATTTCAAAACCCTGGATTATATAGTCAAAATGCATATACCAGAAATGTATTAAAACTTTCCGTCTATTTCATGAAATACGCAGAAAAGAAACACCCGTATTTTTTTCGCATATCGCCTTAAATTCAAAATTTATTTAATAGTTATTAAACTTATTATATATATATTTTGTGTATGCTGCTATTGCAAAGATTCCATTGGTTTCTGTCTAAAATTTCAAAAATGTTGAACAGTATCAACCAAGCCTCCGCTGTCCGTCCGTCCGTCTGTCAATGGGGTCTACGGCTTCAGCCGTTTTGGGTAGGTAGTTGACATTTTTATAAATTATATCATTAATAAATTGTTGATTAATTATTTATTTTAAAATTATATTAATTACAAATAAAAATGTATTTATGTCTTTTCATAGAATACGTGTTCCATGGCCTCTTTCGAAAATAATAATAAAAAAATTATACAAAATTATCCCAAAACCAAAAACCTCGAAAAAGTTGTTTTTTTTCCGTTATTTGTTTAAGCTCTGTATAAACACGGTTACACATAAATACAAGTTACAAAATTTGGGCAGATTGCTGTACTAAGGTACCCGAAAGTTTAAAAAAAATGAGGGTCCCGTACTTAGAGAGTGCCGAATTGTGTCAGGCGCTATCATTTTACCGCCTTGTTTTTTTTCGCCTTGATGTTACTTTAAGTAGCATATATGTTGTTGTTATTTACTATGATGTTTTTAGGATTCCGTAGTGGTACGGAACCCTTTGTTCGCGAATGCGACTCACACTTGTTCAAATTATTTCTCATGAGTATGGAACCCTAAAGATTCATCAAAAACTCAAACGCTGCTTATTTTTTTGTCACGTGTATCATAAATACCAAAACCGCAAGATATTTTATTTCAATAATAAATAATAAATAATCCCAATAAATAAATGTATAATGATAATTATTAGATATTAATTTGTGGAACAAAGTATACATTTTCTTGTGATAAAAATTTCTTCACCACCCCAAAGTTGGCTGGAAGAAATCGCTTCAAGTGATAAGTCCACCTTTGTACAAAATTACGTTTTCAGAACTCTGTTTATCTTTTTATAAATATTTTGTGTTCAATAAAGTGTCCATTCATTCATTCAAGCCTTAATGCATCAAGAAAGGACTTAAGCATTATATTAATAATGTATTCTCTAAGTTCTGAATTATTATTATTTTTAACATCAATTATTAATAATCTTATAAATTTCAAGTTGCAACGGAGTCTCACTAGTTCCTCTTATTCTACCCTTCGGGTACGGAAACGGAAACTGAAAAACTGCTACCGTATCATATATGTGTTTTATTCATTAATAGAATAAATTTGTGTCCGTTTTCATATATATTTTAAGAACGATATTTCCGAATATTTCCATATTTTTTTAAATACTAAATATAAACAAAATCTTTAAAATCTTTAAGCCCTTAGACACTTACAAGTTACTTCATTAGTGGCCGAATCTCTATTAATGAGTTTATTCACCACACAACACTTCACAGCAGTATTCTAAAACAATCCACAATCACAATTAAAAATAACCGCACATATAATTATATCCATAGTTTCTGAACGTGCGTGCACGTGCGTTATGTAGCCGTTAAACCGGTTAATACAGACGTCATCTCCCGTGGAGGGCGTCGGATCAACTGACGTTTTCAGATGTATTTCAGGAGATCGGCGCCCTGCGCAGAACGGCTGGCACAAGATATAGAGACAGTTTTTTTCTTCTTTGACCAAGTTTTGAGGATTCTGTTCCAATTTGAAAACCGTTTTTGCATACGTTCTGACGTATAAATGTAGAAAATTGAGGTTAGAAAATACCTTAACACGTATACTGGTCGATTACTCTTATTAACAAGGATTTCTTTTTGTTTGGAGAACCTTATTACTTACCATAATTACTTACCATTATTACTAGTCGTTATTGTACAATTTACTATTGATTATAAATTGTAAGTATACTGATATGTTACCGTAAAAGTCCGCATAGTAGTAAATCTTAGGTTTGACTTGCCAATCTTAACGTAGACCGACATAAGTTGGTAAAAAAGAGAAGTGATCTATAAGAAGTATAGATTTTTTTGGCTGTTACCATTTGAATATGCCATATGGTAAGTTCCAAATGATGATTGGGTAAAGTAGGTTTAGAAATTAAAATAGGCATTAAGGTTAGGATTTAGAATATAAGTAATGAGGAGCGAAGGAGGATCTTGTTAGTTTGCTTGTGATTATTCATTTGGGAACCGAGCAAAGCGGAGCCGAGCGAGGCGACCCCTGTAATGTCTGCCGAATATGGAATCAAATTTATGTAAATGTTGTCGTTTAGGGAATTGTGTAATAAAATAAAAGACCACAACTATGATGATAATATGTAAAACGTAATGCCATGCGAAGAGAAGTGAATACCAAAACTTTGCGTATTATGATCATTTTAATTGGAATCCATATGTATTCAGAGCAATAATCTGATTAAGTGTGATAAATTTTCCCACTATTGCACAAAACTTTTGTGTTAGTTCTAAAACATTGCATTTAGACAACAACATAATTCAATGTAGTACGTTCATGTGAAATGTACAATTCTGTGAGTTTTCTTTCTTAAAAAAGTCTGGGCATACATACATCCATAATTAATCAATAACGTATAATAAACACAAAATTTCACTTTAAAACCTGAGATTTTGCAAAAATAGGTGGAGTTTGTTTCGTTCATGAACGACAATAGGTCATCTACGTATACGTTGAATGGTCTTAGTATCTATCTCCCTCTTTCTCTTTTACATTACCATTCTAATTTCTAAAACATTCTTCTACCATCGTCATTTGAAAATACTTCTTTTAGATCAATCCCAAAACAAGGTATTTATGTTAGGATTTAGAATAGGTGCGACGATAAGCGATGCAAAAAGCAACGTGCTAGATTGCTTTTGAACATAAATTTGAAAACCGAGCGAAGCAGAACGGAGCGATGCAACGCCTGTAGGTCTTAACATTAAATTAATTTCTTGGATAAAAATTGAGAACAGAGATCAAGAACGGTAATTTAAGAACGATAACGGTTGCCTCGTTTCGCTTGGCTCCTGAATTCAAGCTTCGCTCGTCGTTGCACCCATTTTTACATGACCCTATGGTGAAACCTAAATTAACTAGCAGACAAGCTAGTAAACGACCAAAACTAACAATTATTTAATATAAATTCGAACTTTACCCATCATTACCTTAGTAAACCTAAGGATTAACCAGAAAATCTTAGGATTCTTCGTAGTTCTAGCCTTAACAGTTACATTTACATTAGAGCGTCGAAGTAATTCAATAACACAACCTGTGAATTATTTCTCATTGTTATCTACGAGTAGTTTATATGTATATGTATTATTATAAAATTAATAAAATAAAACATTTAAGTTAATGTGAGATATATTTCGGGCCCTATCCTGGGTCCGGCATCAGTCACATTGAAGTTGACAAAAAATAAATAAAAAAATTAAAAATCTTGCCTAGACCTAACCTAATAAAAAAGTATGTATAGATGGGTGCTATCGAAGAAGCTGCCGCTAACCTGTTACTATCGAAATAGGGTCGAAAAGCAGGCCAGCAAACGCTCCCATCCCTCTCCATGGCGCCCCATCACATTACACACTGCGCACCTACATAATAGTTTTAATTTAGTTTTGTTGGTGAAAAAACATGGATGATGAAACATGGTGGCGCCACATGGTTATTGTCGTTCGTGGCCACTAAATTATTATAGTCGATGGGAAGTGTAATGTTATCTACGAGTACATTTACATTAATTATTCAAGATGCAGAGTTACAGCAACAACTAAATTAGTACACCTCCAACCCCTGCGTTAATTGGATAATATATGAGGGGTATAATTACTTCTATTTTTGTTTATTTTAATGCTTTCAATAGACCCTTTAAAAATAAGAACAGAAGTAAGTAAAAAACCGCAAAACTATTCTTTGACCACAAGTATTTTAGTTCGTTCAGAGGTAATATATTCAGTACGATCATATAAGAATTTGTTTACTATTTTAGTATTTCTTCAAGCATGTTTTTATAATTTTTACAACTCCTTCACGATTTCTGTCCGTCACGGGCAGTTTCACAGTCGGATTGTGAAAAACCCGCCTTTCTCTAATTAATCGAAACAGAACACTTAAACTCGAAATTCACTCTATAGTTATTTACTGTCCGGCTGCAAAAATTCGGGTTTTTCTAATTAATCGAAACAGAACACTTAAATTCAAAATTCATTGTGTATTGTGTATGTTGTCAACGCAAAGTTTTCATTAGTTTTTGTAAATTAGAATTTAAAAAATTTTGCATTTAAATAATTTTGACGTTCTAATTGACTGAAACCAATTTAAACTTTGCGATGGCAGCATACACAATACATAGGTTTTGTTGAATAACTTCTGAGTGAATTTTGAATTTGAGTGTTCTGTTTCGATTAATTAGAAATAGGCGGGTTTTTCACAATCCAGCTGCGAAACCGCTCTTAAATAAAATACAGACGAGAATGGATTAACAGTTAAACTATGACACAAATAAAATAATTACAAGGTTGTATTTAGAAGGTAAACTATGCGAGTATAAATTTTAATTTTGTAGTTACATTTAGAATAACATAAAACAAGGTAAAATGAAATTTTAGTGAGATATATTTCTGCCCATTCGGGCCCGGCATCAGTGTGACTGATGCTGGGCCCGAATGGCCCGAAATATACGAGTATCTCACAAAAATTTTATTTTACCTTGTTTATTCTAATCATTTAAAAGACAAAAAAGTCAGTATTTAATAATTATTTACGTAGTTACATTTAACAATTTAAATTGTGTATTGTGTATGTTGCCAACGCAAAGTTTTCATTGGTTTTTGTAAATTGAAATTTCAAAAATTTTGCATTTAAATATTTTTGACGTTCTAATTTAAACTTTGCGATGGCAGCATACACAATACATAGGTTTTGTTGAATAACTTTTGAGTGAATTTTGAATTTGAGTGTTCTGTTTCGATTAATTACAAATAGGCGGATTTTTCACAATCCAGCTGCGAAACCGCTCTTAAATAAAATACAGACGAGAATGGATTAACAGTTAAACTAGTACACAAATAAAATAATTACAAGGTTGTATTAGAAGGTAAACTATGCGAGTATAAATTTTAATTTTGTAGTTACATTTAGAATAACATTAAACAAGGTATAATGAAATTTTAGTGAGATATATTTCATTTTACCTTGTTTATTCTAATCATTTAAAAGACAAAAAAGTTAGTATTAAATATTTATTTACGTAGTTACATTTAACAATTCAAATTCATTATATTAACGATAAAAAATAACTAAATAAAAGACGCTATTTATGGTATGGAACCCGTGAATTCTGTACGACGTATACTTGACAGATCCTTGGTCTTTGCGTGATCTTCTTCGTTAGCCTGTGATTTATGCATAAGTTGCGTTTTTGTGATGGTTAATTTGAAATTGATTTCGCCGAGTGTCTTTGATCTATGAAGATTGCTTTCCTTGAAAAGCTTTGCTTTTAGGTCTATTGGATTTTTTTATGAATCTGTATTTTTCTTGTTTAATTTGGAGACGATAATGAAAAGAAGAGACGAAATTTCTCATTTTAGTAGGATTTAGTAGACATATAAATAATTTAAAACATAAATAAATAAAAGAATATTAAAACCTTGAAAAATATTTCAGCCCTTAATCGGTTGACGTTAGTCAAGCTAAAAAGTGAAAAAAATATATCATAGACAGCAGAAGAAGGTAGAGATCGACCGATCTATTGTTTTAGCGATAATGAGAATTAAATGGGTTTAGATTACGTGCGTTGACCAAACTGGTGACACAAAAATTAATATTTAAAATAAAATAAAGTTAATTCATTACGATATTTTACAATAACAACATTAAGGCGCTACGGAAAAAAATCGACACTTTTAGAACTTGCATATCTACTTCAGTAAATAATGTATTTTGATAAAATAGTATATTATTTTTGGAATCTTTTTCTAGGGATCTGTTAGAACAGAAACGCGATTGGAGAAATTCGACTCGATAGAAATATGTATTGAAATGCACTGAAATGAGGTCTTTTTCGACACCAATTCTCCTGGTTTGACAATTTAGAATGATAATGATAATGACATATGGTCTGCAATTATATTTTATTAGATAGGTTTTAACGGTATCTAGGACCTGCCCCCCTATTGTGTATCTTTGTTAAACGAAACTTTGATGGCAACTTTGGTACATTTTATATAAATAAAAAACCGACTTTTTGCTACTTTTCCACGAATCCATCCCTCTCGCACTGAGGGTTTTTTCGCATATGGAGTAACAGGAACGCTAAAACTTTTACATATGAAAAATTCTTGTTTCACAGTACTACTCATCCAACTTGTATAGAGAAGGTGACGGGAATTAGCACATGAATATAGGGATCCACACAGTTTAATCCGTGGATCTACAGCAGGCTGAGTGATCATTGTCCAGGGGTTTAGCATTTGAAGACCGCGTGGAATCTGTTGTGACGCACGCCAGTCGGTTTGAATACAACTTTAATTGGTTCTCCAGATGTGTGGTCCAAGGAAAGTTCTGGATCTTGTTGGTTACAAAAATATTTTACTATAAGTAGTTGGCATGATGGATTTTGTAAATACTACCTTTGGACTGGTAATGCAAAAGAGAAAGAGCATATATATACGCGTACGTTAGAGCTAAATAAATAGATGAGATCATTCACGTATACATTATGGATATGGATGACTTACAGTCATTCCACTTATTTTTGAAAATTCTTCAGGCTTTAAAACGAGGCTTTTCTTCAGCGTACAGTGGTTTTGCTATTACAACTTGATTTTAATAAATCTGAAAATCGCGTGCGCCAAAATGCACGGGCAATTATTCATAAATTTCAAGATTAAAATTTATTAAAAATACAGTAATTAATTTAGGTTGATTTTTTTCTATGCAGATTTTAGTAAACTATGTATTCTTGCTGTAAGTATTTACTTTAGACATAAAACTTAAGTCGCTTTAGAGAAAAATTTAAAAATCATTCCAAAAAGCATAACTTTCAAAAATGTTATCTATCGAGTGAAAATTATGCAATCAGGTTTTGCATTATCAAGGTAAAAGTCTGAAAAATATATATAAAAATTTTACATTGATGAAGTATATATAGTTGAGTCAGCATATTTCTGCAAAAACTCTGCAATTTCGAGAGCCTGTAATTTCGTTTTTATTAGACGTTATTGATTAAAACTGCTTACATGTGTAGTACCCAAATGTAACCGAAAATTCACAGACTTGTACATTTCACATGTACGTACTATTGGAATATTTTATTGCATAAATGCAATGTTTTAGAACTAGCACAAAAGTTTTGTACCATAATAAGTAGGCAAAGTTATCGCATATTGCTCTGAGTACATACGAATACAACTTAAAATGATAAAAATACGCGAATTCACTTAACTTCACATTTATTTATTTAATATTTATACAGCATTACAGATATCCATTGCACTATATAGGTATAATTAAGTTTATACAAATACAAATAAAAACATTCACAAACATATAGTTTACACATAACATTAAAATAACATTAAAATTCGACAAAATAATTAATCTAACGGTTTAAATGTAGGGACATAGTCAGAGAAGCCTCTTTCTCACACACATGGTATTACATAGTACCTGTGGTCTTTTATTTTAAATCCCTAAACGACAACATTTACATTTTGATGCCATGATCGGCAGACGTCACAGTGGTACAGAGGTGTCGCCTCGCTCGGCTCCGCTTTGCTCGGCTTCCAAGCAACCTAACACGATCGTCCTTGCTTCGATCGTCATCACACCTATTCTAAATCCTAACCTACCTACTTTTACTCCTAAAACCTACACAATTTGTAAATACTAGCTTGTACCACACAAATAGTAAAATGGTAAAATCATTCGACTGATCATACCGAGGGTCGAAATATATCGAGTAATAATTTTTTATTGTTTTAATACTAATAAATTCTCTCTGAGGAAAATGTTGAAGGGAGTAGATTTAACTATCTGTAAAAAAATATTTTTATTAGTACCTTTTAGTTATTTCTGCAGTTTACTTCTGTTATTTTTCCCTAAATAAATAAATAAACAAAAGAATTGAATAAAGCTTATAAAAGCAAAATATAATATATTTTATTAACATCAAATGGTAGAAGACTGAAAATATATACCTAGGTACTTCTTTTAGAGATCAATCCTCACTTTTATTTACCAACTTTTGTCAGTATATCTTAAGATTAGCAAGACAAATCTAAGATTTACTACTATTCGGGTTTTAATCTCATGCACGAATATGAGTATTATTCACGAATTATAGTATCAGGACAAACTCATGTGAGTTTATTGATACTACTCATCATGTAATAAAATAGTGTAAAATTATGAATAAATAAATAATAGTAGTTTATGCTACAAGGGCGAAAAGGAATAAATCACGAGGACGATTTAAAATACGAGCGTAGCGAGTGTTTTAAACGTAACCGAGCAATTTGTTGCTCTTACGCCCGTGTATCATACTACGTTTTTCAATGCATAGTGTGAGGAAATAAAACAAATATAATCTTGTGATTGTGAACTTTAAATTATGATTGGCTCAAAAGGACTGTATCCAGAGCCATTAAACAGTGGAAAAAAAAAAGTATAACATTTATGGTACACAGGAAATGCTGCAGGTTAGCCAACCATTGTAAACAAGTTTAAAATATATATATAATAAAGCCCTAGGGCAAAATAATCGACTTTCTGTTCGGTTTTGATGCATAAAAAGTGGACCTTTACGAGCACTTCCATTGAAAAATAAAATTAAAATTGTGACATACCTATATCTAATACAAGCCATCGCTCGCTCTTGCCTTGACTTCCACCGCGCGCTGTATATTGTGATGTGCGGTCATATTGCGTGCCACAAATTCACAACCGTCAGAAAATACTGGCATCCATAAGTGTTACCATGGCTAAGGATTGTCGATTGTCGAGTGACAAAGTGATAATTCTAGGCGACGTTACGTATTCATCAGGGATAATAATAGCCTAATTACCCTACAAGTACGGTTAACAAAATAAATAAGTAGCCATGTCCAGCATAAACACGTTGATCCTAAGATCCAACCAATTTATTTTGTTGATGTCCGTTAGTTTTTACGTCTATACTGGAAAGGAGCGATATCGAAGTACCTACGTTACGTATTCATCAGGGATATTAATAGTCTAATTGGCTAATTAAATTATGTTAAATTATGTTATCAAATTATGTTAATTCGAAAACCATTTCGAGATTTAGGTTTAATAAGCCGTATTTTCGAAGTTTTGGTCTAAAAAACCTCATGATGATGAATATTTTTTACGAAAAGGCTGCAGCTTCCATTTGCCCTCGTGTGACGTCACTTAAGTAATGGTTGTATAGAAATAAGTTCTTTGCTATCAAGATAAATTTATAATAATTTGCTTCAGACTAATTTGACAGCTAGATGACAGAGAGTAGACAGACAAAGACAGACCACTTTTTTTATAAGCAATCACACATCATAGTCAGTATAATGTCTAAAATTATCAAGTGACAAGGTCATCACAATTCTTTAAAAAAATCATAAAAAATAATAGTTAAATTATCTACCAAAATTATGAAAACAGTGTCCTAAAATGGCGTATATTCTCTGAAAAAAAATTCAAAAAAAACTTTTAAAAATTAAGCTATGGGAATGACCCTACAAGTAAGGTTAACAAAATAAATAAGTAGCCATGTCCAGCATACACGTTGATCCAAAGACATGGTTACCAATTTATTTTGTTGATTGTACATACCGCAGTTTTAGTGCAGTCTTTTCAAAAGTTTCAGTGTAAAGTTTTAGAGGTAATTTTCTAACTAAAAGAAGTAGTAAATATAAAAAAGGAACAGGTTTAAACTTTGTTACTGAGTTGTGCATTAACTTGAAAATTTACATTAACTTAATTAACCTTAGGAACATCCGATGACAAACTACGTCTAGCATTTTTAGGGTTCTGTACACAAAGGGTAAAACGGAGCCCTACTTACTCTGCACTCTGCTGTCTGTCCGTCTGTCCGTACCGCCCGTGTGTCGAAATTTTGATATTTTATGTAGAATGTTAAGTCCAAACCGAATATTAAATTGGAAATTCAATTATTTAAATTATTTAGCACATTAAGAAGGAGCCGCAAATATTTTTTTCTTACCTTGGCATGTGGTATATCATTATTTAAAATTGATTGGGTAGAGTGTTCGGAACAGAACCGACATAAATTAGTATAGCAACACTTTGTGTAACTTTTGCTCAAGTTGCCATTACTGACGGAACCCTACGTCTTCTTTTCCGTTCGGCTTGTTTCAAGTAACGTGTACAGAGCTATATCTGTCAATATTAAATATATTCATAATTAATTTTTCAATGCAAGTGCTCGTAAAGGCCCACTTTTATGCATCAAATTCGAACAGAAAGTCGATTATTTTGCCTTAGGGCTTTATTATTATTATTTTTTTATTTTTTTACGAGCAGTTGGCTAACCTGCAACCTTTCGTGTGTACCATAAATGTTATACTTTTTTTCCACTGTTTAACGGCTCTGGATACAGTCCTTTTGAGCCAATCATCAATTTAAAGTTCACAAGATTACCTATATTTGTTGTATTTCCTCACACTATGCATTGAAAAACGTAGTATGATACACGGGCGTAAGAGCAATAAATTACTCGGTTACGTTTAATTTATTCCTTTTCGCCCTTGTAGCATAAACTACTATAAATAAAAACCCTGAGCTATATCAGTGTAGTGCTTCTATTAAAGTAAATTAAATTACCAGTAATCTTCGATACAAATCCAGTAACCTATGTATACATACAGCAATAATAAACATTTAGTTCACACAAAACCGAGGGATTGTATTCCATCCACTAAGGACCCCGGGTGTGTACACAGAGTACAAATGTATTTTTATTCCTTTTTTTTATCTTCAAAAATGAAGAAACGGGGTGCCACAAAATTTGCAGTTTAAGACCAATTTTGTTACGGGGTCTATCTCAAAAACTAAACTAGTTTGAAATTTGGATTTTTTGTACATTAAATTAATTTAATTTAATTTAATTTTTGTATATAATGCACCATATAAAAAAATAATCCATGGTTAAAAAAGTCGTACCGGAAGTGATTTTAAGTTCTAAACATGCCCTTCCAGTATGAAATGCAAAAAAAGAAGTATCCACTTCAAAAATTTAAACCCTAGACTACAGACACTAAATTAGAAACTGAAACCTGTTTCAAGAATGGACATTCAAAGGAATCTAATTTAATCCAATCACAGCGCTCACTATAAAATCTTTAACTCAATAATATTCAAATGAAATCAAATCAAATCAGTACGAAGGCCTCACCTTTATTTTTTACTGTGCCCCTGCAAGCATCTCCATGATTGTGGCAAAAAGCACAGAATCGCTACCTGTTTATATATATCTGGAGTCCTCATAGTATAATTCATATAAAGCCTTTCATGTAAAAAATAGCGATAAATAAGTGCACAGTGTAGCCGATTCTGAAGGCTTTAGTTTTAGGTTTAGTGCTGTCAAACATAAAATTATTCCAAAGTAATTTAGATTCTGTTCTTAACTTTTAAGGACTATTTTGCAATGAATGAAATTTAGTTTTGACAGCACTAAAACTAAAATTAAAGCCTTTAGAATCGGCTATAATATGAGCTTAAACCTCATCTTCTCTAATCTAAAATGTGCATGTCTGATGTCTATTTTATTATAAACTAGCTTTTGCCCGCGCTTGTTTCATTTGTATTTTCCCGGCATTAGTGACAATAAATGCCCAGTTTTGAATAAACATCAAAGAGATTGTAATCAAAGAGACTGTAATAAACTTCTTGGTATCGAAAAGAGATCAAGTAAAATTAGAATTCGCCTTATTATAGTAATTGGCATACTGCTCAACTGGTACTGGACCCTGTAGGACCCGAAATATATCTTGAGCAATTTTTTTTTAACCCGGCGAGTATGACGAGGGGTCAATATTACCCTGCTCATTTTCAAACGTTTCTAATAAAGAAAGATAATTTATTTTTTAGTCTTATTTTGATTACATTTATCATGTATTAGTGACATGAGTGTACATTTGACATTGTAACAATATAGAGTTGTGGCATATTAAAATTGTGTCAAAATAGAATTGTGTCAATATAGGACAAATTCAGTGACTGTACTTAAAATAATTTGATAATAAATAAAAATATATAGTGTGGATCATTTTACTAGTTTGACTATGCGAAAAGATAATTCCACGTAGTCAAATCAGTTTGGCAAAATAGTTAGACTACGTGGAAGAATTCATAAAAAGTAGCCTATGTCACTCTTCGGCCCACAAACTATCTCTATGCAAAAAATCACGTCGATTCTTTGCTCCGTTGCTGCGTGAAAGAAGGACAAACCAACGAACTAACTAACACACTTTCGCATTTACAATAAGGGTATGAATTTATATTCACGTTTATTTGAGGTGGCACCCTTATTCTAGTTCAGGTTATCACTAATCAAATGACCTTTTTGCGATGATCCCGTTCACCAAACCGCTATCAAAATGCTTATCACTTAGGCCGCTCCCTCTATCACTTGTACCCTTTGACAACCCAATAACGGTCCTATCTCCTTGCTAAAGTCAATGGCTGGTTGCATTAAATATTCTATGGGTATTGGTTTCGGTTCTTGGGAGCAAAGTTTTTGGCTGATTTGGATAGGATGCATCAAGTCTGTCTCCGATCTCAGTCTTAGAATCCCATACGGTTTAAATAGGCTCTCTTGAAATTTATTTTTTTCTATAGCGCAAGTCAAAACCTTATCAGTATATTTTATGTTTGCGTTTATCAGTGTATTTCTTGTCTGCAATGTAATACGTCCGTACAAAAATAAGCGCATATTTATAGTCCTCCATTTTTATCCCGGAAAAGATAATAAGTACTGCATTTTTCATTCCTCCCCCGAGTACGTGTTTAAATTGTATAGAGTTTGCATAATGTTTAACAGAGGCGTACGAAGTAGCAAACTTCGAGACGAATTCACTATTCAAGCGAATTTAGTATTCACGGTAAACTTTGCTCACGTAGAGTTGTTCTCATTTTCTAATGCATTTTAATATTATCCGAAACAAAATTATACTTTCTCATTTCTAGAAAAAACTGCCTAATAATCAAATCCAATCTATTATGTTATCTCTTGCTGGAAAGACGCTGCTAAACTCTGATTTTTCTTTCCATAGATTTCTGACATTTCAGGGAAAGGGATGGCGCTGTGCTAGTAAAGGAGAAACGATATAGTTCGTCTCGCTTACTTGCACAGTTCCATCCCTTTCCTTGAACTTTCATAATTCTACGGAATGAAAAATCAGAGTTTAGACGTTATTTATTACGATTTGTAGGTTATTATGGTTTCATTTAAAAATAACCATATATTTACACCCGGCAAGTAATATCAGTAATAAATAAATACATCGTCACGACATGAATTTCCCAGTGGGTGTTAGACGTGTTCCGAGAGTGAACTGTTAAATGCAAGTCATAACCCATACTGGGTATTATTTCCCAACGTGATGGGTGGTGAGCCCTATCGCCGTACTTCGGGCATGTAGATTTACTTACGATGTTTTCCTGCACCGTTCAGCAAGTGGCAAGTAAGAACAATAACAACAGACTAGCTATGCAAAATTTATTGAAAAAGGCGTTACTTTGCGGAAGTCCATCATGAATTTGTGGATATATTAATAATTTGCAGTATTCCGCTAAACACTCTTACCATGCTATTCAAAATGCAGACTCAAGCGCCGCCCGCCCTCCCACATAAAACATGCACAAGCAAAGCAAGCAGTACGAGCGCAAAATAAAGCAATCTTAAATAACAAGCGCATAAGATAAGATAAGTTTTCTTTCACTTTAGATAAGTTTTCTTGCTTGTTATTTAAGATTGCTTTATTTTGCGCTCGTACTGCTTGCTTTGCTTGTGCATGTTTTATGCGGGAGGGTGGGCGGTGTGCTTGAGTCTGCATTTTGAATAGCATGGTAAGAGTGTTTATCGGAATATTACAAATTATTAATATATCCACAAATACTAACTATGCACATTAATCCCGAAAAACTCATTAATAAAGTCGTAATACTATAGTGCTACCCTTACAACAAGAAGTCTTCTTCGAGTTTTCAACAGGCAGTGTTACTCCAAGCGGAAAAACACGCAATTCGAGAGGGACTGATTCAGAGAGAAAGACAAAAAAATTGCTTTTCATTTATATAAAAAAAAGGAAAATGACTACAATAATTTCCAATTACTAAAATGTAGATATTGTTAAAACCCATGTAATAAAATATGTTTAAGGTCTGCATATGATAATTATTTGTCAAACTATGAGAAAGCGTGTGTTTGGAGACCTCATTTTAATAATTATTTCTTTCAAGTGAAAGATGTTTAATTGCGATTCTGTATTACAGAAATCTAGAAAAAGGTTCCGAAAATGTTATATTAATTTATTAAACTAGTAGCTTTTTACTAAACGTAGCCAAACGACGTCAAATAGTGCCAATTCTTTGCGGCGTAGCCTTAAATACTTTGTGCACTTACAAGTAGTACTTACATGATATTGGAATGGCGCAAAGTGCAATAAAAGAAGGACACGCTCGGTAGGGACATGAAAGAATGTGATGCATTTTATATCTGGAATCTAAAGTTCTTTCTACACTTCTAAGCTGGCACATAATATAAAAGTCGAAAAAATTGCTGGAAAGACGCTGCGATTTTGCTGAAATTAGCTTTAACCAGAAATTTCAATGGAATACAATTTATTTATTTAAAAAAATTGGTTTCAGAATAGGAAAAGGAATGCTTTGGTGGTTTGGACATGTAGAGAGGATAAATGAAAATAGAGTGACCAAAGAAAAAAGGACGTATGCTGACCCTAGAAGGATGTATGCTGACCAAATTAGCGACATACTGAAGAAGGGTAATGTTAAAAGTACCCGCAATAGAAGAGCTTGCATGACTAGATTGATGGATGTGAAAGAGGCGAAAGAGGTGTGTCTGGATCGTAGCAAATAGAAATTTGTAGTCTCACAATGCTAGAGTCTCGTACCAACTACGAAATTTCCTCTGAAACACTTTTCATTCTTATTAAGGTTTCATTAAGGGGGTTGTATCCTCAACGACATTGACCCGACCTGGGTCGGTACAAATATCGACAGAAACTACATTGAAATAACGTATTTCATATTACGCACACTCCAAATTGGCTGTTACGACGTTGTCGCTGCGTCTCGATAGACCAAAAAAATTTCTAATATAAAATATTTTTTTCTAGGCAATACATTCCTTGTAGTGCAAATAAAATTAGTGGTTTAAAAGAAATAACCAATTTAGTCTAAAAACAGCTTGTCTTTGTACAAAAGTTTCATGCACGAGATTTAATTTCTTGCAATGGAGTTATTTTTTACAGTTTAAGTAATTCAATACATATTTTTCATAATTTTTAAATATACCGTTTAAAGGAAATAACTTTATCAATCCATCCATCCATCCATCAGCCTGTCTTCGTCCACTGCTGGACATAGGCCTTTCCAAGATTCTATCCTTTTCAATAGGAGTAATTTTCGGATGACGCTGGGAAGGCGCCTTAAGAATGGAAAGTGGGTTTAGGCATTTTAAAGGTGACTAAATAAGAATATAGAGTGATTATTATTCTTCTAACTGGGACTGCCGCAACTCCCAAAGCTAAATTGGGAAAAAACGCCATTTTAGGACACAGTTTTCTTTATTTTGGTATATAAATTAACCATTATTTTTTAACGTTTTTTTAAAGAATTGTCCGATATGACGTTACTTGATAATTTTAAGATTAAACTGATTGTGATATGTGATTGCTTAAAAAAGTGGTCTGTCTCTGCCTGTCTACTCATCTGTCAAATCAGTCGGCAGCAAATTTTTATAAATTTATCTTGATAGCAAAGGACACATTTCTAAACAGCCATTTCTCAAGTGACGTCACACGAAGGCAAATGGAAGTTGCAGCTTTTTCGTAAAAATATCATCATCATAAGGTTTTTTAGTTTACAAGTTCGAAAATATGGCTTATGAAACCTTAATCTCGAAATGGTTTTCAAATTAACACACCTTAACATAATTGAATCTAAGCAGATTGTTCTTTAAGCATTTAATCTTTATTAACAGAAACATAAAAACTTAAATAACATGAAATAAAACTAAAATTAAACCTTACAAATTTACCTATAAAACTAAAATGTCTCCTAAAGTAAAATTAAACTAAGTAAAAAATGTTGGCCAGATCGCCGCCGTCTTGTGGCAGGGTCCCCAGAATGCTGGCAGCATTTCCTCTTTGGATTGCCAAACTAAGGCGTTGTCCAAAGTATGCGCCAGCTCTTGGGTCCCCCGAAACGTCAACCAGCCGAGAGGAAATTTCTTTAAAAAGACATTTAGCCTCTTGACCCCACGGCCCAAGGGTTTCGACTCCAAAAGGCGCAAACGCGTACTCCGAACTGAGCTCTGCATATTTGCGCCTTTTGGATCCCTCGGCCGCTGCCGCTGCTGCGCCAGCCCTGGCAGCCGTGACTTGGATGTGGGACGCAGCAAGAGTATCAACGCATGTTGCGTCCCACACCAGTGACTTGCCGTATTTCCAAGGGATGATTGTCATACCGTCGGGCCTCTTGCCATCGCTGCGTGCAAGGCCTTTCGGCTCTAGGACAGCTGGCACGCCGACGGTGACAAAGGCCCTCCGGATGACATCATTAAGGCTGGCATGCCGCGACAAGCGACCAGCACTACGTTGGCAAGATAGGCCGTGGTGCCCAAGCTGGTTGACGTTGGTGCCACACCGACAGCGATGTGGCTCGTTTGTCCTTGCGCCGAGCCGCAAGCTGACGGCCAGAGTAAATGTTACTCTGTCCAGCTGGGTGCCGATTTTCACAGATGGTAACGCGTGTAGCCAATAACCTGATTCCTGCTCGCCAGAAGCAAGGAGACGAGCTCGATCTACAGAGTCGGTAGCAGTTTCCAGCAGGTGTTTCTGTATCTGGTTGCAGATCGGCTCGTCCCATAATCTTTGGGAGTTCAAGTCGGTGGGCAGATTCTCACCGGGACAGGCAAGCGTCCATGCATCTCTGGCCTCCACAAAGCATGAAGCCTCAACATCACTAAGTGATGGGCGTATTATGGTACCATAGAGGTCATTCGTACTGTGAACGGAGGACAGGAAGGCAGGGAGCGCTACACTAGAAATTTTGCGGATCCCCAGGCCAACATGTCGAACTGGAAGGGTGGCTTGGCTCCAGCAACGGTCTGTGAGTGAGCAGTTTAATATTGTCTCTAGGGCCTTATGTAGAATATTGTCAAAAATAATAAGGAGCGTTTCATGTTTCCAGAGAGGGCAGCACCGGAGGACATATGTTAATTTAGGTACAAAAAGACAGAAACGAATTATTTATAATTCAGCGCAATATGCGGATTGATTTTGGTCAGACGGTCGGAAATTCCATTAAATTTAGCTATCTGCTCACTCACATAGCCAGGGATCGAATCACTTAGGACCGGAGCTCCAAGGAGGCGCAGCGAATCGTTGTCTACATTTTTTATATTAGGCGCTATACTGTTAAATTTCTTAATAATTTCATCTTTTTTTAATGACGTTACAGAATTTGAAATAAACAGTTCACATTTAGAGAAATTTATTTCTAGACCAATATCTTTAAACATGTCAATTAGATATTCCAGGTCATTAAAAACAGATGTAGCGTCGCCTCCAATAGTTCCGTCATCTAAGTACCAAACGTTGAATTTTGAATTTAGCATTAACTTTAAAACAGCATTTTAAGTTGGTTTGGACCAAATCATGACTATTTATGCATTAAATTACAAACTCATGCTTTATAACTATGACAGAAATAAATTTCTATGTTTGAACACTTGGCGATTTATCCATCGCAAGGAGATATAAATTAACATTATATCATTGCAGTATAGAAACGCAGAAATAAAAGTAAATCTAGATGTGAGAAGCTCTGAACCGGGAATCGAACCCGGGACCTCTCGCTTGCCGGGCGAATGCTGTATCCTCTGAGCTATCCAGGTCTCAACACAACTCGTGAATTTACCGATGTGCTTTCCCATACTGCAATGTTATTTATAGATACCCACTTTATAGTGAGTCACTTGGCGCCTAGAGGGCGCTAGTGTATTCAAAGCTAGTCAAAGACCATTATGCCCTACAGTCACCTGTCACAGTATCGGGTAGTGAAGAATACACATTTCTCTTATCGAAACTATGACAGAAATAAATTTCTATGTTTGAACACTTGGCGATTTATCCATCGCAAGGAGATATAAATTAACATTATATCATTGCAGTGATAATATATATTTATTATATAAACCTCACTCATACTAAACTATTGGTGTTAACTGCCAATACCAACATTTTTAAATTTTTAACTAATCAAGAAATACAAAATTAAGTTATGCACTTTTTGCTAAACGAATGACGTTTAACCTTAATGCAATATGGTATAGAGTGGTTATTAATACTCTTGATATACGTGTCTAAACAAGCTAAACCAATACGAACTCAATATCCCATGCACACAGGAAATAGACTATTGCGGAACGGAAACACCTGCTCGATATGATAAGCTGCTGGCAATCAGCCTAATTGGAAGGGGCGGAAATTATTTTCAGCACGGTACTACGTATTACCAGTATCTTGCCTATATACTCGTACTTATTATGAAGTTAAAAATTTAAAAATTTTGGTATTGGCAGTTAACACCTTGTATAATAATATTTTACCTATAATTTTAATCGTATATATATTGCTACATAAATTAAATAAACACTTAATCTAGTTCATGTACATTTATTATTTTATTACATATATTTTTATAATATTAAAATTTGACTTGTGAAACGTGTATTTATATACCTACTTTGCAAAATGAACTTTTTGAATTTTGAATTTTTTAAAGCGATGTTTTACGTTCTGTCGTTTACATATTCGCCGCCAATTTTAAATTTAGAACTGTTTAATATTCAAATTTGTTGAAATTATGGCTTGTAAAATAAATAAGATTAAAAAAAAAAAGAATATCAAAACAATTGAAAGAATTGGAATTAATGCAATGGTTTAGTCACAGCGTTGTTTTGAATATATCAGGTGACGTATGGAAATGAATCCTACGAAGGAATTCTACGAAAAAATGTCCATGCAATAATTTTCTATAACTTCCGAAGAGGCTTAACACTGCTTCATTGTTTCGAAGAGCTAACAGCTTCTAGCGTGGACATATCTCGTGTAAAATGTCCAAAATCCGCTTTCATTTATGATAACATCGTTGCTGTGAGACAGCTAATGTAAATGTAATGTTACACACCAGTAGATAGAAGCGTTATTAGGCATTTCAGGGACAACCATTCAGATGATCATGCATGAGGCGCTTGGTGTGGGAAAGCTAGTTTCCCGTTGGACCCCGCATTTGCTTTTCGACGAATATAAGGCGGCCCGCATCAGATGGTGTCAAAAAACTCTTCAAACGTTCAATCGAGGCGAGTCAAATCACGTCGACGATATCATCAGTGGTGACAAATCTTGGATCTATGCCTACGATCCTGATTCCAAACAACAATCCACAATCTGGGTCTTCTAAGCTCTTCAAAGAAGATAGCGGCTACGTCCGTGGAAAACCGGTCATGTTGCGACGGTTGCACTTGCATATCGTAGAACGAATAATGTAGAGTTTGTTTACAACAAGTCATCGCCTAACTTTGGAAATCTAACCCAAAGTGACGCATCATCCTACACCATTACAACGCAAGCTCCCACCGCGTTTGTCAAACGATTGAGTATTTAAAGTAAGAAAACGTAGAAATTCTTGACCATCCTCCATACATACAGTCCTGGCCTAAACCCTAACGATGTATTAACATTTCCTAAAATTAAGAAAACTCTTTGTGGTCAAATACAAGAAATTACATAAAAGTTAAAAAATCTCGAAAAACATACGACATTCGTTAGACCTATGTTGGGTTATTCTGACAGGGCATGGTCGCTGCTATCTATGGTTTTCGTTTGAAGCACTACTTACTGGACACCCTGTATATGTATATATATATATATATATATATATATATATATATATATATGTGTGTATATTCAAATATAATAATATTGTAGAAAAACATAAATAAAAATTATCTAAAAAAACATAAATATACAAAAAATAAATTTGAGATCGGTGTAAAAATACTATATTTTGTTTTCATTATTGTCGCCTTGTCATTTATTACTATACGTATTATTACGCATATATATATAATAGTAACTACTCATAAATATTATATTTATAGCAACTTACGCTACCCGTTCCAATTGGAACTAAATCTAGCCGAGAGGTTAATTAAATCTTAAATTGATTGCTCCATTTCTTCTAACAGATAAACAGATGGAGTACGACTTACGCCAGTGCTCCGTTTTAATATTTTTTGTGCAATTTCCTACAATTTAATTTTCCTGATGACAGTTTAGCAATGGCTAAAAGAAAAGTATAGAAGTGAACAATAACCAATTTTGTATAAAATTTCAAGTATTACGAAGAGAACAAGATTACTAAATGTATTTAGATATCGACCTTATAAAGGCAAAAAGTTACAAGCAATAGGCGATATTAAGTTGTGTAATATTCGGAATCAGGGGATTTTTCTGCGTCGGTCGGCTGAGCTTCTGGTTTCAATAATAATTTGAATCACTTTTTGTCGCTTAAAGAAATTACACTTTTACCAGAATATTTAGCTAATATTTAGAATATCATATTTCCCTTAGGTTTTGATGTTTCCAAGTTTTTATTGCTCAAGTAATTTGTGAATGAATGAATGAATACTTTATTAATCTTATTACAGGCCAAATAATATTTTGTGCAACTGTGATATAATGAGAAGCATTGGGACATGAGTGCTTATTTACGAAAAAAATTCGCAATGGCTAATTATGTCCAGTTGGACACAATATTTATTGCCTATATGAATCTGTGGGGGCAATAATATATTGCAGATGGCACGAATAATTTTTTTTACGACAGATACTCTATCTATATCTACAATAAGTTAACAGAACATATAATATAAAAGATTGGAGATGATGAAGATACATCCAAATTGAAACTAAACGCTCAGCTAAAAATACTTTTATCTTTTACACATATTTTTCAAAATTAATAAATATTACACTTTTAATCGGTCTTCATTGAAAATCTCAAAATATTGCTTGAGACATTTTACTTACTGTTTAGAAGTTTGGCGAATATTGGGTTCTGTAAGTTGTGTAAAATATAATTAAAAATTAAAAAAAATTAAAAATTAATTGCCTTTTAGGTAAACATTTCAATCTTGATTCTGGAATTTAAGTAAATATTTGTTTTTACTTGTAGATATCGATGCGAAAATAACTAATGACGAACTCATTTATCCCACCCAATGAGTCCCTGCCTCCTCGACACAAACAATCCTGGATAACCTGGAAGTCACTGAAAAGACACAGAACAAATGTGGGCCGCTGTGGAGAGAACATGTAGAAATAAGGCTACCAAAACGCAGCATCTAACCTTGCGCATGTGGTGCCTCCCCACAGACCATGGCGCACCCGGATGTACATACCAGCACCTGCACCCTGGACGACCACCTCAACGCCAGCCGAAGAGGAATTTATGTGGCGGCCCATTGGGCAGCGCAAGTTTGGAATTGCCCATTGCCATCACGACAAGAAGAAGAAGATCAATGCAACTAGAATTTTAAATCTGAGCAACTGCTTGTCGACTATTGTTTTGGTATTCTCTTAGAGCTTTTGCGGTCTAAAATCAGAAATAAGGCGAGCATTCTGTGCTGATTATGAATTTGAACAAGTATAGTTGTTTAATAAAAATTATCGTCACGACATGAATCCCCGAGGGGGTGTCAGAGGTGTTTCAAGTGTGAACTGTGAAATGCAAGTCACAGAGTCCACACTCGGTACACGCGTGTTTCAACGACGTGATGGGTGGTGAGCCCTATTGCCACAGTATAATATACTGTGCTATTGCCGTACTTCGGACACAAATACACGCTTTGCTTTTAGAGCATGCAGGTTTCCTTATGTTTTCCTTCACCGTTCAGCAAGTGATAAGTAAGAACAAATACAAATAAAAGTTGTTTAGATTCATAATACCAGTTGTATTGATATTACCAATAACTTTAACCTATTTATTTACATCAAAATAAAGTTAATCTTAAGAATAAATAATAATATGTAATTTTTCAAGCTAAGCCAATTTGTTCATTACATCTCTCACCTTCTCCTTCTCCCACATCTCTCACCTTAAACATCTCATATCACGTGCATTTGAGCAATAAGTCTGAGCATGGTACCAGGAACAGCAAGTACCTAGGTTAATTATAGAATTAAATGAGACTTGAGGATAATTCATGATTTATATAAAAACGGCTCACCTCAATACGTGTTATGATCGGGAAAGCCGACCAGTTTCAGCAGATTTAGACTGCCTTCATCTGGGCGAGTAAAGACGTTTACGCGACGACGTTACGCCTCACACTGCGGGCTGCGGCTCGCAGGGCTCGGGATGACATCGATGCAGATGGTATTGGTGGTCGGACCGGTAGGGCGTCCGCACAATTAGTTACTTCCGGGCTTGCGTTATTAATTACCGGAGTGACACCAAACAACGATAAACACGCGGAACTTATAGTATCTACGTCACTTTCAGTAAAGTCTGTGAGTGATCGGAAGTAACTAATTGTGCGGACGCCCTACCGGTCCGACCACCAATACCATCTGCATCGATGTCATCCCGAGCCCTGCGAGCCGCAGCCCGCAGTGTGAGGCGTAACGTCGTCGCGTAAACGTCTTTACTCGCCCAGATGAAGGCAGTCTAAATCTGCTGAAACTGGTCGGCTTTCCCGATCATAACACGTATTGAGGTGAGCCGTTTTTATATAAATCATACCTAGGTTAAGGTGGATGGTCCAAGGCAATCTTCATACAAACTTATGGGAACCAATAAGGACGGCAGAAGTATTATTATTTAATTCTGTTACCTTTTTCCACACGTTCCATCAACTTTACACCCGCGAATAATCAGTTTTTTTACAAACGAACTTTTTTATAATCTAATTTTGTTATTTAAAACTTTTGTAATCCAATGTATAAAAATTTTAAATTGCAAAATTAGACTGTTAAAACATTTTGTTTTTAAGAAAAACTGAATATTCGCGAGTGTAAAATTATTTGAACGTGTAGAGAAAGGTAACAGAACGAAACTGTACTACTTTTGTCGTCGTTATTGGTTCTCACAAGTTTTTTATAAAAACTACCTTGGACCAGTGGCGTGCACAGAACTTTTTTCCGGAAAAGCAATCAGAAGGTCAAGTACGACAATAAAAAAAATATGAAAAAATTTAAATATCACTTTGAAAAAAAAAGTTTGTATGAAAATGTCCACTCTAGGGTAGGCAGTGCCTACACTGGCGTCATACAAACTTTTTTTTTTCTAAGTGTTATTTAAATTTTTTGCATATTTTTTTTATTGTCGTACTTGACCTTCTGATTGCTTTTCCGGAAAAAAGTTCTGTGCATGCCACTGCCTTGGACCATCCACCGTAAGTAAAAAAAAAATGTTCATCATGTGTTATATAACTATATTTGCTTGACATTTTTTGACTGACGACGACGATGGCCCACTGGAGTCGATAAACCTATATTTCTAGTTTTCTATTTTGTTTTATTTATGTATACAACGTTGTTGTCATGTTTGAAGAGCTTATTCAGTCAATGGTACAAAACAACTTTTACTGCTGAACCAACACTAAAATCTCGAAAAAAAAATCTGCCCTTCCATATATTTCGGCCGAGCGGTATTGCATTTTTCTATGAAACAATATACTTTTTTTCGTGATTTTAGTGTTGGCTCCATAGTAAAAGTTATTCTATATAAATTTTATTTTATTTATTAATTATATTTAAAGTAATATATGTATAATTGCAAATAACAGCCTATAGAGGCAATATTATTTATAGCACACTGTGCGTAAAATGACCGCTTTACGCACGCTGCGCGTGCGTAAAGTCGGCATTTTCCGCATTTGTGCTATAAAAAATTATACGAAACTCGTGCGAGAAACTTTTTCTCGACTCGTGTGATTGCACGTCAGAAAACTCACACTCGTCAGAAAACGTTTCATCGCTCTCGTATCGTAATGTACTAATATTTATTAAAGTATTGACTGAAAGAGGTCTTCAAATATGACCATCTTTTTGTTACAAATTGTATAAGGTGACTTTTGTACAATTAGCACCTAGCTTAATGTGACAGACCAAGCCTTGCATTTTGTTTTGTTAAACGTTAAAATAATACGGTAAATCGTGATCTAAAACGATAAATCTTTAAACCTTCGACGTCAAAACTTGGGGTCCATCGATCAACCACGCTAAATCTGGAACGCACCACGGAGTTGGATTTTCTTTGAGGTGAAGATAAGCTGCGCTATGAAAGCAGTTCAACTGGAAAGTTGGGAGATAACGTAAATCTGTCACAAACTATCCTACACTACATTATGAATCACTGGCCGATTTGTCTTTAACAAAATATCATGAAAAAAACCTTACCAAGAGTAATGCCTGCGAAGTCAGGTGCTTACAGCAATTTTCTTACAGATTCATGAGTTCATAATTGCTGTAATTCAATATTTATTTCCATTACTTGTTTTTTATTTGGAATTTGATTTCAAGGTTTTACATCTACGCATTCAATTTGTTCTTATTTTCAGTATGATAACTAAAATTAAATCTTCCATAAGTAAAACTGGCCAAGTGCGTGTCGGGCCACGCCCAGTGTAGGGTTCCGTAGTTGCCCTGCACAATATGCGGACTTCTTCTCATGTTATAAGTTTGCCGACTAATAAAGATCGCGCCAAACCTCTAGTATGCTCGAAAGTTGCTTTTCCCAAGAACGGCCCATACATTTTGTTCCTGCTGATGCGAATCGCCCCGTGTTTAGAGGGGGCTAAAAGTTTGGCGCGATCTGTACTCGTTAACTTGTAAAGCCTACTTAGCTGTGATAGTTTTCCTTTTAATTTTGTTATGTATACTACGGCCGTGATTTTTTTCACGTCTCCAAATACAACCGTTTCGCTGACAGGGGGGGGACACTTGACTCTAACAAAAATTAACACTTTTAAGCTTAATATTTCGCAAACGGAAGCCTGGATCGAAAAATGATCTTCTCACACCCCCAATTTTTTTTTAATTAAAATTAATAAATCCTACTACACTCCACACCAGGGGATAGACAAGAAAAAAAAACCATCCCCACTTTACGTGAAGGGGAGGTACCCTAAAAAAAAAAATCTTTTTCAAAATTTTACTGTACCACTTTATCGGCGTGATAAATATGTGTAGGGGATGCCAAATTACAGCTTTCTAGTACTAATAGTCTCTAAGCTAAGCCGCGGACAGACAGACAGACAGACAGACGGACATGGCGAAACTATAAGGGTTCCTTGTTGTTGACTACGGAACAAGTCATGTATCCATGACAGTTATCCACGACACAGATAATTGTGCTGAAACTTTTCAAAAGTTAAATTAAAGTTGCTGCTAGCTTAATGTTGTCTTATTCATAAACAAAAAACTCGAAAATTTTAAATTAGTCGTTCCTAAAAAAATGCAAAATGTTCGTACTATAAAAGGAGTTTTAATTATTATCCTCGACTTATAGTCGAACTCGACTCGAACAGTAAAAATTCTTTGTCTAATTTTGCTTATAAAGCATATTTTTTTGCAAAACTTCCACTTATTCTCTGACTTCTTCATCAAATTAATTACTGTGTAACTTTTCATTGAAAGCGTCATTCCCATAGCTTAAGTTCTAAAAGATAATTTTTAGGACATAACTTTCATTATTTATGATTTTTTAAAGAATTGTCAAATATGACGTCACTTGAGAATTTTAGACATTATACTGATTGTGATGTGTGATTGCTTATAACAAAAAAGTGGTCTGTTCTACTCATCTGTCATCCATCTATCAAATCAGTCTGAAGCAAAGTATTATAAATTTATCTTGATAGCAAAGGACACATTTCTAAACAGCCATTTCTCAAGTGACGTCACAGGTAGGCAAATGGAAGTTGCAGATTTTTCGTAAAAATATTCATCATCATGAGGTTTAAGGATAATTAAGGCGATATGTAAAAGTTTTAGCGTCCCTGTTACTCCATATGCGAAAAAACGCTCAGTGCGAGAGGGACGGATTCGTGGAAAAGTAGCAAAAAGTCGGTTTTTTATTAATATAAAATGTACTAAAAACGCTATCAAAATTTCGTTTAACCAGGTCCTAGATACTGTTAAAACCCATCTAATAAAATATAATTGCAGTCCATATGTCATTCTAAATTGTCAAACCAGGAGAATTGGTGTCGATAAAGACCTCATTTCAATAAATATTTCTATCGAGCCGAAATTCTTCAATCGCGTTTCTGTTCTAACAGATCCCTAGAGGAAGAACCCAAAAATAATATGCTATTTTTTCAAAATTATACATTATTTACCGAAGTAGATATAAAAGTTCTGAAATTGTCAATTTTTTTCCGTAGCGCCTTAAATCTAAGCGAATTATGCAACCAGCAGTTTTTATACTAAACAGCTACTTACGATATAGGTATTCATCTGACTAGTTTCACTGTAATTGTACAGTTATTTCAGGGCTCGCTGCGACATGGGACAAAACTAACAGTTCCTGCATTAATAAAATATACTATACATAAATCAACAGGATAAAGCTAGCTATGTCGATAAAAGGTCGCATCACTAAAGTCCGCTGTCAGTGTCAAGCTGGCTTCCCACGATGAGTGATATTGCGGACGAACGCGGACCAGCCCGCACCGACGCACCATGGGAAGAGTATCGTTAGCGCAGACACGTCCGTCGCGGTGCGTCCGATCCGCGGCGAGTCGGTAACTTCAAAGGTGCGCAGAGCTACAAGAGCTACAGGAGCCGCAGCTGCAGCAATACGTTCTCTTTCACTTTGCACTGTAGACTGACAAGATGGCTTCGAACCTCAGACCCACCCGGACTGAAACGCACCGTTGGAAGAGCCTTGTGTGCGGTGTACATTTTGCGCGATAATCCACAGAATCACGCACAGTGGGAAGCCAGCTTCAATGGAAATGTCAGTTGTCGCGTTTGACGCACACGCATCGTCGCAGCGATGAACTGTGCAACGGGTTGAAAAACGTGTCAAAATGACAGATAACATATTACAGAGCAACAAACTGTTCTGTTCCGGTGGGCCAAATATTTCTATATTCACTGTGTGACAGTCTTCGCTACCGGAACAGATAATTTTTTGGATCTGTGTACGAATACGATGCGGAGAGCATCGGATATTATTTGTGACGCTCGATGCCTGTATCGATGCTTGTCAAAGTCATGCAAAATGGTCTTTTATTAGTTATAATTATAACTCTTTGCAACCCGTTGCACACTTCATCGCTGCACGATGCGTGTGCGTTACCCGCGACAATTTTCATTGCGCATTGGTGTCAAAGAAAGCTAAGCGATGAACTGTCAGGATAATACAGATTATGTTTTAGGTTAAGATAAAAGACAACTTACATGAAAAGTTTTTGCGGCCTAATAATTACTTATCAAATTGACTTGATACTTATTTTAATTAAATATGACCCATTAATAAACTATTCAACATTCAACATTTCAACAGAAATATAAAATGTTTAAAAGCAAACAAACATTTTCTAATTTGTGAAAATTTAACATTGTGCACATAGCTGCATTTGATCATATACCCCTCACAGCCTCACAGCAGTTCTTAACCTATGATATGACCATAATATGTTCTGTGGATATGACCCTACATTAAGGGGCTGCACAATGCTAAAATTCAGTCCTGCTCTAACGCTCTTGTTTTTTAAGTGTCTATCCTGCTCTAATCAGAGGCCGCGCAAGCAAAACTTCGCTTATTTTGAAATCGCGACTACATTAGAACATTAACTATAATTTCTTAATGTAATAAATATGTTTTTTTTAGTTAGAATCTGCGTGTGCTGGTTTCGTTTCAATCGGGTTTGAAATATGGAAACTGAATCGCTTTTTTCATGAACTTATTGCTTTTTTGAAAGTATTATAATAAAATAAGATTGAAAATATGTTTATTTATAAAGTGTTATTAATAATTGTCTTGAGTCAAAAACCACGCCATATTTTTTTCAAATTTTTACCAGCTAATTGACGGAAATGAATCCAATGCAAAACTGATGTTTAGCATTGTGGAGCCCCTTAAGAGCAATCGAGAGAGACGATGCATTTATTTTCTCATTATTATGTTTAGAGAACAACAGAGATTGCGTTTATTAGTGTAGATAAATCCACACATCAAAACTTATCTTTAAACTACAGATCTATTCACGAAGCCTGAGGGCATTTTGGCATTCTATCTCGCTTGTTCTGTGAAAACGAATAACTCTTTGTTTATCTTAGTAATTAAATATACATGGGCTTATTTGGAGAGTATATTACATATCTGAGTACTACCAATTTGTATAGAATGATGGGCTCTTTTATATGAAATCTGGCCTGACTACCAAGACAAAAGATCGTATACGTCACTTCATGGATTCAGAACCTCCAGTTACCTGAAAACATATTTTTCAATGCAGTTGCTCGTAAAGTTTTCTTTTTTGTGTAACAAAATTATGCGGAAACCGACTCTTTATTTCACGCGTGAAATAAAACAGTACTAAAACCCTTTATTCCACGCGTGAAATAAAGTAATTTTTTTAAATTTTGACTTTGTGGTGCATGGTGCAAGTCATAGAATTTAAAAAATTACAAATTGCAAGGAGGTTTTGCTGTCCAAAAAAAACAATTATTTATAAGTATGCGCGCTCTAGCAATAATTGAATGATGATAAACACCATTCTTTATTATACTTATTTTTTTGTTGTATTTCCTCGCAAAATGCATTGAAAAATGTTGTAAGATACTTGAGCGTAAAAGGTTTTTATCCGAATGCGTGCCAATGAAAACACTCGCTGCGCTCGTGTTTTCAATTTGGCACTTATTCGTATAAAACCTTACTTTCCGCACGTGTATCTTAAATAACTATTATCACTCAGCGGCGGCTCTACCGCGTAATTCTCATTTGTATCAACTTCAAGCAAATGCATGCGAAATTCAAGGCGTGCAAAAGAGATGGCATGTTAGGTGGGCGTCGTCGCACGCACGTCAAATTTCAATCTCAAGTTGATGTTGATGAAAATCAGAATTACGTGGTAGACCCCAGATCGATGGGTATCTATAAAAATGGTCCATCAAAAATAAGATTACAATTGAAAAAAAAAAGTATTTAATGGCTTCGACTTCGTATAGACTTTCAAATTTGGGGCAGGGGCAGGGGGAGGGAAGGGAGTCCTTTCGGTATCACTCGCCACCGCCGAAGTGCGTATTTTTATTAGAAAGAAAATGAACCAGCTTAATTATTTTTATTTATTTATTTTATTTATTATTTACATTTATACTACACAATCCTTACAGGCTAACCTAATACGATTGGTAACAAATTATATTTAAAGCAGTTTTTGCGAACTCCGTCAAAGAACAACTGAACAAATCGGTATCCGTAAGGTTGTCCATTGTGTTGAAAAGATGGAGTCCTTTAAAACAGGGCGCGCATGCTGCACGCAAAATAACTTATGATTAGACCAAGGCTAGGAACAATATTGGTGAGATCAGAGTCTTAATATTTTGGACCATTGTACTTAACGTCTACGACACTTTAGAGGCTTATTGTCATAATAAATTTTTTTATGAATGTTATGGTTGAAATTAAATAAAAAATAAAACTTTCGATATATATTTCGACCCACTTGGGGCCGTCGTCAGTCGAATATGGAATAAATAGATAAAATAGAGTTAACAATAAAATTAAAAAAGAAAAAAACTTAACCTATTTTCTTAACCTATTTAGGCCTAAATAGGTTAAGAAAATAGGTTAAGTATTTTTCTTTTTTAATTTTATTGTTAACTCTATTTTTAACTTAACCTATTTTCTTAACCTATTTTAGGCCTAAATAAGTTAAGAAAATAGGTTAAGTTTTTTCTTTTTTAATTTTATTGTTAACTCTAAAAAACGGCTTCTCACACAGCGCGCTAACAATGTGTATGGCGAGCGAACAACCGGTTTTATGGTGCCTCGGCTTATCAATAGTTTACCTACCGATCTTTGCAACAGTTTAACTCCTATTAATATTAAGGCTAAATTAAAAAAACTTTTTCTTGATCCAAATAATTCATCATAACTATCTATTCCAATTTTTTCGCTTACCTAGCTCCAGTAAAAGATAACAAATTACTATGTATACATTATAATTTTAGCTGTTTATGTAAGCAGAGTGTCAAATTATTATTTTGCTCTCGTAGCTAAGTGTAACGTGACTCACGATAGCACAAGTTTAAACCTTTGTGGTTTTTAGCTGCTATTATTATTTTATGTTATAATTTTTTGTAAACGGTAAATAAATTAAAAAAAAAAAAAAAAAAAAAACTATTTATTCCATATTCGACTGACGACGGCCCCAAGTGGGTCAAAATATATATCGAAAATTTAATTTTTTATTTAATATCAAAAATAACAATCATAAAAATTTGTATATATATATAATAAAACAGTAAAAAAAGCTTTTATTAAGTAAAAATATTTATTATCACATAATAAAAATAAAATATATATTAAAATATTTCATTTGTGACCCGCGCAGTCTGTATTGGATAAACACACAGGCCAAAAGTGCTCATCTTTATTTTTTTTTATTATTATTTATTGCACAGAAAGCTTATATAATATAAGTATACATGAATACTTGATAGTTTGTACAAGGGCGAGCTTATTTCTAAAGAAATTTTCTTAAACTTATAATTATTAAGGTTTATTTGCATTAGAATAGGGTCAAACTAAACAGAGTACCTATATTATTATTATTACACTTTAATTTTACTGTTTAGTACTTAATTATACTGTTTAATAATTAATATTCAGTATAAATTATTTACAGAACAGAAAATCGATTATTTTGCCCTAGGGTTTTTTTTTTTTACGAGAAGTTGGCTAACCTGCAACCTTTCCTGTGTACCATAAATGTTATACTTTTTTTTCCACTGTTTAACGGCTCTGGATACAGTCCTTTTGAGCCAATCACAACTTGCAAAATTGTAGCAATGTAACTTTCAACTTTAATTATTCAATTGTTTTCTTTGTTTATATTAGTTTCATTTCCTCACACTATGCATTGAAAAACGTAGTATAATACACGGGCGTAAGAGCAATAAATTACTCGGTTACGTTTAAAACACTCGCTACTTCCGTAATTTATTCCTTTTCGCCCTTGTAGCATAAACTACTATTAAGGAACTGAAGATTAAAGACGGTATACTCACGTGCGTCCAGTGCGCACTGGATTTAGCCACACGCTCGACGAGTGGCGAGGGAAATGGTGATGGAAGTGGTAAGGGACGTCGTGTGGCTGCGTTACTCATGCTGCTCGTCGCGTTGGCCAGCACTCCCGTTTCCCACCGCTCCCGTTTTTATCGGTTTTTTGTGTGTGAGTCAAAGGCCTGGCAATGTGACCACGAGTAGCCGGCCACACGCTCACACTACGCGCCACAGTCCACATCAAGGTCGTATTCTAGGTCTATGCTAGTTTGTGATAGCAACTTTGAAGTGATCTGTTGTGTTTTCTGCACAATAGTACACTTTGGGAAACGCGTTTAGTGATCAGCGAAAGTTATTGAGTGCAATAAATTTAAAGCTTATATATTTTGGCACATTCCTTGGACAGCGATTAATCGTGGGAATGTCGGGCACCTTCCCGCTGAGCAGCGGTTTGAATGAAGCATCTTTCATTTATTATAATTTTGTTAGAATAGTTTAGTTTTTTTATTAAAAATAGTAACGTGTTGTTCTTTACCAGGTTCCGTACCTATATTTGTGGTGGTACGGAACTCTTCGTGCGCGAGTCCTACTTGCGCTTGGCTGAATTTCGTAACAAGTTGCTAACAAGTTTGTAAACATTGAAGCCCTAGAAACTGAACCCAGAGAAAATAAGGTAGAGATATAATTTAATCCCTCGCTTTGAAGTTGCGGTTGTTTAGTGCAAGGATTATTTTTGTTGTTTGCAGCTAAGAGCTTGGTATTATAAATCTGCTATTTGAACTATATTTTCATATGCATGAGTAATAAATGAGAATTAAATTGCTTTCCCGTGTTGTAAAAAATGTTTGCAAGTTCTGAAGACTGTTCGCTCTAAACCATCTGAATTTTAGGTAACACAGTGAAATTAAATATTCTTTAAAATTCATAAACCCACCTTTTTAGGGTTCTGTAGTCACCAACAAGGAACCCTTATAGTTTCGCCATGTCCGTCTGTCTGTCTGTCTGTCCTTGGCTTAGCTTAGAGACTATTAGTACTAGAAAGCTGTTATTTGGCATGGGTATACATATTTATCACGCCAATAAAGTGGTATGGTAAAATTTTGAAAAAGATTTTTTTTAGGGTACCTCCCCTACACGTAAAGTGGGGATGATTTTTTTTTCTCATCTATCCCCTAGTGTGGGGTGTCATTGGATAGATAATTTAAAAATATTGGGGGTGTGAAAAGACTATTTTTCGATCCAGAGTTCCGTTTGCGAAATATTAAGCTTAAAGGTGTTAATTTTTGTTACAGTCAAGTGTGGGGGACCTGACAGCGAAATGGTTGTATTTAGAGACGTGAAAAAAATCACGGCAGTAGTACACATAACGAAATTAAAAGGAAAACTATCACAGCTAAGTAGGCTTTACAAGTTAACGAGTACAGATCGCGCCAAACTCTTAGTCCCCTCTAAACACGGGGTGATTCGCATAGCTACTTCCGAGCGTACTAGAAGTTTGGCGCGATCTGTATTAGTCGACAAACTTATAAAATGTACTTGGAGAGTAAGTCCGCATATTGTGCAGGGCAACTACGGAACCCTACACTGCGCGTGGCCCGACACGCACTTGGCCGGTTTTTAATCTCAATTATAGCAGTGTTAGTATTAGAACTTTCAAACCATTCAAATACGGTGATACCAAAGTTTCATACAAACCCAGGTTCAGGTTCGTAGTAAAGTAAATGGCGATTAATAAACTTTAACCCTCCCAATTCTCATTATCCCTCAAACAATAGATCGTAGTTCAAATCGAGGTATTCAAACATAACTATTATAATTGAAATTGTTCATTTAAGAATGTTAATCTAGTCATAGAAAAGACTATGATAGAGCTTACATTATAAGCTCATTTACCTCGTAACTTTCTTCCCAGAATAGTGAGCTTAAGGCAAATCCCCGTATAGATGGAAATTTGTAAGCTTCCAAAACTCTTATGAATACACACCTCAACACCGTTTAGGGATATTTTATATAAAGTTCTTAAAATCAAAAAATACTGGCCGGTTTTAAAATCTTATGAAGAAATCTAATTTTGTAGGCCTATTTGAATGATTCCAAATTTAAATTTGGAAAAATAAATTGAAAACAAAAGATTTGCGTGACATAACTTTAGAGAAGTTCGAAGGTTTCAATATACCTACCATAGTTTTTGGTAAGTTTTGGTGTCAAATTAAAGTTTTAAAACAAGTTAGCAGTTAATTTGGAATGTATGCCAATATATGCATCATGCAGCGGCGCCATTTAACGAGAGAGCAAATGTTAAGGGCAGTCAGCATGCTCCAAGCTGTGGCTATTCAAAAAGTATTGCTGAGGAGATTGGAACAAAACAAAACGTGATATCAATGTTATGGTCACGTTATCGTGCTACTGGTGAAGTGGCTAAAAGACACCTAGGCGGGAAGCGCATAACTACCCAACGACATAACTGATTTTTGCAAGTTGCCGCGAGAAGACAACCAAATGTTACGGTCTTGGAGTTGGCTTCGAGGTGAGTGACGAAACTGCGAGGAGAAGATTGCATGAAGCTAACCTTTATGCTCGTAGACAGCTTCGTACTCCAGCACTACGCTGAGGAAATCGTGGCTCGTGAACATTTGCTCTGGGAAGATAACCAGTGGTCTGTAGTGTTTTTTTACCAATGAGTTCCGATTCGGTTTCCATCCCGATTTGCGAAGAGTGATGGAAACCGAATCGGAACTCATATGGTGAGTTTCTGGTCGTGATAGCCGTCTGCAACACCCTCAGGAAGTCCATCCATACCACGGCGGGACAATTATGGCTTGGGCAGGAATTCCTGTTGGTGAAAGAACAGACCTCGTTTGGATCAGAAGCACCATGACTGCTGAAAAATACCGTAACCAGGTGCTAGTACTAATAGTCTTCCCCACTTCGACTACAAATGGGCCAAGAATTCACGCTCATGCACGACAACACCCGTTCGCACACAGCGTGAGTGGTGACCAGCTGGCTGCAGGAACACAACGTATCGGTCTTAGATTGGTCCGCGCAATCACCAGACCTAAACCCCATAGAGCACGCGTGGGACATGCTCCAAAGAAAAGCTTTGAAGAAGTTTCCTGCACACATTGCGACTGAAGAGCAACTTTTTTGGCATCTAAGCAGGACCTGGGAAAATATCCCGCAGCAAGACTTTGATGACTTGATTCAAAGCATGAAAAACCGTTGCAGGACCGTTGTTAACGTCATGGGTGGTTTTACTGACTAGTGTTTTTTCGCATAATTGCAAAAATGGAATAAATTCGTTTTATTTTTCACTTTTTCTAGAAAAACACTTTCATCGTTAGTTTTCACTTTTCGTTTTTACTTCAATAAAATTTTTGATTACGCAAAATAATTTTTTTCATTTTAAAGCCCAGTCTGATAAATGGGCTTTATAAAAACATATACATGTTGTATATTATTTATAACAAATTTTAAATAAATCGAGAAAACACGAAGTATCCCTAGACGGTGTTGAGATGTGTATTATTATGTTCGTAAAAACAGCGACATATTTTCATTAACTTAAGTATAAAACCCTTGGCACGTAAGTTCAATACACACTTAACTGGATTTTAAAGCTAAATTGGGTTCTCTTATTAATCCTGTTGATATTGTTTATTTTAAAAAACGCATTCCTTTGATTGGTAACAAAATGTTTTATTATTTCGAGTTCAGTGAATAATGAAACCCATGTTTAAACGTAACGTAACAAGTGTAAGCCATTTAGAATTTTCAAACACCTCCGCTGGACTATAAATTTTACGGTCCACAGAAAATGTCTACCCTTATCCAAAATCGGGACACCTTTTTAAGAGGGATTATACCCTTAATTTAACACACACATTATACTTTATAATTTAATATCAATAAAATAAAAGTAGTGAAATAAAAAAATATACAAGGTGTAACAGAGAGGTGTAACCATATTTGAAGAGCTTATTCAGTCAATGGTATAAAACAACTTTTACTATGAAGACAAAACTGAAACCTCGAAAAAAAAACTGCCCTTCCATACATTTCGGCCGAGCGGCATTGCATTTTTCTATGAAACAGTTAATTTTTTTTTTTCGAAGCACAGGGTTTTTTCCATAGAAAAAGTTGTTCTATACCATTGACTGAATAAGCTCTTCAAATATGGTTACACCTTTCTGTAACACGTTGTATACTTTCCATACATTACTTACTTTAAATTAGAAAATACTACAAATATATTCCTTGAAAGTGCATTTTCTCCATTATTTTGGAAAAATAAATATACGGATTTTCGGTGAAATATTAAGCATAATTTATTTTGACTTTTAAATCATATTAATAGAAATTATAAATATACAGAAAATTTAATCATCTTGGTTAACATTCCTGGGATATCGCCAAAACAGTAGAACCAATTTTTGACACTGAAACCTCGAGAAGAATGAAAGCATGCATGAATGCATGCAGTGATGACATATTTGTAAAATTTATTTATAATATATATAATACATATTACGTATTTTTTAAGGATTTATTATGAGTCATAATTAGGAAAAACACCTGGCATTTGAACTAACTTAAAAAACGGTCAAGCGCGAGTAGGGGTCATGCCCTAGGGTTGCTCATATCGATAAATTTAATAAAAAATACAAACTGTATAAAATGTATAAAAGGAACTGCAAAGTAAGATTTGTCAAGTATTGACTACATTAAATTGGAATTTCATGATTTTCGGATTTTTTCTTAACTAGACCAATTTAAATGTTTTAGGTGACCGCGGAAGTAGGTACTTACAGGTTTTGATGATCAAGTTGTGTTAGATTTTTTGAATAAAAATACGTTTTCAAAAACTGTATCTTTTTTTTTTTCTTTAAAATAGAAACCTGATTTTATTACAGCAGTATGAGGCTATAGACCTTAGTATTTAATATTTGATACCTCAAGCCGTTCCTAAAAAAAAGCCTTGATCAAAATAACCCCAAAACCCTAAAAAGAAAGTTATTTAAGCACTATTTAATATAGGTACGTTTTATTTATCCACGGTGGAAAGGAAAAATTTACCAAGTGACATAATGCCAACTTTACAGGACAGCCAATGGTTTCAATTCGGTGCACACAACTTAACTTATTTGACATTAACACCGATTCGGCGCAACACAATTGACAGGACTAAACTTAATTTAAGTGTCCTGTCCTTTTCTTTCTGTATCGAAAAGACAAAGACGGGACGCTCAAAATAAGGTTAGTCTTGTTAGTTGTGTTGCGCCGAATCGGTACCAGTACTAACCTCATTTTGAACGAACTATCTTGGTCTTTTCGATACAGAAACAAAAAGACAGAACGCTTAAATTAAGTTTAGTCCTGTCAAACAAGTTAAATCGTGTTAAACTGAATCGACACCAATTTAAGACAAAAAAATATTTTTTTCATTTCTATAAAATCCCCTATTTATTATTTGTATTTACGTTCTTTAAGAGTACGGGACTAATCGTGTTTCAAAAAAGCCAATATTTTGAAAGCCAGTCAGCTATTGATAAATATGTAAGCTCCCTTAGAACCGTTACTGATTACCTACCGTTTTATCTAAACACATGGAAATGAGTTTTAATGGATGGGCTTTTAATTAAAATTACTAAGAGCCTTTAATGAACTTTTTTTTTTTTTCAGTATTAACCGTACATGAAACTAAATATAAAAGTGATTTTTTTTGAGTTTCGTAGCCCAGGCGTAGTAACAAACCCTTATCATGTCTATATGGTACAATGGACACGTCTCCAGGGGATCTAAAAAGGCCGACTTGGGTGAATCATAAAATGATTTGAAAGTAGGATGGAGTCAGAGTTTTTTCACGCGTGCAAAAGAGACGGCATTAGAACGGAATCATAATATGATTCACCCAATGCGGCCTTTTTAAGGTGAATATATTTTTTAAGATGAAGCAGAAAAGAAGAAGACGCTTACGCGACGACGTTACGCCTCAGACTCGTGACAGAGTGTGAGGCGTAACGTCGTCGCGTAAACATTTTCACTCGCCCAGATGAAGGCAGTCTAAATCTGCTGAAACTGGTCGGCTATCCCGATCATAACACGTACTGAGGTGAGCCGTTTTTATATAAATCATGAATTATCCTCAAGTCTCATTTAATTCTATAAAAGCAGAAAATATTAGGACAAGATTCGATTTAAATTATTTACTGTTTAATATTAAATTATTTATCATTTTTTATTGCGTTAGCAAAATTTGACAATCCAATGATTCAGCATAAATGTTTCTTCTTCGCTGTACATGTAACTACTGCGTTACATTTGATTTACGCAGTTTTTTTTTTTAATAAAAATTATAGTAAGTGTCCATCATAACAAAATAGATAATACAGCTAGCCCGCGGGCCTTATGATGATGATAGGTCTTTCAAAAGTTCTTCTCTTAAGAGGATGGCATACCCTAGCAACTTTTTTTATTACCCGTCCAGCACAATAAGTCTAATGGAAAATACCTTCAGAATGCCGTTGGTGCTACCGCGAAGGTGGGCAAGTGCAGAGGTGCACCTCTTTCTCATGATCGCGGCGAAGCCATCGCTCTGCAACTCAGCAAACATTTCTGACGCACTACACCGCTACGGCAGCCCCAACCAACGGTGCTCTGAACACATTATTATACTGGACCCGTGGGTCGCTGTATGCCCTCTGAGTAAAACTAACCCACAGACTACACGTGTAGAAGACCTTATTTGCTTTTCATAGAGGTGATTATGTTGGCTCTTTGACCTCTTGTTCTTGGACGCGTAATACTAGTGATCACGCAGCGAAACAACAAATTTGTGTGTTTTTAGCTAATACTGAAATATTTTGTAGGGAAAAAAAATATTGGATTTAGGTAACATCGCTTCATATTTCTGTTGCATATTTTATAAAACAAAACAAGTTGATCTCTTAACCGCGTTTTTGAAACGAACGTTTGAAAACCAAAAAAAAGAGGGTGGAAAACTTTTTTTTTTCTTTGACAAAAGTATAAATCTTAACACATTGTTTATAGGTGGAATCCCTAGATAAAAGATCGATAAATCAAATATATTTTCTTCAATATGAGGAGAAACCTAATTTCTTCCAATGAACCCTTGAAAACCTGGTGTTTTTGATGTTCTAGCGTCAGCTGTCCCGTTAAAAATCATATTGAGTCTTAACTTTGTTAAAGTTAATATTGGATTTTTATGTCTTGCTGAAATTCCATTCCACACCACAACAAACCTTTTATGAAAAGTAATAGAGATTTAGTTTATTTTTTTGAAGAACAGTAAAAAGCACATAAAATCTTTTATTATGGCTTCGTATTTTATTATTTGGTTTTATTTTATTCTGCAGGAGTACCGTTAAAATCTGAATGAAATATATTTTGGCAGCAATTCCAGAACATATAATTAAAATAATATTGTTACCAAGTTTAATGCTGCAATGAATCTGGTATTGTCTAAACTTAATTAATGTTTTTCATTTTAAAATATAAAGTTGTGTGTGTTAGGAAAATCAATACAATCGGCATCATTAAAATTTAGCACGTTTCTCTTAAATGACGAGTTCTAACGATTTATATTATTTTCAGAGATACCTGGTACTACTAATTTCAATTTTCTACATAGAGACGACTTCGTCGGTGCGTTTAAGTACGTTGTTTCAATACATTGATGGCTTCAGTGCTGAACACGGCTTGCAAGGTTTTCTTCACGTCGGCAATGAATATGCTGTCTTTCTACAAGCTCCGAAACCTAACGATAGAGTACTTACCTATGAGCTATATGAAGCAAAAGAAGTAGATGACTTGAGCGACTACAAACCAAGACTATTGGCAGTATCTAAGGTCCCTATCAGCTATATAAAGGAACAGCTTGCAATATTTCATAGTGAATTGTCTTTAGCACGATATTCTGAACCAGATACCGTACCGGGAACGAATGTAAGGACATTACGGGAATGGCAGATAGATAGTGCTTTGAAAGCAAAGGGCGAAGGTGAAGAATTAGTTTTACGATCGAAGCCCCGACAGCTAATTTTGAGAAGCCAAAAATGACGAAAAACGCAATGTTAAGGCAATTTATGATATTTTATTCTATTTACTTATAAATTGATAATTAATCCTCGGTCTTTTGCCTCATTTTTTTCCTGCTCTCTATGCATTACAAGCATATTTTATCAAGTTTCTATGCAGACTTTATTTCTTCGGTAAATAAAACTCTCATAGTTCTGACCATCATAATGAAGGAGGAAAAGATTGTTAAAGGATTCACTATCAGAAGCCTTTTAGCTTGATTGATGAGCGCAAATGTGCTAGTACAGACTTTTTGCATAAATACGCTTAGTCAACTAGATAGTTGATGAATGTAAAATTTAAATATGTATTTTTTCAGACCTTTATAAAGGTAATGCAAAGCCAGTTACCTAATTGGATAATTTCACTCGATAGATGAAATTTTTACAATCATGCTTTTTAGAATGATTTTTAAATTTATCTCTTGAATTAATGCGGCTTGAGTTTTATGTCTAAAATAAATACTAACAGCTAGATAACATGGCTCTTTTAAATTGTTATAGAAAAAACTAAACCTAAATAGTTTATTGTAATTTTAAACAACTTTAATCTTGAAATCAGACTCGTTCTGAATCCTTTCGCGTGCATTTCGGCGCACGCAATTTTCAACTTCATTAAAGTCAGTCAGGGTTATAATAGCAAAGCCGCTGTGCGCTGAAGGAAGGCCTTCTCTTAAGGCGATACGTAAAATTTTCAACGTCCCTATTACTCCATATGCGAAAAAACCCTCAGTGCGAGTGGGGCGGATTCGTGGAAAAATAGGAAGAAGTCGGTTTTTTATTAATATAAAATGTAGTAAGCTATTTTGTCAAAAAGATTTTTGTAATTTCACAATGAAATTAGTTAGGATTTCAGAATTACAGGAAAAAATATAACAATTAAGAGATCTTTTCGGAATTGAATTCTTTCAAGAAAATATCATCCAATCGCGGTTTCCTTTAGTGAGAATCTTAATCAAATACTCAATAAACATTTACCCAAAAATGAAATACGTAGATGACGTTATAGTGGAGTAAATGGATTCGAAAAAAAAAAACTTTTTTTTTTATGATAATCAGAATGCGAACGAATAATTTATTTTGCAATGTGGGTGTGACACTTATCGCAAGTAACATATAACTAATCTTATTAAATTTAATGTTTTAAAACACATAAAATTATATTTTTGGCTTCATCCGTCATCCATCAGCCTAGTTCGTCCACTGCTGGACATAGCCTTTCCAGGACTTTGACACTCCCGGCGGTCATCCTGGAAGAATTGCCCATACTCACACACGCTGGGCAGGCGGGTTGGTGAGCGCGGTGCCGTAACCCTCGCACCAGTAATGCCGCTGCCCATCACCAGTCTGTTCCATATAAGGCCCGGCTATTATGGATGGATATACCGCCATCCATCGGTCCCAGGCATGGTGGGCCTCTTTGTTTTTTGCCTTACTCTCCCCCGAATTACTTCGAGGGGGTCTCCAAGTAAGATGGTGGTACCTCCACAGTCGAGCCCGGCATCAGCTCTACCACCTGTTATATTTGGCTTACGTATATTTAATAATAAAATAAACGTACATGAACTAAATTAAAGGTATATTTAATTTATACATCAATGTACAACAAGTATATACGATAAATGTGATAGGTATAATCTATAAATATACTACACACTGATACTTAATGGGTTACATATATTAATGCATGCCTAAATCCACCTATTTGATTATTCTGGCTAAGAAGAAGGGCAAGAAACTGAGCAATATCGTGTTTTTCTTTTTTCATTTATATTAATATTATAATATCATTACAGTGTTTTAGTACAGAGTTATTTCTAAATTATGAAGGTTTTGTAGCTCTGTCTTTATACAGAAATTTTATAGGTAATTTTTGTTTGTTTTTCTTCAGCATAGACCTGAAAAAAGTAATATGCTATTTAGTAGGTGGCAAAATTAGACGGGGAATATGAAAAGAATTTTCACACATTTTGAAAGGTTGAAACATTTAGAAATGCTGGATCACTTCAACATCACCAATAGGCAAAGATAAAATACTCTATGCTCATTCATTAGTATAATTGGAGGCAAACGAAAATACGCAATATATGGCCTTAATTTTATTTGCTTTAGCGAAAATTTCTTAAATTATTTTTTTAATCCTTCATAATTTACCGATACTATAATTATTTTCAGATACAGTCATATTTTCTATGCATTGTTTCTTCACAAAAAATAATAGCAAAACAATTTATTATTTGAAGTTACTTATATGAAAATACTTATATGAAATTATTATTACATACGGCTTGAACACTCACGTGTGGTTGTTGTTGACTATATGCCAACCGTTTATGCAACACGTGAGTGTTCAAGCCGTACGTAATAATAATTTAGTATGTCAGCTCACTCGAGTTTTAATAATACTTATATGCGTACAGACCTCGACGTAAAACGGGTTTAAGGCGATATGTAAAAGTTTTAGCGTCCCTGTTACTCCATATGCGAAAAAACCCTCAGTGCGAGAGGGACGGATTCGTGGAAAAATAGCAAAAAGTTGGTTTTTTATTAATATAAAATGTACTAAAGATGCTATCAAAATTTCGTTTAACCAGGTCCTAGATACTGTTAAAACTCATCTAATAAAATATAATTGCAGTCCATATGTCATTTTAAATTGTCAAACCAGGAGAATTGGTGTCGATAAAGACCTCATTTCAATAAATATTTCTATCGAGTCGGAATTCTCCAATCGCGTTGCTGTTTTAACAGATCCCTAGAGAAAGATTTCAAAAATAATATACAATTTTATCAAAATTATACATTATTTACCGAAGTAGATATAGAAGTTCTAAAAGTGTCGGTTTTTTTCCGTAGCGCCTTAAAAAGCGGGAAAGCTTTGGACTCAAACTGGTTTATTCGTCCAAGGACTCAAAAGTGCAATGAAACCGATATTCCCATAGCTTAATTTTTAAAAGATTTTATTTTTAATTTTTTTCGGAGAATTTACGTTATTTTAGGACATGGTTTTCATTATTTTGCTATATATATTGACAATAATTTTTTTATGATTTTTTAAAGAATTGTCCGATGACCTTGTCACTTGAGAATTTAAGACATTATACTGATTGTGATGTGTGATTAAAAAAGTGGTATGTCTCTGTCTGTCTACTCATCTGTCATCTAGCTGTCAAATTAGTCTGAAGCAAATTATTATAAATTTATCTTGATAGCAAAGGACACATTTCTAAACAGCCATTAATCAAGTGACGTCACACAAGGGCAAATGGAAGTTGCAGCTTTTTCGTAAAAATATTCATCATCATGAGGTTTTTTAGACCAAAACTTCGAAAATACGGCTTTTTAAAACTAAATCTCAAAATGGTTTTCGAATTAACACACCTTAAAATTATTTAATCTATGCCAATTATAGAAAGTGACTTCAAAAGCAACCACAAATTCATGCAAAACCATAGATGTAGCACAGAGTATTCTGTGGTAAAAGATCGGTTATGGAGTATGGAGTAACGAAAGCGACACCAAAAATCTTGACAAGGGCATATCGCTTTTAGTGGATATCTGCCGCGCATGTAATTAAACTCATGTAGATGTTGTAATTTAGGGAATTGTGTATTCAAAGACCACAAGTATGATGATAATATGTAATACGTAATGGAATGCAAAGTGAAGGTTATGAGTAGTAGAAATTAGCGTAATTGTTATCACTTTAAATTGAATCCGTAGGTATTCAGAGCAATAATGTGAATAAATGCGATAATTTTTCCCACCTATTTCTTTACAAAACTTTTGTGTTAGTTCTAAAACATTGCATTTAGACAACAAAACATGTCAACAGTACGTACGTGTGAAATTTACAATTATGTGGTTTATTTTTTCATAACGCGTTACAAAAATGGTCTCGTCTATCTATCTCGCTCTAACATGCGCGTATATATGCTCTTTCTCTTTTGCATTACCAATCTAACGGTAGTATATACCAAATCTATGTGCAAAACAAACTTCAAAAGAATGGATATACGTTTGAAAAACAACGTATAAACCGACCCGCTTACCGAACATTTTCTATGAAAAACAAATTTAGTCCCGCCACTCAATGGCTGTTTTTTCCGCGCGTTCATTCATCAAATAAAGAGGTGTAAAGTAGACAAATCGAGTATCACGAAACGTTTTTTGCACCCTCTTTATTCGCCTTCTTTTGTTTTTGACGAGCTTCCTCTCCCGTTCTTTTGAGGGCCGCAGTCCGTTTCATGTTTTTGGGGTAAACATTCCTTTTGATAAATTAACCGTAACGTGTTTATCCTTCAATAACCGGGTGTGTTTTTGTCAGTACATACTTTTATATAAAGAAAACATGGGCGCCTTCTCATGTTTCCCAGCAAGCCGCTCTGTTAGGTTCAAGCTACATGTTTACGCCTTTTGGGTTTGAGACAATGGAAGCATATCCGGAGGTGCGTCAACTTGTCAAAGACCTCTCTGTCAAGCTGGTAGATACCAGTGGCGACCGACGGGCTGGCTCTTATCTGGGCCGGCGTATAGATAGATAGATAGATAAGAAGGGTACAGGGAAAGAACAAGGAATGTCACATCGTAAGGAAGGGCTAGAATAAATGTGTAAATAACTGGAATAGATTTTTTAAATATGGAAAATGTAAATATTTTGTTAATTTTCACTCGGTAAAAATTAGATTGTGTGTTCGTTTTTGCTAAACTCTGCTTTAAGGTGTTATTGCCCTTTACCAAACTAAAATATAAAAAAATATATATATTTACAGCCCTACCCTACGATGTAACATTTCTTGTTATTTACTTGCTCCCTTCTTCATTCTCAATTTCAAGTAGCCTATATAAAGCTAGGTCATAGCCAGGGATAGGATAATCGGATCGATATATACCTGAAGTTGGAAAAATCCTTGAAAAAGTTTGTAGATGTGGAGCCGGATTCTTAAAATATTATTTATTTTGATAGTAAAAATTACGGAAATTACGGCATTGCTTAAAACGTTAAGATGATGTAGTACCTAACACTTAATAGATGTTACCGTAAATTTATATTATATAGAAATTGTATACAATTCCTGGGAAATGTATAAAATGCCAAGCTGATTTATCTATTTGTTTATTTTATTTTATTTTTGATCGGCCTTCTGTTTTGCCTTTTGCTCTATTCGGCCTAAATAAGCTTGGCATTTTATAAATTTTCTAGGAATTGTATTAAATTCCTATTTTTTTTATTTACATTGCCGGTAACATATCTGTTAAGTATTACATTATCGTAACGTTTTAAGTTATTCTGTAATTCCAGGGTTTTTAGTATCAAAATAATATTATAAGAAGCCAACACCACACCTACAAACTTTCTGTTTTTCCAACTTTAGGTATATATCGATCCGATTATCCTATCCCTGGTCATAAGCTATCCCGCTTTACAGGTTCCTTTTTATCCGTTAATCACTTACAGAGTTATAAGCTAACAAATAAACTTAACAACTTGTCAATTTGTGATATTAAAAGTTGCTTGGGATCAGCAATGGAATGTCTTTGGTTGCGATGTAATATTTTTTGGAATTTTATTAATATGGAGTAATTTTCAACGACAGTATAAAATATTACGTCACACAAAAGAACTTTTTGTTTCCTACACGAGTCCATAATGCCATTGTAGTCGTAAAGTATTGTCCGAAGCCATGTTACTACCCTTTCAACGACAATTTTGTATTGTGCACGCTGAATAAAACCTATGCGGCTATAAGTCGAATAAAGGCTGCATGAAAGCTTACATGTCTTCCGCGAAGATAGATGGCCCGCATATTCTTTTCATGAATAGAGATAGCTAGTTATTCATAGAAAATATAAGACCCGAAGTTTCACTTTTAAACGGTTTTTCTTCTCAATGGGAAATGCACTTAATTTATTTTTGTTTGCTAGGTGGTTTCGCAGAGCAGATTACAAACACAATGTAATTGTATTTTTAGTCATTTTTTTCCGTGTTTTTTTGGCCACCCTTGGGAAAATGGTCGCTTGTCACCACCCTCATGACGAAACCACAAAATAGATACTACCAGAAGCCCGACTCGACGACGGAGTGAAAACAGACGCATACATGCATAGACGCGTACGTATGATGATCTGGGCAGAATTTCGTATTGGCATTCGACCGACTTCATCCGAGATCGTCATACGTACGCGTCTATGTGTGCGTGCGCCTGTTTTCGCTAGTAATGCGGAGTAAACCTTCTGTAAGTGGTTATTTTCTGACGAAACTATGCCGCCAAGTGACTCGTCATGTTCTGGCATGACGTCATCGTCATGATTAGCCATACCGGGTGATGCTTACATGCAGGCAGTTGCATAGTATCTGTCATTCGTCCGTAATCGACTTCCGTAGATTTGTGCGGAAGTATCTGAAAAGCTGATGAACGCCTTGCGTGCTGTCACCCTCCCAGTTTCAGGACCAGCGCGCGTCTTATTTTGTTTTTGTACTGCCGTAAACTTATTTCACTTGGAGATGGAATATGCGTTTGAAATTTATCTACTATACAGGATGTTACAATGAAAACTGGCGATAGTACTCGTCCAAACGAACAACTTTCCGGAAGAAAAAATTGAGAAATCGAGAAAAAGAAGTTTTCATACATTTTGGTCGGGTATCTAAATAACTGGTAACAGGTGATTTTTTTTTTCACGATTCGGGGGTTGGCTCCATAGTAAAGTTGTTCCTATGGACGAGTATTATCGCCAGTTTCTGACTTCCGCAACTTCATCTTAACAGCTTAACACCCAGTATAATAGTATCTACAAATACAAATATATTTATTTGCTAGAATACACATTGAATGAATAGTGGTAATATAAAATAGTATGTCTCAGTATTCAACCTTAACTAGGCATGCAAATATTAATTAAAATTTAATTCTATAAACAAATCATCATACAATTTTCATAAGCAAGATCATTTTTAATACGGATACAATGGCAGCGATTCGGTGAAGCACATTTTAACTTATTTGACAGGACTAAACTAAATTTAAGCGTTCTGTTCTTGTCTTTTCGATAAAGAAAGAAAAAGACAGGACGCTTAAAATAAGGTTAGTCCTGTCAAAATAAGTTGAGACGTGTTATGCCGAATCGATACCAATGTCAATAAAAAAAAAACAATAAATCAAAATTAAATATATCAAGGTTTAAAAAGCAAAAAAATCACCTATACTATAAAAACTGCGCTCTAATAGGCAATATAATAGTCAAGGGACCGACGATATTACAAAACGACTTGATATCCCTTCACCCGTAAGCTATGGGCGTTTTTTTTCCCGCCAATTTTTTTTTTTGGCTATATCTCATATATATATATATATATATATAATCTTTTTTTGTATAATACTTTCTCCCGTACAAAAAAAAATTTTTTTTATATAAATATATAAAAAAAGTTTTTTTGGACATATACAAGGTAAATTTATGAACATCGACCAAATTCATAACAGTTGTTGATTGCTTAAAGGTTAATTCTGAAGACCATTGACGATTGTTCTAGCCTATAAAATATATAAATTGAGATAAATATGAGTACTTAAAAAAGTATGAGAAACTTAAAAAAGAATACGTAGAGCTTAACAACTTGAAGGTACAAAATAACAAAATACGAATAGATACACAGAAAATATTTATATTCAAGCTCTACCTAATATAGGCACGACAAAACCGCTCTCTCTCAAAAAGGGCGGTATTGGATTTTCCATATAACGCAATAGCACCTGGTTGTACAACTATGTACATACGTACTACCAGGGAAAAATACGCTGGCCCACTTTTAGCCCGTATTGCATGGTGATAAGAGCGAAAAGTGGGTCTGCGGCAATTTCTTCGACAGTACATACACGTGCTATTTTCAATATTGTCCGCAATTGAAAGCTCTTTTGTTGCAAATCGGCTACCAGGTGTGTGATGAAGGACAAAAAAGTACTTTAATTTTGAATATAAAAAGACACAAATGAAGAGCAAAGAAGAAAGAAAGCAAAATAAATAGAATTTTGAAGAAAACTTTATTAAAATGCATTTATTTACAAACTGGAAAAGATAAATTAGAAACAAATTTCAAGTAAAACTGACATTTTAAAAATCCTCGTCCAGGTTTCGAACTTGCGACCTCTTGGTTACACGGCAAGTGCGCTACCGACTGCACCACCTAAGCATAGTAATATGACCTAAGTATGTACCTAGATATTCTGTAATCCAATCGGAATAATAAATACACACTATCGTAAGAATATCTATGATTTACAAATGGTTTTGGTATTTCGATTGTATGAATTAGGATTGCTCCGTGGGCCTCGTAAGGTATTATTCGAATACCAAGGTTTTTATGTTTGCAAACTGAACAAAAGAGAGCCGAAGTTGGCCAAAAATACGCGTAAATAGATAACCAGTTTTCTTCTACAGAATATAACGGGTATTTTGCACAGATTTACGAGAAACTACTTGCCTGTTTTATACACTGTATTGAAGTAAATCGCTTCATATGTCGGATATGAAGAGAGGGTCGGTAATCCTCTTTTGCTACATCCAAAAACGATTTTTTTGTGGTAAGACTTGCGGAGAAAGCGGCTTTCTGTTGCTGTTTTTAGCGTCATTATAACATGCTAGTAGATATATTAAAGGATTTTGATATAAATTTCTTTTAATTTTGATGTAAGTTTCTTTATTATTATTTTTATTTCTACCTGTTCCTTTTTTATTTACACTGATTCATTTTTGTTTATATATTGTTTATGTATAGGTATGTTCAAATATATATATATATATATATACAAGGTGACTTTTTGATCATCGTCCAAATTCATACTAGAGGCTCGATAAGTGATCAGCATCATGAATCGATAACAATTTTTGTGAAATTGGTATAATGAAATTTCGACTTCCCATAGTAATTCACTCCCAGTCCTGAGTGAATCACTATGGGGAGACGAAATTTCATTTTATGAATTTTACAAAAATCTTTATTGGTTCATGATGCTGATCACTTACCAAGGCTCAAGTATGAATTTGGACGATGTTCACAAATTCACCTTGTATATGTATATACCTTATATTTATATATGTATGATTGCATCTTATTATTCTGTACACCGCCTCTACATATAATTTTTCTTTCTTTTAAGAGGCCCTAAAAGGTTGTCTGGAAGAGATCGCTTTTTAGTGATAAGACCGCCAATTGTACCCTACTTTTACTTTTGAAATTGTCTATTTACTTTGTTTTTGGTGTGCAATAAAGAATATTGTATTGTATAAAATAGGAATAATATTAGAAATATCGTTAATTTCAACACCCATTTTTAGGGTTCCGTACTCAAAGTGTGCCAAATGGGACCTGTCACAGGGATCTACTTATAATTATGGCCTCTACCCCATAAACATTTTCAGAAATCTAACCCAAGTAGCATTTTTATAACGTTACTTATTGTTTTAGCTCTATCTTAAATACGGTAACACTTATACATACAAATTATGAACACTTTGCCACTGCTATAGGTACACCAAAATAAAGGTTACTTCAATCATTATTTTCAACAAGATTAGTTATTGTTCACAGACTTTAACCTTAATTTAATCCAATAACAAAAGATGAAATTCCTTTACTACTGTTGATGGAAGACAGGAAATAATCAGATAATTTAATTAAGGCATAATAAAATTCAGGTCAGGACTAGAGAATTATTACTTTGGCCACACCTTACTGAAGGCAAGACTTGGTTCGGCATTTTGAAGACTCGTAAGAATTTCAGTTTTTCTGACTATTGTTTTTATTATTAAGTCAGAAGTTGGCTAGAACTAGCCCTAAGTGGAAAGTAGTGCATGGACAAGCACGGCTCTTAAATATTATACATATTTGGTTCAATCGCGAGCGTAGAGGAGAAAAGAGGACAGTTGGGACATCTACAAGAGCGTAGCTCTTAAATTTTGTATGGATGTAATAAAAATGGACAAGTAGAACTCGTGCCTTTTGAGTTCCATCAGATGGTAACGTCCACAGAAGTTTGAAAATAAATAAGAATATTTTGGGCTAGTGCGAGTCGGACCCGTGCACAAATGGTTCCGTATCTCCACATTATACGGGTACGAAACCCTAAACAAATGATGGTACATAACAACAATATTTGCTATATTATAAAGCATGGCGACAAAAACAAGCCGCTAAAATGGGATCGCCTGGCAAAAATTCGGCAACCTCTGAGTGTGGAACCGTAATAATATCTTAACAACTATATTATTTCTGTAATCTTTACAAAATCACCTAAAGTCCAGTAAATACCCGGGATAAAGTGTCAAACGTGGAAATAAATAAATAAATAAAAGTGGTGAAACAGAACCGATTTAAAAAAATCTTTCTTTCACGTACTCTGTAGACCCCACAGTAGACCCTCAGGTACATTAATCTACATTAAGGCGATATGTAAAAGTTTTAGCGTCCCTGTTACTCCATATGCGAAAAAATCCTCAGTGCAACAGGGACGGACTCGTGGAAAAGTAGCAAAAGCTCGGTTTTATATTAATAAAAAATGTACTCAAGTTGCTATCAAATTTTCGTTTTACCAGGTCCTAGATACCGTTAAAACCCATCTAATAAATTATAGTTGCAGTGTATATGTCATTCTAAATTGTCAAACCAGAAGAATTGGTGTCGAAAAGGACCTAATTTCTATCGAGCCGAATTTCTCCAATCGCGTTTCTGTTTTGACAGATCCCTAGAAAAAGTATCCAAACATAGTACATTATTAATTGAAGTAGATATGCAAGTCCTTAAAGTGTCGATTTTTTTTCCGTAGCGCCTTAACTCCAAAAATGAGAAAGTTAGAGGGGTTAACCCCCCAAAAAGTAGCTGTCATTAAAAATGTTATACTATTTTGAAATATGTATTCTTTTTTCGTGTTCCCTAGACCCCCAGGAAGACTCGTCAGCATTTACCTGGTCAAGTTAGAGTCAGACTCGCGTACCTAGGGTTCCATAATTCGATAGTTTTGGGAAAAGAAAATTTAATTTTGTCGATTTGTTTTCGTGAATTTATCAACCTCTTTATTTTTTCTGTCATTTTTACGTAAGCAAACAAAATATATATCGTCACATCATCAACCCCCCAGGGGGGGTCAGAGACCATCAAAATAAATTTCCATCGGTTTATTAAGTTACAAATATATGTAATACGAACCTTTTATATATGTATATGTATGTATACAAAGTTGCCCTTATGTTAGCTTAAATTGCCAATTTGTGTACTAGAACTCTATGAGAGAGTCTCAGCTTGGCTGGTTTTACAACAATAGCCTTTGATTGGTCAGAAAATGTATGGGCTTATCTAGATGTAATCCATTGTAGTAGGATGTCAAATCATTTACGTTGGTCCATAAAAGATGATATTCTAACGAAAAAAATCTCTATTTGTATTTATGCAAGTTATGTAGTAATTTAATATTTTTCAATGCATGTGCATTTTTATGCATCAAAACCGAACAGAAAGTCGATTATTTTGCCCTAGGGCTTTATTATTATTATTTTTTTAATTTATTTACGATAGGTTTGGCTTACCTGCAACCTTTCTTGTGTACCATAAATGTTATACTTTTTTTTCCACTATTTAACGGCTCTGGATACAGTCCTTTTGAGCCAACTATAATTTAAAGTTCACAAGATTATATTTGTTTTCATTTCCTCACACTATGCATTGAAAAATGTCGGGCGTAAAAGCAATAAATTACTCGGTTACGTTTAAAACACTCGCTACGCTCGAGTTTTAAATCGTCCTCGTAATTTATTCCTTTGCGCCCTTGTAGCATAAACTACTATTACGTATTAATTTTGTGAAAAAAAAAACGACAAGTCCTGAATAAAAATCTGTTATTTCATACATTTTGGCCGAGTAAGTATGTAACTTTTCTATGGAACAGCTGTTTTTTGTTTCGCTCTTTATTGTCTTGGTTGTCTATTAAAAGTTGTTCGTACGATCGCCAGTTTTCGCATTTCCACAACATTGTTTTCAGAGGTATTTCAAGTACTAACTTAACAGAGAAACAATCGTATACTTACCCTCATTATAATGACACTGTAGCTGATTCTGAAGGCTTAAAATTATTCCAAAACAATGTAGCTTTTATTCCTCACACTTGAGGAATATTTTGCAATGACAAAAATTTAGTTTTGACAGCACTATAACTAAAATTAAAGCCCCAAGTCGCTGTTTCTGGTGCAAAGCGATAATTATTTTTTCTTAAACATACGCGGAAATATTATCATTACTTTTGAATAAAGAACACGCGAAGTATCATATTTACGTAGACTGAAAAACCAAAATCACTTCCCGGCGCATTCTTTGAATTTGGAACGAAGAGCGCACCGGCAATGTTGTATGAAACGGTGTGCTGTTTGAATTTAGAACTCTTTCATCTATCGTACACTTTGCGTTCTCGTGGCTGTATAGCCACAGATGCGTTTCGTTGTTATTTGGTTAATAATAAATTAAAATTTATTATGTAAAAGGCTCTTTTTAATTTCCTTGCATTTTTTTAAGAAAAGCACTATATATGCCTCGGCCGAAATGGCAATTGCCTGTCTCGTATCATTGAAGTCCTCGCCTGCGGCTCGGCCTTCAAACTCATACTCGACCTGCAATTGCCTATTTCGCTGCCTTTGCATTAATGTACTAATAATTTCTAAGGTTCTCTTAACTTTTATTTTAAAAAAATCTGCTGTTCAAAACTCGCCCTTCCCAAGATATTTCCCGATAATGCTAAAAGAATAGCCGGCCATAACATTCCCTTTGTTTTACGCCCAGAGTTATTATTTCCGGTCATGCCGGGCCTCTGAAATATTATTATTTTATCGCCATGCTACAGGCAAAGTATAATAATTCAGTTTATGTTTATAGCTTCTAATCATTTAACGTGAAGCGTAGGCTACTTGTTTCTTGATGAACTACGTAAAATTAAATTTATGAAGGGTGTTTCCTTTTCATTACTTTTTGTTTAAACTGGTGTTAATTTTCTATTAAAAAGTGAAACCTTTCCGTGTTCGTTAAAAACGTTTCTCTTGCTTTGTAGAAGAGGTTTTTCTTTTGTTAATGTGTTAGGTTTCCGAAACATTCTTATTCTTTATTGAACATATAACATTTTAGTAATACTGCGAGCTTATGATCAGTAAATTGAATTGATTACTCATTATGATTAGTTTTATGGTTTAGTCACAGGTCCGAATGACTTTAACGCACACTGGCTCCCGTGAGTCACTTCATTCGGGTATTGTTCGAAAACCAGTGCTGCAAAGCTAAATGTTTTGCAGCAATATGCTGAAATAATACCTTTTTCTTGCCACCAAATAGTTTTTATTTTTGTACATATTTTCTTCGACCAAAATAAAATGAATGGACGGGCCTTATCTTTACAATTTGCTCACTCATAACGAGTCTAAGCAATTGAATATATACTATACTTCAATACCTAATTGTTAGTCTTTATTTTGCTTTTTGCACTTTGGAAATGCACAAGAAGGTATTTTTTCGTCAGTTATTTGGATGGCATGTAATAATAAGCGTACTTGTCACTCTTCCAACAGACAGAGACAGAGATGAAGTGAGAGCCGGCGCTCACTTTACAAACTTCAAAAATCTTAACGCTATGTCCCGTCCATTTATTTTATTTTGGTCGAAGCATATTTTACTTTATTATGGTAACAATGTAAGGTTTTTATTGTATCAAATTTTTTCATTTTAGTTTTTTTAAGTTACCATTCTGTGTTGTGTATGTGTATTATGTATATGGTGGCATGAAATAAATATATTACTTACTTACTTACTTATCTCTCTAAGAGATTTCTTACAGCAATCTGAATGAATATGGGGATGCTATAAGCAATCGGTAACCATATTGTGTACATACTAAAATACATAATGACCCAAAATTTCTACATCATAGTTAACTTATACGCTAAAAAAAGCTTGTGGCTGTTCATTCATTTGTTTGCGACATTAAAAAAACAAAAAAAAATGAGAATCTTATACGTTAGCCATCCATCAGCCTAGTTCGTCCACTGCTGGACATAAAGCCTTTTCCAGGACTTTGCCACTCCCGGCGGTCATCCTGGAAGAATTGCCCATACACACACACGCTGGGCAGGCGGGTTGGTGAGTGAGGTGCCGGAACCCTCGCACCAGTGACGCCGCTGCCTATCACCAGTCCGTTCCATATCAGGCCCAGCTATTAGGGATGGATATACCACCGTCCATCGGTCCCAGGCATGGTGGGCCTCCTGGTTTTTTGCCAGTGAGCTGTCCGCTTACTCTCCCCCGAATTACTTCGAGGGGGTCTCCAAGTAAGATGGTGGTACCTCCACAGTCGAGCCCGGCATCAGCTCTACCACCTGCAAAATTAGTAAATTAGTTAGTAAATAAAACAATATCAAACCAGCTAACAAAAAAAAAATATTTGTCGACGCTGAAATCAAAAATTATAAACGTGAAAAATAAACCGCAGAAGTTAGCATCCAGATCGTGGCTCGGATCGATCTTATAGATAAAAAAAACGCAAAAAGTTTTTAAACAGAATACTTAAATCAGTAGATGTTTTTTTTATCCGGGGACTTTACAATTTAAAACGAAATACAGTGCTACAAGGATCTTATGGCGCGTGGATTGGTTGTGTCCAAAATCGTAACTAACGCCGCTACAATACTCCTTGTTTCACAGCTGCGCCCCCCTGTCAGTGACATCAACGCGCCATCAGATCCTTGGCAAAGTCTCTGTTTCGAATTGTCAGTTAGTTGGTCCAACCTCAAGTGAATTTAACTTGACACTGGCAAAAAGTGGTCCTTAAAATAGCAGCCGCAGCCAAGAAAAAAAAAAAAAGTTCGTTTAACTCAACGGGACGATTTACCTGAAATTTTACATGTCGCTACAGAATTTCACAGGAATGAGGAAATATAGATTTATGGTTTATATAGACCACGGCACTAGAACTCATGTGTTTTTTAATTTAAGAGCCATTTTTGCTTTTAATTATTTTAAAACAGATTATGAATATATAGGTAAACGAAAAAGTATTAACTATTATAAAAATATATTTCGACCAACTTGTGGTCGTCGTCAGTCAAATTATAAAAATAGAGCAATTTTACTCTAAAACTTACTACTTACTAGTGTCAGAGGTGACCCGAGTGTGAACTCCACACTCGGTATACCCGCGTTTCACCGACTATTATTTCGTCCTAACGTGATGAGTGGTGAGCTCTATCGCCGTACTCCGGGTACAAATACACGCTTTTTAGGGCATGCAGGTTTCCTTACGATGTTTTCCTTCACCGTACAACAAGTGGTATGAAAGAACAAATACTATGCACATAAATTCCGAAAAACTCATTGGTGCATTCCCGATCAGGGATCGAACGTGGGTCTCAAGATTGAGAAGCCAGAGTTCTACCCCTGTGTAACCACCACTTATATGGTTTTATTTACATAAATATTATGCCTTGGCAATAAAACAAGGAGAATGGTAGCGGCGTTAGTTCCGATTTTGGACACAACCAATACACGCGCCATAAGATCCTTGAAGGTTCCCCTTTCATAATGGTGAAACTGGTCAAGTTGTTTGTCAGTTCATCGCCCCAGTGCTTGAATGGCCAACCGAACACTGTTATATTTGCATATGTTTAATTTCATACTCATGTAAACATTTAAAAAATGCCAAAAGTAGTTGGTTGGCCATTCAAGCACTGGGGTGACGAGTTAGGTTAGTCACCTCAGAAAATGTAAGCAGCTAGCTAATTGATCCCATCGTGATTGGTAGTGACTACTGAGCCCTGCTTAGACCAAATATCACGGGACTAGGCACGCGCACGCCTCTCTGCTGAAGTACATGAAAATTCATTCATGTAAGTTTGCTTGTGTGCTCGTATTGTGTTTGTGTTACAGCTTTTGATTTCGTGTGACATATCACTTTTTCACTTGAGTGTGCCTTATTGAGTAAATGTGTACGGTGACTGTGAGTGTTGACCTCTCCGCCCGCGGAAAATGGCAGGATGAATTCTTTACTAAGAGATGCGCTTTGCCACGTCCCGTGTTAAATGGTCTAAGGAGCTTTTGTCACGGCACTTCGGGCACAAATGGAACCACACCTTATCCTAGCGAATAACACAGACTGAAGTCCGAACAAAATATGTGCTCATGGAATTTGAAACCGCTCCCTGCAGATTAGTGGTCGAGTAATAAACCACAGACCACAGAGGCGGTTAAGGCGATATGTAAAATTTTTAGCGTCCCTGTTACTCCATATGTGAAAAAACCCTCAGTGCGAGTGGGACAGATTCGTGGAAAAGTAGCAAAAAGACGGTTTTTTATTTATATTAAATGTACTAAGCTATTTTGTCTAAAAGATTTTCAAGGTGACTTTACAAACACATAATATCCACATTTCGAATGCAATTTCACAATGAAATTAGTTAGGATTCCAGAATTACAGGAAAAAATAAAACAATTTAGAGGTCTTTTCGGAATTAAATTCTATCGAGAAAATTTCATCCAACCGCGTGTTTCTTCAGTGAGAATCTTAATCAAATAAACATTTACCCAAAAATTAATGACGTAGATGACGTTATAGTAAAGTAAATGGATTTAAAAAAAAATTTTTTTTTGGTATCGCCTTAACATAGGAAAACATAGTGTATGTTAACCCGAATATATCATACTTTACCGGCAACATTAGTATAACAAAATTAATAGCGGTTTATTGAAGGAGGCCGCACCGCATTACCTTTGTTCAGGCCAATGGGTTCCCGATTTATGGCAAACTAATTAATGTTCGACAAACTATCCGAAAGGTACTTTTCGATTAATAATTTTATATATTTGCCCTACAAATCGACTGTAACTTACAGTGGCGTGCACAGAACTTTTTGCTGGAAAAGCAAGCAATTGGTCAAGAATAACAATAAAAAAATATGAAAAAATTTAAATATCACTTTGTGAAAAAAAAGTTTGTATAGGAAATTTTCACTCTAGGGTAGACATTGTCTACCCTGGCGTCATACAAATATTTTTTTTCAAAGTGTTATTTAAATTTTTTCACATTTTTTTTGTTGTTGTTCTTGACCAATTGTTTGCTTTTCCAGCAAAAAGTTCTGTGCACGCCACTGGTAACTTATGTACTTGGTTAGTTAACTTGGTTTTGGCACTCACGCTGATTAACGATTACGTAGCTTTGGTACTGTCATCTACTTAGTTGTTCGTTTCTGAACCAAGATAAATAAAGATGAATCAAAATTTATATCAATTTTTTCAATGCAAGTGCTCGTAAAGGTCCACTTTTTATGCATCAAAACCGAACAGAAAATCGATTATTTTGCCCTAGGGCTTTATTAATTTTTTTTTATTTATTTACAATGGCTGGCTAACTTGAAGCCTTTCCTGTATACCATAAATGTTATACTTTTTTTTTCAGTGTTTAACGGCTCTGGGTACAGTCCTTTTGAGCCAATCATAATTTAAAGTTCACTAGATTATATTTGTTTTATTTCCTCACACTATGCATTGAAAAACGTAGTATGATATACGGGCGTAAGAGCAATAAATTACTCGGTTACATTTAAAACACTCGCTACGCTCGTGTTTTACGAGCGTAGCGAGTGTTTTGAATGGTCCTCGTTATTTATTCCTTTGCGCCCTTGTAACATGAACTACTATTAATAATGTAGAAAATAATGTTCTTTTCTTAATTTAGGTAATGTAAGTTTTATTATCACTTTCATTTTTAGAATTGTAACTATTCTAAATTGAATTCATAAGTTATTCATAATATTCCCTGCACAATGCAGGGACTTCCGCTGACGACAGACCCTCGCTCGCTTGACAACGAATTGGCATAGATTAAATTATGTTAAGGTGTGTTAATTCGAAAACCATTTCGAGATTTACGTTTAAAAAGTCGTATTTTAGAACTTGTGGTCTAAAACACCTCATGATGATGAATATTTTTATGAAATAGCTACAACTTCCATTTGCCCTCGTGTGACGTCACTTATGTAACGGCTGTTTAGAAATGTGTCCTTTGCTATCAAGATAAATTTATAATAATTTGCTTCAGACTAATTTGACAGCTAGATGACAGATGACTAGACAGACAGGTGACAGGGACAGACCACTTCTTTTATAAGTAATCACACATCACTATCGGTATAATGTCTAAAATTCTCAAGTGACAAGGTCATCGGACAAATCTTTAAAAAATCATTAAAAAATATTAGTTAATTTATATACCAAAATAATGAAAACTATGTCGTAAAATGGCGTATATTCCCTGAAATAAAAATAAAAATAAATATTTTAAAAATTGATCCATGGGAATTCGGAAGGAATTCGAAACATGTCGCGTATTGCGAAATAAATTCATGTAGGTAAGTCGATCCGTCTTTATACTTAACTTTAATTTTTTTTTTCAGAATAAGATTCTAAGTAGTAGAGGGCACGAAAAATTGCAAATTTGTAGCTACAATAGAATAAAAATGGGGGGATCGAAAGTAGCAACGTATGCAAAATTAGGCTATGACAGTAATATACTATAAGTATTGTAAATGTTTTCTAGCAACAATTCAATCTAATAAAAATACACCCGTACCCCTATTATAAATGCGAAAGTGTGTTTGTTTGTTTGTTGTTTGTTAGTTTGTCCTTCTTTCACGCAGCAACGGAGCAATGGATCGACGTGATTTTTTGCATAGAGATAGTTTATGGGCCGGCGAGAGACATAATAAGCTACTTTTTATCTCTGGAAAATGCAAACAAATTCGGCGCGGGTGAAGCCGCGGGCTTCCAGAGTTAAAGTCAGTGTAGCTTTTTTTTTTATTAATGTTACCGATGAGAGAAATATTATAATTTGATGCAGTTGTCACCTTAAAAGAATCAAGTCCTAAAGCTTGACTGTTTACTATTTAAAGTAACTTCCCCTTTCTGAAACCAGCTTAAGGTATTACTGTTAATGTTTATTGGAATGAGTGCACATATTCTTTGGATATTTATTTATTGTAAATAATTACATGACTGGACTCCATTCGGTCCCACAAGCAGGCAGAGAGAGAGTTACACATTTTATTCGCTAGGGGCAGCACTTTCACGTGTTCATCCTACATGCTGTTACAATCGTGTTCATCTCTTATGCTAATTATACTTAACACTCCCCCTCAATTACAAAGATCATGTTTTGTTCTATTAGTGTTATACAATTAACATCCAGTTGAATCATTAACTAAAAAAAAACATTATCTTGTAATTGTATACATACTTGTACATGAAACAGTTATAAGAAAATATAAGCTAAACTTAACTATATTTTAGTTACATATTTTGAAAATAATAGGGTTCTCTGAGTTCTCTCCCCCTCAACATTAATTTATCATAAATTTAATGTTGCCCATTTAAAGTTTAATCAAATTTCTTTTACATAAGTTTCTTTTAGATTTATAAGTATAACATCATGCTTATCTATGTTTACATTTTTATTATTATTATTATTACCAAAATATATTAGGTATACATAGAACTATCCATCTTATTATCTTAAGTATACATGGATTTCTTTATTTAAGTATGTTTATTTAAATTTTATTTTATATTAGTTGGCAGTTAAACAACATTTAGCTTGTTACAAAAATATATATGTTTGTTCTGACATAGTGATTTTGTTAAAATGTCAGCAATATTGTTGTTCGTTGGTACATATGACAATTTAATCAAGTTATTTTTCACAGCATCCTTAATATAATGATATTTTATATCTATATGTTTAGTTCGTTTGCTATTCTCATTATTTTGTATCATATTTATTGTACTCTGGTTGTCTATGAATAGGTATGACTCTATGTTAACATTGTTAAAATCTCTTGCTATGCCTTTTATGTAAATTAATTCTGTTACAGATAAAGCTCCTGCTACGTATTCTGCTTCTGCAGTTGATAATGCTACGGTGGACTGTTTTTTAGTAAACCATGAAACCAAGTTACTACAGTAAAAAATTGCACAACCACTTGTGCTTTTCCTGTCATTGGTATCACCTGCCCAATCCGCGTCTGAATAAGCTGCTATGTTCTTTGGTGCATTAGACTTTGTGTATACTAAACCTTTATCAATGGTGCTCTTGAGATATCGTAAGATCCGCTTACCTGCCTTCCATAGTTGACTTGTTGGTTTGTCTAAATGTCTGCTCAGGAATGTTACTGCAAATGTGATGTCTGGTCTGCTGATGAGAGAAATGTATAAAAGTGATCCTATGAGTTCTCTGAAAGGTACATTAATTATTTCTTGTTCTGTATAGCTTCCACTGAAGTTTGCTTCCATTGGTGTATCGATTGGTCTACAATCTTGCATATTAAATTTTATTAAAACTTTTTTAATCATCTCTGTTTGTTTAATTTCAATAGAATTTGTCTTCCTTTTAATTTCCATTCCAAGATATTCTCTGACTTCTCCAAGATAGTTTGTATTAAATTCTTTCTTCAATAATGATATGATTCCTTGATCTTTGCCTGTTGTCAGAATATCATCTACAAATAAGAGTAGCCATATTTTATCTTTCGTGTACAAACAACAATCATGTTTTGACTGTGTGAATCCTTGTTTTATTATAAAATCATGAAAACGTTGATTCCAGCATTTCGGCGCTTCTCGTAGTCCATATAAAGCTTTTCTCAATTTAAGTACTTTTCCTTTAGGTATTTCTATTCCTTGTGGACATTTTATGTAGACTTCTACATCCAAGTTTCCGTTCAAAAAAGCTGTAGGCACGTCTAATTGGTTAACATGTAAATCTTCTTGTACTGCATGGCTTAACAGTAATCTAACTGTTGAAAGTCTCGCTACCGGTGAATAGCAATTGTATGTATTTTCTTCTTGAAAGCCTTTCGCTACTAGTCTTGCCTTTTTAACATCATTTTGTTTAGTCTTGAATACCCATTTTGTATCAATTGCTTTCTTATTCTTTGGTAAATCTGCTACTTCCCACGTTCCTAATTCTTCATGTGATTTGATTTCCTTTTTTATTGGTTCTTCCCATTCTTCTTTTCTTTTCATTGCTTCATTGTAATCTTTTGGATCTCCAGTGAGTAAACAATATGCTGTATAAACTTCATAATCGTCTAGCTTTTTTGGCGCATTTACTAACCTTCCCGTTCTTGTTGTAGTTGGTTGATGAATATTGTTTTCTCTTCCTGTTATTATTTCATCTTCATTGGCTTTTTCTGTTTCATTCTCTTTTATATTTTCTGTTTCTTGCTGCACTTGTTTGTTCATTTCCTTTTCATTATTCTGACCTATTTGTCCTTCTGCTTCACTTGGGCTTCTTGTATTTTCATTTGCATTTTTAATTTCTTCCTCTTCTTCTTCAAAGTATTGATAACTATTGTTTACCTTTATTGTCTTTTCTTCTTCAAATACATAGTCATTCTCATCAAATCTTACATCTCTAGAAGATATCACTTTATTCTCTTTTGGATCCCATAATCTATATCCTGCCGATGAATATCCCAACATTCGTGTTTCAATTGCTCTCTTTTCAAATTTATTTCCTCTTGGTAAGATTATTTTCCATGCCTTACTTCCGAATACTCTTAATCTTGATAAATTTACTTTTCCGTACATAACTTCTTCCGGTGTTTGAAAATTTATAGCTGCAGACGGGCATCTGTTGAGCTGGTATGTAGCACATGCTATTGCTTCTCCCCATAAATGCTTTGGAAGTTTTGTCTCAATCAATAAAGTCCTGGCTCTGTTATACAACGTTCGATTCATTCTTTCAGCAACTCCGTTAGATTGAGGTGAGTATGGCTGAGTATACTGGATTACAATACCTCTGTTTTTGCAAAAGTTTTCTATTTTATGATTCTTGAACTCTCCACCATTGTCGCATCTTATCTTCTTTACTCTAATTTCCTTCTCTGTTTCCAACTGTCTTATATAGTCAAGTAAATTACTTGTAGCCTCGCTTTTCTGTTTCAATAAGTATACAACACAGAAGTGTGAATAATCATCAATAATTAACTGGTAGTAAAACTCACCGTTAATTCCAGGTGTTGACATCGGTCCTGCTACATCCGTGTGCAAAAGTTCTCCTATCTGGTATGACCTCGGCTTTGGTACTGGGTTAAATGGTAAACGAGTAGACTTACCCATTTTACAGGGACTGCATGTTCCTTCACCCGTTGGTAGATTCATCATTCTTAAGTAGTTCGCGTTCAGGTGACCTAGACGTCTGTGCCATAAGTCTGAATGACATTCGTGTAATAATACATTTTCAGAACAAATTTCCATCTCCATAGTAAATAGTTTTCCTGTACTTTTACCGATTAACTTTCCCATGGTTCCATTATTAAAAATTTCCACCAAATTCTTACTGAACTTAACGTTGCAGTTGCTTTCTATAACCTTTTTGACAGATAACAGATTAAATTGCAAATTTTCCACAATTATTGCCTCTATTGACACTTCACTACCATTACATCTCAATTCTATAGTACCCTTTTTAGTAGCCGTTATAAATTCCCCATTGGCCAAATAAATTCTCATTTCCCTATCTAATTTGTGAATATTACTCATGTATGGTTCAAAACTTTGCTGTATTAAATGCTCGGTGCACCCTGAATCAATAACCCATTCTATTATATTAATGCCTACAATATTACAATTCTCTTCAATACCTGTTAAAAAGCTATATCTTTCCTCATCTTCTTCCTCGACTGCTGCTTGCGCTTGATTCCAAAAGCCTTGTCTTTGTCCTCGTCCTCTACCTTGATATTGTCCTCTGCCTCGATTTCCAAATTGTCCTCGTCCATGTCCAAACTGTCCTCCTTGTGCATGAAATTGTCCTCGTCCTTGAAATTGTCCTCGTCCTTGAAATTGTCTATGCCCTTGTCCTTGACCTCGAAATTGTCCTTGTCCTTGAAATATACCTTGTGACTGAACTCGTCCTCCACTAGCTTGTCTTCCTCTAAATATGTTGCGACATTCTCTTGCAATATGTCCTGGTCGTCCACAGTTAAAACATTCTTTATTTTGCAGCGCTGTGTAACTGTATGATGTTGCGTGGTTTTGCTCTCTGTTCTTGATTTTTAATTCAGCATCTAATAATTTACTTTTTACATACTCCATTGTTAATATTTCTGTAGATGTCTCCATGGCCGTGATGATGGGCTGATAACATTGTGGCAATGAATGACATAAGAAGATACATAACTTTGTCAGTTTCTTCCATCTTTGAAATATCTTCTATTTTCCTTATTATTTTGTCAAATTCGTAAAAATAGTCCTTTAAATTTTCGTTTTCTTTGCACTTCATCCCAATAAGTGTTTTGCGTAGATATATATTCGTTAACGTGCTTTTTCTTTCATAAACTTCGCATAGTTTTTTCATCATGTTACTTGCTGTTCCTTCGTCTTTTACGTATTCCAGTTGGCTGTCAGATAAAGATTGCACAATAATGTTTCGCGCCTTGGCGTCCATTTTCTTATAGGATTCTTTTTCTTCATTTGTCTTGAATTCAACTTTCGGTGACAATGCTTCAATGCATTCTTTAAATTCCATGTAACTTTTTATTCTGAATAACCAGCTTGAAAAGTTTTCTCCATTAAATACAGGTAAAGTTCCGTAATTCGCAATGTTTGACGACGCCGACGCCATTATGGTTCCTTGTAAAAATTTCTTTGATTTTTGTTTTTCACACTGTTTCACTTGCTACTGTTAATCTTTGCCATCTGGCTTAATCCTGGAAGTCCTGGACACATAACCTGTTAATGTTTATTGGAATGAGTGCACATATTCTTTGGATATTTATTTATTGTAAATAATTACATGACTGGACTCCATTCGGTCCCACAAGCAGGCAGAGAGAGAGTTACACATTTTATTCGCTAGGGGCAGCACTTTCACGTGTTCATCCTACATGCTGTTACAATCGTGTTCATCTCTTATGCTAATTATACTTAACAATTACAACATGCGAAAGTGCTGCCACATTAGAAAAAAAAATACTTGCTTAGAATAATTGTTGAAAATCTGCTAAATTAAATGTCTAGAAATAACAATGAACAATTTTTACACAAAATAGTTTCCATAGACAAAGTCTTCTATAAGCTAAAATTTAAACTTTTGCTAAAAACGGCCGTTTCCGGCGTAAGTTAAAATTCTAGCTATAAAAAGATGTTGTTTCTGAAAACTTTGCTTTGTTACAATAGTTCATTGCTATTTCTAGACATCTACTGCAGCAGATTTTTAATAGTTATTCTAGCAAATCCATCCATCCATCAGCCAAGTTCATCCACTGCTGGACATGAGCCTTTTCAGGACTTTGCCACTCCTGGCGGTTGGAATTACCCATACTCACACACGCTGGGCAGGCGGGTTGGTGAGCGCGGTGCCGGAACCCTCGCACCAGTGACGCCGCTGCTCGTCACCAGTCTGTTCCATATAAGGCCCGGCTATTACCGGATATACCGCCATCTATCGGTCCCAGGCATGGTGGGCCTCCTGATTTTTTGCCTGTGAGCTGTCCTCTTACTCTCCCCCGAATCACTTCGAGGGGGTCTCCAAGTAAGATGGTGGTACCTCCACAGTCGAGCCCGGCATCAGCTCTACCACCTGTGAGTGATTGATTCTAGCAAGTAAAACGTTTTTTTTTTTCTCAAGTGGCAGCACTTTCACATGTTATAACGCCTTAATACAGAATAGAGATGTCTAAAAACTTTCCAAAAGCAATACGAAGGGGATTCTTCCTAACAAACCTCAACATGAGATTTTTGCTAAGTTTCAAACCAAGCTTAACCGTCGTAACTTTATGACAAGACAGTTTGGTCAATAAAAGTATTGTACCTTACTTGAACTTTTCTGTTTGAACGATTTATACGGATAAACGGTTTTTAGGGTTCAGTGCCCGAAGTTTAAAAGAGAAACGATATTTTGAAACTCCATTGTCTGTACGAAATCCAAAAAAATCATGGTATAGCAGTAAATCAAAAATAAACCAAGAAAAAAAAAATCGTAAGAAATTGGCCGAAAAAAGAAACTGTTTTATACTAATAATGCAATTAAATTTCGATTAGCCCCTTCATTATGTATATTTGGTTGCCAACTGGACTGGGTGCCTATCATAAAAAACATTGATAAAAACTGAACTTTCTAAGTTGCCTTTAGTGGGTATTGACCTATGTATGTACGAACGGTGAAGTCACTTCCAGTGCGAACATATCCTTAGACAATCGGAATTCAATAGTATATCTATGTTTATGATGATAGGCACCCAGTCCAGTTGGCAACTAAAAACACGTAATAGGAACGGCCCGTTCGGGTTTCCGTTGTTCCGAACGGGTCATATGGAGTAAAATAAAAAGGTTTATCAAAATACTGAAGAATCGACTGTCAAATAAATTCAGCAGTTAAGAAAATAGGATAAAAATGGCTTGGCTTTCTGTATCGTCACGTTCACTACGTTTTTACACTTTTTTCAAACTCGTATTAGTGAAATTAATTGAAAGTGAAAGTAAGATGATTTATTTGATCTATTTAACAACGACTCACTTTAAATAGTGAAATTAAAGTAAGCCGATGTTAAAAAGATCAAATTAAAAAATATATATATTGGACTACAACTTATACTGCCCCAATTGATTCAAAGTTTTACAAAAATTAACAAAATAGATGGAAGAAAAACAAAACTTTAGAAGCGCTAGAATAGTTTTTTGTTTGATCGTTTGATTACATAATTAAGTTTCCTAAAATAAATAAAACATCATTGGTCGATGCCTCAGACTTAACTGTCAGTCCAAATGCAAACGTGTTGATTTTTTCAACGCTCACAAAGACAAAAAAACAGTGACAAAAAAAACATTTGCTGCGTTTGAAAACCAACCCTCTTTTTACAGAGATGGCGCTTTAATTTTAACGACGACGCTCGTAAAGGGCGGGAAGACGAGTCTGGTACTAAATTTATCACAAAATCTGATCCTCTAACACTGTAAAGTTTTTAGGATTCCATCATAAATCTAAACCATTATGTCTACTTTCGTATGCGTAGAATATCAATTATTTGAGCTAAAATGAAAATATTTATAAATGGTTTTACAGCGTGTTAAGATGAAGTTGCGGAAGCCAGAAACTGGCGATAGTACTATGTACAGCTTTTTGTGAAAAATATTGAGAAATCAATAAAAAAATACATTTTGTTCGCGCAGCTATGGAACAGCTGATTATTTTTTTTGCGATTCGAGGGATGTTTCCGTAGTTAAAGTTATAATTCTAAACCCAGTATACTATATCGTCCTTTTTCCAAAATAAACGTGAGATTGTTTGCGCATTAGACCATATAATATTACTTTAACAAGTAATAATGTATATGCGTTTAATACAAATTCGGAAACACCTAAGTTTCTTGCCCTTCTTCTTAGCAAGACTAATCGAATGGGTGGAGGTAGGCATGTATTTATAAAAGTAACCTATTAGTATGTAGTATATAGGATGGGATTTGGTCGGCCAACTGAATTCGTGTTGGGGGCTCGGTTAGTGATCATTGAACCTTGTTCCTGGTCCCTGGCCGGGTCTCCGGTGTGGGTTCAGGCGGTTGATTGGATTTCACCTTATATAACTAAAGATTTTACCTATCATTTAATCGTACGTAAATTAAATAAACCTTAAATTTAGTTCATGTACATTTATTATTTTGTTACATATACTTTTATATTATTAAATTTGACTTATAAAAAAAGTATTACATACAAAATAAATTATTTGAATTTGAATTTAAATTTGACACCTCTGAAAATTTCTTAGAGCTTCATGACGATGTATTAGGTATTTCAACAGAACCAATACATTATACTTTATGAAACACTTGACTGACACTTTTTCCCCGAAGAAGTTGGAAGAAATAATTAAGAGAAGAGACGAAGCGTGGCGTGTCTAAATGTAATCTAAAACACTCTGTGGTGACAGACAAAACGCGGCAAGACAGCTATACTTTATGTAGAAAGAAAAATTACATTTCTGTGTCATTCGTCGTATAAATTATTTTTCAATGCAAGTGCTCGTAAAGGCCCACTTTTTATGCATCAAACCCGAACAGAAAGTCGATTATTTTGCCCTAGGGCTTTATTATTATATATTTTTCTAATTTATTTACAATGGTTGGCTAACCTGCAGCCTTTCCTGTGTACTATGAATGTTGTACTTTTTTTTCACTGTTTAACGTCTCTGGATACAGTCCATTTGAGCCAATCATAATTTAAAGTTCACAAGATTATATTTGTTTTATTTCCTCACACTATGCGTTGAAAAACGTAGTATGATACACGGGCGTAAGAACAATAAATTACTCGGCTACGCTCGTGTTTTAAATCGTCCTCGTAATTTATTCCTTTTTGCCCTTGTAGCATAAACTACTATTATCTACTCTCTTACTGCAATAAGGCAATTGCAACATCAAAAGCAATTTCATAAGTACCTTGATTGTTTAAGCAATGTTATAACACTACATTTTTACAACGCGATTCTGCGCTGCGATTGGCCGAATTTATTATAAAGCCGCTAGATACCCAATCAACAACAGAGACGGGAAATAAGTCGCAAGCCGCATTACCGAGATGACGCACCCGAGGTTCATACACGATTGTTCTTCTTATTTTTCATAAAATTGTTAGTTGAAAATATTATAAATAAAGACGATATTTTTGATGGTCGTAGATAAAGTATTGTGTGCAACTGAACATAATTAGACACTGGGAAACTCGAGCAAAATTATTACGAAATGAACGAACTGAGTGTCCCAATGTCTCAAATTATGTTACAGTTGCACAAAATACTAATATAGAACTCTTGAAAAATAAATATTTGCGTATTTTTTGTACATTTTATAAAATACATCGTCACGACATGAATGCCCGAGGGGGTGTCAGAGGTATTCCAAGTGTGAGCTGTGAAATGCAAGTCCTATGACACTCGGTACACCCGCGTTTCACCAACAATTATTACGTCCCAAAGTGATGGGTGGTGAGTCCTATCGCCGTTCTTCGGGTACAAATACACGATCATACTTTAGGGCATGCAGGTTTCCTCACGATGTTTTCCTTCACCGTTCGGCAAGTGTTAAATTTTAAATAGTATGCACATAAATTCCGAAAAAATCATCAAGATTGAGAGTCAGCATTTTATCCCTAAGCTACCGCTGTCGTTTTTTGTAATTTTGAGTGTACCTCTAAATATTTTGGACTAAAAAGAGAGCCATTGTTTTTCAATAGTGCTAAAAGTCTAAAAACGGAAGAGTGCGTTTGTTTGTCTTGAATGTGAATGGGTCTTTGTCGAGAATGTGATTGATCTACGTTTTGGGGGTAGTCATATACTTGCGATTTTCGACACCGATCATCAATTTCATCAAGTTGATATCCAGGTTTGTTTACTATATGAGTAATCATGACGCTGCCTACAAATTGTGATATTCCAGGTTGCGGTCTATACGCGTGAAAACCTGCACTTGTTTAATAAAACCGGCCAAGTGCGAGTCGGAGGTGAACTTAGTGCTATTTAGCATTTTGTTCCAGTTAACCTGGGGCGCTGTAGAAAATTTAAGTCTTGCCAAAATAATGTTTCCCCTGAAACAAGTTTTCAATTTTGCGCCCGCGACGAAATCTACACGATCGTATTGTCCTCGCAAGTTTCACGGAACGTGCACTTTATAGCGAAATGAAACAGCATGACATTTTGCCACGCCCACAACTGATTTGGTCGCGTCATGATATCTGTTCTTAATCTTGTTAAATTCCGGTTCGAAATTTGCGGGTCGAGCAAGCACCAACGAGATTATGAAACAAATGTGCATAGTATTTGTATACATTTTGTTACTACTCGCTTAAGTAACAAGAAAAACACCTTCAGGAGCGTCTCCTAGTTGCGTAAACTAAGATGCAACCACTGATTACTCCAAAAACGTTTGGCACATCCTGGATAGTAAGGAAGACTCAACGAAATGACAAATCTTTTCACTTCTACTGGTGGGTAGGCTTTAGCTGTGGGTTGTCATCACCCTCATGACTAAATCATGCAGCTAAGCAACTCTTCAAAATTCAAAATTCAAAAAGTTTATTTTGCAAAGTAGGTATATATAATACACGTTTCACAAGTCAAATTTTAATCTTATAAAAATATATGTAATAAAATAATAAATGTACATGAACTACTTAGATTAAATGTTTATTTAATTTATGTAGCAACATATATACAATTAAAATTATAGGTAAAATATTATTATACAAGGTGAAATCCAATCAACCGCCCGAACCCATACCGGAGACCCGGCCAGGGACCAGGAACAAGGTTCAATTATCACCAACCGAGCCCCCAGCACGAATCCAGGCGGCCGACCAAATCCCATCCTATATACTACATAGTAATAGGTTACGTATATAAATACATGCCTACCTCCGCCCATTCGATTAGTCTTGCTAAGAAGAACGGGCAAGAAACTTGGCAAGATCATGTCTTTTTTTTAACATAAACTTAAACTATACATTGAATTACTTATATCTACTTTAACCAAGGGATAAGAAAATACAAGACAGCAGGAATTCAGGTTAATGAAAAAAGAAAAACATATATATCTTTGCCTACCTGTCTCATACAGTCTATTTCCTTTTACAGTCTGTAATTAATTAATGTTAACTCTTAAGAGGAATCAAAAGTTAGGAATTTATATTAATTAATTAAATTATTACCTACTATCATCAAAATCAGTATCACTATAACACCATGCTTCACCATCATCCAAATATTCATTTATTTTATAATATGCCTTTTTCAGTAGGCCCTGCTTAATATACTGTTTAAACTTATTCTCTGACAAAGTAAGGACCTCTTTTGGAAGTTTATTGTAAAATCTTATACCATGTCCTACGAAAGAGGTACTCACTTTGGCGAGTCTGATTTTTGGAAAAGCCAGTTTATACTTATTTCTGGTTTCCTTACAATGTTGCTCACCAAGCTTCGGGAGAGACTCAACATTTTTTCTAACATATCTAAGGACCTGGTAAATATATTCACAAGGAACAGTTAGTATATTGATTTCTTTGAACTTTTCTCTTAATGAATCCCGGTGCTTCATATTATAAATAGCCCGAATTGCTCTCTTCTGCAAAACAAAGACTGCGTCTGTATCCGCGGCTCTACCCCATAACAGCATGCCGTATGACATAATGCTGTGAAAGTAACTAAAATAGACTAGTCTAGCAGTATCTACATCAGTAATTTGCCTTATGCGTCTAACAGCGTATGCGGCCGAACTAAGTCTACCACATAGGTTTTCTATGTGGGGACCCCACTGAAGACGAGAGTCTACCGTAATGCCCAAAAACTTAGTTTCGTTAACTAACTCCAGCTTGGACCCCTGCAAAAGCAAATTACAATCCACTTGAATAACATTTGGTAACGTGAATTTTATACATTTTGTCTTTTTTCCGTTTAAAACTAAATTATTTACAGTAAACCAATCAAGCACCAGCGATAAAGTTGTATTCGCGTCGTCAAGGATATCTTTACGTCTATTAACTTTAAAAATAAGTGACGTGTCGTCTGCGAATAGTACTATCTTAGTTAAGTCTTTAATTAAATAGGGAAGGTCATTTATGTAAATTAAAAACAGCAAGGGCCCCAATATGGAACCCTGCGGGACACCCATTTTAACTAATGCTCCACATGATTTTACCCCATTAATGTCTACCTTTTGAATACGATCACTAAGATACGACTTCATTAACGCCAAAGATTTGCCCCTCACTCCGTAGTGATCTAATTTACATAAGAGTGTTTCATGATTAACGCAGTCGAAGGCTTTCGAGAGGTCACAAAATACACCAAATGCATCCTGCTTTTCTTCCCAAGCATCAAAAATGTGCTTAACTAAAGCAACTCCTGCATCTGTGGTTGACCTCCCTCTAGTGAATCCGTATTGTTCACAGTGAAGCAACTTATTTAAATTAAAATGAAATAACAATTGATTGAAAACTATTTTTTCAAAAACCTTACTCAAAACCGGTAAAACTGACACAGGTCTATAGTTTGATGGGTCACCGTTGTCGCCTGATTTAAAAAGGGGGATCAATTTACTAAACTTCATTAAGTCAGGAAAGATACCATCATCTACACATTTATTAAAAATTAATGCCAAATAAGGAGCTATTAAATCAATAACAGAACTTATAACTTTCACAGATAGGCCCCATAAGTCCTCGGTTTTTTTCAAGTTAAGCGATTTAAATGCTTTAATTACAGTTAATGAATTAATATGTTTAAAAGCAAATACAGAAAGACACTGCGGTACGTTATCTATTAAAAGATCCTGCGCAAGCCCAGGGCTTGAATTTAAATCTTTAGTTGTTAAGGACGGAATTTCAGTAAAGAATTGTTCAAAGGCATTCGCAACCTCTTTATCTCCCGTAACGACTTCATTGTTAATACTTAACTTAAGCTCGTTATCACGTTTCTTACTTTTGCCAGTTTCAGTATTTATGATGTTCCATACTGTTTTTACTTTGTTATCGGACCTTTTAAGTTTTTTATTTAAGTAGATACTTTTTGCTTTTAAACACACCAATTTAAAGATGCGTGAGTAATTTTTCATGAATTCAGTAAATTTGACATTATTATTGTAGGACTTTATGTCGTATAATTCGTATAAATGATTTCTGCTTTTGTAAATACCTGGAGTCGCCCAGTCACTGAAGGTGATTTTACTTTTGTTAGAAAGTTTTTGCATCTTAAACGTATTTTCGAACTCTTTGGAGACTATGTTGAAAAGGTCTGTAAAGAGAGCGTTTGGATCGTCTTGGAGAAGATTAAAATGTGCTTCGTGCTCAGGCATGACGTCATGAGAAGGCGTAAGAACGTTTCTCCACGATCCGGTATGGCATCCGACAAATCAAGAACCAAAGTAGCCTATACGACATTCGGTGTCCGACGTCCGGTAAAATCACCTTCGGTAGTGCCGCTAGATCGGACCATTGCCGGGCCCGTTTACCGACTCCGTATGCTCGCAATACAAAAACGCAAGGACTTGCACACGGTTCCGGCTTCGTACAAACGTCATTAATTTTATCGCACGCGCGATCACTGTTGGTAAAATGAGCTTTGCTCGATTCGATATCGGAGTCGGAACTAGCTTCCGGCAATGCTTCCGTTCACCGGCTCCGGCATTCGACGGACGTAATGGGAGCCGTAAAAGGCACTAACGGAGAAAGGGTAACAGGCAATTGCATAGTATCAGTCATTTGTCCGTTACCGACTCCCAGATGTTCCTGGACAACTATCACTGGATGATAGTGGCTAAGCCTACTGACTGTGTATATAAAAAGAACTTTGTGGCGTATTATTTGTGCCCGATTTACGGCGATAAAACTCGTCGCGATGGGACGCAAAAAGCTTCGGTGAAACGAAAGTATAAAAGTTTCGACTTTACCACTAACTTGGATTTCGTAAGAATGTGTTTTTCTGAACTAGAATTTTCTAAAAGTTTTCTCACATCTTCAAATTTTTTCTAGTATTTAAATATTTCCGTCTGACTTTTGCAATAAAACTGATTTGCGCAAACATTTCGTCATCAAAACTATAAGTTACACATAGTTTCAAACCCCTGAAGCGATAGTGCACAAGAGGCTAAACCACAAGCCTGATTCCACTTCGCAGTTTAACGGCCAAAGTTAAATGACTGCTAATGGCCGTTCCGAAAATTAAATTTTCACCGGGACTTTGGCTCTATTCTCCGTCTGTGAAATCATGACATTTATACGACGTCGGGCTTGTAAATAAATAAAAAGATTCAACATTTGGGGACACTATAAGTTATGATGATGATCCACTCCGACCGTTTTCAGTCATGGCGACCACTTTCACTCCTTGTCAGTACGACGATGAGAAGCCCGAAGATGGATCAGAAACTATTGTTTATATGGACATCAACAGCAATATATATATATAACACAACATTAATAAAAAAAATGAAATAAAGCCAATAACAGATATTATACATGAGCAAAAATTATAGAATATCTACCTACATGCTCCGGCAGTAAATAATGCACATCGTATCGTAGTTTAATTTAATCAGTGTCGCACGAAGCACTGACAGTCCGGCGACAGAGACGACGCTCTACGAAGCCGGAGATAGCCGATTTGCATTATTTTTTGTACACAAAATGTTATTTCGGCTTTCAACGGATCTGATATATTCCTTATCTGTTGCTGATCTTTAGTTTTGGGAAAAAAAAAACTACAGTTTCACAAAAAAGAACATCAATATTAAAATCTAAATGCCACCAAGGAACTTCTATGGGCAGAAGTTCCTTAAATAGTACTAATTCGCTGATTCATCATGAAATCCCCAAAGCGATAGAGCCTACAAACTTGAATTTTGGCAGATTCTTATTTCACACCACCACCCTGTAAGAAAGGATTTGTCGATATTTTATGTTGAAGGTGTTATATAGGATGTCTTTACACTTTTTTATGTTAAAGGTATTACATATATACATATATTTACACAACTTATATGTATCGCAATACACGTTTTACACGAACAAACTTTTGTGAATTCTCCTTTGTCTAAAATATTGGCATCATTTCTCTGCTACCTCTACCTAACGTTCAGTCATATTGTTGCATAGAGTATGTAAAACCATCCCTGGTAAGGCCACATTTTATCGAATATTTTTAGATCGCGTGATGTTCGCACGTTTCATCTAACTAACCCCAAACAAATTTCCAGAATATTACTAGACTAGGAAACAAAGAAGTAAATACTTCCAAAATAAATTTTCACATACATAAATACTTGGATTATATTATAAGTTTATTATATTATATTATTATTATATATATTATATCCATAAACTACGGATCGTACGTACGTACATGTAGATAATTTAATTTTTTTTTTTTTTGCTACTAACCAATTATTAATAAGTCTTACTAACATGCTATGGATCCAAGTGATCCGAAAAAAAAGATTTTTATTTTTATTTATTTTTATTTTACACACTCCTGCCAAATTAGCAGCTCAATATGTATCGGTACAAATCAGCACTTATTGCAAAGTAGTTGTTGTGGCGATCGAGGATTACGCAAAATAGGAGAGAATAATACGTAAATACATAATTGAAATTAAAATAACTAAAATTCTTCAAAAATATTACGGGTATCTCATTTTTTTATATAATTATTTTCAGTTTGACCAAGTTTCAATTTGTTTCTTTGCATACTTAATTAATACTCGGATCTTGATCTTAATTTGGTATTTATTTAGTAATTAAAAATCCCAGTTAAGCCATTTTCAGAGTTCTGTACCCAAAGGGCAAATCAGAGCCTTATTGATGTCACGTCGCTGTCCGTCTGTCTATCTGTCTGCCTGTACGTATACCACGTGTCTCTAGCTCTTAGGCGGAATGAGATAGAAATCTGAAATTTTTATATATTGTGTAAAATGTTGACCCAAAACCAAATTTTGAATTTAAAATGTAATTAAATTATTTTTCAGGGGGAGGCTCAAAAACATTTTTCTTACAGTTATTTTTTTAATTTTTGATGTAGAAATTTTTATTTTAATCCTTTAAGTAGTGCTAAAAGGATTAAAGTAAAAAAGAATCTGATTTAAAATCATAAAACGTAATTTACTAAATTAAAAGTTTTAATTATATATATCTGTTTATGTTTATTCCAATATGAGTCTTGGTCACTTGAAATAAATGAATTTAAATTTAATTTTTAATAGGGAAAATTAAAGCAATTTCTACATAAAAAAATAACTATAAGAAAAAAATTTATAAGCCTCCCCCTGAAAAATAATTTTTCAATGCATGTGCTCGTAAAGGCCCACTTTTTATGCATCAAAACCGAACAAAAAGTCGATTATTTTGCCCTAGGGCTTTATTATTATTATTTTTTTTATTTATTTACAATGGTTGGCTAACCTGCAGCCTTTCCTGTGTACCATAGATGTTATACTTTTTTTTCCACTGTTTAACGGCTCTGGATACAGTCCTTTTGAGCCAATTATAATTTAAAGGTTACAAGATTATATTTGTTTTCATTTCCTCACACTATGCATTGAAAAACGTAGTATGATACACGGGCGTAAAAGCAATAAATTACTCGGTTACGTTTAAAACACTCGCTACGCTCGTGTTTTAAATCGTCCTCGTAATTTATTCCTTTTCGCCCTAGTAGCATAAACTACTATAATTATCTCTTAAAAAATATACAAATGAGGGGCTATCAAAGTTGCTAATTTTAGACCATTTTTGTTACCGTTTTAGGTCTATCTCAAAAGCTAAAGCAGTTAGGAATTTTTGTATATCATGTTCCAATTACGCTGTATTTAAACAAGAAATACTAAAAACGCCGATTTATAATGTAGTTTTAAGGTTATGTCCCAGAATACGCAACCAACTTAATGTTGCAGTTTTGTTTCAAACAATTTGTAGTTTGTAATTTCTGTTTAAATTTAAATAAAGAACCCTACTTGCACATGACCGGCTTTTAGGGTTCCGTAGTCAACAACAAGGAACCCTTATAGTTCCGCCATGTCCGTCTGTCTGTCTGTCTGTCCGCGGCTTAGCTTAGAGACTATTAGTACTAGAAAGCTGTAATTTGGCATGGGTATACATATATATTACGCCGATAAAGTGGTACAATAAAATTTTGAAAAAGATTTTTTTAGGGTACCTCCCCTACACGTAAAGTGGGGATGATTTTTTGTTTCTCGTCTATCCCCTAGTGTGGGGTGTCGTTGGATAGGTAATTAAAAAATATTGGGAGTGTGAGATAACCATTTTTCGTTCCAGGGTTCTGTTTGTGAAATATTAAACTTAAGTGTTAATTTTTGTTAGAGTCAAGTGTCCCCCCCCCCGTCCTGCCAGTGACACAGTTGTATTTGGAGACGTGAAAAAAATCACGGCAGTAGTATACATAACGAAATTAAAAGGAAAACTATCACAGCTAAGTAGGCTTTACAAGTTAACGAGTACAGATCGCACCAAACTTTTAATCCCCTCTAAACACGGAGCGATCAGCAGGAACAAAACGTATGGTCCGTTCTTGGAAAGAGCAACTTCCGAGCGTACTAGAAGTTTGGCGCGATCTGTATTATTAAAGATAATGGTACGGAACCCTTCGTGCGCGAGTCCGACTCGCACTTGGCCGATTTTTAAATTGTTTTACTAACGTATCTTCTTAATTAAGGGGTAAAAAAAAAAAAAATGGCGTGTTTTTTGACTCGAGACAATTATTAATTACACTAAATAAATAAACATACATTCAATGTTCTATCAATTATATAACTTTTTAAAAAGCATGAATTCGACGAAAAAAGCTATTCAGTTTCCATATTTCAATACCGATTGAAACGAAACCAACACACGCAGATACTAACTAGAAAAAAACATCTTTATTACATAAATATTACATATCATTAATGTCCTAATATAGCCGCGATTTCAAAATAACTGAAATTCGGCGTGTGCAACCTCTGATTAAAGCAGGATAGACAGTTAAAAAACAAAAGCGTTAGAGCAGTGGGTCTACCGCGTAATTCTCATTTTCATCAACATCAACTTGAGATTGAAATTTTACGTGCGTGCGACGACGCCCGCCTAACATGCCATCTCTTTTGCACGCGTTGAATTTCGCATGCATTTGCTTGAAGTTGATACAAATGAGAATTACGCGGTAGAGCCCCTGGACTGAATTTTAGCATTGTGCAGCCCCTCTAAACGGACCTTTATCGCAGTTTCAAGGTCATTGGTGTGTATTCGCCTGTTATGGGCATATATAATTTTAAATTCTTGATAAAATTCCGATATGAGTTTTATAAAAAACATTAAGGCCCTTAATACCGCCAAATGGGTACTTTCTAAAGCCTACTCCTCTTTTATGGCCAAACCAAAAATATTGAAAAAATGTATTATGGATTACCAACTCTAGGACAACATATGCAACATTTTTCTTTTTCGTACCACCAAAACTTCTATATGAAAAATTATTTCAAATGAATGGTGTTTTTTGGCTTGAATTTCTTACTGCTCCTAAGCGGCTTAGGTGATTTAATTCATTCATGCTTTGATAAATAGATAAACTTGATAGCTATTTGAATGATAGAATTATTCAATCGAACAATGACATCCATGTGAAAAGTATTATTTTCTCCTATTTTGCCCTTTCAAGGACGCAGCGAGCGTCGTAACAGCCACCACGCATTGTGCACTGATTTGAACGTTATTTCAATGTCGTTTCCGTCGATATTCATACAGACAAACATCGAGCTGCTAATTTGGCGACGGTAATCGCCTTAATCGATGCGAACGATTAATTATAAGCCTAGCTTAATCTAAATGATGCTATTTCTGTTACCAGGACTTTGTAGATTGACCCTCTTCGATGAAAGCGCTTATATTTAATATCCTGGATAATTTCTATGACGAAAAATGTGGTAGGAAAATAAGACGATTATCCTTGATAATATTGTGATCCAATATCATCCCGTAATCATTTAAATGAGGACAATTTTGTGCGTGGGACGTATATCAGAGCAGGTCTTCACAATTTCCAGAGTTTTTGAATGATCATACTGTGTCTACCACATACCCAATCTATGTGAATTTTATATAATATATGATACGAATCCTCAATACCACCCCACGCACCTACTGATTAAATCCTTGTGTTTTTTATCTCTTTATTCAATTAAAGTATAGGCTTACTTTTTACATTTAGTTCTAACTAATATTATGAAAAAAAGAAATGATCTTGCTAAGTTTCTTGCCCTTCTTCTTAGCAAGACTAATCGAATGGGCGGAGTTTGGCATATATTTATTATATGTATTGTATATATTTATAATATTATTTATTCCTTATTCCTATATTTTTATTTAATTCAAGTGTACTTTTTTATTAAATTTAAGTAAACCCAACCTTTATTATTCTCCTGCCTAATTCCCCATATTATTATTTATAACATAAAACTATTACCTATACACATAGATTATTTAATTACTTATATTACATTAAAACTGACCTGTAATAATGTATCTGTTATACCTTTATTACATATATAAATATATTTCATTTCATTTCATGATTACTTTCTATGTTCAATTTGAAAGCACGCGCGCCGTATAGGAACTACGAAATACATAAAGCCGCGAGTCTACCGCGTAATTCTGATTTTCATCGACATCAACTTGAGATTGAAATTTGACGTACGTGCAAAAGAGATGGCATGTTAGGCGGGCGTCGTCGCACGCACGTAAGATTTCAATCTCAAGTTGATGTTGATGAAAATCAGAATTACGTGGTAGACCCGCCGCTTCACATTTTCGGCAAAACTCTCGCCTGAAGGGGACCAAGCTATAAGAGTAATGCGAAACGCAATAGTGTCTATCTCCTTCACTCGTATAGTTTTGTCCCCTTCATGGCGACAGTCTCGCCGAAAATGTCAAGCGACCTTTAAGGTTAAAAGTCAATCGCTTAGCGCAAAGTGCATGACTTAACTTTGTATCTCTTGTTAAGAAATAAAAAACTGAAAAGCATTTTGGAATGTGGCAATTGACGCCAATTAGTGAAGTTTATAAAGCAAAAGTTTGAAATTGTATACACGATTAGTCATGATCTTTTCAAAACCAACTTAAAATGCTGTTTTAACTTTGTTCGGACAAGATCGTGACTAATTCTGCATTAAATTTCAAACTCTTGCTTCATAAACCTCACTAATACTGAACTATTGACATCAATTGCCACATACCACAAGGTTTTTCAATACAAAAAAACAAAGATAAGTTATGCACTTTGCCCTAAGCGACTGACGTTTGACCTTAAGGTTTCTACCAACGCCAACGACCTTGAACTAAGTAACTTGGTAACCATTTTATACGGTAACTATAGCATTTTTCAACAGAAGAAAAATACATAGTAATCTGTATGATACAGATAGTGATGTGGTTTTTCCTGAATTTCATTATAACATACAGAAGTGAAGCAAGAATATTCTAAGTTCACCCTTGTTTCTCGATTTTTTGTTCACTTGTAACAACATAACTGCTGCAGTTTTTATCGAAAAAGTATGAAAATTTATAAACTTCTAGACAAAATAATATACAATGATTTGGTTTTCTCAGTTCTTGGAAATTAATTTTATTTTGGATAAAATAAATTAAAAACACACTATTTTCGCACTTGTCAGCCGCAGCGACTGACGTAACAGCCATGTTGCAGTGCGAGCTGATAAGGACTTTATTTTAATATGGTTTTGTTCGAAATTTCAACCATCACGAATCGAGTTGCTAATTATTCCGACGGAGCCACCTTAATAGTAACATCCTTTATCGCTACTTTAGATTACTTAAACGATGGGAAACAAAGAAAATAAAAGGCATGTTACCAAAGGAAAGAAAACCCAGCATCGTAGAAATTTTGCAAAACGTATGAGGGAAGCTAGGGCGGTGTAGTAACCAGTGAAAACCAAAGATTTCAAAAGTTTAGATGAGCCGTGGCACCTAAAATCTATTGCATTGTTTTTGAACAATATGAGTGCGCAATCTGTCTATCTACGGTCAGCAAACTGATCAGACTACTAAAGTCGTAAAAATTCAAAACTTTAAGTGCACTTAAGGCGTCCAACTATCACTGTGTTCGGATGAGCACTGATTTCAAACGTGTGAGCGTCACCCATTTAAAGGTGAAAACATTTTGGTGCTGTCATACTACGGTAAGGGCTTATCTTTACTTTTGAAATCTTTGGTGAAAACTACCCAACATGATGATATTTCACCAAGAGCCGGCAATCGCATGTATTAAGTTTAAATATAGTTACATATAAAACTGTCAATATTATTAGGATTAAAATGGAAGTGAACGAAGAATAAACCAAAGCTCTTTAACTCATCTAATGTATTCAGTAAAGTAATGAATGAAACTTAACAAGTACATTGGTGCTACACACGACGAAACTATTCCTGTTAGCAATCAGTCAAGTCGCTAGATTAATTAATCAAACCTAGACATTAATCTTAGCGAAGCGGATAGCATGGCGCACAAACAGTTATCACACTGAATAGCTGAAGACGTTTCTAATTATCCCTTTTAAGAAGCCCATTTACTCTTGGATTTTTTTTAAATCATACAAAAGGTAAAAACTGAATAGTCCACAGCTTATTTTCTTCATATATTTTTTTTCATAAGTCTTCTTATCTTATCTAGCGATATCTAACTACATCTCTATGCAGCCCAAAAAGCAAAATTTTATGAAACACCATTATAATAGCTGATCAGAATAAAAAAAGAGATAAATAAAATACAGACGTCGTTCATGTAAAAAGGACTAATAAAAGACTATACACTTTTCTATAAATAAACAGTTACCGTTTCATGGAAAACAGTTTTACCTGAAACCATTTCACAAATTCGGCGCTTTTTCAATATTTCGCCATCTTGCACCTCTTGATGAGAGATGGATCGGAGTCCGGTGTGAGGGAAAGGGAAACATAATATAAAGATGTGTTTAAAGTTTCATTGAGATTAAAACCATCAGGACGTCACAAACACTTAAAGCATTTATACGGCAGCTGATCGGAATGGGCCACCTTTTAAGTAATTTGTCTGGCCTTGACAAAATGAAAAATACTCTTTTTGGGAAGTACTTATATTGTTTAATTGTTACAATAAATCAACACATAATAAGAATACAGAGTGTTAAGATAAAGTTGCGGAAGCCGAAAACTGGCGATAGTACATGCAAACAACTTTCCGTAAAAAAAATCGAGGAATCGCGAAAAAGAAATCTGTTTTTTCATACAATTTGGTCGGGTAGCTATGTAACTTTTCTATGGAACAGCTGATTTTTTTCGCGATTCGATGGTTGGCTTCATAGTAAAAGTTGTTTGTATGGACGAGTACTATCGCCAGTTTCCGGCTTCGGGAACTGCATCTTAACACCTAGTATATATACCTATATATAAATATATATCGTCACGATATGAATCCCTGAGGGGCGACAGAGGTGTTCCGAGTGAGAACTGTGAAATGTATCTACATTCGGTACAGCCGCGTTTCACCGACGATTATTAAGTCCCAACGTGATGAGTGGTGAGCTTTATCTCCGTACTTTGGGTACAAATACACGCTTTTTAGGGCATGCAGGGTTCCTTACGATGTTTTTCTTTACCGTTCAGCAAGTGGTAAGTAAGAACAAATACTATGCACATAAATTCCGAAAAACTTTTTGCTGCATGCCCTTCGGCGATCGAACCTGGATCTCAAGACATCCTGATGGCTTTGATATCAATGAAACTTTGCACACATATTTATATATGTTTCCCTCCCCGCCCCGACACCGCACACCGACCCATCTCTCATCAAGAGGTGCAAGATGGCAAGGCATTCAAAAAGCGCCGAATTTGTGAAATGGTTTCAGGTAAAAACTGTTTTCCATGAAACGGGAACTTTTTATTTATAGAAAAGTGTAGGTATAAACTTAGTTTTATTTACATGTACAACGTCTGTATTTTATTTTTTTTTTAATTTCCAGTATGGGTAAGAATAATAATTATACAACTTGCTAAACTTTGCGTAAAAACGAGGCAATGGTACCGATTCGGTGAAGCACATCTTTACTTATTTGACAGGACTAAACTTAATTTAAGCGTTCTGTCCTTGTCTTTTCGATAAAGAAAGAAAAAGACAGGACGCTTAAAATGAGGTTAGTTCTGTCAAATAAGTTAAGACGTGTTATGTCATGCATTTTGGGCTGTATAGAGACGTAGTTAGATGTCGCTAGATAAAACTTATGAAAACAAAATATGAAGAAAATAAGCTGTTGACTTCACATTAAATTATTATCTTTTATCTTTTTATTTGTTTGAATCTTGAGAACAATCCATGTGTAAAGGTATCTCTTAAAGCACAGAACCTGGTTTGGAGTACCTGCTTTAAAGTCCCTACAGAACAATAAAAATAATCATACGATAATAGTAGTTTATGCTACTAGGGCGCAAAGGAATAACGAGTGTTTTAAACGTAACCGAGTAATTTATTGCTCTTACGCCCGTGTATCATACTACGTCTTTCAATGCATAGTGTGAGGAAATAAAACAAATGTAATTTTGTGAACTTTAAATTGTAATTGGCTCAAAAGGACTAGGTATCCAGAGCCGTTAAACAGTGGAAAAAAAAAGTATGACATTTATGGTACACAGGAAAGGCTGCAGGTTAGCCAACGATTGCAAATGAATTCGAAAAAAAAATAATAATAAAGCCCTAGGGCAAAATAATCGAATTTCTGTTCGGTTTTGATGCATAAAAAGTGGGCCTTTACGAGCACAAGCATTGAAAATAAATAAATCAACAGTTTAAAGAGAGCGTGCCTGAAAGCGTTTTCACACTATCCGATACGATATCGGTATCGTATCGAGACGATGGTACTGACATCAATTCTAGATCCTTTCAGATACTTTCGATATCGCGCAAACTTTTAAGGTCAAGAACGTGATCCCCAATTGTACAGTCAGACAAAAAATTACATATAGAGCCATGAACGTATTCGTTCATGTATAGAGTTTTATTTATGTACAATTTTCTAATATTTATTCTACACCTTACACTAAAGCCGATTTTGAGGGTTTTATTTTAGTTTTGGTGCTGTCAAAACTGAATTTTTACCAAAGTAGTTTAGCTTTTGCCCCTTACACTTACGGAATATTTTGCAATAGAGAAAATTTAGTTTTGACAGTACTAAAACTAAAATTATAGCCTTCAGAATCGGCTTTACTGCATCTTCAGGGTGACGCCACACGCCGTGCGGGGCCAGCTTCAAGCCGACTGTAAAAACCGGTCTAACCCCTCGGCCATAGCTTCAGGCTTCGAGAGGCGCGCCAAGCGGTTCTTCTTGGGACGGCGCCGGCGGAGAGAACAAATGTATGAAGTTGTATAGGGCCGGCCATGGGTCTAGGTTGAGAAATGAGTGCTCTCTAAGGCTCTTTGACTTAAGAACTTTGTTTGGACTAGTTAGGAAATAAACATACTAAAAGTCCTTATCCCTCCGAGTCGAGCCCGAGGGGGGGGGGGGCACAAAGAAGATCCCGTTTTTTGGTTTTTTGCTTATATCTCAACAACAGCTGGTTCTATAGACTTGAAATTTTGCATATAGATACCTTATATAGTGAAGGCGTCCACTAAGAAAGGATTTTTCAAAACACACCCCTTAAGGGGGTGAAACGGGTGTCCAAAGTTTGTAAGGGGAAACAAGATTAGTTAGATTATTTTATTCGAGACTTCACAGGAGTACTCTTATCTATAAATGTGTTTCAAGTTTTTTCAGAATTCAACCCCTAAAAGGGGGAAATGGGGTAAATTTTTTTAAAATCAACATGGGTATCGTTTGAATGGTTTATCGGCTCGCTGATTACGAAAACAACAACGATTTTAAAATCCAACGTGGTTGACGTGAAAAAGGCTTTGAAATTCGACCATTTTTCGAAGCTCATAGCTAGGCAAAGATTGGAGATAGATAAAAAGTGTCAAAGCTAAAGTTGTAGAAAATTTTATCAGCTTTCATTATGTAGTAAAACAAAATTTCGTACAATGCACGCTTTTCGAGATGTAAGCAAAAATCCAAAAAACGGGATCTTCTTTGTGCCCCCCCCCCTTCGGGCTCGACTCGGAGGGGCAAGGACTTTTAGCATGTTTATCTCCTAACTAGTCCAAACAAAGTTCCTAAGTCAAAGATCCTGCTTTCGACTTTTCCATCCACAAATTATTCGTTGCTTAAGCTATCGCATCTCGCGCGTCTTGTCCGGCTTCGAGTGACTTGCGCTCTCTCAACGGCGGTGTGCGGGGAGGCGGGGAGCCGCGCCAGTGATCGAGCGCACAGCACGAACCTAGTGTCGAGCACTTTGAGCGAGCGAGCGCGCTATACATCCGATGCGGGTGGAAGGCGCCGACGAGTGTCGTGGCAGGGCAAAGCCCGTCGCAAAAACTACCTGGAAGCGCAGCAAGAAGCGCCGCCAGAAGCCTGAAGCTATGGCCGACCGGTAACGGACGCTCCGCGCTTCAAGCCGCTTTACTTTCTACACTGTAGGTGTTCACGCATACAAACGCAATTCTTAGGTCTCGCTTTCTGATCTATATTTAACATATCCACAATATCGTCTGAAAGCCCACGGGCATGGACATAGTTTGTCTATGCCCATGGGGTTCAGACATGGCTGCCTAATATCGGAGTTCGGATCCGATACCCTAGATCGTTGCGGACAACGAGGTATTTACAATGTGTAACAGAAATGTGTGGTCATATTTGAAGAGCTTATTCAGTCAATGGTATAAAACAACTTTTACGAAGGAACCAAACATGAAATCTCGATAAAAAATTCTGCCCTTTTAACATTTCAGCCGAGCGGCATTGCATTTTTCTATGAAACAGTTAATAATTTTTTTCGTGATTTCAAGGTTGGCTCCATAGTAAAAATTGTTCCATACCATTGACTGAATAAGGTCTTCAAATATGACCACTTCTTTCTGTTACACGTTGTATATTATCTGTGCTTCAATTTATGTACTCCTACTTATTTTGCCGCATAAAAACAGTCTACTAGCACTGTGAAATTCGCTTAGATTAAATTATGTTAAGGTGTGTTAATTAAAAAACCCTTCGAGATTTTGGTTAAATAAGCCGTATTTTAGAACTTGTGTTCTAAAAAACCTCATGATGATAAATATTTTTACGTACAAGCTGTAACTTCCATTTGCCTCCGTGTGACGTCACTTGAGAAATGGCTGTTTAGAAATATGTCCTTTGCTTATAAATTTATAATAATTTGCTTCAGACTGATTTGACAGATAGATGAAAGATGGGTAGACAGACAGAGACAGATCACTTTTTTTATAAGAAATCAATTTTATAATTCCCAAGTGACGTCATATCGGATAATTCTTTATGAAATCGTTACAAAGTAATGGTTAATTTATATACCAAAATAATGAAAACCATGTCCCAAAATCGCGTATATTCTCTGAAAAAAAATAAAAAATTTGTTTTTTTTTATTGTAAAAAAATTAAGCTATGGGAATTGGCGGGAAAATCGTAAAATATACAAAATCACTAAAATCCGTGTCTTTTTGGAAAAATTTAATTTTTTCAGCTTTCCGTGACCGTGAATCGTTAGACTCAAAGCTCCCCAGTAGTGCAAATATTTCAATTATTTGGAAATTTATTTCCAATTATACGTTTTCCGTGAAGAATTATATTTTGCAAAAAGTCTTTTAGAAGACAGCGTGTCGAGTCGTCGACCAGACAATTTGACCCTTAGAAATATATTTCTGAATGTCGTTACCCCTTTGAACGTCATCTTGAAAGCTTTGACTAAACATAATAGTATAATTCTGATAAAAATTCGATCGTATTCGTATTTATACGCCTCTGTCGGTCTTTTATTTTGCTTTTTTGTTTTGTTTCATTTTGCTTTTTTTTTTTGTTTTATTTTTTTAGAGACATCGTCACGGCTTGCGTCCCCGAGGGGATTGTTTGATGTTTTTCCGAGTATAAACTTTCAAGTGCAAGTCACAGTCCAAATTATGTACGTCCCCCATCGTGATGAGTGGTGAGCCAATAATACCTATCTTATACTTTTTTTTATCTAAGCAGTAATTCCTGAAAACTTTTTTATTTTATTTTTATTTATTTATTAGATAATTAAAAAGAAATACATATTTTACAATAATAAGATGTATCAGAAACCTGTAAAGGTTTTTACGTACACCGTCACTCCGTCTTATGCAATAATATAGAAAATTAGATATTCAGGTAGTCTAAATAAATATTTATAATGCCTTAAAATATCGAAATGCTTTGCTACAAATTCATAAAATAATGGAATACACACAAACGTAACTAGGTAGGTGTATTTATAAGTAAACAATATGAACAAACGTCCATAGTTGCTCTTTCAACCATGGAGATAACAAAAACTTAGTTTTACCATAGACAAATTAGTCTATGGTCTCTACGCACTACAACAGCATGATTGTGAAAATAACAAGAGATTTATAGAAAATATTTACTTTATTTCCAGCCCAATTCATTGAGCAGAAGAAATCACAAGAAAGTTGTAACACGCACTTGTATTAGTGACACTTATACAAAACACGAATACTTCGACTGGGCAAATGAGTCCCAAGCGCCGCCAAGATCAAGACATATTTTAAATGAAAGGACATAATGTAGCCCTCAAGCAAGCAGATCCTCATCAAAATCTATCCGAGAGATTTCGAGACATGACTAATCATGTTTTACAACCTCCCGTACTTCAGTTTTTGTAATTAACACAGGGCCCCGACGAAAAATTTCGCAAATGTAAAAATCTTAACGAATACACTTTTTTTTTTTTTTTGTTTTAATGGGGTTCTGCTTGCTTGAATGTTCTTTTATTTAACATACATCTTAATCTTGGCGACACTTGCGCCAACTCACATATAAGTTTGCCCATTGTCATTTATTTACTTCTTTCAATAGTTATCTGTAAGAGAGATATAAGTACATATTACGATTATAACGCCCTCCTAAAACAGTTTACTTATCACTAGCTTTTGCCCGCGGCTTCACCCGCGTTAATTAAGTTTTTGTATAGTCGTATCGATGCCACTATCCCATCCCCTAGAGACTTGGCACCCCATTGCCTCCCATTGGAAACTGATTTATGGGATAAAAAGTAGCCTGTGTCCTATTACAGGTCTAGAACTACATTTGTACAAAGTTTCAGCCATTAGGCTGATGTTTAGGTAGATGTTTGTTACTCCTTCACGCTGAAACTACTCAATCGATTACGTTTGAGTAGTTTCGGCGTGAAGGAGTAACAAACATCCATCCATCCATCCATCCATCTATCCAAACTTTCGCATTTATAATATTAGTGGGAATTAGTGGGATTTGTAAAAAGAAAAATATCTACCCATATTTAAGTATAGTACAGCTACCTAAATGCGTTTTTTAAATACTTGAAGATCCATTATTTTTCTGGAGAACCAGTAAAACGAATATTTTTCGTTCTTTATTTCGAAATGACTTACATTACAGTTTTTAATTACTGTCGAATTGTCGATTATATTTTATCCAAATTACAATAAAACAAACATTCACAATACACACTATTATTTATCTGAAAGCTGTAGAACTCGGTAACCAGAATCATTTGAAATTCAAAACAAATTGAACTTCGGTCTTGGACGAAGCCGAAGCGTCTCGAGTACCTTCTAACGATGTCATTCTCGTACCTAGGCCCGAATGCACTAGGGAAATTGGAATATCAATACATCTTGTTGAGTAAGATGAGTTCTTTAAAGCAACTGTCTTGCCAAGTCACTTGTAGAAATACAACGTGTAACAGAAAGGTGTAACCATATTTGAAGAGCTTATTCAGTCAATGGTATAGAACAACTTCTACTACGGAGACAACCCTGAAATCTTAAAAAGAAAATCTGCCCTGCCATACATTTCGGCCGAGCGGCATTGCATTTTTCTATGAAAAGGTTTCTATGAAAAAATAACGACCATTTTATACTCTAATATTTTAGAGATTAAAATTATCGTCATGTCATACTGGTATTGTTTACCATAAAGTTTGTTAAAATTCTCCGCATAGTGGATATGGGTTATAACACTTAATATATAATAAAAGCGGTCATAACCAAAGTGGCCTTTTCCAGACACAATACTTTTTCTATTGGGTCTGAAAATGGCAGGCCACTACAATTTTGAATATTCCAATAAGAAAAATTTCGACTTCCCATAGTAATTCACTTCGAGTCCCAAGTGAAATCACTATGGGGAGCCGAAATTTCATTTTACGAATTTCACAAAAATAGTTATTGATCCGTGATTAATAGGAATAATTAGAAATAATACAATAAACATAAATAAATTGATGCCAAAACAAAATTATAAGAAAAAAATATTTTTTGCCAAGACCCTATAGAAAAATGTTTTTTGCCAAGGACCTACAGAAAAATGTAAATCACGAAACACAATCTTAAGAGTATCGTTTCACTGGAGAGCCTGGGTTAAACTTATTATTTTATGAATAAATTATTTAGAAAAGCTCCTATAATACCGATGCCGAAGGAAATACGGTAACTTTTTGCATAATTAATGCTTTAATTGGACTTCTCAACTTGTTCCTACCCGGAATTTCTAAAAGTTAAATGAAATAAGCTAAAGTTGCGAAAAGAATGTTTAAAAACAAAAAAGATATCTACTTCTGTTTTGTTTTTAACAGCAGCCATAAATAAAATAAAAAATAGACCAAGCATTCACAAAAATAACAATTTTTTTTTTTATATTTCACCGAAATTATTACTTCCTGCAGGTGTTTTTTTTTTTTTAGATATTTTATGACTTGAACTTTTTGCCGTAGCTGGCGTTTTAAAGCTGGAAAATCAGAATAAGAGTATGGAATTTGAGTAGATTCCCTTCAGTACTGCAAGACCTACTATTTTATGAAAAAAAAAGTCGATCCACGTTCTTCTGAGAAATACGTTGGAATTTTTTTTAGCCACATTATAATCTTGGTACATTGCTAATCAACAAACAAAAGATCAATAAAAGATCAACATATACAAGGTGTAACAGAAAGGTGTAACCATATTTAAAGAGCTTACTCAGTCAATGGTTTAGAACAACTTTTACAATGGAACAAATCCTATATATCGAAAAAAAAATTACTCGCTTCATAGGAAAATGCAATGCCGCTCGGCAGAAATTTATGGAACGGCAGATTTTTTTAAATATATTGTATGATTGTGTATATATTTTATTTTTATTTAAGGAGACACCTTATTTCGTCCACAGAACCCTCGAAAGTCTGGTGTTGTTCATATACTAGGATCAGGTGCATCGTTAAAATCTTTAATTAGATTTCACGTAAACACAATTACAAATGATGCTATCCAATTACCTAAGACAACAAACAAAATACATACACATACACATACACATACAATTTATTTTGGAAAATGTGCAGTGCGTGTTTATGTTAGTTTTATCCGCCTAAATGCTGTGTGAAGCCGTTTCTGACATTACTGTTACTGGCTAGTTGATCTAAATTAAAATGAATAAAAATACAGAGCTTATCTAATACTCTCAAAAGAATGACTGAAGCTAGAAATAATTACTGATTTCCAAAATACAATGTCTTTGCTGATTTCATACGTCTACACATCAAATTGACGTTATTGCTTTTCAAATAGTACACAAATTTTTTTTTTACTAAAGTATTACACAAAATATGGTTTTCGAAAAATCATCGAGTCCATGTGAAAAGTAATATTTTCTCATATTTTGGGCTATACGGAGACGCAGCCACTTTGCAATCCGCGCTGATATGAGCGTTAATTCAATGTTGTTCGTTCATTCATTCATTCATTGTTTTCGTCGCATTCGCGAATGATTCGCATAATTTTAGACATGCGCATTCGCATATAGGGATGCAAATTTTTTGCGAATGCGAACGTTGTGCAGGTCACGTCGCAAGCAGGCATCATGTGTTTCATTCGACCAATAGGAAGCGTTTCTCCCTCGCTGATTATTTGTGATTGCTTGGTTGGTTTCGCTCGCAATGTTTTTAGTTGTCAGTTGTCCCTAAGTTACGATAGAAAACAAGTAGTCGACAAGTTTTTAATCGTTTTCCAGCGACGTTTTCGAGCCATTCCGACGGTTTTTCACATTTTATAAATTTTGCTTCTACATTATAATTGAACCCAAGAATCCAAACATTTGACAGGTAATTTGGTAAATATTGATTATATTTTGTTTAATATTTTTCCATTTAAATTTCTTAGGTAAAAAAAAACGTTATGGTTGTCCGTCCGTCCGTCAGTTTGTCTTTCCGTCTATACATGTATGTATGTCACAGCCTTATTGTGACCAGAAATAAGGAACAAAAGTGGCATTTACTAGCATACACAATAATACATAATAATAAAATAACATTTTAAAACAATTGAAAGGCGCTTAAAAATTAACGATAAATATGTTTTCTTTTGAAAGTACAATATAAGTTAATAACGGTTTCGCAGCCGGATTGTAAGAAATCCGCCTTTTTTCTAATTAATCGAAACAGAACACTTAAGGCGATTACCGTCGCCAAATTAGCAGCTCGATGTTTGTCTGTATGAATATCGACGGAAACGACATTGAAATAACGTTCAAAGCAGTGCACAATGCGTGGTGGCTGTTACGACGCTCGCTGCGTCCTTGAAAGGGCAAAATAGGAGAAAATAATACATTTCACATGGGCGTCATTGTTCGATTGAATAATTCTATGTTATATTTAAAGCTATCAAGTTTATCTATTTATCAAAGCATAAATGAATGAAATCACCTAAGCCGCTTAGGAGCAGTAGGAAATTCAAGCCAAAAAACACCATTCAGTTAAAACAATTTTTCATATAGAAGTTTTGGTGGTACGAAAAAGAAAAATTTTGCATATTGTCCTAGAGTTAATAATCTATAATACATTATTTTTTCAATATTTTTGGTTTGGCCATAAAAGAGGAGTAGGCTTTAGAAAGTACCCATTTGGCGGTATTAAGGGCCTTAAATTCAAAATACAATACATAGGTAATAAGGTTTTGTTGAATAACTATTGAGTAAACTTTAAATTTAAGTATTCTGTTTCGATTACTTAGAAAAAAGCGGATTTTTCACAATCCGGCTGCGAAACCACTCTTAATATGTTGTAAATTTTGGTGTAGATAAGTGTAGATCTTATGTAAAATGGCGCTGGCTGCAAACTGCTATACAGAACCCACTCGTGCGTGTCTGATTTTTTTTTCGATTTGCTATGATTTTTGTACGTTATTTTTTTTTCAAAATATTTAAGAAAGATTAGTTCTAAGCAGGATTTATTTAAATAAGTATTATTTCTAGGAAAGGAACATGAAAAATCATTTAAGAGACCTTTTCAACGAGCTCCTAATTACACTGCTTGAAAAAAGATTACAGAGAAATAATTTATTATAATTTAAAGCTAACAAATCCCTTGAATAAGGTAACTTTGACACCTTATCTTCCAAATATTATTAAATTCTGTAAACGTCTTCAAACTATGTAGGTTTTTATGAAACTTTATTTTTTAAGTTATTCAACAAAATTTTATTTTTTGCTGCACAAAATTAAGCGGTTTGACGACATTTTTTTTCAGTTCTTGACTATTATTTGATAAATAAAATCAAATATCATGGTGAGTGTACGCTTGTAGATTATTTCCTACAGATATCCATGACAAACTTATGCGTACGTTGATTTGTTAGCTAACAGTATAATTTAATAATCTGTGTTCACGTCTTACCGTCTAGACAAGGAATGAAGGAATTATTATATTAAGTCTCAGGTTTGCTTGTAAAATAATTTGAAATGTTCATGAACATAAGCTCCTTAAGACGAAAAGATATAAATAGACTAGGAGCGTACAGTCAGTAACCCTATGTATCGAGTAACAAGATGTGACCAACTTGTAGTTGTGTAGAAAAAAACACTACATTAAAATAAATAAGGTTGGCTGTGCGCGAACTTAGAGTATTTTGTTTTTGCTAACTGTAAAAAATTCTCCAGGTTGCACCGAGTCAATCCTAATTATTTTGATGTAGTTTTTGTTTCTAAACAACTACGAATTGGTTACATCTTGTTGAAAACGATACTGAATCGATTTTTCAAATAAATCGATCTTCGATAAAAGATTGCTAACTCATACCAGCATAGGGCGCGCAAACCTTATTTTTAAGCACCTTTTGATACGCTCTATCGAACGTAGTAGGCCTACTTGCTAGTTAAAGACGTGATTTTTTCATCAGATTTTTTTTTTGATAACGGTACTGACTGCTCCAGGTTGCGCACAGCTAACCCTGTTCATTTTGATGTGGTTTTTATTTCTACACATCTCCGAATTTGTAACATCTTGTTACATCATCTAGGGTTACCCACGGGACGCCCTTAGTCTATAAAGTCTTTATTTGTCAATCACGTCTTGTGGGTGGGTGTGATTCATGTTTACGTTACCTTGGGAAAGGAATATTTTTCCTTTTGTTATTTTTGTGTGGGTATTACTTATTTTTAGGGTTTCGTTAAATACAAAACATCTATTTTGTAGATTCTTTGTCTGTCTTTCTTTACTATAATGAGTATCATTACAAAAAAAAAATATGTGGATATATTAATAATTTGCAATATTCCGCTAAACACTCTTACCATGCTGTTCAAAATGCAAACTCAAGCAACGCCCGCCCTCCCGCATAAAACATGCACAAGCAAAGCAAGCAGTACGAGCATAAAATAAAGCAATCTTAAATAACAAGCAAGAAAACTTATCGACACGTGTTTCGCCTCTAAACGAGGCATCCTCGGGATGTACAGTCTGCCCGACCGCTCGACAGCAAACACAAAACACAAACGACTTTTGTCAACACTACACATCCCGAGGATGCCTCGTTTAGAAGCGAAACACGTGTCGATAAATTTTCTTGCTTGTTATTTAAGATTGCTTTATTTTATGCTCGTACTGCTTGCTTTGCTTGTGCATGTTTTTTGCGGGAGGGCGGGCCTTGCTTGAGTCTGCATTTTGAATAGCGTGGTAAGAGTGTTTAGCGGAATATTGCAAATTATTAATATATCCACATATTTATGATGGACTTCCGCAAAGTAACGGCTTTTTCAACAAATTAAAAAATATAGTTAAATGAAAATTTTTGTGAGATATATTTCGGGCCATTCGGGCCCGGCATCAATCACAACCATGTGACTTTTTATTTAACTGTTTTTTATGTAATTAAAAAGTCAATATTCAATATTTGTTTATTATTAATGTAACTCGAAAAATGTCGCAATTAGCGCGGATAGCTTAAAACAAATATCGTAGTAAGAACGTAGAAAAATTCAACATTTGAACGATTCAACAGGTGAATGAAAAAGGTTGAAAAGCAACATATAAAATAGGTACTCAGTAACATGAGACCTCTGTCAGTGTCCATTATTCTAAGAAACTTCAGACATAAAAACATCCTTTATCGAGATATACTCCTAAGTAGGAACTAGAAAAGCTGAGATAAAAGGTAGAACATAAAGAGCGGTTTCGCAGCCGAATTGTGAAAAACCCGCCTTTTTAGAGTTCCGTAGTCAACAACAAGAAGTTTCGCCATGTCCGACTGTCCGTCTGTCTCTCTGTCTGTCTGTCCACGGCTTAGTTTAGAGACTATTAGTACTAGAAAGCTGTAATTTGGCATGGGTATACATTAGGGAATGCAATCTCGGTGTACCGAGATCTCGAAATACCGAGATCTCGCACATATGCAAGATCAATCACGCTTCGTTATCAGTGCGAAATCTAGCAAGATTTGCGAGATCAAGCGGCAGCGCATATTACAGATGCCGGGCATTGACGACCTTTGAATAATAAAAAAAAAAAGATAAAGCTCTGGATTTGCTGAGTCGAGAAGATAATAACTGCATTTTGCATCATTAAATCATCAACATCATTTTGTTGAAATTGATGACCATAAACATGGAATTAGAAATAACCTTGTCTGCGGCTGGGCTAGCCTATAGACTGTATAAAGTGAAAACACACGCTATCTTTAAATAAAATTATATACTCTACTCTACTGTTCACACCAAATAAATTTTCCAAAGAAACAACAAAGCAAATGAAAAAAAAAACACATGCCTATACAAAAATTAAAGTTGGTTTTTAAAGTTATTGTATGGAAAGAAGAATTTATTTTTTCATTTGCGCTGGTATGTTTTTTTGGGAAAGCTTTTCAGTATGGTCAGTAGAATAATATAATTAACTATTATAAGTATGTTTAAACACATCCCTTTTATTAGATTGATATCTTGTTTTGATTTTTTTACTAACCAGTAGTTGAAACAAACAATATTTTTTCGAAAGAGTTTTTATTAGTGCAAGATCTCGCTAATACCGAAATCTTACGAAATTGTTTTTTTTTATCTTGCAAATACCGAGATTGACATTTAGGTGCAAGTTGCATTCCCTAGTATACTGTACATAAATATTCATCACGCCGATAAAGTGGTACAGTAAAATTTTGAAAAAGTTTTTTTTGGGTACTGAAAAAAATCACGGCAGTAGTATACATAACGAAATTAAAAGGAAAACTATCACAGCTAAATAGGCTTTACAAGTTAACGAGTACGATCTGTATTAGTCGACAAGCTTATAAAATCTACTCGGAGAAGAAGTCCGCATATTGTGCAGGGCAACTATAGAACCCTTGCCAGGAATGTCTAAATTTTATTTTTCTGCCAGCATTTTTAACCTGTAAACAATTTTACCTAATATATTTAGTTTTAAGTTTCCTTTGGCAATAAACATTTATAATTGTTTATTTCTTTTATTTGAAAAGTTAAAAATAGGTGTGACGACGAGCAAAACGAGGAAGAGAGTGTTAGGTTGGTGGTGATCACAAATACGAGAGCCGAGCGAAACGGAGCTGGGCGAGGCAACCCCTGTACAATTTTAACTGAATAATATGGCAAATCAGATCATTATATTGCCAATCCACGACATACGTATTATTGTTTACACAATATAAGTTAATAAGTTTAATATAAGTTTAAGAAGAAGAAAGAAGAAGAAGAAGAAAGACATTTATTCGGTGAAGAGTGAAAAACACAAGACAGTTACACAGATAATTATACATTAACGCTTATAACTAACATGAAGACACAAAAAAAAGAAAATTACAAATAAGAGCATATATACATTATCGTGCATTCATCTCCACCGAAAAGGCCGCAACTCAGCATGTTGCATTAAGGTAAATTTACTTTGCAACCTGCACTACCTACGTAATCTGGCGTGAACACACCTTAATCGCTTCCATAGAATCGAGCGCTAAAGACCCATAACGGTCTGTAAACAGGGTTAAAAGCCGATATACCTATTCTACAAATACACACTAACTTCATAAGAAAACATAATAATAGGCCCTATTTATCCAAAAATCGTCGTTACTCGCAAACCTCCATACAAACGCTGTCACCACATTGTGGAGTGTCTATGGAATGTTATTATAATATTTTAAGCTGATTCTATTAACATTATCTAGATCTATGTTTAAATTGAACTAAAAACCGTGAAATTTGAGTAATATCTTAACAACAAACCCTTAAAATACGTAAATTAAACGGCTTCTTACCAAAAGTGTAGCCGAATGTGCTTTTATTGTTTTAGATAAAATCAAAAAATTAATACGATTCAAACATTGAAAATGGTATCTAGATTAATAATAACAATAAAATAATGTTTGAAATCGTCCACAGTCTTGCCAAAAGTGGTTTCTCCTGAGATAAGTTTTTAATTTTGCGCCGACGACGAAATTGGCACGATTGTATTGTCCTCGCAAATTTCATGGAGCGTGTACCTTATAGCAAAATGTAACAGTATGATATTTGGACACGCCCACAACTGAGTTATACACATCAGTATTGCATTTGGATTTGGACCCCTCTCTTTCTATTGGAAACTTCATTCACTGTCTCTGACCCAAAGAAACACCATATCACGGAGTGACAGGTGTTTACAAGTTTGAACTGTCAGTAGAAGAGTTATCACTCGTAACACCTACTTTTTACTGACAATTCGGTCGTTTTTTTCGTTTATCTTTTATTTGGAAAAATTAATTTAGGCATGTCATCTCAATAATACATATTCTCATGCTTTGAGACCAATTTTACACAGATAATAACGCCGATTTTGTAAGGCTTTAATTTTAGTTTCAATTATGTCAAAAGTAAATTTTATTTATTGCAAAATAGTTCATAAGTATTATGAAGAGAAGCTTAATTACTTGGAAAAAATTGAGTTATGACAACACTAAAATTAAAGCCTTCAAAATCATCTTTAATAGCGTTGTAAATTTATGTAAATAACTATTTTTGCATAACACCATTCCACGAAAAACAAAGTAAAAACCAAATCTGGAATTTGGAATAACTACATTTTAAATATTGAATCCAATAATTTCACAACATAAGCTATCTGCTTTATTTGGAATAATACCATCCCTGTATATTTATTTGTTGGTTTACCAAAGTTGTCGGTGTACTAACAAGTGAAAAGTGATTCCACTATCCTTAGGACGACGATCCGAATGATTTTTATCTTGTTAATAAAATCCCGTCACAGCCGTCGCGATCGAACTGAAGCAGGGCGTGCGGTTAGTTTATAAGCCCCACCCACCGCTATAATGGAGTGCTAGAAATAGTTCCATGCTTTATGCGTTCACCGGTTCTGATTGATGCAGAATGAGGTGCTCAATCTGACCTCATATGCACCTTTAAGGGGCAGGTAGGCGCCAACGACCTTGCCGGTACAAATATCGACAGAAACTACGTACGAGTATATTGAAATAACGTTCATATCAGCGCGCATTGCATTACGACGTCGCTGGGTCTCCGGATAGCGCAAAATAGGACAAAATAATATTTTTCACATGGACGCGATGGACGGAAAAAAATTCCATTAATAATTTTTGAAGCAATATTTTTCTTGTATTTTAGTGCAAGTTCCATACAAATACAAAACAGCTTAATGAAGTTGTTCTTTATAGACTAAAAATAAATATATTTTCATTATTTTTTAAACATAGGTACCGTTTAAGATACATAACTTTGATGACACTGGGAAGTTAGCATATGATTTAAATACATCCATCCACCCATCAGCCTGTCTTCGTTCACTGCTGGACATAGACTTTTCTAAGATTTCCCCACTCTTGGCGTTCCTCCTGGAAGAAATGCCCATTCTCACACACGCTGGGCAGTAGGGTTGCCAGATGGTCAGAATTCGTCGGGATTGTCCCGACATTTCATATGATGTCCAGAGTCCCGACAAAATACAAATAACAACGGTCGGCGGACAAAAAAGTATTTTGTTGTAATTACTTTAATTTTAATAATAAAAAATGATTTTTTGATTCATAATATTTATTTGTCCCGACCATAATCCCAAAATCCCGACTTTTTGAAATTTTACTCAGATTTTTTTGGTTTTCCCATTTGACAACCCTACTGGGCAGGCGGGTTGATGAGCGTGGTGCTGTAACCATCGCGCCGTGACGCCGCTGCTGCCCGTCACCAGATCGGAGATGGATATGCCATTAAATACACAAACAAAATTGGTAAATATTTGATTATACATAGGTTTAGTCCTTTATCTTGGATCTTTTTCTTTCCGCCTTCGTTAAAACTGTTAAAATAACATGGCTTACAGTAAATGTTATAGGATTATAAACATTAATTTGTCACCAACTATATAAACGCGGCTCTATTCAACTACAAAAACACAAGATTATGCAATCGATTAGATTCCAGAGCTTTCAAAACATTTTCTGGCCCCAGATTTAAGTCTGAGAGTTGCAGTAAAACAACCCTAAAATATATAACGACGTGTATTTCTTTTGTAATTACTTTAGCAGCAGAAAATAATATTTTTTTCAGTTACTTTTTGCATAAAGTATTTGAATAAATAGTTCTCATAAATTCACAATAACGAGTCGTCGTTTGATGTCCAAGTTGGCAATACTATGATAAAAGATATTTTATTTGTTACTTATTTTAACATAGATTCCTTGGAGTTACTTGGAGCTACTCAAGTAATGTACTCATGAATGAACAGTATCAATCATCAATATAAAGAAAAGACAAAGCGTCCTGAGTGACTGACTGCCAACCTACAGCCCAAACCGTTGAATATAATGACTTGATATTTGGGGGTCTGTTTATAGAGAAGTGAAAACGCACAATTAGTGATTATTTTTGAAAAATTCACACCCCATGGAGTTCAAAAACAGATCGAAAATTCTCACAAAAACCTATATTCACACATAAACTATATAATAATACACATACATATAATATAACACAGATAATATAAATACCTACGTGTTTCAAGATTTTCGAATATTTACAAAACTGATGGACCAGAGAGTAAATTATTTTTATCAAAATTAAGCGGTATTGTAAATTTGGTCTTCTTCAAGTCGTTGGCGAAGCGAATGAGAATACTTCATCACCAGACCCTGGTCAAGGGTCTGATGATAAAGTGGAATAGATTTTTCAATCGATAATAGTAGGTAAGTCACAACTCACAATTAAACCCTTTCGATTAGATTTTAATATTTTTTTAAACCATTTGCAATCCATCGCAACTTGGGTCTAAGGTCCTGACAGGTCAAATGAACCTCTTCAACGGGCGTCTATAAGGTGATATTGTGTTTGGGTTCATAATTTTTTGTAATTTGGTGGTGTAAGTCGTCATTGCAATGTGGTTGATAAAACATGCCAACCAGGTTCTAATCAGGGTCAAGTTAAAAACTGAACTGATTTATGCATATCAAAAGAATAAATGATAACATGAGTTTGGACTCTTTCGATTTTTCATTTTGGAACCTTATTCAAACCATGACAATCAGAGTTTGATGATCAGGTGCCAACCATCCAACTCCTCAGCTAGCTACGATAAAGAATATTTATTATTATATTAAATATTATATTTAGTATTATAATTTAAAATTTTTTTTTTTAAATACAGTCGAATTGAGAAGCTTCTCCTTTTTTGAAGTCGGTTAAAAAACAGTTCCGCGAGTGACTGACAGACAACGCACAGCCTAAATGCACAGCCGCTCCACTGAAGATAGAAACATGACATTGGAAAAATACAGTGCTACAAGGATCTCTTGGCGTGTGGATGACAGTGACAGGGGGGCACAGCAGTGAATCAAGGGAGCACAGAACTATTCTGTGCAAGGGATACAATAGCAGCGTTAGTTCCAATTTTGACTGCAAACTTGTCGCACTGTACGTTCCTTAGAGGGTGTAGCAGGGGTGCAAAAAGAAAGGATTTTTCGAAAATTAACCCCTAAGAGGATGAAATGAAGTGTAAACGTTTACATCGAAAATCGTATTCCCTGCGTGTGTCAACATGGAACATGGTACAAATACTGCTAATAACAAATTAATAATAAAATATGTATGTACTAAAGCTTGTTCAAAAATCATCTCCTGAAAGAGAGAAACGGGGTGCAAATGAAACATACTTCATTAGAGAGTGCAAAGGTGCTCCAATAAAGAATATTTCAAAAATCAACCCCTGTGGTGGTGAAAGGGGGTGAAAACATTTGTATAGAAAACTGTATTCCCTGCGTGTGACAATTACAAATACAGATTGTAGAAAAATAAATAATAAAATACGTATAATCATCCTCTTATACGATGAAACGGGGTGCAAAATTTTGTAAGGAAAATCGTATACAATGCGTGCATTAACTTGAAACTAGGCGTCAAACTCTTGAAAAGAATTAATGAAACATATATTTTAAAATAAAGGTTGCACGCAGAAACGATTTTTCGAAAATCAACCCTTAATTAAGTGCAAGTGTACTTTTGTAAGAAAAATCGATTTGCCTGACGAGATAAGAGTTTCACGTTGTATTTTATTTGCTGAAGTAAGTATTTACATTATATAACCAAGAGCGGAAAAAATAAAAGTATAAGCAACCCAAAATTTCCTTTAACCCGAGGGCTTAACCCTAGTTTGAGAAGCCATCGATAAAGAGCCATCAGGCTCTATCGAGACGGTTTGAATGTGGTCTCAACCAAGGGGCTGTTCTCACCCCGTGATTGATGCCTCTTCTTAACTTAATTAATCTTGTTCGGCCCGGAGACAAAATAAAGCGGTGCGTTCGTGCAGTCAAAATTGACCTTTATGAACTCGTGATAGAGAAGCTGTTGGTTTTCGCCATAAGTTGGTAAGTGGACGAGGGTTGTTTGACCCCGGTTAGACGTGTGTGCCAGAGTGATAGGGTAGTTAGTTCTACTAAGATAAGTGTGTTAAGTGTTTGAGTACTGAAACTAAACAAGAAACCCGTATTTTATTGACGAGATAGGAGTAAAAATTGGGTCTTCAGATATTTTTACTTTCCGAGAGTTGTAAACTGGAGTTTTCCTTTAAGAAGAAAATAATTAATTGTTAATGGTATCGATTCGGCATAACACGTCTTAACTTATTTGACAGGACTTACCTTATTTTAAACGTCCTGTCTTTTTCTTTCTTTATCGAAAAGACAAGGACAGAAAGCTTAAATTAAGTTTCTGTCCTGTCAAATAAGTTAAGATGTGCTTCACCGAATCGGTACCATTATTACCTATATTCCGCCTCTTATTTGACGTTATAAGCATAAATGTTTGGACATGTAGTAAGGATGAATAAAAGTAGAGTAATGAAAGAAATTTATGGTACGCAAGTCGATGGTAGAGCTCGACCAGGGGCTCTACCGCGTAATTCTCATTTGTATCAACTTCAAGCAAATTCATGCGAAATTCAACGCGCGCAAAAGAGATGGCATGTTAGGCGGGCGTCGTCGCACGCACGACAAATTTCAATCTCAAGTTGATGTTGATGAAAATGAGAATCACGCGGTAGACCCACAGGCCGCCCTAGAAGGACGTATGCTGACCAAATTGGCGGCATATCGAAGAAGGGCAATGTCAACAGTACCCGGAATAGAAGTGCTTGTATGACTAGATTGATGGACGTGAAAGAGGCGAAAGAGGTGTGTCAGGATCGTGGCAGATGGAAAACTGTAGTCTCTGCCTACCCCTCTGGGAGACAGGCATGTGTATATGTATGCATGTATGTTATAAGCATAATTAACAATAAAAGAAAACTTTATATTTTTAAAAGAAGTTTTTTTCTTTCTTAAAAAAGAGTTCCTCTTTTCCTAGAGATTTTTTTTAATTACAGGCTGATGGAAAGCGTCGATAAGACCTAGGATGAAGCGCACTCCCCAGAAACCACCCAACTAACACAAATGGGTTGCACAAAACCTTTATAGCGTATCCGATTGCATCTTATGGCTGTAACCTGTTATTTCAATAACTTGCTATGGACCTTTATATGCCGCTTTTGACCCCGGGGGGTGCCAAGCAAAAATTGCCGGTGATAACTGTGCTGGGGATTCGGTAGCGCTTAAAAGCGGTTTCGCAGCCGGATCATGAAAAACCCGCCTTTTTCTAATTAATCGAAACAGAACACTTAAATTCAAAATTCACTCAATAGTTACTCAACAAAACCTTATTACCTATGTATTGTGTATGCTGCCATCGCAAATTTTCCATTGGTTTCTGTAAATTAGAATTTCAAAACTGTTTAAATTCAAAATTCAAAGGTAAAAAAAAACTGAAAAAACTCACGTTGGCTGCATAGTAGACCGAGTAATTCTAAATCATTCCTAAAATAACTTTCATAAAAACCAAAAGTCAAACTCACGTTTTTTTGCGTCGAGCGTGATTTTTTCTCAGCAACATGTGGCCGTAGACTTCTGTGGAAGGTAACAGTTTCAACTTGATATCTTCTACGGGGCCTGAGCAAAAGGGTCTTGACTCTTGACAGACAGACAGACAGATAGACGGGCAATGAAGTGATCCTGTAAGGGTTCCGTTCTTTTACTTTTTACTTACAATATGCAATAACCGGTGTAAAGGGGCTAAATATGCAAATGCATATGCAACATGCAAATGCATATAATCCGGTCTCTTAAATCTGGTTTACTTACAATATGCAATAACCGGTGTAAAGGGGCTAAATATGCAAATGCATATGCAACATGCAAATGCATATGCAACATGCAAATGCATATGCAACATGCAAATGCATATGCAACATGCAAATGCATATGCAACATGCAAATGCATATGCAACATGCAAATGCATATGCAACATGCAAATGCATATGCAACATGCAAATGCATATAATCCGGTCTCTAACAATTACTATAAAACGGCTACTCACGATTTTAATCAAATTTCGCCTGAATAGTTTCACTGCAATAGTACAGTTCCTTCTAGAGATTAAACGGATATCCGGTTACTATCCGGTATCCGGCCTATCCGGCTATATTTATGGTATCCGGTATCCGGCCGGATAGTAACCAGTATCCGGCCGGATACCGGATACTTAACTCAGCATACAAAAAGTCGTTTAAATCACAAAATAAATTGATTGCATAATCTAAATTCTAATACATAAAGTAATTAAGAGTTGAGCTATGGTAGTGGTAGATAAAGAAAAGTTTTACAGCAATAATTGTTGGGAATCAACGTTTGTGCTTTTCTTCATACATTACACCAGCTTCTTTTGCTCTCAAAATATACCGGATGTAACTCAACAGGTATCTTTTAATAAAAACAAATGGTCTAAGAGTCATACTGAACAACTTTTCCAAAGAAACATACTTGTGGAAATGTAAAATATTTTCATATTTCCTTACTCATTTTGAAAACCTACTGTGAATTTTGAAAGGGCACTGGGCCGGCAGGTTCAATTTTTTTTTGCAATACTTTGGGAAAATTTGTTCAGTATGCACAGTAAATTACTCGGTTTCATTTAAAGATATCTGTCCATTTACATACAGTATACACCGCTGCAAGGAGACAAAAGATACATATTTACGAATTTCGTTAGGATCGAAAATTGTTTCGCGTTTGCAGATCAGCATTTGTATGATTGTGATACGATTATTTAGAAATGATCGTCATTTGTAAAATGCACAAATGCGTAATATTTATCGCATATCTTGAGCCGGATATTCGGCCGCCGGATATTCGGCTATCCGGCCTAGAGCCTCGCCGGATATCCGGTATCCGGCCAAATCACTATCCGTTTCATCTCTAGTTCCTTCAGAGGCAGGAGAAAAACCTGTCAGAAATAGGCGAAATCTGACAAATATAATAACATATTTAAGTAGCCCCTTTATAGTAATTATCTTGAATTTTTAGGTAGGTAATAAATAAGTTTAAATCACAATAAAATAAATTATTTTTGCAACTTGTTTGGTTATTAAATTGACTATACCGCGTCCGAATGCTCGTGGCACGCGGGGTCGTAACACGCCCGTCTTTAAGGCCTGTAAGTGCAAGAGAGCGCGCAACACGCTACTTCAAATACAAAACGCTACTCCTTTCCTAGGTTTTATGGCTCCGCGCGCCACGAGCGTTCAGACGGACTATAACTTTGATATCTTGCTAACAGCTAAAGTTGCAATGGTTACATCATATATGCAAATATTTGAGTATGAAAACTTGCCAAGTTTTACATATTCATTAGCGAGAAACCTAACAAACTTTCTTTTGAAACTAGTGAAGAACGTTGTATATTGCTGCAGCTATAATGCACCTTTATATAAGGAATCTTCATAGAACTTGTAAATGGCATAATCCCTTTTTTTTGCATTTAAGGTAAACAATCATGATTTTTGCATTTGGGAAAGCGACCATGACGAACCAACTAAAGAAAAAATAAACTTGGATAAAAGCCACCTGAATCTGTTATTTCGGTGGCTTTTATACAAGTATTTTTACTTTTTATAAATATATATATATATATATATATACTTTCTAGAGTAGTATTAGCTTTATTACTTTATATCAAGATGATGATAAATAAAGGAAATTCCTACAAGAAACTCAATACAAACTTTAAAGAGCAAATTGATAAACCCTGCCCGATTCACTGACTTCTAAAGGCGATAATTTAAGGCGCACCTGCACTTCACTTTATTAAAAACCAGGTTCCTTTCTATACTAACGTCAACCTACAATAAATAATTTTACACTCGATAATGAACTTTATTACATGAACGTTAAAGATATTTACTGTAAAACAAAGATAAATTGTAATTTATAGCCACGGTAGGCTGTGCCTGTGAATATTATGAGAAATGGCTGAAAATCGATCTTTAATGGGAATTAAAGGTGCAGGTACAAATTAGCATAATTTCCGGAAGCAATAAAATTTTAATGGGATGGCAAAGGTGTTAGTGACGCCTTCTTTACACGATCAATACTGTAGTCAATATTTATATGTTATATCAAGATTTCCCAAATTGCTTTTCTGTACTTTATTAGGAAATAGGAATAGTCATAACTTGGTCATAACTATAACGACTTTTCAAGGAGATTAATAGTAGTTTATGCTACAAGGGCGAAAAGGAATAAATTACGAGGACGATTTAAAACACGAGCGTAGCGAGTGTTATAAACGTAACCGAGTAATTTATTGCTTTTACGCCCGTGTATTATACTACGTTTTTCAATGCATAGTGTGAGGAAATTAAAACAAATATAATCTTGTGAACTTTCAATTATGATTGGCTCAAAAGGATTGTATCCAGAGCCGTTAAACAGTGGAAAAAAAAGGATGACATTTATGGTACACAGGAAAGGCTGCAGGTTAGCCAACCATTGTAAATAAATAAAAAAAAATAATAATAATAAAGCCCTAGGGCAAAATAATCGACTTTCTGTTCGGTTTTGATGCATAAAAAGTGGGCCTTTACGAGCGCATGCATTGAAAAGATACATGTGATGTTATGTAATGATCACATGACCTCTTTAATTAATTGATTTGAAAAGTAAATTAAATGAAATATTAAATATGTAATAAAATAGTGTTTACTAAACATATTTAAATAGGTGTTAAAATACTATTTAGAGTCGAAGGTATTTATTTTATTAGATAATCAGTATAGTAATTAAATATTGAAATAGTATTTAAAATTATTAAATAAAAAACCATTCTAATATATCTTGTGTTTAAAAAGTAAATTAATGTCTGAATGCACTAAGTTTCATGTTGATTCATCAATAGTTTTTGAGAAAAATATAATATACTTTTCAATGCAAGTGCTCGTAAAGGCCCACTTTTTATGCATCAAAACCGAACAGAAAGTCGATTATTTTGCCCTAGGGCTTTATTATTATTATTTTTTTATTATTTATTTGCAAAGCGCCTTTAAGCGCCTCGCGTGAAATTATTCATTTCATCATCCCTAGGTGATTTATAACTATTTTGTTATTGACAATGAAGTTGACCTGAGTGTAGAAAGCAGTTTGAATATGCCATTGATCTAAATTTAAATTGTTCCGTGGGATGTAGGTCACTTGATATTTCCACGAGATTAAATAAAATTACGTGGATTTTCAAAATCGGCAAAATTTCGCTTGTACTTCCCTGGATTTTGTACACGTGGAGCACAATTTGAGGAAACAGCTAAAACTCTGTGTTTTGATCAGTCTTTTACACAGACCCTTTCGCTGTTTGCCTTTCATCAGGCAAGGAAACTAAAGCAAAATTTCATAGACTTGTGTTTTAAGAGCCAGATATTTATTAAGAATCCTGTATGTTAGAGTGTTAACACGGATAACTTTTATAGCATCACTTTGTTGGCTGTCCATGTGTTTGTCTGTTAAGATTTTTTTCTCAGAAACGGCAAGAATATTAAAAAAACGTTTTTCCTACAGCTTATTGAATAACATCGATTCCAAATATAGCTGTCTTTTCATGGTAAGAAAACAAGTATTGATCAAAACAAGCGATACTTATTTGTACAACTGTCTTACTTTTCCTCGTTCCAGGGTTCCAGTACTGTCTTCAAATCCTCATTTGATTACCAGCTCATGACAAAAAGTTTGCAGAAACAGCTTATATTCCAAACACGATTGTCTGCAACTAGAATGGCTACTCTATATTAAGGTTTCTCCCAACGCCAACGACCTTGAACTGAGTAACTTTGTAACCGTTTTATACGGTAACTATAGCATTTTTTAATAGAAGAAAAATACTTAGTAATCTACATGATACAAATAGTGATGTGGTTTTTCCTGAATTTTATTTTAATATACAGAAGTGAAGCAAGAAAATTCTAAGTTTACCCTTATTTCTCGATTTTTTGTCCACTTGTAACAATATAACTGCTACAGTTTTTATGGAAACAGTATAAAAATAAATAAACTTCTACACAAGATAATATTAAATGATATGGTTTTCTCAGTTCTTGGAAATTCATTTTATTTTAGGTAACATAAATTAAAAACACACTATTTTCGCACTTGTCAGCCTCAGCGACTGACATAACAGACATTTTGCAGTGCGAGCTGAAAAGAACTTTATTTTAATATGGTTTTGTTCGAAATTTCAACCACCACGAATCGAGTTGCAAATTTTTCCGACGGAGCCACCTTAACATAACTAATAAAATAACAGCTAATAATCTTGACTTATACAAAAACGGCTCACCTCAGTAAGTGTTATGATCGGGAAAGCCGACCAGTTTTAGCAGACTTAGACTGCCTTCATCTGGGCGAGTGAAGACGTTTACTCACCCAGATGAAGGCAGTCTAAATCTGCTGAAACTGGTCGACTTTCCCGATCATAACACGTATTGAGGTGAGCGGTTTTTATATAAATCAAGAATTATCCTCAAGTCTCATTTGATTCTATAGCAAATAATCTGTTATGTAAAGTTAAATTAATTAATTTAGAATAAGATACAATGAATAATCTGTTATTTCTCAATTTTAAAAGTTTGTCGTCCGATATTGTCGTAATAGAAGGCTTAATTTGATGTGGTCCTTGAAAGAGGAGTAGGGATGGTCTCTTTAAGCTCAGTGTATTGTCGCTCTTTGTTCTGTAAGTACTTAATAAGAAGGAGCCTATAAGTACTTTTGTAAAATCTTTATATTTTCTGGTCAGCCCTTAAAAGACCTGTACGTGGCTTAAACAATGTCGACGGCTGAGTACTCTTATACCTACCCCTTAATATACAGGTTGTTTGGGACATCGATATAAATTTTTTGAGGAATGATAAAGCAAGTGATTTTGAACATTTCTGACTGAATTTACTTTTATGCAAAGTTTTTAGTTTTTGGGATATAGAAGTTTTTCAGTTTTGCCTTCATAAAATTAGGTAACTGTATTTAAAAAATAATAAAACAATTTTTATGGTTAAAAATAATTATTTCGGTTTTTACTCAAATTTAATTAATAGTTTTGTTTCTTCGTACCGTATTTATAGTTTCATGTTTTATTTTCACTTCGTTTTGAACACATTTACCTAGTTGTTTTGTTCAATAGAAGAATGTAAAGAAATAATTTAAAATTAAAATAAGATTTTTAGCTATAAATAGTGTTTTATTGTAATTTTAAGTGGACAAAACTGAAAAATGACTATATCTCGGAAACTAAAAAACTTTGCGTAATAGTAAATTCAGTCAAAAATGTTTAAAATCACTTCCTTTATCATCCCTGAACATTTTTACATCGATGTCCCAAACATCCTGTAGTGTAGAGTCTAGCAACCGTGTGGTTTAGGAAATGAACAAATTGCAAAAAATGTTTTAATTACTCTCATACTGCAATGAGGTAATTCGCTTAGATTAAATTATGTTAAGGTGTGTTAATTCGAAAACCATTTCGAGATTTAAGTTTAATAAACTGTATTTATAACTTGTGGTCTAAAAAAACTCATGATGATGAATATATTTAGGAAAAAGCTGCAACTTCGATTTGCCTTCGTGTAACGTCACTTGAAAAATACTTTGCTATCAAGATGAATTTGTAATAATTTGCTTCCGATAGATTTGACAGGTGGATGACAGGTGAGTAGACAGATAGAGACAGACCACTTTTTTATAAGCAACCACACATTACAATCAGTATAATTTCTAAAATTCTCAAGTGACGTCATATCGCAAAATTCTTTAAAATCATAAAAAAATAATGGTTCATTTATACACCAAATTAATAAAAACTTTGTCCTAAAATGAGGTATATCCTCTGAAAAAAAAATTTTTTTTTTTAATTAAGCTGTGGGAAGTACCTAATTATTTGACCGATGTTATAATAGTACATTACCAGTGTTATAATGTAATATTATAACATCTGCGTTGTGATTGGCCAAATTTATTATAAAACCGCTATAGAACCAATCACAAGCGATAACTGTCTGTCTTAATTTCTTAAGCCACGCCCTCTTTACTCTTCCCGCTTCTGATTGGTCTCAAGCGTCTCCATAGCTTCATGACGAGTGTTCTTTTTCTCATTTTTCGTGAAATTATGTTTGATGGTCGTAGATAAAGTATTGTGTGCAACGAACATTATTAGATATTGGGACACGTTGCACAATAGATGCCAAAAGACAAAACTTTTTATGTCCGAGTTCGCAAAATGATACTGGCCACTTGCTCATGCTATATTAAAAAAAAAACAGCACGTTAACAATAGATTTGCATATACTTTTTCTGCCCGCTCAAGCACGTTAACAATGGATTTTCATACACTTTTTCCGCCTGCATATTTGTATGACAGTAATGACGTATTTTGTGCATCGTTTTCAAAAAAGTAAGAAGGTACTTACCGAGCAGGTGTAGTATAAAGTAAATTACCTTTACTCTTTTACATTGCTTGTTTGCAGGCTTCGCCTCGGGCCTCAAACTGTACCCTCGTTGGTAATCGTCCCCTTTCTTCCCTCGGTGAACAAAGTACTGTTATATGATATTATGGTAGCTTCAAAATAATTGGATTTTCCATAAGAGCGATTTTATAATTTTTTTATTTAATTGTTCTAAAATTACTAATAAACTATTGTTATACATTACTCTTATCTAAAAGTTGTATTTTGCCCGTTATAATTATTTCTTGATATTTTGTAACAAATACGATTAATTGCTCCTTAATTCAGACTCAAAAAAAGTTAAGAAATATTTTATTGATAGCCTTTTACACTGCTTCGAAAATCTATCGCAGGTGCAAATATACATATAGGTGAAATCCGCACGTTTTCTGTGTCGTTCACTTCACATTCGCAGATGAGGGTAGACACAAAAGTGGCACGTTAAATTATGCGTACAAACCAACCAAGTTAGCAGTATCACTGGATACAATCAAAAACCGTCTTTATTTTATCCGATGAAGAAATTTTCCAGTTTTCTCGAAAAGTTTTTCAATGTATAGCTTGTAAGGTAAAAAGGGATAATCCAGAGTTCCACAGCTTTATTGGATGAACATGGACCGTACTAAGGAGGGATTTTCTCTTGTGTCACCTAAAAAAGTAGATGTGGACATAGTCTGCTTTTAAAATTTTCCATTTTAAACGCAGTATATGGAATATCATTAATTTTTTTTGGATACACACCTTTTTCTGCACTTGAGCGACTATCCTTGTGAAAATGTGAAATTCGACATTTTTGAATGTCGAATATGTTGCATCCTGTCGATATTGGAATTTGAAACTCTGCGTACACATACCTTGATCCTTAACCAAAGTTACCTAAGATACCATCTCCAGCCTTGAAAGGTCCTAGAGACTTGAAATTTTGCACATAGATACCTTATATAGGGTAGGCATCCACTAAGAAAGAATTTTTCAAAATTGACCCCCTAAGGGGGTGAAACGGGGGTCCAAAGTTTGTATGGCGAAACAAGATTAGTTAGACTATTTTATTTGAGATTTCACAGGAGTACTCCTGTCCATAAATGGGTAAACATGTGTTTCAGTTTTTTTCAGAATTCAACCCCTAAAAGGGGGAAATGGGGTCTGAAAATCAACATGGTTATCGTTTGTATGGTTTATCGGGTCGCTGATAACAAAAACAACAACGATTTCTAAATTCAACGAAGTGGACGTGAAATACCATCATCCCCTGTTGGGGTGCGATGGGGTTGAAATGTGTAAATATCAATATGGGTGTCGTTTTTATGGTTTTTTGGGACGTTAATTACGGAAATGGCGTTGATTTTGAAATGTAATATAGTGGATATGAAAATTCTCGAAAGTATGTGTGCCAGAGCAAATCAGCTGTAACAGACGGACAGACAGACAGCCACACAAGTGATCCTATTAGGGTTCCATTTTTTCCTTTTGAGGTGTCTATCTATCTATATATACACAATCTATCTATCAATCTGTCTATCTATCTATTTATCTATCTATATGTATCTATATCCCAGAAAAATATTGGAACGGAAGGGGGTATAAGGGGGTTGGACGACGGGGTGCCAAAACTTTTTTTTTTAATATCGTAGCTTTGACGGCCTGTATTTCCCAAATGGCTGTAGTTGATGACCTATGTTGATGGGTGTCTAGGAAAAGGTCTCGACGAGATCTACCTGCCGAAAGTGTCAAAACTTTACAGGCTCGTATCTCTAAAACGGCTGATGCTAGATCCATATTCATGATACTCTAAGAAAAGGGCTCAGCGAGATCTAGATGACGCTAAAAAAAAAGTCGAAAAATAAAAATTGCCACCATTTTGATCGGCCATTTCTCCCGAACGGCTAATCGTAGGGGTTCGGGTTTCAACTATAGTGATCGGTGATCGGTCAAGCTGAGACTACAACATGACAAAAAAAATTAAAAAATTTGACTGGCTTTGACAGTTTTTTTTTTTTGACAGGTCCAAAAAAGTATTCCGATTTGCATGAAACTCGGTATCAAACATTGACATTTTTTGACAACTGATAGGAATTTTGACACTTTTTCGGAAAAACTTTGATCGGTGAGTCCCCGTGTTTGGCACTCTGGCGAAGCCGAAAAACGAGCATGCGAGGGAGCGAGAGCACTTATAATGTTTGTTTCTGAAAAAAATGTTATTTGTTTCCTGTAGGCCACGCGGGCGAAGCCGCGGGCAGAAGCTAGTCTAAATACAAAAATATGAAAAAAAAAATGAAAATTTTCGCCCATTTCTCGTCAAATACGGGATAAAATGCCATACTAATCAGAAGCATAATATGTGGTTTATAAAAATAAAGAGTGTCACCGGAATGTATTTTCTTCAATTTATTATTTTTATTTATTTTTTTAAATTTTATTTATTTATTATTCTATAATTACTTAATTATATATTTTAATATTATTAAATTGGCATTTGGAATAATTCGAAATTACAATTTAAATTATAATATGTCGAAAATTTACATAAACAATACTTTAACGAATCACGCTCACGGAAAGTAGTAGAAACAAAATAATTTCAAAAAAAAACGGATTTTAGTGATTTAGTGCATTTTACGATTTTGCCGCCAATTTCACAGTGCCAATGTCACGCAGAATGGAAGACCGAGAAATTTCTAAAAAGATTTCCCATCTTGGATGATTTTAATATCGTAAAAACTGAAATTGTTTTCAAAATATAAAATCGTTAACCCCTGAAACACTTCTCTCGGCTCCCAAACCTAATTATAATTGATAGCTTCCAAGATTAAAATAAGACGATAGCAAACAAAGGCCAATGTTAAAAGAAAATGCTTGCTATTCTCCGTTTCACTTAATTGATTTACTACGGACCCCTTTTCTCTTGTTACACCCCTAATGGTGTATCCCAGCCTAGCAAGTGTGAGCTTGTCTAAATGGCACTATAATATTAACTGTACGTATTATATGTACGGGTTCTGTACATGATAATGAAAGTTTTTTTTTTAACGGTCAAACGGTCAAAAATGATATACCATATATTACCAGCAGGCATAGCATAGTGTTTAATCGCGCGCGACGTCACTAATTGAATCACAAGTGCAAGGAGCGTGATGTACTGTTTAATCGCAAAAACATCGTGTCACGCTCCTCGCACTTGTGATACAACTAAGTTGTGTCGCGCGCGATTAACGAGGCCAGGATTATAGAAAAAAATATGTATAGTTTTTAATATATTTTTTGGACACAGTATTATTTTTTTTCTTTATTATATTGTCACAAAATGAATTCCCGAGGGGGTCTCAGAAGTGTTCCGTGTGTGTCCACCCTCGGTACATCCGCGTTTCACCGACGATTATTACGTCCCAACGCGATGGGTGGTGAGCCCTATCGCCGTACGTCGGGCACAAATACACGCTTTTTTTATGACATGCAGTTTTCCTTACGATGTTTTCCTTCACCGTTCAGCAAGTGGTAAGAAGTAAGAACAAATACTATTCACATAAATTCCGGAAAACTCTTTGGTGCATGCCCGACCGGGGATCGAACGTGGATCTCAAGATTAAGAGGCCAGCGTTCTACCACTGACCTACCGCTACTTTTATTAGGATTCCGTAGTCAACAACAAGGAACCCTTATAGTTTCGCCATGTCCGTCTGTCTGTCTGTCTGTCCGCGGCTTAGCTTAGAGACTATTAGTATTAGAAAGCTGTAATTTGGCATGGGTATACATATTTATCACGCCGATAAAGTGGTATAGTAAACTTTTGAAGAATATTTTTTTTAGTGTACCTCCCCTACACGAAAAGTGGGGATGATTTTTTTTTCTCGTCTTTCCCCTAGTGGGGAGTGTCGTTAAATAGGTAATTTAAAAATATTGGGGGTGTGAGAAGACCATTTCCCCCCCCCCCCCCAGTATCCCCCCCTACGCACACGACACGACACGCATTTGGCCGGTTTTTGCTGTACCTATGTGTATACCTAGGTCGTAAGGCATTCATAAAAACTGGATTGTCGCGAAAAATCCTAGGATTTGGAAAAAAAATTGGAAAAAGAGGTCGCCTTGTTTCGCTCCACTTCGCTCATTTTACTCATTTACATCGCTCATCTTTGCGGCTATTTTTGACGTTTTGTTGAAAGGGAACCAAATTATATCAGGATAGTTAAGAAGTTCTTTAATATTTTCAAGTTATCCTCTGCAATCATCCTAAGGTTTTCGCGTTGAGCTGTTTTTTCTGGATAGATAAAAGTAAATTAAAACTAAAAACAAACATATTTTTTGTGGAATAAATTATAAAATAAGTAAATACTCAAAATAAATTAATTTTATATTATAACATAAAACAGATCAATAAAACTTATATAACAAAAATGTTACTCAAATTTAATTAAAACTAAAAATGTATCTCATTTAATGTGTTTTAATTTAAGGTAAAATATATATATATGTATCTATAAATGATCTGTATGGGACAAACATTTGCAAAACATCTCGTTTTGATCATAAAAATACTTACGTAAATCTTAAAAGACAAAAATTAAAAGGGAGGCTTAAAAAATGAAACATCGTTGTATTTTTTCTTTCAGCCTCCAATGAAAGGAAGTTCGCAGAGTACGATCAAAACAAAGTTCAATAGACAGTCATTACAAATGAACGTTGTTCCATCAATGAAACTCTTTATACTGAACCCCGAAAACACACTTCTATTTTCGTTGAAATTTGATAACGTCGAGGGCCTTGCTCTCGAGAAAATGAACAAAACATGTGGCTGAGAAAAAGAGCCGTCTTCTCGATTGTCTTTATGGAGAGCTTTAGACGAACTCATTTTGGTAGGTTTTTCGGTCAATTTATTTTTCTTAGCCCCAAGTTATTTATCTTCCATTATTTGGTCGGATTTCGGCCTGGAATCTAAAGATGGTTGGTTAAATTTTCTCAGTGGCACATTTAAATTCTAAATGCTCGACAGTATGTCTTGTAAAGCAAAGCATTGATGATAAAAAGGAAGATGCGGTACGTTCTTATTTCGCCAAGTCGAAAAATTGACCTCTTTTTTAAACGAGCGCCACCGAACGAAAGAGCTAGAAAGACGAGCTTCGACAGTAGCGCGAGCGAGACGAAGCGAGTAACTACAGGACAATGGGCCTGTATTTATAGGTCCACTCGCGAGAAGCCGGGTACCGTGTCTTCCCTTTAGTTTTGTGAAGTGCAGAAGTTCTTGTGAAACTATGGGCCCAGCTACTAATGCAAGACAAAAGTCGTTGATAAGAGGGGACGACTACTGCTGGTCGATTCGCTCCACACCGAGACAGTTACAAGACTTTCTTAAAAAAACTGGTTTGGAAAGACCTTGCTTTCAGATTATAACTAAACAATTGATAACCTTGATTTTCGGGGCGCATGGGAAAAGCCTCCACGAGTGTCGTAAACTGATATTATGCAAAAACATGCTTTCACTCTCTCAGTTTCTTGGCCAGTGCACTTCATCCTCTATCTCATCTATGCTTAAGAGCGGTTTCGCAGTTGGATTGGGAAAAACCCACCTTTTTCTAATTAATCGAAACAAATTCAAAATTCACTCAATAGTTATTCAACAAAACCTTATTACCTATGTATTGTGTTTGCTGCCATCGCAAAGTTTCCATTGGTTTCTGTAAATTAGAATTTCAAAATTGTAGATATTCAATCATTTTGAAATTCAATTTTATAGAAACCAATGGGAACTTTGCGATGGCAACATACACAATATATAGGTAGTAAGGTTTTGTTGTAAAACTATTCTGTTTCGATTAATTACAAAAAGGCGGGTTTTTCACAATTCGGCTGCGAAACCGTCGGCCAACCGTAATTCCGTTGCTTATAAAAAAAACTGTCTCCCGTCTGGACTTGGTCGCGAGTTAATGCAATACCGGATTTTATTAATCTGCTTGAAATAGATCTGATAGTATTACATATGAATTTTCAGAATGTTTGAGTTGAAAACATTTGTACTTTTTTCACATATTATATTTACAATTTCGTGTGACCAACCGGTTTCGCTATATAAAGTGAAATTTAATCAATCGCCCGAATTCATACTGGAGGCTCGGTTAGCGATTAGGAACAATGTTTAATGTCATTCATCCTCTCTTCATGTCCAAACCACCGAAGCATTCCTTCTTCTATTCTAGTCACTCATTGACAAAACAGCCCAGAAAGACGTCTATTGTTCAATATCTTGCGTACAAAAAATTCTGTCAACAAGCCGAGGCATGAAGAACGGGGTACTGCAATCCTATTGGCTCTTCCAAGGTCATTCTATCTTACGTATAGCGCCACTTTATCTTTCCCGAAGACGAAGACTCTCACGTTATGAATATATAAGCCATTTTTATTTGGCCTACCGAAACAGATCATTTTCAAGTGGCGAATTATATCTGCTCGTTCAGTCAGATGTGTTGACAGAAATCGGTCGCCTGTTATGAGGAGTCTATGTGGGCTGTATTCGTCTATGTAGTCACTATAGCTTCTTTCAGACTAAATTTTCAATATTTAACTAGAATTAGATATAATTCATTACTATTCAAGAACTATGACCGTTACCGGTCGGCCATAGCTTCAGGCTTCGAGAGGCGCGCCAAGCGGTTCTTCTTGCAACGGTGCCGGCAGAGAGAACAAATGTATGAAGTTGTATAGGGCCGGCCATGAGTCGCCGCCCGCGCGTCTTGCGGTGTGCGGGGAGGCGGGGAGCCGCGCCAGTGACCGAGCGCACGAGGATGAACCTAGTGTCGAGCTTTGAGCGAGCGAGCGCGCTATACATCCGATGCAGTGGAAGGCGCCGACGGGTGTCGTGGCAGGGCAAAGCCCGTCGCAAAAACCGCCTGAAAGCGCCGCCAGAAGCCTGAAGCTATGGCCGAGGGGTTAGAACTTTTTCCGGACTTGCACTGATTTATAACAATAAACACGACGCCGGATTTTTTGATATAAACTGAAATGTGTCCCCAAAGCAACAATTTTGATACCTAAAAATATTACGACTGATACATAACAAGGAAACTCCATTAATGAATTTTCAAACAAAACAGATATGGTGCTCGTCGTAACTCAATACTCGTTTATTCATTACCTTTTGGGTAAACACGGGAACATAATACAATCTGAAAGAATACAAAATATTGTTTCCAAAGTATAATCCCTCCTTAAGGGTCCGTATAATGTCAAATGCACACCTTCAAATGACCATTTCACATTCTGTAACTTGGTCAATCGGTTTAAGAAAAATAATGTTATTAAAGCCGATTCTGAAGGCTTTAATTTTAGTTTTAGTGCTGTCAAAACTTAAAATTTTCCAAAGTAATTTAACTTCTAACCCTAACAATTAAGGACTATTTTGCAATGACGAAAATTTAGTTTTGACAGCACTAAAACTAAAATTAAAGTATAGATGACGTAATTCTAAAATATCTAGGAAAAAAGGAGCCATTAAAGAACATTTGTAATCAATTCGCTTTTACGTTTACACAAGAAATATTAAACATAAAACATAACTGTAACCATACATTCTTGAATAGAAGTGACTATGTAAAACAGCCACAGTTGTCAATGCGATTTAAAAATGCAACCCCTTCGGATATAGCAAAAATTATTGCTAAGTTAAGTTGTGACAAGTCACCTGGACAGGATCGAATACGCGTCAGTGATATACAGCACATAAAAGAAAAAATAAGTCCTGTTTTAGCTCTGTTTATTAACTTATGTATTAAAAAAGGTGTGTATCCTAATGAACTAAAATCAGCTCTAATTAGACCGATATACAAACAAGGATCGCACTTTGATTATACAAATTATCGTCCTATAGCAATTTTGGCTGTTATAAATAAAATATTCGAAAAATATGTAATAGAGCAAATAAGCAGTTTTCTTGAAAAAAATGATGTACTATGTAGTGTGCAGCACGGGTTCCGACGAGGCCGCAGCACGGCGACCGCCCTCGCGCAGTTCGCCGACGATGTAAACGGCAGTCTGAATGCCAGGCAGCGGGTGGGTGTGCTCTTCATAGATTTCAAAAAAGCTTTTGACACTTTAGAGCACAACCAGCTGTTGCGTGCCATGGAGGAGTGTGGGATAGGCGGTCCGTTAAACCAATGGCTACGAGCATACCTATCTGATCGGACGCTGAGAACTGCTGTTTGCGGTATAACGGGTGACAGTAAGCAGGTAACATGCGGAGTGCCGACCGGCTCCGTCTACGGCCCCGTCGGATATATCATGCATGTAAACAGCATGTGCAACGTAGTTAAACATTGTCGGATGTACATGTACGCTGATGATACATGTTTAGTGTACTCGAGTAAAGATGTAAAACAAATAGAAGAGTGTATTCAGGATGATCTTAACACTATAGTGAAATGGGCACACGATAATGGTATCATAATTAATGTAGCGAAAACAAAATGTATGCTTATCTCTTCACCATACAACAAATGCATAACTAGGGCACCGAGAGTCATAGGGCATGGTTACGATTGTATGCACCGTGGATATTCCCTTTGCCAATGCGGAGAGCTTGAGGTGGTGGAAAAATATAAGTACCTAGGACTAATGATCGATTCAAAGTTCTCATGGAACGCACATGTAGAATTAGTATGTGATAAACTTAGGTCAGTACTTGTCAAGTTTCACCACCTGAAGTTTTTTGCAAACAGAGCGACTTTGTATACGGTTTACCATGCACTAACTGACTCGATACTTTCATATGGACTGAGCACATACGGCCGAACGTTTCATACTTACCTCGACAAAATAAAAAATCTACAAATAAGGTTCCTTAAAGTTCTATCAAGCGATAAATTAAAACGTCAATGTAAACAAAACTATAATAAATTATTCACCAAATGTAAAATACTACCGGTCGATGGGAAAGTATCGTTTCAGATTGCGTTAGAAGAATTTGGATATAATGAGTTTAAAGTGCCAGTATCAAATCCTCGGTTACGTAGAAAGTTGAGTGATGAAGCATTAATTGTGCCTAGAACCACTAACTATTACGGTAAGCGAGCCAGACCATACCTCATTCCTAAAATTTACAACGAGATACCGTTATGCATTCGAAAGAGCGGCAGCAAAAATATATTTAAATCTAAGTTAATAAAACATATATTTCAAAAACTTGAACAAAATAGAAATTATTGAACAAAAATATTTATCTGTAAAAGCAAGTGTTACATAAAAAGTCAGTTATAAAGATAAAATGTTATAATGTTAAGGAAAGTGTATTAAAATATGTGAGATGATATATGTAAGACATAATTAAGTGAGATAGCGTAAAAAACAGTTAACATGACAGTATTGTACGAAAAGGGGAGATATTTCTGCCAACAAACTGCCTTGCAGTTTGGCGGGATATAATAAGTTGTTAATGAGCTGTTATAAAAATGAATAAACGATTATTATTATTATTATTATTATTATTATAAAGCCTTCAGAATCGGCTATAATGGTAGAGGCTGATCTAAGGTTATTCAATAGAAAAAAATTACGAAGTAACCTCTGAATTTCATGTTTTTCGAGTGTTAAAGAGCCTTCCTTTAATTATACAGCCTTGAAATTTGTATTAACAATAAGTGAACAATAATTCTGTCTAAAAATTTTAGAATATTTTAATAATTTCATCTAGAAACTGAGTTATAAAATAAAAATGCAGTTTTTCGTGAGCGTGTGTTTCTTGGTGGTCTTAACAGCCACGGCTGAGAGCGTGCTATTTCAAACTAAAAGTAAACGTTGTAGAGTTCAGTTCTGATGAATACAAAATGAGGTGCACAATCTGACTTTATATGTAGCCTTAAAGTACTTAAAGAATTTGCATTAAGGTTTTTTTTATACTCAAATTTGCATTAAGGTTTTTTCTATCCTTTTCAACATTGTTATTCAAAAGACATTTATGTATACTAGTCTTTTGCCTGTGGTGTCGTACTCGTGGAAGAGTCTTTAAATTAGCGACAGTTTCCGGCTTGGCGGTTATTTGATCTACACCCCTTATAAATGTTGACCAGGCTCCTGACGATAACAGTATGGTGGGTTGATTGTATCTGTATATAGCTTTTTATCTTGTGTACAATGAAGTGTGTATTTATTTCATTCATGATAATAAATAAAACTGCATCGCAATCCGTTGAGTAGTTCTAGAGATAAAATGCAATAGACAGACAGACAAAAATTGTAATTTAATTGTAATTTTGGCCTCAGTACCAATACTTATAATTATAAATAAAACTTTATAACAAATATACATAATGTAGTTCGACTTCTTAACTAATTACGTAAATTTTATTTGTTAAAGATATTTTGATTTAATATGCTAAATTGTTCAACGCGAAGGTGTTTGTCGGGACTGGCGTTTAGTCTGAGCGTTGATAGATCAGACAATCAGTCAGTTGGGTTATTTATTTATATTATATAGATAGACTAGCTTTTGCCCGCGGCTTCGCCCGCGTTGATTTAGTTTTTGTCTAGTGCTTTTTATAGAACGTATTTAAATCTGGTTTGGAGTGTTTTTGGTGCAATTATTTGATCTCCAGGTAAAGTCTCTTTGGCGGGGCCTATTACCTATTAGTTTTTTAATTCATACTTAAAGTACCTATTTATATACTACATTAGAAGTTCTGCCATCAGCTGTTAACACAACCAGGCTGCTACGTGAGCTCATTCTCGAGCAGGCTACGTAAAATTGGCCGTGCGAAAAGTAGTCCCCCCTAAGATCAATTCCTGCTGTTTTCAGTAACTGACCCTGAGACTTATTAATCATCGTTGCGAAAAGGAAAAAAATCTGTCTGTCCGTCTGTTACAGTCGATTTCCTCTGGCACACATACTTTCAAGAACTTTCATGTCCACTAATATTAAATATCAAAATCGATGCCATTTTCGTAATAAACGTCCAAGAAAACCATTAAAACGACACCCATTTTGATATTTACACATTTCAAAATTTCAACCCCATCGCACCCCAACAGGGGATGATGTTGTTTCACGTCCACCACGTTGGATTTTAAAATCGTTGTTGTTTTCGTAATCAGCGACCCGATAAACCATACAAACGATACCCATGTTGATTTTCAGACCTTTGTCACCCCATTTCCCCCTTTTAGGGGTTGAATTCTGAAAAAACCTGAAACACGTGTTTACTCATTTATGTATAGGAGTACTCCTGTCAAGTCTCGAATAAAATAGTCTAACTAATCTTATTTCCCCATACAAACTCTGGACCCCCGTTTCACCCCCTTAGAGGTGGAATTTCAAAAAATCCTTTCTTATTCCTAGTCTACATCACAAAGGAAAGCTTTGTGCAAAATTTCAGCTTTCTAGGTCCAAGGGTTTGGGCTGTGCGTTGCTGAGTCAGTGAATGAGTCAGTCAGGACTTTATATATACATATGATGATGATGATGATGAGGATTGGAATTTTTATCTGCAAGATGGATTGTTTACTATTTATATTGAATATTTAAAAATCCTTGAAAGTAGCCTTTCCAGATTTCTATTTCCTTTCGTTATTTTAAAAGAAATACTTAACCATTCAACATTTTTCCTGTACAGCACAATCACGAAAAAATATTTAAGTGTGTGTGTATTTCTTTTAAAATAACGAAAGGAAAACAATAAAAAATATTATGTGAATAAGGAACCCGTTCTCCACAATAAAAAAAATTTAAAACAAAAAGAAATTGTTTGTTGTTGCAACGCCAAATTACGTTTTTCGTAATTTTAGTGATTTTTCAGATTTTTTTGTTAATAGTTGTGATACTTGTGTAAAATCTAAAAAATACGTAATGTAATTTAACTTCTTCTCTAAATAAACAAATTTTATTTGTTAAAAATATTCTGATTTAATATGCTAAATTGTCCAAACGCGAGAGCATTTTTGGCGGAACCGACCCTTAAGAACATAATTTGGACAGTAGGTTCCTTGTATAACGTAGACACCGTTAACACGGAATTTTAGGGATTTTCAACGGAATCTGAAAAAATGAAAAAAAATCTGCTAGTTTCATATAATCAATAATTATTTATTATCAATTAATATTAATTAATTAATTATATTATTAAGAAGTATAAAATCGGTTCTTTTTGTGTCTCCAAAGTAATTACGTATTTTCTCTTTTTTTTCGTAATGTTTTTGTGCGCAAAGCCCTTTTACTTATTTATTGTAAGCAACTGAGATCTGTTTTATTTTCCAGAATTTTTGTTATTTTTGTCCTATGGAAGAACTTATTCAAGAGTACAGGGCAGCCGGGAAAAATAACGTCATAATATTTCCACGATTCCAAGCAAATTGTATCGTCTTCCATTTGTATTTTAATTAAACGGCAGAAGAAAGAAAATATTTTTTTAGACAACATTTTACGATTTGCTGTTGCCAAGAAGGCTAGTTTTTATGGTTCGGTAGAAATAAAAGCCTACTTATAATATGAAAATAACATAGCTTATAGTCTGCCAGCCACTAGGAGCTGTAACACGACGACCTCTTAAAACAAATTTTATTGTATATGCTCTTCATAAACTATTGCTATGAATTCCAGATCGTAAACGTTGAGATGTTTATGCAGAAAAAATTACCAAACCAACAAAAAGCCTCAAAGCAATCAACAAAACACCAGCGCATTAAAACGCGTCAACAAAACAAACAAAATATTTTTTTGTTTGGGAACCAACATCAACAAAAATATATTCGCATATACATTATATAAATGCTAACGTTGGCGATGGTTTATTAACTTTTAGCGCACTTTCATATTTCTTACATTATTATTCATTATATTCATTCATATTTTTAGTGTATGCTATCGTCGCTATTACTATGTACATTCGCTAACATAATAAAATAAATGCTTATTATCCACTTGTTAAAATTATTCTAATAGTTTTTGCAAAGAAAAGCTATTAACAGAACCCGTACAAATCGTACGGCTTACACTTGTCACTTGACAGACTTTTTTCATTTTCTCTAGATTACTTTTTGCGTCTGCCACACCCCCATTTGTCCGGCGACCCATAAATTTGAGGATCCTACGATATTTTCTTTGGAATCTACGGTATATCAATCCATGCCAAGTTTGTCTGTCAAGAATTCAGTTCTCTTGAATTTATAGCCCAATTTGACCCTGCGATGACCAATACAAATGTTGGAGGTTTTAGGGGTGGCTTGTGGGAGCGGTAGAGAACGTGCAGCTGGTCTTGGAAGGAAATCTCCTTGGTATATAATTTTCCTTTCAAATTAATTGTATTTACCTGTTTTTTGCGACATAATAAAAGTTATAAGCAGTGGTGAATTTCATTTCCACTAAATGAACTCGTACATTCAATTCGCCATTTTACCTCAAGTAGAGTAACAATTTCTGTGTACTAAAATAAGGTAACTTAATTAATGTTACCTAGGTATGTATTGTATGCCAAATTGTTCCACAACTCCTGATTCTGTTAACTACGTGAAATGGAACGGGAATATTCAGTGCCGTTTCAAAAAGGGTCCAATTTCGATTGGAAGCTCTAAAACACCCTCGACCTCCCCTTTTACTTTAAAGGCCTCTGTTACGAATAATTATTCAATTAGGTTGTGGGTATAATAAACAAAAATTTACTTTCGGAAATTCTAGCTCAAAGAAATCCAAGGTTTATGGTGATTGCTCACAGTCTTATTTCAGAACGTACAACTTATGATTATTTATCTTATTTTCAAATAAATCCAAGTATTAAATGAAGTATTAAAGAAATGTGGTAAATTTTCTAGCAAAGTTCTGTTATGTTTTATGAGGTGGGAGGATTTAATACCGTTTTGGCTAGCGCATGTTCTGATGAGGCTAAATCTTTATATAAACTCGTTAAGGTAGCATAGCATTAAGAAATAGATGTTAAGTTAAATATAAGTACTTTGTTGTCCCTATGAGGGCAACATGGTCACGTAGTGTACCAAGTCCTCTAAAAAAAATAAAGATGAAAAAAAAAAAGAGTTCTGTTAATTTACGCATTACGTTCCTTAGACATTAATACAATAAGTGTATCTGATATAGCTAAATAAATTAAAAAAATGTAAATTATATACTTTTTGTCGTTTTTGCAATATGCTGCATAGATTTTCCTCTATGGCAGCCATGCACCATGATTTGTAAATCGCTAAGCTCAAAAAGTCCTTAAAAAATGGCGTTGCTCCACGGGTACCCTAAAAAAATTGTAAGACAATTTTCTTTCTTTAAATTATTAAAAAACTGTTTTGGTCATGTCAAAGTCAAATTAGATTCAGAGATTAATACAGGAAAAATAAAGCGGTTGAAAAATTCACGAATAAAATGACAACATTAAATTTATCATCCACAATACGGAACTTTAGGTACTCGAGTCTGACTCGCACTTGGCCTGTTTTTTTTACTTTTTCCATAACACTTTTCCAAAATTTATTGTTTGTAGTCATGATGGGCTTTATTGATTACGATATTTAGTGTACTCTAGTCTTTTTGTACGCGGACGACACACAAATCTACGAGTATTATTCTTTTAACCAGGCTGAAACTGCGCTGGCGGTTTCACGAATTAATGATGATCTCAGTAAAATATTTAAATGGGCACAAAAAAATTGCTTAGTTTTAAACCCGTTAAAATCAAAGTTCACTGTGATAGGTACCAGACATCAAATTAATAGTGTACTAAATCAGAACCCTGACATTCATATTGACAATAAAAAAATACCATTAGATAGAGAACCTAGAAATCTTGGTTTAATCTACGATGAAGAGTTAAAGTTTCAGTCTCATATTAAAGAAAAAATTAGGTACGCCTTTTTCAAACTTAAAGTTCTATATGGGATAAGAGATTACCTAACCAAAGACATAAGAGAAACCCTGGTCGAGCTCCTGGTATTGTCTCCATTTAACTATTGCAGTGCGGTTTATGGTTATCGAATATGTAGGAAAACAGCAAATGCTATACAGAGAGTTCAAAATGCGTGTGTGCGGTTCTGTTGTAAGATACCGAGGCGCGCCCACGTCACTCCTTATCTAAACGCACATAAAATTTTAAACATGGAAGCTAGAAGGGAGTTGCATTTGGCTTGCGTAATCCAAAAAGTTATTTGGAAACAGTGTCCTAATTACCTATTTGAAAAATTCAAATTTTTGAAAAATGTTAATTGTGTTAGAACACGATCAAAGGATCAAAACCTACTGTATACTCTTAAACATAAACTTGCAGGATTCCGAGGATGTTTTTCATACCGAAGTGCAAAAATATGGAATAATTTACCACCGCCCTTGAGACAAAAGTGCTCAGCCCATACATTTAAGTTTAGGTATAAACAGTATCTTATGAAAAAGCAAATGGACACTGGACATTTGAAACATCCTTGGAAAGCCTACAATGCTTAAGACTATACACCCTACTAATAAGTCTATAAGTATCTGTATATACTAATTACCTTTTTTTTATTGTTTTTTGTCTTGTTACGCATTTTTGGTTTTTGTTTTTATTTTCTTTAATTTAGTTATAAGCCATTTCTGCCAATTTTTATTGATTTTTCAATTTAGTAAATAAAATTGTTAACAACTCGTTAATACCTTATCAGGCAATTGTAACGGAGGTAGCTGAAAACCAGCGCCAACCAAAGCATGTTTTTGGATGGCACATAGCTGAGCTACATCCTTTTGTCGTGTTATTTTTATCTTTAGATTACTCCCTACTTAAATAAACCTTATCTTCTGTGTTAGCTATAAGTTCTTTTTATTCTTTTGTAAACGCGCCAATAAATTTATTTTCTTTCTTTCTTTTACCATATTTTTTGGAGCACTGGTGGATTTCGTCTGCGCACGCGGGCGTGCGCGTAGGTACGGGTCTCAATGATGTTGCATTATTACCCGAGCTTCTTCTCCGCGGGCTGCAACCCGCGGGTCTGGGGGGGGGCCGCCAGTATAGTGGTTGGCGGCTGCGGAGACTTAGTCTTCAGGGCCGTCGGTGGTAATGTCACCGACAGTCCATGTTGGTAATGTCACCGACAGTCCATCATTTTTTGGAGCATTTCTCCATTAAAATTGATTGAAAAAGGCGTTACTTTGCGGAAGTCCATCATGAATTTTCTCCATTCATCCATTTCTCCATTGTTTGTACAGTCTGTCTTTATAGAATTAAATGAGACTTGAGGATAATTCATGATTTATATAAAAACGGCTCACCTCAATACGTGTTTTGATCGGGAAAGTCGACCAGTTTCAGCAGATTTAGACTGCCTTCATCTGGGCGAGTAAAGACGTTTACGCGACGACGACGTTACGCCTCACACTGTGGGCTGCGGCCCGCTTTATGTATTATCTGCAGTCTGTCTTTATGTATTATTATGTCTTTTAATTCCTTAGACAACCAGGGTCAGCTTTAACATTCACTATTTCTTAATTTAATATTTTTTGCATTTCTTTCATATGTTTCTTTAAATATTTTACACATTCCCTCATACATCAATAGCAGACAGTCCAGATGCAGTAAATTTGACCAATCTGTTCTTTTTAGGTTACGTTTTACTATTATATTATATGTGGTTTTACTAAGCGGTTATCAAGTATATGTTTTGTTTGTTTTGTATTTTGGTTAATTATTTGACGGGTAGGTATATTAAGACATACTAAGTAGTGAACAAAACCCAAAACGAAGATGTCCGTCAGAGATCGAAGGTGACCGACATAGCCTGCCGAATCAGTAAGTTGAAGTGGCAGTGGACTGGCCATATTTGTCACCGACATGATAACCGTTGGGGCCGACGTACATACGTAATAGGCATTGGAATGGAGACCACGTACAGCAAAGCGCAGCGTAGGCCGCCCTCGTGCCCGCTGGACTGACGATCTGAAGGATGTTGTGGGTGGCGGCTGGATGAGGATGACTGAGGACCGCCAAGAGTGGCGTAATATTGGGGATGCCTATGTCCAGCAGTGGACGAATACGGGCTGATGGATGGAAGTGGTGATCAGTAATACCGCATTTGACTACACTAGAACATAATTCTACAGATTCGTATTGTCTTACTAAGATATGATCTAAGAAAGCAACAATTAACTGGCCCTACGGTATTTCTTCTCTCGTAATATCTGTTAGAGTATTCAATAGTCCATACTCAGCATGTCCTCGTATAATACTGTATCCGTGTGTTGTTTGTCAAGCGTGTTTACATTTTATATCACCGACAACAATAAGATATCGATCGCGAGGTATTGAGTTAAGGGGCTCCACAATGCTAAACATCAGTTTTGTATTGGATTCAGTTCCGTCAATGTAGAGGGTAAAAATTTGAAAAAAATATAGCTTGTTTTGAGACTCAAGGTAATTATTAATTACACTTTATAAATAAACATACTTTCAATTTAGATTAATTATATTACTTGTAAAAAAGCATGAATTTCACGAAAAAAGCGATCCAGTTTCCATGTTTCAAAACCGATTGAAACGAAACCAACACACGCAGATACTTACGAGAAAAAACCATCTTCATTAATTACATAAATAAATTATGGAGCCACGATTTCAAAATAACTGAAGTTTTGCGTGCGCGGCATCTGATTAGAGTAGGATAGAGAGTTAAAAAACAAACGCGTTAGAGCAGTACCCACAAGACTGTATAGAGTCGGGGTGCTCTGACTCGGTTTTGGAACATATTCATCCTATTTTTTGCGTAGACATGTTTTCTCTGCTGATCAATCATGAAATCTTGCTGATGAAGTAGTTATTTTGCGGACTGACTGTTTATTATGCAAACTCATGTTATTGTAAGCTGCCTATTTATGATTTAATTTTTGACCATTATCAAAATTATTTGGGGAACAAAGATTGCTGCCTGATTTTTTTTATTGCAAATAAAATCTTTGTATGCTGACCAAATTATTTGAATGCTGTTTTTTTGTGGCGCACCAAATTTTATAATTGCTTAATATACATTCTGTGTAAAAACTATCGGGAATTGTTGAATAAAACCAAAAAAGTAATTTATTCGCCAACATTTTTTTTGTCGCCTTGAAAATAGGCCCCTTCGCTTGCAATACAGCCACGCCAGCGCTTGACCCATTCCTCCATAAATTTTTTGTAAGCTGATTGGGGGATGGTCTTCAACTCCTTCAGCGAATTTTCTTTTATAGCTTCAATCGACTCGAAACATCTTCCTCGAAGTGGTAACTTCAGCTTTGGGAACAGGAAAAAGTCAGACGGAGCCATATCAGGTGAGTACGGCACTTGGTCGATGACATTCGTCGAGTTTTTGGCTAAAAACTCTTGCACGATTATGGCTTTTTGCGATGGTGCATTATCATGGTGTAAAATCCACGAATTTGCGTTCCATAAATCTGGCCGTTTTCGGCGGATATTCTGACACAAACGCCTCATGATGCCTAAATAACATTCTTTATTCACCGTTTGTCCCTCTGGAAGAAATTCATAGTGCACTACACCCCGGCAATTGAAGAAAACTATCAGCATAACCTTGATTTTCGAGCGGCTTTGACGCGGTTTTTTGGGTTTCGGTTCATTTTCGAGGCGCCATTCTGAAGACCGTTGACTTGTTTGCATACCGTACTCATAAACCCATGTCTCGTCGCCAGTTATTATGCGGTTCATGAAGGTGGAGTCCGAAAAAGATCGGGAAATTATGTCTTCAGCAACCTGCTTTCGATGCTCTTTTTGGACAAAATTGAGCTCTTTTGGAACTAATCGTGCGGCGACGCGTTTCATGCACAAAATGTCCGTCAGAATATTATGAACGGACCTAAAAGATACTTTTACCTCTAGAGCTAACTCTCTAAGACTCATACGACGATTTTCAAGCACCAGACTCTTAATTAGATTGGTGTTTTCATCATTCGCAGCGGTTGGGGGTCGACCAGAACGAGGCAAATCAGTTACCACTTGTCGGCCTTCTTTAAATACTTTATACCATGCATAAACCCGTGTTTTTGAGAAACACGAATCACCGTAAGTCTTCTGCAACATTTTTAGTGATTCGGCACAGGAAATCTCGTTTGATACGCAAAATTTAAGGCAAACTCTTTGTTCAACAAATGCTTCCATAGCAAAATCGCAGAACACTTAAAACAACGAGATACAAAAACAGCAGCTGTAATTACACTGAGTGACATAATGCACTCAAAGTTCGCGTCGTAACTCATTACAGTCCTACCAACTTACGAAAAAAAAAATAGGTCGACATGTTTACCGCGCGTTCTGTAATTTATCAATTCCCGATACTTTTTACACAGAGTAGTACATTGAATATACCAAAAAAAACTGGTTAAAACTATCCTTTAAATAAAATAAATCTATGAATTAAACAAAATTAAACTCATCTAAATTAATATTAACTAAAATGACAAAAATTAAAGATAAAAAACCCGATCCAGGTCGCTGTCCCCCAGTAGGGTGCCCAGAATGCTGGCAACGTTTCCTCTTTGGATGGCCAGACTGATCCTCTGGCCAAGGTAAGCGCCAGCCCTCCGGTCACCCGAGACATCGACCAGGCGCGACGAAAGTTCTTTAAACAGTCGCCGCGCCTCCGGACCCCACGGACCCAGCGTCTCCACCCCAAACGGCGCAAACATATAGTACCTGTCCAGTGCAGAATACTTGCGCCGTTTGTTGCTTTCAGCAGTGCCCGCCGCTGCTTTGCAGCTTTGTTGGACATAAGAAGCCGCCATTGCTTAATTATTTATTTACTTCTCCATTTAAATGTGCAATATGCACATCCGTAGGAAAACTGTCTGATAACCGTTTTACCCAGGCGTATGTGTTATTAAAAGTCCTGCAGTAGTTTTCCTCTACATCATTACAGTTGAATTTTGGTGGAACTCAAGTCTAATAGTTTGATGAACTCTCACGAGATAAGTTGTTCATGTTGATTCAATCTTATCTATGTCCTCAAAGTTGGTTATGTGTGTGTACTGTAAGGGTAAGGTGTGTGTGTAGGGGTCTCGACTTCCTTGCAATGATTTAAGAGTGGTATCGCAGCCGGATTGTGAAAAACCCGCCTTTTTCTAATTAATCGAAACAGAACACTTAAATTCAAAATACACTCAAAAATTATTCAACAAAAACTTATTACCTATGTGTTGTATATACTGGATTCGCATAGTTTCCATTGGTTTCTGTTAATTAGAATTTCAATTTTTTTTTAATTCAACATTTTTAAAATTCTAATTTGCGGAAACCAATGGAAACTTTGCGTTAGTAACGTATACAAAACAGAGGTTTTGTTGAAAGGTTTTGTTGAATAACTATTAAATTAATTTTGAATTTAAGTGTTCTGTTTCGATTAATTAAAATTTTTTTCAATATTTTTCACAATCCAGCTGCGATGCCGCTCTTTAGCCGTAACTTATGTGTGAGTTAGGGATGTCGATTTTAAATCGATTTAATCGAAGATCGAATAATCGTAGTCCTAAAAATCGATTTTTTCGATTCGATTCGAAAACACGGGTTTTTGCGGTTTCACGGCAAATTTTGCTAACAACTCAAATCACATACAAATGAACTGTGAGTTCAATTATTACAACAAAAAAAATTGTTCTTGTCACAATGATATAAGAGACAGTTTGCCTAAATTTTCTTGCTGTGGCCATGGATAACAATGTGTTATAACAACTCTAAGGTTTTTTCTACTTGGTAGAAATATCGCTATTTAAATCTACGTTTGTACATATTGTTTACTTTTAAATTCAAAAGGTATTGGGATAATAAAAATAAAAAAGGGACCTAAAAACAAATTAAGTATTTATCGCCGAGGTTTTACCATTTTAATTATCACTTTTGGTAGTTTTTAATCTTATGTACTGTTTTTTTTAAGATGTCAACAATATTCTTCCAACAGAGTTGCTTTCCACAATTTATAAATATATTATATTTTGCTTTTATAAGCTTTATTTATTTCCTAATTTTATTTATTGGTATTAAAACAATAAAATAATATTATTTGGTATATTTTGACCCTTGGTATGGTTGAAATATATCGACCTCAGTCGAATGAAATATATCGACCTCAGTCGAAATATATCGAATAATAATCTTTCTAAAATTTTGTTTTTACTGTTTTGACAATGACAGTAGAATGGCATATATGTAAATTTATTCGTGTACTCTTGTATCTCTTTTGAGATGGCCCTAAAATCTGTGTAACTATACTAGTTCATGAACGCAATTCAGTTATTTGTTCTTAAGGCCCTTAATACCGCCAAATGGGTACTTTCTAAAGCCTACTCCTCTTTTATGGCCAAACCAAAAATATTGAAAAAATGTATTATGGATTATCAACTCTAGGAAAACATAATGCAACATTTTTCTTTTTCGTACCAACAAAACTTCTATATGAAAAATTGTTTCAACTGAATAGTATTTTTTGGCTTGAATTTCCTACTGCTCCTAAGCGGCTTAGGTGATTTAATTCATTTATGCTTTGATAAATAGATAAACTTGATAGCTATAAATATAACATAGAATTATTCAATCGAACAATGACGCCCATGTGAAAAGTATTATTTTCTCCTATTTTGCCCTTTCAAGGACGCAGCGAGCGTCGTAACAGCCACCACGCATTGTGCACTGATTTGAACGTTATTTCAATGTCGTTTCTGTCGATATTCATACAGACAAACATCGAGCTGCTAATTTGGCGACGGTAATCGCCTTAATTCTTAGCGAAAAGCTCTTTGCAATACCTATTCTTATGCCATCTCTTTCGCACAATGGACAAAATAATGTATGCGGTATCTCGTCATCAGAGTTAAAACGCCTAAATCATTATGAGTTTTGGAACATCACCTTATTGTTGCTGTCGTTTATTTTCTTTCCAACGGCACACACTGGTTCCATATCAAGAAATTGTGGACTTAGGGTTAAGTCAAGTTGAAGGTCAAGGAATCAAACTGTTTTTTTTTTTTGTAGACTGCTGACGCCTTTACAAACTCCTTTTACTTCTGTATTTTTTCTAAAATATGCATTACTTTCTGAGAAAAAAAAGATTGAATAATTTTTTGTATGGAGAAAATAACGTTTTTGTCAATTACTTGCGTGCTTCATATTTATTTAGAATGAAATTGACTCAGGTTATTGAGATATAAAAAAGCCTACCACAAAAAAAAAAGTTTAATTCTTTAACCTTTATATTAAATATATTCAATTGTCTGTAGTTCCCAAAGCGTAGATTTCCATAGTTAAGTGTCAGGAAATAAAATGTTGGCTGTAATTTCTTCTATCACCTGCAGTAAGTTTTATTTGAAATAAATATGAAGTTTTCAAGTAATTTACTGAAACACTATTTTGTCCATACAAAAAATAATTCAATATTTTTTTTCTCAGAAAGTAATGCATATTTCAGAAAAAATACGGAAATAAAAGGTGTTTGTAAAGGCGTCAGCAGTCTACCAAAAAAAAAACAGTTCGATTCCTTGACTTTCAACTTGACTTAACCCTAAGTCCACAATTTCTTGATATGGAACCAGTGTGCGGCATTTTGGTTGATGGCTGATGACTGTAACTTATCTATACTTATCTGTATATTTATCTGTATAATTACGTCTAATTCCTTGCATAATGAGTTTGAGAATATTAAATATAAAAAATAATATTAAATTAACATTAAATTATTATCATTTAAATTTATTATCAGACTGAAATAAAACGTAATTTTACAGATAAAGGCAACCCCAGTTTTGTTTATTAAGCTATCATACATTTTATGATTCCTACCCAACACGCTAACAAATGGAAATGAAATTGAAAATTTAAGGTAAATATATTTTTTTATCGGAATTGTACTAGTATCGTGTATACTATTTGCATTTTACAGCCTTAATAAAATTTCCATTCCAAATTTCTCTAAGTACTAGATAGCTAAAATTTGGTATGCCAGCTAGGATTATCACACAAACTGCAAAAAAAAGAGAAATTTAAATTTTCACCCTCCAACCCCTCGTAAAGGGGGGTCCAGTTCTGTATTATATATGAATTTATGTTCCAAACTTCCTGAAGTCCTAAATGACTAATATTTAATATGCAGGCTAGGATTTGCACAAAACAAAGAAAAAATTAAAAAATCTGTAACTTTCACCCTTCAATCCCTCATAAAGGGGAGAGCAGGCCTATATGTTAAATTTCCTTACAAAAAGAAATCAAATACCACTAAACACATTTCATGTTAAGTAGGTTGCCAAGTTTTATAAGCGCATAAGGTCATAACACTGTTAAAAAGTTATCAGATCTCATTTAGAGCCAAGCCCTTAACAAGCTTCTACAAGGCCTAATTCTGCAAGCTCTAACTCTACAAACCCTACATCTTGGTCAAAAAGTATGACTTGGCCATTTCATGGAATTATTGCATGACAACATTAAAAACCAGTGACTTAATGACTTAACATAAGTCCATGGAAGTATATGTTCGATGGCCGCGAAACGGCCAAGCCATACTTCTTGACCAAGATGTAGGGTTTGTAGAGTAAGGAGCTTGACTCTACATGAGATCCGATAACTTTTTAAGAGTGAAAGCGTTATTAGATGAGCTTATGAGTCTTGGCAACCTACTTTAAATGAAATGTTTTTGGTAGGATAATATTTACTTTTATAATACGAACATGTCCCGGATATTGATATACCATCAAGGACTTATCCATTTTGTACAAGTTCAAAATTGAAACTCTTAAGGGGGGAACAAACACGGATTTTGCGTATATTTAGCTCGATTTATTGCCCAAACTAGACACCGGAAAATTCTAGGAAATATAGGCACTATAATCATAATGTCTTTATTTAGGGTTGTAATGTAAGTATTTGAAGGTAACTGATTAATCAGTTATTGCAAAGCACAAAACTTTTTAAATTTTTGAAAAGTCGCTATTATTACCGAAGTTCGCGATAGCGATGTTTACCACAATACGGAACCCTGAGTACGCGAGTCTGACTCGCACTTGGCCGGTTTTTTCTTTTGTGGCATCACACAGCAACATAAGCCCGCCCTCACGCACAGGTAGCGTCTCAGGCGAGACTAACTTATTTATCCGGTTTGCATAGGCAACTCAAACTTTGTTTCAGGTTTTATTGCTGCAAGGTCAACTCAGATAAACAAATTTATTTGATGGAAAGTAAAAACACACAAGATAGCCACACATAAATAAACTAATGCTAATGTAACTAACTAAAATACATTAAACAAATTAAACAAATAAAAGGTAATATAAATTAATCTAGTGTCTTCACCACCACCACCAAATGGGCTGCAACTCAGTTCTTGAGGATAATAGTTGTTGAGGATGTGATGATGATTTTATGCGGCAGCGCAGAGCCTGCAGGTGGGTGGTGGTGCCCGGCAGGCGGTGCTTGAGTCTCCATTTTGAATAGCATGGTAAAAGTGTTTAGTGGAAGTATTACAAATTATTAATTTATTTACAAGGTGATGTAATAAAATAAGTGTATACATTACATATAAATAACTGTACATTTATAGAAATAAAGTATTCATTCACATGGCCCAGGTAGGCTTGAACTACGCAGCGAATAGATGGAAGGACAAATACCGAGGCTGGTCTTAAGACCAAGACCTTGTAACTTCTGGTTGTGATGAGATTTCCAACCTCAAGAGTGCATTAGATTTGCACTTTCTAAACATGAAAAAAATTGAGATCAATTTACATCATACGGATGATCATCATCATCATACTTTTCATGTTATCTATCATCATCGGATTTTCAAAACGAAATGATAAAATAATGCAATTTAGTATTGGTATTTTATGCAACTGTGATACAATGAGTTCACGAGGAGCTGCACGAGTGTCCCAATGGCTAATTCTAGTTAGACACAATGCTATAAACACCATTTCAGACTCAGCCTCACACCCTCTCTCACCCTCAACAACACAAATACATATCACACAAACATACATATAATTTCTTTATTTTTATTTTTTAAATATTTGCTGTTTTTGCTTAGTACTAGTACTTAGATATCCGATAGCCTCTCTATTTGATCTATAGTTTTATCTGTTTAACTATTTAGTTAAACGTGTAAATAACTTCGTAACTTCGTGAGATCCCTAAACCTCAGGTTATACTCAACTTATAACAGGGTCTCACTGTTACCTTTGTAACGATTTATAGTTTAATAAATAGTTTTTTTTTATCTATACGATCATCAAAAAATTGTATTTGCGTGACATAATTCATAATATTTTTAACTAACAATTTCGCACTAAGTAAATGAGAAAATAATTTTTTGCTCTTGTAAGCAAGATAAGCATGTAGCTGTTCAACCTAATTGTCGGTAATTTACCGGCTTATCCTTATTGAAGATGTCCAATGGGAGCATACGAGGCTGCATAGCAGAGATACTTTTGCCCTAGCCCAAAGCAAAATAAAAAATATTAGTAGCTGATTGGTTATCTTAACGGTCTTATAATAAATTGGGCCAATCACCGCGCAGAATGGGTTTTAACTAGGCACTTATAAAATAGTTGTTGATTTTTTTATTACCGTATGGGAGCAGTAAAACTTTTTGAATTATTTTTACCAATCAATTATGAAACTTTGGCAGAGCCTTAAGCATCGGCACTGTTATTCGCTTCCTTATGTTCGCCTTCCTTGCGGAAATCCATCGAGATTTTCGGAGCCCTTAATCTTTATCCTTAAAGGCCGCATTAAAGGATCACTTTATTCACACGAGTACGAAACACGTCTCGGAATTCATTAGCAAAAACAGATTGTATCCAGAATAGGGGTGCCAAATTTCGAATGGCGATATGAGTTGTCAATCGTGAATAAACTCTTAGATGAAAATCGATTTTATCTCTGTATTTTATGGCTGCAGTGCAAATATAAGTTCCAACGCTAGTTTTATTCTAATTTGGTATTTGTCAGTATACACTAATTAAACTAGTCTGAGGTATACATACATAATACGAGGCGAGGTTTTCGACGTAAAAAATGTCTATACTGAGAGCTGACGACTTCAAAGGTCAGGTCATTTTATCGTCAATGAATTTATTTGGTGATATAACACCGGTAAATGTCAATAGGCTGCGTTCAGTCTGATCGTGACGACGCTCGCCTTACACTGACAGCAGGATAGCAAATAATTATTAAAGTTATTATTAGAAACAAATTTAAAAGCACAAATATTTTTGGGAAAATTCCTCGGATCAGGATTTGAACCTGCGACCTGCTTACATGACAGGCGGGCTACTGACTGCGAGTTTCGTATATAAAGGACAAATTTTAGTCGAAGAACGACAAATTTTTGTACCATAAAGTAACTAATATTCTATGTAAGTTATATTTAAGTTCACTAAGAGCTCATCTGCCAACAAACTGTTATGCAGTTTGGCAGAATATAAATTGTAATAATAATAATAATAAAAATTCTTTATTGCACAATAACAATGTATGTACAGAGGCGAACTTAACGCTATAAAGCCTTTTCTTCCAGTTAACCTGGGGCGTTGTGGGAAATGTAGGGTAGTGCCCAAAAATAAGTAGGGTAATGAATACTATATAAATAATATACATGATGTACTTATATAAAAATAAATATATAAATAATACAATAAAAAAAAAATATATATAAAAAAGAGGGAATATTATATAATATAAGCTAGATATACAAATACATAAACATACATGAATAATACTAGATATAGACGATGACTCTTATGACAGTTGTTCAAAACAAAATCAACAATTTTGTGATTGTAAGTAGTGCTGGTAGACTTTATTTTTGAAAACAGCAATAGTTGGCGAATTTCGAATAAACAAAGGCAGACTATTCCAGAGGCGGATTGCGGATACTGTAAAAGAATAGGAGTACATGTCTGTGTTGTGTATAGGGGTACGAAGGAGCAGAGATTTACTAGGTCGCTGAAGGTGGTCGTGGGGATCAAGCCTGACAAACCGATCTTTGAGATAAGGGGGAGAAGAGGGAATTGTAGTAGTTTTAAGTTTTCTGATAAATAAATTTCTTTAAAAAAAAAAAGTTTTTATAGCGAAATCCGTCGCTGTGAATACTGTTATTATGGATTAAAAGTCACAAATGTGAAATACGAAATATTTTAATAATAAAGTAACAAAAAACTTCTTTGAATCGTTTTTGACGCAAACGTTCAACAACGGCATTTTTTTTTCAATTTTCTGGCGTAATGTTTTTATATTACCTAAGGACTAAAGACTGTATAGTTTTTTTTTTTATTAATCTAGTTAAATTCTAAACGTGTAGAAATTTATATTATGTTCGGTCCTTCCTGTGTCTATTCTATGCCTGTGCTTATGGAAACTCATTCAGTGCCCAAACTATCCAATCAATCCAACTATGGAATGCTCTTCCACGTAATACTCGCGACTGTCTTACTATCGGTTTCTTTAAGAAAAAGCATAAAGAACACTACCTCACACAATCTGAATAGGTAAATATTATACATATATATTTATATGTAGTTTATTACACACTATGTATATTTATAATATTTTATAGATTGTATTTATAGTGATACCACAGAAATTGTAACTTCAATATAATTAAAAACCAAACTTGATCTAAATTACAGCATTGGAGATATAAAACTAAACTAAATCTAAATTAAAATTACTAACAAATATAATATAGCCGATTCTGAAGGCTTTAATTTTAGTTTTAGTGCTGTCAAAGCTAAATTTTCTTCATTGTAAAATAGTTCTTAAATGCTAGGGACAGAAGCTAAATTCCTTTTGAAATATTAAGATTTTGACAGCACTAAAACTAAAATTAAAGCCTTCAGAATCAGCTTTAATGCCTATATTAAATAAAAAATGTTTCATAAGTCGTCGCCGTTGGGGAGGTACCCAAGACGCTGGCAGCGTTACCTCGTTGGATCGCTAAGCTGATCCTCTGACCGAGGTAAGTTTCGGCCCTTGGGTCACCAGAGCGAGGCGCGTCGACCAGCCGTGCCGACAATTCTTTAAAAAGTTGCCACGCGGCCGGGCCCCATGGTCACAGCCATGGTCCAAGGGTTTCAACACCGAACGGCGCAAACATGTAGCCCTCTCCGAGGGCCATTATAGTAAGTATTGATACACATTTTTATTTTGTAATTAGGCTTATAGGTACTTGTATAATTCTTTGTATGTTTTTCTTCTCTGTGTACACGTGTATGATTACTTCGTTTATGTTACTTTTTCCTATTGTGATGGTTTTGCTGTCAGAAACCTCTGTTTAGAGCATAAACTCCCAAAGAGCATCTTTTTTCACTGTAATTTTGTTTGTGTTTATATTTTCATGTGTGTACAATAAAGAATAAAGAAAGAATAAAGAATCATACTATAATACAATATTCTTTATTGCACACCAAAAACAAAGTAAATAGACAATTTAAAAAGTAAAAGTAGGGTACAATTGGCGGTTTCATCACTAAAAAGCGATCTCTTCCAGACAACCTTTGGATGGAGGAACTCTTAAAATCAAGAAAAAAATGTGTAGAGGCGGTGTACAGAATAGATACATACAATTATACATAAATACATACATTTGTACATATTTAAATAATATATAAACAAAAATAAATCAAAGTGTGATCACGCCCTAAAATGAAATCTTTCATCACACACAAGTCTCATAAATACTCGTAAATTACCTACAGGCCTAGTTTCGAACGCAATGCGGGATATCATATCCCTCCAGGGAAGCTTGGCCCTAAGTTTTTCTATTGTCACCTCTTCAGTCATCAATTTGCAAGGCAGCTCGACGAAAAGAGAGGTCTAGCTTGATTGGTCGAATACATTCAAGTACGTTAATCCTCCGTAAATTGAAACGGAATTCCAGAGATAAATGCTGGAAAACTGTCTTTAGCGAGTTAAATAATTTGCTCTTCGACTCATTTGGTGAGCATTTGTAGTACACCGTAATACTGGCTACAAATCTCGTATTGACAAGCTAGAGGGTAAGTTTTTGATGAGCAGTCCAACTGTAATAGTGAGCTGTAATTTTGTTCATTAAACGAATGGTCATGAATTCAAATGGAAGGAAATAGATTTTCAGACAACTAAAACTGAATATTTACTAAAATACAATTTTAATGCAGAAATCCGTAGCAATAGTATGAGTTCTTGGATTGGTAACTATTATTGGCATTTACATCTGGATCTTTTGGCAGAGAATATAAAGTATCTATTGGTCAGAGCCGCATTATAGGATGTGGAGGCCCCTGGGCAACAACGAAGTAGAGGCACCTAGGTAATCTGTTTGCTGATGGATGGCAGAAAATATTGTCAGAGTGTTTGTGTTTTTTTGAGAGGGACTGTTTCTGACTTTATGTGTTATTCTTATTTATTTTAGTTGATTGTACCGTTTTGTGTTTGTGTTACTATCTTTAATTATTGTAATTGGTTCGTCCGTTTTAATTAAAGTAAATAAATAAATAAATAAAATAAATAAATGTATTACTATAACAAAAAACAAAACTAAGAATACCCACAATAACATTATCTTATTGTTACAATTCGTGTTTTTTGGCAATAGTGTGATAAAACTTGTTGAATAACAAGCTTTCCAAATTTTTATACTTGTGACGCCACCAGTATAGTTCGCCATTTTGACGCTTCGCATACAGTCCACTAAAATCACTATTTTTAATTTATTGGCGGAGCCACTATTGAGGGGGCCCCTCTTTTGTGGAGGCCCCGGAGCTGTAGCCCCGGTGGCCCTCCCCTTAATCCGGCCCTGCTTTTGTTGCCTCAGAAAGCAAGCGAAGCCTGTTGGTACCACTACTGTCAAAGGATAGTATTTGTTTTCTGTATGATGATTGATGACCTAAATATAAAGATGTACGAATATTATTATAATAGGTACTAAAAAGTCGATCATTTCATACAAACTTCTGTTCAGCTATTGGAGTAATTGGTAAAAACAAATCTTACTTCCTCTTTATTTCTCAGTCAGCACAACATTTATTTTTGAAAAAAAGAAAAACACTTACAAAGTTGGTATGCAGGGAATAATTTTTTCAATGCAAGTGCTCGCAAAGGCCCACTTTTTATGCATCAAAACCGAACAGAAAGTCGATTATTTTGCCCTAGGGCTTTATTATTATTATTTTAATTTATTTACGAGAAGTTCGCTAACCTGCAACCTTTCCTGTGTACCATAAATGTTATAATTTTTTTTTCAACTGCTTAATGGCTCTGGGTACAGTTCTCTTGAGTCAATCATAATTTAAAGTTCACAAGATTATATTTGTTTTATTTCCACACACTATGCATTGAAAAACGTAGTATGATCACGGGCGTAAGAGCAATAAATTACTCGGTTACGTATAAAACACTCGCTTTTCGCCCTTATAGCATAAACTACTATTAAATTTACCTGCTCAAAATATGCTAGATTCTATGCCCTTAAAGCGTGTGCAAAGTTAGTTAATTTAAACAAGTGTTTTATTTTTAACCGACTTCAAAAAGGAGGCGGTTCTCCATTCGACTGTATGTTTTTTTTTTTTTTTTTTGGCGTTGTTACTCCATAACTCCGTCATTTCTGAACCGATTTGAACAATTCTTTTTTTGTTTGAAAGAGTGTACTTCTAGGTAGGTCCCATTTTGGGTTTGGTCATGATCTGATGAAGGTCTTCAGAGATAGGCAGTGGAACTCCTCAGAAAATGACAGCATACCTCTCGAAATTGAGGTAATCGCTTTGTACTTGAGTGCTGATTACAAGGTATTACTTAAAAATCGACATTCTTCCACCTGACCTTCGATCCTGGCTTCATCACCATATTCACCATAGAACTCCTCAACGGATCAGAGCACATAACTCGAGATTGCGGCAATCACTACGTTAGGGTGCTAATTCAAGGCAGATTGCTTGCAGATTATCAGAATACCCACCTGACTTTCGATCCTGGCTTCATCACCATAGAACTCCTCAACGGATGACAGCACATAACTTTGGATTGCGGAAACCAGTTTGTGTTAGGGTGCTCATTGCAGGGCATTGCTTGAAAATTGCCAGTGTACCCACCTGACCTTCGATCTTGGCTTCATCACCGTGGAACTCTTCAACGAATGACAGCACATAACTCGAGATTGCGGTAATCATGTTGTGTTAGGGTGCTGATAGCAGGAAGCTACTCAAACATAGCTACTTATACTCACTTGAACTTCGTTTTATATTAACACCACGTTAACAAGAACTACCCATACTTCACAATTTAACTCAGCGACACTAAAAAATGTGAAATAAAATAAACTTTTAACAAAAAAATAGCAACCGACTTCAATAGTGACAGCAGTCATTCACTAAAAAGTTAATAATAATTCTATAAAGACTGATGTACCGAAGCAACACTTTTGCTGACTTCTTTCTTCCTGACACAATATGTTATCTAGAAGTCGGCGCTCTTATATGTACACGTATTTTTTTTCCCATGTCTAACTTGTATCATAATACAGTCTAGTTTTAAGCAGTTTATATTTAATTAAGTAGTATATGGCATTAGTGAGCAGAGGTGGTTAACAGAAGTCGTGACGTCATTAAGAGAGCCAACACGGCTAGTCGCCGCTTCTCTCCGCCACCGACGACGACCGACCCTCTCGCAAGATGAAAGATGTTAGTTTAGTAATTACATACAGTGTTTGCTTGGTACTGGGTTTGGACTCTGTTATTTATTATAAGTTAATAAGATTGGATGTCTAATAGTGTAATATCTGTTGGTAAACCTAATAAACAAATAAAATTAAATAAATAACGAATTTAGACATCATTATTTATATTCCTTTGAAGCTACCTTAGATCTTATTGTTAAAAAGATACGTTTGTATTGTTTTGTTCAATGTTCTGAGGGTTTGTCACATTGGCAACAGTGTAAAACTGACAAACAGTTCAGATTTGGCACAAAATCAAAATCAAAGCATTTATTCAGTAAATAGGAACAATATTGCACACTTTTACACGTCACTTTAACAATAATTGTATTATAATGTATATTTAACTTATTATTTAATTTTAATAACTATTTTTTGGATACTTTATCCAGTTCGTGCAGTTTTAATTTGCTGTCCACAGTGAGACCGAGAAATTTCACTTTGTGATGGAATTGAAGAATTTCATTGTTTATTGCAATTGTAAATGGAAATGGATCTCAAAGTGAACCTTATTGCGTTAGTGTTAGATGCATTAGGAGATTGTTTATAGAAGACCATCTGGTAGTCAGCCAGTTTTTCATCTATAGGTAGGTAGTTTAACGTACACCAGAAATAGAAAAAGACCCAAAATTTATCCTTGGTTTACACCTCGTTTACACTCATTTTAACCTCGAAACCTACCAATGTGGCTCCATTAATGTCAACCTGTTAAAATAAACAAATGATTTATTGTGTGTGTAATGTCGGCTTGATTATTTCTTTTCCCGATTGTTTTTTGCTTAGACTACGTCTCTACAAAAAAATCAGTCGTGACTTGAAGTAGCGACCATCTCGCACTAGCATCAAAATGCACTACATATTATAGCATCAATTATCTACTTTCATTCTACGATATGATAATTACAACATCAAAAACGGTTTCACAACAAACGGTATCGCAACAATCGATGTAAAAATAATATATATTATAAAACCGCGTTTTTGCACTGTGATTGGCTCATTCTTATAACACCGCTAAGGTAAACAATCAGTAACTGGTATTTCTTCTTTTGGCTAGGAGACGAATATCCGTGCCATGCAGCCTCGAATACTCCCAAAGAACACCTTCAATAAGAGTTAGTCCGTATATCACCATAAATAAGGGTTCAGCAAATGAAAAAATTACGTTTCTTCAAAAAAATTTTATTTGGAGATATGGTTGACCCAAGGCCCTAGCCTATCTAAACTACAATTATAGCATGCTACGTAGAAGAAAGTTTTTTTGCACTAAGTGTAATCAAAAAACTTAGTATATTTTAATATCTATACTTATAAAAATAATTAAGAAGTAGTAAAATAGTCGTGTCTGTAAACATAATTTTTATGGTTCCGTACCTAAAAGGCACAAAAGGAACCTTTAATGGTGAGACTCCGTTGTCCGTCCGTCCGTCCGTCCGTCCGTCCGTCCGTCCGTCCGCATGTCACAGCCTCATTACTTTAGCACCGTTAAAGATAAATACATGAAATTTGGCACAAAAATAGCATTAATTTACCCACATATTACGGTGTAAAAAAATATGAAAAATTTGAAATTGTTCAAAATATTTTCAAAACAAAAGTGAGAAATATAAAAAATATTTTCCTTAAAATACAATGTGGGTATCAAATTGTATTAAAAATTTGATTGTAAAAATACATACTTTTATTGTATTTACTGGCACTGGTTTCGAGAAATCTTTAAAAAACCACAAAAATATTTGTGTTCCCCCCCTTATCTCCGAAACTGGTTGACCGAAAAATATGAAAATGAAATGTTGATTATAGATCATAACTGGCAAATTACAAAAAAACTGTAGCAATTTAAAAAAATTGAGCACAAATGAAAAATATATGTATATAAAGAGGTAAAATAAATTAAAAAAATATTTTATAAAAACACAATATGCGTATTAAATTATAGGTATTAAAAAGTTGATTTTAAAAATATATAGTCTGGTTATATTTAATTGCATCTTTTTCGAGAAATTATGAAATATGAAAAAAATCATGGTAATATGTGTTTACATAAAGATTACAGGAAAAATAAAACGGTTGAGTTTCACGAAAAAAAAGGACAAAATTAAATTTATCATCCACAATACGGATCCCTAGGTATCCGTATCTGACTCGCACTTGGCCGGTCTTTTTTAATATTTTGAATAAAATGGGTCGTTATGATTAGGGAATCCAATCCCGCAAACGCGGGATCCCGCTAATGCGGGATCTCGCACCTTTTTTGCGGGATCAAAAATGCGGGATTACTCATGCGGGATCCCGCACGTTCGCGGGATTGAAAAAAAAAAGACGTGTGGCACTCGGGGACTGCCGCGGTAAAGCTATTGCATAGCATTTTTTATATCCAAAAAATGTCAAAAAAAACTGTCAATTCTTAAGAAGTGTCAAATTTTAAAACGGTACCGTAATCAGCGACCCTAGACACCCCTTGATACCGAATTAAATGCAAATTGGACCACTTTTTAAGACGTGTCAAAAAACTGTCAAAAGCTGTCAAATGTCAACTTTTTTAATTTGGCCATGTAGCCCCTGTCAAACCAATCATTATAGTCTAAACCCGGAGTCAGTAGCTTAAGCCGTTCGGGAGATACAGCAGATAGATTTTTTTTTTATTATTATTTTTTTTTTTTTAGTAGATAGATCTCGTCGAGCTCTTTTCTTAGAGTACTATGAACATGAACATGAAACCAATGAATATGTTCTATTTCAAATAAAAATCTAAATATGAAACGTGAAATATTGTGAATATTGTATTGTCTTAAACATCATTATATTTAATTTATAATAGAAGTGATAACTTTGCTTCATGTTGATAAGAATAATTGAAAATATTTGTGTGTATTTTCTTTCTTTAAATTACATGAAACAAAAATAATAATAATTAAAATCAATCCCGCAAATCCCGCGGGATCCGCGGGATTGATGATCTTAAACCCGCAGGCTTGCGGGATCGCGATTTTGATGCGGGATTGGATTCTCTAGTTATGATTGTACTGAGCCAAAACAACAAATTTTATAATTTTTGTCTGTCAATCTGGTCTATTTTACCTCGAAAACCATTTATATGATTCGGATGCGGTTTTCTTTATTATTATCGAATGACTCTGGTAAACATATAATCTATAAGGAGGATTAATAAAATAACGCCTAAGCCAAAAATGGGCAGATATTGAACAAACGCGGGTTGAACCGCAGGCGAAAGGCGGGTATACTTGGTTACTGTTAGCCAAACCCCGATAATTTTAGAGGTTATTAAAAAACGTTAGTAGAGCTCAAATTTGAAGTATAAAGAAAAATGTAAGTAACTAGAAAATATAATCAATGGGTATTGTTTATTCCCATATTCTCATAAGGAATTTAAAAAAAAAATAGTCCAAAATAGTGGGATCAACATTAAAGTAACTTTGCGATATCTCTTCAGGTGACCATGATTTCTTTGGATTTTACGGAAATCTTGGAGTGGCTCTAACTTTTTTTTTAATTAATGAAATGAATTTTAGATGTTTAATGTGAAACCAGTTTTTATTCATCTACAAACGATTAAATTATCGGATACAAAAAGTAATTCTGTTACGATAACGTTATTCTTCCAGGTCATAAACGATAATGAAATGAGTCAGAATACACAAACAAAACCACCAATTAATTGGCCCACGAGCGACGATGTGATTACCGTCAGTTTGGTCACAAAATAGATACTACCAGAAGGCCGACTCCATCCAATGGGTAAAAACAGACGCACTCATGCATAGATGCGTACGTATGATGATCTCGGCAAAATTTCGTATTGGCATTCGACCAACTTCGATCGAGATCGTCGTCGTACGTACGCGTCTAAGTGTGCGTGCGCCTATTTTCGCTGGTTATGCGAAGTGAACCTTCTGTAAGTGGTTATTTTGTGGTTTGGTGGTCAAGCTTGCGTCCCTGTTTAAGGCGATACGTAAAAGTTTTAGCGTCCCTGTTACGCCATATGCGAAAAAAACGTCGAAAAGTAGCAAAAAGTCGGATTTTTATTAATATAAAATGTACTAAGCTATTTTATCAAAAAGATTTTCAAAGAGACTTTACAAATACCTAACATCCACATTTTGAATACAATTTCACAATGAAATTAGTTAGGATTTCAGAATTACAGGAAAAAATAAAACAATTTAGAGGTCTTTTCAGAATCAAATTCTATCGAGAAAATTTCATCCAATCGTCTTTTCCTTCAGTGAGAATCTTAATCAAATACTCAATAAACATTTACCCAAAAATTAAATACGTAGATGACGTTATAGTGAAGTAAATGGATCCGAAATTACTCCATTTTTATTTTTGTATCGCCTTAAGGAGTACTCAATTTGACTGCCAGTTTATTTGTTATTTGAATATGAACCTTGTAGACATCTATCGGGCCTTTTTTGAACTATACAGTTTATTATTAAGTTACTAACTGGACTGGGTACCTATCATCAAAAACATTAATATTATCGAATTCCGATTTTCTAAGGATATGTTCGCACTTGAAGTGACGTCACAGTTCGTAAATAGTTCACTACCCACTAAAGGCAATTTTGGAAGTTCAGTTTTTATCTATGTTTTTCATGATAGGCATCCAGACCAGTTGGCAACCGAAGATACATATAGAGGGCCTGGTTAAGACATTTGAAATGCCAAAGTAATTTTGTTTCTGCTCTCCGAGAGGGTTGCAAAGTTATTTCCGAGTATGGAATCTGAAAAAAAAAAAACACAGTCCGCATTCGTACATCCGCGTTTCACCGACGATTATTATGTCCAACGTGCTGGGTGGTGAGCCCTATCGTAGTACTCCGGGCACAAATATGGACCCACAGGTGAAGCACGCAGGCACCTCTAGCTCCACGGGATTCAAACCCGCAATCTTCAGATTAGTGGTAGAGATTTTTAAACTAGAAATTAGTCCGCTTTTGCAATTGGTCTTTTTAGGGTTCCATACCCAAGAATAACCAACGGGACCCTATTACTAAGACTCCGCTGTCCGTCTGTCACCAGGTTGTATCTCATGAACCGTGATAGTTAGACAGTTGAAATTTTCACAGTTGATGTATTTCTGTTGTTGCTATAACAAATACTAAAATGTTATTTAGTGGGAGCACCCTTAAATATTTATTTTATTCTGTTGAATAAAATAAATATTTAAGGGTGCTCCCATACAACAGACATGTTTTTTTTGCCGTTTTTATAGATAATGGTACGGAACCCTTTTCGTCCGACTCGCACTTGGCCGGTTTTTTGTTAATAATAAAGTGTTTGAGTATGTAGTTATTCATTGCGCCGGTGCGGCGTAGTAAATTAATAATCTCATATATACCTAATATATATAAAAGGTGACTTTTTGATCATCGTCTAAATTCATACTGGAGGGTTGGTAAATGATCAGCATCATGAATCAATAACAATTTTTGTGAAATTCGTATAATGAAATTTCGACTTCCCAGTCCTGAATGAATCACTATAGGGAGTCGAAATTACATGCCAATAAATGAATTTTACAAAAATCGTTATTGGTCCATGATGCTGATCACTTACAAAGGCTGAAGTATGAATTTGGACGATGTTCTCAAATTCACCTTGTACATACATATATAATGGCGAAAATCGTTTTAAAATCCGAGGTACAAGGTAGAAACACTGATTTCATTTTTAAATAAAAATAATATAAACCTCGAAAATTTATTTTGGCGTTTGTTTATTTAATATTAAGGGGCTATACCGTCAAAATGGATACTTTTTGATGTTATTTATCTGCTGTTCAAAAGAAGTCCCAAGTTAAATAAATTAGTATAACAATTTTGGAACGTTTTTCTAGATTTTGGACTATCAGAAACGCGATAGGAGAAAATTCACTCGATAGAAATAATTATTGAAATGAGGTCTAAACTTACACTATTTTTGATATTCTGACAAATTGGGATAGCATACAGACTTCAGAAATATTTATTTACATGGGTTTTAACAATGCCTAAATTACTGGTTATGGAAATTTTCATAGCTATTTTAGTTAATTTAGTATTAATTTAAAACCGACTTTTTGTAAATTCTTCCCGATTCCGTCCCTCTCGCACTACGGTTCTTTCCGCCTGGAGTAACGGGGACCTTTGCACGGACGATATATCACCTTAACATTATAATTAATATTTTATTTGTTTATTTATTAAACTATCATTTGATGTCACACTTGAGAATTTACTATGAAACGCATCGCTGTGATTGGCTGATTCGTCAATTTGGTATCGCTTAGCGAGATTTTCTTTATTCAGCAACTGGCCCTGTGACATGAAAAATAAGTGAATGGTTGAACTTTAGTTAACACAGATACTGCGAGCTAGCAAATTCTAGTACATACTTTAGTTCTCTGACATCAGTTATAGCATAGTTACTATTTTGCAAGGCTCTCAGAACTTGCCTAAATTTATAAGGAAGCAGACATAATTTGTAAGTAAGAGTAGACGCTCTAAAGTGAAAAAAATGTTTTACCATATTTTCTCCAAAAAAAGGGAGCAATATTTTTTCATACAAACGGCCGACATGGTTCTCTCCGTAAACGAAATATGAGATAAAACGTATTAGATATTTCTCATTCTTTTAGCCAATTTTCTTTACGCTTCTGCTTAAGCGGAGCCGGCTAGAACAATCTCGACTAGCTTCATTAAAAGATCCATTTTCGTTGGTATATCACCCATCGGACCTCGACTTGAAACCAAGAAGTTTATAACCAAACTGTAGTGATAAACTGATAACCACTATATCAAAAAGTTTATAACCATACTATAGTAACTGATAACTGCCATACCAAGATGTTAATAATCAAACTTTAGTGATAAACTTCTATACCAAGAAGTCTATAACCATACTGTATTGATAAACTGATAAACAAACTGTAGTGATAAACTTCTATACCAAGAAGTTTATAACCAAACTGTAGTGATAAACTGATAACCACTATATCAAGAAGTTTATAACAATACTATAGTAACTGATAACTGCTATACCAAGATGTTTATAATCAAACTTTAGTGATAAATTTCTATACCAAGAAGTTTATAACCATACTGTATTGGTAAACTGATAAACAAACTGTAGTGATAAACTGATAACCTCTATACCAAGAAGTGATAATAAATAAGTCTGTCTCCCTCTGACTCGCGCAAATTTCAACACAGATACATTGAAGTATCACAGATATTATCATTTATATATTTTTAGGATTCCGTGGTACCTAAAAGATACAAAAGGAACCTTTATGGTGAGACTCCGTTGTCCGTCCGTCCGTATGTTACAGCCTCATAACTTTAGCACCGTTAAAGATTTTGGGTCCAAAAATAGTACTAGACAAACCAAGACTTTTCTGTTACCCACTTCATTGCGCTTTGAAAGAGTAGCTTGTTGTTTTGTTCTTCTCATTTTTTCTCTAGTAAATTGCAAGAAAATTTTCCTTTTTGAGCGGACCAGAGTATCGTCTCTAATTATTTTCCGCCATCTTTACAGTTTGCGGATAATTGACGGGTCGTTGATAAATATAAAAATGGTCTCTTGGGGATTTAAAATTTTTGCCTGAGAAAGCAATAAACTCTGCCATTTTATTTTGGTGCTGTTACTACGATAGAAATAATTTTCTATGTTCGAATACTGGGCGATTTATCCATCGCAAGGAGATAACCGGGCGATTGCTCTACCAACTGAGCTGCCCAAATTTATTTACCGGTTTACATGCAAATAAATTTGGGCATATGAGTGAAGCGGAGCGGAGCGAGGTGAAACCTCCAGCTTTAACAGAAATGTGATGTCTCCAAAAAAAAGCAGCGCGTTGTATCAGAGAAACAACCGTAAATTATTTAAGTGGATACTTCTTATGTCACCTCTGTACTCTACCGCAGACGTAAAAATCAATGGTGGCCATTGATATCATAATAATATGTTAATGCCGCCTCTTAAGGCGCGTCTTCCCGAAGTAATTTTTGGATGACGCTGGGAACGGTGAGTTTAAAAATTATAAAAAAATATACATTGTTCGTTAAAATGTTAAAACAACTTCATTTTAGAAAATTATTTTCATAATAAGAAACAGCATGAAAATTTTGTTCAAAACCAGGCTGTTTTTAGACCAGAATTAAGTAAAATTGGTTATTTATTTGAAACCACTTATGGTATTTGTATGGTTCTTGCACTAAAATACAAGGAAAATATTGCTTGGAAAATTTATTTATGGAATTTAGTTTCCGTCCATTGCGTCCACATGCAATGGAAAGAATTCTTTTCTCCTATTTTGCGCACCGTCATAAGGCAGTACGCGCTGATATGAACGTTATTTCAATATAGTTTCTGTCGATGTTTGTACCTACACAGGTCAACTCAAGGTCGTTGATAGCTACCTGCCCCTTAAGCTCCCGCATTTGCCCTGGCACTAGCATTGCAAGACTGGCTCAAAACTGCATAATCTTGGAGCAGCAAAATAATTATAAATTCAATTCGCAGACCAAATCAAGAAGCTTTTTACACGACTGCCCCCAAAAAAAGGAGTGTATTGTTTTCAAGGTTCATGTATTTTTCTTTATTCCATCATATATTCTGAGCGCTTAAACCAATTTAGATAAATGAGGTGTCATTAGAATCTCTCTACCATCCGGATTGGCACTGGGTGTAAAAGTATTAAATAAAAATAAATAATACAAAATATTAAAAAACACGACTGCCATAATTTCAAATTGAACTTAGTAACGACACCCAGACTCACCCAGTGAGACTGGGGGACATACAAAACAACACGTATGCAATGTAGAACTGTCCTCTGGCAGTTGTTTTTTTTTTATTTACATAATGGAATAAACGATGACATCTTCTTACAATGCAAAGCAAAAAAAATACATTTCAAATTTTTACCTTTCAAGGTCATAACTCCACTTAGGTCTTCACTCCACTTACGCCACGTTACTTATTGGCATGGATACATATTCTTTTATAAACTACTTGGTATTTTTATTAAAATTCAAAAACGCTCAGAAGAACTTTCAGTTTGTTGTACTGAAGGGACGTTACTCAATTCTGATAAACATCGATATCTATGAAATCGAGTTTCTTTTACCATTTAGTACTATTGAGGTACTTTTTCATATAGGATGTAAATAAAATGTTATATAGGTGCCTATATAAGACAATATAAGTCTTATATAGGCACCTATATAACATTTGATCTGATCTGGCAAATTTGCAAAATTTTTTATTTTTAAATTACGTATTTTTTTCTCACTTTATTATTTAGTTTTTAGCCTTAAAACAGGTAAATACAAATAACGGTATCAATATAGAACTATTTCTTTAGGAATTTTGATTTCTCCTCTTTTCACAGGGCATCATGAACAAATATTGACAATAAAACAAATATGTGTGAAGTCCATTATAGAAAAACATAAATGGCGGGCTGGCGCCCAAGAATAAACTTTCTGCTGATGTCGCCGCGATTCGCTTCGTGATCGTTTAGTTTTTTTTATTATTCCGACCAAATACGCAATCATTTGTTATGATTAATAAATAATTAATTATTAAAAAATCTTCTAATTTGTATAAGAAATCAAATAACCCTTCGCTAAGAAAATAAGCTTTTCCTAAAGTTTCCCTGTCAAAGTAATGTCAAGTACTAAAATACGAAAATGCCTTGATATGTGGAATGAGCGTTTTTCTCGTTGTTTTTTTGCTTAGTTCTTAGCTTTCCTCCAGATGGCGCTGTCCATGTCAGCATACATAAAATGTGTTTTGCAGCAATTACCTAATGTCGAAATGGTTTTTCGTTAGTTTGGAATCTGTGTAAATGTTGTCTTTGATTCTGTTGTTAAAGAATACGACAGTGCCATCTAGGAATCTTATTTAACAGAAAATTTGACAAAAGGAAAAACGCTCATTCTTTCGTGAAGTCAATCACGGATGTGACATACAAGTTCTGAACAGGCCTCGTAGCACAGTGCTTAATCGCGCGCGACGCCACTGGTTGAATCACAAGAGCGAGGAGCGTGACGTACTGTTTAATCGCAAAAACAACGTGTCTCGCTCCTCGCACTTGTGATTCAACTAAGTTGCGTCGCGCGCGATTAAACACTATGCTACCAGTTGTAACATTTGCTACAGGTATTCAACCTTTTTCATCTATTTTAGTCTTTCTTTGTCGTTGATTTCTTTACTGAATTTTCAAATTTTAAAATTTAGAAAATCTTGTCATGTTTTTTTGTTATTTTTCTCATATCGAAGAGTATCGTCGTTGAAATAATACAAAATTTGCAATAGAAAATTAATATATAAAATTTGTAATCCCATGGATTCACAAAACGGAGCACATTTGCCCTAGAGCCATGGGAGCCTTTTTTTCTTCTTTTCCTGGTAAGTTTTGTGTACTTTTGGTTTCATTCTCTGAAAATCCCTTTTGTCCCGTTTCCAATACGTTAATTTCCTTGCCCGGGTTTCGTAGGCATGTCTTGACGCTGTTGTTTTATTTCTTTACAGTGACCCTTCAGGTTTTTTTAAGGGTTTTCCATTTCTTCCATTTTCCGCGCACCATCTTTTCATCCTGTTTGGTTGCGCATCAGAAGTAAGGCTGAAGGGACGGATCACGTATGCTGGTAAAGTCCGTTTCCCAAGTTATTTCTGAAGTTGGCGCATGACAGTCACGGTTTGACTGACTACTCCGTGGGAAGAATTCCAACATCTACGTCACGAAGACACCCCTATCAGGTTTTTATATCTGTAGCCTGGCATTTAATAGACCCTGAATCAATCATTTTGTTCCTTAATGTAAAGCTAGATAACGATTGCTTAAAATAACCTTAAAGTTATATTTTCTCTCGACAAGAAGTTACTAATACTTCCACGAAATACTAGTTTCTGGGATCCTATAACTGGTTGTAACATTCAATCTCTAATCCATATTATCTTAAGCCAATAGCGTCGTTAAAGCTAAAATAGATTACCAAAATCCTAAAAACAAGATAGAGACTAGGTATATTTTTTTGTGTTAATTTTCGAAGTTCCGACGTAATACTCTTGTGATATATTTGTGTTTTGTACCTTTTTTTATATTTCAGTATTGTTATTTTTAGTATATCCAAAAAAAAAAAATTGCATCTTTATCCTGATTTATCCTTTTTTTTTATGGCCAGATTTAATTTAGGCCAGATCAACCAAATTATGTAATGTAATGCTATACAGTGCAGACCCTCCTATACGAGATACGACCCATAGAAGTATCCACTTCAAAAACAGTGCTCAGTTTATCGGAATTGTAACTCGAATACTCGAACATCCAAGTTTCACTGACAATATTTTTATTTTAACGTGACGTTGATTCGGGGCCGTATTTCAGACACTAATATACGATTCTGTCAAATATAATATCCTAAATATTATTAGAGTGCAATACAAACTAGAAAATATCAATCAGAAACAAACCCAAAGACAAGAATATGAAAAAATTCCCCGGGCCAGGATTCGAACCTGCGACCTCTTGTTATCAAGACAAGCGCGCTACCAATTGCGCCACCGAGGTTCCTACCCGGACCGGTGAATTCTTCCATCATACTTGTCCACTGTTATTTTTGCTTCTGCTTGATATACTAGCTTGTACAACACATATAGAACGCTCACGAGGGCGTTATGTGATTTCACGCCTTGTTCTTAGAAACAGATGGCGCTGTCGTCGCTACAATATTGTTGCTTCAGACAGTTAAGAAATTCACAGTTCTCATTAACTAAGATTATGTTTATTTTGCGAAATCCATCGCTATGAATACTCTAAATATTATTAGAGTGCAATACAAACTAGAAAATATCAATCAGAAACAAACCCAAAGACAAGAATATGAAAAAATTCCCCGGGCCAGGATTCGAACCTGCGACCTCTTGTTATCAAGACAAGCGCGCTACCAATTGCGCCACCGAGGTTCCTACCCGGACCGGTGAATTCTTCCATCATACTTGTCCACTGTTATTTTTGCTTCTGCTTGATATACTAGCTTGTACAACACATATAGAACGCTCACGAGGGCGTTATGTGATTTCACGCCTTGTTCTTAGAAACAGATGGCGCTGTCGTCGCTACAATATTGTTGCTTCAGACAGTTAAGAAATTCACAGTTCTCATTAACTAAGATTATGTTTATTTTGCGAAATCCATCGCTATGAATACTCTAAATATTATTAGAGTGCAATACAAACTAGAAAATATCAATCAGAAACAAACCCAAAGACAAGAATATGAAAAAATTCCCCGGGCCAGGATTCGAACCTGCGACCTCTTGTTATCAAGACAAGCGCGCTACCAATTGCGCCACCGAGGTTCCTACCCGGACCGGTGAATTCTTCCATCATACTTGTCCACTGTTATTTTTGCTTCTGCTTGATATACTAGCTTGTACAACACATATAGAACGCTCACGAGGGCGTTATGTGATTTCACGCCTTGTTCTTAGAAACAGATGGCGCTGTCGTCGCTACAATATTGTTGCTTCAGACAGTTAAGAAATTCACAGTTCTCATTAACTAAGATTATGTTTATTTTGCGAAATCCATCGCTATGAATACTCTAAATATTATTAGAGTGCAATACAAACTAGAAAATATCAATCAGAAACAAACCCAAAGACAAGAATATGAAAAAATTCCCCGGGCCAGGATTCGAACCTGCGACCTCTTGTTATCAAGACAAGCGCGCTACCAATTGCGCCACCGAGGTTCCTACCCGGACCGGTGAATTCTTCCATCATACTTGTCCACTGTTATTTTTGCTTCTGCTTGATATACTAGCTTGTACAACACATATAGAACGCTCACGAGGGCGTTATGTGATTTCACGCCTTGTTCTTAGAAACAGATGGCGCTGTCGTCGCTACAATATTGTTGCTTCAGACAGTTAAGAAATTCACAGTTCTCATTAACTAAGATTATGTTTATTTTGCGAAATCCATCGCTATGAATACTCTAAATATTATTAGAGTGCAATACAAACTAGAAAATATCAATCAGAAACAAACCCAAAGACAAGAATATGAAAAAATTCCCCGGGCCAGGATTCGAACCTGCGACCTCTTGTTATCAAGACAAGCGCGCTACCAATTGCGCCACCGAGGTTCCTACCCGGACCGGTGAATTCTTCCATCATACTTGTCCACTGTTATTTTTGCTTCTGCTTGATATACTAGCTTGTACAACACATATAGAACGCTCACGAGGGCGTTATGTGATTTCACGCCTTGTTCTTAGAAACAGATGGCGCTGTCGTCGCTACAATATTGTTGCTTCAGACAGTTAAGAAATTCACAGTTCTCATTAACTAAGATTATGTTTATTTTGCGAAATCCATCGCTATGAATACTCTAAATATTATTAGAGTGCAATACAAACTAGAAAATATCAATCAGAAACAAACCCAAAGACAAGAATATGAAAAAATTCCCCGGGCCAGGATTCGAACCTGCGACCTCTTGTTATCAAGACAAGCGCGCTACCAATTGCGCCACCGAGGTTCCTACCCGGACCGGTGAATTCTTCCATCATACTTGTCCACTGTTATTTTTGCTTCTGCTTGATATACTAGCTTGTACAACACATATAGAACGCTCACGAGGGCGTTATGTGATTTCACGCCTTGTTCTTAGAAACAGATGGCGCTGTCGTCGCTACAATATTGTTGCTTCAGACAGTTAAGAAATTCACAGTTCTCATTAACTAAGATTATGTTTATTTTGCGAAATCCATCGCTATGAATACTCTAAATATTATTAGAGTGCAATACAAACTAGAAAATATCAATCAGAAACAAACCCAAAGACAAGAATATGAAAAAATTCCCCGGGCCAGGATTCGAACCTGCGACCTCTTGTTATCAAGACAAGCGCGCTACCAATTGCGCCACCGAGGTTCCTACCCGGACCGGTGAATTCTTCCATCATACTTGTCCACTGTTATTTTTGCTTCTGCTTGATATACTAGCTTGTACAACACATATAGAACGCTCACGAGGGCGTTATGTGATTTCACGCCTTGTTCTTAGAAACAGATGGCGCTGTCGTCGCTACAATATTGTTGCTTCAGACAGTTAAGAAATTCACAGTTCTCATTAACTAAGATTATGTTTATTTTGCGAAATCCATCGCTATGAATACTCTAAATATTATTAGAGTGCAATACAAACTAGAAAATATCAATCAGAAACAAACCCAAAGACAAGAATATGAAAAAATTCCCCGGGCCAGGATTCGAACCTGCGACCTCTTGTTATCAAGACAAGCGCGCTACCAATTGCGCCACCGAGGTTCCTACCCGGACCGGTGAATTCTTCCATCATACTTGTCCACTGTTATTTTTGCTTCTGCTTGATATACTAGCTTGTACAACACATATAGAACGCTCACGAGGGCGTTATGTGATTTCACGCCTTGTTCTTAGAAACAGATGGCGCTGTCGTCGCTACAATATTGTTGCTTCAGACAGTTAAGAAATTCACAGTTCTCATTAACTAAGATTATGTTTATTTTGCGAAATCCATCGCTATGAATACTCTAAATATTATTAGAGTGCAATACAAACTAGAAAATATCAATCAGAAACAAACCCAAAGACAAGAATATGAAAAAATTCCCCGGGCCAGGATTCGAACCTGCGACCTCTTGTTATCAAGACAAGCGCGCTACCAATTGCGCCACCGAGGTTCCTACCCGGACCGGTGAATTCTTCCATCATACTTGTCCACTGTTATTTTTGCTTCTGCTTGATATACTAGCTTGTACAACACATATAGAACGCTCACGAGGGCGTTATGTGATTTCACGCCTTGTTCTTAGAAACAGATGACGCTGTCGTCGCTACAATATTGTTGCTTCAGAGTAGGAACCTCGGTGGCGCAATTGGTAGCGCGCTTGTCTTGATAACAAGAGGTCGCAGGTTCGAATCCTGGCCCGGGGAATTTTTTCATATTCTTGTCTTTGGGTTTGTTTCTGATTGATATTTTCTAGTTTGTATTGCACTCTAATAATATTTAGAGTATTCATAGCGATGGATTTCGCAAAATAAACTTAATCTTAGTTAATGAGAACTGTGAATTTCTTAACTGTCTGAAGCAACAATATTGTAGCGACGACAGCGCCATCTGTTTCTAAGAACAAGGCGTGAAATCACATAACGCCCTCGTGAGCGTTCTATATGTGTTGTACAAGCTAGTATATCAAGCAGAAGCAAAAATAACAGTGGACAAGTATGATGGAAGAATTCACCGGTCCGGGTAGGAACCTCGGTGGCGCAATTGGTAGCGCGCTTGTCTTGATAACAAGAGGTCGCAGGTTCGAATCCTGGCCCGGGGAATTTTTTCATATTCTTGTCTTTGGGTTTGTTTCTGATTGATATTTTCTAGTTTGTATTGCACTCTAATAATATTTAGAGTATTCATAGCGATGGATTTCGCAAAATAAACATAATCTTAGTTAATGAGAACTGTGAATTTCTTAACTGTCTGAAGCAACAATATTGTAGCGACGACAGCGCCATCTGTTTCTAAGAACAAGGCGTGAAATCACATAACGCCCTCGTGAGCGTTCTATATGTGTTGTACAAGCTAGTATATCAAGCAGAAGCAAAAATAACAGTGGACAAGTATGATGGAAGAATTCACCGGTCCGGGTAGGAACCTCGGTGGCGCAATTGGTAGCGCGCTTGTCTTGATAACAAGAGGTCGCAGGTTCGAATCCTGGCCCGGGGAATTTTTTCATATTCTTGTCTTTGGGTTTGTTTCTGATTGATATTTTCTAGTTTGTATTGCACTCTAATAATATTTAGAGTATTCATAGCGATGGATTTCGCAAAATAAACATAATCTTAGTTAATGAGAACTGTGAATTTCTTAACTGTCTGAAGCAACAATATTGTAGCGACGACAGCGCCATCTGTTTCTAAGAACAAGGCGTGAAATCACATAACGCCCTCGTGAGCGTTCTATATGTGTTGTACAAGCTAGTATATCAAGCAGAAGCAAAAATAACAGTGGACAAGTATGATGGAAGAATTCACCGGTCCGGGTAGGAACCTCGGTGGCGCAATTGGTAGCGCGCTTGTCTTGATAACAAGAGGTCGCAGGTTCGAATCCTGGCCCGGGGAATTTTTTCATATTCTTGTCTTTGGGTTTGTTTCTGATTGATATTTTCTAGTTTGTATTGCACTCTAATAATATTTAGAGTATTCATAGCGATGGATTTCGCAAAATAAACATAATCTTAGTTAATGAGAACTGTGAATTTCTTAACTGTCTGAAGCAACAATATTGTAGCGACGACAGCGCCATCTGTTTCTAAGAACAAGGCGTGAAATCACATAACGCCCTCGTGAGCGTTCTATATGTGTTGTACAAGCTAGTATATCAAGCAGAAGCAAAAATAACAGTGGACAAGTATGATGGAAGAATTCACCGGTCCGGGTAGGAACCTCGGTGGCGCAATTGGTAGCGCGCTTGTCTTGATAACAAGAGGTCGCAGGTTCGAATCCTGGCCCGGGGAATTTTTTCATATTCTTGTCTTTGGGTTTGTTTCTGATTGATATTTTCTAGTTTGTATTGCACTCTAATAATATTTAGAGTATTCATAGCGATGGATTTCGCAAAATAAACATAATCTTAGTTAATGAGAACTGTGAATTTCTTAACTGTCTGAAGCAACAATATTGTAGCGACGACAGCGCCATCTGTTTCTAAGAACAAGGCGTGAAATCACATAACGCCCTCGTGAGCGTTCTATATGTGTTGTACAAGCTAGTATATCAAGCAGAAGCAAAAATAACAGTGGACAAGTATGATGGAAGAATTCACCGGTCCGGGTAGGAACCTCGGTGGCGCAATTGGTAGCGCGCTTGTCTTGATAACAAGAGGTCGCAGGTTCGAATCCTGGCCCGGGGAATTTTTTCATATTCTTGTCTTTGGGTTTGTTTCTGATTGATATTTTCTAGTTTGTATTGCACTCTAATAATATTTAGAGTATTCATAGCGATGGATTTCGCAAAATAAACATAATCTTAGTTAATGAGAACTGTGAATTTCTTAACTGTCTGAAGCAACAATATTGTAGCGACGACAGCGCCATCTGTTTCTAAGAACAAGGCGTGAAATCACATAACGCCCTCGTGAGCGTTCTATATGTGTTGTACAAGCTAGTATATCAAGCAGAAGCAAAAATAACAGTGGACAAGTATGATGGAAGAATTCACCGGTCCGGGTAGGAACCTCGGTGGCGCAATTGGTAGCGCGCTTGTCTTGATAACAAGAGGTCGCAGGTTCGAATCCTGGCCCGGGGAATTTTTTCATATTCTTGTCTTTGGGTTTGTTTCTGATTGATATTTTCTAGTTTGTATTGCACTCTAATAATATTTAGAGTATTCATAGCGATGGATTTCGCAAAATAAACATAATCTTAGTTAATGAGAACTGTGAATTTCTTAACTGTCTGAAGCAACAATATTGTAGCGACGACAGCGCCATCTGTTTCTAAGAACAAGGCGTGAAATCACATAACGCCCTCGTGAGCGTTCTATATGTGTTGTACAAGCTAGTATATCAAGCAGAAGCAAAAATAACAGTGGACAAGTATGATGGAAGAATTCACCGGTCCGGGTAGGAACCTCGGTGGCGCAATTGGTAGCGCGCTTGTCTTGATAACAAGAGGTCGCAGGTTCGAATCCTGGCCCGGGGAATTTTTTCATATTCTTGTCTTTGGGTTTGTTTCTGATTGATATTTTCTAGTTTGTATTGCACTCTAATAATATTTAGAGTATTCATAGCGATGGATTTCGCAAAATAAACATAATCTTAGTTAATGAGAACTGTGAATTTCTTAACTGTCTGAAGCAACAATATTGTAGCGACGACAGCGCCATCTGTTTCTAAGAACAAGGCGTGAAATCACATAACGCCCTCGTGAGCGTTCTATATGTGTTGTACAAGCTAGTATATCAAGCAGAAGCAAAAATAACAGTGGACAAGTATGATGGAAGAATTCACCGGTCCGGGTAGGAACCTCGGTGGCGCAATTGGTAGCGCGCTTGTCTTGATAACAAGAGGTCGCAGGTTCGAATCCTGGCCCGGGGAATTTTTTCATATTCTTGTCTTTGGGTTTGTTTCTGATTGATATTTTCTAGTTTGTATTGCACTCTAATAATATTTAGAGTATTCATAGCGATGGATTTCGCAAAATAAACATAATCTATAATATCCTAATTCTGTATATTGCTTTTTTTTTGTTTTTCTTGCAGTGTTTTGTGTATAAGTGTCTAACATTGAAGATGTAACTTAATTTTAAAAAAATACGTGCTGTTTTAACGTTTTTGTGATTTAATGTAATTATTTAATGTAATTAATATAACAATTGTTTAACTGTGTTCTAACTTATTATATACCGATGTTTGGCTTAGACTGAAAATTGGCTGCTATTAATCTGCAAGCTTTAAGGGTCGGTTGCGCCAAACATGCTCTCGCGTTTGGCCAATTTAACATATTAAAACAAAATATTTTTAACAAATGAAATTTTTGTAAGTAGTTAAGAAGTTGAACTACATTGCAATTTTTCAGATTTGACACAAGTATCACAATCATCGAGAAAAAAAATCGGAAAGATCACTAAAATCACGAAAAACGTAATTTGGCGTTGCAAACAGAATTTTTTTTTTTTTTCCCAACTGATTTTTTTTTTTTTTTTCGTAAAGTGATCAAAGTACCTTATATGATTTTTTATTTTTTCCTTTCGTTATTTAAAAAGAAATACACAAACATTCAAATTCTTTTTGCGTAATTTTTCTTTACAGGAAAAATGTAGAATGTTTGAGTATTTCTTTTCAAATAACAAAAGGAAATACAAAATAAAAAAAATCTGTAAAGGCTACTTTCATTTCTTTACTCTACAAAAAAATATTTTATTTTGTAGTTAGAATAGTAGACTGATCATACTAGTTCCAAAGCCAAATTACGTTTTCCGTGATTTTACTGATCTTTCCGATTTTTTTTCTCAGTGGTTGTGATCCTTGTGTCAAATCTGAAAAATTGTAATGTAGTTCTACTTCTTAACTACTTACGCAAATTTTATTCGTTAAAAATATTTTGTTTTAATTAGCCAAATTGTCCAAACGCGATAGCATGTTTGGCGCAACCGACCATTACTACATGCAGAGTCTTTGACCATTTTGTTTTCGCCTGATTACTTCAAAATATACAAAACAGATTTGTTTTAATTTATTTTAAAATGTTTGTATTATTTTGGATAACAAATAAAATCCTGTTCTGTTCTATTCTATTTTGAGGGCATGTCAATTTCCCCTCAGTGTTTTCCTTTAGAGTTAGCGTATGGTACATACAAATACATGTCGCAGGCAAATGGTAACACTCCGCCGTATACAAACGGGGTCGTCAGTTTCTAAACGCTCGCTATTTTGCTAATTGACGAATCTTCGTCAAATAAATTCGGCATTTTCTAATTTGCCTCGGCATATAGTAATTGGCATAGATTAAATTATGTTAAGGTGTGTGAATTCGAAAATCATTTCGAGATTTAGGTTTAATAAGCCGTATTTTTGTAGTTTTGGTCTAAAAAACCTCATGATGATGAATATTTTTACGAAAAGGCTGCAACTTCCATTTGCCCTCGTGTGACGTCACTTGAGTAATGGCTGTTTAGAAATGTGTCCTTTGTTATCAAGATAAATTTATAATAATTTGCTTCGGAATAATTTGACAGCTAGATGACAGATGAGTAGACAGACAGACAGACCACATTTTTATAAGCAATCACACATCACAATCAGTATAATGTCTAAAATTCTCAAGTGACAAGATCATCGGACAATTCTTTAAAAAATCATGAAAAAATAATGGTTAGTTTATATACCAAAATAATGAAAACTATGTCCTAAAACGGCGTATTTTCTCTGCAAAAAAATTAAAAGAAAATGTTTTGAAAATTAAGCTATGGGAATTCCGTTAAAAGTATTGAGGGTCGCCACGCTCTGCTCGTCGTCGAGCCTATTTTTCACTTTTTGGTGAAAAACTTTCAAATTCGGTTTTTTAGAAAATGACAAAGTCATTTTACAAACGGCGGGCATATTTCAATTTGGCGAACATCAAATTGCAAAACAGCGAACGTTTAGAAACTGACAACGCGGTTTGTAAACGGCGGAATTTTACTATTTGCCTGCCACACATGTATTTTATAGGTGGTAAAGCTGAAGCCGGGCTCGACCAACCATCTTACGCGGAAACCTCCTCGAAGTTATTCGAGGGAGAGTAAGAGGACAGTTCTCAAACAGGCATAGAATCAGGTGCCCAATTGCCGGGTCTATATGAAACAGACTGGTGACGGGCAGCAGCGTCACTGGTACGAGGGTTTCGGCACCGCGCTTACCAACCCGCCTTCCAAACATGTGTGAGTATGGGCATTTCTTCCAAGAGGACCACCGAGAGTGGTTAAATCTTAGAAAGGCCTATGTCCAACTGTGGAAGAAGACAGGCTAATGGATGGATGGACATACAAATACTTTATATATACATTCCGTAAAACTCAAAATTAGCGCATTCATTTAGAGTCATTAAAGTATTGAGAAATAGGCTTCCTGAAGACTGCCCTACCACCTTTATTTATTTCTCATTTTAATTACCAAAAAAATGATCAAAGCAAAATAAGTAAATGTACGTAGTATAAATAAACGAATTCTCATAAATACGGTTCGACTAACACGTAAACATACGAGGGTCAAAAAGGGTGCCTTTTGATTTGACCGTAATTTCCTTTTTCAATCCTAGCAAAGTACCCCCAAAGGTCAGTAAGGCACCTGCTACCTCTCATATGAACGCAATAGGCTTGTGCGACCTTAATAGTTTGGTACGTATTTGATATTTCCGATTTTTATTGCACACCTTGTATACCGCATTGTTGACCGCAAATGTTATTTGTAGCAATTTTGTTAATTATTAAGTAATACTCGTATGTTAGAAATACTGCGAACAAAACATAAATGTGTGCAGTTTGATTAAATGTTCTTAAATCACATGAAAACTATATTAAGAGCGATTTCGCAGCTGGATTGTGAAAACCCACCTTTTTCCAATTAACCGAAACAGAACACTTAAATTCAAAATTCACTCGACAAAACCTTATTACCCATGTAATGTATGCTGTCATCGCAAAGTTTCCATTGATTTTTTGTAAATTAGAATTTCAAAATTTCATTGGAAAACTCATTTAAAAAAAATAATAAGAATAAAGAGTGAAATTTGCTTCAGTTTTACAAAATAAATTTAAAAAAGAACTAACGGTAGCAAACACTAAAAAGTTCATAAATGTTCGAAAACGTTTACCTTTTTACAAAAAGAACACCAGACTGCTCGAACAAACATTAATCCGACCTTGATACCGAGCGCTTACCGAATATTCATTCAGTATAAATTTGGCTATATAAATAAATATCACGTTGTATTCTTACATTATAGCTTTCGTCTGTGAAGTCCTCTACGCTCGGCAACAACAGCAGCGCCAGGGTTGGATTTTGTAGTATAATTATACTATTTGTACCATATTTTCATGACATGTAGTATGTAGTATCGTAATGGAACTATACTACGTAAAAATACCATAATTTCATTTTCAGGCCGACCGACTTGTTTTATTGGTTGAGACGTTTGTTTTTTAACATTTACCCTACAATATAGGGAATTTGCATCGAATTTATGCCGTCTGACGACATGTTACGCAGAGTCAATGCCAAGGACGAAGTCCGATCGACGAATTGGCTGAGATAGAGATCCAGTTGCCTCAATTTTATTAAATTATGAATATTTTTAGTAATTTTTTTGAAATTTTCCCTAACAAATAGGCTATTTCATTTAAATTCAAAACAAAAATGGACGAAAAACGAAACGTAGTATAATTTTAGCCAAGTAGTATATTTTTATTTCCCATAGACAATAATTTTCCGAGGGTCTGAATCCAACCCTGGCAGCGCCTGTTGGAAAGCGTCAATAATACCTAAGACGAAGCGTATTTGTCCAGAAAGTACCAATCTTGAGTTGAACCACGGACTGACGACGTCGTAAATAAAGGGTAGTAATAAAACGAGTGACTGTGAATTAAAATTTTAAGTGACAACAATAATTAATTTAACTTATTGTTTTACTAAGTGAGCGACTGACATGAGTAACGAGAAATCAATAGAACAGCAACTTAAAACATTCATTTGAGTTACTTACATTACGAAATGAGAAGCTTCATAATGTTTGAGCGTCCTGATATTTTTTTGAATGTCAACATTACGTCCTGGATTTTTTTCAATATTTGGCAAATGATTTATTTGTAGTAAGCGGCATTTTATGTTAAATGAAGGGGTAGTATTTAACAGAACGGGTAACAATTTTCTGTTTTAGTGACAATTTAATTTTAAGTAATAAAACAAGGGACGTCGCCTCGCTCCGCTCCGCTCCGCTTCGCTCGGCTCCTTATTGTATCTTACATGTAAACCTAACATGCTCCTTCTCGCTTCGCTCGTCGTCGCACCTATTTTTTGACTTTTGATGAATCATTGAATGATTCGCCATTATTATTAATTCATAATAATTAATTAATTATTAATTCGCATTATCACTCACTTAGTGATTAAGTCACACGCTTAAAATGACTTTTTGTAAGCTCGACCTGGCTTTTATTATTAATCAATATTCGTCTTCAGTTTAGTAAATTTTTCGCTTACTCATACCGCTCAAGTTATTAAAACAGTATCTCATCATCAGTCGCTAAGTTTTTTTTTATTCGCTCGTTTTATTATTTCCCGTAAATAAATAGATTATTTTCACTTTCACTTTCATATTCAGTTTCCGTATGCTGACGTAATCCTAAGTAGAGCTTTCGTAACGATATAGTTTTACGTTTTGGTGATTGTAATAACTGCTACGGGCCGTAGCTAGATTGTCTACGCCTCGGCGTAGCAGGCTACGTATGAAGCGATATTCGGAATCTACCAGTGGAATTAGTGAAATATCATTGTTTTTAGAGTTCCATACCAAAATATACTATACTTTGGACAAACAGCTATTTATAGCTAGAGCTACAGTTGCCACAAAATAAGAGGCCCGTTTTGACAGATAAGAACGACCATAGAATATAACTTTACATGTAATAAATGAAACGGTTAACAAATAATTATTAACTTATTGGGTTTAAAGAAAATAAATAAACGTTTTTTAATTATCACGGAACATATTTCAAGTACTATTTTCACGCATATTCCTAAATAAAATGCAATTTTGAATTACTACACAATGTCTCAAAAACAGTTACATTCTCAGTCAATTTTTTCTTAATAATAGTGCTGTAACCAGATAATCGCCTAATTTCACGGACTCAATTCGATTCCACGTGAAAATAATTAACTTGTTTTAATATTGATAAAATAATTGTAATGATCTGTAATTAGCTTTTGTGAGACCAGTACACAAAAAGCCAAGTTTAAATTTCCTTTTTTTTTTTGCAAATATAAACTTTTTAGATTTGAACATTTGCATTTGTAACGGTGTCGCGTATACCGAAAAATATAATATAATAATTGTGCTAAATAATGTTACATACCACTTAGCTTTTAAACTTATAGTTTACAAAAACAAAAAAGATATATATAAAAAACATGCATTTATTGCTTAAAGTCCCATTTTTTTTTTATTAATGAATTGGTTTACAGGCAGTTTTCCATAAATCATCCTAATCAATAGACAGATTGGCTGGTAAGAAATATGGCAGTATTTTTTTTTATAAGGCATGGAGCAATTTTTTCATCTTGAAGCATACATATTTTTCTTACTGGCCAGTATTTTATATCTATCAACGCTCAGACCTCTATCTAATTTGAGGTCAGTGAAGTACAACATTACAAAATATTACTGGCACGTAAGAATTTCCATTTCAGATTCTTTTCGTAGAGAAAAAAAATTAAAAGCTGGTTTTAGCACCCGAAATATCTTTCTATCACCATATTGGAAGTCGTTGTGCTCCCGTTTGTTTTTAGTGTTTTTTTCTTGTGACTTTAGGCTTTACTTTTGAACTGTTTATATTTTCTTTCACATTGACTTTGGCAATTATGTTTATTCTGGAAATTATAACCAATAAACTTGAAAATATTTCAAACGATAACAAACTCATAATATTTTGAATCGATTTCTCGTGAGAATCGGTTGACATAGTTACCGATTAGCATGGTTCACATCCATAGATACGTTGCGATGACATACGTCAAAACGGACCTATTACATTGTGACTACTTTAAGTTACCTTTTTCAGCCAGCTCCATCAGCTTTGAAGGAAAAACAACCGCAGCCCCCGAGTTAGTAGGCTGACACACAGATGTTGACGTATTATGTATAAACATCCTCTAGTTGGCAGGAGGCCCACCATGCCTGGGACCGATAGATGGCGGTATATACATCCCCAATAGCCGGACCTTATATGGAACAGACTGGTGATGGGCAGCGGTTTTACTGGTGCGAGGGTTCTGGCATCGCGTTCACCAACCCGCCTGCGTGTGTGAGTATGGGCAATTCTTCCAAGATGACCGCTGGGAGTGGCAAAGTCCTGGAAAGGCTTATGCGCAGCAGTGGACGAACTAGGCTGATGAATGGATCCTCTAGCTACACAAGGATCTTATGGCGCGTGTATTGGTTGTGTCCAAAATTGGAACTAACGCCGCAACCATACTCCTTGTTTCACAGCTTTTTTTTTAATGTACGGTATAAAGTATATAGAAAAAAAGTAATATTTTTATTCAAATATTATAAAAAAACATAGAGAAAAATATTGTTTAAGAATATAACTTTGACCGTAAATAAAAAAAAAAGGGTGGCGTAAAATTTTGGTCAAAAACAACAACTTACAATATTTTTTTAATTAATATAATATATATTTTTTTTAGTTGTTTGTCTTTTTAGCTTTCCTACGATACCTATATACAACGTGTAACAGAAAGGTGTAACCATATTTGAAGAGCTTATTCAGTCAATGGTATAGAACAACTTTTACTATGGAGACAAACTCGAAATCTCTAAAGAAAAATGTGCTCTTCCATACATTTCGGCCGAGCGGCATTGCATTTTTCATGAAACAACATCCGCTCGCATTGCATTTTTCATGAAACAGTAAAAATTTTTTTTCGAGATACAGTTTTTGTTCTATAGTAAAAGTTGTTTTATAACATTGACTGAATAAGCTCTTCAAATATGGTTACACCTTTCTGTTACACCTTGTATATATGTATATAATATAATATACATACTAGTCATACTGAACGTATGCCGTGACCTCGACTTACCTGTGCCGGGCGGCACAGCTAAAGCTAGCGGGTTAAGACGTATAAAATGACATATTAATTCCAATAGCTGCTCCATCTAACATAACATTTAACTCATAAAACTGAATATAATCGTGTTTAAATAGTCGTAAAAACGACTTTTATCAGTTCCGTCCTCAAAAACAATGGCAATTTTTCATCGAGTGCGTGAGCCCGGCCCGTTTTATCTATACACATATACTGATTCTGAATCTGCTGTTTACGTCTGTACATAAACGAACTGAAGCTGTATCAGTGATTAGTTCCAGAAACTTTAATGATATAAGTTCTACGACTTTGAAAACTCACATTTCCGTTCAAAATATTGTTGTTTTTTTTTTGGGAAATATTACTTTATTTAAAAGTCACGAGTCACTAGCGGAAGCCCCGCAGCGTTGCTTGCTTAGATTCCGTTTCTCCGTTTAAGGCGATATGTAAATGTTTTAGCATCCCTGTTATTCTATATGCGAAAAAACCCTCAGTGCGAGAGGGACGGATTCGAGGAAAAGTAGCAAAATGTCGGTTTTTTATTAATATAAAATATAATAAAGTTGCTATCAAAATTTCGTTTAACCAGGTCCTAGATAATATATTTAAATTAAAGCCCATCTAATAAAATATAATCGTAGTCCATATGTCATTCCAAATTGCCTAACCAGCAGAAATGGTGTCGAAAAGGACCTTATTTCAATAAATATTTTTATCAAACCGAATTTCTCCAATTGCGTTTCTGTTTAACAGATCCCTAGAAATAGATTCCAAAAATAATATAATATTTTATCAAAATAATACATTATTTTCTTAAGTAGATATGCAAGTTCTAAATGTGTCGATTTTCTTTTCCGTAGCGCCTTAATCCGTGGTTAATCCCGATCCCTTGGGAATTTCCTAAAATATCTTCTTAGCGAATGTTTACCGTCATACAAGAAACCTACAGTCCAAACTTTATGTTCTTACATAAACAGTTCTTACAGTGCCGTTTGGTCTGGGCGTTGATAAATCAGTCAGTCAATTTAAGAACTGGTAAACAGGTGAGGGAGAAATTTCAGAATTCCTTCAATAACTTCTTTGCGTCCAATTTTTAGTGCCTATATGGTACGTATACAGCACTTTCAAAAACTTCTACGAGTTCTGTGGTACATACCAAATAAATTAATCTTTTCACGTTTTAATGACAGGAATCCGTAGTGATCTCCGATGTTTTACAATACGAATAAAATGCACAAAATAGCTCAGTAGCTACAGCATGGCAAAAAAGAGTTTGACGTGGTGACAGGTGGAAATTAATATTTTGTACATATAGTTGTTTTGTACGTAGTTTTGGTCGTAGAGTATAGTGTGACCACATGTGTGGTATAGCGCCCTCATTTTTTCCAAGTTCTTTTTTGCCAAGCTGTAATTCCGGTAGCCATTGGAGCAGCGAACGGGCGCTAGTCAAAACTAAAACATAGCATTTTCGGTCGGTCCGATTCCATTCCTTTTCCTGTATCATTATTTACGGTTATTGTTTCGATTTTCACAGTCGGATCGGGCTCCCAGTGCTTTTATTTGGAATTGTCGATTTTGGGCCGAATGTTGTTTATTTTTGTTAGGGCATGTGATATTTGACATTTATGTGGGATGTTAGATGGGCTTTTTCGATTTTGGGGTCCCTTCAAAAACGAAAACTGTTAAAGCGAGACCTCGGTGAAGACTGTTTAAATTGTTTTTAGGGTTCCGTACCCAAAGTGTGCCAAACAAGCCATATCGCTAAGCCTCTGTCTTTGTTTCCGTCTGCCACAGGGTTCTCTGAAGCTTCAGACGTAAACGTTTGCATTTTTTCAAAGAATTGTTAGTCAGGCTATGCTTCATATCGTCTTGATGTTGCTATGGCATTTATATTGTTTTATTTATCATAATGTTTTAGAGTTCCGTACCCGAATATAAGAGCAACTTCTTTTGCAGGTTTGTTTTATACATTTTGAAAGTAATGTTGAGTTTGTAATTGCTTTTACCTGCGACAGATAAACCGCCATCAATCGGTCCTAGGCATAGTGAGCTTACGAAACCCACGGGGCACGATTCTTACTCGTTTTTGACCGTTTTTATTGTTTTTCTGGCATAAATCACCAATGGCTGGACTGATCTGCTTGGCTTGTAAGAGTTGTTAGAAAATTACGAACCCGTGAAAATAAGGAAAATCTTCAATTCTATTGTTACATTATTTTATACTCTGCGTACGAGTACGAAGTTATAGGTGGTAGAGCTGATGCAGGGCTCGACTGTGAAGCAGTGGCGTGTACAGAACTTTTTGCTGGAAAAGCAAACAATTGGTCAATAACAACAATAAAAAAAATATTAAAAAATTTAAATATCACTTTTAAAAAAAAAATTGTATAGGAAATTACGATTTTTTTTTTGTTGTTCTTGACCAATTGTTTGCTTTTCCAGCAAAAAGTTCTGTGCACGCCACTACTGTGAAGGTACCTCTATCTTACTCGCGAATCTTTACGAAGTTATTCGGGAAAGAGTAAGAGGACAGCTCTCAAATAGGCACAACCCATTGACATACCAAATCATGGACCTCGGGTCTAGTACAAGATTTACGAAAAAAGTGTCCTTAATGAAGTGTCAAAATATTAAGAAACAAAACATTTTTATTTGAATCGTATGTCATTTCTGCATGGCTCAATTTTGATTGAAGTGCGATTGACACGCTTTTTTAGTTTTCAATGGTTTTGACACTCTTTTGGTTCGGACACTTTTGAACGTAGATCCGATGTCTACTTGCTCACTCTCACTATGCCTAGGACCGATTGATGGCGGTTTATCTGTCTCAGGTAAATTGTCAAAGCCGTGAAATTATAATTTCACTTGGTTAGGTTAGGTTAGATTATAAATAAACTAACCAAAAACCACCGTGAAATTATAATTAGGGACAGCCTCATTACAAAATCTTAACCTAAAAATTACAATGTTAAGGCTAAGGTATTCACAAAATTATGTGTTCAACTGAAACTTAAGTAAGGCAAAGCCTGTCATTTAAGAGTCAGTTGCTTCTGCTCGTAGGGACACAGTTTAGTTAACACAGGTAGCCGAAAAAAAGAAAAGCATGCAATTTATTAAAGCGTATTTAAATTTTCAAAAATTATATAAAAATTAACATGAGTGTATGTAAGTATGTGTGTGTATATGTGAGAGGGTGTGTAAATGTAAGTATGAGTGTGTGAGAAGAGAAAAGAAACACTTACTGGTGCGGGTTTCGGCATCGTGCTCTCCAACCCACCTGCCTACCGTGATTATGGGCATCACATTCAAGAGGACCACAGAGTGGCAAAATCTTGAAAAAGCCCATGGTCAGCAGTGGACGAAGACATAGGTATCTTATCATCCGTAAAGAATCCCATCGACGGAACCCGCATGTTGTGTGAAGTACCTTCACTTGACTGAGTATTTTGGTCCGCTCAGACAGCACAGCCTTCGCTTTGAATGGCTATAGCCAGATTGACCCCAATTCAGTTTGAAGGGTTCGGGTGGTTTCTGATTTGTGATGTTTTTTGGGTTTCGTAGTTAAAATGAATAGATTTTAGTCGTAAATGGAAACGAAGCTTGATATTTAAATGCGTTTGTCTTGTAAACTTAACAAGTTTCTTCACAATAGTATTGGAATATGTAAAATTTATTAATCTACAAAGTTTACGGAGTCGTTTCAATGTTTTTATTATTGCGATCAAATAAAAATTATTTTATCATGAATGATAACTAATAACAACTAATGAACGATTAAAGAACGTACAAATCTGTGCTAAGAAGTTAATCAATCCTTCGTCAAAAATAAAAGGTTATCCTAAACTTTTTTTTACAAAAGAAATCCCAGTCTAAATACTCTTATTGACAAGCACTAAATACGAAAATGCCTTAATCTGCGGAATTCTGTCCTGAAGTCGATCACGGAGTTGACGTACAAGTTCTGAATTAGACCTACCTAACCCAAGGGAAGAGTTAACTAACCCAACATTTCATTAGTCCTATTGCACCATGATAATAAGGTGCTAGCATGAACTTGGTATCGACTCGAAATCGATTCGATAAATAAAAATGTAACTCTTATTTCATTGCAATAAGGTTTATCGTTTAGAATTTATCGATTCTATCTGTCAAATTTGTGTAAACGACGCGTACGTGATCGCATAGCGGGTAAGAAATCCTGAGCTAAGCGATTGTTTGACATTTGACATTTATTTAGAACGTTACCATAAAGTAATAAGTTGCAACCAATGAGGTATAGTATCTATATATATAATGTCATTGGAAACAATTTAAGTCAAACTGGTAACATTACTTCGCTAACCCGAGTTTAACTCAAGGTGAGCGTCGTGTTAAATTCTGATGACTTTCTCTTAGTTTAACCCTAGTTTAACCAGAGATTTTGATTGGTTCAAGAGAGCTTTTTCTTAACCCTCTTGTTTTTGACTTAACCCGAGTTAAAGTCGAGTTAAGAACATGCTGCAAGAGGGCCTAAAAGCATAGACATCTGTCGTTATTTTGAACTGAATTCGTACAAAAATATAAAAGTGTCAAAGATTACAGTACTCTTTATACGACTCACTCCCTCCACAAATCCCTCGTCCCATCAACTTCAACTTTTTACTGACTTTTGTAAATAGTCCTCTTATATATACGTTGTGTAAATTTATCAAATTAAATAATATTAAATTATAAAAAGAATTGTACTTAATACATGCTTCTTAGATTAAAAAATTAAATATACATATATATATTTGATATTCATTACTGTTACCTAAGTATATAAATATTTATTTATTTTGTTGTACTCATAGATGTAGAAGTGTACTATATTCTATGTTTGTAGTTTCACGCTTGAAGTTTAAGGGAGGAAAAAAAAAATCTACTGAAAGCTTCCTATGAGTCTTTTCGCTTAAAACAAGATATTGGCGGAACTAATGTGCGGAGACACGTTTAAAGAAGCCAGATAAAACGGCTAATAATAATAAAAATATAATAAACCACACAACACTTCTGACCTTCAACCAAAGAAGTTCATTCCATTTGAAAGCGGTCGGATTAAATTTTTCCAAACTGACCGAAAATAACCAGCCAAATCACGAGCCTCCTGTTTCCGGTCTTTACCCTCAACAGACACGGGCTAACCCACTGTTTGTATGAGTACGTGAGTGGTTTTATTCATTTCATGACGGTAAAGTAAATTTAAAATCTGGATAAGCCTTTAACCCGACACCATAAGGTGCAAATTCGTGTGGCCGAATGTCTAATCAGTAATGGATATGAGACCTTCCTTGAAAGTACCCTTACCCATATTCCCGTTGACCGTTTTGGAAGACAACATTTGGTCATTCCATTTTTATCTTTATGTTAAGGGTCATAGGAGTAAGAACATTAGTAATAATATTATGAAAGTGAATTAAAATTTTCATTTTATTCTCTTTTTATTTTTAAATGTACTAAATAAACTGTACTGGTGATCTAGAAGTCTTTAAGAATTCAGATAACTTTAATTTGGGCAAAAATCTTTAGCTTCTTTTGGTTCAAAGTCTTATGGTCACTTAATAGGCAGGTAAGTCGACCTGTGTCGGTACAAATATCGACTGAAACCATATTGAAATAACGTTCATATTAGCGCGCATTGCGTTCCGACGCCGCTGGGTCTCCGGATAGCGCAAAATAGGAGAAAATTATACTTTTCGCATGGCCGAGACGCACGGACAAAAATTCCATAAATAATTTTTCTAATCTATAGTATTTTCCTTGTATTTTAGTCGTTTCAAAAAAAGCTCCAATTTTACTTAATTTTAGTCTAAAAACAGTACTTTGAACAATATTTTCATGCTGTTTCTTATAAGCCAGAATATTTTGCCCAAATTGAGTTTTTCTTTATAGTTTAACTAATTAGACATTTTTTTCCTAATTTTTAGACATAAGAAAATTTAACAACCCTAATGATGCAACTACATGCACCATCTAAACGGACTAGACATACAACATTGTTTTATGTACCTGTAACCCACACAAATGTTGCAAAAAATTCCACAGTTTTAAGGGCTCAGAGGCTTTACAATACCTCCTTCTCATCTCTCGATCTATTTTATGGATCGGAAGCTAGTTTTAAGAAGGAAGTAATAAGCAAACTACTTAATAAATAGATACATAAATAAGAATGTGACTGCATACTATATTCGTAACAAATAATTTATCAACATCCTCTATCCTAGTTCCCTACCCTACAATACACACACTAACACACCCTTACACTTACTCTGACATCCTACACCGCTAACCTTTCAATATTACTATTTTGCTGTATATAAATGTGTGTATTTTTTCTTTTTGGTATTTGACGTTCCTTTTAAATGTATTATTGTAAAAATGTAAAACCGTAATTGGCATAAGTTCTGATGTTTTAGCTTCGATTATAAATGTTTAAGGCTGTGGTTTTTGTAATAACAATAAAATAAATAAATAAATAAATTTTAGAATTAATACTGGATAATGCAACTAATTGGTCCAAATTTTTCAACTTAATTGCCCACAAATAAAACCTATGCCAAACGATAGTAGTTATTGCCAATAGCAACTTTTACTATGGGGCCAAAAAAATCTATCCGGGGTAAAAAAAGATATGGGAATAAGCAAATAAAATTATAAAATTATAATAAAAAAAAATAAAAACAAAATAAAAACCAAGTAGGTACATATATATCTTTTTTATATTTTGAACACTCTGTATATATTCATTTGTTGATATTATCGATATAATTCATTTATCTACTCTGGCACCCGGTTAAATATGTGTCGAAATGGTCAGATTTTAATAAAAATAAAACTATTTTTTTTTCGAACTTTTATCGCCATATCTTTTTTTTCCATGGATAGATTTTTTTATTGTCATAGTAAAAATTGCTATTGGTGATAAGATCTATTGTTTGAAAAAAGTTTCATTCGTGGGCAATAGGTTTCGAAATTTTGGACCAAGAGTGGCTGGAAGAGTTGCATTATCCATCAATAGAGTAATTTTCGGATGACGCTGGGAAGAGACGCTAACAAGCAAAGGGACCGCCGGCAAAAGCCAAGTGAAATTTTGGTATGACACCATCGTTTCATAGCACCATACTAACAAACATTGTATCCCAAATTTACCCCGATGAAGGTTACAAGACATCGGACTAGGTCGTTACCCTCAAAGATCAGGGTTTGATGAATGAGGTGTCAAACCCCGTGCCAAGTGACGCCGGATCATCTCGCTGTGATTGATTACTGCTCCGACCTCCGTCTTAGCACTTATTTAGTAGACGCCTAGATAATGAGCAGGCTGAGGTATGCTGTTTGCGTGAATCTAATGATCTCGGAGATCATTACTGACTGTGTAATAAAAGGGACACGATCTTATTGGTGCTATGACATTTCTTGACTGATGAAATAAATACTTCGTAGAGGAATAATAACATTCAAATATAACTATGTTCTTTTTACCTTTCTTAAGGTTCCGTACCCAAAGGGTAACTAACGGGACCCTATAACTAAGACTCCGCTGTCCGTCTGTCAGTCTGTCTTTCTGTCCACTGTCTGTCCGTCTGTCACCAGGCTGTATCTCATGAACCGTGATAGTAAGACAGTTGAAATTTTCACAGATGATGTATTTCTGTTGCCGCTATAACAAAAAATACTAAAAATCAGAATAAAATAAATATTAAAGGGGGCTCCGATACAACAGACATGTTTTTTTTACCGTTTTTATAGATAATGGTACGGAACCTTTCGTGCGCGAGTCCGACTCGCACTTGGCTGGTTTTTTTAATTGTACCGTGCGCAATGAACAAATGGCGTCTGAAAGTCTGAATAACTAACCATGTCAGAAAAAACTTGACACTGGCACACTTGAAAAAACTTGACACACTATATATATATATATATATAATAATATATATATTAAGTAATCTGTAAGTAATAATTATATATATATATATAATATATGTATTTTTTGTTTCTTGGTGATGTCTGCTATTTTAAGTGCAATTTTTTGCCAGTGTCAAGTTTTTTCTGACGTATTATATATATATATAAAGAAATCTGTGTTTTACTTTTATAGCTGGTTTTTGAAAAGAAAACATGTAAAATATGAAATTTTAGTAGTCTCTAGTGTATATAATGTATTGTTTTACTTTCTGTTTCATTTATTTAATTTTTAAATTTGGTATGTTAATTATTTGGTTTTGATTTTGAATAGTACTATACCGTTCCTAAATAAAACCGACCAAGTGCAAGTTGGAATAACGCACAAAAATTACGTTACGAGTACGGAACCCCAAAAACATCATGATAAACAACAAAAATATAGATGCAACAGCAACAACAAGACGACAGAAAACAAGGCGCTATTAAAGTAGTCATGCCTGACAAACAATTTGGCACCCTCTGAAAACAGAACCCAATTTTTTTTTATTTTTATGTTTATCTATAGACAGATTAGACAGAGTATTTTGTTTGGAACAAAAACGTTGAAAAATGGCTTTTTGTCGAGGTTTCTTGTATGGGACCCTCCTTTGGTTTCAATTTATTATTTTTTTATTTTTTTTTGCCGTGATAGAGGCCATAGTAACACGACTCTGTGAAAATCTCAACTGATTTTATAAAGGCAGAAGCTGTTAGATGATGCCTGGAGTCTAGAACCTGATCGCTGTGACAGACAGACAGACAGAGAGACAGACGGACAGATAGAGAGACAGACGGACATACAGAGAGACAGACAGAGAGATAGAGAGACAGACGGACAGACAGAGAGACAGACGGACAGACAGAGAGACAGATGGACAGACAGAGAGCCAGAGAGACAGACGGGCACACAGAGATACAGACGGACAGACAGAGAGACAGCGAGACAGACAGACAGAGAGACAGACGGACAGACAGAGAGCCAGAGAGATAGACGGGCACACAGACGGGCAGACAGAGAGACAGACGGACAGACAGAGAGCCAGAGAGATAGACGGGCACACAGACGGGCAGACAGAGAGACAGACGGACAGACAGAGAGATAGAGAGACAGACGGACAGACAGAGAGACAGACGGACAGACAGGGAGACAGATGGACAGACAGAGAGACAGATGGACAGACAGAGGGACAGACGGACAGACAGAGAGACAGACGGCAGAGGCTTAGTAACTAACAGTGTCCCGTTTGGCACCTCTAACACCCCCTCGGGTTACAATTACGGATAGGACTGTCACTTATACAGTGAACACTTTCTTTTTACCGATGATTTTAACGTCCCAACGTAATATGGGTGGGTCTTACCCGAGGCATGCTAGTTTAACCCACAGTGTTTTTTTTGCCGTCCGCAACTGGTAAGTAAACAAAACAAGTACCTACTATGCACCTAAATCCCGAAAAACTCATTGATGTTCGACAGGCAGAGGATTCGAACCCGGCTTTTTTAATATTGAGACTTCAACAGACCGAGCTATACCGCTGATTTTTCACCATAGTAGCCCAATTTTAATAGTCGCAGGATAGTAAATATAGTACTCACAAAGTAACAATGCGCATACAAATCTTCGCCACTGTTCGGCAAAGTTCGTATTTCCTTACACTTTCTATACAATCAATAAGGTCACGTGGTACGTCCGGTCGCTCGGCTATAGATTTGTATGCGCATTATTACTTTGCAAATACTGACTGCACTAAACATAGTCATTATACTAGTAGAACCTATACGTAGTTAATTAGGGCATTAGATATATTGCTCTGGATACTTGTCCAGTTGTGGTGTGTTTGAAATTCAGGGAATGAGAAGCACGGTGTTAAGGCGTTACAACATGCGAAAGTGCTGCCACATAAAAAAAAAATTTTTATAGAATAGTTATTAAAAATCTGCTCAAGTAAATGTGTACAAATAGCAATGAACTATTTTTACATAGAAAAGTTTTTAGAAACAACGTCTTTTTACGAGTATAACTAGAATTTTAACTTATGCCAAAAGCGGCCGTTTTAGCAAAATTTTAGCTCATCCAAGACGTTGTCTATGAAAACTATGCTATGTAAAAATAGTTCATTGCTATTTCTAGACTAATAAATACTTGAGCAGATTTTCAATTATTATTCTGGCAAGTAAAAAATGTTTTTATTCTAAAGTGGCAGCAGCACTGTCGCATGTTGTAATGTAACGCCTTAAAAAACAAATAGTTAAACATGTTTAATTTCACTTAATAATAATATATAATGTTTATTTGCGTAAAGAGAACTTAAGATTAGTACATTCAAAAGGATCTTACGGCTAGTGAAAATTATTTTTTGCCTAAACTAAACTACAAAAGTAGCCTGTATTTTAGACATAGAGTTAAAATTAACAATTTTAAGCTTAAATTTAAATAAATCTTTCCGAGAAGTGCAATACGTAATATAACGAAGTTACCTAGAACACCTTAAGATAACAAAGTAATAAATATTTTAATTAGCTTTTAAACTAGAATAGTTTAATTACATCTGCTTATATAACTGAGATTACCTATTAATTAATTCCTCGTCAGGATAATAAAAACCTTCTACAAATATAAAATAATCCCCTCACTGTGACTAACTGACTGACCTAGGAATTAATCAATGCCTAGATCCAAACGAATGGACCTGGGAATAAATAAATTCAAAATATGACACTTATTTTTATACTTACCACTTGCCAAACGGTACACTGTGACATGGTATTGACTAGGGTTACCAGACGTCCCGTATTTCCCTCGACACAACGTCCCGTATTTCAGGCATAATTTTAAACGTCCCGCGGCGACAGACTCTGTCCCGTATTTCAACATTATTCGATTAATATTAGGCATTATTTCAATATATTTAAAATTATTAAAAAATCCTGGAAATTGCAACGTTGTTTGATGACCAAAGTATAGGTGCAATCAAACAAAGATATATTAAAACTTAACGATCTTCTTTAAAATATAACTAGCAATAAAAGCATATAAAAATAAGAACATAAAATACATGTTTTTCATTTGTCCCGGGGAAAAATTTCAAATCCCGTATTTTTTTTCTAAATTTAGCATTTGTCCCTTACAGAATCAAAAAATATCTGGCAACCCTAGTATTGACGTATATTCTGTATCGTTTTCAAAAAAGTAGGCTTTTACTTTTCAGGTGTAGTACAAAAAAATATAAAATAATAATTTTTAAACTTAAACATCAATGTTTTTTTTGTTTTCTTAAGCCCAAAAAGGTGTTCGGCCTATAGATTTGAAGGACCAAAGTAAATATTTTATTCAATTAAAACTAGATTTGTTTAGGATATCTTTTGCAAAATCCGTAAAATACAAAGGGTAGTAATAAAGGCTCCGACAAATAAATTTAAAATGAGGTTGTTCAAATCGTGAATATTACTGCTATTAATACTGAGTTAGCGACAACTTTTGATATAATAAATGTTCGAAAACTACCGAATGAAATACAGATAATTGCGAAAACTTACTACATCAAAAGCTGACATAATGCTATACCACTAGTTTGAAATACATTTTTTTGCGAAACTATTGTCAGCTGCTTTTATCGTAAATCTCCAAATAAAAATTCTGAGCCGGTCATACATTTCATACATTGTGGTGCTTTTTAAACATTACGTCATGATGAAATAATTATATATATATAATATTTTTTATTACACTTTTGTACAATTACATAGATATTTAAAACACATTTTACAAAGAGCAGACATTATGTACAAAGACGGCACGTTTTTCGTTGGACCCCAAACTAAGCGAACTTGAAACGCCGCGTCCAATACAAGAGGGTACCAAAAATATAAAAGCATCCTTAAAAGTACATATTTTAAAGTGCAACATTTTTGAATGTAGCTAATTATATTCATTAAATATTAAAGATAACTTACTTGTTTTTTTATTTAGTTTACATTATATATTTATACAAAAATATTTATTAAAATAATTATTTCCAGATATATTTCGACATGCAGTCGGCGTCAGTGGAATTAGATACAATAGTGTTTTTATATAAATATATAATGTAAACTGAATAATTATATTAATTTAATATATAACAGTAAATGAAATGAAATGTTATAAAATCAAAGTAAAAAGTATTCAGTTGTATTAACTTACTAAAGAAAATAAATATCACTAGCCGGTGATGATAAAAGATCAATAAAAAAAATTGTTTCAAAATTTTATAGCGACTTAGAATAAAAAAAGGGAATTCCAAGAAAAATTTCGAGACCAGCATTGCCACGTTCAAAGTATTGTGATTTAATAAAAGACATAACAACAACATAACACATTTCAGAAGTAAATTAATAACACATCAAAAAACATAATAAACAACAGTTTTGTAATACGATTTATAGTTTTTCTGCATTGCGTAAAAATTTTGCAAAAAAAGTCAAAACGTTTTCCGTGCACGCCCAGCGATTAGAGCGAGATAGACAACTGTATATCAACAATCAACAAACTTTTTTTTTAAGAACAAAATCTTTAGAGCAGGACTTATTCCAAGGAGTGCCAACTCTACCGACCCTTAACGACATCAATTCAGAAACCGGGGAAAAACAAATCAAAGTCATGAAATTTTAAATATTAAATAAAATGTTCATTTTTAATTAAATAACTTGTATTTTATCATAAGAAAATTTTGTTCCTTGTACATATAATTTTGTTCGCAAAATGTTGTGTTTTTATTCCAAAATCGTTCCAAAAAGTGTATATGTCGTGGCAGATCGTAGAATTAGGCAGATCGTAAAGCATGAAATCGAAAATCTTTTACCAAAAGTACAAATAGGTGCGACGAGCAAGCGCAGCGAGGAGGACTGTGTTAGGTGGAAGTATTATATAATAAATATTATTATATATATATATATATATATATATATATATATAATAATAAATAAATGTGCTCTGTGCTGGCTTCCCACGGTGCGTGATTCTGTGGATTATCGCGCACGGCCGACGACTACAAACAGCCACGCACTGCACACAAGGCTCTTCCAACGGTGCGTTTCAGTCTGTGTGGGTCTGAGATTCGAAGCCATCTTGTCATTCCACAGTGCAAAGTGAAAGAGAACGTATCGCTGCAGCTGCGCTTCACTGTGCTTTTTATTGCCTCGCGTGCAGCGAGATATTGCGACCAGTATAGAACCAAGCGTACACAATTTGTAACTCTACGTCACTAATCAATAAATTTTAATATTTTGGAAACTCCAGGGTATTCCATAGAATAACCTATTAATTTCGTAATTGAACCGACGAGGAATAAAAGCTGACATAGCAAAAGTGAAATTATCTCAAAGAGCAGAAAAGTCTTTCAGGGAATAAATTCAACCTGAAGGTTAGAAAGACTTGTTGAAATTCATAATTCTAAAATGAAAATGTCTTCTTTGACTTCTATCTTCAATATTAATCTCTGTAAAATCTTGAAAAGACCCTAACGTAACAATGTTATTCAATGGGTACTTTTCATATCGACACCAGTTTTTACAGGCAGGCATAGGTTTATTATTAGGTCTTTACATATGAAATTGCCGTTTTCTATAGAGAATTTGAAGGAAACTAAATTTTCAGTACTAACATTTTTGCATTTTTTTTTAAGAATTATAAATCCAAATTATAAAATTTCTTACATTATGAATGAGACAACATTAAGCTAACAGCAATATTAATTAAATTTTTGAAAAGTATCTGTAGTAAAAAATTATTACGAATCTTATCGTGGAAATGGATGGCATTTAGGGCGAACTGTTTTTGATGATTGAATTTTTATAATCAAACTGGAAATTTAAAAAAAAAATTAATACGTATATGTCAAACCTTGAAATCAACTTTTAAACAAAAAACAAATAATTGAAATAGCTATTATTATGAACTCGTGAGTCTGTAAGAAAATTTCGGCAATTTCATAGGTAGACCTATTATTTTGATGGAACTCTAAAAAATGTGCCTTAAGTACATTACTTCATATAATTATTGTTTCCTTTTAAAGAATTGCGAAGTCAAAATAAGGACCTCAATTTGCCTCAAACTATTTTGAGTCTTACATTATGACACGCTTGAAGAAGACATGGTGGTAACGGTCACTAAAATAAGGTTGCTTGACGTAATCAACTCTCAACAGAACAATAAATACAGTTACGATAATCAATAACACTCAAAGGCACTAAGTTATGCATATTTTTCAAATAAAAACACATTTAATTTAATTCAGATTGATTTTTTGTTAGGTTGAAATATCCATCCATCCATCCATCTATCCAATACTATTAAACGAGCAATATTTGTATATATATCACAGACTACTTAGTGGTCCCTGTGGTATATTATAGATGTATATGGTGTAATGTATAGATGTGTAAGGTGACATTTATTTATGCAGCCAAATTCACACCAGAGGCTTGGTAAGTGATCAGTATGACAGACCAATAACACTTTTTGTTAATTTTGCATTTGTAGGGAACACGAAAAATACAATTTACGAATTTCACAAAAAAGGTGATCGAACCTTGATACTGAGCACTTACCGAGTCTACAGTACGAATTTGGCTATATAAATAAATGCCAAGTTATATTTGTAATCGGATTTTAGAAAACGGCTCTAAGGATTTCAATAACATTTATAGTTTTGCGGTTTTTGGGTACGAAAATACGATCTAACGAGGTCTCATCTCTGCGAAATCTTGTTTTCTGCGAGTTTTCACGTCCAAATCACCTATCTTGTCTTGCCTTCGTACAAGATTGAAGGTCTGAGCGTTTTTCTTTGTGTTATATAAGTTTCCTACAGTGCTACAAGGATCTTATGGAGCGTAGATTGGTTGTGTCCAAAATCTACCATACTCCTTGTTTCACAGCTGCGCCCCCCTGTCAGTTACATCCACGCGCCATCAGATCCAGCTCTATAGATGGCACTATCGTCCTAGACTCAAAGACATTAGCACAGATTCCAAACAAACCGAAATCTTCTCGGAGCTAAAAGAACATAATTTATCTATGGTGATATGGAAAACGTCCTCTAGAGAGGATTGATAGAGGTCCAATTAACATGTTTGTACTCATCTGTTCTCCCTCCCCCCGCAAACCGTCTTTGTCCCGGCTCTCAATTAAGGCGTATGACCACGCTAAATAAGCAACTCGATGTGTGTCAGTACAAATATCAACGGAAACGACATTGAAATAATGTTCATTTCAGCGTGCCTTGAAAAGTGGCTGTTACGACAACCACTGCGTCTCCGGTTAGCGCAAAATAGGAGAAAATAATACTTTTCACATGGAGGCCATGACCGGCAAAAAAATTTAGATCTAAAAATTTCCTATAGTTTGGTGAAATAATAATTAAAATCGCTTTAGGCGTTTGGAAGGAGTAAGAGAATTCTTGTGTTAATCATGTGAAACTTTCGATGACCTTCGATTATTTTTGTCAAAACTTACAACAGAAAAACAGTTTATGAAACTGAAAATTTATTTTTGACTCTATAATGCCTATCATATATTTTTATGAAAGTTTTTAGACCACCCGTGTGGGAGGAGTAGGCCTTCAAAGACAGGTCCAAATTGCAGTTGGCGTATCCATGCGCCTTAAGTTACATACCTATGGCGCAGTCAAGGTCAGACTTCATAAACCGTTTCGCTATCTGTATTTATTGGAATGCATTTTAAAATGTATGTCTGTCGACTAGTCGATTAACAAGTTGATACATGGATTATCGATTGTCAGCTATCCTCTCTCCCCGCACCTCAAATTCAACCAGTTCTTAATTAAGTTGTATTCCTTTTTGTTTTCTATCTGTTTCCGAAGATTGTTGATGAAGCAGTGCTTCATCCAGGTATTATTATAATAATGCTAGTAATTAAATAAACGATGTATTTCGACCATGCTTTAGGTCGGCTTCGTTGTTATCAAAACACGATCAAAATAAAATCACCAAAATTTACGTACATACATCTTCCATCGATCAGCCTAGTTCGTCCACTACTGGACATAAGCCTTTCCAGGACTTTGCCACTCCCGACGGTCATCCTGGAAGAATTGCCCATACTCACACACGCTGGGCAGGCGGGTTGGTGAGCGCGGTGCTGGAACCCTCGCACCAGTGACACCGCTGCCCGTCACCAGTCTACATACATACAAACATATTATTATACTCACGCCTATCTCCCAGAGGGATAGGCAGAGACTACAGATTTTCATCTGCTACGTTTCAGACACACCTCTTTCGCTTCTTCCACATCCATCAATCTTGTCATACAAGCTCTATTCCGGGTACTTTTGCCATAGCCCTTCTTCAGTATGTCGCCAATTTTGTCAGTATACGTCCTTCTAGGGCAGCCTGGTCGAGCTGTACCTTCCATTTGCGCACCATGAATTTCTTTCGTCACTCTACTTTCATTTTCTATTCTAGTCACTAGATCTTCTTTCAGGCCGCTACGATCTCGTATGTCGATATTTTTCACTCTGTCATTCTAATTTAATGAAAAGCATATTACATCATCATAATACATCCATCCATCCACCCATCCATCAGCCTAGTTCGTCCACTGCTGGACAGTAGACGTAAGCCTTTCCAGGACTTTGCCACTCCCAGCGGTCATCCTGGAAGAATTGCCCATGCTCACACGCGCTGGGCAGGTGGGTTGGTGAGCGCGGTACCGGAACCCTCGCACCAGTGGCGCCGCTGCCCGTCACCAGTCTGTTTCATATAAGGCCCGGCTATTAGGGATAGATATACCGCCATCCATCGGTCCCAGGCATGGTGGGCCTCCTGGTTTTTTGCCTGTGAGCTGTCCTCTTACTCTCCCCGAATTACTTCGAGGGGGTCTCCAAGTAAGATGATGGTACCTCCACCGTCGAGCCCGGCATCAGCTCTACCACCTCATCATAGTTTATAATATTATTATGTACTTCATTCTCTATTATTTATTTATAAGGGATGGTAGAAATTTTTTACGGTTCCGTACGTTAAAAGGAAAAACGGAACTCTCAATCTGTTTTGTGTCGTTAATCACAATGTTTTTCTTCTTAAGGTTTTATGTAACTATTTACTTCAATACTTATATGTACGTAACGTAGAAATTTTTGAAGTTTTAGGAATAACGGACTGACAGTGTTTTCTTTTTATATTCTGGGCTTCAGGTGGTTATTATCCATGCAAAGCTACAAGGTTAAGAGAATCTTAAACTCACTTTTACGGTCTCAAAATGACTAGCCCTCGCATCGCCATAAAACGAGACATCCCGTGAATGTGCAAACGACAACTTTATTACTGACTCGCTACTGGTTGCGACTTTACTCGGAGTACATGTGTAATGATGTGTGAGGTGGCTTTGATAATGCAGCCACACTGTTACTGGAGACTCGGCTAGTGACCAGAAACAAGGGTCAATAACAATTTCAGCGAAATATAAAAAGGGGAAGCAGAGGTGAATGGCAGGTGTCGGGATCGTAGCAGGTGAAAATTTGTAGTCTCTGCCTACCCTTCTGGGAGACAGGCGTGAGTATATCTATGTTTGTATGTAAAAAAGGCTTCCCATACTGACCAAATGGCGGTTGGGTTTGTATCGAGGAAGAGAATAATAGTATCAAAATTTCCAAAATATATCCCATCCCACTAATCCCACTATCCCACTGGTCTCACTACTCCCACTCCCACTCCCACTAGTATTATAAGTTATAAATGGGAAAGCTTGAATGTATGGATAGATGGTTGTTTGTTACTCCTTCACGCCGTAACTAATGAACCGATTGGGCTGAAACTTTGCACAAATGTAGTTCTAGACCTGGAATAGGTCTAGAATTTTATCCCATAAATCAGTTGCCATGGGATAGCAATGGGGTGTCAAGTTTCAATAGAAAATTGTTGTTACTCCTTCACAACAAACCTACTAAACCGATTGGGACAAAACTTTGCACAAATGTGGTTCTAGACCCGGAATTGGACATGGGCTACTTTTTATTTCCTTAATCAGGTTTGTATTTCCTTAATTAATGTCGTTTCCGTTGATATTCGTACCGACAAATATCGAGCTGCTTATTTGGTGACTAATCGCCTTAAGGGGCTGCACTATGCTAAAATTCGGTCCCGCTCTAACGCGTTTGTTTTTTAACTCTCTATCCTGCTCTAATCAGATGCCGCGCACGCAAAACTTCAGTTATTTTGAAATCGTGGCTCCATTAGGACATACAGAAATAAAGTAGTAAGGCTTTTTTGTAGATAATAATGAGATCTTTTATTGTGTGAAAGATTCATTTCAAACTCATATTCCGTGTCCGAGCGAATTGAATGTACATAATGAAATTAGGTACCTACTACACAACACATATATATTTATTTGAGTAAAGATATAAAATTTCGATAATCTATAAAGGCTTAATTCGTCAGAAAAACATGATTAAGTACATATATATTTCCCAGAATTTTCTAGTAGCCAGTTTGGCCTACAAATCGAGCTAAATATACGCAATTTTACCAAATCCACGCTTATTCAAGCCTTAATACCTCGAGCGCTACTTTCGGAATTTGTGTAAATGCTTGGGAATATTTCCATCTCAAAAACGCAAACTCACTCATTTTATTCTTATTATTTTTCCTAATACAAACATTTAGCATCTATCCGGCAGTTTCAAAGTAATAAAGAAAGTAATTTGGCATCAAAATTCTTCAATAAATGGTGACACAGTACCAAAACAGACATTTTCCAGATATGCAGACTATCAAAGTAAGTACCTCATTTCATGGAGCGTCTTACGTGGAGCCATTTGTCAAGGTAGTCTTAAATAATTTTGTCAGCCTACCTTTAATATGGTTGAGTGGCAGTAAAGGAATCCCTTTTGGGATGCCGAAAGTCATGTCCGTAGGGCCTTGAAATTTGTTCCAATAATAATTATGACTAACTGGTTTGTAGTACATATGTTAACAAAATATTTTTTACAAATTACCGTATAAGGGCTTTTTATTGTTTGTATTTTCCACTTTACATAAATATAATTACTTAATTAAACACTTTTAAACGCTATATTTCGACCCCTCAGTGGGGTCGTCATCAAGTGAATAAAAAAATATTATATGACATATAGGTATTTGAATTTAGTTAGAAAAACGCTGGCATCTATCTATACACTTTAAAAAATTGGAAGTGACTAGTCTGCCACAAGTGGCCGTCTAGCAAAAATGAAAATCCTGCCACTAGTAGTCGTTTAACAAAACTAAGCATCTTAGTCTGCCACTAGTGGTCGTCTAGCAAAAAAGAAAATCCTGCCAGTAGTGGTCGTTTAACAAAACTAAGTTACTAGTCTGGCACCAGAGCAGATATTCGAATATTTATTGTATTTATGTGGGGGAGAGGTTTTTGAATTATGTATTTTTTTTGTAAAATCATAACCTCACTTTTCGGACTAAAATCGATTAATGACCTGAAGTTACTTCTGCAACTGCTTCGGCGCCTCCGGCTTTTTATATACACTCTAGGGGTAGTAGATACAAGACTGGGTGGATTCGGGGTGCTCTGATTCGGTTGTTTTAATTTTGGCACTAACTTTGCTGCGATGCAGCGGCAACATTTTAGACTTTGTACTTTAAGCCATTCAGATAAGGATTACGTTCCAACGGTAATTAACTTGCGGCAGGATAGCCGTTTATGCTATTCAGCCACTAGTAGCTATACTCACTACGTTCAACCAACGTGTATTGAATATTGTCCCTTATCTAGTTGACGTTAGGAAGTACATTTCAATAATCATAAACTTGTGGTAGAATAATTATTTTCGTTATTCTGCCGCTAGTGGCAGAATATATTATTTTGTTAAACGGCCGCTAGTGGCAGGCTAGACACTTTTTATATCAATAGATGTAAAATTTTCATGTATATGGAATAAGTACAAGGCTAATGATCGTTAGTAAAATGAACCTTTTTATGTAATCAAACTAAGTTAGTACGTCCTTTTACATCAGGAAAGTTCGCTGACGTAGTTTTTACTATAATATTTTTGTTTTTCATGCGATGTAATTTATATTTCATCTTCTTCTTCTTGGGGGTGCCATATCCTAGCGGATGTCGGCGACCACCACACGAAACTCTTCTCTATTCTGTGCCAGTCTGCAGAGACTGGCAGCGTCTTTTATGTTAGTCCAAGTTTTTACGTTATCACTCCATGTCATCCGCCTTCTCCCCCTTCCCCGTTTTCCGTCCATTTTCCCTTCTAAAATGTTCTTCAACATGTTATACTTTTCATGTCGATAAATGTGACCAAAATATGCTGTTTTTCGTCTCTTAATTGTTTTTAATACTTCAAGCCTTTTATTAAATCTGTTAAGCACTTCTTCGTTTGTTATTCTATCTCTATTATATTTCATCATCCTTGGTTTTAATTTAATCTCTTATATGAAATCTCTTTACGATCAAAGATCTTTTTATCATCAGAGATAATGCAACCATTGAAGAAGAATAGCTGTTGCCCGCGACTTCGTCCGCGTGGAAGAAGATAATGCGGCCACAGTGTAATCCCTCGGGAATCCCGCAATAAAAAGTATCCCAGTATTGAAGTTGGATAATAAATTAATAAGTCATCGAACTCACTCCATGTCTCACTGCTGAGGATCGTACAGTGGTAACCGCATCAAAACCCGTTCAGTAGTATAATTGCGAGATGAGTGAAATACCGACTAAAAATCCGTTTTTTTTTTTTTTATCAATATCCTTTTTGTATCATAATTCTATTTTCTGTATAACTGTATAGTATAAGTGCGCTTGCTCAAATAGTTTGTAATACACCCGCACGCTACTTTGCTTACTTATTATATGAAAATAAATAATTATGTATAAAATCTGCCAGATATGTCTAAATGTCTATCAATGTCACGTTGCCTGCACTTCAAGCTCCCTATTTGTGAACGTTCGTAACGGCTATGACGCCAAAATAATAATAGCAAATAAGTAGCCGGTGGTGCAAGCGTCCGTACAGTACACGCTGTTTCTTTGTGAAGTCGCCGACGCAACGTTGTCTCGGTTCCCAAGTTTTTCTCTACTGTGCCTCGGTGCAGCTGCCCCTTTGTGTCACCGTCTCAAAGCATGCAAACTAATACTTGTATAACCCGCGCAGTTAAAGAAAGAAATTGAAAATGGCGTCGTGTCCTTGTGTCTGCACTGAACTGTGATAGAGTCAGCATAAAAATTTGTTGCTTTAGTATTATTTTGTATGGAGTAAGCTTGAGTGGCAAATCCAGACTACTTTTTGCGGCCGCAAAAACAAATTTTTATGCCGACCACACACAAGTACATGACGCCATTTTCATTTTCTTTCTTTAACTGCGCGGGTTATATTTGATATAAATATAAAGAACTGTTCATTTAAAAACAGGGCTATTCATATTTCCATTACTATTAAATGTACAGTCGAACCAAAGAATAAAATCGAATAAATGAGATGATAATCACTAGCTAGTCCATGTGTGTATGTATTGACCAAGTATTCCTCATCTTAGGTCTATCTTGGTACCTTTATCTTTTGCTGACTGTACATGAAATGCATACCTCCTTTAAAAAGTCATTTCGAAATTCAAATAGCCCGAAAACATTTAATAGGGCTAAACTTTTCTACAATTTGGGCCTTGGTCCTGCCTGATTATTCGATTGACCGATTTTGACTCTCCGAATTATAACTTTTACTTTGAAATAAGGAAAGTTAGATTACTTTTGTTCGATTTCATCTTGATTCTAATTAGATAGCGTATTGTCGATTCTGTTTAATAGACTTCTTGCTTAGTCTCATTCTATTCAGGTGAAGATGTTCAAACTCACTTCTTGCCAGAATCCTCTTTTTAGGGTTCCGTACCCAAAGGGTAACCAACGGGACCCTATTACTAAGACTCCGCCGTCCGTCCGTCTGTCACCAGGCTGTATCTCAAGAACCGTGATAGTTAGCCAGTTGAAATTTTCACAGATGATGTATTTCTGTTGCCGCTATAACAAAACATACTAAAAAACAGAATAAAATAAATATTTAAGGGGGCTCCCATACAAAAAACGTGATTTTTTTGCCGTTGTTAAAGGTACAGAACCCTTCGTGCGTGAGTCCGACTCGCACTTGGCCGTTTTTTTATTTAGGTGTGGGACGCCTAGAGAAAAAAAAACATTGTATATTAATAAGTATTGACTTGATACTATTCTAAGTAAATAAGTAATTATTGCCATCATGCTGTCAAAACAAAATTTTGTTCATTGCAAAATAGGCCCCTTTACGCCTGGATTTTTCTTAAGATTCATACAAAAGTTAAAAACTGACTGTTAAGTCAACAGCTTATTTTCTTTATATTTGTTTTCATAAGTACCAACTACATCTCTGCACAGTCCAAAAAGCAAAATTTGATAAAACACCATCATAATGTTGTCAAGATATCGTGAATATTGCCTCGTGTTTACGCAAAATTAAGCAAGTAGTATAATTTTTATCTATACTGGAAATAAAAAAGAGAGAAATACAGACGTCGTTCATGTAAAGAAGGCTAAGTTTATACAGTTTTCTATAAATAAACAGTTACCTTTTCATGGAAAACAGTTTTTACCTGAAACCATATCACAAATTTGGATGGGTTGGAGTGCAGTGTGGGAAGGAAAACCTATGTAAAGATGTGTGCAAAGTTTCATTGAGTCAAAGCCATCAGGACGTCGCAAACACCTAAAGCTTTTATAGAGCAGCTAAACGGGATGGCCCACCTTAAAAACAGAAGCTAAATTACTTTGTTATAACAGCACTAAAACTAAAATTAAAGCAAAATTTATACTTGCAATGGTCGGCACTTAACTCAAGATGTAAAATTAAAGCCTTCAAAGTCGGCTTTATTGTTGATTGTTGACTCTTCGTGGAATACGTTAATTAACAGGAAATCACTTGTACTACCCCACAAATTGATTCCATATTTCCTGACCGGTTTAACCTTCATTACATTTTCATATTTTATCAAATTCGGTCAAAAAATAGATAATAAATTGGCATAGATTAAATTATGTTAAGGTGTGTTAATTCGAAAACCATTTCGAGATTTAGGTTTAGTAAGCCGTATTTTCGAAGTTTTGGTCTAAAAAACCTCATGATGATGAATATTTTTACAAAAACTGCAACTTCCATTTGCCCTCGTGTGACGTCACTTGAGTAATGGCTGTTTAGAAATGTGTGTGTGCTATCAAGATAAATTTATAATAATTTGCTTCAGACTAATTTGGCTGCTAGATGACAGATGAGTAGACAGACAGAGAGAGACCACTTTTTTTTATAAGCAATCACATATCACAATCAGTATAATGTTTAAAATTCTCAAGTGACAAGGTCATCGGATGATTCTTTAAAAAATCATAAAAAAGTAATGATTAATTTATATACTAATATATACTAAAACAATGAAAACTATGTTCTAAAATGGCGTATATTCTCTGAAAAAAAATTAAAAAATATCTTTTAAAAATTCAGCTATGGGGATTAGTGGGATGGTACAAGTAATTTTCTGTTCATTATCACTAAATATCACTGTTTCTAGGACCCTCATCGCATGGGCAAGGTTGAAGAAATTATCAATATGTGTGTAATACGAACATACATAATACAATAAATAAAATAGGAATAGATTTAGAATGAGAATACTTTAATTTCGTTTGATATAATTATGGTAAATGCACAAGGGATTAATTTTTTTATAGAAAAATGTTGTATACGAAAATGAATTTAAGCACATAATCTATTTTAAATTATAACATTTACGAATATTGTACAATAATAATGGTTTATGAAACTGGCACATAAAGGGGTTATTAAAACACGAATATGAGTTTAAAAACCGAGCCTACCATTGATGTTGGGGTCAAAATGATTTAGTTTAAAAAACGAGAATTTACAGGAAGCGAGTAACTTGTTGCTCTAATGCATTTTAGACTCTGAAATGCTCTTTTAATTTTGTATTAAGGCGATACGCGAAAAAAATAAGGTTGTTTCTTTTCTGCGTATTCCATGAATTACACGGAAAATTTTAATAAATTTCTGGTATGTGCATTTTGACGATATAATATAGAGTTTTGAAATTGGAAAACATGTTTGGACAAATTTTCCTCGATATAAATAATTGCTGAAATGAGGTCTTCAAACACAATTTTTCTCCTCGTTTGACGAATAGGAACCATATTTTATTAGGTGTGTTTCATCAATATCTAGAGATTTGATATTTGAAATTTTGCTAGCTATTTTAGTTTTTTTTTTAATATACATCCAATGTTTTTTCCCATTTTGCCCTGAATCCGCCCCTCTCGCACTGCGAGATTTTTCGCTTGGAGTGACAGAATAAAATTCGCATAGCCTCTTCATTTCAAACTACACCAACCAACCAACATCACACCAACAACAAGTTCTGAAAAGGGAAATATTTTTCACAATATTTTTCTTTCTGAAAGTAGGCTTTGACGTTGGTAAGTAGGTTTTTAGAGAAATAATATCTAATAACAATATAATAATTAAGATTATGTTTATTTTGCGAAATCCATCGCTATGAATACTCTAAATATTATTAGAGTGCAATACAAACTAGAAAATATCAATCAGAAACAAACCCAAAGACAAGAATATGAAAAAACAATCTGAAACTCAAACCACTCAAACTGTTAGTAACGCTTCAAATAATAATATAGCTTTATCAGCTATACATAAAAGCTGTGTTCTGTTATCTACAGCTTTAATACAAGTCAAGGACCTTGAGGGTAAAAATCATACAATACGTACCCTCCTAGATAATGGGTCGACTTCCAGCTTCATTTCAGAGAGCTTATGTGCAAAGCTCAAACTGCCAACCTCTTCAACATCATCATTAGTTGAAGGATTGAATTCCCAAACTTCTCGTTTATCTAAAAACTGTGATGTCATGATATCATCACTTCTTAATTCATACAAAGAAAATGTTCAATGCTTTGTTGTTCCTCGTATCACACAGATGTTGCCTACCGTGCAAGTGGATTATGAGTCATTAAACATACCAAAACACGTAACTTTAGCTGATCCAACTTTTTACTGCCCATCTGAAGTAGATATGCTTCTCGGAGCTGACATCTTCTGGAGCGTACTTAGCTCTAGAAATATTTCATTAGGCAAAAACAAACCAGTTTTGAGTAAAACCAAATTTGGTTGGTTGATTTCCGGTATTGCACAGACACAACAAGCTTCTAATACAGTCCATTGCAATCATGCTTTATTATCACATGATGATCATATTGACGGTCAACTTGACAAGTTTTTTGAATTTGAGTCTGTTCCTTCATATAAACAACAATCTAAAGAAGAGCAAATGTGTGAAAAACACTTTACAGATCATGTAATACGTGAGTCAGATGGTCGTTTTGTCGTTACGATTCCGTTAAAGGAATCTCCTGCAATACTTGGTGATTCTTATCAGCAAGCCTTATCTAGGTTTCTCTCCTTAGAACGTAGGTTCACCAAAGATCCAATATTTAAAGCGCAATATTGCGAATTCATAACTTGCTACCTCACCTCGACAGGTAAAACCAATTTTTCCACGTATATATTATACGAGTAATGCATATAATGAAATTATATTGTCAAGAAAAAGCTAAAAGAGCACTACCTGTCACTGTCATAGTAAATAGGTAAGGTTTATGTATACTTTATATGTTTTATAGGTAAGTAAGCATATTATAATTATGTATGTATATTTTGTTAAGGTGTCGTAATATATATATATTATTTAGTATATATATTTTATAGTACACGTATGTATGATTACTTATTTTAATAAAATTTCCCTTTCACGCTTAGGTTTGCTGGAAGAAATATCTTTTTAGAGATAAGCTCGCCTGTGTACATATCTTTTTATGTATTATGTGTCTTAACTGCTTTTCTGTGTACATTAAAGAATAAAGAATGTATTACTTTCTCATATATATGATAAAAGTGATGAACTGCTACGCCGTAGCAAAAAACGATGCTACGCTATCAACCATCGAGAAAATCGAGATGTTTTTCTACAAAAATATGTTCATGAGTGGTCTAAAATGATATATCTCTAACAGCTACTTCAAAGGTGTTTCACCTCTCTGTAAGTGAGAAAGTACTTATTCTTTAATGAAGACTCCTCATAACATTAGTTGACTTAAGGGGGAACGAGTCGTATCCTCTACGAAACGCACAACTTAAGATGGTTCTTCTTATTTTTGAATAACAGATATTAAATAAATGTAATTTATGGCATTTCGCGAACATAATTTAGTGTCAGTTGGACTTTTCCGGCAAAATTGTATTATGTTATGCATAACGTTGTAAATGTATGGGTGCACATACTTAAAAGCGTGTTTTAAGTTTGTGTGCCCATACATTTTAAACCTCATGCATAAAATAACAAAATTTTGCCGGAAAAGTCCAACTGACACTAAATTATGTTCGCGAAATGCCATAAATTACATTTATTTAATATCTGTTATTCAAAAATAAGAAGAACCATCTTAAGTTGTGCGTTTCGTAGAGGATACGACTCGTTCCCCCTTAAGTAATTTTCACACCGAAAGCGTAGAATAAGTTTTTGAATTTACCAATTTTACTAAAGTTTGGTAATTTACAAAACGGTTATTCTTTTTATAACATAAATAAAGTAATATTCAAACATGAAATTATATCATCAATGATTATTTTGATTAAATATATGAAGAACATTGATGTGTAACTAGAAATATATTTTAGCCTAGCTAAGCCTTTAATGTCAGAGCATTTCTATCGATTTTTGGGAATGACATTTTGTATTAATATGTGCCTCTATCATTACACCTGTGATGATAGCAAAATAAATAGAGCAAAACAAATTATAACGTTATCAAACGTTTTCCTTATTTCTCCTGGGTTCCCAGTGTAATTATTCATTTAAACTCAACATTTTACATGGATTGGCCTAGCCGCTTTCTAGAAATACGGCGGACAGACAGACATACTGAGAAAACCTATGACTTGTTTTAATTACGATTTCAAAATTTACACACCACCCTGAGAATCTCGTCAAATTTGTTAATTTATAGCTTCGTACACTTGGGTAGATGTTTCTAAACTTTTTATAACCCCAGCTACCTGTCCCGTTACCCCGTCCCGGCACAAGGTGTGCCCTCGCCCTAAAACGTTCAAACTCTAATTCAGATGCTAAATTGTGCAGTAAACCTAGCTCATATCACTGTCTAGACTTTCGCGACAACACTCTGGGCGGCCATTTTGATATACGGAACAATTTGCGAAGGCCAAAGGTGGGTGATCTATAGAAGCTCTTTATATACTGAGTGTTAAGATGAAGTTGCGGAAGCCGGAAACTGGCAATAGTAATCATCCATACGAACAACTTTTACTTTGGAACCAACAATCAAATCGCAAAAAAAACAGCGGTTCCATAGAAAAGCTGCCCAATAAACATGTATGAAGCAACTGATTTTCTTTTTTTTTTTCAATATCTGTTTGATCTGTTTTCAATATATTATGTTGTTTTTTCAATATCTGTTTTTTTTCGTGAAAAGGTTCGTATGGTCTAGTACAGCGTTTCTTAACCTATGATCCGTGGACCCCTGAGGGTCCCCAAGCATATGTATGGGGGTCCGCAGCCTAATCTATGGACCATTTAACAATCATAAATAAATACCACCAAAAAACGTTGTCATTAACGTATTTTATATGAAAAAGTTTTTTTTTTGTAATTTGTAGAACTAAAATAAATGGTCCGAAATGTATTGCTGCTTAAGGAGGTTCTTAAAATTGCGCTTGATTTCCTAAGGGGTCCGTGGACAAAAAAGGTTAAGAAACGCTGGTCTAGTTCTATCGCCAGTTTTCTGCTTCCGCAACTTTATCTTACTTAACATCCTGTAGAAACGTATCAAGCTTTCAAAACAAAAACGTTTTCGTATGTTTTACATGTCTTCAAAGGAGTTGTATGCAGTAGAATTATCCTGACGCGGCATTTGTCACACGATTAACAAAGTCTTATTAAAGGTAAACCGTGTGAAAATGTGGCGAGAATAGCCGCCCTGTTTCATCAACAAAAGATTCAAGAGCAGTGGGGGATTCTTTGCTCATAATGGTAAGATTGCCTTATTTTACGATTGCTTAGACAGTTTGTAGGATGTATTCTACCGGAGACTGTTAATATAAATTAAGCGTTTGCTTATCGCAGTTTGTGACAATGTTACTGATAATTATGTACTGTTAGATTGATAGGGTTTTTGTAGACACGTTATTAAAGGTATCTATTATTGCACTACCACAAAGGAAGCTGGGCAATGACACACAGCGCGTCGGTAAAACGCTAATCAATGCATTATTATTTACATATAAAAAAAGAGTAGAACCCAAAGCGTCTTTACATTGAAGAAAAGTAATAAAATAGAAAGGGATGACTAAAAAATTATACAAGTGACTTTTTGATCATCGTCCAAATTCATACTGGAGGCTTAATAAGTGATCAGTATCTTGGATCAGTAACAATTTTTGTGAAATTCGTAAACTGAAATTTCGGCTTCCCATAGAAATTCAGTTCCACTCCCGAGCGAATCACTACGGGGAGTCGAAATTTCATTTTACGAATTTCACCAAAATTGTTATTGATCCATGATACTGATCACTTACCAAGCCACCAGTATGAATTTGGACGATGATCAAAAATTCACCTTGTATAGTTCTAAAGGAATAAATTACGAGGACGATTTAAAACACGAGCGTAGCAAGTGTTTTAAACGTAACCGAGTAATTTATTGCTCTTACGCCCGTGTATCATACTACGTTTTTCAATGCATAGTGGGAGGAAATAAAACAAATATAATCTTGTGAACTTTAAATTATAATTGGCTTAAAAGGACTGTATGCAGAGCCGTTAAACAGTGGAAAAAAAAATATAACATTTATGGTACACAGAAAAGGCTGCAGTTTAGCCAACCATTGTAAATAAATAAAAAAATAATAATAATAAAGCCCTAGGGCAAAATAATCGACTTTCTGTTCGGTTTTGATGCATAAAAAGTGGGCCTTTACGAGCACTTGCATTGAAAAATTATAAATGTACTTTCTGAAAAGTAACATTATTTTACACGTTTCTGAAACATGCTTCATACAGAATCGCTATTTTTGTAGTGTTGAAAATCTGCATATAATAAAACATTTATCTAATCAAAAAAAGAATTGGATTTGGGTGCAATAAAATGGATGTTTCAGCTTTTTTGACCCCCGTGACCTTTTGACCTTCGATGTTTTAACTGCCCAAGGGTGAATCGCTACTTTTGTACTGTTGAAAATCTGCGCATAATAAAACATTTATCTTACCAAAAATATTGGATTTGGGTGCAATAAAATGGGTGTTTCAGCTTTTCTTGACCCCCGTGACCTTTGACCTTCGATATTTTAAACTGCCTAAGGGTGCCACTCCGGAACCCTACAGATTATGGTTCAGTATATCAAACAATACTAGAATCAATCATAAAATATTAGTTGTACCCTCACTCAAGGTTACATGGCTCGGCGATCTGACTAATACTAGAATTCAGTTCTAGATAACATTTTTGATGATTGACCGGTATAAACTTTTTGATTTTATCTAAAACAATAAAAGCAAATTCAGCTACACTTTTGGAAAAAATACGTTTTATTTATATATATACAAGGTGAATTTTTGATCATCGTCCAAATTCATACTAGAGGCTCGGTAAGTGATCAGCATCATGAATCGATAACAATTTTTGTGAAATTTGTGTAATGAAATTTTGACTTCCCATAGTAATTCACTCCCAGTCCAGAGTGAATCACTATGGGGAGACGAAATTTAATTTTATGAATCTTACAAAAATCGTTATTGGTTCATGATGCTGATCACTTACCAAGGCTCAAGTATGAATTTGGACGATGATCAAAAAGTCACCTTGTATATGTCGGAGGATCAGGGGGCTGAACAGGCGTGCCTGTTGGTGGATCCGACATCTCGAGACCGTGTGGGCGTGCACGTCCAGATATTCACAAAATAAAAGTCGTTCGATGTAGTTTAGACACTGCATTATTCAATTTAAATCACAATCACCAAAAATATTCACGGATTCCAAAAATAACGAACGATTAAGAGCAAATGGGTTTGCAAGCTACCATGACTTGCGAGTCGCTCTTTCAGAAATGGCGACCCGCGACGCAATGACACTTGACAACTCCATTCGGGGTTACCCGCTCTCAAAATAAATCAACCAACAACAATATTCACAACTACTCATTTAAAAAAAAATGACCTAAACGTCAAAGGTATTCAGATCTACCCTATTAATTAAATTATCAATCAAAACAAAGCGCGCGCCGTTATATACAAGGTGTAACAGAAAGGTGTAACCATATTTGAAGAGCTTATTCAATCAATGGTATAGAACAGCTTTTACTATGGAGACAAAACTGAAATCTCAAAAAAAAAAACTGCCCTTCCATACATTTCAGCCAAACGGTATTGCATTTTTCTATGAAACAGTAAATATTTTTTTCGAGATACGGAGTTTTTTCAATAGTGAAAGTTGTTTTATAACATTGACTGAATAAGCTCTTCAAATATGGTTACACCTTTCTGTTACACATTGTATATATAAAGCCATAAATACGATCATGTATATATATACAGCCATAAATACGATTATAAATACGTAGACCGAACACGTCCTTACGGGATTAGAACCCGCAACCACCTGATTAGTGGTAGAAACGTTTAAACTACAAGATGACAGAGGCAGTCACAAAAAAAGTAACAAAATCTTCCACATCCGTTATTTTAACCCTTAAATGCATCTTGGGTCGAAAACGGCACAAAGGAATTTTTATTTATTATTTACATAATTTTATGTAAAAATTTATAATTATATAATTGTATGAGCTAAAAATATGTTTGGCAACAATTTAATTTTTTTTTAAATTTAAAATTCATTTATTTTCCTTTGTTTTTTTTTTGTATTTTGCCGCATTTTGGCGGGAAAATCGTTAAAGAGAGCTTTTGGAAAAAAATCGAATAAATATTGTGCTTGCATATATATTTTTATAGTTTTTGATATTAAAGTCACAAAGTGTTCAGCTTTACAAGTACCCGATAAAAAAAAATATAAATTAAAAAATCAAATTTTTATCGCAAATTAAATTTGTTTTTTTTCCTTGTTTTTACTTTTAAAACCCCCCTTCCAATCAAGAAATATTTTTTTTATAATTTTTTTCATATTTTTTGGTATTTTTCTATTACTGTTTTCAATTTCATACAAAAATAAAATCTCATGCATTTAAGGGTTAAAGCTATCATTACAATTTATGTCTTAAAAGGTCTCTAAAGAAGTAGCATAACGTATTTAAAAAAACCGGCTAAGTGAGAGTCGGGCCCCACTCTTTTAGGGTTCCGTACAATGACCAATTATTTCAAACTAGATATTTATTTAATTTTAGGTAATGCTCTAATTCTGTCAGACATAAAAACTACAAAATTAAATTGGCGTTTTTAGTATTTGTTGTTTAAATACAGCATATGGTACATAATATATTCCTAACTGCTTTGGCCTTTGAGATAGACCCCGTAACAAAATTGGTCCAAAAATGGCAACTTTGATAGACCCACATTTCTTTAATTTTTAAGATTAAAAAAAATAAAAAATATGTTTATACTCTACTTAACCTTTTGAGTGTCCCCATAGAAGGGAATTCCAAGTGCTCGAAATGTCCCCATACATCGCGCCAAGCGAGATTTTGAGCGACTTGTTGTTAGAAATGCTCGGATTTAGTTAAGTTGCAATCATTATTACCGAATATTTTATATCTTCTAAAAATCTACATAAAATTTGCCATCTTCTCATGTAATTTACATACCTAGGCAACAATCCGAAGGAAAAATATCCTTAGATATAGTTTTAGCTCTCACTTTTTTCCGCCATTTTTTGTCACATTTTTCATCACAACACTTCATTTACACTAATTTCAGAATTTGTTTTTACACTCACGTAATCAAAATTAGTTTACACGTAGACTACATACATTTTTTTATTGAAATACTCAGTAAATACTTCACAATAATTAAATATTTACGGACGTAAACAAACTCGATGCCGGTTGCGTATTCACTGAGCAAAATGTTTCTAAAATTCATTCGTTCTAAACCGAAAACCAATGATACAAAAATGTTGGCCACACTGTGAGAAATCATAAACAATTTTTGCTCAAAAGTTCGTTCAATTTCACTCCGAGATATTTGGCGGCAATTTCATACCGCCGCTTATGATCAGACGTTTGATCATAGGGCATTTGAGGCACCCATTTTCTTATGATCAACCGTTTGATCGTAGGACACTTGACGGGTTAAAGAGTTCTAGACAATGATGCCCCACATGCTAGGGCAAGAAAAACTATTTTTTTTTCGGATCCATTATCTCCATCTGAAAAATTATTTAATTACATTTTAAATTTTAAATTCGGTTTTGGGTTAACATTTTAGACAACATATAAAAATTTTAGGTTTCTATCTCATTCCGTTTAAGAGCTAGAGACCCGTGACATACGAACAGACAGACAGACGGACAGCGGAGTGACATTAATAGGGCTCCGATTTGCGGTACGGAACCCTAAAAACCTAAAAACCGTTGCATGTAACTGGCATGCCAACCACGTCTGTGTGGCATGGTACACTGAGGAAGCTACCACCGAAGTCATAAGCCCTACTCTGAGCTTTTAGTACTACCTACTTTCAAGTTTAGAACTCGTGACGTCACTGCTAAGTTCGTGTCTCTAAAGATTTTTATTTTGATTTCTTGAGAGACGCAATTTTTCTCCTAGTTTTGGCATTATTTTTAAGAAATGTGCGTCACTCATATTTCTTCAGAACTGGCATTAACATGTATAGGTTGTTTTGCCTGTACACTGAGAAATTCAGCTAACAAATTCAATCAATAAAATTTTTATTCCAAAATGCCTTTCATTTAATTTAATAATTATAAGCACGACAAAAATAACAGTTTTAAGTATTTTCGAAATATATTTTGGCCCACTTTGGGCCCACGACTGATGCCAGCCCCAAAGTAGGCCGAAATATATCTCGAAAATACTTAAAACAGTTATTTTTGTCGTGTTTATAAATCCATCCATCCATCAGCCTTTTTTTTTTCGGCTTCATATAGAATAGAATAGAATTACATTTATTTCGACCAACTTATGGATCATAATTATAACATACACAATACAATAATAAAAATATAATAATAACACTTCAATAATTAAACTAAAACAGTATTTTGACGGTAGTCAGTACATGAACCATGCTGCAATGATTCAGGTACTGACAGTCGAACCGTTCCGTGAATTCGTTCAAGATACAGTTGCGGCTAGCCCGCACCCTGCGCAACAGGGATGTGCACCGCCCGCGCATGGTTGCATAAATGCAATCCACATGCGCTTCCGCGAACATCCCCGAAGCGCTACAGAAGCGAGGCAGCCCCAAAAGCACCCTGAACGCATTGTTATATTGGATACGTAGGGCGTTGTAGTGTCTTGGCGTTGACTCATCCACAGACTGCTCGTGTAGAAGGACGTACAAAATGCCCTGAACAGGGTGACTTTGACGCCTCTTGAACAGCGAGCAAATCTGCGGGCTATCATATTAGCACGAACAGACAACGCCCTACGCTCCCTCTCTATGTCTGCATCGTCTCTCAGGTCCGAGGTTACAACATGCCCAAGGTATTTAAACTTTTCAACTCTATTCAGAGGATACCCGTAAAGTTTAATGGCTGGTGTATTATCTAGACGTTTCCCTCGGGCCTGAAAGACCATGCATTCACTTTTCTTCACGTTATACAACAGGCCGTGATCATCAGCGTACCTTTCACAAATGCCAAGCAGCTTCCACAACCCGCCCACAGAGGCGCTCAGCAGCACCATATCGTCAGTATAACTAATATTATTAATATTAATTCCTCCAATATGGCAGCCAACATGTGTGTTGCTGAGCCCCTCAAATATTTATTCCAAAAAGCCTACACACCTGACAAACTTCGACGTTTATGGTCGCTAAAATTTATAAATTATACTTCGAATATTCGTTTTTATCTAGCCTTTTTGGGTTTACCCTTGGAAAAAGGTCTAACAATTATTATCTTGTTTTTAAATGAAAGCTTATTATCATAAACTTTGTTTAAATCTTTTTTAGGGTTCCGTACCCTAAGGGTGCCAAACGGAATATAATTACAAGCCTTCGCTGTCAGTCTGTCCATCCATCTTTCACGGGTATACAACTTCAGCCTTATACATAGCCAGTTGAAATTTTCACAGAATACGTGTCACTATGGCCTCTACCTTGGAAAATAATCCAATTTAAAAAATTTAAACCCAATGGAAGTTCCTATACAAAAAAAACTTCGACATAGTAGTATTTTTTATCGTTATTTGTTATAGCTTTGTCATAAAAAGACGGTTATACAACGTGTAACAGAAAGGTGTAACCATATTTGAAAAGCTTATTCAGTCAGTGGTATAGAACAAATTTTACTATGGCACAAAACCTGTATCTCGAAAAAATAAATTATCTGTTTCATAGAAAAATGCAATGCCGCTCGGCCGAAATGTATGGAAGGGCAGATTTTTTTTTGAGATTTCGGGGTTAGCTCCATAGTAAAAGTTGTTCTATACCATTGACTGAATAAGCTCTTCAAATATGGTTACACTTTTCTGTTACACGTTGTATAGATAAGTTTAAAATTTTGTCACAATGTTGTATATAAAGTAACAAATATTAAGAATTTGCGTTCCGTACACACACAGAGGGTGCCGAATTGTTTGTATTTTGTCGCCTTGTTTATTGTTAAATATATGTTATTATAATGTTGCTAAGGCATCTATATTATATGGTTTGATTTTACGATAATGTTTTTAGGGTTTCGTAACACCACAAAATATGGTTCGTGCGTTTGTCCGGCTCGCACTTGGCCGAATCAACTCAATTTTAACAGTGCTATTTTACCCAACGATATCAAAGTTTTGATAATCGTTGATTTTACCCAAAAAAAGTAGTATGTCTAATATACTATTCTAAAGTGTAGGCGGGTAGACAAATACTGAGGTGGATGGCCCTTTTAGCATAATATATTCAGGGCCGGCCATATTGCGATAGTTCCAATTTCAAAACCCGAAACTGAAAGTTGCCCGAGGCTGTTGAGGTAATAACTGGATCCCCACGAACGATTCATTTTATAAACTTGTAAAAAAGTCTTGACTACTATTATTTTGTTTAAGGGGCTGCACAATTCAAAAAATTCAGTCCTGCTCTAACGCTTTAGTTTTTTAACTGTCTATCCTGCTCTAATCAGGAACGCAAGTTAATCAAGAACGCAAATTTCTTAATGTAATAAAGATGGTTTTTCCTAGTAAGTATCTGCGTGTGTTGGTTTCGTTTCAATTGGTTTTGAAATATGGAAACCGAATCGCTTTTTTCGTGAAATTCATGCTTTTTAAAAATATTATAATTAAAAGAAGATTGAAAGTACGAGTATGTTTACACGCCATATTATTTTCAATTTTTTACCATCTGCATTGAAGGAACTGTATTTAATGCAAAACTGATGTTTAGCATTGCGGAGCTCCTTAAGCATTTAATTGAATGATAAAAAATACATCTTCATGCATGACATAAATCCCTAAAGGGATCAGGGGTGTTTTTGAGGATGAACTGTGAAATGCGAGTCACAGTCCACACTCGTCCCACGTTTCACCAAGGAATATTATGTCCCAACGTGATGGGTGATAGATCAATCTTTTCACTTCGGCCACAAATATGGACACACTGCTTAACTTTCCTTCCGAAGCACGCATACTGAACACAAATTTACGGACCTATGGGATTTAAGGTGATGTGTAAAAGTTTTATCGTCCCTGTTACTCCATGCGAAAAAACCCTCAGTGCGAGAGGAAAAGTAGCAAAATTCGTGGAAAAGTGGAAAAGTAGCAAAAAGTCGTTTTTTTTTAAAAATAAGATGTACTAAAGTTGCTATCAAAATTTCGTTTAACCAGGTCCTAAATATTGTTAAAACCCATCTAATAAAATATCACTGCAGTCCATATGCCATTCCTAATTGTCAAACCAGGAGAATTGATGTCGAAAAAGATCTCATTTCAGTAAATACTTTTATCGAGCCGAATTTCCGAGATCCCTAGAAAAAAAAATAAAAAACAACTATTTTATCAAAATAATAAAATAGTTACTAAGAAGCGCCTTAACCTTAAACCCGTGCCCTGCGGATTAGTGGTCGGTACGTTCGAACCGGGACGTCAGACTTCAGCTGAGGCGGTCACTCTTTCTGAGTAGATGATAAATATAAGGTGACTTTGGTTGATGTAGCCAAATGATCACTGATCAGTAACAAGGTTCAATGGCCTTTTCTGTGAAAATCGCAAAATAAAATGTAGTCTAACTAATTGACTTGGGGGTAGACCTTAGGATTTTACGCTAGAATCCTTCGCTGCTCTCAGGATCCAACTATTATATTCTGTGATTGTGCCTCGAAGAGAATTCTTACATTTTTCACTTGTTGTGTAATCTACTATTTTCATATTTTGTAAAAAGGGTCATTGAACCTTGGTCCTGACCACTTACGAGTCTCCAGTATGAATTTGGCCAAAAATTTGGCCATTGAACCTTGGTCCTGACCACTTACGAGTCTCCAGTATGAATTTGGCCAAAATTTTGCCAAAATTCATACTGGAGACTCGTAAGTGGTCAGGACCAAGGTTCAATGAGCCTTTTTACAAAATATGAAAATTGTAGATTACACAACTATTTTATTATTTTGATAAAATACTTAGTTGTTTTTGATTTTTTTTTTCTAGGGATCTCGGAAATTCGGCTCGGTAAAAATATTTCCTGAAATGAGATCTTTTTCGACACCAATTCTCCTAGTTTGACAATTAGGAATGGCATATGGACTGCAGTGATATTTTATTAGATGGGTTTTAACAATATCTAGGACCTGGTTAAATGAAATTTTGATAGCAACTTTAGTACATCTTATTTAAAAAAAAACGACTTTTTGCTAATTTTCCACGAATCCGTCCCTCTCGCACTGAGGGTTTTTTTGCAAGGAGTAACAGGACGCTAAAACTTTTACATATCGCCTTAAATCCCGTAGGTCCAGAAATTTGTGTTCAGTATGCGTACTTCGGAAGGAAAGTTAAGCGGTGTATTTGTGGCCGAAGCGAAAAGATTGATCTATCACCCATCACGTTGGGACATAATATTCCTTGGTGAAACGTGGGACGAGTGTGGACTGTGACTCGCATTTCACAGTTCATACTCAAAAACACCCCTGATCCCTTGGGGATTTATATATTTGATGTAAGATGTATTTTTTATGAAAACTATCGTTCAATATGTAACCGTTTCTATTGCTCTTTTGGTATTTTAAAACCATAGAGTTATTTCCGCTTGTCTCCAAAAAATATTAGAGGAATCATTGCTTATTTGTTTCAAAAACGCCTGAGTACAGTCAGCACAAATATGAATGAACAATAATGAAGTTTGAGAAGGTGTCTCATGGAATTAAGGATCGGTTGTCCGTAATTATTACAAAATATTAAGAAATAATTATAACGGCCAAAATACAACTATTAGATAAGAGCAATAGGTATTTTAATACCATATGGTATTTTAATGATATTATGGTACTCACTCTTTATACCACTCTTTACTTAATGACTTTTATCACTCTTATGGAAAATCTAATTATTTTAAGGCTACTATAATATGATTTAAATTACGTTTATTCATATTGTTATACATTGTTCTGATCTAAAAATTGTACTTGGGCGCTATAATTATTTCTTAATATTTTGTAACAAATACGTAGAATTGCTTCTAAAACACTTATTTTGGTAAAGGAGCTAAAAGTAGCTTATGATAGGTAAAGGCTGTTTTTATGGCAGGTGAAAAAACTTTACACGTCAAAAAAACGATACGTCAATTTTGCTATCCTACAATCGCTGTATTTCGTGGTACGAGGTCCAGTCCAAAATGCGTAAAGGTCATTGACCGATTTTCCAGCTGCCCTAGAAATAGACTTTAGGTAGCAATAATCAGTCTCAAAGATATGACATATTTTACATTTCTTCTGACACCTAATTCTATAGTCACTTATTTTAAATGAATTGCTATCAAAACACAAAAATAAATACGATATCCATGAACAGTAGGCCTATCATAAGTTTGGACTCGATACACGTTAGGGACTGCATACAATACTTTGTATTAGAAATTCTGGTTCCTTTCGTAAAACGCTAGGATCAGTGTCCATTTTCGCAAGTATCGAATCTTAAACACATGTAGTTACAACAGGTTCTATTTGGGTTCTATACATAAAATTTATGCTGACTGTACCTCTCAGGTTTTGGAAACAAGCGGAAACTACCGAGTATTTTTTTGTTTTTTCGAGTTTTTTGGCACATAGCGTCTTACGTCTCTATCTCTCTGAAAGACTCGGAAACGACATCAGAAATCTAAAACCAGGCTTATTTAGATTTCTGTGAAAACGACACATCATGGCCAAGCTCTTTGAAACAAAGAAAGATCCCAAACGGAACCGATAACAATAAATTAGATCCCCTAACGTCGCCGGAAGGCCAAATGGACTGGCTTTTTGAATCAACTATTTCGGGAATATATCGCCCTATCTTTCTTATATATAAGAAATGGTCTCTAAATATTTAGAATCCATTAGTTTGGGATGTGATTATCAGATCTGTTCTACAGGTTGTTTGCCCCGCAACTTGTTAGAGGAGCAATAAATCAGTTTATACATGATAATAATTTAATAATGCCAAAAATAATACCCGCGCATTAATTCAAACGTAATTTTTTTGTATAACCTTACAGTTGGACTAAAATGAGAACTGTTTCTAGTCATCAATATTTACTTCACAGACAAGTGCGTCAATTTTGTATTAAAAAAAATTTTAATCTAATTTACAGAAACCAATGGAAACTTTACGATGACAACATACAGAATACATAGGCAAGAAGGTTTTGTTGAATAACTATTGAGTGAATTTTGAATTTAAGTTCAATTAATTAGAAAAAGGCGGGTTTTTTACAATCCGGCTGCGAAACCATCTTAAGGCCATGTTATCCACGATATCCCTAAAAACAAATTATCTTTTGACGCCTAATATGAAGTGAAGAACGGAAATTCTAAGCCAAAAAAATATAGTTGACAATGAAGAAAACAAAAACATTGAATAATCGAACAGAATTTCAAAAAATGCTTTCATATCCGTAAAAAAAAATCGCAAATCATCGCAAAAATCTCAATATTTTAAGTGAAAAGTGCTGTGTTTTTTTTCCGAATATAACAGCTAACGATATTACATTTTTTTTAAATAAACGGCTACTTTGAAAATATCTAGTAATATAAGTGGATAAAATATAAAGAAAACCTACAAAATCAATAGATTCTCTTGCGCAGTTTCGCAGCCTCTGCACCGTGACATGCAACTTTCAACCTTATTTGGTGCCTGGTATAACTGGCAGTGGGTTGCTCTGCCATCTTCAGTCGATCGATGGGCTGAGCTCGTCCTGCGAGGTTGTTCCTGGACGCTCTGTGTCGCACTTGTGCTACGTGTTTTATCGTGTTATATTAGTGATTTGGTGCATAAAATTATTAATACATAATTTAATATTTATAATAATTAATACATAAGTACATAATTTGATCCGCCGATTTAAGGTCGCTCAATGAGCTATGGAGCGGGCTATATGCTTGGGATATCTCTGATGGATAAAATCCGAAACGAATATATCCGTCAGAGATCGAAAGTGACCGACATAGCCTGCCGAATCAGTAAGTTGAAGTGGCAGTGGACTGGCCATATCTGTCGCCGACGTGATAACCGTTGGGGCCGTAAGGCATTGGAATGGAGATCACGTACAGCAAAGCGCAGCGTAGGCCGCCCTCGTGCCCGCTGGACCGACGATCTGAAGGGCGTTGCGGGTGGTGGCTGGATGAGGATGACTGAGGACCGCCAAGGGTGGGGCGTAATATTGGGGAGGCCTATGTCCAGCAGTGGACGAATACGGGCTGATGGATGGATGGACATAAAATAATTGTAATTATCTTTGTTTTTAAATAATGGGCAATAAAAGTAATAAGCGAGACCGAAAATATATGACACGAAAAGTGGGTATCTGCGTTGTAGACAAATTTTAGAAGCGCGGGAAACTATAAATTGCACATCGTCGCTGCGCCTGCAAAATCCGCTATGTGATTTTAAATTTTATGTACTAATTTTCATAACTATATTTTCATTACAATACTACGTGTTGCTTCAAACAGTTAAGATATACAAACTGAAGAATAAACCGGCCATGTGCGAGTCAGATTTGTGTACCTAGGGTTCCGTATTGTGGATTATAAATTTGATTTTGTAATTTTTTTTCGTGAATTTCTCCACCGCTTTATTTCTCCTGCAATCTTTACGTAAACAAACACATATTACCATGATTTTTTTTATATTTTTCGGTCCTTCAGTTTTGGAGATTAGGGGGGGGGCATATTTTTTTGTTTTTTCAAGGATTTCCCGAAATAGATGCAATTAAATATAGCTTTAGTATATTTTTTTACAATCAGCTTTATATTTTATTTTTATAAAATGTTTTTTATTTATTTTACTTCATTTTTTTTATTTCTCATTTGTGCTCCATTTTTTTTTAAATCGCTGTAGTTTTCCTGTAATTGGCCAGTTATGATCTATAATCGACATTTTTTTTCATATTTTTCGGTTTACCAGTTTCGGAGATAAAGAGGGTGGACACACATATTTTTGTGTATTTTTTAAAGATTTCTCGAAACCAGGGCCAGTATATAATAAAATTAAATATATTTTTACACTCAAAATTTTAATATCTGCAATTTGATACCCATATTAAATTTTTAGGATAATAATTTTTATATTTCTCATTTTTGTTTTGGAAATATTTTGAACAATTTAAAATTTTTCATATATATCTTACACCTTGATATGTGGGCAAATTAATGCTATGTTTCTGCCAAATTTCATGTGTTTATCTTTAACAATGCTAAAGTTATGAGGCTGTGACATACGGACAGACGGACAACCGAGTCTCACCATGAACGTTCCATTGTACCTTTTCGGTACTCCAGAACCCTAAAAACAGAATATTTAGAGGTTACTGACACATGGATTAAAGGGCTGTAAGCGATTTGCCAATGAGGCGTCGTTGTTTGTTTTTGAAGAAGCATCTCCAAAGAGAGTGCCCTCGCGTGATTTTTAGACGCAAGCACCATGAGGTTCTGTACTACAATGAAAAAGGTGTCGGTCACCCAGTTGAACAGGACCATATTTGGAACCAGGGATGGAATCAGCTATACGAGCACGTACGGGTCGATTAGATAAATTTTACAGATAGAATCGATAAAGTCTAAACGATAACCCTTATTGCAATGAAATAAGAGTTACAATTTTATTTATCGAATCGATGTCGAGTCTATACCAAGTTCATGCTAGTACCCCAGGTTAGTGATCGAGGCAAGGGTGGTGGTCATTCGTGCCCACGATCGCCAAATGGATCCGAGAGGGACTCCACTGGTTCCTGCGGCATGAAACATCTTTTGCAATTTATGTTTGATTTTGTTTTGGTTGTTGCAACGGCCGTTTAACTTTGGAGATTCCTGAATTTGAAGCCGCAATTAAATGAATGTTAAAGCGGTCTAGCTTCAGATATTTATTATTATATTTAAAGTTTTAATGCTTTAATCATGTAGATCTCATCAAGACCTTTTTTACAGCATCATAAACCTAGGTCTAACACCAGCCGTTCCCGGGATACGGGCACTTAAAGTCTTGGCACTTGAAAAAAAACTCTATGAACCCAAACGCGAGGTTTCTAGCACCAGCCGTTACGGAGAAAAAAAACCATTTCACACTTTGCCTCCTGACAATAGGTACGAAAAACTATAAAATTTTCACCTTCATATTATGTCGACGACGTAATCCATAAACAAAAATCCCATACAAACAGGGTAGAAAGTAAAGAAAAGTCAAATGTCAGATTTTTCATGTGGTCGACATTTCGCACATACGTCACATGTGCATCTTTGCCCATAGAGGAAAAATACATGAGCCCCACTCTACGAAGAGAATTATTATTCGTTAGCCCCGCTCGACTCCTCGTCCGATTTCAAAATTTTCTCTCTGTAAATGTGAGAAAAATGACCGCGCGTAAATGACCCGTATGGATTTCGCAGCCTTTTTCTTCGTAATCGGTCAAGGTATTTTTTTCGTTCCTGTAATTAATAGTATTTATAAACAATTTAGTATTTTGTTATACACAATTACGAAGAGAGGTAAGCCTCCTTTTGGAACATATCTAGAGTTATAAGCTGTTTTAGCGAAATCGGAAATTTCGACGGACCGACTTTGGACACCTCTTCCAAAGCCCGCCCCCTTCGAAGGGCACGAAGTACGACTCTCAGGTATCTCGTTTTCGCAAGTCGAAAGAACTAACTTTAGGGCGATATGCCTCATTTCACTCAAGTTTTCGAGATCTAAGCCACCCATAACTTTCGTAATGCGACTTTTTGTAAAATATCCCCAAAGTTGATTCATCCAATTCACGTCAAAATTAAATACAATTCTTATGGGTATTAAGATATAAACAATCTGAAAATTTACATTATTGATAAATGTGGGCTCCTTCGATGTGGTATAGCCACAGATTATATAGTAGTTAGTATAGCCCACTACTATTGCAGGGCGTAGGGTGGTAAATAAGAAGACTTGTTGCTTGTACTGATTCCAAATGTGAACTGTAATTTTCCAATCGAATTGCTCTATTTATATCCTTAAAACTAAACTCTTAACTAGTGCCTATTTACACGATTAGAAATGGAGCGCGGAGAGGTGAAACATGAGGAGGTGCGACGAGGTAATGACATCTCAAGGTCGCGAGTTAGCAGGTAGCTCGAATACGTGCGCTGGCCAGCGATCCCTTTTCAATATCTCTCCTGATTGGTTGCTTCCTTTGCTCGTAATTCTCGTCGGTGTTTGCGAACATCACTCCCGCCGCAGCTCTTGTAGCTGATTTATTTCCGTGTTCGCAGTGTCATTCTTGCAGGGCAGGATAACCAGCTTCTTTGTGGGGCGCCGAAGAACTCCTTTATTGGTTTTCACGTCGACTGCTCGCACCTCTCCGTCAGGGCCCGGGTAGACGGCTATGACGACGCCTCGTGGCCATGCGTTCCTTGGTAGGCATCCATCGGCGACCAGGACGAGATCGTTGAGGTTTATAGCTCCCTTTGAGCGTGGGTCACGTCGGTATTGAAGCTCTGGCAAATATTCTTTCACCCATCGTGCCCAGAAGAGGTCTGCTAGTCTCTGGCTGGTTCGCCACATCTTCCTTCCTGCTTCATCTCCTTCTGTGAAGGTACCAGGCAGTGGTACACGTGATGGTCCTCCCAGGAGAAAATGGTTTGGCGTCAGGGCCTCGTCGTCTTCGGGAGATGTGGACACGTGCGTAAGCGGCCGGCTGTTCAATGTATTTTCAACTTCAATGAGCAGAGTGGAGAGAACTTCTTCTTTTGGAGCCCGTTCCTGAAGAGTGACGTGCAGAGCCGTTTTAACGCTTCTCACCAATCGTTCCCATGCTCCGCCCATAAACGGAGCACTGGGGGGGATGTACCTCCATTTGATAGAGCGGAGATCCTCTTCTTGTAGTGCATCTTCAGCTGCCTTTTTCATTTCAACATCGGCACCACGGAAGTTAGTGCCATGGTCTGACCATAATTCTGTAGGGCATCCTCTTCGACTAATAAATCGTCTTAGTGCCATCACCACTGAGTCAGTACTGAGGCTGCCGGCGATCTCGATATGAACGGCCCTCGTAGTCAAGCAGGTGAACAGGACTCCGTAGCGCTTCTGATGACCACGGCCAACGGTTACAATTAGTGGGCCGAAGCAGTCCAGTCCTGTGTACGTGAAGGGCCGGTGATGGTGAGCCAGCCTACTGCGGGGATGGTTGCCAGTAGATGGCCAGACAGGTTTGGCCCTCCGGATGCGACAGAACTGGCAGCTCCTTATTTCATTGCGGACAGCATGGCGAAGCCGGATGATCCAAAATTGTTGACGGACTTCGTTTGTAGTTATTTCACAGCCTCCGTGGTGTAGCTGTCTATGGACCCAATTGATGTAGAGTCGGGTCCATCTGTGATCTCCGTCAATGACAGCTGGCTCCTTCTGGGTTTGAGTGATGTCTTCTGCTGCTGCTACTCTGGAACGTATTCGCATAATGCCTTCGTTGTCTATGATGATTGACAACTGGCGTAGGCGGCTGTCAGATGGCGGACTTTTGTCTTTCCGTAACGCGTCGATCTCTGCTGAGAAGACTTCCTCTTGTTGAGCTCGTACCCATAGTGTCTCGGCGCGATACATAAGATGAGCTTCAATCGGTATTAATTTGAGACTACCGACTTTGTTCTTGCTTTTTTGTGGCTTGCTTGAAGAAGATTTGTTTCTTTTCCAAGTTGGGTCCTCTTTTTCAATTTTCGCAGTTCGCTTGCGGGTTGCGGTGCATCTCTCTTTGTTTTGTAGTAATTCAATAAATTGCAACACACGTGCGGTTGTTCTCTGTAGGCGCATCCAACTGGAGAAGCGAGACACTGATGGAAGAGCGTCTTTCAGTTTGTTTGTCTGAGTTGTGGCATGGACACGTTCTTCTATGGCTGCTTCTTCTGTTAGCGAATCTTCTTTTTCTTGTGGCCACTCAGTCTCTGGTAAGTGGAGGAAGTCAGGTCCTTGATACCAGCGATGTTGTGAAGTGAAGTTGGATGGAGGTTCTCTGGTAGCGTCGTCAGCCACGTTCATCTTTGTTGGAACCCATCGCCACTCATTGGTTTTCGTGTGTTCGGTGATTTCCGCAATTCTATGAGCCACGAATGGTTTGTATATTCGTGGACCAGTGCGTATCCAAGCTAGCACTGTGCGAGAGTCTGACCAGTAGAAACGTCGTGTAGGCGTGAAGTCGTGCTCCTCTATGGACGTCTGGGCAAGTCGACATCCCAGTACACCAGCTTGGAGTTCAAGACGAGGAATTGAGATCGTCTTGAGGGGTGCCACTCGCCCTTTTCCCATGATTAGGGAAACATGCACGTTGCCTTCCTTGTCGATGACTCGCCAATATACGGCAGCAGCGTAGGCAGTGGAGCTAGCGTCGACGAAAGTATGGAGTTCAATGGCGTGCGCTCTGGACAGCTGTTCATAGCATCTTGGTACAACCAGTCGGGGTAGAAGCTGGATGTGTTGTACCCATTTTTGCCAGATCTCTGCCTCTTCAGTTCTCAGTTCTGTATCCCAGCCGATTCCAGATCTCCATATCTCTTGGAGGATTCTCTTGGCTTGAATTGTGATAGGTGTAGCCAAGCCAAGTGGGTCAAATATTGACATGACCGTTCTTAAAGCTTCTCTCTTCGTTGGTGTTCGATCTTTATTCATAATATTTTCAGTTATCTTGTTCCGGTTTACGTTGAACGAGAGCGTGTCGTGTTCTGGATCCCATATCATTCCAAGTATCTTTTCAGGATCAAGATGTAGCACGTTGACTTTGCTGCCTGGAGCGAGTTCGGATAGGACTTTGATTGAGTTTGAAGCCCATCTTTGGAGGTGGTAGTTCGCGTGGCTGTGTATGAAAGCCACTTGTGATGCAGTCTTGATTGCCTCCTCTTCTGTGTTGTAGCTGGCCAGGTAGTCATCGACGTAGTGGTTTCTGACGATCGCTTCGGCAGCTTCGGGATAAGTGTTCCGAAACTCTTCCGCATTCTTGTTTTTGACGAATATTGCGGTACATGGAGATGAAGTAGCTCCGAAAATCACGCTCTTCATGCGGTATTCATCAGGCGGCCCATTGCGGCGGTCACCTCTCCACAAGAAACGTTGCATGTCTCTGTCTTCTTTCTTGATTTGTACTCGCAGGAACATATCTTTTATATCGCTCGAGACTGCGACTGGGCGTTGACGAAATCTCATTAAGACTCCGGGTAATGGCTGCAGCATGTCTGGGCCTGAGAGCAGCATGTCGTTCAAACTGGTTCCCCGGGTCTTCGCCGCTGCATCGTGAACAATACGACATTTTTCCGGTTTCTGAGGATTGATAACCGGAAAATGTGGCAGGTACCATGTTCTCTGAATCTTTTCTGTAGGAGCTCGTTCTGCATAGTCTTGTTGCATGAGTACTTGCAGCTGGACTGTGTATCTTTTCTTTAGGTCGTCATTCTTGTCCAACTTCTTTTCTAGGAGTTCGAGACGTCGCATGGCTGAGTCATAGTTGTTTGGTGGTGAGTAGTTGCTGTACTTCCACAATAAGCCAGTCTCGAATCCTCCCGCCGGTAGACGCCTGGTAGTCGTCTCCAATTGCTGTAGTGCTTGCCGCTCTTCATTGTTGTAAGAGCGCTTGGGTTCGATAGCCAGAGATTCCATCGCAAAGTGATCTTTCATCATTTTCTCCATTGCGTCTTCATCGATCTTCATATGGGTGATTCTGTGGACATCTACCCTGGCGTTCTCTTGGTTCACCCCATGTAGAACCCACCCGAGTTCTGTGCGTGAAGCAACTGGTTGGTTCTTCTCTCCTCGGCAGAGTTCATGAGTGAGGAGTAGGTCCCAGTTGTCTTGACCAACCAAGACTGTTGGCTTTCCTTCTTCATAGGTGAGGAGGTGTTCAATATCTTTCAGGTGAGAACATTCGCTGATGATGCGCCGTGGTATGGACTGCGGAGAGAGTTTCAGATCATCCATTGTTCTGGCGGAGATATCGTGGCTGCTAGTGTTGCGACCACGTATGGAGAATCGCACCCTCTGAGACTCGAAGGCATTTATCTTTGCGCCGGCCACCCCCTCTATGATGAATGGAGCTGATGGACCTCTGGCGCCTATCTTCTCTGCAGTCTCAGTTTCCAGGATTGTGCAGGATGAGCCGTCGTCTAATAAAGCGAAAGTGTCGACGACTCCCTTTGGGCCCCTGGCTTGGACTGGTAGGATCTTGAGCAAGGCCGAAGTGTTGACCCTTTCGTTAGTGGAGGTGACTGTGTTGATCGGAAGCTCTTCGCAATGTGTAGTTTTCTCTGTTGCATCATGAAGCAGTTGGTGATGAGTGTATCTGCATCCATTGATATCGCATCTCTTGGTTTTGCAAGTGTGACGGAATTTGCGAATGCGAAGGCAGCGGAAGCATAGCTTGTGGTTCTTGGCAAGCTCCCATCTCTCTGGAACGCTGACTTTCTTCATTAAAGAACAGTCGGAGACTTTGTGTTGTTCTTTCTTGCAGATGATACAAGGAGTGGGTGACGATGATTGGTTCTCTGCTACATGATAGTTGCGAAGTGGCTGTTGCTTCTTTGGTTGAAACTCCCGCCGGTCTTGCTCTGGTGTGATATTTTCTGCTGGAGCAAATCGGCTGCATCGTTCGGCTGTGAGTTCGAAGAAGTTAGCCAACGTGATTAAGTCAGGCTGATCTTCCTGTTGTGCGGCATCGAACTCGTAATATCTGTAGCGCAGAGCTGGAGGCATCTTATCGACGACGTTTCTTACGACTTCATAGTTGTAGAGATCGTGTGGCTTCTTTAGGGCTTTGATTGTTGCTATGACGTTCAGTATCTTCGATGTGTAGGCGCAGACATCTTTCGCAGTGTCAGAGAGTCTTGGCAGGTTTCGAAGTTTGTTGAGTTCTACTGTGACGAGCGCATCTGGTCGGCCAAATCGACTTTCCAAAAGTCGAATTACTTCGTGTGAAGTTGGAGATCCGATGAACAGTCATTGTACGGCGTCTTTAGCTGCTCCATGTAGGCTCTTCCTCAGTCTAGCCAAATTTTCTTGTTCGCTGAGATGAACCGCTGATTCTTGGAAGGCGGCTTTGAATGCCAACCAACAATTGAATGATGGTAGGTCTACCACTCGTTTGTATGGCGGAGCGGCGATAGCGGGTTGTATGGACTGAGCGGCGAGTGTAATGGCAGCGGGGAGCTCTCTGTAGTCTACTTTGTTATTGGCAGGCTGGACGGCGATAGTGTGAGCAGAGGCTGGTTGTAGCGGCGCATGGCAGGCGGTGCATGGTGGCTTCTCCTGTTCTGTGTTCATTGTTTGTGCTCTGGCTGAGCACGCTGGATTCATGTACCATGGCTGAGTAAAAGGGGCACAACTCGGCAGTGGCTGTGTTGGTCTTAGCTCTTCAGCGGGGACTGTCTCATGCGGCGGCGTGCTGTAGCAGGCGGCTTCATGTGGCTCCATAGTAAGTGCAAGAGTACTATGCACCCATTCAGACGTGCGTGCGGCTTTGACGCTGTCGTCTTCCTCGGTTTCTTCATCAGACTCGCCTTCTAGCATAGCAATGCGTGCTTGTGCTAGCTCCACCTGGCGTTGAAGTAGCTCCTCCCGGGCTTTGGCTAGTTCCTTGCGTCTGGATAGTGACGCAGTGGAACGAGGTACGCTTGATGTGCGTGAAGTTGCTTTCTTTGGCTTAGTCGAGCCAATAGCAGCGGAAGTGGAGGTGGTGGTGGCAGCGGCGCCGGTACTGACAGTGGCGGTGACGGCGCCGGTGTTGACAATGGCATCGGTGGCAGCAGTAGCGTCGGCAGCGACGGTTATGGCAGCGGTGGCGGCGGCCCCAGTTGTTCCCGTCGCAGAGGTGTTTGTAGTCGAATCCGTAATCTCCCCGGACGTGGCTGTTCCATCCGTCGTGGTCGTGGTCTTGGACTGGGTAGTGGCACCGGATGTCTCCGTAGTACCAGTCTTCGTCGTTGACGTGGCGGTAGCAGATGTGGTGTCCGTAGTTGACTTCAGCGATCTTGTATTATACACCATTTTCGGGCTGCTTTCGGCGTTTCTTCAGTACTTGATTCTTCAATATCCGGCTCTCGAATGACCATAAATGTGGGCTCCTTCGATGTGGTATAGCTCACTACTATTGCAGGGCGTAGGGTGGTAAATAAGAAGACTTGTTGCTTGTACTGATTCCAAATGTGAACTGTAATTTTCCAATCGAATTGCTCTATTTATATCCTTAAAACTAAACTCTTAACTAGTGCCTATTTACACGATTAGAAATGGAGCGCGGAGAGGTGAAACATGAGGAGGTGCGACGAGGTAATGACATCTCAAGGTCGCGAGTTAGCAGGTAGCTCGAATACGTGCGCTGGCCAGCGATCCCTTTTCAATATCTCTCCTGATTGGTTGCTTCCTTTGCTCGTAATTCTCGTCGGTGTTTGCGAACAATAAATTTATACTTAGTGGTTTATGTATAATTTTATTTTAACAGGATGCACCGAGTTGTAAAATCTACAAACAAAGAACAGTTTCAGTGAAAACCAAATCTTGCTATCCCATTAAAACAATAACGAAATCGCTGCTATTGAAACACGGAACGCAAAAACCTCGTGCTTAATTCATCGAATCGCGTTTTTGAACCCGCTAGGTTCGTAAAACTGCGACTCTTAGATTTTATAGCACATTTTACAGATTCAACGGGTATTTTGTAAAGCGGTGCAACTCAGGGGGATTATTCTCAAGCCCTCCGAGTTGTTTTCAAGTGAAAATTTAAGTTTGATAAGAAATACGATTGGGGAAGCGGGAGAAAGGTGTTTGAAGATTACCCCCAAGGCCAAGTTGGGGGAATCACATCTTTTATTTATCTCGTGAAGCTCCAACGCTGCTGGCTTAGCGCTATCCTTGCTTTGGTTAAGCTTGCTTTTCCGAATGTTCTGCAAGATAAAGGTTTATTCAGATTCGAGGATGTTTATAGGACATCATGTTAATGTTATTGTATATTTTGAATTAACTGGAGGTAAAACGTTTGCACACATATATACTTGAAATCAAAGTTTTAGACCATTCATGAAAAATAAAGACAATTTACAAACAAATTGAGAGCGATGTTTGTCATTTCTCCCCAACGAACTTAGTTCGTTGTTTTTACCGTCTGCAGCGATAGTGATTGTCATAGACAAAAATTATTTTTCATCACATCTATTCTAAAAACGACTATTTACAGGATAGCGGCAGCCAGTCATTTTTATTCCCATGGGAGTTTGCGCTTTCCCGCTTCTGATTGATCCGCGTTCATGTTTTTGATAGATTATCATCATTTAACCAAAGAGGTCGAACGCATAATTTATGAAGAAGTTACTAGCCAGTTAGGCTTCGGCGGCCAGGCGCGCTGAAAAAAACAATATGCTTACACCATACTATGTCCTATATCCTAAGTCTATGTCTACACCAGCACTATTTGGTCTACACTATGTCTTCTTTCTTTACATTTCTATTTTCTCAGAAATTTTAACGCTTGTCTTCGCTAAGTTACTGCAAATAATAATTAAAAATGAGTTCGAGTATATAGTGACAGTGATAATATATTATTAACTCCTGAAACACAGGTGGCTCTACAGGTGGTAGAGCTGATGCCGGGCTCAACTGTGGAGGTACCACCATCTTACTTGGAGACCCCCTCGAAGTAATTCAGGGGAGAGTAAGAGGACAGCTCACAGGCAAAAAACCAGGAGGCCCACAGGAGTGTACAGCAACATATAAAAAATCAGCCTTGTGAGTAGCACATGTATGAAGAAAGTACCTAGTAAAGTAGAAGTATGAATTTTTAAAGTGAGCGAAGTATGAAGAGGGTAAACTTTAATCATGCGATAATGGCAAGGCTGATAATATATGCTGCTATTCTCTCAACAAATATACTGCATTTGAAATGACAGACAGACAACATCAATCTTAAACTTTGCCCGTTCTAGGTAAACGTTACAGCTTTAGCTAGCGAGACGTTGACATAAGAGACTAAAACTAGATTTAACTCACAGAGAAGCAAATCATGTTCATGTGAAAATAAGTATTTTTTTTGTCCATAGCCTCGTAGACCAAAAAATTTTACAAACATACTTTCGTTTCACATGGTCAATATGTAGGACTGCCCGGAAACGAAATTAGTTTAATAAGACCATTGACGTAATGAATAAGACCATAAAAAGCCAAATTGGTGACCACAGGGTCAACCAAGGCAAAGTTTTCACAAGTCATAGAAAATGCAAAAAATAACCACACCCTTCTTTTTCAGATCAAGAACTGACTCTAGAACTGCTAAAGGAATCAAATGACTCTGAATTGTGCCAAATGTTCCCTAGGATTGTTGAAAAAATTAAAGTTAGACTAGGATTGGATAAGCTGGGGTATTGATTGACTAATAATACATGTAACAGTGAGTAATCTAAAATAATATTAATACATACTTTTGATTGAATAATAATAATATAATAATAAATGTAAGAGTGAGTAATCTAAATTTAGATTTATTTATGCTTTTGATTGAACAAAATGAATGTAAGAGAGTGAGTAATCTAAAATTAGATTAATACATGCTTTTGATTGAACAATAATGAATGTAAGAGAGTGAGTAATCTAAAATTAGTTTAATACATGCTTTTGATTTAATTATAATAATATAATAATAAATGTACAACTGCGTAATCTGAAATATTATATAAAGACCTTGTACTGGATAATAAGAAATGTAAGAGTGAGTAATCCAAAATTTGATTAATACATGCTTTTGATAAAAATATCTTCGCATTTTATTTTTTGATTCTCATATACCATTTTCCTCTTTATCGTATCTTTTGCTATCCCAGCAATTTAACATTGCCGGTCTCCATCTCTTCACTTTGTAAATGGTACACTATGAAAAAATGTATACTCCCTGAAGCTTCTGCCTATTGTTACAGGGTATGCGTACCTTGATCGGAGTTCTCTTTGCATGCACTATACAAATTTATGGTGTACAATAAACAGTTCAGGATACGCATACTCCTGGAATAATAGGCAGATGCTTTGTGGATTATAAATTTTTCCATGGTGCACCATTAACAAAGTGCAGGGATCGAGATCAGCAATGTTACTTTGCTAGGGTAGCAAAATATATACGACAAAAGCAAAAGTAACTTTGTTGGAGGAGCAACAGTGAATTTGATAAAAGCACAAAGGAAAATTGCTAATGCAACAAAAGATAATTAGATCCACGGACAATAAACTTTTGTCTTTTTAGCAAAATCCCTTGTCATCGCAACAAAGGTATATTGGTAGGCCACAAAGCACATTTGATACTGCAGCTAAGGGAAGGTAGACGTAGGGACAATGTACTTTTGATATTATAGCTATAGGAATGTGTCATGGGAACAAAAGGACAAGAAATCTTATAGTTATAGGAACAATTTTAGCATTGTAATTTCATCAGTTATTTTATTGCTGTTACATCAAAATTGGTAAATTTGTTGCATTAGCAATTAAAGAGTAACAATAAAAACGTTGCTCTCATAACTATACACCTTTGACGGCTGTCCAGCATCAAAGTTTTTTTGTTGCAATGGCAATATTTTTTTCTCAGACTTGAAAAATGCATTACTGTCGTAATAGTGATAATGTGAAATGTTGCGGCTGAAAGCATAATTCATACACAGATATTGGGTTTACGCAACCGTCACGCTGCGCAGGTAGATCGGCACCGTGTACCTGCTTCCTACGTGAAAGCGCCCAAATTCTGTCGCGTTTTGCTACCTATCCACAGTTAAGGCGATATGTAAAAGTTTTAGCGTCCCTCTGTAACTCCTTAAGCGAAAAAACCCTCAGTGCGAGAGGGACGGATTCGTGGAAAAGTAGCAAAAAGTCAGTTTTTTAATAAAATAAAATGTATTAAAGTTGCTATCAAAATTTCGTTTAACCAGGTCCTAGATACTGTCACTACTGTCATTCCAAATTGTCAAACCAGGAGAAATGGTGTCGAAAAAGACCTCATTTCAATAAATATTTTTATCGAGCCGAATTTCTCCAATCGCGTTTCTGTTTAACAGATCCATAGAAAAAGATTCCAAAAATAATAAACTATTTTATCAAAATAATACCTTCTTTACTGAAGTACATAAGTTCTAAAAGTGTCGATATTTTTTCCGTAGCAGCTTTAATTTTAAATGGTTTAATTTTCACAAAATTAAGAGTAATATATCTTCCTAAGTACTTATAATAACAAGGTTACAAGAATACCCTTACATGCCATTATGACAGAGCGCAATTCTCACAAAGAAAACTTTACAGTTCGTACGTGCCTGCCCCTAAGTATCGGAGCAACTTTCGGAGTATAACATACAGTTACGAGAAGGACCTTAATAAAGAGGGTTGGTCCTTCTTAATTACACAGATAGGACCCTGGGAATTTATTCTCGATAGCAGTTTACAGTAAATATAAGTGTTATTGCGTCGTTTAGCAAGATTGCCGTTGGTAAAAGCTTAATTACAGGAATTATGAAGATCATAGACTTGCTGCCGCCGCCTTTATCTCTGGGTCAGCGGATCCCTTATTTTTGGATGACTAGTGAACAAAGTGATGAGTTTTTAAGTTTTTGAAACGCTTGTTATGGGAACACGTTTAAATTTACTTTAAAAGTAATGGAAATAACAATAAAAAACCGGCCTAGAGCGAGTCGGACTCGCGCATGAAGGGTTCCATACCATTATCTATAAAAACGGCAAAAAAACATGTCTGTTGTATGGGAGCCCCCTTAAATTTTTATTTTATTCTGTTTTTTATTTATTTATTTTTTATTTATTACACTTAATGTACATTTACACAAAAACATGAAAAAAAACATTAAAAAAATTTACAGTGTACAAAGGCGGCACTTATTGCTAATAGCAATATCTTCCAGGCAACCTTTGGGTGAAAAAGAAAACAGAAAAAAAATAAAGAGGAGCGTGTAAATGTCACGAAATCAAACTTAAGAGTAAACTACATAGACTTATTAATGGGGGATTCCTTATACTATAATAAACTAGTACATAAACATACACAAAAATATAACATAAATAATATAATAAGTATACTTTTAAAAATACATACATTTACACATATATAATAATAAAAAAGATAACTGTGGATGAAATGTTAATCAAATGAATAAATGATAGATGAGTTAGGGGTGTAGTTCACTAAAGTAGTGAGCTTTTAGTTTAATTTTAAAGGTATTCAGAGTACGACAGTTTTGAACGGATACAGGTAGACGATTCCATAATCGAGCAGCGTGCACTGAAAAAGAGTCAGAGTAAAAACCAGTTTTATGTGAAGGTATACATAAATTTTTCTGGTTGACAGGGCGTTGCAATCTGCCTCGATTAGAAAAGAAACTAAAACGTTCCCGTAGATAAATGGGTGAAGAAGCATTGTTAAGAACAGTAAAGAGAAGAGAAAGGACATGAGTATTTCTACGAAAACGAATCGGGAGCCATTTTAGTTGTGTGCGAAATTCAGAGACATGGTCATATTTGCGAAGGCCGAAGATGAAACGTATGCACAAGTTCTGAAGGCGCTCTAGCTTGTTTAAAAGGTCTTCAGTAAGGTCCAGGAAGCAAGAATCAGCATAATCAATTATTGGAAGAAGGAAGGATTGTGCTAACATAATTTTGGTTTGAATGGGCAGGAAGTTTTGCAAACGTCTGAGTGAGTGGAACGTTCCAAACATCTTCCTACTAAGAGATTCAATATGAGGAGCCCATGACAGAGTTTTGTCGAATATAACACCCAAATTTTTAATTGTGTCAGAGAACGGAATGACGGTGTTATCAAATATGATATTGTTTGTATCACTAATATTGACCTTAGCAAGCATTCTTGCACTCCCGATGACTATAGCTTGAGATTTACTAGGATTGACAAGTAGTCCAAAAGCCTTTGCCCACTCGGATATTATTAAAAGATCCCCGTTCATTGCATGAATGGCCTCGTTTAATGATTCAACAGGCGTACCAGTATACATTTGCAAATCATCAGCGTAGAAGTGGTAGAGAGAAGATAGTTGTTTGGAGAGAATGTTTATAAAAGTTGAAAATAACAGAGGAGATAAGACGCCACCTTGCGGAACGCCAGCTGTCAGAGGGCACCAATTTGAACTGGCATCACTGACCCTTATGCACTGTTGACGACCGCGAAGGTAAGATTCAAACCAGGAAATAACAGCTGGAGAAATGTTAAGAGTGCGTAACGCCCCTTGAAGAAGATCAAAGTCAACTGAGTTGAATGCATTACTAAAGTCCAGCAATGTAAGAATTGTGAGTTTTTGATTTTCCATATTGAAACGGATATCATCAGTGACTTTGATTAAGGCAGTTACTGTGCTATGACCTGGACGAAATCCAGACTGAAGTGGATTTAAAAGATTGTTACGGGAAAGAAACTCAGATAACTGATGGTGAACAATTTTTTCTAGGACTTTGGATAGGAAAGGGGGTATAGAAATAGGTCTGAAGTTTTTGTAGTCCGTTGGGTTATTGGTTTTGGGAAGAGGGATCACATAAGCCTGTTTCCAAATGGAAGGGAAAGTGCTACTCGCCAAGGAGTCATTTAAAAGTTGTGTGAGAGTCGGTAGCAGCACATCAAGGATAGGATATAGCATCTCCAGACCTATGCCATCGCAACCAACTGATTTTGAGGAAATGGATAGGATGCACTTCTTAACATTCTCAGCTGTGACTAAATTAAAGGAGAAGGGCTCATGCTCAGGGCTAGGCAAGTTATTAAGATAAGTAAGAGAAGTGGTTTTGGTGAACATGTCTACCGAAGTTGGTGGAGTTGTAAAAAAGCTGTTGAGACCATCGAGATCTAGAGAATTAGGAGTATTGTCTGGAGACTTGCCTACACCAAGAGTCTTAAGAAACTTCCAAACGTTTGATTTGTTACATTTGTCAATAGTTGAGTGTATGTGGCGCTTTTGAGCATCTCTACACACCCTGTTGCATCTATTTCTGTACTCTTTGAAGAGTCTCAAATTTGCATCAGATGGGTTTTTCTGATAATGCATGCTGGCATGATCACGCAATGACTGGAGCCTTTTAATTTTAGGAGTAAGCCACGGAGCAGGTGGATGTTTTACGGTCACAGGTCTAAGTGGAGCATGTGTATCAAACAGTGCAACTATATTTTAGTATTTGTTGTTATAGCGGCAACAGAAATACATCATCTGTGAAAATTTCGACTGTCTTACTACCACTGCTCATGAGATACAGCCTGGTGACAGACGGACAGACAGACGGACAGTGAAGTCTTAGTAATAGGGTCCCGTTAGTTACCCTTTGGGTACGGAACTGTAAAAAAGTAAAATAAATGAAAAAAAATTATATAAAAATACAATATGGGTAACAAATTGTAGGTGTGAAAAAGTTTATTGTAAAAATATATACTCGTAGCTTGGCTATTTTCATATATTGCATCTATTTAGAGAAATCCTCGAAAAACCACAAAAAAATACTCTGCCGAGTTACTCGGTTCAGTTTTACGCAGGTATCGGGAGTCCAAATCCAATCGAGTTGTTCTCGAGTTAAAACAAAACATACAGAGATGGAAAAAATTGTAACGAAAAAATTGTGTTGGCCGTATAAGTACTTAAACATAAAAAAAAAAGTAGAGACATTATTAATTTTTCACGAAAACAACACATCGAAACCACGCAAATTTCTTAATTTTTCTAGACATTGCTAAAAGGGGCCAGGGTTGGATTTCGTATTATAATTATACTATTTTTACCATATTTTCATGACATGTAGTATGTAGTATCGTAATGGAACTATACTACGTAAAAATACCATAATTTTATCTTCAGGCCGACCGACTTGTTTTATTGGTTGGGACGTTTTGCTTTTTAACATTTACCCTACAATACAGAGAATTTCTGTGCGTTATGAATATTTTTGCTAAATTTCTTAAAAATTTCACTAACAAGTAGGCTATTTTATGAAATTATGAATATGTTTGGTATTTTTTTTTATTTCACTCACAAATAGGCTATTTTATTTAAATTCAAAACAAAAATCGACAAAAAACAAAACTTGGTATAATTTTAGCCAAGTAGTATATTTTTAATTCCCATAGACAATCATTTTCCGAGGGTCTGAATCCAACCCTGTCAGGGGCCCTAAAAAGGCCAACTTGGGTGAATCATGAAATGATTTGAAAGTAGGATAGAGTCAGAGTTTCTTCATGCGTGCAAAAGAGACGACATCACAACATAATCATAATATGATTCATCCACAGCGGCCTTTTTAGATGACATATACAATACTAATAACCCATTTTATTTAAAATTTCGCAAAAATATTTAAAATACGACATTTTTACTACTTATTTTAATTTATTATTATTTATAGATTATGATTTTTACACTACATTTTCTTACCCAGTACCTCGCCACTTAAGCAGAGTTATTCGGCCCATTACGAGTACTAAAAATATTGCAGAGTATGCCGAGTACCGATTATAAAACGAGCCTACTCAGCGCATCTCTAGTCTAAATACAACTTCTGAAAGTATTCATAATTTGGTGGTAAATAAACATGAAAGCTCATATATGCCTCCCAGGCATTTGAAAAAGTATGTAAATCCCACTTTATGCACGAGTATCTTGTCAACCGAACCAACAGGAACAGGAAAGAGGAACAAAGCCTACCAAATATAGCTATACCAATCGTTTTGGTCGGATGTACACATCCGACATAATGCCTCTGATGTTGAGACATTGTGTGTACATCATCAATACCTAATTATGCTTACGTTATGTAGTAATCGAGGAAAACCTACGTGACAGACGGACAGACGGACTGAGGGGAAGGCACAACATTTTTAAGGTATGGTCACAGATAATATAATACTATGGAAAATTAAAAAAGATTTATAGGGATTTTTAAACTAACATAAAACCACAATAGAAGATATCATTACATGATTCAGAGATGGTTATTTCAACAAAAAAAGAAACGCATTCATAATAAACAAAGTTTGCGATTTAACAGGCTATGCGAATTTTATTTTGTCACTGTCACTCCAAGCGAAAACACGCTCAGTGCGAGAGGGGTGGATTCAGGGCAAAAGCGAAAAATGTTAGTTTTATAATTTTTATAAAAAAACTAAAATAGCCAGCAAAATTTCAAATATCAAATCTCTAGATATTGTTAAAACACACGTAATAAAATATGTTTGAGTTCTGCATATGGTTCCTATTCGTCAAACGAGGAGAAAAAGTGTGTTTGAATTATTTCTATCGAGGAAAATTTATCCAAACATGTTTTCCAATTTCAAAACCCTTGATTATATAGTCAAAATGCATATACCAGAAATTTATAAAAATTTTCCATGTATTCCATGAAATACACAAAAAAGAAGCACCTCTATTTTTTTACATATCGCCCTAATGCGTTCGTGTGATTTAGCCACAGCTTTAAAGAGTTACTTGAGCTTTACTTTTCTTTTTTATTCTTTTTGAAGGCCATGAATAAAAATTAAATAATTAAGATTACAATATATGTATATTTTTAAAGCTACATTCATCGCTTAGGATACTTTAAATATCGCAGGTTCGAATCCTGGCTCGAGAAATGTTTTTGTTTGAAAAATATTTGTGCTTTTAAATTTGTTTCTGATTTATTCCTAATTTGTAATGCACTCTAATAATAATTAAATAACTATTTAATTAACCACCAGTGTGGCACCAACGTCGACCAGCCCCTCTATTATGTATCTATGGTTGCCAACTGGACTGGGTGCCTATGATCAAAACATAGATAAAAACTGAACTTTCAAAATCTTATTTACGAACTGTATCATCACTTCAAATTCGAACATATCCTTAGACAATCGGAATTCGATAGTATATCCGTTTTTGATGAAAGGCACCCAGTCCATACATAATAGGCCCTCAGCTTGGAACGTAGTGCTGGTCGCTTATGGCGCCAGAGGTAGCTTGTCACCGTCGCGCGTCCAGCTTAGAGGCGAAAGGCATTACACGCAGCGATGGCAAGAGGCCAGGACAAAATGTCTATGAGCCTAACTGTACAAGTGCTTGACCTGTTCAAAATCTGACCTACTCCGAATCGGACCTAATAAGAAACTGACGAGCATAGAATATGTCCTTCTAAGAATTTGATCTACTCCGCCGAATTCGAAATACGGCAAGTTTCTGGTGGTGGGATGCACCATGCGTTGACACCACGTTAACACTTATTGTGGTTTACACTCTCGCTCCATCCTACATCCAAGTCACGGCCGCCAGCGGCTGAAGGATCCAAGAGGCAGATAGGCAGAGCTCAGGTCTGAGTACATGTTTGCGCCTTTTGGGTGTCGGAACCCTTCCCAATCCCAATCTAAAAATCGCCTATACAACATCTAATAAAATGTATATTCGGTTGTCTATAGTAAGAGCCTAAACTCCCTCAGGATATCTCTAAGAATCTTTATAGATACACTTAAATAAAACTTGGCACGAATTCAATAACAAATCACAAGATTGTCTTTAGAAAGCTTCTATAGGTAGCATCAAAAGTAAACTTTTATCACTCTTAAGAGCCTTACTATTGCCAAATGGGTACTTTCTAAAGCCTACTCCTCGTTTATGGCCAAACCAAAAATAATGAAAAAATGTATTATGAATAATCAACTCTTAGACAACACATGCAACATTTTTCTTTTTCATACCACCAAAACTTCTACATGATTTTTTTTTTTACTGAGTGGTGTTTTTTGACCTCAAGTTCCCTACTGCTCCTGAGTGGCTTGGCCGATTGAATTCATCTATGCTTTGATAAATAGATAAACTTTATAGCTATAAATATAACATAAGATTATTCAATCGAGTAATCACGTCCAAGTGAAAAGTATAATTTTCTTCTATTTCGCCCTCTCAAGGACGCAGCGAGCTTCGTAACAGCCACTATGCATTGCGCGCTGATATGAACGTTATTTCAATGTCATTTCCGTTGATATTTGTAGTGACAAATATCGAGCTGCTAATTTGGCGATGGTAATCGCCTTAAGAAGACGTTTTAGAAAACTACAAGATAATTTCCAGAGCAGCATTTAGCCTTATAAATAGTTTTTAGACTATGATAAGACCACGCCATACGATAGCTGTGTTCGATAATGCAATTTTTAAACCAAAGTTACTAAAGGGTTATAATTATAAGAAAAAAATATTTAAATAAATACTGTTTTAAGTTTGATGGCGTACAATTGATATATTTTATCAACATTCATTCATTATTCATTTCTGTCACGCGGTGTTTCAAAGTTCTTATAGTGCGAACAGCGAATAGATGTGCGGTTTTAAATAGATCGTGATAAATTATTTAAATTAATACTGTTTTAAATTCTTTAAATGATTACTGTTTTAAGTTTGACGGCATACAATTTATATATCACATTTATTGCAACATGGTGAAATAATATTCAATATTCCTTTCTTTCACGCAATCTTTTAAAGTTCTTAAAGTGAGAATAGATGTACGGTTTTAAATACATCGTAAAAAAATCTTTACATGAATATTGTTTTAAGTTTGATGGCGTACAATTATATATTAATCAACATGGCGAAATAATATTCAATATTTCTTTCTTTCAGGCGGTGTTGTAAAGATCTTATAGTGCAAATAGATGTGCGGTTTTAATAAGAAAAACCCTATTTAAATGTTGAAGTAAAAATACACTGGTGGACAAAAAAATCGACACAATCAAGCAAGCTTTCTTCAGTCTTCTAGCGATCGTATGCCAACTTACGGTCCGATATCGTACTTGTCCGACTCCTTGTTGGATCTCAACTGCGGTAATGTGACGAATTCTTAAATAACTTGAAACAATGAAACGGTTCTCTTGCTCAAACGTATAGATATTACTGCTGCGGTCTGCAATGATTGCGTTGCTGTCAGCGCTTATCATGGCTGAAAGCGCAGCGCCCGGCCTACCTACCCTTAAATTTATTGCTTTTCACCATAGTGGCGACCTCTGCATGTAAATGTATGAACTACAGCAAACAGAGTTAGCTTTCCGAGTAGGCAAAGCACTGTTGCAAGGTCGAGTATCTCACCACTACTGGAGTTAATAAGTACTCAACCATTACAATAGATGGCTCTGAAACAAAAACAAGGAAACGACAAGTCTTTGAGGTTTCAAGAACCTGCAATTTTTCGCCGACAAATATTTTGAAAATACTTCCCAAGTGAATTGTTTTTTGATAAAATTCAATGTATTTTTTAGTTCATATGCGCGAAGTTATATGGTCGAACGCATAAATAAATAATAAATAAAAATCATTTATTTCAGAACCTGGTTCCATACATTGCAAATAAAAGTAAAAAATAAATGAAAAGTTCGATTACAAAAAAGTCAATTAAATAGTTACAATGTCAATAAATTAAAATAAAATTAAAATTATATTAAGAGAAAATAATAAAATGATGAGTAATAAATTATTGAAAAATATGTAGTGTCGTCCAGTGTTGGCTGATAGGACACCCACACCTACCGCCCACTGCTTTCAGGATGGTATTATGGCTGCCGCACACTCTATGCATGAGAGAAGCTACTTTTTTGCGCATAATTCCATGAAAGTCAGTAGAACGCGCCTCAGCAAACATGCCGGACGCGCTGCAGCGCCACGGCAGCCCTAATAACATCCTGAAAGCATTATTATACTGCACCCGCAGAGCGCTGTAAGTCTTCTGCTTGTATCTCACCCACAGGCCGCTCGTGTAAAGGGATTGGCAGAAATCTTTACCTGTTCTGTACAACGAGCAAACCTACGGGCGAGCATATTGCTTCTGACCGCCAACGCTCTACGTTCGCGCTCAATATCCTGGTCATCTTTCAGGTCCTCTGTTAGAATGTGACCCAGGTACTTAAACCGTTTGACTCTCGTCAATGCAGTCCCGTATAGCTCTACGGGGGGTACGTCTTGAGGAGAGCTGCCACCTGCAGTGAAAACCAGGAGCTCACTCTTCTTGGTATTGTACTTCAATGTATGTTGAGTGAGTTTTTGCGTAGGTTTCACACGCCTGCAACAGCTTCCTGAGTGCGCTGATCGATGGGCTCAACAGCACCATATCATCTGCGTAACTGATGTTGTTGACGTTGACGCCATCAATTGAACATCCCGCATGCATGCTGCTGAGCTCCCGGATCAGCCGATCCACATACAGGTTGAAGAGCCTGGGAGAAGCCAACCCCCTGTCTCACCCCGCACTCCAATCTGTTCTCCTTCGAACGCTCTTCCCCCCATCGCACGTAGTTCACCTGGTTCTCGTACCAGTGCCTGAAGATGCCCAGTGAGCTCAGACGGAAGATTCACACCATCCAGCTTGTCCCATAGCACTGGATATGATACCAAATCAAAAGCTTTGGACAAGTCTAAGAAGCACGCATAGACGGGCGTGATCCTATTCGTATAGTACCTGACAGTTTGCTTGAGCGCCATAATGGCACTTTCTGTTGAAAAGCCTGTCCTAAACCCGAACTGAGCATCGTACAGACTAATACGAGTATGCTCATCTAAGCGCTTATCAAGCACCCCATCAAGCACCTTAGCTGTTATTGTAGCTAACAAGATGGGTCTGTAGTTGTTTTTGTCGGATGAATCTCCCGTCTTGTTTTTTAACAATCGGCACTACAATTGTCTTCATCAAATGTGGTGGCAAGTAAGAGTGTCGCATGCAGCAGTTGAACAACAGCGCCAAAACCCTAGGTAAGTGAGCCCCCGCATGCTTGAAATGTTCTATGCTAAGTCCATCATGACCAGGAGACTTTCCCCTGGTCATGTGTGCAATAACCTTGCCAACTTCTTTAGCTGTAACTAGTACCGGCTGTACACAAGATGCCTTGCACCCCTCCACACCAGCGGCAATAGTTCTTCACTGGCACTAACGGCTGCGCTAGTACTCTAATGGCTGTAGGCTCACTCAGTCCATCCACACTCACGGGCAGGCACGGCTTGCCATTCAGTTTATTTACTCCCTTCCAGAATTCACTTAAACGTTTTGAATTATGTATCGTTGCCAAAATATCCATTTTTATTTATTCTGCATGTTTTATGCACCACTTTAGTTTAGCTTTAAATTTCTTACGACTATCACACATATTATTATAACATATCCCGCTTCTCGGTCTTCCACATAAAAGCCACATTTGAAAGTCAAGCCGCGCCTGTATGTGCAGAGACTTGACGTGTTTATTCCACCTTACGACGTACGACTTTAACTTATGAAGAAGTTAACTTCGGCGCCAATGCGCGCTGAAAAAAAAAAGCAGTAATTCTTCTTTTCATTTATTTTATCTTAGAAATTTCTCGTCGCTGTTATAATAAAGTACCTATATTGAATACATGGACTTAGGATATACTGGTATATTTATTTATACTGGTACATCCTAAGTCTAGATTGAATATGACTAATATGTTGTTACGAGGGGCATGCCAAAAGAAATTAGATACTCAAAAATTATAAAATTTATTCTTTATTACAAGTATCGATCTTTTCGAAGTATTCACCCTGAGCACGTATACACTTTTCCATACGTCTGAACTAATTGGAAAATACCAATGACCACTCTTCTTTAGACACCTCAGAAATCTCTAAAATATAGGCAGCCAGTGCATCTTCTTTGCTTTCAAACTTCTTCCCCTTTAGTTTTTCTTTGATTTTTGGAAACAGGTAAAATCACAAGGTGCTAGGTCAGGGGAATATGGTGAGTGAAGGAGGATTGACGCATTTTTTGAGTCGAAAAAGTCAAGTGTTTTGGCAGACGTGTGCGACGCCGCATTGTCGTGGTGCCTGAGAAGGCGTCGGATTCCTGACTTCGGTCGCTTGTCACACCAAGCTGATATTACTGTTGGAGCACAAACTGTCACATACCATTCGGAGTTCATCGTTCTTTGATTCTCTAGCACTACAGTAGCAATATGATCCGTTTTGCTGAAACACGAGACGACCATTTGTTTCTGTGTGCTTCGTGCACGGCGACATTTCGTTGGAGTTGGCTCATCTTCAAAGCACCATACAGTCGAATGTCACTTTGTTTCGGGATCATAGTTATAAAGCCATGTTTCATCACCAGTCAGTATATCATACACATTTTTTTTCTCGCCACCGTCGAATTTATCTATCATGAATAGGCACCAATCCAACCGACGGTCTTCCTGCTCATCGGTAAGTTTGTGCGGCACCCATCTCAAACAACATTTACGGAGAGAAAGGTGGTCGTGAATTATGGTTTGCATTGCTGCTGATCCAATTCCCTGTTCTCGCTCCAGCTCTACATACATAATTCGTTGGTTTTCGCGAATAAGTTTTTCGACTGCACGAACGTTTTCTTCTGTGACCGCGGTTGGCAGCTGACCTGTCTTCGCTTCATCTTTGAGACATCCCCGTCCTCTTTTAAACTCAGCAAACCAATTAAATACTGTTGTTCGTGAGCAACCAGACTCACCAAAAGTAGTAGCCAAAAGTTCAAAACATTCTTGAGGCTTAAAACTTTTTTATAGTCATAATAAATCATAGCGCGACAATCACTTCGACTGAGCTCCATTGCTGCAAGCGAATTCCCGCCAGATTCTCGGAAAAATGATGCTCATCCAAATCAAAAAAAAAAGAAATGATGTGCGTTCTATTTTCAGATATATCAACAAACAACCAGCCTATAAGGTGATGTATAACTTGCCAGTGTCAACCAAAGGAGTAAAGAGTATCTAACTTCTTTTGGCATGCCCCTCGTATTGCAAATAATAATAATAAATTAGTTCGAGTATGTATTATTAATTGATTGATAATATATTGTAATTGATTAATTAATTAATTAATTAATTAATCAATTATTCCCTCACCCTCACACCGTCCCTCTCACCCTCTCTCACCTACTACTGACTTCCTTACTCTCACAAATGTTTTTGCTGCAGCACTAAACTTTGAATTTGTATTTAATTTATATTATGTTTTTGTTTTTTTTTTTTTATATTATTCTTTGATTGTATAGTGTTAGTTTTTTAGTAATCTTATTCTTATATTACATAGTTGATACTAGAGTAAAGAATACGTGGAAGAGTGGGGTCTTCTGGCACAGGCTGCTCTCAGCTTAAAAGAAGACTCCGGTCACCACCTTTCTAATTTTTAAGAGCTTATACAGGGTGTAATCGTTAAGTGTGACCAGGCGATTATTCCGTAACTATTACAGATATCAAAAACAATTAAACTGATATCGAAAGTACGTTACCTAATCAGTAAAATGAAACCAATAACTTTTTGAAAATCAAACGAGAAGTATCCAAAATTTTGACATTAAACATTCACATACATTTAGTATGATGTCGAAGGTAAATTATCAAAGCAGTGAAATTATAATTTCACGGTAGTTTTTTGTTAGGTTTTTTATAATCTAACCTAACCTAGTGAAATTATAATTTCATGGCTTTGACAACTTACTTGCGTCATAACATTTATGCAGGTCAGTTGTGAAATTTAACATACATTTTCTAACAGGAAAGAAGAACACGGCTGAAAACAATAAAACTAAAGTTGAATACAAGGAAAATGTTTCACTTGTTGCGATACAAACATTAAATGTTATAATTAGGTTTATTTTTTAGGCATTTTAATGTTATAGTAGTTTTAGTTTTGGTTATTTTTTAAGTTTTAAATTATGTTGATTGTTTATGAATTAAAGAATTTTTAGTTTTCTGGAAAAAAAAATATGTTATATATCAAGAAGCAATATAAAAAAATGAGTTACTTAGATCGTTGTAAGTGTGGTATAGTAAAAATATAGATATTGGACGTAATACATATGTCTTTATACTTTTATACGAAACCAAAGACCTCTTAATCGCAAGAAGACTGTCTAAATAATTCGAAATCGGTCAGAAAAGAGTAGTAGGTGGTCGGAGATACAGGCGTATAGACTAGCTGCACGCCAAAAATACTAACTATGCTCTTATAGCATTTCTGGGATGTCATAAAAAATATTACCACGAATGTTTTGTATGGCGGTCACGGAACTACGTTCTGCGAATCGCAATACCTAACCTTCTTACTTCTAACCGGCGGGTCTACCACGTAATTCTGATTTTCATCAACATCAACTTGAGATTGAAATTTGACGTGCGTGCAAAAGAGATGGCATGTTGGCGGGCGTCGTCGCACGCACGTCAAATTTCAATCTCAAGTTGATGTTGATGAAAATCAGAATTACGTGGTAGACCCGCGGCTCTCTTATGCGCTGAAAGATTTCTGATGGTGATATTAAGTATTTTTGATGTGCAATTTAATATTATCCTTTAACTTACTGTCCTACAAAAGTAATTCAGCGCATAACAATTAAAGCCCAAATTAGTTTTACTTGAGAGTTTTTGTAAAAGGATTTTCATAAGAAAATTAAAGTTTAAATAACACAACGAGGTACAATGAATAAAATGTATGTACATTTATTTTTTCATAACAACAAGCTTATAAAAGTACAAATGGAGTACAAAAATAATGCTTAAATTTAAATTTGGTCCTGTAGGTATACACTTTAGAACTAAGACTACATGTTTTTAGAGAAATCCATCGCTTTGAATACTCTAAATAATAGGTATTTACATATGAAATTGCCGAAATTTTCTTACATATTCATAAGTTCATAGTTCCTGTAATTCAATAGCTATTTCCATTATTTGTTTTTTGTTTGAAAGTTGATTTCAAGGTTTTACATGTACGTATAAAATTTTGTTTTTATTGTCAGTTTGATAACCAAAATTAAAATTTCAAAAACAATATGTTGTAAATGCCATCCATTTCAATGATAAGATTCGTAATGATTTCTTACACTTTTTAAAAATTAAATTAATTTTGCTGTTAGCTTAATGTTATCTCATTCATACACAAAAAAAAATACATAATTTAGATTTGTCATTCCTAAAAAAAATGTAAAAATGCTAGTACTGAAAATTGAGTTTCCTTCAAATTCTCTATAGAAAACGGCAATTTCATATGTGAAGAACTAATATTAGTCTTTAACAAAATATTCTTCTTACTCGAAATTTGTTTCTAATAGATTTTTTTCAGTTTTTAATGCACTCTAATAATATTTAGAACTATGCAGTTCATACTATAGTATTTTACATGTAACGTCCGGAATTACACTATAGTTTATATCTAAACGGGGCGCTGCGCAAGAGTAATTTTCGAGCCTCATGTAAGATAGTACCTACTATAATGAATGTCTTCTTCTGCCTAGCGTTAGAACGTAACTGAAGAATGTGTAGAATGTCAAAGTAATATTATTAATTTTATAAGTAATCGTCATAACTAATTTTTCGGCTCCATTTTCATGTACGAGGCCCAACCTGAAAAATTACATTTTAAATTCAAAATTCGGTATTGGGTCAACATCTAACAGAAAGACAGACGGACAGTGGAGTGACATAAATAGGGCTCCGTTTTGCCCTTCGTGTACGGAACCCTAAAAAACGAACATCGTTAATAACTGAGGTGTATTATTCATGCATTAATTAATTTTGCCACGTACAAGGAGGAATTATTCTATACATTTGGTATATTAAAAAATATAATAATGTCAAATTTAAACAATTATTTACTTTGTCATCGAGCCCAGGTTAACAAATAATTTTTAGCCCAATTAACTTCTTAAGAAAGTGTATCTAAGAAGATACATTAAAATCTCTCTGTATTTTTTTCATTGTCCCTTAAATTTAATGCATCTAATTCATTACACAAATCATGACTGAAATGCCTATATATTCCATTTACCTGTTTTAATCTGAGAGCTTCTTCGTCATTTCTACAACTGACACCCTGTAAAATATCCTGAATCTCTTCCAAACTCTTTCCTTTAGTCTCAGGAACAAAGGCCAGAACAAAAATGGCACCAAAAATTGCTACTCCAGCAAACACCCAAAACACTCCAAACAATCCAGATATATCCTTTATCATCTGATAACCTAACGTCGTTATAAAAGCTAAAATACCACCAAAAATATTTATCGAAGTCAGAGCAACAGCTTTCACATTCATCGGAAATATTTCGGCTGGCACAATAAACACTACAGACTGGTATCCCAAAGTGGATATTATGTTGGAAGCAATAATGCAAGCGAATGGTACTAAGCCAAACATTTGTAAGGTAGATTCGTTCATTTGCAAGACTTCTTGAAGAAAGAAGTACACGCCGACAATAGCCAAAGAGACGGCGGTGCCAAAGAACGAGGCGTAGAGCAGTGGACGTCTTCCTAGGCGATCTACTAGAACCGTTGAGATGAACCCTGTAAAAAAATATAAAATTATTGAAATAATGCAATAAATGCCTATAATAAATGCCTGAAATCTCAAACTCGGAAAGGAAGTTAATACAGTTTACACGTTGCATGACACGAAAAAATTCGAAGCTTGGGCTTCTCGTCTACTATGATTATTTTTTTATATTTGTTCTTATAAGAAACCCACATACAGTGCAACAAGGCTCTTTTGGCGCGTGGATTGGTCGTGGTCGAAATCGGAATCCCTTGTTTCAATAAAAAAATAAAATAAAATGTATTTGTTAAGATTTTTACATTCGTAGAACTGAAGTACGGGAGGTTGTAAACCAAAATTAGTCATATCTCAAAATCTCTCGGATGGATTTTGATAGGATTCTGCTTACTTGAGGACTACATGATGTCCTTTCATTTGAAATATGTCTTGATCTTGGCGGCCCTCGGACCGAAATTTGCCCACTGTCATTTATGATTCGGCTCGTTTTCGAGAATACGAACAGTGGCGAACATTTCGTATGCGCATTATGTCTTGTAGAGTCGGAGTTTTGTTGCGAAACTCTAAATTATCATTAATCCATCCAAACATAATTTATTATGAATCATCACAAATAAAAATATATATTTTCACCTCACTAGCTCGAAAAGCGCGCCTTTGTTGCTTAAAAACAGTGAGCAAAATCGATTTTTGCTCACTGGTTTTAAACAGTGAAGGAAAGTTCTTAAAATTAAGAACACTGCGAATTGTTCAAAAAATCCATATCCTTTGCTCAAGAGAAAGAGAGACAGCAAATATCAGCATGGCGGCTATCTCTTTCACTCTATATGTATTCCATACACTTTGGGAGGCTATACACAGCCCCATAGCTTGTCGGATACCATAGACAAGGTAAACTTCTCGAAATCCTGTGTATGGAGTCCCAATGTGTATGGTATCCGGAAACGGATAGATAGAGTAAAACTCCCGCGAGATGGTTGTGTTTTGCGTTTTCGATCGGTTTATCAAAGATTTTCCGATATTTTGCGGCTTTTGGGATTCAATTAACACTCCTTACATTTTATTTTATGTGCAATTTTTTATATTGTTTATTGCTTAAAGAAAAAAAACCATTGAATTCTTATAAGTTCGTTCGAAAAGATGGTGTATTTACATCTGTGTTTTGGTGAGTAGTGAGGAGGTGAAAACTAGTGAAAAGTTGTATGTGTTACACGAGAGCAAACTTATTATGTTTCTTGTGCCTTTGAATCCCTCACCACGCTCAGGATTCTAACTTAGAATCACTTGCTCGCTCGTGATTCAATTATAGAATCCTTCGCTTGCTTGGGATTCAAACTCGGCACTCGCAACAAAAAAAATGTTTGCTCTCTTGTTGCACAAATAACTACTTATTTTAAATGAAAAAATATCTCTAAAAACTTACCGACGACAAATCTAACCACCCCAAATACGATAAATACAGTGGGTATGGACAGAGTTGATTTGCTCTCCTGCATGATACGGCCCAAGTACTGACCGATTGTCTGACCTCCAGTCATTTGTTGCACAAATAACTACTTATTTTAAATGAAAAAATATTTAGTCTCTAAAAACTTACCGACGACAAATCTAACCACCCCAAATACGATAAATACAGTGGGTATGGACAGAGTTGATTTGCTCTCCTGCATGATACGGCCCAAGTACTGACCGATTGTCTGACCTCCAGTCATTATTTGAGCTATTTTTAATCCTGAAAAAATTATAATAAGTAATGTATTAAACCATAAGAACATTTTGTTAACAACATATAGCAACATCAAGGCGAAAAAATTATGCGCTAAAACGGTAGCGCTTGACAAACAATTCGAAACTATGACAGAAATAAATTTCTATGGTTTGAACACTTGCCGATTTATCCATCGCAAGGAGATATAAATTAACATTATATCATTGCAGTATAGAAAGGCAGAAAGAAAAGTAAATCTGGATGTCAGGAGCTCTGAATCTCTCTGAATTCTCTCGAAGCACAGAGTGTTAAAGTTCTCTCAAAGTTCAGAGCACCTCACATCCAGATTTACTTTTCTTTCTGCGTTTCTATACTGCAATGATATAATGGTAAAACAATTCGGAACCCTCTGAGTACGGAACCTTAATTTTATGATTAGTTGTTGTACTTTAGGCTTGAGAGTATGTACAACAATCTTATTAAATTTAAAACTTGTATGTATTGTCGTCTTTAAGAAGAAGAGCTGAAACCAATAACGTTAAAACATTTCTAGGTGTTTTGAGACATCTCCCTTGGGTTTCAATTTTTTTTAATTTCATTATTTGCTGTGATAGAGGTCACACGTATTTTGTGAAAATGTTAACTGGCTATCTATTACCGCTGAAGCTGTAGACCCCTGTGACAGACGGACAGCGGAGGCTTAGTAAGGGTCCCGTGTGGCACCCTTCGGTTACGGAACCCTAAAAACGATAGCCGCCTATAACTGTTTATAAAAGTAAATATGTTATATTTATATATATGTATACAACGTGTAACAGAAAGGTGTAACCATATTTGAAGAGCTTATTCAGTCAATGGTATAGAACAGCTTTTACTATGGAACAAAACCTGTATCTCGAAAAAAATATTTTACCGTTTCATAGAAAAATGCAATGCCGCTCGGCCGAAATGTATGGAAGGACAGATTTTTTTTTTTGAGATTTCTGGTTTGGCACCATAGTAAAAGTTGTTCTATACCATTGACTGAATAAGCTCTTCAGATATGGTTACACCTTTCTGTTACACCTTGTGTTATGTGTATGTGTACTCGTATATTCCTAGTTTCCTACCCGCCGAGATAGTAATTGCTCTCCTGTACTCCTTCCCTGTAAACAATTCCCAAGCAGACGAAGAACGCTTCATATCGCTTTTGACGTGCTGCTGAATAAACTTTAATTCAAGTTCAAGTGTCTGAAATGCAAAAAATAAGCATTTCATTCAATAAATACACAGAAAAAAAACTATTTACATAGCGCCTTAATTATTAACGAAAATTAATAACTGAAAGATTTTTTGTCGTAAAAACACAAGAAGGAACAAACAAAAATCCAGGACCTTACTCAAGGGGCCTGTTTCCAGATGAATTTTCAAATATAATTACAATAAAATATTTAGGGTACCTCTGCACTTTTTAAGCCTTTTAGTCTTGTAAGTTCTTTTCTAGCAGCATCTATTCTTCCATCTTTTAGGTAGTAATATGGAGATTCCGGAATGCACCAAATGGCCGTAAAATAACAAACTGGTAGCACCAATAGCAGGCAGTTGATGGAATTATAAGAGATGAATGGTCCCACTGCCATCATGACTAGATTTCCTAAACTAAACATTATTTTGGTAGAAAGAGATAGCGTTCCTCTGATGTCCTTGTCAGATATTTCAGCTAAGTACATTGGTACTACCTGAAATTAGAAATTAACTGTGAAATAGAAGTATTGTTAAAGCATTCTCGTATGCACTAGAAAAATGTATTTGGATCAGAGGCGGATTATCTTATAGGCAAACTAGGCAAGTGCCTAGGGCGCGAGGCCCAAAGGGGCGCGCGTGGTAAAAAAAATTAACTTTTATTTTCACCTACTTATCTGGCCTGCCTACTTATTTTGAAAGATCAATTTAAGGGGCTTGGTATGGTCCAATATGTACTTTCTAAAGCCTACTCCTCGTATATAGCCAAACCAAAGTATTGAAAAAAAATTTACTTAAATTATCAACTCTAAGACAACATATGCAACATTAGTCTTTTTCGTACCACCAAAACATCTATATGAAAAAAAAATTCAACCGTGTTTTTTGGCTTGAATTCCCTACTGCTCCTAAGCGGCTTGGTCGATTTAATTAATGTATGCTTTGAGCTTAGAGTATACAATATATATACATAAACTTGAAAGCTATAAACATATCAAACGTCCATGTGAAAAGTATTATTTTCTTATATTTCGCCCTATCAAGGACGCAGCGAGCGTCGTAACAGCCACTATGCATTGCGCGCTGATATAAACGTTATTTCAATGATATTTCCGTCGATATTCGTACCGACAAACATCGAGCTGCTAATATGGATATTGGATGGCCGCCAGAAAGGCGCCGATGAGGTGCTTGCCCAGGCAGGAATAAGCTCTTCAAATATGGTTACACCTTTCTGTTACACGTTGTATAATAAATAAATACTTATACTAAAATAAATACAATGTCATGTCATTAGCGAATGCGAAAAATATTTTGTATCAGAAATTCTGGTTCCTCTCGTTGCACAATTTCTGATATTTTACGAACTATCGAGTATCGAGGCTCATGGTAGACCCAATTCTCGCCGTGGTCCCACCTCATCGTCATCTTAATTATACCAATGACACCGAAACTTTCCTATAAGAGTTTCCCTTTTATAATGGAACCCTATGAAACTAAGTTTTGTATAGTTTGTAAGAAAAATATAACCTAAGTTACAGCAGTAAGTAAAGTATAGCCTACTTACTGTGCCGATCATTCCTGTACCAGTTCCCCATAGAAACTGCGATGTGTAGAGAAGCCAGGCATTGGCGGTGGCAAGGGCAAGCACCTGAAAATCATAAAAGTTTTGTTCGATATACCTTACAATGATCACTAAGTATATTATCCGCCTGGACAGCTGGAAGTAAAAGGTCTTTACATATGAAATTGCCGAAATTTTCTTACAGATTCGTGAATTCATAGTTCCTGTAATTCAATAGCTATTTCCAATATTTGCTTTTTGTTTGAAAGTTGATTTTAAGGTTTTACATCTACGTATTTCATTTTGTTTTTATTGCCAGTTTGAAAACCAAAATTAAAAAATTTCAAAAACAGTCCGTCCTAAATGCCATCCATTTCCATGATAAGATTCGTAACAATCCTTTACAGCTTACGATTTTTAAAAATTAAATTAATGTTGATGTTAGCAAGTTATTATCGAAGTCATACTCACAGCGCCAATGACAAAGGGTAAGGTGCTCGCCAACATAGTGACTCGCCTTCCAAACTTGTCTGATATGAATCGAGTGGCGAAACTGCCAGCCATGAAGCCTGGTGGATTCACCGCCAGCATCCATGACACTTGGGCCTGCGGAGAAGAGGCACTTACATAACGATTCAAATTGTAGGAAAAAGAAGTACAGTACTACAAAGGTTCCAAAGATGTAGTTCCTCGCTCGACCAATAGAAATAAACGCATTTCCCCCCTCACCGTCTATTCGTTGCCGCTTCGTATATAATATTATATTCGTAATTCGTATATATTAAGTATATAATTAGCAGGTGGTAGAGCTGATGCCGGGCTCGACTGTGGAGGTACCACCATCTTACTTGGAGACCCCCTTGAAGTAATTCGGGGGAGAGTAAGAGGACAGCTCACAGGCAAAAAACCAGGAGGCCCACCATGCCTGGGACAGATGGATGGCGGTATATCCATTCCTAATAGCCGGGCCTTATATGGAACAGACTGGTGACGAGCAGCGGCATCCCTGGTGCGAGGGTTCCGGCACCGCGCTCACCAACCCGCCTGCCCAGCGTGTGTGAGTATGGGCAATTCTTCCAGGATGACCGCCGGGAGTGGCAAAGTCCTGGAAAGGCTTATGTCGAGCAGTGAACGAACTAGGCTGATGAATGGATGGATGGAAGTATATATTTTAACAATCAGCTTTTTACCATACCCATATTGTATTTTTAAATATTTTTTTTATTTGTTTTACTATCGCTCTGTAAATATTTTGAACAATTTAAAATTTATCATATATATTTTTACACCGTGATATGTGGGCAAATAAAAATTAATGCTATTTTTGTGCCAAATTTCATGACTTTATCTTTAACGGTGCTAAATTTATGAGGCTGTGACATACAGACGGACGGACAACGGAATCTCACCATAAAGATTCCTTTTGTGCCTTTTTGGTACTACGGAACCCTAAAAACAACGATGCTAACAGTAATAAACGGCCGAAAACGAATGACGTGAGAGCGCATTAGCAACTTGGGGGATTATATGAATTTGGCTGTATTTATAAAATTTATTTTATACTGTCGCAAAATAAAAAGGTAATTTTATAATACGAAAGCAAATTTCTCATTTAATTCAAGTTAGTTAGTATACTTTTTTATATTTAATTTAGCTTAGAATTTTAGATCAGTCATTTAATTTGTTCTTTTTTGTTACCAATAAATTTAACCCCCATATTAAAGCTATACTTACCTCCGATATTTCGACATTAGTTTGATTGTTGAGCAACTTGTGTATGACAGGCGTGGGCCACGCAGATGCGACACCTAATGTCAGGGATGCGATGGACACTGAAAAAAAAAGATAAGAGATGCAAACAAAGTTTTTTTTAATATTAATTAAAACGACATTCTTCTGATAATACCTACTAAACAACTTTCAAATCAACAAAATTCACTGTAATCAAAAATAACATTTAAAAATCATTTGCAAACCGTGCAATTAATATTGCAATACACGCAAAAATAGGAAAATTGTTCAGTATAATGTATACTTAGTTTATGGTTCCGTACCAAGTCAAATGCACATTTTATTTACATACTATTGGCAGTTTATTATCATATTTAAAATATATAGATTTAAATATTATTAGAGTGCATTACAAACTAGAAAAGATCAATCAGAAACAAACCCAAAGACAAGACAATTTTTTCAAATTCTTGTCTTTGGGTTTGTTTCTGATTGATCTTTTCTAGTTTGTAATGCACTTTAATAATATTTAGAGTATTCATAGCGATTTATTTCGCAAAATAAACATAATCATATATAGATTTGTTATAAATAAGGACATAAAGAAATTGATACTTGTCGTTGTTGGTTCTTGATGGAACATTTGCAACATATTGTAAATAAAATTATTTCTTGGTAGCTGTTCCACTGTTTGTTTATTAGACTTGACGAAATATTCCATCTTATGATTCGTACCTATATCATAAAACCCTGAAGATGTTATGTTAACGAGAACGGTCACTAGTCTAATAAACAAACGGTGGAACAGTTACCAAGAAATAATTTTATTTACAATACATACTAAGGACACCGCACCCGACCGCAACGGTTTAGATAATATTTTTTATTTAGTATAATGTTTTATTTAGTATAATGTTTTAATTAGTATAAGGTTTTAGGGCTTTTTCTTTTATTTATTTTTTTCTTAGGAATATTTAGTTTTAAAGTAGTAAAAAATGTCTGTACATATTTTATTATATTAATATAATTCTACTAAGGACATTAAATTTGTAGATCTGAAAACGTGATTTCATTAACTTCGCTCGATAGAAAAAAATCACAAATAGCTATTATTAACATGCAATTTTAAAGCTATAAATCTCAAAATTCGCGATGATTTTCTACATACATGACTGAATTATTTTTAATAAGATGTCCTAATGTAGCCGCAAATTTAAATAAACTGATGTTTTGCGTGCGCGGCAATTAATGCAGGAATGCAGGATGGACAATTAAAAACATTAGCCTTGGTGCAGGACGGAAGTTTGGTTTGATACTGGGCCTTTAAGGGCGGATACAGCCTGCGAGCCAGGGGGGGTCACAGGCTCCGAATTAGTCCAAATATATAATAAAGTTTTGTGCAATTTTAGGTAAATTTAACTTGTCTGTGTAGTAAAAAAAAAGTTGAACTAGGCCCAAGGGGTCATGACCCCCATGACCCCCCCCTGCATCTGCCGTTGGCCTTGAGTCATAATATAAATCAAGACAGAGATACTCTATAAAAAAGTACCTACATTGTAGTTTTATCATGTGTTGATTTTGTATTTCCTTGAAGCTAGGGGCAAAATCATCAACGGAACATGTCATGTCACTACGATAACGCGTACTATCAATAATGAAACTACATTGTATAAAGAGCTATTTTGAATAATTTTATTACCGAAAGGTACCACTGGGACCCTATGACGCCTCCGCTCAATGGCGGATCCAGGATTTGATTTGGGGGGCATTCTGACAATGTTTATCACAAATAAAAAAAAAAAGTTTTAGGCTTCGACAAACCCATATTTGTGCCGATTCGGCACAGGACAGGACTAACCTTATTTTAAGCGTCTTGTCTTTTTCTTTTGTTATCGAAAAGACAAGGACAGAATGCTTAAATTAAGTTTACTCCTGTCAAATAAGTTGAGATGTGCTACACCGAGTCGACACATATATTGTGTAAAAGTACACTCGAATCGAATCGAAAAGTCGAGTCAAATGTATGGAATTCCTGGACGTTTTGGGGGTCATGGCCCCCATGGCCTCCGTGGTCCAGTAGTCTGAATAAAATATTTATTTTTATTTTTAAAAAGTAGTTATTTTTCTAACCAAATGTTACGTTGCAGTACACATGTTTTATTCTACGAAGTCTACTTACTTATGGTTATAGTAGTGCATGCACACGCACTTTCTCTAGTGTGCGTAACCTCGGGAGCACTTACAAAACGCGCAATACACACAAAACACGCGTATCTGTACACATCACTACTACAACCATAGCCAAGTAGACTTCATAGGATATAACATCTGTCCGTTCGGCTATAGTTGTAGTCTCTTTCTAGTGTGCGTAGCCCCGTGGCACTACACACCCAAAGCGCGCTTATCTGTACACGTCACTACTACAACCATAGCCAGACGGAATTCGTGAGATAGAATGTCTTGTAACCTTGGACGAAACTTGTAACACACCTACCACAGGAGGACAGAAGACACGCAGTCTCATCTTAGTCCATATAGTAGTTATTCTTTTATTCTTTAGGTACAGAACCCTAAAATAGCCAGTGGCGTACAGTGCGCGCCAATCTTTTAGTCGCCTCAGAAGAAAGCCGCAAAAGGCGACGCAATAGCCGTTTTACGGTGTCAGAGGGACGTTACAGGAGCGAGGGCGCGGAGCACACCCGCCTGCGTGCCGCACCACACCGCCCGCTCACCATTTAGCAGGTGTCAACACTATGCGTTAGAGTTAGTGCTACGTCCGTCCGTACGCTACACACGCGCGCGTTGCTTGAAAAGTACCTTCGAGGAAAAAATTCTATGATTCATTAAGTTTATCGTTGAATCGGTTTTGTTATTGTTTTTGTTGCCTTTATTTGTTGTTTTGTTGATTTAGTTTCTTAAAGTTTATTGTTGTTGTTTGTTATGCCTCGCGAACGTAATAGCGTTTTAAGGCGACAATGTAGGAAAATGGTGTTTATATTAAAGCGTTTTATTTATATAGTTAAGACTGCACTTAAATAATAAATAAATAATTTAATAGGTAGGTACAACAAGTACACCTTCCCACTTATATTAAACATTTAATAATCAACTGTTGATATCATTGTTTCCTTGACTGTACCTGCGCAAGCTTACACTCGTAACTCATTCAGAGGCGACTAAAAGATTGGCGCGCACTATATTATAAGATTTAGCGCCCTGGGCCTGTAAGGTTTGCCATAAATGAACGAGTAAAGAGGAAAGATATTTCAATTATAAAATAAAATTGATGTTAGCTGAGAATGATGGTATTGAATGAAAAAACTAAAAAGGAAAACTACAAAGAAATAAAGCACAATTTATTCAATATTTGCATTTTGAACGATGGTTTTTTTTTTCAAAGATGTGTAAAAAAATATAAATTAAAAGATAGGTAACGTTTCAAAACAAAAAAAATAAAAGATAGCTGGTAACGTTTGATTATGAAAGATGCCCAAAGCTAGGAGCGAGTTGCGGCTTGCGCCGCCGCGCGCCGCGCCGCCACCCGCCCCCCGCAGCCTGCCGCCCCGGGCCATTGCCCTTTTGGCCCTAGGGTAAATACGCCACTGAAAACAGCGTGCTATATACAGTGTTCTACGTTTTCTGTGTGTTTATCAATATGGTTTTTGATAAATAAGTAAATAATAATTGTATAATTTTATCAACATACTCACCACAGAACGCTGCAACATATTGCAATTTGCGATTCCCGTGATCCATTCTCAGTATATTTGTTTTATATATGTACGATTACTGTTTCATCTCCTTTCATAATAATTTCATTATCATTGGCTTGTATAATATATATTATATTATCATACAATATATTTGTAAATAAATTGCCGGATAACTGAACCTTTCAAATTCCATAAATTGAATTGAGCTGAAACAAACAGAAATCAGATATGTTTACATATTATGTAAGTAGGCAGCAGTTACTGGAAAATAATTGTAAATAATGAAACAATAGAAGACGAGACATATTTCGATCTCCAGGTACGACCATAAAATGAATGGAATTTGGCAGCACGTACACGTACAGCAGTCCTTCGTATGTATACCTAGTTAGTACAGTACTCTCAAAGTAATAAACTAATAATGCGCATACAAATCTTCGCCACCGTTCGGCAAAGTTCGTATTTCCTTACACTTTCTATACAATCTATAAGGTCACGTGGTACGTCCGGTCGCTCGGCTATAGATTTGTATACATAGTATAAGTACTAGCGTTGATCTCGTAGATCCCGTTTCTCCCATCTCCATTTATCAGCCTAGTTCGTCCACTGCTAGACATAAGCCTTTCCAGGACTTTGCCACTCCCGGCGGTCATTCTGGAAGAATTGCCCATACTCACACACGCTGGGCAGGCGGGTTGGTGAGCGCGGTGCCGGAACCCAGTGACGCCGTTGCCCGTCACCAGTTTGTTCCATATAAGGCCCGGCTATTAGGGATGGATATACTGCCATCCATCGGTCCCAGGCATGGTGGGCCTCCTGGATTTTTGCCTGTGAGCTGTCCTCTTACTCTGCCCCGAATTACTACGACGGGGTCTCCAAGTAAGATGGTTCCACAGTTCCACCCGTTAACCGTGAATTGGTTTCTCCCAATTTTGTAGAAATTTCCTAAAATCCCTTCTTCGCGGATGTCAACGTCATACAAGAAACCTGCAGTTAGTACCAATATTTCTTCTGTGCTACAGTCCCATGTTCATTGATGCAGCCGTTGGGCCTAGGCGTTAAGAGACCTGTCAGTCAGTATTCCCGTATATAAAAATACTAGTTTTTGCCTGCGGCTTCGCTCGCGTTTAACTGTCTTTCAATTATCGTCAGTTTTCGTCTTAGCGGTTATTTTACCAACACCCCTAATACTACGTATATATTATCATCACTATGATTATAATAAAGAGAACCGCATCCAAAACTGTTGAGTGGTTCTCGAGTTAAAAGGGAACATAGAGACAAAGACAAAAATTGTAAAAATTGTATTTTTGGCCGCAATACCGCACTAATCCATTTCATTTAAAATTTAGCAAAAATATTCAAATGTATACAGGGTGCTTGGAAATTCGACCTATTCCTTGAAAGGAGTTATACAAGAGATAATTTCCAACAAATAATGCCTAAAAATGATGATTTTTTTTTTTAAGTAAAACACGTGGATATTGCGAAAATTACAAAGTAAACAAGATCTTCTTTCCACTTAAGACCTTTTATTTCTGAGATAATGGGAATTAATTTTTCATTTATCAGAAAAATAACAAATAAGTGCCGAGAGAGGAGTAGTTATTTTTAAATTATTTGTTTTTGTTTACCAGTCTGAAAGTTTGAAAAGTATCTTAAAAATCTCCGTAACTCGGAGACCATTAATTTTTGACCCCTAGTTGAGAGGGCTAAATTTTTTGGAAATCATCTCTAGTATGATTTCAAGGAATAGGTCGAATTTCCAAGCACCTGCAGACCTGTAGAGAGACACGACCTTTTTAGTTTTTTTTTTTTTTTATTTACGACTGTTACTTAGTTTATTTGTGTGTAAGTTTATTGTTTTCAACTTACTCATTTGTATGCTGAAAAAACTACTTACTTAGTACATATCTACAGTGTGTCTAAGGTTGCCAACCGTACTTTAAAATAAAGTATCTTACGTTATTTTGGGTCCCTGTACTTTATACTTTTGAATAAAAATAAAGTATGTGAAAATACTTTATTTCAATCTTTACATAAAATTAGACGTAAACTGAAAACAAAAACAGAGCCGTAAAGAAATCCAAGAGAAAATGTATGACTTCCTTCATTGTGGATGATATTTTTATGTTGTGCGTTTGTGTTTATGCAAATAGCACAAAAAATACAGTTTCACAAAAGGATTTGAGGATGTTAGTATGTAGTCTGGCCTTCCTACTTCCTACCGCCCGTAGCTACCGTGACATTTTTTTTTTTAAATCTTTGAAGTCCCTTGAATAAAGAATACTTTTTTCTAAAGGACCGTACTTTTTATTTACCTTTCCTGAAATCAGATATACTTTATTTCTTCTAAAAAAAGTTGGCAGCCCTAAGTGTGTCCCTTCTAAGAGTGCACATCCGAAAGGGGGTGGACCTCAGACATTCAATAAAGGAGGAGCAAACTAAAAATAATAGTTCACGTGGCAAAAACACACACAAAAAAAGAGTAGTAACACAGATTCACAGATACACCACCAGGGGCCGGACTTAGGGATATCATTTAACGGACACCTGACGCTAGAACATCAACAACACCAGGTTTTCAAGGGTTCATTGGAAGAAACTAGGTCTCTCCTCATATTGAAGAAAATATATTTGATTTATCGATCTTTTATCTAAGGATATAACCTATAAACAACGTATTTAGTTTTATACTTTTGTCAAAAAAAATGTTTTCCACCCTCTTTATTTTTGGTTTTCAAACGTTCGTTTCAAAAACGCGGTTACGAGATCAACTTGATTTTTTTTTTATAAAATAGGCAATAGAAACATGCAGGGATTTTACCTAAATCCAATATTTTTTCCCTACAAAATATTTCAGTATTAGCTAAAAACGCACCAATTTGTTGTTTCGCTGCGTGATCACTAGTATTACGCGTCTAAGAAAAAGAGGCAAAAGAGCCAACATATAATCGCCTCTATGTAAAGCAAATAAGGTCTTTGCCATTAGACTTATTGTGCTAAAATACGGGTAATAAAAAAAGTTGCTAGGTTATGCTATCCTCTTAAAACAACCTGACGACACTAGGAGAATAGGGGAAAAGTAGAATAATACAACTTAAATGGTAAAGTAAAGTATTTATTTACTGGGTTTCATATTAAATCCAGACTTTTTAATAATAAATAGTGCAGACCAAGATACCTTGAACTTTTTAGTACGGACAGTGGCCTTAGTATTTACTACTAATTTTTTAGTTTTCATAAGTTAAATCATGCGTGAAATACACCTGAAGATTTTTTGTTTAATTGATACATCCTTCTGGACTGCTGGTGGGTTTTGCCATCATGTAGATGTTTGATGGCTTCCATATTAAATGTTTTGAAGTATAGATAAATTTTTCCCAGTTGCTGTTCAGTTTCTTGAAATATCAGTGGAGATCCAGGCATATTTTCTTTGCACTGAAACAAAAATCCCATCTTAGTATTGTGTTGCTATATAATTGCTATTATCTTTATTATTATTATACTAATGTAAATAAAGATTGGGTAATTTAAGTTTTGTTTGTAATATTCATAAATTTTATTTTACATACCTAGGTAATAGAGAAGTGAAAAGATTGTTCACATTTAGTTTTTATTTATATGTGTACTACGTATGTTATGTTGATTTGTTATGTGGCTTGCTTGAGTAGTATTATGGTTTATATGACCATAAGACTTTGCAAATATTGTCAGAATTACACCTTGCACCAGATATGCTCTCGAGAATATTATTCAAAATGTCATGAACAACATAACACTAGAAGCATTGAGTGTACAAGATTCATGGTATAAGTTTTTTAGCTATTCATCGAAGTTTTTTATCTTTAGGGTAGGATAGCTTTACAAAAAAAAACGGTCTAGTGTAGGACTCGCGCGTAGAGGGTTCCGGACCATTAAAATAAATTAATTGACCTTCATTTAAATAATTTGAACAAAAATTACAAATTTATTACAACCTACAAAACGGACGGACGCACAACGGAGTCTCACCATAATGATTATTATTTAGCGATTTAGGTACGGAACCCTTAAGAGAATGGCATACCCTAGCAACTTTTTTTATTACCCGTCCTGCACAATAAGTCTAATGGCAAAGACCTTATTCGCTTTTCATAGAGGCGATTATATGTTGGCTCTTTGGCTTCTTGTTCTTGGACGCGTAATACTATGTGATCACGCAGCGAAACAACAAATTGGTGTGTTTTTAGCTAATACTGAAATATTTTGTAGAGAAAAAAATATTAGATTTAGGTAACATCCCTTCATATTTCTATTGCCTATTTTATAAAAAAAAATCAAGTTGATCTCTTAACCGCGTTTTTGAAACGAACATTTTAAAACCAAAAAATAGAGGGTGGAAAAAATTTTTTTTGACAAAAGTAAATCTTAAAACATTGTTTATAGGTGGAATCCCTAGATAAAAGATCGATAAATCAAATATATTTTCTTCAATATGAGGAGAGACCTAGTTTCTTCCAATGAACCCTTGAAAGCCTGGTGTTGATGTTCTAGCGTCAGATGTCCCGTGAACCAGAACCTCCTAGTCGGATAATAACAATAATTGTAAATAAAAATGATTATTTTCAATGCATGTGCTCGTAAAGGCCCACTTTTTATGCATCAAAACCGAACAAAAAGTCGATTATTTTGCCCTAGGGCTTTATTATTATTATTTTTTTTTATTTATTTACAATGGTTGGCTAACCTGCAGCCTTTCCTGTGTACCATAGATGTTATACTTTTTTTTCCACTGTTTAACGGCTCTGGATACAGTCCTTTTGAGCCAATTATAATTTAAAGTTCACAAGATTATATTTGTTTTCATTTCCTCACACTATGCATTGAAAAACGTAGTATGATACATGGGCGTAAAAGCAATAAATTACTCGGTTACGTTTAAAACACTCGCTACGCTCGTGTTTTAAATCGTCCTCGTAATTTATTCCTTTTCGCCCTAGTAGCATAAACTACTATTATGACTTGTTTGCCTTGATTCAGCCCGATGCTTCGTAAACAGTACTTGACCTGTCAAATGATGTAGGATGTTTACGAAATTATTGAATTAAAGCATGTTTGTTTAACAAAGGGTTACAATTTATATAGTACTTAGTAAATAATAAATGGAATTACTTATTAACGGCATTACAAAAGTCTAAGAGTGCTCATTGTTTCATAAACTTAACGAAATTGTATCATCATTATAAGTACGTCAACAAAACATTGTTTACTTACCGATGGTATGTTATTTGAGGAGTGCTTCCGTATGAAGCTCTTTCAAATATGTGCACATTGTGCACACATCATTTTCAATTTTCATCGTGAAACAATTATATTTATTTGTAAAATAAGAAAAACCGGCCTAGTGCGAGTCGGACTGGCGCACGAAGGGTTCCGTAAAATTATCTATAAAAACAGCAAAAAAAAAACATGTCTGTTGTATGGGAGCCCCCTTAAATATTTATTTTATTCTGTTTTTTAGTAAGTATTTGTTGTTATAGCGGCAACAGAAAACTGTCTAACTATCACGGTTCATGAGATACAGCCTGGTGACAGACGGACAGCGGAGTCTTAGTAATAGGGTTCCATTGGTTACCCTTTGGGTACGGAACCCTAAAGATCACGAATAAAGCGCTTAGATAGCTTACTCGATGCGATATCATTCTGACAAACAGTGTAGTGGTTAGTGGTTACGGTTAGTGTTTCAATACGAAAGGTGGAAAGAGGAAGGGTTATGTTACAGTTGGGATCATGAGCGGGATACACTAAGTTTCTAGGTATCAATGTGTGTGTGCCCTTAATATATGTTCCACCTGCTCCTCCTTTATTGAATGTCTGTGGTGGAACTAGACCCCATCTTATCGACAAAAATATGTTTTTTTTTTTAGAAAAAATATTTGTTACTTATATCTTTTTACTGTCGTGTCCGGCCAAATCCGGCCTGTCCGGCTTTTGTTAGGCTTTGCACTTAAATTAAAAATTATATTGAGAAGATTAACTGTGATTGCTTAGTTTTAAAACATCGTGTTAGTTATAGTTAGTTATAATTATAATGAAGATCTTTTTGCCAAATAATGGTTTTAAGTTTGATTTGATAATAGAAAAAAGACTTTTCGTTCATTGTGACCTCAGAACATTTAAATAGATTGTGACAGATGAGAGCTAATTGTCTAATTAAGTATAAAGTGGCGTAAAGATAGTTATTTTATATCTATAAACTGGAAGTTCTAGATACGGTAATTTATTTACAAATCATAGTGCTGTTTATTGATTGTTTTAGTAAGTACTTTCAATGTAAGGAAGTTACAAACAAAACGTGATTCATAATAACATATAATTACGAGTAGGGTAAGTCTCAAATGAATAGCAATGATAAATAAACAAAAATAAATACCAATTATTAGGGTTGCGTACCTAAAAGGTACAAAAGGAACCTTTATGAGACTCAAAAGTTGATTGTAAAAATATATCCTTTTACTTTATTTACTGGCACTGATTTCGAGAAATTTTTAGAAAACCACAAAAATATGTATGTCCCCCCCCCCCCCTAATCTCCAAAACTGGTATACCAAAAAATATGAAGAAAATGTCGATTATAGATTATAATTGGCCAATTACAGGAAAACTATAGCGATTAAAAAAAATTGAGCACAATAATAATATAAAAAATGAGTATATATACAAAATAAAAAATAAAAAAACAAATAAAAAAATATTTTATGAAAATACAATATGGGTACTTATCAAATTGTAGGTAGGTACTTATTAAAAATCTGATTTCAAAAATATATAGTTTGGTTATATTTAATCGCATTTATTTCGAGAAATCCTTGAAAAACCATAAAAAAATTTATGTCCCCCCCCCCTCTTATCTCCAAAACTTGTGAACCAAAAAACGTGTGTAAAGTCATGGTAATATGTGTTTACGTAAAGATTACGATACGTAAAGATTTACGGAAAATAAAGCGGTTGAGAAATTCACGAAAAAAAATAACAAAATTAAATTTATTATCCACAATACGGAACCCTAGGTACGCGAGTCGTTTTTTTTTTTATTTATCAAAAAACAGTTTGTCAGGCTTTCCGGACTAAATGTCCGGGTAAATATGAATCTGAGTCCGGTTTTTCTATTTATGGGCCTGGCAACCCTGCACTACACCCGAGTGAAAAAGTACAGTACATAAACCTTGGTCAGAAATGTAAAGTTCACTTTGACAGCTAACTTTCATAACGTTGAAAATCGCATGCGCCAAAATGCGCGCGAAACGATTCAGAACGAGTCTAATTTTAAGATTAAAATCGACTAAAATTACAATATTGCGTTTAAGTCATTTTTGAACTTACATTGGTTAATAAACAAGATTTCTGTATTGACAGTATGACGCATAAAAATCAAATGGATTTAACACAAAACCAAAAAAACACTCGAAAAAAGACAATTTTCAAAAATAAAATATATCGAGCGAAAGTTTTCCAATTAGGTAACGCTACTTACAACGTAAAGATAAAGATTTGAAAAAACATATACAAGGTGACTTTTAGATCATCGTCCAAATTCATACTGGAGGCTTGATAAGTGGTCAGTATCTTGGATCAATGAAACTTTTTGTGAAATTCGTAAAATGAAATTTCGGCTTCCCATAGAAATTCACTTCCAGTCCCGAGTGAATCACTATGGGGAGTCGAAATTTCATTTTACGAATTTCACAAAAATTGTTATTGATCCATGATACTCATCACTTACCAAGCCACCAGTATGAATTTGGACGATGATCAAAAAGTCACCTTGTATATAGTCAAATGCAGTAACATGTATAATATAAATACAAATGTATAAGTTTCATATTGATTGCATCTGTGGTAGATTCTGTACAATCGTTCAAAAACTGTTGAAAAGGGAAGGCCTCCTCTTAGGCCGTCGCCGAAAAAAATACGGGTGTTTCTTTTCTGTGTATTTCATGAAATACACGGAAAATTATAATCAGTTTCTGGTGTATGCATCTTGACTATATAATCAATTTTCCTCGATAGAAATAATTGTTGAAATGAGGTCTTCAAACACACTTTTTCTCCTCGTTTGACGAATAGGAACCATATACAGAACTCAAACATATTTTATTAGGTGTGTTTCAACAATATTTAGAGATTTGATATTTGAAATTTTGCTAGCTATTTTAGTTTTTTTATAAAAAATATAAAACTAACATTTTTTGCTTTCGCCCTGAATCCGCCCCTCTCGCACTGCGCGATTTTTCGCTTGGAGTGACAGTGACAAAAATAAAATTCGCATAGCCTCTTAAGCGGGTGCACGACGCGGGCGCCCGCACGGCGTGCTGTTTCTTGTAATCTCATAGATCAGCGCTGCGTGCAGCGGGTCCCCCGTCGCAGGGTTCTCTATGAAAACAGCACGCCGCGCCGCGCAGACACCCGCGACGGACGCACGCTTAACGCAGGGCCGGCGGCGTTGCCAGATGGTGATATCGCTGTCTCATTCGCACTCGCAACATCCCCACTATTCATCTCTGTTTATGCACCGTAATTACCGTGCATATGGCAACCGCTGATTTTTTTTAACGTGTTAGGTTAGTCAATTATATTTCGAACACCGTAATTCACTAACTGTAATACCAACAAAAAAAAAGTTGGTTTCATAGTTTTAGCGTCTTTAAATAGATTTTCCGAGCGTTCGAAACAAGACATATTTACATTGGGTCTCACTTCACCTTAACGATTTTAGAAGTTTTAAAACTCATCTAAATGTTAAACGTTAATATTGAGAAATCCGCTGCTGAATACCTATTACTTACAGATCAAAAAATAGATAATAGAACGGTATCACAAAAAGAAGTATTGTCCCACGAGCCGCAGGCCACGATTCCCCTTGCACAGCACATGTCCCAAAATATAAATTTGCAAGTCCAGTCAAACAAACAAACCAGGTAGTCAGGCACAAATACCGTCACTAATAACTATATATTATAATAATAACTAATTTATTTGTAACTCAACACATTTTAAAAACATGGATTCTACGGGAAAAGATAAGATTTGTAGTTTTATCTACCTACCTACTGCTGACAGGGCAACAACATGTGCAGCGGACTAACCAACCGATACTGACTGAATGTTTGATTTGAACTATTTGAAGACTGACCGGCGCGAACATGCATGTGCATGAACTGCACACAAAGCTACCGTGCACGTACGTATTGAATTTACACTAATAAATAAATCCGCTCAAATGTATGAATGAGCTTTGCTTTTCACTTACACAATGGTCAGAATTACACAGAATAAATACCTAAACGAAACAAACACAGGAAACAAAACAAGCTAACGCTGCACGCAAACACAAGGTGTTGCCAGATCAGGGTTGGATTCAGACCCTCGGAAAATTACTGTATATGGGAATAAAAAATATACTACTTGGCTAAAATTATACTACGTTTCGTTTTTCGTCGATTTTTCTTTTGAATCAAAATAAAATAGCGTATTTGTTAAAAAATTTACTAAAAATATTCATAATTTGATAAAATTGCCTATTTGTTATGAAATTTAAAAAAAAAATTTACTAAGAATATTCATAACGCACAGAAATTGTAGGGTAAATGTTAAAAAACAAAACGTCTCAACCAATAAAACAAGTCGGTCGGCCTGAAGATAAAATAATGGTATTTTTACGTAGTATAGTTCCATTACGATACTACATACTACATGTCATGAAAATATGGTACAAATAGTATAATTATACTACAAAATCCAACCCTGTGCCAGATGACCGACTCGCGTTCCCCCCAAATCTTACCCAGATTCCCCCCAAAATTCAGTTTTTGAAGAAAAAATATGTAACAATTTATTTATTAAAATTAATTTTATGCTATTTCCAAAATAACTTCCATTACTAAATCAGCATCTTCACACGCGTCGTCTGAAGTTCTTGGTTTCAAATTAACACATCTTTCTGGCAATGTATTCTCAAAATGGATCCGGCAGTATGGGTGGTCAATCTGTTTCAAAATGTACTACTTGAGAGAAGGCTCTTTCCCTTTCCACAACTGCGTTAGAAAATGGCAATGACAAACAATTCTAATGCCAATTTGCGAACATATCCGTATGTTCTGTCACAGACTGCATTTTTGAAATTATGAACTTCAACCCAAAACTCTTCAGTACACTGAGTTTATACATACGTAGATTTCCATTTCAAAGCATTCCGTTTTTGTAACACTTAGTTGACAATATTGCAGACAGTCTTGAAAGACGACGCTTAATTTGTTGCATTCTGCAAAACTTACAATTTTCTAAAGCATCCATGCTATTTGCTAATAAAATCCCCCAATTCCCTCCAAAACCAGTATTCCCTTCCAAAAAATCCCTCCAAGAATCTTATCGCCCCAATTGTCCAAAATAGCTATAAAAACTCCCAAGTTGGTGGATTCCCTCCAATCGGGCATCACTTGAAACACAAAACATAGAATGAGGTGCACTCAGTTACAGGAATTTAAACGCAAACTCAAGTGGATGTCTCAAACTTACGGTGTTTTTGCCGCGCCCTAGCATAATGAATGATCCCTTTTTGTGTGGAAACAAAATAAGGTTTCATTCAAAACGATAAATGAAATAAAAAGACCGGTTAGTCACCAAAACTGCACCAGAACTAAAAATTATACAAACTAAGAATGCAGTTCGAACACCCAAATGAGTTAATGCGATTGCATTAATATATTTCAGTAAGATATACAAGGTGTAACAGAAAGGTGTGACCATATTTGAAGAGCTTATTCAGTCAATGATATAGAACAACTTTTACTGTGGAACAAAACCTGTATCTCGAAAAAAAAATTTTACTGTTTCATAGAAAAATGCAATGCCGCTCGACCGAAATGTATGGAAGGGCAGATTTTTTTTTGAGATTTCAAGGTTGTCTCCATAGTAAAAGTTGTTCTATACCATTGACTGAATAAGCTCTTCAAATATGGTTACACCTTTCTGTTACAAGTTGTATAATCTTATCATTAAGTATACTATTTGCAGAATTACGGTGCCCAAATTCAGCACGATAATAAATTCGAAGTGTATAAAAGCAGGTAAGCAGGTTTATAGGTTGACTGCGCTGGTAATCTAGTAATTTTGTGCACCACTTTCGCCGAGCAGTCAAAAATCGTGCCGCGACCTGCGGGCCTATTATGTATCTCTAGTTGCCATCTGGACTGGGTGTCTATCATCAAAAACATATATATACTATCGAATTCCGATTTCCCAAGGATATGTTCGCACTTGAAGTGACGACACAGTTCGTTAATAGTTCAATACCCACTAAAGACAATTTTGAAATTTCAGGTTTTATCTATGTTTTTGATGATAGGCACCTCGGTCAGTTGGCAACTAAAGATACAGAATAGGGGGGCTGTACGCTAGGGTTCCGTAGAAAAGGGTTAAAAAACCGGTCAAATGCGAGTAGGACTCGCTGCCTGAAGGTTTCGTACCATTTAAATAAGTTAATATAATTACATAATTTAAACAGAAATTACAAACTTATCAATCTTGTCATTACCACAGATTATATAGTAGTTACAAAATATATGAGACAAAACTGCAAAATTAAGTTTGTTGAGTATATACTTTGGTCTTTATGAGATTGATAGAACCCGCAACAAAAATGGTCACAAAATGACAACTTTTATTGCCCCCACACCCCTCAATTCTTTATTTTTGAAGATAAAATAAATGAAAATATATTTATTCTCTTCTCAATAAACTCTAGACTAGTCTAGACAATGACACCCGACATGATAGGGTAAGAAAAGAATTTTTTTTCGCCTCTATTTTATGTATAAGGAAAAAACCCCCTGAAAAACAATTTAATCACATTTTTAATTCAATATTCGGTTTCGGGTCACAATTGTACACAACATATGAAAATTTTCAGGTATCCATCTCATTCCGTCTAGCTAAAGAGACCTATGACATGACATATGGACAGACATACTGACAGATGGACAGCTTTCACCCTTTGGGTATGGAACCCTAAAAAATGCACAATTATGTAATATTCCTTATTCTTTAATGTATACAGAAAGCAGTTAAGACACAATAATGATAAGATATGTACACAGGCGAGCTTATCTCTAAAAAGAGATTTCTTCCAGCAAACCTAAGCGGGAAAGGTAATTGTTAAATATTGTGGGATTATGCCACTCACAGCTTTATTACTTTTGGAACAAAGATAACAAAAAGCCCAAGAAAAAACACCATTTTGACTAAACTTGAAAATGTCAAAATGTTGGTACAGTGGAGACCGCATCAAGTAAGACACATGGGACTTTGCAAGGGCTAATGTCGTACTGCAAAAGTATAGCTTGATGTGGTGTCCACTGTTCTAGAACCCAGAACAGGAATCCGATGTGAATATTGTGACTAGCATCAAGCACGCCTTTCGCATAGATTAAATTATGTTAAGGTGTGTTAGTTCGAAAACCATTTCGAGATTTAGGCTTTATAAGCCGTATTTTCGAACTTGTGGTCTAAAAAACCTCATGATGATGAATATTTTTACGAAAAAGCTGCAACTTCCATTTGCCTTCGTGTGTCACGAGAAATGGCTGTTTAGAAATGTGTCCTTTGCCATTTGCCTTTGAGAGGGGCGGATACAGGGCAAAAGGGAAAAAGTTGGTATTATATTTTTATTAAAAAAACTAAAATAGCTACAAATTTTCAAAATCTCTAGATATTGTTGAAAAACACCTAATAAAATATGTTTGAGTTCTGTATATGGTTCCTATTCGTCAAACGAGGAGAAAAAGTGTGTTTGAAGACCTCATTTCAACAATTATTTCTATCGAGGAAAATTTATCCAAACATGTTTTTCAATTTCAAAACCCTAGATTACATAGTCAAAATGCATATACCAGAAATTTAATAAAATTTTCGGTGTATTTCATGAAATACACAGAAAAGAAACACCCGTATTTTTTTTCGCATATCGCCTCTCGCGATACGCGACATGACATGAAGGAATTCACCTGAGTGAAGCTGGCGAACCACTTTTAACGAACGACTTTTAACGAACCGGTTTTAATATAGCACGACCAAATTAAAAAGTCGTTTTTTAAAACGTAATAAATGACATTTATGCCTTCTAATTACCACAAAGACACTTGTAGGTGATGTGCAGCAGTCGTGGGCACACACTTTTGTTTGTTCCGTGTAAAAGGATTTCATCTGGAAGCTGCTATGGATTAAACAAAATTTTCAGCTAACCAACGATTTTAAAAGAAAGCTGAACCTTAAAAGAGACCAGAGATATATCCAGGTGATAGGCAGCAGCCCGTGGCATACACCTGTACAAGTCTCATACTGTAGCAAATCATCTGGAAATTGTAAAACGCACATTCTTGTAACTAGTCCTAAAAGGTCAATAAAAGTTTATGTTTTCTTTAAATTGCACCAAAATTATATCCAGGTGACCCGCAAAAATCCTCTCCATACACCTGTATAGGTCTTAAGCTGTAGCAAATCATGTGAAGGTCATAAAATCAATTTAATAGTGGCAGCTTTTTCAAAAGCGCTAGTGCTGCCATAACTACGCGACGTCGAGTAGCAGAACTATTACCGCTTGCAAAAAACCGAATAAAAAGCTGTTTTTCTTTCAGACATCCACATAATACTTTCGCGTAAAGCGTTAAATGTTTTGGCATGCATCTAATTGGGTGTCATGCTGGAGGTTTTCATCAAACGTGTATTTTTAAGGCTAGCCTAAAAAGTCAATAGAAGCAATTTTTTTCGCGCCATCTAGTAGCAGGAATGGGGTATTTTTAGACTTTTAAAACTATTTGACGTCATCTTTGCTATGCCGTATAGATGGCGCGTGGTTCCATTTAACAAATATTTTCAAAATATGACCTGTACAATTCCTGCGCTTTCAAGTATCACACCACAGCTACCTTGGTCCATGTTTAAAGTAGGTATCTAATGAACAGTCATTTTCGTCAGAAACGTCACGTCAGTCGCTCGGTACAAAATTTCTTGTTAACAAGTTGAAAAAGAAAAAGGTGCCTGTGGCAATTCACGCCAGTAGATAAGTGTAAATTAGGATTATAAGTCAACAGTTTGAAATAAAATGCATAATTAAAATACTGTTTTAAGTTTGCTTCGACAAAATACATAAAAGGGGCAGGTATGATCACCTGCCGTTCAGGCTACTTATTAATGTTTCATTTTAATTTAAGAAAGCTTGGTAAAAACTGCCATTGGAACGTGCGGAAGGCCGTACCTAGGTACAATAACTTTCAACACAATATATATTAACAACTATATTGCAACTTCAGATTGTACAAATAAAAAACAATAATTCTTATAAACAGTTGATTTTTGTATTTTGTAATGCACACTAACATAATATTGAAACTGTAATACTTTTACAAAATCAAGAGTCTTTTATTATTACGCCATCTTTCTGGCAGACAGAGCAGAGCCAAGATAGATTTCTCTAGTCTTGCTACATTTGAGTTACATATTCAAACAGATTTAATACAATTAAATACAAATCTGGTGTTCTATTCTCAAGCCCATCTTTTTGGATAATGTAAGACCAATTTAATACTAAAGGTCGTCCGTCGCCTCGGTACCAGAAGACCACCTCTAAGAACGCATTGAAATGTGAGCTTTAAATGTGTCTCATCTGTGACATTTTGCAAGTGTACAACGGGCGGGCCAAGCGCCTTGAACCAGTACGGACAGAATGTACACTGACAGTAAGTGTTGCTTGAACCCAACATCTACTAGTACAAAAATGTCACATACAGTCAGCAAAAGATTTAGGTAGGTTACCAGGCACAGGCCAAACACTTTGATCCTAAGTCCCACTGGTGGGTGATAGATGACACTGAAGAATACTCATTCAATAGTGCATGTGTGTGTTGACCAAGTATTCCTTATCTCATCTATTACCCACCTGTGTGTCTTAAGGTAAAACTTCAGTAGCTTAGTGCAAAGTGCATAACTTAACTTTGTTTTCTTGTTTAGGAATTTAAAAATAAAATGCATTTTGATCTGTGCTATTTCATGCCACTAATTCAGTATTAGTGAGGTTTATAAAGCAGGAGTTTGAAATTGTATACACAATTAGTCATGACCTTCTCAAAACTAACTTAAAATGCTGTTTTAACTTCGCTTGGACCAGATCATGACTAATGTGCATTAAATTTTTAACTCGTACCTTATGAACCTCACTGTTACAAATTGGAACGCAACCGAATGTTTTTGAAAAAAATAAATGTCACTCTTGCAAATTGGTTAGAACAGATTGTTTCATTTCACAATTAAATCTATAAATAAAATAATATCCAACACCAATCCCAACTCAAAACACTCACTAATACTGAATTGTTGGTGTTAACTGCCAAAATGTTTTTCAATTTTCAACTTCTAAACGTTAAGTTATGCATTTTGTGCTAAGCGACTGACATTTAAGCTTAACGATCAAAGTGTTTGCGCTAGGCCTGTATACCTATATATTTTGCTGACTGTACATAACACGATTTAAAGCTCATATTTCAATGCTTCAGAGGTAGTCTGTTACCGATCAGTTCGGCCTTAATCCGGATGTAGCGGGTTCAAATTCCGTATGGGCACACATATGAGTTCGGTCTGCACATTTCTGAAGCAAATTAGCTTGGTCCAATTTGTGCCCGAAGTACAATGATAGGGTTCGCTCACCACCCATCATGCTGGGTCATAATAATTGTTGGTGAAACATGGGTGTAAAGGTATTTGACTTTTATTTCACAGGCCACACTCAGAAACACCTCTACTGACAGCTCCACGGGGATTTATTTCATGTCATGTATGTTTTTTTTTTATTGAAGGGCGACTGTGCAGCAGCACTTCACACGTTGGATAGAAGTTGCTCTTTTCACACGGATCTGAAAATGAAAATTATCATGACTGAGTATCTAAATTTAATAGTACATTTGAATATCTAGGTGTCCGTCTGTAGGTATGTCACGGGTCTCATAGAAATGAGTTACAGACCTGAAATTAGGATATTTTGTGAGAAACCCCCTTATCGACACTCCGACCGTCTATTTAAATCACGAACTAAACTTGTACCTATGTACATATTTTAATTATTTATTTCTTACATATTTTTCAAATCAAACAAACATGACAGACATGACATGACTCTACTCGAATTCTTTTTTTTTTATCACCATAGACTACTATACCACAGACAAACAGACAAAAAGAAAGTTGTCCCAAAATCGAATATTGAATTGGAAAGTGGATTAAATTATTTTTCTGGAGGGGTCTCATACATTCAAAAGAAGACTAAAATTTCACTTATTTTACCACAAATCTCTATATCTACGGGAAAACTTAGAATCATAGCATTATGTGGACATAATTTTTCAAGTACTTATTTATATAGTTGCTTTATACTTTTGATAATGTATCATTCACAGAACATTTAAATCAAATAGAAAGGCTAAGTGGGCGTGTCACGCGCGCCACAACTACTGTTGAACATCAATACTTAAACCGAAACACGCGATCGCTGCCCATAGTCGCACGCGAACCGTGACTCTGTGAACAGCTCTGCCTAATCTAAAGAGAAATGCCGTCTTGTGCAATAATTACTTGCAGAATCACGAATAAGAAAGCAAACTGGAAAAATTGAGATATTTCCTTTCACTTGTAACTACAAAAACTTTGTATAATATGAGAATTTTAGATAAATAACTAATTTAGTCATGGTGACAACAAAAATATACATTACCGGCAATGTACGCTCACAATTTTGGCTAAGATGTAGTAAACAAGTAATGTATGCTCTCCCTACTTGTCAAACTTGCTCGCTAGTGTTGTGCCGTATCGTGGTGTCACACAATCGATAGACGTTTTTTATTCCTTGAGCGATATTCTTAAATTAAGATTTAAGATAAAACTTTTATAACATTCGAGAAACCGTTGTCATATACCCCAAAATCGACCGGACAACTGTACAAGCAAGGAATTTTTTTTTTATATAAAATGTATGAGAAAATATTTAAAAGTGAATAAGTGTGCGTTTATTTTCTCTACGGTGTAATTCTTGGCTATGCATAAATACATATTTTTCAAAATACATGAGATATTTGTACAGTCGAGAACAAAAGTATTCGTGTGAAATGTATGAAAAAGAAAATAAAAAGTGTTAAAGCGTGTTTTAATTACTCTACAATGTAATTCTAAGCTACGTATATGTATGTCTGAAAACATTTATCAAAATATATAGGGTAAAATGTACAAACGAGGTCAAAAGCTTTGGGATAAAATATTTAAAAATGTATGAGTGTGTGATTATTTAATCTATAGGGTAATTCTAAGCTATGCACATGTCCAATTGATTATTTATCAAGATATAGGGAATCTGTATAGTCGAGGAATAAAGATTTTGCTTAAATATTTAAAAGTATATAAATGTGTGTTTAATTATCCAACAGGGTAATTCTAAGCTATGCATGCATATCTTGAATATATATTTACAGTAGTTACAGTATCAGAGTTGGTATAATATACTAAAGGTTTTTACAAAATATATAGAAAAAAAGAGCTTGGAATTACACTGAAGAGTAAATAAACCCACAATTCCAAGGAAGACAGTCAAGACTGTGCAGATGCTTCTTATATGTTGATAAATAAGTATTTAATCATATGCATAGCTTAGAATTACCATATAGAGTAAATAAACAGACACTTATACACTTTTTAGACATACATATGCATAGCTTAGAATTACGTTGTAGAGTAAATAAAATACACTTTTACACTTTCAAATGTTTTTTCATACATTTCACCCGAAAACTTTTGTTCTCGACTGTACAAATATATGATAGATATTGAAAAATAAGTACACACTTGTACGATTTTAAATATTTTCTCATACATTTTATATGAAAATTTTTCTCCTTGATTGTACAGTTACCCGATCGATTTTGGAGTAACTGTTAACGGTTTCTCGAATGTTATTATAACACCTATTTATGTCACCTAACACAAGTGTATTGGTGGTATGGACCAAAACGCCCATTCTCCTTTGAAATGGGATTTTCCATAAGTGTTTATGAAAAATCCAATTATTTTGAAGCTACCATAATATAATTTAAAATACGTTAAATCTTAATATATTCATCGGTGAAACGCGGTTGTACCGAGTGTGGACTGTAACTTGCATTTCACAGTTCACACTCGGAATACCTCTGATACCCCCTCGGGGATTCATGTCGTGACCATATATTATCATTATTACTGATCACTTACAAAGTTTTAAGTATGAATTTGGCTATATCAATGAAATCACCTTATATACACCTAATACACGTTAAAACAATTTTTCTAAAATGTGTAAAACAAGATAATAAAAATAGAAAAAAAAACAACACACAAATTGTCTCAGAGCAAATTGGTTTCTCGATTGATTATAAAAAAAGTTAGTCGAAGTTTTACGTTAAGAAAATACATCTGTTCCCATCCCTAGCAATAAATCATCACGTCATATAATCAGACTGTGTTTAATATTAAGTTCGCAATACCGCTCCGGTCAAGTTATCAACCACCTAAAGCCGGTAGGTTTATAATGGTCACATGGTATCAAAACTAAAACGTCGTAGATGAAATCGTTTGTTTGAAAAATACACCGTTTTACACAGAGATACGGTAGTTTTTTCATTTGATAAGTTTTCGATATAAGTCATTTGTTGTGCGTAGAAAGAACAACCACTTGGATTAAAGTTTTGATAGTATTTCAATTACGACAAGGTGTGTGCCTGTGGGTGTGAGGCGACAAAGGTTCTGGTACGCATACAGCTCCAAGGCCTTTCTAACTAATTTAAATGTTCTGAGGTATCATTTTACTTAGCGCAATCCTTTAATGTAACATGAATTTCAGTAGGAATTAGGAAAATAACTTATGTTTTAAAATAAGAATAAAAAGTAAAAGTGTTCCGTGATTTTCATGTCCTAAGATATAAAAAAAAATAAAAAACGTAACGGTCGTTTCGTTATGTTATGCCATCCATTTCCGAAATAATGGAACATTATTAAATTAATAAATGGTAGGTCTTATCGTCTAACTTTAAATCTATCGCGATAATTTGATTTTTGACATTTTTGAAGTATGTACATCGAATGTCAAATTCAAAGATATCGCGGAAGATTTAACATCAGTGTTGCCAGCAGTGATTGAAGATTTAGAACGCCGGGATATCTGATATGGAACGAAATTCGCGGTGAAGAAACGCAAAACAAAAACACACCCCCGACACTCTATATTTATCGCTCAAGTTATTTACCTACACTCTGACGCGCGCACTCGCTTGGCTGCACACGCTTCTGTGTGTGCGTGAGCCAGTGTAGGGCTGGCAGCAATCGTGTGAGCGTCGTCGCTCGAGAAGGACACAATATAAGTCAGCAACTCATGTGATTCACTTCCTAAATTTTAGCGTGGTTAATCCCTAGGTCTAAGTTCTGGTTCCCCGTGGATTAATCAGTATTAAAATATATATGAAATATATTTATATATATGTATATCAAATGACGTGACATTAGGGTTCAAGACCAGCCGGGCATACTTTTCTCTAACTTTGTCATATCTTGACGGATTTGAGTCATTTAAAAAGTAATATGCTTGAGTTTTTTTTTACTCCAGCCATCTTAGTAATTGGAAGTCCAATATTTCGATGTCTGAATGATCCTCATTTACTCAGCTTGTACTGTCACAGAAAAACATAACATATTTTAAATTTCAACTCGATGTTGAAATTGTTTCCAACGGTTTGACAATTGTTTGAGAGTTGGAGTTAACGTTCTAAACCGATAGATAAGGGTAATACAAAAAAAACAATATACGACGTACATAAAAGAAAATGCCTTACCTTGGTTCATCGGAAGGAAATTTAAAAATTCTCCGTTCTTTATTATTCGCTCCGTTTTCTAGGCATCCATACACACTACACTAACGCACGATACTGATTAAAAATCACTATCGTAATAAAACATAAGTAACAAAACACGCGCGCAGCAAACGAGTGGTACTCGAGCTCTGCCTGCCTCCAGATTTGCCGCTAACTTGCGGGGAACCGCGGGGGACGATAAATTCACGCGGGGAGGTGAGTGTCACTTCTTTACGTAGTAATACTTTATATTCTCTGACAAAAATATGATAATAAAAAATTCCATGTCTATTTAGAATCGATTTTTGTACAGTTTTACTTAAAATTTAAGTCCTCCCGATGTACCTGCGCTGTAGACTAATTTTAGTAGTGCGGGAAACTTTGATCTACTAATGGCAAAGTAGAGTAAATGGCAGATACCAGGAATTTAGAACAGAGGGGATATGCCATGTAGGCGGGGCGCCGGTGTTTCGAGTATGCTCAGAGGAACTCACTCACTGAGAGCATGCTTTCAGGCCGATCAGTCGTGAGCGAGACACGCTGAGTGTGTCCTGTAGAACAAGCTAGCTGGACAAAATTATTCTCATTGTTTTTGTGACATTAATGGTTATGTAAGCATTACTAACTTGAGTAGCATGGTCTAAGACATCGTTTCTCAAAATGTGAGCCGTGACCCCCACGGAGGTCTCTTTTAGGTAGAAGGGGGGTCGCAATTTGTCAAAACATAGGTTCTATCCATACAAATATATATTTCTAGTAACGTAAGTAAGTCGTAAATATTTTTATTTTTTATTTTAGGTCGCGATACTAAAAATATTTACAATCGATGCTCTAAGATGTGCCTATCATGTATAGTTATAAAAACCTTTTTTAAAAGTAAACATTCAAATAAATAGAAGCGTTTATATCAAATACTTTTTAATAATTCTTCAATAGTCTAACACAAAATAAAAAATAATTGCCACAAACGCACAAAATGTACACAGAAGAGTGCAATAAATTTAACACTTCTTTTGGAAAAGCCTTTGACTGCTTTGGTAATTACTTTTGCTGTGCCGCAATTATGGGGTCCGAAAACACAAGTAAATATTTGATTAAGTCCATATTTGTTTCAACTCGTGACATTTTTCGGGTATGGTGTTCCCGTACTTTGCGTAGTTCTTTATTTCGCACCTTCTGCGCTTCCTCGGACATCTGTCCGATCGGAACCATGAATGACTTTATAATGTCTTTGCCATGGATGAGTACCTTGTGAAGTGTAACAGGCATTGGATACCAGGAATATAGTTAATAATGTTAGTTGGCATCGGTAATTGTTAAATTAGTAAAGTAATCACATCTTCACTGTTTTCATTTCAGAAAATAATCCATCAATGGTACATTGTTCACCGAGGGCAGAAAGGGGACGATTACCAACGAGGGTGTAGTTTAAGGCCCGAGGCGAAGCCAAGGGCCTCAAAATACACACGAGTTGGGAATCGCACTTTCTCCCGAGTGATACATAGTGCTTTATACTACACCTACGAGGAAAATAAAAGACAAATTATCTTTAAAAACACTTGTACCTATCCACATGTAATATAAGTACCTACTTTTCATACCCGTGTCAGGTAAAGTTACTCTCAGCTTTCATTAGACAGAAGCTAGCTAGTAATTTTACAAATTTAAAACTCAGATAAAACAAAAACAGCGATTTGTGCGTGATTTTAACGTTTTGATTTCTTTTGATAACATCAGTAGGTAACAATTGACATACTAGAGTCTGGTTATAAATTTCTTGGTAGGTAACCTAATTTAATCATATTATGCCAAAAGACAAAGTTTTTATGTCAGAGTTCGCAAAATGATACTGGCCACTTGCTCATGCTATATTAAAAAAAAAAAACAGCACGTCAACAATAGATTTGCATATAATTTTTCTGCCCACTCAAGCACGTTAACAATGGATTTTCATACACTTTTTCCACCCGCATATTTGTATGACAGTAATGATGTATTTTCTGCATCGTTTTCAAAAAAGTAAGAAGGTACTTTCCGAGCAGGTGTAGTATAAAGAGTACTTGACTGTTTTAGTAGGGACGGGACATCTTATAGAAATTACATATGAATCGTATATTCAGCAAAAAGTATCGGATATTTTTTTTTGGATAGGAATTTTGTATTGTAGTTTCTGAAAAAAATAATTAGGTGCACATACATATATTGGCATAGTACAACGGGTTTTGTTTACATTTAGAAATAGATTATTTGCGACCTGTTTATTAGTATAAAAACATATTGTTCTAATTTGTCTTTGTGCAGTTGACGCGCCACTTACATTTTTACCTATACCAATCATTCTCAGAACGTTGTGAGAGATATTATAGGAATGACAACAATGTTTTAATCACGGTAATGCTGTGCATGTTTGGGGGGCATGATTCCCTGTAGGGTTAATCACAAAATGTAAAAGCCAACTACCTACTTGGTTTGGTTAGTACAAATTATTTGCGTACAAATGCGACTCAATCTCGTTTCAGACAAAATTAACTGCCCGACTAACTTAAGTCCAAAATAGTTCGAATCATCCCTCGCATTCAGTTAATTCCATTTTATGCTAACCTTCACGCGCTTAGCAGGTATATTACCGAAAGCGGTAAAATGGCAGCACTGATGGAAGTTCAAGAACTTGACTTCAAGTTCAGGGGATTTCGCCTTGTGGTGTTGCCGTAGATTTTCCAAAAAGTTGCATATTCGTATGATCCTAAATTATTTATTATGTATTTTTCGGAAATCTCATTTTAAAATGCATATTCTTATATATTTTTTTGCTGGCAACACTGAAACTACATTTGGATAAATCGTAACTGAGTTTGTATGTGTTTTGCATGATTTTTTAAATTTTAATCACCAAATTTCCGTTTCCGGTAAAAAAGTGTTATCCATACTAATGTATCAATTAGCAGCAAGAAAATCCGATCCCACTCATGACTTAGACTTTTCCCTTTATAATGAGCGGTTTTCCAGATTGACGTTGATCAAGCTTTCAGAGGTAAACATAGATGGCGTTACCCTGCTTTCAAGTGTCAAAAAGCTTAGATTATTTTTTAATCTGTGCGCAGCAAGATAAAAATTGTCAATTCAATTGTCAAATCCAACAACAACCTTCATAAAGATATTCCTATTTCGTTGTGTTTATATTGTGTTATTTTCTATCTATATTATTTACGTTAACAAAATAGCTTGGTATTTCATTCAACTTTTAACATGGTCAGCCCATCGTTGTAGCTAATTGTAAAAATATAGGACAATTTCCCTAAGAATTAATTACGGAAAAACAATAGATCTTAGCAGTAATACATGTGAGTCATGGATTGACCACAAAAAAGAACGAAGCAAAGACGAAGTGTCAAAATCAAAAGAATCCAGTGTTGCCAGGAAGCCATTTTTTTGACACTTAGTACAGGCTGCGCCATCTATTCAGTCGTTTGGTACTACTTTTTCTTTTTTAATTTGACTTTGAAAACCCCTCATTGGCTCTTAATTCACTTATTTTGAGGATAATATTATTTTGCACCTTATTTTTAAAATACTCATTTATATTCCAACTTTTCTCGGAATAATTCAATTCAAAGTTGCCATGTAGAAAAAAAACACCACAGAGTTATGTTGTAAGACGATGCGTTCTGTTTTGCATACATACCAACTTCATTCATCAATCATCAATATCATCATTGGAAAAAATGCAAATATCGCTAACCTTGAAATTTAAAAAAAACCTAGCTTTATGGTTCAGTAAAACGGCCTGTGATAACGCGGGTCAAGCCAAGGTTCACCGTGCCATGTGCCGTGTAATCGCTTTGGCTCGACAAGTTCGTTGTCAGTTTTTTTTATACGAATCAAAGGAACGCGGTCCGCCCTTTATGATTTTGTTTATATTTTTATTCATGGAATGTGTTGATGCAGCACAAAACTATCAAATGAGCGGTTTTCCAGACTGACCTTGATCAAGCTTTCAGAGGTAAACACAGATGGCGTTACCCTGCTTTCAAGTGTCAAAAAGCAAAGATTATTTTTTAATCTGTGGGCAGCAAGATAAAAATTGTTAATTCAATTGTTAAATCCAACAACCCCCTTCACAAAGACATTCCTATTTTGTTGTGTTTATACTGTGTTGTTTTCTATCTATATTACTTACGTTAATAGCTTGGTACCTATTTCATTCAACTTTCAACATGGTCAGCCCATGCGTTGTAGCTAATTGTAAAAATATAGGAACACACAGTATAAATAATTACGGAAAGAACAATGGATCGTAGCAAAAATACATTTGAGGCATGGATTGACCATAAAAAAGAAAGAAGCAAAGAAGAAGTGTCAAAATCAAAAGAATCCAGTGTTGCCAGGAAGACATTTTTTGACACTTTTAGTACAGGCTGCGCCATCTATTGAGTCGTTCGGTACTACTTTTTCTTTTTTAATTTGACTTTGAAAACCCCTCATTGCGTTAACACATTGATGCGCAAAACGGACCACACTCAGAGCCGCGTTATGACATTGCATCGCGTCCCGCGCGACTCCGTGTCAACATGATCTCAATCGATTCCATACAAATGTCAAGTGGCGTCGTGACGTGAGATGTGCCAGTGGCGCGCGATAAGTGCATGCTACGCGGCCTGGACATTCTCAATGTATCAGAAAATCAAGCTACTTTGATTGAGTGGCGACAACAGTGCCGATAATAATATAGTTGACAATGATATGTTGACAACTGAGAGAATCTTAACCAACACAGAGAATGAAAGAGTCATTAATCGATGTCATGTCACAATAGATTTAGTTTGGAGTGATTTATTTAATTATTTATTTTTTATATCATAAAATATTGCACATCATTACAGAATAGTCCAATTCACTGTACAATTAAAAAGGTAAAAATAATTAATAATAATAATTAACATAAAATATTTGCAGAAACATAAAATCAACAAGTTAACTAGGCCGGGTTGTATTTTGGTCTAAGGCTTAGAGTCTAAGGACATCGTCATTGAGGCTTCACTCTCACATAATTTCAAGCATTCCCGCCACCACATCCGTCATTCTGTCAGAGAAAAGATCACACAGAGGTTCTGATACCAAGCTGTTGTGTTGAGTTTCATGGGTGCGCGCACTAGTGAGGACTCCCTCCGCGCCACGAAACATGAAGAGGACGTTGCCAAGAGCCTGTGTGAGCGGGCACGGAGATAATTATTTGGCACAAAAAATTGACAGACTTGCTCTAACAGCTCCGGGCACTCAGATTTTCCACGAAGTAGGCAGCATGCAGGACAGTCACCATCAACTCACATGCTCGTCTGACCTCATTATAATTATAAATATGATAATATACCTAAGCAGTTTATCGAATAATATTTCAAAATAATTTGGGTGGTGCCAACCGGACTCGCGAACAAAGGATTCCGTACCACCACACAATACGGGTATCGAACCCTAAAAATATGGTAAATAACAACAATACCTATACTTAGATGCCAAAGGAACATACGATCAGCTGGTAATATTATTTGTGGTTTGAGTAAAGGTCCCGGGTTCGATTCCCAACCGGGCATACATCTTTTTAATTTACCAATTTTTTTTTACCTATATTCTTTTTGTTATTTTTGCTCAAGTATTGTAAATTGTTATAACAAAACAAATTAATAAAAGCAGAACATAAAAAGCATTTTATTGTAATATAGCATAAATAATCTTTATTACGAGTGGTTAATCAATGGTCACAATTATCACAGAATACAAGATGTACCTACCTACTAACTACGTAGAGAAATTATAATACAAGTTCCGCTACTACAAGCTAGGTGGTAGCGTAGTTCCAGTGGCGCTAGTAGCGCGGTGAAAAAAAAAAAAACTTCTCCTACTACACGCTAGGTGGCAGCACAAGTGCCATTTTTCTATCGAGATAGCTAAAAATATTTCGATCGAGATTTTAAAATGATCATTATGTCTTCCATAAGAAATGCTACTGGTTAAAACCTGTACAGGTGTATGCCACAGGCCTTTGCCTATCACCTAAATGTATTTTTGGTGATTTATTAGGTTCAGCTTATTTATAATTAATTTGAAAAAAGTGAATTTTGTTTTAAAACTAAATTTATTATAACAGCTTCCAGATGATTTGCTACAGCATGAGACCTGTACAGGTGTATGCCACAGGTTATTGCTTATCTATTAAAAGTAAATTCAAAGTTTTTTAAGGTTCAGGTCTTTTTAAATTAATTTTTTAATTTTGCATTTTTTTTTAGTTCTAAATTAATTATTTCAACTTCTGGATGACGTGCCACAGCACAAAACAAATACAGACTTATAAAATAGACTTCTGTCTATCACATAAATGTGTTTTTGTGTTCCTACGAAAGAAACTTTATTTTTAAATTGCAATTTGCTACCAGTACTAGCTCGTTAAAAGCGGTTTGCTACTTTTAATATGATATACTGACTTCCACATGAATTGCTACAGCATGAAACTTATACATGTGTATGGCTAAAGCTAATGTCAATCCTTTTAATGGATTTTAAAAGTTTTTTAAGGTTCAGCTCTTTTTGAAATAATTTTTAACGCAAATTTTTATTTTATGAGAAGGTATGTGAATAATAAAAACTTCCAGATGAATTGCTACAGCATGAGACCTATACAGATGCATGCCACAGGTGCATGCCTATCTTTTAAAAGTAAATTCAAAGTCTTTTAAGGTTCATGTCTTTTTAAATTAATTTTTTAGTTTTGCATCTTTATTTTATATATAAATTAATTAAAACAACTTCCAGATGAATTGCTACAGCATGAAACCTATACAGGTGCATGCTACTGGTGCGTGCCTATCTTCTTAAAGTAAATTCAAAGTCTTTTAAGGTTCAGGTTTTTTTAAATTAATTTTTAAATTTTGCATCTTTTTTTTTCGAAATTAATAAAATTAACTACCAGATGAATTGCTACAGCATAAGACCTATACAGATGCATGCTTTAAGTGCGTGCCTATCTTTTAAAAGTAAATTCAAAGTCTTTTAAGGTTCAGGTCTTTTTAAATTAATTTTTTAGTTTTGCATCTTTATTTTATATATAAATTAATTAAAACAACTTCCAGATGAATTGCTACAGCATGAGACCTATACAGGTGCATGCTACGGGTGCATGCCTATCTTTTAAAAGTAAATTTTAAGTCTTTTAAGGTTCAGGTTTTTTTAAATTAATTTTTAAATTTTGCATCTTTTTTTTTTCGAAATTAATAAAATTAACTACCAGATGAATTGCTACAGCATAAGACCTATACAGATGCATGCTTTAAGTGCGTGCCTATCTTTTAAAAGTAAATTCAAAGTCTTTTAAGGTTCAGGTCTTTTTAAATTAATTTTTTAGTATTGCATCTTTATTTTATATATAAATTAATTAAAACAACTTCCAGATGAATTGCTACAGCATGAGACCTATACAGGTGCATGCTACTGGTGCGTGCCTATCTTCTTAAAGTAAATTCAAAGTCTTTTAAGGTTCAGGTTTTTTTAAATTATTTTTTAAATTTTGCATCTTTTTTTTTTCGAAATTAATAAAATTAACTACCAGATGAATTGCTACAGCATGAGACCTATACAGGTGTATGCCGCAGGTGCATGCCTATCTTTTAAAAGTAAACTCAAAGCCTTTTAAGGTTCAGGTTTTTTTTAATTAATTTTTTAATTTCTATCTTTATTTTATTTCTAAATTAATTAAAACAACTTCCAGATGAATTGCTACAGCATGAGACCTATACAGGTGCATGCTACGGGTGCATGCCTATCTTTTAAAAGTAAATTCAAAGTCTTTTAAGGTTCAGGTTTTTTTTAATAAATTTTTTAATTTTGCATCTTTTTTTTTTTCGAAATTAATAAAATTAACTACCAGATGAATTGCTACAGCATGAGACCTATACAGATGCATGCCACAGGTGCATGCCTATCTTTTAAAAGTAAATTAAAAGTCTTTTAAGGTTCAGGTTCTTTTTAATAAATTTTTTAATTTTGCATCTTTTTTTTTTCGAAATTAATAAAATTAACTATCAGATGAATTGCTACAGCATAAGACCTATACATATGCATGATACAAGTGCATGCCTATCTTTTAAAAGTAAATTCAAAGTCTTTTAAGGTTCACGTTTTTTTAAATTAATTTTTTAGTTTTGCAACTTTATTTTATTTTTAAATTAGTTAAAACAACTTCCAGATGAATTGCTACAGCATGAGACCTATACAGGTGCATGCTACAGGTGCATGCCTATCTTTTAAAAGTAAATTCAAAGTCTTTTAAGGTTCAGGTTTTTTTTAATAAATTTTTAAATTTTGCATTTTTGTTTTATTTCTAAATTAATTATTTTAACCTCTGGATGACGTGCCACAGCACAAAACAAATACAAACGTATCAAATTGACTTCTGTCTATCACATAAATGTGTTTTTGTATTCCTACGAAAGCAAACTTATTTTTAAATTGCAATTTGCTACCAGTACTAGCGCGTTAAAAGCGGTTTGCTACTTTTAATATGATATATTACCGTCCACATGAATTGCTACAGCATGAAACTTATACAGGTGTATGCCTTAAGCTAGTGTCAACCGTTTTAATGGGTTTTAAAAGTTTTTTAAGGTTGAGCTCTTTTTGAAATAATTTTTAAAGCAAATTTTCATTTTAAGTGAAGGTATATGAATAATTAAAACTTCCAGATGAATTGCTACAGCATGAGACCTATACAGGTGCATGACACAGGTGCACGCCTATCTTTTAAAAGTAAATTAAAAGTCTTTTAAGGTTCAGGTTCTTTTTAATACATTTTTTAATTTTGCATTTTTTTTTTTTCGAAATTAATAAAATTAACTACCAGATGAATTGCTACAGCATAAGACCTATACAGATGCATGCTATAGGTGCGTGCTTATCTTTTAAAAGTAAATTCAAAGTCTTTTAAGGTTCAGGTTTTTTTAAATAATTTTTTTAATTTTGCATTTCAATTTTATTTCTAAATTAATTATTTTAACCTCTGGATGACGTGCCACAGCACTAAACAAATACAAACGTATCATATTGGCTTCTGTCTATCACGTAAATGTGTTTTTTATTCTTACGAAAGCAAACTTATTTTTAAATTGCAATTTGCTACCAGTACTGGCGCGTTAAAAGCGGTTTGCTACTTTTAATATGATATATTACCGTCCACATGAATTGCTACAGCATGAAACTTATACAGGTGTATGCCTTAAGCTAGTGTCAATCGTTTTAATGGATTTTAAAAGTTTTTTAAGGTTCAGCTCTTTTTGAAATAATTTTTAAAGCAAATTTTCATTTTAAGTGAAGGTATATGAATAATTAAAACTTCCAGATGAATTGCTACAGCATGAGACCTATACAGGTGTATGCCGCAGGTGCATGCCTATCTTTTAAAAGTAAATTCAAAGTCTTTTAAGGTTCAGGTTTTTTTAAATTAATTTTTTAGTTTTGCATCTTTATTTTATTTCTAAATTAATTAAAACAATTTCCAGATGAATCGCTATAGCATGAGACCTATACAGATGCATGCTACACGTGCGTGCCTATCTTTAAAAAAGTAAATTCAAAGTTTTTTGAGGTTCAGGTTTTTATTCATTAATTTTTTAGTTTTGCAACTTTTTTTATTTTTAAATTAATTAAAACAACTTCCAGATGAATTGCTACAGCATGAGACCTATACAGGTGCATGCTACAAATGCGTGCCTATTTTCTAAAAGTAAATTCAAAGTCTTTTAAGGTTCAAGTTTTTTTAAATTAATTTTTTAGTTTTGCAACTTTATTTCATTTTTAAATTAATTAAAGCAACTTCCAGATGAATTCCTACACCATGAGACCTATACAGGTGCATGCCACAGGTGCATGCTTATCTTTTAAAAGTAAATTCAAAGTCTTTTAAGGTTCAGGTTTTTTTAAATTAATTTTTTAGTTTTGCAACTTTATTTTATTTTTAAATTAGTTAAAACAACTTCCAGATGAATTGCTACACCATGAAACTTATACAGGTGTATGCCTTAAGCCATATTTTATCATTTTAATGGGTTTTGGAAGTTTTTTAAGGTTCAGCTCTTTTTAAATAATTTTTAAAGCGTATTTTAATTTTAGGAGAAGGTATATGAATAATAAAAACTTCCAGATGAATTGCTACAGCATGAGACCTATACAGGTGCATGGTACAGGTGCGTGCCCATCTTCTAAAAGTAAATTCAAAGTTTTTTAAGGTTCAGGTTTTTTTAAATTAATTTTTTAGTTTTGCAACTTTTTTTTTTTAAATTAATTAAAACAACTTCCAGATGAATTGCTACAGCATAAGACCTATACAGATGCATGCTACAAGTGCATGCCTATCTTTTAAAAGTAAATTCAAAGTCTTTTAAGGTTCAGGTTTTTTTAAATAATTTTTTTAATTTTGCATTTTAATTTTATTTCTAAATTAATTATTTTAACCTCTGGATGACGTGCCACAGCACAAAAGAAATACAAACGTATCAAATTGACTTCTGTCTATCACATAAATGTGTTTTTGTATTCCTACGAAAGCAAACTTATTTTTAAATTGCAATTTGCTACCAGTACCAGCGCGTTAAAAGCGGTTTGCTACTTTTAATATGATATATTACCGTCCACATGAATTGCTACAGCATGAAACTTATACAGGTGTATGCCTTAAGCTAGTGTCAATCGTTTTAATGGGTTTTAAAAGTTTTTTAAGGTTCAGCTCTTTTTGAAATAATTTTTAAAGCAAATTTTCATTTTAAGTGAAGGTATATGAATAATTAAAACTTCCAGATGAATTGCTACAGCATGAGACCTATACAGGTGTATGCCGCAGGTGCATGCCTATCTTTTAAAAGTAAACTCAAAGCCTTTTAAGGTTCAGGTTTTTTTAAATTAATTTTTTAATTTCTATCTTTATTTTATTTCTAAATTAATTAAAACAACTTCCAGATGAATTGCTACAGCATGAGACCTATACAGGTGCATGCTACAGGTGCATGCCTATCTTTTAAAAGTAAATTTAAAGTATTTTAAGGTTCAGGTTTATTTTAATAAATTTTTTAATTTTGCATTTTTATTTTATTTCCAAATTAATTAAAACAACTCCCAGATGAGTTGCTACAGTATGAGACCTGCACAGATGTATGCCATAGGCTGCTGTCTATCATTTAGATGTTTACATGTTGACTTTTAAGGTTCAGCTTATTTTTAAAATCGTTGGGTAGCTAAACATTTTGTTTAAGCCATAGCAGCTTTTAGGTGGTTTTGTTTTACACGGAACAAGCAGAAGTATGTGCCCACGGCTGCTGTCCATCACTCTCAAGTGAATTTGTGTTCATTTCAAGTCAAAAATGCCATTTATTAAATTTTAAAATACGACGTTTTTATTTGGTCGGGTTATATCTTTAAAACCGGTCCGTTAAAAGTGGTTCGCTAACTTCAACTCGGTAAGGAATTCGAAACATGTCGCGTATCGCGAGATAATTCATGTAAGTCTATCCGTTTTTAAATAATTAACTATCAAATTGGTCATATTACATGTGGTTATATAAATGTAACAATAAAATCAATTGTTTCGATCCTTGGCTAAACAGCTTATTGTTTCTACAAACGTAGTATACAGTGTGCTCCGAAATTTGACCTATTCCTTGAAAGGGGTTATACTAGAGATCATTTCCAACAGATAATGCCTATCAACTAGGGGTCGAAAATGATATTTTTTTTTTCAAGTAAAACACGTCGATATTTCAAAAATTACAAAATAAAAAGGGTTTTCTTTCTGAGATTATGGGAATTCTGGGCATGTGTATTTTTATAAACGATCAATCATTTATCATTAATCAGAAAAATAACAAATAAGTGCCGAGAGAGGAATCATTATCTTTGAATAATTTGTTTTACGTTACCAGTCTGAAAGTTTGAAAAATATATTAAAAACCTTCGTAACTCGGACACCATTTATTTTCGACCCCTAGTTCTGTTGGAAATAATCTCTAGTATAACTCCTTTCCCACCCGCCCAGCGTGTGTGAGTATGGCCAATTCTTCCAGGATGACCGCCGGGAGTGGCCAAGTCCTGGAAAGGCTTATGTCCAGCAGTGGACGAACTAGGCTGATGGATGGATGGATGATAACTCCTTTCAAGGAATAGGTCGAATTTCAGAGCACCTGTATAAATAAGGTAACATTAGTTTATGCCGCCAAATTCATACTGGAGGCTTGGTAAGTGATCAGTTTCAGGGCTCAATAACAATTTTTGAAAATTTTTCCAAAAATGTTGACCGGCTGTATAAATGAATGTTACCTTATACATAATGTTTATTTGGTCAGCAACTTCCGTCACAGGGTAGGTTGTGTTCACTGTACTGATGATGACGAAAAAGAGACAAAAACATATTTTGGCGCCAGCCGTAGCAGTAAATATACCTTATGACATTTAATGAAAAAAAACTACGAAATAGCTTTAAACTCTCGCGTTTCGTACAAATTACAATATTTGAACTGGAACCACGGCGATTTAGGCCCACTTGCAGCATGATCGAGAAAAAATCCTTAACCCTCGAGTTAACTAACCCAAGCGAAGGGTTAACTAACCCGACATTTCATTAGTCCTATTGCACCATGATATTATCGAAGCTGGGGCTCTACCGCGTAATTCTCATTTGTATCAACTTCAAGCAAATGCATGCGAAATTCAACGCGTGCAAAAGAGATGGCATGTTAGTCGGGCGTTGTCGCACGCACGTCAAATTTCAATCTCAAGTTGATGTTGATGAAAATGAGAATTACGCGGTAGACCCACGGGTTAGTAATCCCGAGCTAAGCGATTGTTTGACATTTGACATTTATTTAGAATGTTACCATAAAGTAATTAGTTGCAACCAATGAGGTATAGTATCTATATAATGTCATTGTAAACAACACAATGTATGTCAAACTGGTAACATTACTTCGCTAACCCGAGTTTAACTCAAGGTGAGAGTCGGGTTAAATTCTGATGACTTTGTCTTAGTTTAAACCTAGTTTAACCCGAGATTTTGATTGGTGCAAGAGAGCTTTTTCTTAACCCTCTATTTTTTGACTTAACCCTAGTTAAAGTCGAGTTAAGAACATGCTGCAAGTGGGCCTTAGACTTTTTACGAAAAGGACATCCGATCCGATGTCTATGTGCCATCGAAATAATCTATGTGCAGAGCACGCGAAACCCTAGGTACCTATCTATGGTGACACGAAATTCCACTATTTTCTCATTTCATATTTATTACTTTGAAGCGATCTACTAAAAGCTTAAATAAAAAAAAACCGGCCAAGTGCGAGTCAGGCTCGCGTACCTAGGGTTCCGAATTGTGGATGACAAATTTAATTTTGTCATTTTTTTCCGTGAATTTCTCAACCGCTTTATGTTTCCTGGAATCTTTACGTAAACACATTACCATGATTTTTTTTCATATTTTTCGGTCCACCAGTTTTGGAGAATGGGGGTACCTACATTTTTTTTATGGTTTTTCAAGGATTTCTCGAAATAGATGCAATTAAATATAGGCAAACTGTATATTTTTACAAACAGCTTTTTAATACCTATATTGTATTATTGTTAGTTACTAGTATACATATAATAAGGTACTCTGTGGATAGTAGTGAGTGAGAAACGGTGGCGTTTTTACTATTCCCGTGTTCAATAGGAGGCAGTACTGCCTCGATATTAGCACGGATTTGTTATGCTAACTCCCTTCACAAACCCGTGTTCAATTCGAGGCACGCGTCCTCCTATCGCACATGGGTTTACAATTAGGATATCTAAGTAGTCATAAAAAAATTACCACGAAGGTTATGTACCGACCGACTCTTATAACCTAGCCTATCATATCAGCTCTCTTCTGCGCTGGATTTCTAGCTGGGCGATTGCGCGCGAACCTCATATGCATTGCCTCGAGTTGTACAGTAAAGCAGTCGCTAAACAGGCCGTTTTGCATGAATCATATTATGATTCTGTTCTAATGCCGTATTTTTGGCACGCGTGAAAAAACGCTGACTCCATCCTACTTTCAAATCATTTTATGATTCACCCAAGTCGGCCTTTTTAGATGAACAGTTTAGGTTGCAAACCCGTGCACGGTAGCAGGGCGCATGCCTCGAATTGAACACGGGTTTTTGAAGCTTTCTAGTTTCGATTTGAGGCAGTACTGCCTCCTATTGATTGAACACGGGAAAGGAAAGACGCGAACCGGTGACCGAAAAAAATTGGCGAAAACGTACAAAACCAGTGACCTCTAGTAATACAAGTACGCGTGTCTGGCTATCGCCATTCAACAATTCCCAATCGTTTTTTTTTTGTGTATACCCCCTTAAAGATATTTTTCGAATATCACTTTTTGTTCAGTGAGAAAACGACATGGCCAATACATGTATCTCGATTTTACCTATACCTTATTTTGGCTATTTATTGTAACTTCAAATACCAGAGATAGGCGCGACCTCAGAATAAGGAATACAAATAGAAACCTGGCTAAAATAAGAACTGGGCATTAGCCATTGTACTCATCTAACGTAAATTACTCCTGTGTACGAGTGAATGAAACGACGGACCGCACTTACTTTATATTTTTTCCTGGTGTGTCACTAGATTGAACCAAACAAATGTCAGATGGATGTAATTTGGATGTATTTTAAAAATTATAATACCATCAAATTAAATATGTCTCATCATTGTATCGTTGTGTTGTAATATCGTTCGTAGCGTGCATCACATCTTAATTTGGTGGCATCGAAATGTCTAATGCATTTTGCGAAAGTTTACAGCTTCACCGAGAGAAATTAAATATTTTTGTGCTCTTCCTCTCAAAATTCGTGAAAGTGTGATTTATTATTGTTTGTGTTGATTGTTTTTTTAACATTGTAATAAAATGTCTTGTGCGATTGAAGGCTGTAAATCGCATACAGGAAGAAAAGAAAACAACAATGAAGCAATATCATTTCATCGGTGAGTTCTGATAGTTTTTATGTTAATAAGTTGCAGGATCATACCTAAAACTCAGTAACAATAATAGTAGTTCTTGTAAATTATACTCGTGTTCAATTCTACACCGATATTTGCCTGTTTTATATAGATTTTCTGCAGACTAGTAGAGGTTATGTTTTTTCGTATAGTGATGTACTAAAGTCCGTGTCGCAAACTATCGAACATTGGTTCCCGTGGCAGCCTTGCATAAAGGATGAAATCGCAGATTAATTGCAGCGCGAGTTAAAAGAAAAATAATGCCGAATAAATATTGCCATATATTTTTGTTACAGATTTCCAAAAAGGGACGAATTAAAAAGTGGATGGCTTAGACGAATAATTAGACCCAATTGGCCAATTAAAAAAAGCAGTCATATTTGTTCGAAACACTTTACGCCGGATTCTTTTGGACCAAACGAAAATTTAACATGGAGACGGTTAAAAGCAGATGCTTTAGCGACGTTATATTTACCAGATACAGACACATTGGTAACCTTTAAATAATTATGTATAATTGCATTATCAATCTTGTTTGTAGGTACGTGCTTGTACTATACTATAGTATATTAACTCGATAATTTTTCAATTTTAGGCAAGAGAACCAGTACCTATGGATATTTGTGGTGTAGAAAAGTGCATACTTCTATGTTCGCAAATCGTTCTGAAAGGCCTGTTCAGAACTTGTACGTTACTTCTGTGATCGACTTCACGAAGAAATTCCGCAGATCAAGACATTTTCGTACTTAGTGGTTGACAATAAAAGTACTTTGACAGGGTAGTTCTTTCGTGAAATGAATTTTGGGAATGCTTATTGACTTGAACTGCACATAATTTGATTTCTTATTACAGGTTATAAGGTATTTTAATCGTTCATTATGTGTTATCAGTTATTATTCAAGATAAGTTGATGTTTATTTGATATAATAATAAAAAAAATTAAATTACCTCTAGTAATTGCGCTGTCATCGCTCATCATTTTTTTGTACTAGAAACAAGCACAATTTTGGACTTAACTTATGTACCTACTTGCCTACGATATAGTAATTTGTACTTAATAAAAAATATTATGCTAAAGAAAGATATCCTTTTATTAATTCCTTATTTACACAATATAACATGTGTCCCACTGGGGTAGACAGAGACCACTGCTATTAATTCTCTTGGCCTCCTTCCAAAGCAAGAGGATGTCACCAGAAAGGTCGGTGCCTCCTGCATTCTCTTTTTTTTCACACTTTGATACGATATAATGTGTGGTAAGCAGATTGGTCGTGGTTCATTTCGATTTGGTTTATTTATCGTAGTCAAAAATCGACATTGTTACATCACTAGCAAAGCAACGAACTAGTGACAACCTACCTAATTAAGAAAAAACTAATACATATCCACCTCTCTCTAACGCACTAGAATGTCGTAAGAAAATCAAGGATAGGTGTTTTTCTCCGCGTATTATTTTAGCCAGGCTTCTATTTGTATTCCTTATTCTGAGGGCGCGACAGATTACCACCGAGAGCTGAGAACCTATTTCCTGTATCTATGAGTTACATGATATAGCCTTTTCAAAATTTGAAAGGCCCTTTGGAGGCGCGCGCGCGTGGCGACAGCACTGGACACAGCGAGATGGCGTCCTACCCCGCGGTGGTCTGAAAATTCAGTGCCGGCAGGGGTAGCGGGGTATCTTGCTATTTTGGATTTGTTGCATTATTTACAAACGATTTTTTTTAGTTCATTGTTTGCTTGCGTAGAGAAAGGAAATTAAGTACTTATGTAAATGTTTTGCTTATTATATATCCAACAAAATAAAGTACTAATTGGTGGCGTAAAAAACTAAATTGACAATTACTTAAGTATATGTTTTTCAAAGAGAATGTGATAGTGATAATGCATTTTCATGTGTTCCGAACTTATTTAATGAAGAGAAAAAGGAGTATATAAAACAAATTAGTTTAATATACATAATAATACAAAATACATAATAACGACCGTGTTCCAGCTTCTCCTTTCGTTTTCTAAGTGTTTCAGAATTGCAAATTATACTGATTGATCATTGTAACGCAAACTCATACATTTTCATCTATTTTATATTGCATATTATTACAGTTACATGAAATAGGATATCCATATTTTTTCCGAGAATGTAGCCAATTCTGGTAACTATAGTTACACTATACTGCCGTAACAACATTTGTATGAAACAGTTGTCACGGCAAATTGCTATAACTGAAATATTTTTTCATTATAAATATAGAAAAATAAATGCAACCTGCATGTAAAAATCGTGTTTCTGCATTGATTTCATATAAAATTAATTATGTTGAGCCAACGATGCTACAGATTATTCAAAAACACTAGTTCAAAACTTAAGGGTCGGTTGCGCCAAACATGCTCTCGCGTTTGGACAATTTAGCATATTAAAACAAAATATTTTTAACAAATAAAATGTGTGTAGGTAGTTAAGGAGTTGAACTACATTATAATTTTTCAGATTTGACATAAGTATCACAATCATCGAGAAAAAAAATCGGAAAGATCAGTAAAATCACGGAAAACGTAATTTGGCTTTGGAACTAGTATGATCAGTCTACTGATCTAACTACAAAATAAAATATATTTTTATAGTGCACAGAAATGAAAGTAGCCTTTACAGATTTTTTATATTTTTATTTGCTTTCGTTATTTTAAAATAAATACTCAAACATTCTACATTTTTCCTGTACAGAAAAATTACGCAAAAAGAATTTGGAAGTTTGTGTATTTCTTTTTAAATAACAAAAGTAAAAAAATTTTAATATATTATATGAATAAGGTACTTTGAACTCTTTACGCAAAAAAAAATATTTCAATTAGGAACAAAAAAAAAATTTTTTTTCTGTTTGCAACGCCAAATTACGTTTTTCGTGATTTTAGTGATCTTTCCGATTTTTTTTCCCGATGCTTGTGATACTTGTGTCAAATCTGAAAAATTATAATGTAGTTCAACTTCTTAGCTCCCTACACAAATTTTATTTGTTAAAAATATTTTGTTTTAATATGCTAAATTGTCCAAACGCGAGAGCATGTTTGGCGCAACGGACCCTTAAAAGCTAATTATCTCAAAACATGACTTTTGGACTTACATCAAATTGCCATGACACGGCAGCATTTTGGCGCTGATCGCTGCAGTGAATTACGTGAGCGTACGTACTCGCAACAAATGGTAAAGATGAGACAATGAATTACAAGTGTCAATTTAGTTCCCGATACTCTTGGTGGGGACGCTTTGAATCGGCACAAAAACGGACTGTCATTTCGTATGGCATAACATGTCCAGCTTACTTGTATAAGTACTACAAGTCAGTGTACAAAATCAATCATCGGTTTTTTAGAGTCGGGGTTTTATTATGTTATAAATAAATAATTGTGTGGCTTCGTACTGAATTTGTAAAAAGCTTCTATTCTTTATAACTTGCAATAAAAGTACCGAAAGCTTTAAGCTATTATTCAAAAGGAAGGACTTACCTTTGCATCTGTTTGATTATCAAAATGTATTACTATATCTTACCAATAACATATAATATAGGTACGGAACCAAATATTGCTTTTGTAACTTCATTACTGTAGTACAAAAAAATAGATAGATTGATTAGTCATTTGTCGTGTTCAACGTGCATTCTGCACGGTTCCGCCCGTGTTATAAAATGTGCTTCGTTTTGAGGAACATCAATATGTTATAAAAAATCGTTTTATTTGGATAATATTTTATAACTACAAGTATATTACATTAAATAAAATACATAAAAATGATAACAAACTCAATAAGCAGAACTACAATTGCTTCACAAAAATATGCAAACGATAACTCCGCATTTATATATTCGTGCTCGCTGGGTGTATTATCTATGCTCGCTACTCGCCTACCCACATTCGTGTACCAGTGAAGATCACATCAACTTATACACATTGTACCTACCTATATCATATCCTAATCATAATCATAAATCATTTATTTGTATAGAAAAGGGTAATATGCAGAGATAGTGCCTTATTCTGCTAATAGTAAGTTAGCATGCAAATATTTTAAGAACATCAATAAAATTTACATGTCTCATAATTATTCAGTTACAAAATTTATTTTTTATATAGTCATAATTTTAATAAAGAACACACAGTCACATAGGATGGAACAAAGTAATATGCAGCGAAAGCGCCTTATCCAGCTAATAGTGAGTTAGCATGCAAATATTTTAAGAACATAAATCTGGGGGCACGGCAGTGCCCCCGCAAAGTCTCGCAGAAAAAACGCGGAACGGCCGTACCATCCTTTTCTCGAAGCAACTCACGGCACTTTCAACCCCCCTGTATCTTCGTTGTGGGTGAAGCTAGAAGTCTGAAATTTCAGGAACCAAGAGTACTTACTGATCCTATATCTGACCCCAAATTACAACGTTGTACCTATATTCGATTACGAAATATCTCAAGTCAAAGTTCCCTTATTTTGTCACTGACTGACTGACACATCATCAAAAGTCTAAAGGTGTTCTAACAGGCTTACAAACTTGAAATTTTGCATGCGGTTAGTGTTAAGTGTACATTGCAACAAAAAAATATAAAAATGTTATTTGCGGTTGGTAATTTAATATTTCCATACAAAGTCTATACAAAATGTATGTTTCCAGCTGCATCTATAAATTTGTATGACACTAGATGACGTTGGTCGTATGCTGCTTTGCATTAAAGACGCCTAAAACGAAAAATTCTACGTTAAAGTTAAAGTGCGAAAACTAAAAAATAAAACCGGTAAAGTGCGAATCTGACTCGTGCATAAAGAGTTCCGTACCCCTACACAATACGGGTACGGAACCCTAAAAGTAAATAACAACAATAAAGATGCCATAGCAACATTAAGGCGACAAAAAACAAAGCGATAAAACGGTAGCGCCTGACAAACAATTCGGTACCTTTTTAGTACGGAACCCAAATTTTCATTATTTTACTTTAAAGTATTTACTACAGACTGCCCAAAGTTTAAACTTTTACTTGTATGTTGTATTACCGTTCTAAAGATAGAGCCTTTGTTATAATAATCTGTTCCTTGGGTAAGGCACCCTAAAAAGGGTGGTTTATAATGTTCCACACATTCACAATATTAGTCTATTTAAGAAGAAAATATCAACATTTCGTAATTAAGTCACTAAAAAAACGGTAGTTTGCGAATCCGACTCGCGCATAAAGGGTTCCGTACCCCTACACAATACGGGTATGGAACCCTAAAAGTAAATTGCAACAACATAGATGCCATAGCACCATCAAGGCGACAAAAAACAAAGCGATAAAACGGTAGCGCCTGACAAACAATTCGGTACCTTTTTAGGAAGGAACCCTAATTTTTATTATTTCTTATTTTACTTTAAAGTAGTCTGCCTAAATTTTCAACTTGTATGAATAACCGTTCTAACCTTTGTTATAATAATTTGTGCTTTGGGTAAGGAACCCTAAAACACATTTAGTCTATTTAAGAAGATAAATATCAACATTTCGTAATTAAGTCGCTATTAAACCGGCTAAGTGCAATTCAGACTCGCTCACGAAGGATTCCGTACTACCATCACACAATATGGGTACGAAACCCCAAATCATTATGGTAAATACCAACAATAAAGATGACATAGCAACATCAAGGCGACAAAAAACAAGGCGCTAAAATGGTAGCGCCTGACAAACAAATCAGCACCTTTTGAATACGGAACTCTAATATTTATATGCCCAAAATTGTTGTTTTATAAAGATAGAGCTGAAACAAATAACATCGAATAATTGGACCCCCCTTGGATTTCCATTTATTGAACTTTTTATGCTGTGATAGGGGCCATATTATTATTTGCCGTGATAGAGGACAATGTAACATATATTATGTGAAAATATTTACGCGCTACATATAACGGCTGAAGCTGTAGACCCATGTGATAGATGGATAGACAGCGGAGGATTAGTAATAGGGTCACGGAACCTAATGATACGGAACCCTAAAAATCAAGGTAAAAGGTTATTTATCAAGTAAAGCTTTAAATATATTAAAGCGGCTAATGTTGTTTTATTTGTATATGCATCCTCTATGATGTAGGTATATTGAAATGTCTATGTACTCGTGTGTCATTCAAAAAAGACCAGGTTTAGCTCATTATTCTGAGAGGTTTAGACATAATAATGTACTCTGTGGTTTAGACTGACAAGCCTGCCTTTCACTTCATGGTCAAAAGAAATTTTAACCTGCCTGTTGCATCTATTTGTGGATAATAGTAATTATAACTTACAGTAAAAATTAATATTGCAATGGAACCTGAAATATTGTACATAAATGAAAATCCTTGTCCACACCTAGTTGTTCCTATACCTGGAGATGGTTCATGTTTGTTCCATTCTTTGTCATTCTCTATGTATGGGAACATTGAGTCGTCATATGACATTAGGTGTGCGGTAGTCGAGTATGTGGTAGCGCATTGGGATGAAATGCAACTTTATACGTGTGACGAGCGTGGAGACACATGTACTCGACAGCAATGATGAAAACTACCACCTACGGTTCCGTATCCGAACTTATGGCAGCCACCGCTTTGTATCCATTTACGTTCGAGGTTTACGAAAATGGCCGTTTGAGAGGATCATTCGGTGGCGATCGATGGTAGTTTCTTAGGTGGTCATTATGAAATGCTCCTTCCCGATACTAGTTTCTCAGGAGTATGTCCTAATGATCAGTTAAAGGGAGTGGGTTTTAAGAAAATCCGCAGCTGACGTGCAAGAAATATTACCCGAGAAGAAAAAAAGGAGGACTACCTACAAAAAGAAATGAGATCCCATCAAAAACATAAAATGTACAAAAATGGCAAGTCTCGCAACGCAATCCTTCCACCGTAAAAAGTTGTGAGATCTTATGTAAAGCCAAGTCTGCTATTTTAGTTTTTATGGAAGCACCTTTTCATTTAAGTTAGTATGGGAGCACCTATTTAACAAATTTATCATTAATCGTTTCCTATTTAGTTGCCTACCAACATTAAGTGACTGTATTAATATTAGTCATCTTTATTTCTTAATAAAATATGGTGACTTTGCAATCGCAGAGCACAAATAAAGCACTGATGCGTAGAAATATCTTCTCAAATCGCTACTAAATTGGTATTAGGTAGCTGATATGTTGTATATGTTGCTGTGCGATTGCGAAGTCACTATATTTTATTAGGAAATAAAGATGACTAATATTAATACAGTCACTTAATGTTGGTAGGTAACTAAATAGGAAACAATTAATGATAAATTTGTTAAATAGGTGCTCCCATACTAACTTAAATGAAAAGGTGCTTCCATAAAAACTAAAATAGCAGACTTGGCTTTACATAAGATCTCACAACTTTTTACGGTGGAAGGATTGCGTTGCGAGACTTGCCATTTTTGTACATTTTATGTTTTTGATGGGATAACATTTACATGTCACATAACTAGTCAGTTACAAAATATATTTTTACTATAGTCATAATTTTAATAAAGAACATACAGTCACATTATAGCTCCTTCGCTATAGGAGCTTATGTAGTACTGCAAGCACAGACGTATAGCCAAGTTTTAGTATCAGTGGGGTTCAAGAAAATAAAAGGACAAAAAAGTTAATGAAACTATGAACTCGCAATTCGAACTTGAACAAACATTCATACATAATACAAACGCCGGATTATTCAAGTAGACTCGCTTCGCTCACTCGTTCAATTAATATTCATTGTTTGTAAAAAAAACTGCTTTTCACCTCACTAGCTCGAAAAGCGCGCCTTTTTTGCTTAAAAATCGACTTTTGACAAGGTAAACTTCTCGAAATCCTGTGTTTGGCCTCCCAATGTGTATGGAAGAGGTATTTAGGGGTGCTAACTTTCTGGACAGGAACGGAAATCTTAAAACCGTTTCGAGAAATATGTTTTCTGTACAGTTTCTTTTTATCAGATTAATAAATAAGTCTATATTTTGAAAGATATTTTAACAAAACACAATGAACTTCATTTGACTTATCTATTACGTCATCAGAAGATGTATGAAAAAATTGCCTTTGCCTGCCCACCTTGCCTACAAAAAAAAGTAAATAAAAAAGTAAATCGTTTGTTTGTTTGATTTGACATGCATGACAGTGCATTCCGAGTCACGACATAATCGATTATACCGCGTCTATAATCATTCCAAGTCACTGTGAGCCCGATAATGATAGCCGTTATGAAATTTAATTTAATCAACCGCCAGAATTCATATTGGAGACTCGGTCAGTGATCAGGAACAATTTTTAATGACCCCCAAGGTAAAACTGAAAAAAAAATTTGCTTCCGTACTATTCAGTCAGTAGGGAATTTTTTTTTTTTATGATTTCAAAAAGAACGATCATTGAATCTTGTTTCTGATCACTAACCGAGTCTCCAGTATTAATAAGGGTGATTGATTAAATTTCACCTTGTATGTCATAGACGAAATCATTAACGACGCCATGTTGTGCTATTATCGCCTATGCTTCAGAGCGTTTGCACTATGACCGATCTATGAAAAGTGATAGCTGGCCGGTGGTGGCAATTTCAAAAATAGGTTATTCGGAGAATAAGAGCATTTATTAAACCATGATTCAAAGATTGTAGTTAAAAGAAATCACTTCTTGGACCTAGTAAAGTAGTATAACCTTTGTATTCACGAAACCTAAATAAATTTCTACAAATTCTGTCAACATTCATGTCGCGTTCAAAAGAACTCTAAATGGATTATAAGTTTAAGCAGTGACGCCATTTTTCATTCGGAACGACTTGATGGGCGTGAGAAGTTTGATGGTAGTCTAGCACTATTAGCGCCATGAGGAACGCGCTGGTTGACTTGACTGTCACATTTCTTTTTTTGTGGTAGGCAAAGAATTTAATCCCATCACGTCTCTAGTGACGTCACGTTCACTTTTGGCGGGTAAAATTTTAATATATTTTTTTAAATAGACGCAATGAATAAAATCCAAAAATATTGAAATTAGTTTCATAAAATAGTCTACATTTTCAAAATAAATTATAAAAAAAATATATATCAGAAACATGCATGGCTAAATCCGTACCATCAACTAAAGACTCTGAATAAACAACTGACCTCTATACATAAATTAAATAATACAAATAGCCACGCTGGCTATTGACGACCAGATAATGATGAAATTTGATTATCAACATTTTGGCGCTGTTCCCTGCAGTGAGTCACGTGAGCGTACTCGGAACTAACAACAAAGATGTGAAAATGACGTTACCTACTATAACCAGTGTCAATTTTAGTTTCCGGTACGTTCGCTTTGAATCAGCACAAAAAAGAACTGTCATTTTTTATTGCAAAACATGTCCATGTATTGTATTGCTAGACTTCATCAGTGGTATAAACAAATGAACTTCTACCGGAAACGGATAGATAGAGTTAAACACCCGCGTGATGGTTATGTTTTGCGTTTTCGATCGGTTCATCAAAGATTTTCCGATTTTTCACGGCTTTTGGGATTCAATGAGAGGTTTTCTTCTTGAGTATTAAAAAAAAACATAGTTTCCAAGAACTCTGTAGATGGCGTTGAACTGACTACGTTACTAGGTGCCAAAGCCAAAACAATTGGAAAAAAAAACATTGCGTCACGTCACGTCACGTACGCTCGTTGGTTGACTGACATGTGTGCTGAGCATATGTGCGAATGCTTTGTTATGGTCCGTCCAGGTTTAAAATGTACGATGGCTTGTACAGTGGAGACCTCATCAAGTAAGACACATTGGACTTTGTACCTATCTTATATTCTTCTCTGTAGGGGCTAATGTCGTACTGCAAGTGTATAGCTTGATGTGGTCTCCACTGTACTCATTGCGCTTTACGACTTTCATCTTTGGGAAAAAGATGTATGCCTCCATTTTTACACAAATCCACAAGGCACAGATTTCTCTTCTTTTTCTCTTGGGACATTTTCTTTCTGGCGTAGAAAACTCATAAAAAGACTGCTAAATATTTTTTTCTTTTTCCTTGTTGTTATTATTTATTTATTTTCAAAATGTCATTGGGATGTGATGTGACAATGACATTAATTACTTTTTTATTGTACGTTTCGTTTTACGATCTCAAAATTACATCCAAGTGAAATAATCAAAAAATTATGTGACGTTTCGTTTCTAGCAGTAACTTACCAAGTTCAGCGCCATCTATCCAGCGACTAGGGAAGAGTAAAAAAAAAAAGAAAAGAAAATTCCTCCTAACATTTTATTTTATGTGCAATATTTTATATGGTGTATTGTAGAAACCATTGAATTCTTAAAAGTTCGTTCAAAAAGATAGTGTCTTTACATCTGTGTTTTCTCGCTAGTGAGGTAAAAAGTTGTATGTGTCACATGACAACAAATTTATTTTGTTTCTTGTTCCTTTGAATCTCTCAGCACGCTCAGGGTTCTAACTTACGCTCGTAATTCAATTATAAAATCCTTCGCTTGCTCGGGATTCAAACTTGGCTTTCGCAACAAGAAAAATCTTTGCTCTCTTGTCGCACAAATAACTATTTTTAATGTCAAGAAGAGTGTGTAAATACGGCTAAACGTTTATGACAAGTTTTGCATTATTAGAGGTCAGTATTGAAGTCGAAGATTAGCTTGATGCTTTGTGTCGATTTGATGGAACCAAAACGGAACGTACTCTTACCCTTTCGCTTGACAGCTGTAGAAAGTGTCGTGTGGCATGTCTCTGCTTTATTGCAAATAAATTAAATCTTTTCTAGTTTGGAGGGTTTTCCACAATGTCTGAGCACGTTTTACCGGCGGAAGAGCCAATTCGATTTACATCGCCCGTCATCCAAGACAACCCGACAGGATGGGGCCCTTGCGAAATGCCGGACCAATTTCGGGACATGCCCTATCAACCTTTCAGCAAAGGAGATCGGTTGGGCAAAATAAGTGATTGGACCATGGTTCAAGATAAGAAGTACCAAAGTAAGTACTAGTATTGACGCTTATTGCTCTAAGAAATGAAATTACAAATCACATGTTGAGGTTATGATTGCGTTTTGTTCCTTCAAACCACTTCTAATTCAATACAATTTTTTTTTTAGATAAGTACGCGTCCCAATTTGGCGCTGGCTCGTCGTACGCGTATTACCACGATGAGGATGAGTCTACCTTCCACTTAGTGGATACAACCAGGGTGCAGAAGCCACCGTACCAGCGTGGGCGTGCCCGGGGCCAGCGTGGTAGAGGGGCGAGGGGAGCTAGAACCCCTGGTGGCATGACCACTTTAAACAAGGTATCTATTTACCTAGATATATAACTAGTTACAGTAATACCATTTAAATAATGCACATGGTATGTATTTTCACCACTCCTTAGCAAAGGTTGTATATATGTATTTCAGGTTTCTATACAATTCAATGCAGATTGCGGCAAATGTTGTGGTTTTATAAAAAATAAATTGTTACTGTCTGATTGACACTGTAGTATGGAATGTAAATTTGACGAAAGATGATTCCTTATTTATTCTTAATTACATGTGATTATTCATATCTAAAAAGAATTCGGCAAACGTGTAGATGTGCCGCCACACACACACACTGCACATACTGTTAGGGATGTCCGTTTAGAAAATACATCAATTTTTTTATTCAATGCAATACATTGAGACTGTGAATCAATGTTTTCCAATGTATCAGTAAGAAACACCAATTTTTTCTCTAAATCGAGTACTTTTGTGTTGATTATTGAAAAAAAATTAATAAAGGCCATTTGTGCGAATATTCTTTATTAAATTTAATGATTATTTATTAGGTACAAAATTTATTTCCAATGTTCTGTTGGAAGATTCTGCAAAAACAAAAGTTTCAACCTAATATAATGACGTCACTTCCTGTAAATACGAAAATACTTGAAAAATTGGTTTAAAAGCAAGAAAAAACATATTATTGAAATTATTAACTTAAATTGATTTATTTATTTCAAAAAGCAGACAAAAAGTTACCACGTTGAAGTTTAAAAATGACCGAATTACCTAGTTATCATTGATTCGATGTTTTATTAAAATACATTGATGCATCGAGTAATTACCTAAATAAACTTTCAAAACATCGGATCGATTCTATGTATCGTATTGTAAGCATCGAGTGAATTCAATGTATATGGAATATCCCTACATACGGTCGGCTATAGACAACCAGAATGACACCTTAATTGCTTCCGATTCTGATCTATTGTTAATTTTATTTGATAAAAACATGTTACATCTACAGGTAATTTAATTAATCTGCAAGATAGATCCAGGCCATAATCTGGGTTTCAATCTATTGTTCCAGTGATAATAAGAATTAAGTGGGTTAAGACAACATCAAAATCCGTACCCTTATTATAAATGTGAAAGTGTGTTTGTTGGTTTGTCCTTCTTTCAAGCAGCAACAGATCACTGTGATTTTTGCATAGAGATAGTTAATGGGCCGGAGAGTGACACAGGCCACAGTTTATCCTAGATAAATGCAAACTAAATCAGCACAGGCATAGCTGCGAGCAAAATCTTGTAAATAATAAAAGCTTTCACTTATTTTGTCACGATCCTGCTACTTACTTACTAAATAAAATCAGATAAACATTGGTTAGGGGCAGGTTGGTCAGTCGGCTGTGAGCTATATACACCTACCTTTATCATCCATCACACACAAACCGTGTTGGTTTAAGTGATGTGAACTATGTTTAATTAAATTAATGTAATAATGTGCTAAATAAATAAAAATAAAAAATAAACTTACAATGAATTTGTCTTCTACATGAAGATTTGTATGAAAATCAGTTATGTTTAAAAAGTTAAAAACAGTAGTAAAATTATGTTTTTTTTGTTTATGTATTTACACAGGTCGCCATCCCTGGTCTAAGAGATAAGCCATAAAATTAATATGAACTGTATCTTGGAAAAGGCAAATTACAGAACCATAAAATCTAAAGAACTATAAAATCTTAAGTCTGTGAAACATATGGCTTAATTCAGTAGTTAATTTGAATTTTCATCATATTGTTCAAGCAGCAGCGTGACCGTAAGATGGGCAAGCGATGGGGGCAACGTGGAGCCCCCATGAAGATCAGAGATGCCTCTGTGACTGTGCGACCCACCTGGGTGACCATCGAAGACATGGACTTTCCGCGTCTTGCTAAACTATCTTTGCCTGGAATCAAAGAAGGTAAGTAATAAATTCAATTGGTAAACATTTTAAACAACTAAAATATCATAAATATAATAATACTCGTACAGGCCGCGGCACGTAAGTCTAGCGATGAATGAAACGTGGAGGGAATAGCTGCGCATGGGTACAATCGCGCACGAAATTATTATCCCTACAAATTATAACTAAGGTGATATTTTGTTATGACATTTATGTAATTTTTGTTTTGTACCATTCTGTAAACTAAACGTAAATAGTTCTTTACCTATTATAATAATATGTTGATTCAGACAATTATTCCACCAATCATTTGGTTTTATAACTAAACAGCGACTGGAAAAAAACCTTAGCAAAATTTATATCAAATTATTTCCTTTTAATTAATAATAAAAATAGTAGTGCTGAAATTATCATAACATAATAAGAATCATCTTTTGTTAGCAACACTCTCGTGAACGAGTTGCCACATGTAAAAATATGTTATAAAACTGAGGAAATTGTGCTGCTCAATGAATGTCGCCAATGAACAATCGATACAGTTGCGGCTGTACACCAGAAGTTCGCGGAGAGTCGTATCGATGCGCGAGACTAACCCTGCGTTCCGAAATAGAATTATTTCGCTAAAATCGATTACGAAAGTATGAAGTGAATGGCTTATGATCCATTGTAATTCTATTACGGACCGCAGGGTAAGTGCGACTGGGGAGCCAATCGGCTCTGACGTATGATATGTACGCCCGCCCCGCGCCTCGCTTCCTCCGCCACGTCACCGTATTTTTGACTTCTACGCATTAACTGTCACCGCTAGACTTACGTGCCGCCGCCTTTAAGTATGCAAAGTCTTTGACATAATGAAGTCAACAAGATTCAAAATATCAACTGAATAATTTTAGTCTCTATGAATATTTTTTCTTTGTGATGTTGGTCTAGGCTGTAATCTAGAATTCAACATTATAATAATAACCCCATAAGTAGTGCTCCAAATGAAAACCATAGATAGCTGAGACCATGCCCTTGCATTGAAATAGGAAAATTTTATTTAGTTCAAATAACAAGCAGAACTTCGAAGTTATGATAGATGGCGATGTTTATTTATTATATTTTATAATTTCAGGTGAAGATATAGCATGCTGTGGTACCTTGGAGTACTATGATAAGGCATATGACCGCGTCAATGTCAAGCATGAGAAAACACTGCAGCGTATTGACCGTGTCTTCCATACGGTAATTTCTTAATATTTACTTACATCCATTCTTACAAAGTTTTATAACAAACACTCCATCTTTAAAATGTTTCTCTAATCCGCTGTTGTGTGATAAAACAAAGCAATTCCTTGTCTGTAGGGTTGCATTCAGTTTCACCGTCGGACGACACCCCATTATCATGCCATCTCTTTTGTACACGTAAAATTTGTACTTGCTATCCTGCTGTCAGTCATAGGCAGGCGTTAGAAGGCAATCAAACTGAACACAGCCGATGTTGATGATCCAAAAATACCATTGAAAATTAGGCTTGGATCCATTCTGCGAATAAATATTACAAATTAATTGACAAATAAAATATTTTTAGACTATTTATTACATGATCAAAAACGGATATGACGTAATTGCTTTCTATCGTAGACAATACCATTTTCTTCATAGATTGCTGATGAACTACCTGCTTCGTAAATATCCTTCTACATGCTATATCTTTGACGTTTGGGAACACACATTTATACTCACCCCTGTCTTCCAGAAGGTTAAGTAGGGACTACAGATCTCTATCTACTACGATATTGACACCTGTTTTGCTTCTTCCACATTCATCAATCAAGTCATACATACATAATTCCAGGTGCTTTTTTCTAAGCCTTTATATGTCACCTATTTGGTCGGCATAAGTGCTACTACGGCAGCGGTCAGAGCCCTGCCTTTAACTTGGATTTTGTGCGTTTCATCAAATAGTTCCTCTGCCGTCATATTGGCTCCCCTGTCTCTGAACGATATATTATCAATTCCAGGTGCTTTTTTGTAAGCCTTTATATGTCACCTATTTGGTCGGCATAAGTGCTACTACGGCAGCGGTCAGAGCCCTGCCTTTAACTTGGATTTCGTGCCTTTCATCAAATAGTTCCTCTGCCGTCGTATTGGCTCTCCTGTCTCTGAACGACGACGACGATTGGATAAAACAAAATTTTATGTCTGGATTGGATGATCTAAGGACAAAGGACCTATTTGGTGAAACGCGCTCTACACATATTTTTACTTTACATTTTTTTTAGCCTTCAGATCCCTGTAACTTCAATACTACGATAAAGGTTGCTACCCTTTTAGTTTTATTGATCACAGGCGTTTCACAGGAAACTTGTAACTTATACTATACCCAAAAACTGGGAGTGTATCATACATAATGCCTTATTCGTACTTGGGCTTAGATTACATTGTTCAATGTCACCAAGATTTACTCCCTTGTTCCGTAGGTGACGACCACTGACGACCCGGTGATCCGTCGTCTCAGCAAGAGCACGGGCACAGTGTACGCTACCGACACCATCCTCGCCACCATCATGTGCAGCACCCGCTCCAATTATTCCTGGGACATTGTCATTGAGAAGATTGGTAAGCAAAACTTAGAACCCAGGAGCATTCCCACCACAGAAAAAAAAATATTTTTATGTGTACAGTACGTTCAGGTTAACCAAAAAGTCGGGCTTGAACCCCCTTCCTTGATGACGCTTCGAAATTGAGAATGCGCGTCATCTGTGACTAACTTCATGTCTGCACTCTTGTCTGGCATGAACTGTATGCATTGTATATATTCCCGTAGAGTAGATGTAATCTGGGGATCTAAAAAGACCAACTTGGGTGAATCGTAAAATTACTTGAAAGTAGGATAGAGTCAGTTTTTTCACGCATACCAAAAAGACGGCATTAGAACAGATTCATAATATGATCTGTATCATTAGACTCGTATATATCTGGGGATCTACAAAGGCCGACTTCGGTGAATCATAAAATGATTTGAAAGTAGGATAGAGTCAGAGTTTTTCCACGCGTGCAAAAGAGACGGCCTTAGGACAGTATCATAATGTGATTCATACAAAACGGCCTTTTAGAGGACCTGAACCGAGGAGATATGGTAAGGGGGCCTTGCTTGCGTTTCGCTTGCGAACGCATTAGGCCAGAAATTGGTCTCATGCAAAACCCTATGTCAATAGATATGTGTTGTGGTGTCCGTGGCTACAGGTTGACGCGCCGCCCTCTTTTTGCATGTGTTCTAGTTATATTGTGTGTGTGAAATATAAGTAATTGAGTACGTGTGTTATTGAGTTTTTGTGTTTCTGTCGGTTAATTAAGTGGGAAGAAACGTGGAGACATCTGAACACGAACGATTAAAGTAATAAGGCAAATCTCGATAATTTGTTTTTATTGTGTCGTTTTCGAAAATTTTCCGTATTTCTTTTTGGGTTTCAAATCGAGTCGCGTAATCTCGGTCTTATCATCCCCAGGTGACAAGCTCTTCCTGGACAAGCGTGACAACACGGAGTTTGACTTGTTGACCGTAAACGAGACTTCCATAGAGCCGCCGGCTGATGACGGCAACTCCATCAACTCTCCGCGCAACCTCGCCCTTGAAGCCACCTTCATCAACCATAACTTTAGTCAGCAGGTAATTGCATGACCTTTTTAGGGACTGCCCAAAAAGGAAACGTTTTAAGTTTTTAGAGCGGCTTCGCAGCCGGATTGTGAAAAACCCGCCTTTTTAGGGTTCCGTAGTCAACAACAAGGAACCCTTATAGTTTCGCCATGTCCGTCTGTCTGTCTGTCTGTCCGCGGCTTAGCTTAGAGACTATTAGTACTAGGAAGCTGTAATTTGGCATGAGTATACATATTAATACGCTGATAAAGTGGTACAGTAAAATTTTGAAAAAGATTTTTTTTAGTGTACCTCCCCTACAGGTAAAGTGGGGATGATATTTTTTTCTCGTCTATCCCCTAGTGTGGGGTATCGTTGGATAGGTAATTTAAAAATATTAGGGGTGTGAGAAGACCATTTTTCGATTCAGGGTTCCGTTTGCGAAATATTAAACTTAAAAGTGTTAATTTTTGTTAGAGTCAAGTGTCCCCCCCCCCCCCTGCCGGCAAAACGGTTGTATTTGGAGACGTGAAAAAAATCACGACAGTAGTATACATAACGAAATTAAAAGGAAAACTGTCACAGTTAAGTAGGCTTTACAAGTTAACGAGCACAGATTGCGCCAAACTTTTAGTACCCTCTAAACACGGAGCGATTCGCATCAGTCGGAACAAAATGTATGTATGGGCCGTTCTTGGGAAGAGCAACTTCCGAGCGGACTAGAAGTTTGGCGCGATCTTTATTATTATAGATAATGGTACGGAACCCTTTGTGCGCGAGTACGACTCGCACTTGGCCGGTTTTTTCTAATTAATCGAAACAGAACATTCAAATTCCAAATTCACTCAACAGTTATTCAACAAAACCTTATTACCTATGTATTGTGTATGTTGCCATCGCAAAGCTTTTTAAATTCCGAATTTTTGAATTTTTAATTTACAGAAACCAATGGAAACCCTATTACTAACTCAGGTAACTGTTCGTCCTCAGGTTCTGAAGTCAGGCCCGCAGGAGGCCAAGTACAAGTTCCCGGAACCCAACCCGTTCGTAGGTGAGGAAGAGGAGGGGGAGGTGGCGTCCGTCGGGTACCGCTACCGGAAGTGGAACCTCAACAATGGCGTCGTGAGTATTCATTCTTGAAGAATTTTCCGCCGGTCTTCTTTTATTTACGTAACACAATCTTCCCGATGGGATAGACTGGAACAGTCAACGGTTGTACAGACCGCAAAGAAGATAAGTAACCAGGCCCAGCGCCAACACTTTGATCCTAAGGTATTGGTGATAGATGAGATGTGAAATACTTGGTCAATACATACACACACACGTGCACTATTTATTATAGTAGTTACAAGGGCGAAAAGGAATAAATTACGAGGACGATTTAAAACACGAACATAGCGAGTGTTTTAAACGTAACCGAGTAATTTATTGCTCTTACGCCCGTGTATCATACTACGTTTTTCAATGCATAGTGTGAGGAAATAAAACAAATATAATCTTGTGAACTTTAAATTATGATTGGCTCAAAAGGACTGTATCCAGAGGCGTAAAACAGTGAAAAAAAAAGTATAACATTTATGGTACACAGGAAAGGCTGCAGGTTAGCCAACCATTGTAAATAAATTAAAAAAAATAATAATATATTTATTTATTTCAATAAATTGTACAGCATTACAGTTAACACCAATTCGCTATACAATTCAAACAAAAATAAAAATTAAACTAAAAATAAACACTATGTAGTACGTATAGCTTGCGACGTACCACGCCCTTGCGGAGTGTCAGTGTCTGGAATTCTTCCACGGAATCGACGAAACACGACACTTTTCGGCCAAAACTCTTCATTCATTTCATCATTTTGAGATCCCTCGAACTTTAACTGCATCTCAGCCAAACTTGCTTTCATAGACGTTATGTCCTTGAGCAGCCTGCTTACATCGACGTGACCAAAATTAGTCGGAAGAACTTTGCGTCCCGTCGCTACGAAGTCTGGCACGTCGTCCGGATCAGTCTCTTTCAGGAAGGCGACTATCTCGTCGAAACTCCTTTCTCCCCCGTCGTCATCCGTACGGTGGGACGGCACGGTCATGTTTGTAGACACAAACAGCAGCGTCTTCGCAGATCGGATCTCATCCTCGGAAAAACTGGACTTGATGATTTGCGCGATACTGGCTTCGTCCATGACATCTAATCGGTTTTGAAGAAATGCCAGGAGATCGTTAGCCAAACATTTTTTCGTGCCCATGGCGGTCGAAGCGGGCAGCTGTCAAAGCCGCGTGGATCGCGAATAAATATTCGTATCGGTGCAGTGAGACGCCTCTAATCGCTAGCGCACTCAGCACAGCAATTGTAATAATAAAGCCCTAGGGCAAAATAATCGACTTTCTGTTCGGTTTTGATGCATAAAAAGCGGGCCTTTACGAGCACTTGCATTGAAAAGTATTTTTTATATCTTTAGTCACTCACCTGTGGGTCTTAGGATCAAAGTGTTTGCGCTGGGCCTGGTTAGTTATCTACTTTGCTGTCTGTATACCCTTTTTTACGGTCGACTTTTACATCCTAACGTGACAGGGGTACTAGCATGAACTTGGTATCGACTCGACATCGATTCGATAAATAAAAATGTACCTCTTATTTCATTGCATTAAGGGTTATCGGTTAGAATTTATCGATTCTATCTGTCAAATTTACCTAATCGACGCGTACGTGCTCGTATAATCGCATAGCAGGTGTTATTGCCATTCGGTACAAATACATTTTATATGACATTCATGGCAGTCGACTATCGTCTACAATAAACTTTTAACAAAAAAATAGCAACTGACTTCAATAGTAACAGCAGTCATTCACTAAAAAGTTAATAATAATTCTATAAAGACCGATGGTACCGAAGCAACACTTTTGCCGACTTCTTTCTTCCTGAAACATTATGTTATCTAGAAGTCGGCGTATTTCCTACGATATAGCAACATAGAAACCAATATAAGAACGCCGACTTCTAGATAACATAACGTTTCAGGAAGAAAGAAGTCGGCAAAAGTGTTGCTTCGGTACCATCGGTCTTTATAGAATTATTATTAACTTTTTAGTGAATGACTGCTGTTACTATTGAAGTCAGTTGCTATTTTTTTGTTAAAAGTTTATTTTATTTCACATTTTTTAGTGTTGCTGGGTTAAATTGTAAGGTATAGGTAGTTCTTGCAAACGTGGTGTTAAAATGAAACGAAGTTCAAGTGAGTATAAGTAGCCATGTTTGAGTAGCTTCCTGCTATAAGCACCCTAACACAACATGATTACCGCAATCTCGAGTTATGTGCTGTCATCCGTTGAAGAGTTCTACGGTGATGAAGCCAAGATCGAAATTCAGGTGGGTACACTGGCAATTTTCAGCAATGCCCTGCAATGAGCACCCTAACACAAACTGGTTGCCGCAATCTAAAGTTATGTGCTGTCATCCGTTGAGGAGTTCTATGGTGATGAAGCCAGGATCGAAGGTCAGGTGGAAGGATGTCGATTTTCAAGTAATACCTTGTAATCTGCACCTAAGTACATAGCGATTGCCTCAATTTCGAGAGATATGCTGTCATTTTCTGAGGAGTTCCACTGCCTATCTCTGAAGACCTTCATCAGATCATGACCAAACCTAAAATGGGACCCACCTGGAAGTATACTCTTTCAAACAAAAAAAGAATTGTTCAAATCGGTTGGGAAATGACGGAGTTATGGAGTAACAACGCCAAAAAAAAAAAAAAAAAAAAACATACAGTCGAATTGAGAACCGCCTCCTTTTTGAAGTCGGTTAAAAAAGTAAGGTACACTCTTAATCTAAGTAGAATCAATCTAGGTACGTTGGTTGGTGGGTATTCTAACTGGCCACTGTAGGCTGAATAGATATCTGTCAATAATGAAGGTACAGGAGGACTCCTCTTGCCCACACTGCGGCGAGGAGGAAACGAGTAAGCACTACTTAGGTGAATGCTTTATATATTCTAGCCTAGGATGGGAAGTATTTGGTAATGATCACATTAAAGAAGAAGACCTCAAGTGCCTTGGGTACTCAGACATATTAAGATTTATTAAGAGAAGTGGAAGATTTGAGGAGGGAATGCAACTGGGACAATAGGATACCAAAGCTCCAAGCAATGGGAATTGGATGGAATAGCTCCAATTGGAGAGCCGACCATCCGCCTGTGCCCAGCAGGCGTCCCACCTCTAAATCATCATCATCATGGCAGGAGTTATTTCCTTCACCGTTCTGCAAATGGTTACCAAATGTTACATAAATACATATATAATCACTCCTATCTGTCAGACCAGTAGACAGAGACTAAAAAACTCCATCTGCTTCATCCAGACGCTTCTTTTCTACCAAATCCATTAATGCTTCCATCATATCCATCATCTGAGCCATCAATCGAATCACGCAAGGTCTTCTATTTGAAAATAGAACTTTGGGATTGTTTCTGATTAGTCCCCTGTACCTGTGAAATTTAGCTACAATAAATATAATGACATCTTTTCTTTACCATCCCCCAGGTCCTAGTAGCCCGCTGTGAGCACGACGCGGTGATGCAAGGTCCTCAAAACGAGACCCAATTCCTGACCATCAAAGCGCTGAACGAGTGGGATTCGAAGCTGGCAGCCGGTGTGGAGTGGAGGCAGAAGTTAGACACCCAGCGCGGAGCCGTGCTGGCTAACGAGCTGAGGAACAACTCGTGCAAGCTGGCCAAGTGGACAGTCCAGGTTCGTAGTTTCACATCATCATCATCAGCCTTGAAATCGACCCACGGCTGGGTAAAAGGCCTCCCCGCATACATAGCTTTACAACTACTGCAAAATCTATATACCTGGTGTCAATGGACAGTTATCTTTGAATTGTTTTATATAATCTACTGATTATGCTGAACAAATTTCCTAAAGAAATGTAATCGCGCAAAGGAAATTGGACCCGCTCATAAAAAAACTTTGCTTTACCGATCCTTGGAGGTGGTTAAGGAAATTTAGTCCGCCACATTGGATATAGAATGACGTCACTTCGCTTATCGAATTCTCTTCGTCAAATCCATTCCTAACTCATCCCAAGGGGGTTGATATGGAAATAATAAATCGCCATTTTGGTGCATTCACCGTATTGGATTTAGTATGACGTCGCTTAGCTCATCGTATTTTCATTGTAAAATATATTTTTTGTTTGCTACCCATGTCAAGGGAGCTGGTATAGAAATAATAAATCGCCATTTTGTCGCATCCGCCGTATTTGATTTAGAATGACGTCACGGGTTTAAAATTCAGTTGCAAGGTTTGACCCAGACATTAAACACAAAAAATAACCTAAAAAGCGACGCTTACACAAAAAATACCACAAAGCATATTCATTAGACTCGAGCAACGATCCGGACTGCGATCTAATGTTAGAGATAATGAGATTGAAGAGGTGACAAACGGCGACGTTTCAAAATCACTTTCGTTCCAGGCTCTCCTCGCCGGCTCTGACCAGATCAAGTTCGGGTACGTGTCCCGAGCCCAAGTGAGGGACAACGCGCGTCATGTGATCCTCGGCACGCAGCAGTTCAAACCTCACGAGTTCGCGGCGCAAATCAACTTGTCCATGGATAACGCGTGGGGCATACTGCGGTGCATCATTGATATTTGTATGAAGCAGAAGGACGGTACGTTTAAGGCATATTTATTTATTTTATTTATAAGGTATATACAACAGATTACAGCCAAATTTCTTAACACAACAACCGTTTGGACAAGGCTGCTTTCCAAAACGTATACACACAACATGCACAGTTAAAAGACGAAAAATCACTTAACTATCATATAAATTAAAGATAACTACAAAACAAAACATAAAATTGATGTTACACAAAATAAACGAAAATTATAAGCTTTACTCTTCATCGAAATAAAGTGAGAACAATGTTCTTTTAAAGGAATTAAAGTTGTTTGAAAATATATCAAAGTTATCGCTGTAACCCTTTATGTCATCATACGATCTACACATTCTGGCTATTGGTGTGTTATATAGCATAGGTGTGGCATTAAACACAGAAACAGATTTTGTTTATTGTTTTAAGTATCCTTATGGATGAACAGGCAGTGACAGAATAACAGCGTCCCTTTGCTTCTGGCTTAAGGGACAAAAGCTGAGTCACCGACCTTTTCAACAGAACGTGTCTAATCCTAAATAGTCTTTAAGTATTATGTGTTTTGTGTTGTGTTCTGTTGAATAAAAATCTTTTTATTTATTTATTTTATTTAAACAGCATATTATAGTCTTTTTGAACGCTAACGCCAGACGCTAAACCAACGGAAAGTTAGAAGAGTTTTATTGCATATGGCATATATTTAATGGAATAATAGGAATTCAAGATCATGTTCCTAAAGGACTTAAATGACATTTTTATTAGTATTCCTTCTCTTCTCCACCAATAATGTTCCATAGACCGAGTGGTAGACCTCCGTTGAAAGCTGTCTTAACTTTTTCTCACTTTTTTTCTTTTTTTCAATCTTTCTGATTGAGATTCCATTTTTTGTTTTGAACTCATCCCCACCCACATTTTGTATGTTCTCAAATGTCAACACTTTGCACCAAAACCATGTTATTGTTATGGTATTAAAAATTAATTACAATTTGGCGATGTATCAATGCGTTATTTAACTTTACTTTCGTTTAGCTGTATTAAAATCCGTCTTAGCGTTGGTCAGCAGTAATACAAAAAACACTTTCGGTGTTACTACCAAACGGTGTTTAACTTTAGACAGTGTTTAAATCTGTTGTTATCACTTTTAACAATATGAAAGAAAAGGCGACAACAACAGATTTAAACACTGTCTAAAGTTAAACACCGTTTTGTAGTAACACCGTTTCTGACTAAAGCGACTCGATGTTTTGTAATACGTCAAATTCGACAATCCGCTTGTGACATGCATCAAGTTTTTCTAATCTAAAAGAATCGGAGACCAAGTTCAAAAACACCGCTTATCCTACAATTTATTATAGTTGAAATCTTGTCTGCAAGATGTTGATCTATTCTTTCCTTTACAGGCAAATATCTGATCATGAAGGACCCCAACAAGCCCCTGATTCGTCTGTACGATATTCCCGATAACACCTTCGAGTCCGATGCTTCGGAAGACAGCGGCGATGAGCAAGCGGACACGCCCTTCGCTCCATTGTACTCCTACGGGAACGCCAAGAGAATTTAGACCTTACGCCCAGCTTGTAAAGCAGGTTTTCCATCACTCATCTTAGTTTCAATAGTCGATTCTCATTTTCGAACAGATTTATAATAGTACCGGCTGATTAAGTATTGTATTCGGTTATTTTCAGTATAATTTTATGTATTGGGAAATACAGTTTTATATAGTCACACTGATGTTATTTTAATGCCTTTTATAAGGCCTCTTTCGTGGAAAACAGAAACAATAGTTGTATTCATTTAATTTATTGGTTTAACAATTTTTATACATATAACTGTTGTAAAAATATAAATATTTAAAATGCATGTATCTCTTACACAGTCTTTAGCTAACTAGTTCTATTTATCACATTTTTGATAACTTATTTGGCTCTTATACATTTATTTTATCTGTATTTTCACTAGTATACCCTTCTTCTTTAGTGTTAACGTCACTACGTAATTTTTTAACTTCGTCCAAACTTCTACCCCTCAAATTTTCTTGTACTTCTTCAAGCGTTTTACCCTTGGTTTCAGGCACAAAAAAATATACAAAAAACACCCCCAAGTACGCTACAGAAGCAAAAATCCAAAAAACGGTGTAATGTCCAAAAACATCTTTCACACCTTGATAACCTTTGGCTACTGTAAAAGAAAATACACAGGCAGACATTGTAGCAACACTTGAAGCCACAGGTTTTACATTCATAGGAAACAGTTCCGCTTGCATTACGTAAGGCAAATTCCCTATACCGACAGCATAAAATATATTGAAGCCCAGAATGCCAATTAAAGGTAAAGATGCGATGCTGGATAAGGTTTCAGTGCTGGCTTTGAGGTAGTCTTGTAGGTAAAAGTAAATGCCGACTAGAGTCAAAGAGATGCCGACACCGAACGATGATATAACCATCAGGATGCGTCTGCCGAAGACAGCGGCTAGGAATGTTGCCACTATGCCTAAAAATAAAAATTGTTTTGATAAGTCCACGTCGTTTGCACAACCACATAAAATGGGATGATAGGCACCTAATGATCACGTTCCTAGATGCAAAACGTAAGACTATATTTCTTAATTTTTTTATAAAAACAACTTTGTTCAAGTTTCTAAGTCAACTGGAAGTGCCCTATAGGTTTTGATTACCTTGCAAGTGTGAAACATTTATATGAAATTGATTATGTAAAGTGCAATAACTTTTTTTCGCGTCAAGTTAGAAGCCTGATTTTTTACAGCATCAAGGGGCCGTAGACTTATGTAGGAGATATCAGTTTCAACTTGATATCTCATAGGGGGCCCGAGCAAAAGGGTCTTGACAGACAGACTGAATTTAACTGAATTGTTTTTAAAGTGTGTCTTTTTTTTTATTCAATTTCTTATATATATTTTATGAACTATTTTGAAGGCTTTAATTTTAGTTTTAGTGCTGTCAAAACTTAATTTTCTTGATTACAAAATCGTCTTTAAATGTTAGGAACAGAAGCTAAATTACTTTGGAAAAATTTTAGTTTTGACAGCACTAAAACTAACATTAAAGCCTTCAGAATTGGCTACATTATATGTATAAACAGTGATACGGAAGAGCGGGGTTTCCTATCACAGGTATACTTTTACTAAAAAGGGGACCCCAACCACTGCAAAAGTATATATGATTAAGTTAAAGTAATAAAAAAAGAACAACAAAGTGATCCTATAAGGGTTCCGTTTTTTTAATTTTGGGGTACGGAACCTTAAAATGAGAAAAACAATCATAAGTTTTGCGTTCGGGAACGCGATTGTCGCATCCATCAGTAAGCAGACACGTAAAAGTTGAATGCAGAAATTCGTTGAATGAATTTTCTATTTAAAATCTTAAGAACACTGATAATTTTCATTATTTTCATGCACATTAACAATGGCGAAGTCTGATCTCACCTGCCCCAAGTTGTACAAAACCATAGACAATGCTAGCAAGGGGCCCCGATATGGAGCTGCTCTGTCTGAATATCATCTCCAAGTACGTTTGTATGGCGAGGGCACCCGTCATGTATTGTAGCACCTTTAGCCCTGAAAACCATAATATTTGAAACCAGACAGTTTCTATGGCATCGTAAATCCAAAGCAAACATTTCTACCAAATTATTATTTAAAATTAAATTGTCACTAAAACAGAAAATTGTTCGCCTGAGAATTATTCAACTCAACTCAAATTTGTTTTTCATGTGTCGCCGTTTTCAACATTTTTATTCGCCAAAGTCTTTCGCCCGCTTAGTATTTTATTACGCTATATTCAGTATTTTTGAAACTTTAAATTTTAATTTATATTCGCTCGTTTAAATACTACCCATTTTAAAGTGTTGCCATGATATATTACAACTCAACTGTAAAATTACAACCATGTAATACCAGGGGCTCTACCGCGTAATTCTCATTTGTATCAACTTCAAGCAAATGCATGCGAAATTCAACGCGTGCAAAAGAGATGGCATGTTAGGCGGGCGTCGTCGCACGCACGTGAAATTTTAATCTCAAGTTGATGTTGATGAAAATGAGAATTACGCGGTAGACCCGCTGAAGTCTACAACATTATAATAATACAAACTTGTTTAGCTTTTCAGTAAGTTAATTGATCAATACAGATTATTTATTTTAGAAAAAAATCACTCTAGTTATAGTGATACCTATTTTGATACTACCCAGGTATGCTATAATTTTAATAATAGTATGATTTTTTTATTCGGATGCGTTTGTCAAATCTTTCTCTGTACCTACCCGGTTCAAATATGCTTCCAATATTCGTTTTTTCTCAAATAAAGTCAGATTGAGCACCTCATGTTGCATCAATCGGAACTGAACTCTATGACCTTTGCTTTTAGTTTAAAATAGCGCGCTCTGAGCTGTGGCTGTTACGACCACCAAGAAATACGCTCTCGCGAAAAATTGAGTTTTTATTTAATAAGTCGGCTTCTGGGTGAAATTATTAAAATATTGCAAGACGAATAGACGGGGTCATTGTTCACTTATTTTTAATACAAATTTCAAGGCTATAAGATTTAAAAAACATGGAATTTAGAGGTAATAATATTTTTTTTTTCCATCGATCGAACTGCGTTTTTTCCTACAGTCTACTAACTAACTATATTATTTTTATTAAACCGATTGACCGAGTTACACAATGTGAAATGGTCATTTGAAGTTATCTGACCATCTGACCTTATACGGACCCTTAATAGAAGCGCAATAAACAGTATGACGATTATGAAACGTAACATCTAGTAATAGATAAAAACTTTCTTTGACCTAGGTTTAACAAGCATCTGAAACGTGCTAGTTATCGAAGAGCGCTTCGGGGACGATTGCTTTATGTCGGCCAGTGCCAGATTAGTCTAGAAGCAAATTAAGCAATTGCTTAAGGCATCGCGTTTTGGGGGGCACCATAAACAGTAACGAAAAAATATTTTCTAGCACATGAAAGCCAAGTTTATTAAATATCCGCGCGTAATTAAATTGACTACTTAGTGTAATGAGATGTCTTTGCGTTGCCCATGATTTGCAAATCTTCCGAATAGTCAGCAAGGTATTAAAAACGGACACAAGAGAGGCTCGACGCTTTATCAATATTGTATAACGAGGCAGATTTTTTTTTTTATTTGGGACTTAGATACGCTATGAAAATTGATCTTTGACACTATTGTTCGCGAATTTGCTGTCCGTAAAAGTAGTGTCACATTAAAAAAAATGGCATGCTTGGTTTATATTATAATAACTACTCCACTTATCTCTTTCGTACATATTCTAAGAAAAATACGTAACGATCGATCTCTTTGTAATAAACACGTGAATGTTTTAAAGACTGGTTTACTAGTGGATAGGGACACATACGCGTGGATTGCTTAGGGCATCAAGTACCTTAATCCGGCACTGATGTCGGCCCTTAGGTAACGTACCTGCAGTGATGTAGACAGCTTTTCTATATCTCAAACTAGTTAATAGTTCTTTCAATGTAGATTTATTTTCCATACTTTCTCTAACGTGAGCCCGTAAAAGGCACAGTTGTTCGTCTACCCACTGAAAATTACAAAAACATGAAGGTCAGGACGCTCTAAGTCTGTCTAATGTTACATACCCTGCGGTCCGAAATAGAATTACAATGGATCATAAGCCATTCACTTCATACTTTCGTAATCGATTTTAGCGATATAATTCTATTTCGGAACGCAGGGCTAATTGGATGGAAGTAGGGTTGCCAACTCTCGAACGAACCAACCCGGGAGATTTGAACAAATCGGTGGACAATTGAATGAAAGTCGGTAATATTTGTAAATTTTTTTATTTGCTTTGTTTTGTAGAAGCATTTAATATTTGTCGGTTTTTGAGCACATAGTCATAAAAGATTTACATGGAAAATCAAAATTTATTTCGTAATTAAATTATTTATTTGCGCGATTTATCTATTTCGTTATTTTATTTTTATTATTCATTATTTTATTTTAGAAATTCCAAAGAATTTATTACATTCCGGCGGCTCGGGAGGTTGAACAATATTCCCAGTCTCCCGGGCATTCCGGGAGGGTTGGGAACCCTAGATGGACAACGGCGGATCCAGGGGGTGGGTCATGGGGGGTCATGCCCCCCCCCCCCCCCTGGGCCGAGTTCAACTTTTTTTTTCTATACAGACACGCTAAATTTACCTAAAATTGCACAAAATGTTATTATATATTTGGACTAATTCGGAGCCTGTGACCCTGTGTACATAGATGGAAGTCATATTCTGTTTGCAAAGTGTCGTGATAATAATCCTTATTTTCGTAACTAAGCATAGTAAATGTTTAATCCATTATGATAATATCTAAATAATGGCAATGGGTTTAAATGCAGGGACAGCTTCACCCGTATTACTGAGTTTTTGTCTCCACGACTGAACTGACTTTTATACATACATACATATACTCACGCCTATCTCCCAGAGGGGTAGGCAGAGAGTACGTATTTCCATCTGATACGATTCTGACACACCTCTTTCGCCTCTCCCGTATCCATCAATTTAGTCAAACAAGCTCTTCTATTCCGGGTACTTTTGACTTTGCCCTTCTTCAGTATGTAGCCAATTTGGTCGGCATACGACTTTTCTGGTTGTCAATTAAGCGCTAGTTAAGTGCCGCTATTAGTTGCCAGTAGAACTCTTTTTTTACTGATGCCCAATAAATTGTTGCAATATTTTAGCGACTGTATTTCCACCTTTTATCAGTTAACATCCGTGGTAGAGTAAGTACTCTTAAAGCAAGTTAAAGCCTTAATAGCTGCAAAAGTGCTGCCACATTAGAAAAAAAAGCATTGCTTTGCTTACCTACTAGAATAATTAATATTGATTCTCTTTGTTTTTTTTTCTTGGTTCTTAACATTCCTCCAGATGTTGTCCATGTCACCATAGATAAAAAAGTTTTAATTAGTGTTTTAGTAATTTTGTCTTTGATTATGTTGTTAAGTATACGACAGGCACCATCTAAGGATCTTATTTAACAATAAATTTGACACAAGGAAAAACGTTCATTAAATGTCTACCAAGGTAATTGTTTTAAATAGCAAAGTTTTCATGGACAACGTGTTCGTCGAACTAAAATTTTAACTTTTACTAAAAACGGCCACTTTTGGCATAACTTTAAATTTTTGCTATAAATAGACATTTGTTTCTGCAAACTTTGGTAAGTGGCGCACTTTCGCAGCTGTTTAAGCCTAAATGTATTTGAATTGTATTGAATTTTATCTTTTTTAAATTACCTAAAATACAAACCATTTCATCCTTCGTCCCTTTTAAGATCATAAACTCCTTCCTGGCCGCAGCCAACTTTTCATCTTTTAGATAATAGTAGGGCGACTCCGGCAACCATAGACAAAGAGTGACATAGACCACGGGAAGGCAAAGGACTAAAGAGTTCAAGGCGGTGTATGAAACTAAAGGGCCTATGCCGTACATAAGTAGACTGCCCAGGTTGTTCATTACTTGGACTAGCATTCCTAGTGCGCCTCGGATCTCCTTGTCAGATATTTCTGTTATGTATATCATGGTCACCTGAAACCACAAGAAAGAAGGTCTTTAATGGAGACGTTGGATACCTATTTAATACCATAAGGAGAAGCGAAAAAAATGCTCAAATAAAAAAGCAACAGAAAATAATTTGTTCTTAATTATCAGTGGTACATGTGTTTAAGTTTTGTATGACGTCAAAGACACGAGGGCTGCCATGCCATCTTGGATTTACGATGAAAATCGAAAAACTCTTTCGAGCTTTACCCAGCTAAACTAGGCTCAACGAGAGACTGAGAATAGTGATGGGGTACCTATTAGACGGCCGTTCTATTGGAATGGGAATAGAAAGTACCGTTTGCATAATATTTCCTAAATCTATTAGTTCTATAAAAAGTAAATCTTTAATTCTTTTATGACAATTCTGTCTGTAATAGGCATTTAATCTTTATCGTAACTAAATCTATAGGTGTTTCGAAAAAAAAAAACTGTAAGTACTTAAAATAATCGCGATACTGAAAAAATATTTACCCGTGTAACTACAAAACGGTGTTTAACTTTAGACAGTGTTTAAATCTGTTGCTGTCACTCTTTTACAATATGAAAGAAAAGGCGACAACAACAGATTTAAACACTGTCTAAAGTTAAGGCTAATGGATACGCCAACTGCAATTTGGACCTGTCTTTGAAGGACTACTCCTCCCACACGGTGGTCCAAAAACTTTCATAAAAATATATGATAGGCATTATACAAGGTGAATTTGTGAACATCGTCCAAATTCATACTTGAGCCTTGGTAAGGGACCAGCATCATGAACCAGTAACGATTTTTGTAAAATTCATAAAATGAAATTTCGACTTCCCATAGTGATTCTCTTAGGGCTGGGAGTGAATTACTATGGGAAGTCAAAATTTCGTTATATGAATTTGACAAAAATCGTTATCGGCTCATGATGCCGATCACATACCAAGCCTCTAGTATGAATTTGGACGATGGTCAAAAAGTCACCTTGTCAACTGTTTTTCTATTGTAAGTTTTGACAAAAAAAATCGAAAGTCATCGTAAGTTTAACATGATTAACACAAGAATTCTCTTACTCCTTCCAAACGCCTAAAGCAATTTTAATTATTATTTCACCAAATTATAGGAAATTTTTGCGTTTAAACGTCATAGGTGCCATCTCTCGTTGACCCTAGTATAGTAGTATAGTCTTTCCGTGTTGATACTTACCACAGCGATCATGCCAGTAGAGACGCCTTCTAGGAACCTCGCGATGTAAAGTAGCGTAGGTATCGTTGTAAACATAATGATACTCTGTAAAAAATAGAGCAATGAATTAACGCAACACCATCAAAATCGGTGTGGTAGTGGGATGTGTGTTGTTCGTTTAAATCAAAATGTTCTGAGGTACTGACAGAATTTGCAACGGCGTCAGAATGTAAAAAAGAACGTCTAGCTAGAGTAGTATCTTACTGTACGTATACACACGTATGTTCACTTATAAGTTATACAATGAGAACCACTGAATCGATTTTGATTCGGTTTTCATTGTTCGCTGGAGAGTTTATTTTCTTAAAACCAAAGAAAGTTGCCATTGGTTTGAAAGTTGCCAAACCGCTTGGTTATTTTTGCAAGCCTAAGAAAAAGCGGCATAAGAAAAATAGGATATACATTGCATAGGCTCTCGTATCTATCGAAGCAGCCGTTGTTACATCCGTCCACTGATCTGGGGAGGGGAGTTTGGGTGTATTTACATTCGTCGTTGGTCCATCGAGCTGGTCATCAGTCCGCTGACCGTCATCTCTGAGATTGTCCCAGTAAACCGTCCGTCGTCCCGTCAGTTTCCCTATCTCTACTTTAGGTCTTAGGTATATTAAAATTGTGTCAATATGTGACGAAATCCTTCAGGTATGTACTTTAAGAGGCTATGCGAATTTTATTTTTGTCACTGTCACTCCAAGCGGAAAATCGCGCAGTGCGAGAGGGGCGGATTCAGGGCAAAAGGGAAAAAGGTTGGTTTTATATTTTTATTAAAAAAACTATTTAAAATAGCTAACAAAATTTCAAATATCGAATCTCTAGATATTGTTGAAACACACCTAATAAAATATGTTTGAGTTTTGTATATGGTTCCTGTTCGTCAAACGAGGAGAAAAAGTGTGTTAGAAGACCTCATTTCAACAATTATTTCTATCGAGGAAAATTTATCCAAACATGTTTTCCAATTTCAAAACCCTAGATTATATAGTCAAAATGTATATAAGGTCTTTCAATTTAAATAGAAAGTAATTTAGGAGGTGATTCAGTATCGTTAATACATCACATTCCACTGAAAAGTACTTTTTTTTGCGCGAACTTTTTCTTCACTTGTCCATACAAACTGAGTCAGCTGACCGGACCACTTTGTACTGAGAACTGAAAAAAAAGCTTGCGCAAAAAAAAGTGCTTTGCAGTGGAATGTGATGTATAAACGATACTGAATCACCTCCTAAATTACTTTCCATTTAAATTGAAAGACCTTATATACCAGAAATTTATCCGTGTATTTCATGAAATACACAGAAAAGAAACAGCCGTATTTTTTTCGCATATCGCCTTAATTCCTATAGTTTTGAAATATCACCAACAGCCCCAAGAAATCCAGGCACAGCAGACGCGAAGATAGTGCGGCGTCTACCCACTCTCTCACCCAACACCTGAGAGATGAAGCATCCTGGTAAAGCGCCCACCGTCGTCAGTGCAACCACCCATGACAGTTGCGCCTAGAACAATGTAAATGAGACCAATAATAATAACCAGAATATCCAGGTTATTGCATTATAATATTTATAATGAAAGAACGAGAAATTGTATTGATAATTTAAAAAAAAAACAAAGTTTTGTGGGTTTTATGAGAACATTCTGTCAAACACATTATAAGACCTATATATATGCGAGTTGTCATTTCTTATACATTCTTAACTTTGTCATAATATCGAGGCGAGGGTATACGTGTTTTCCCGGATGTACCATCGCATCCTTTTGTATCATCCATCAGCCTAGTTCGTCCACTGCTGGACATAAGCCTTTCCAGGACTTTTCCACTAACAGCGGTCATCCTGGAAGAATTGCCCATAATCACACACGCTGGGCAGGCGGGTTGGTGGGCGCGGTGCCGGAACCCTCCCTCCAGTGACGCCGCTGCCCTTCACCAGTCTGTTCCCATATAAGGCCCGGCTATCAGGGATGGATATACCGCCATCCATCGGTCCCAGGCATGGTGGGCCTCCTGGTTTTTTGCCTGTGAGCTGTCCTCTTACTCTCCCCCGAATTACTTCGAGGGGGTCTCCAAGTAAGCCCAGCATCAGCTCTATCACCTACAAATCTATCTTTTTGTATGTTATTTGTAAATAACTATAATAAATAACTATTAGTTCCCCCCGAAATTCGTTTTGTCTCATTTACTCGCCTACTAAATTCGTTTTGTCTCATTTACTCGCCTACTAAATTCCGATCAACGATACTCGAGGACAAACATTCATAAATACGTATATAAACGCCGGATTGTTCAAGTATACTCGGAGAACTTAGTTTTGCGTGAGGACGAGTGATCGTCCAATAATTCACTCTTTAATCATAATATTTCGGCCGTTCTATACAAGATACAAAGATTTTCCCGCATCCAGTAAAATCGGAAAGATAGGCCTAAACAATGATATAAATATAATTTTATTGGCGTTAGTTAGGTTTTGGACAAAAAAACTTATAAGTAGATACCAAAATAAAAGTAGTAAGAAATGTAATATAAAATGGCCGTCATATTAAAAACTCATCTCCCTATACGTAATTCCACAATAATAAATAAAATGAAAGCTTTGGAGCTGGACCGATTACTCTGAACACCCTGTCCTTAAGGCGACTATTACTGCTGGTGACATTAGTTCACTGATATGTAGAATTATATTATTATGAATAGCTATGCCTTAGGTACGTGCATCTCACTTTCACAGGACTCGTGCCGGACTGATCTTTGATATCGTTCGAAAGGAAATCAAGCTGCGAACGCTCTTAATAGTCAAGCTTAGAGCTGGGGCCCTACCGCGTAATTCTCATTTGTATCAACTTCAAGCAAATGCATGCGAAATTCAACGCGTGCAAAAGAGATGGCATGTTAGGCGGGCGTCGTCGCACGCAAGTCAAATTTCAATCTCAAGTTGATGTTGATGAAAATGAGAATTACGCGGTAGACCCACTGCACGATAATGCCCCCAAATTGGGTATGAGGGTATCTTAGAGTGTACTAATAAATGTTAGAAACACGCCGAAAAAACTTTTTTTTTTTCTCTTAAAAATTGTTTTTGGGCTCCTAGGTTAATATTTAACAGTAAACCCTAAGGTACCCAAAGGCGGATCCAGCCTGAGTGCCAGAGGGGGTCACAGGCTCCGAATTAGTACAAATATATATGAAATTTTGTGCAATTTTAGGTAAATTTAGCGTCCCTGTATAGAAAAAAAAAGTTTAACTAAGCCCAGGGGGCTTATCATGATCCCCATGACCCCCCCTGGATCCGCCGTTGAGGGTACCCTCATAGGAATAAATACCCTAGGAGTAAAAGAAAAAGAAAATATAGATACGATAGAGATACCCATAATTACGTCATATGCGTTAAAAAGACAGATATAATGAAAAATTTGTCAAATGATCTTTAAACTTTGTTCGCCCGATAAGCAAAGTTAAGAAGGAAACCGCCCGAGGCACGTGTGCGCCGTCAACCATTTCAAATCAATAATGGCCATTTTTAATTGCTTTATTTATTGGTGCGCTCTCAGGCTCTCTTTCTTTTTACTATCAGAAAATATCTGAATAAAACTGGACCGGACCTACCGCGTTTTTATAAGGTCGCTTCCAGTAATAGGCGCCTTAACCTGCGTTTTTACATATTTATCGTTTTATAGCTATTATACTATAATAGTACGTTTTACGAAGGTACGTTTTTAGGTACAAAAACATGAAAAAAAATATATTTTTGCTCTTTTTAACCGACTTCAAAAAGGAGGCGATTCTCAATTCGACTGTATGTTTTTTTTTTTTTTTTGGCGTTGTTACTCCATAACTCCGTCATTTCTGAACCGATTTGAACAATTCTTTTTTTGTTTGAAAGAGTGTACTTCCAGGTAGGCCCCATTTTGGGTTTGGTCATGATCTGATGAAGGTCTTCAGAGATAGGCAGTGGAACTCCTCAGAAAATGATAGCATACCTCTCGAAATTGAGGTAATCGCTTTGTATCTGGGTGCTGATTACAAGGTATTACTTGAAAATCATCATTCTTTCACCTGACCTTCGATCCTGGCTTCATCACCATATTCACCATAGAACTCCTCAACGGATCAGAGCACATAACTCGAGATTGCGGCAATCACTGCGTTAGGGTGCTAATTCAAGGGTATTACTTGGAGATTACCAGAATACCCACCTGACCTTCGATCCTGGCTTCATCACCATAGAACTCCTCAACGGATGACAGCACATAACTTTGGATTGCGGCAATCAGTTTGTGTTATGGTGCTCATTGCAGGGCATTGCTTGAAAATTGCCAGTGTACCCACCTGACCTTCAATCTTGGCTTCATCACCATAGAACTCTTTAACGAAGGGCAGCACATAACTCGAGATTGATAGCAGGAAGCTACTCAAACATAGCTACTTATACTCACTTGAACTTCGTTTCATATTAAAACCACGTTTGCAAGAACTACCCATATTTCACAATTTAACCCAGCAACACTAAAAAATGTGAAATAAAATAAACTTTTAGCAAAAAAATAGCAACCGACTTCAATAGTAACAGCAGTCATTCACTAAAAAGTTAATAATAATTCTATAAAGACTGATGGTACCGAAGCAACACTTTTGCCGACTTCTTTCTTCCTGAAACATTATGTTATCTAGAAGTCGGCGTATTTCCTACGATATAGGAACATAAAAACCAATATAAGAACGCCAACTTCTAGATAACATAACGTTTCAGGAAGAAAGAAGTCGGCAAAAGTGTTGCTTCGGTGCCATCAGTCTTTATAGAATTATTATTAACTTTTTAGTGAATGACTGCTGTTCCTATTGAAGTCGGTTGCTATTTTTTTGTTAAAAGTTTATTTTCTTGTCAAATATATCTCGTATTAAATAATTAGAACTAATCTTATGTGGTCTATAAAAATTGAAGAGTGCCATCGGATTGTTTTTTCTTCAATCAAGTAATTATTTTTATTTACTTATTTCAATTATTATTTTTATACCATTTATTTTAATATTATTGAATTGTCATGTTGGAATAATTCAAAATTACAATTTAAATTCCAGTATTTTGAAAATTACTTATTTAGAAATTCATTTTCAATTAATTGGAATAATGATGCCTACTTCACGGTCACGGAAGGTAGTAGAAAAAAATATTCGCAAAAAAACACAGATTTCCCGCCAAATTTCACAGTGCTAGTCGCCTTAAGGCGATTACCGGCGCCAAATTAGCAGCTCGATGTTTGTCTGTACGAATATCAACGGAACTGACATTGAAATAACGTTCATATCAGTGTACAATGCGTGGTGGCTGTTACGACGCTCGCTGCGTCCTTGATAGGGCAAAATAGGAGAAAATAATACTTTTCACATGGACGTGATTGTTCGATTGAATAATTCTATGTTATATTTATAGCTATCAAGATTATCTATTTATCAAAGCATAAATGAATTAAATCGCCTAAGCCGCTTAGGAGCAGTAGGGAATTCAAGCCAAAAAACACCATTCAGTTAAAACAATTTTTCATACAGAAGTTTTGGTGGTACGAAAAAAGAAAAATGTTGCATATGTTGTCATAGAGTTGATAATCCATAATACATTTTTTCAATATTTTTGGTTTGGCCATAAAAGAGGAGTAGGCTTTAGAAAGTACTCATTTGGCGATATTAAGGGCCTTAAAGTAAACGTAGCTAGTTCGGAACCCTAGGCGCGATAGTTCTACTCGCACTTGACCGGTCAAGGTTCATTTATAACAGTTTCATGGCCGACCACAGTTGAATGTCTGTAGCGGCGACAAAGCGCTTTTTGTGTTGTCTGAGGTGGGTTTCGTTCGATCAACTTTAGGTAGGTATATTCCCTGCGTTCCGAAATAGAATTACAATGGCTCATAAGCCATTCACTTCATACTTTCGTAATCGATTTTAGCGATTTAATTCTATTTCGGACCGCAGGGTATGTTGATCGAAGGGGGTGAGTGAGTCATAGATAAGCAGCAAAGGCCACCAACAAATGAGTAATATTGTATATTTTAGAGTTTCGTACCTTGAAATGGAAAGAGAACCCTTATAAATAAGACTGTAAATAAAAAGCCGATTCTGAAGGCTTTAATTTTAGTTTTAGTGCTGTCAAAACTAAATTTTCTTCGATACAAAATAGTCCTTAAGAGTTAGGATTAGAAGCTAAATTTCTTTGGAAAATTTTAAGCTTTGACAGCACTAAAACTAAAATTAAAGCCTTCAGAAGGTAAGTTATTTTAAATCGTTTATTAATTAATCCTGCCTAAAAAAATGCTAACTTATATTAGTACCAACATAAGACGCGCAAACCTTATTTTTTAAGCTCCTTTGGATACGCTCCATCCAACATAGTACATAGGGCCCTATTTACTTGTTACCATAGTATTAGTCTATGCTTGTTACATGTTGACGTGATTTTCTATCAGAAAAATTGTCACGTTTTTGCTGATTCTACAAAATGCTCCAGGTTTATTTTGATGAATTGGTCACATCTTGTTACCCGATAACATAGGGTAACAACTGTACGCCGACAGTCTATAGTACCTAGCCCTACCATAAGTTCTGTTACTACATCATTAAAAAAAAACAAGGTTCCAAGCAAACTCTAGAACATCAATCTATATCCATAGGATAGAGTAGGTTTCAAACTACGATAAACAATTTATTGTTATTTTATATCATAAAAAATTGACTTTTGAGCGAGTCTCAAAGTTGCAGATTTTGGTTGTTAAAATACGAATGTATTTTGGTTTTATCATATTCCATAGATATGGATGAAAATGTGATAACAGTTTGATCTTGATGCTTGTGATAAGATGGAAAATGTTGTTTTTTAAGCAATACATCTTGAAATTAATTTAAAACTCGATAGAAAATAAAAAATTATTCTAAGACATCCATTGGGTATGATTTGTTCATGTTGATGGTGCTGTAAAATTGTCTCCCAAACGTTTCCAAGCCCATGTTTTTGTTTTCTAATATCGTTTGTCTAATATAGTCAGCTTTAAACCACAACACAAATTCAAAGTTAGGATTAAAAATATAAGGCCAAAATCCCAAATTCGGACTGCTTCAAGGATAGTTTTGTTAAAATTTTAATTTTCTTTAAGCAGCTACAATATTTTTTATAGTGACTATTACCAATCTAACAAATCCCATTAATTAATTTTACTAGATTCAGTCTGGGATGAAAAATATCAAATTGAATGTGAGTCACAGAACTTTCGGCTGGACTAGATAGGTATAGCGCATGACTTCCACTAGCACTTTTACCGGCTTTTTGGTAAAATATTTGATTATATATTTGAATAATAACAGATGTTTATAACGAGCGACCGACATACAGCAGTAGTATGTTACTATCAAGTTACTATCGCGAAGTTATTTATGATAAACAGCTCTTATCTGTCTTCAAGCAAATAAGGTATTTATAGTAGTTATAATTTTAAATGGTTTAGTTGGTGCTAAAGTAAATTACTTATACTTACGTCTGATAATGACACACCAACGTCGCCATTCTTGAACTTTGGCAGCGCTGGTGAAGGCCACGAAAGTGCGGCCCCAGTAAACATAAAAGCTATAGAAGCTGTAAAAAAGGTATCTTACTAAATTACTTGCGTCTCAAAACCGTTATATTTCAGTCAGACAACCCAAAATTAGAACACTTTTATTTCAACTGTTTTGTCATTTCGCGCCAACTAGTGATGTGCCATGCCCGGGCATACTGCCAAAGGCTGGGAAATTGCCGGCACAGTTGCAATGTTCCCGCCAATGAATCCAGTTTGTTGCCGGCAATATTCCCAAAAAATCTTTTTGTATAAAAATAAGGGGCAGTTCATTTATTTTATGATATAAGTACCAAGACAATTTCCAGACTTATTCCCTCACCACCGATGTAAAAAATAAGACTCAATAAATAATAAAAAGCAAGACTTATATTATATTATGTATATTGCTACATAAATTAAATAAACCTTTAATTTAGTTCATGTAAATTTATTATTTTATTACTATATTTTTATAAAATTGTATTATGTGTACCTAATTTACAAAATAAACTATTTGAATTTGTTCGGACGCCTTCCTGCCTTAAATCGTATTACGTAATAAACGGACATCCACTAAGATTTCACTTAAAACATTTACCTCAATGAGCAAACAGTTAAGCAGTGCAAATTCAGTCAAATTAACAAAAAGTTTGCTAGGAGTTTTAGGCAATATTGCCAATGTCTCCATTAACGTAAAATGACATCAATGATATGCCCAGGAACTTCCGAGCACATTGACAATGGAAGTTTCCCGGGCGTGGAAATATTCCCAGGCGTGCATCACTAGCGCCAACCCACCATTTATAAATTTGAAACACTTACCACAAATACCCGCCAAATATTGTACTGTTCTTTTGGTCTGAGTCATGGTGAAGAAATAGTTGTTTTGAGCCTTCGACTTTTAGCAATTATTATTTACATACGCTACAATACGTTGAAAACACTTGAATAATAATGAAAAATATTGAAATTTGTTCTTTCATTTCAGACTACTACGACCTCCTACTGTTTGTTTTTGTCAACTGTTTGTGCTGTGTATCTATGTGTAGTGTAGATAGTAGAAAAGGTGTTTGAATGTATGTGTGAATACACACACACTATGCTAATGTCTTATTTAAGCAAATAATTTCATGGCCAAGTCAATAAACTACAAAGAGACAGAGAGCAATTTTATGGCTCTCTGCTAGGAACGTTAACTCTCTATAGCTCGTACCATCAAAACTTAGTTGAATCAGAATTTGAAGCAAAATACCTAAATTCACGGCACTTTTTTATGACACGGGCTTTACGTGACATTATTAAGAAGCTTGAGATTATCCTTACTTTAAGAAATCAGAGTTTTTAGAAGTTTTTTACATTATTACTTAGTTACAGTTTTACACGCACAACACACACACATCGAAAACTTGCAATTTTTTTTGTGTCTTTTAAGCAAACTGATAAGCCTGAGTGGCGTTCAAAATTTACATAGATGACGCCCGTCGTCTAACACGCCGCTATTCTGCTATCAATGTTAGATGGGTGTCGTCTGACTATCAAACTGAACGCAGCTCCAGCAATGCGTTCATAAAATAGTTCCTTTGCTGTACATGTATACGAGCCCTGCGTTCCGAAATAGAATAATATCGCTAAAATCGATTACGAAAGTATGAAGTGAATGGCTTATGATCCATTGTAATTCTATTACGGACCGCAGGGATTATGTTTGGATAAAATAAAATAGTGTATGGTGAACGAGTAAAAAAACCGCAAATTGGTACACAAGCAATCCGTTTGATACACATTTTCCTACAATACCTACATACTTGATGTGTTAACAATTATTTTATTTTATTAACAATTAATCTATTATTACATATTAACACCACGCATCGCCCGCAGCGATAAATTGCATGCACACAAGACTTTTAATTTGTTTGTTTAGTATAGCCTGACTGAATTTTTTCTTTTTTATAGCTGGAGCTTTCACACCATTTTATAGAGCAGTTGTTCATTTTGATTGCATGTACTGACAGAAATTGTGAAAATTTGGCATTTGCACAAGTACACGTACGCACCGCAGACATTCAGTACAAAAATGAGGTACGCACAGATCCAGTTTCTGGTCGGTATGTAGGTACCATGAACCTATACCCTAACCGGACTGAGTACTTGTTTCAAAAAACGTGAAGAACGAGAAGTCATACTAGATAATTTCATCTCTGTCTAAGTAGGGTAAACATATTTAAAAATAATTGATTGAGACCACGTAGGTAGTAAAAACCGTATTCAAAACTTAAATTAACATTATATCATTGCAGTATAGAAACGCAGAAATAAAAGTAAATCTGGATGTGAGGAGCTCTGAACCGGGAATCGAACCCGGGACCTCTCGCTTGCCGGGCGATTGCTCTAACCTCTGAGCTATCCAGGTCTCAACACAACTCGTGAATTTACCGATGTGCTTTCCCATACTGCAATGTTATTTATAGATACCCACTTTATAGTGAGCCACTTGGCGCCTAGAGGACGCTAGTGTATTCAAAGCTAGTCAAAGACCATTATGCCCTACCGTCACCTGTTACAGTATCGGGTAGTAAAGAATACACATTTCTCTTATCGAAACTATGACAGAAATAAATTTCTATGTTTGAACACTTGGCGATTTATCCATCGCAAGGAGATATAAATTAACATTATATCATTGCAGTATAGAAACGCAGAAATAAAAGTAAATCTGGATGTGAGGAGCTCTGAACCGGGAATTATTTTATTGGTTTAAAGTCTTCTGCTTTAAAATAGCGGCTGCAGACTACTGGATTTTTGCACTTTACTTCGTTTCCTAAAACTTCTAACCATTTTCTTCGGATATTTTCAGTTTTTGGAAGACTGTAATGTAAAACCCAATATCATGGTTACTCTAGCGGTATCAATGTAAACATGTATCATTTCTCCGAGAAAACGTTGTAATTATGCCTTACCTATGAAACGATATCCCACAATTCCCAAAAATTTGGCTTCTGCAGCCCTTCACGCTGCATGCTTTAACCATTTTTGCAAAAAATTATTAATTTTACAATTTTGTTTTCAAATGTCACGGCCGTGGCGCCATTTTTAGATAAAAGGGTTACCAGTTTGCAAGCATAAGAATAATCCCAACTTTATTAAGGAATGATTGATCTTACATTTACGGATAAAACTAAATGTAAAACATAAATAAACCTAACAAAAAAATAGTGACGGACTTCAAATGTAACTGCAGCCATTCGCTAAAAAGCTTAAAATAATTATAAAATGACAGATGGTACCGAAATAACACTTTTTCCGCCTTCTTTCTTCCTAAAAAATATGTTCTTTAGAAGTCGGCGCTCTTATATTGGTTGCTATAACCAAGGGAACGCGGTCACTTTTAAAGAACATATTTTTCAGGAACAAAGAAGTCGGAAAAAGTGTTATTTCAGTACCATCGGTCATTTTATAATTATTTTCAACTTTTTTGCGAATGGCTGCAGTTACATTTAAAGTCGGTTACTATTTTTTGTTAAAAGTTTATTATTTTACATTTTTAGTGTTGACGGGTCAAATTGTGTAATGTGGATAGTTCTTGTAAACGCGCTGTTGATATAAAACGAAGGACAAGTAATAATTGGTTATATTTAATAAATACCCTGTAATCAGCACCCTAATACAAACTGATTGCCGTAATCTCAAGTTATGTGCTGTCACCCGTTGAGGAGTTCTATGGTAATGAGGCCAAGATCAAAGTTCAGGTGGAGAAATTACAATTTACAAGTAGTACTCGGCAATCACTATCCTAATACAAAGCGATTGCCTTAATCTTGAGTGGTATGCTGTCGTCCGTTAAGGAGTTCTATGGTGGTGAAGCCAGGATGGAAGGTCAGGTGGGTATTCTGATAATTTCCAAGAAATGCCCGACAATCAGCACCCTACCAAAGTGATTGCCGCAATCTCGAGGTAAGTGCTCTCATTCGTTAAAGAGTTCTATGGTAATGACTTAATAAGACCAGGATCGAAGGTCAGGTGGAAGATTGACAATTTCCAAGTAATACTCTGCGATCAACATCGTAGTACAAAGCGATTTCCTTAATATCAAGTGGTACGCTGTTACTTTCTGAGGCGTTCCACTGCCTATCTCTGAAAACTTTCATCAGATCATGGTCAATCTTAAAATGGGACCTACCTCAAAGGAAATTTTTCCAAACAAAAAAAGAATCATTCAATTCAGTTCAGAATTGACGGAGATAAGGAATAACATACCCAAAAAAAATACAGTTGAATTGAGATCCTCCTCTTTTTTTCAAGTCGGTTAAAAAAAAAGTATTTACTAAAAAAAAAGTAAAAAAGTAAAAATTCCTTTATTTCCATAAAAAGTCTTAACTAAGTACAATTTATACGGCGGTTCTCAAACTAAGCTAAGGCTTGGCACTTGAGAGCCAGGTGACTCGTTTAACAGTATTTATGTACTGTTTGGCTCGACGCCCTTTGTGGCTGGAATAATTACATTTCACATAGGTAACTGAAATTTTTTAACTGTAAAGTTGAAATTAAGTAAAAGTAAATTTAAATAAAATCTAATATCAACATGCAAGTATTTAAAAACAATTCTAAAAGACAAATCTAAATATTTATACTACAAGATAAATAAATTCTGTTTAGTGTGTTTATGTAAGTGGTAGTTAGATAGAATTTATACGATTATAAAAGAGGAGAGAAGAGGATGGGGAGGCAAGGAACAGGGAGTGGAATGGGATATAACCTGCCTACTGTTGGTGTTCCAGGAGATTTTCTGTTTCTTCGTAGGAACAAGTTAATAACCATTTTTCCATCAGTTTTTTAACTTCGAATACAGTAAGGGTTTTAGTTTTAGTGGGGCAGACTAGAGTAATTTTGTTGTAAATATATCGGGGTAAGTAAGGTGGTAGACGTTGTGCAAATGTTGTATATGTTCTACTGATAGGAATCCTATAAACCCTTCTGGTCATTATAGTTGGGAAATCAATACATCCTGAAATATGTTTATGTGTATCGATGACAGCTTTGTGAATATAAAGTTGACGTACGTTCAGTACCATGCTCTCTTTGTAGAGGTTATTTGTTGAGAATATTAAAGGCTTCCATAACATTATTTTCAAAACAGCACGTTGAGCTCTTTCCAGTTCTAAAATAAATGTTTTAGCTGCTCCGCCCCACGCTAAGATACAATACGACAGTAACGATTCACACAAAGCTTTGTACACCATAAAGATAACGTAAGGTTTAGCTGAGTTCCTAAGTAATTTCATCAGGTATACAATCCTTCTGATGCGGCCAGAAAGAACAGCAATGTGTTTCTTAAATGAAAGGTTTTCGTCGATTGTGACTCCTAAATATTTAATACTATCTGTGTTTTTGATACTATCGCAGTTGCAGACCACAGAAGTGTCATTATTAATGTTGTTGCAAGTGTGAATCTTTAATTCAGGAAGTGATGATGGTTTGGATGCCAGGGTTTTGAAAAAAGGTAAGTATTTAGTTTTGCTGGTATTCAACGTAAGGAGATTATTACTTAACCAATTGGACACTAAACTCACGCCTTCCTGGGCCCTACGAAATACCTCTTTCCAGTTACGATCATGAAAAAGGATAACGGTGTCATCTGCGTAACATATAATTTTAGCGTTTGCTATTTGTAAGTTTAAAACGTCGTTCATGTACACCAAGAACAATGTTGGTCCAAGGATGCTTCCTTGCGGAACTCCAAAATTTATAGGAAGAGGATCACTGAACTTGCTCTCTACTCTTACCCGCTGTGTGCGATCACTAAGGTAGCTTTGGAACCAGCTCAGTGCAATTCCTCTTATGCCAAGAATTTCCAGCTTTTTAAGGAGTAGGGGTGTTGAGACGGTGTCGAAAGCCTTAGCCAGGTCCAAAAAGACCCCTACGCAGCTGTTTCCTGTGTCTAAGCTATTGGCTATGTGACTGGTAAGGAGAACAACAGCGTCCTCCGTTGACTTTCCACGCCTGAACCCAAACTGCCCTTCGGTAAGGAGATTATTGTCTTCAAGGAAGCAGACAAGTTGTTTACTTATGACCTTTTCTAGAATTTTAGAGCAAATACATAACAATGATATGGGCCTAAAGTTAAAAGCTAAATACTATAAAGTCGTTGAAAAACTAAATCGTGAAAAACTCAAGCCTACCATCGCAATTTGTTTTTTTTGTGATGGCAACTGTGCGAGTAGGACACAGGCATCGACTGTGTGTTGTCCCGCTCGGCACGTTTTCTCTAGTTGGTTGTGTCATAATAAAATAACTTTTAACTGTATGAAATAGAGTCTATTTTTCTACGCGTAAATCCTTCAGTGCTCAATCCAGTTTACGTATACATCCATGGTAGGTACTGTTTAGTGCGCTCATGCTCGCATACCTCGCATATCACGTCTTGCGTAAACACAGAAGTGTTCCGAAATCGGATGGAGCGGCATGACATCTCTAGTATTTCTACTGAGGTTGTTTTCCTCTATGGCCCAGATTGACAGCATTTCACAAACTTGAGGCATAAAAAAATGTTGGTAGTTGGGTTGGTAGCACTGTCTGTCTGTCAACAAATGACTTTGCACATTACCAACATTAAGAAAAATAATATCAAACTTTCAAAAACAAATAAACACAACACAACACTATTTTACGTGCTCTGTGCACAACACCATACACCATTGCATCCAAAGAGTACTATCTCTCCCGCGACGACGTGCAAACTGCAAACCATAGAACACATTTAACCAGGAGCTGCAAACTTAGGTACTGCCGGCCGCCTCCCCATCCCCCATCCCCTCTGACTCTGCCTGTGCTGTAATAATTTTCATACTATATATGATTGACTTTCAGGAAAAACTAAATATAAATATTTACATAATAAGGTATGTAATTTACGGCTAACAGTTAAATTGTAAAGACTTACATTATCTTTAAAGTATTAATATTTAATTTTTATTTTATAGTTGTGTGTACCTACTCTTTCTTAATTTCTTCAGTCTTCAACAACTTTCAGCACAATGTCGACCTACTCCTATGTAATCGACCTTCGTTCTGATACCGTGACCAAACCCACGGAAACCATGAAGAATGCCATGATATCAGCTCAACTTGGAGACGACGTGTTTGGCGAAGATCCTACAGCTAACAGATTACAGGAGAAAGTAGCTGAGATACTAGGCAAGGAAGCTGCACTTTTCGTGCCTTCGGGGACCATGGCCAACCTTATTGCCAGTAAGTAAAAACTTTATAAAACAATATTTTCTTGAATATTTTTAGAATACTTATTTAATATTGTGACAAAATTTACATTTTAGAGTTTCAGTTTTAGTTATAGATAAGGGGCACTATGGGAAAAAAGACTTGGAAAATTTCAAAAATGCTTGAGTGCAGAAAAGAGCCAGTAGGTTAGGTTAGAAGTTAGCTATGGCTAGTTGTGGCTGTGCTATGGCTTCTGCAACCGGCATTCATACGTAACTTTTGTTGTTATTTTTTCATGACAACCCAGAAGTCTTTCAGTGCAGAAATTGTGCCCCCTTATTGACTGTTTTATCAATATGTTGATCAGAATCTGTTCACAACAGCAATGTATATGTACTTGACGCTTAGAACCCTTGACGTTGTTGTTTCACTAAAAGATTATTTCACCAAGTGGAGGAACCCGCACATCCCATTGCCTAGCCTAAGTTCAGTTAAATAGCTCCAAATTTAATATTGTGCCGTTTAGCAGGCGGATTGTGAAAAACCTGCCTTTTTATAATCAATCGAAACAGGAATACTTATATTCAAAATTTGCTCTATTATTATCCTATGAAACCTTAAAATCTATGTATTGTATAAACTGTCATTCCAATGTTTCCATTTGTTTCTGTACATTAGAATTTTAAAGATTTAAATATTAAAATTCTAACCATTAATTTTTCCTCTAATTCATTTGTATTTTACAAGTTACTTTCGATATTGATAGTTGATCTCGTACCTCTAATCAAGGGAACCGACGGATAGTGTGAGAAACGGTGTAAAAAAACGTCATAATACACCGGCTGAAACTTTTTTCATATACAATTGAAATCTTGCATACTAAATATATGGTTGATTGACATCATAGAAAGTTGGAACATGTTCGTCAAGCTGCATCATGAAGGGTGGATTAGACGTCAGTATAAAAAAAAGTTATTAGCTGCCAGATATTGACATTGATATAGGTACTTCCAATAAAAATAGTTATTGTTATGTACCACAGAACAATAAATAATTTTCTGTGGTACCTACCATATTTGTGTACATTATATCGCCTCATCCTATTAACAATGTCGGATATGCATTTTTTACAAATTTCATGTTTCGACATTTTCAGTTCTAAAACATTGGTATTTATGCAGCCAGTTCATAAAAAACCAAGATTTTAATGTTATTTACGGAGTTACCAGAATAAAAATGTCGGATCTGTGAATAACATCCATGCAACAATGTCAGATCTTCACTCGCGACATTGTTGCGGGGAAGGGGGGCGTAAATGAGCGCGCGGTTCTACCAGTTTCGACGATGTTGCCGGGGAGAGTGCACTTGTTGCTTCATAATCATAATTCTTTTGTGCACTAGCCTAACAGTGTCTTAGTTATGTCGAATTTAAAATCCTCAAGGGCGAAGCGCATGTTAAAGTTCGTTTTCCAACCGGATGAAGGATTTATTTCACCGAAACAAAGAAAAGACTGTGTCGATACTTCAAACAATAACTGTCTTTTACAAACAGGTAAGAATCAGATTGTTTATTTTACTTTAATAATTTGTATTATTTTTGGTGACAAATTTAAAATAATTTTAAAACGCTTTTAATGCCTAAAAGTTGGGTTTTTCATTTAATTTAAAATTTTCACTTAAAACTGTAGGATGTGACACAACTGACATTATTAGTGGGAATCAATGATTAAATTTTGTCAGAAGTACCACAACCGACATTATTGCTGGTGTATGAAGTTATGTTTTTGTTGGAAGTGACATAACCGACAATATTATTTGAATTATGAAAAAACAATTTTGTTGGAAGTGTCACAACCTACAGTCTTCATGGCATATTCATAATAGTTTTTGTTGGATGTGCTACTTTACTAGGTGTTCATACTAACAACTTACATGTCGAGTGAACATTTAACATCCGACACTTAATGTCAAATAATGAATAAACATATTTAGCTTAGTTATCCAAATTCTGAGCCGAGGGTCCCCTCACGTTTTTTGATTGAAAGTTGATTACATCGGTGCCGGGACTTGGCAATCCCACTACAGGTAGCTAACTATGACTATGTCAGTGTGAATAATGTATGAATCTTGATGGATAGATTCTCGTTGCTTATCTTGCCATGAATGCATCATGTTGATATAATAATTGCATGTTTCAGAAAATGATACGTTACCAATTCAAGAAGAATTTGAAGAATTAATTCAGCTGGAAGATTTGTTTGGAGAAGTCGACAAAGAAAATGACTCGAAAAAATCTAACTGTGATAATAATAATGAGCGGCATCATTTAGAAACTTTGGGTAGTGAAAAATCAATTTATGAGCTTACTGTTCCTGGATTCCATGAATTTACATTTCCTGTACCTAAATGACATAAAAAGTTCTTGGCAGATGTTTCGTTTATACAATGAATGGTTTGACAGCGACAAATACCAAAACAAAGCCTCGACCAGACAGCAATATCGTGAAATTGTTAACGCCAATTTTAATCTTGGTTACCATAAACTCAAGAAAAATCTTTGCGACGTGTGCTATATCTTTGAAAATAAACAATTACCAAGTGAAGACGAGAAAAAAATTACATGGAGCAAAGGGAAAAAAGTAAGGTCGCTCGCTGTCTAAAGAAGAATGATAAGCTGGAAGCCAGATCAAACAATCGCATTGTCGCAGCTTCTTTTGATTTTGAGAAAGTTCTCCTCACGCCTCATGATGAAGTAAGCATATTTTATTATAAGAGAAAACTCTCTACCTTTAACTTCATTGTTTACAATTTGGCGACTAAAAACGCTATATGCTACATGTGGCACGAGGGAATTGTCAAGAGAGGTGCAAACGAAGTCTCAAGCAGCCTCTACCATTTTATCAAAGACAACGTGGATAAAGGCGTAAAAGAATTTAGATTCTGGTCTGACAATTGTGCAGGCCAGAACCGAAACAGAATTGTATTTTCACTTTACCTTCTGGCATCGAGACAATTTAGTATCACCATCACCCATCGTTTCATGGAGAAAGGGCATACCCAAAACGAGGGCGACAGCGTTCATTCAACAATAGAAACAGCCAGTGATCGTAAGCTGATTTACACTCCTGAACAATGGTACTGTTTGGCACGTTGGGCTAAGGTTGTAGGAGAGCCTTACAGTGTAAAAGAAATGATGACACCAGATTTTTATGATTTTAAAGCTATACTATCTAACAAAAACTGGACAAAAAATACGCAGAATGAGAAAATACACTGGAACCAAATAAAAGAGGTGAAAGTAAAAGAATATAGGTAATTTTGATAGAATAGAATACAAGTATTCGCTTGAAGAAGAGCCAAAGACTATCATTGTTTTACGTACTGGCACTAGAAACAATCAGCGTCTAGACAAAGAGTTTGAAATAAAACAAGCGTATGATGGCCCTATCCTAATACCTTTTGACAAATATAAGGACTTGACACACATGTGTCAAACTGGTGTTATACCACAGCAGTACAACAGATATTAGACAGATAAAACCTGCCGCATACACAGAAAACCTCAAAAAACACAAAAGATGAAACTGTTGAAGACGAGTATCTTTTAGATTGATGTACCTGTATATTTGCAGATTTATATATAAAAGTTGATTTTATTTTGCTTACTCTGATTCAGTGTTCCGAAGTTCCTACTATTTACTTCTATTGTAGTCAAGTCAGTTAGACAATCTCAAATATGTAAAATGTTAAATGTAATACAAAACTTGTTGACTATGTAGGTAGTCCTTATGTTAATATAATATGTTAATTATTTAAAGATTTTTAAAAACGTTAATTAATTTTCAAAAAGAATTTATTAAGAAAGTTACGCTGATCTCTATAAGTACCCATAATCGTTAATCTTAAACCGAAAAATTTTGATTTATTTTTGTGTCACGAGTTAAAAATTTCATTTTTATTGTTTGTAGTTACTTTTTAAATTTTAAGATGCCTTCTTTACTATCTAAACTTAATAAAAAAAGCCAAAACAAATTTTCGTCTTTTATATAAAAACTTCCGACATAAACGTATTTTTTAGTTGTCCATTTAAAATAGTCTGAAGTGTCATATTCGACATAAAATTATACTTATCTTCCCATTAAAAATGTTGTATATGACACTACCGACAAGATAATCTCCCATTATTCAGTTAACAATGTCATAAGTGATTTTTCGCGTGGTTTTACGCAAAATAATGGACATTTATATTAACGGAGATAAACTTTTAGATACAAAGAACCTATGCTCAAATTTTCAAGTTTCTAACGCTGACATGTCTGATTTTATACAAAATACAAACTTAAAATACCTCTCCTCTAAAATTACGATTTTGTACTTCCGACATTGTTAATAGGATGAGGCGATATATTGATTTGTAAATAACAAATTACACATTTTCAACATAGAAAAGCCAAAAATGAAAAACATGAGCCAAATCCATAGCATTATTGATTCTGATGATAAAATTAATTAATGCTAAAATTATGCTTAGTCACTAAAAATAGAACTTTGAACTAAAAATTTTATAAAAGTTAATAATGGTGTCGATTTGGTGTAACAAGACTTAACTTATTTGACAGGACTAACCTTATTTTACAAGGCTACTACAAGGTGGTAGAGCTGATGCCAGGCGCGACTGTGGAGGTACCACCATCTTACTTGTAGACCCCCTCGAAGTAATTCGAGGGAGAGTAAGAGGACAGCTTACAGGCAAAAAACCAGGAGGCCCACCATGCCTGGGACCGAAGATGGCGGTATATTCATCCCTAATAGCCGGGCCTTATATGGAACAGACTGACTGCCCAGCGTGTGTGAGTATGGGCAATTCTTCCAGGATGACCGCCGACAGTGGCAAAGTCCTAGAAAGGCTTACGTCCAGCAGTGGACGAACTAGTCTGATGGATGATGGATGGATGAACCTTATTTTAAGCGTCCTATCTTTTTATTTCTTTATTGAAAAGACATGGACAGAACACTTAAATTATGTAAGTTTGGTCCTGTCAAATAAGTTAAGATATGCTATACCGAATCAGTACCATTGCCAAAACAATAATATTCAGTGTATAATATTATAGATACTCGTAGCTAGTCATTACTACCATTACAAACTTTATCCATTTTACTGTAATTTGGTTTCATATGCTATTTTGCGAACTTTGCGCCGCACAGTGATCCCAATTTGAAATTTTATGGGCATAGGGCCACAAGACAGAATATCGACCTGATGATGGATATTTATATTTCAAGTGACAAATAGTGATTGGTAAATTTCTGTAAAAGTGATAGTTTTCGAGATTAAAAATTTTTTTTTTTTATATGGAGACATCTCGAAAGCTATCACTTGCAGAAATTTACCAATCAGTATTTGTCACTTGAAATATGTATAAATATCTGTCATATAAAAAATCATCAGGTCAATATTCTGTCTTGAGGCCCTATGTCCATAAAATTTCAAATTTGGGTCACTGTGCGCTGTATGCGGGGGCTTTTATGGTTTTGCACGTCCACGTCGCACAGTGAGCTGGAATCGAATTTTTGTGGACTTGGTGATGCATAAAAAACAACTTTACTTTTTAGTTAGTTTTTAGAGTTCCGTAACTCAACGGTAACCAACGGGACCCTATTAAAAGACTCCGCTGTCCGTTTGTCACCAGGCTGTATCTCATGAACCGTGATAGTTAGACAGTTGAAATTTTCCAGATGATGTATGTCTGTTGCAGCTATAACAACAAATACTAAAAAATAGAATAAAATAAATATTTAAGGGGTCTCCCATACAACAATCGTGATTTTTTTGCCGTTTTTATAGATAGTACGGAACCCTTCATGCGCGAGTCCGACTCGCACTTGGCCGGTTTTTGATATAAACGTATTCTACTAATTTCTATGATGATTTATTTCTAATGAATTTTCTTTCTAATACTTATATCTTAGCCAATAAACTGTGAACGTCTCTGGGGCGCGTTCATAAACTAGGGATCGCGACACGGGTTCTATTGCCATCTCTGTCGCACGCGTTGAAAATTGTATACGCTATCCTGCTGTCAGTGTTGGAACCTAACGAAAGTGTTAATTAATGAACGGGGGTCTGGTGTAATGAACGAGCGACTACGTTTTCTACAAGTACAAATGGGTTGCGAAATTACGCCGTGATTACTATTTACTTGTAATTACATATTTTAAAAATTCTTCATTGAATTACTTTCTAATTTGTTAAAAGCACTGAAACCAAATAGATTAACTTCAATAGCTGCAGTTATATGATGAGAAAGCGTGAATTTTGTCGTTTTTAGGGTTCCGTAGTTACCTAAAAGGTACAAAAGGAACCTTTATGGTGAGACTCCGTTGTCCATCCGTCCGTCCGTATGTCACAGCCTCATAACTTTAGCACCGTTACAGAAAAAGACTTGAAATTTGGCACAAAAATATCATCAATTTGCCCACCTAACACAGAGTAAAAATAAATTTGAAAATTTTGAAATTGTTCAAAATATTTCCAAAACAAACGAGAGAAAAATAAAAATTATTGTCCTAAAAATACAATATGGATATCAAATTGTAGGTATCAAAAAGCTGATCGTAAAAATATATAGCTTGGCTATATTCACTTGCATCTATTTCGAGAAATCCTCAAAAAACCACAAAAATTGTATGTCCTCCCCCCTTATCTCTAAAACTGGTGGACCGAAAAATATGAAAAATAATACAGGAAAAATATAGCGGTTGAGAAATTCACTAAAAATAAATGACATAATTAAATTTTTCATCCACGATACGGAACCCTGTACGCGAGTCTCACTCGCACTTGACCGGTTTTTGAAAGAATGAACGCTAAAACGATTATGGTTACAATAATTTACATTTTACAAAAAGATATTCATCATTAGCTTATTCGTATATAGGTACTTGACCAATACAACGTTTGCACACTCAAACCACTCAAACTAACAAAAGTAAAAATTACCTTAAATGTAAAATTATACAAAGCTGCATTGTCTAAAATAATTACGCGCGCAAACAGAAGAAGGCAAGGCCCAATAGCCCATAGCTCACAGCCTCCTTTAAGATGCTATGCAAGGCCACATTCACGCAGTGCTTTGAAAGCGAAAGTTTACTCACTCAGCCTGGGTCAGCTGTGTTGTGTATCGGTTGGGCGCACAAATATAGAAAATCATAGATTTATTACATTTGTAAGCCTGGTGACATGCCATTGCCAATGTGTGTGACACCTGCCAATGTTTGTGTAATAGTGGGCACCCTAAATATGTTGAATATGATAAAAATGATATCATATATAAGAAACACCAAGAACTATGAAAGACACAATAAAGGAGTGACACCAAGATAAAACAAAAATCTTAACGTATTTCCTTCATCCTCAAATTTATCGATATTATATTATATTACTTATTTTTTAATTATTAAAAATTAATTTAATGAAGAAACATATTAAAATATAAATTAAAGATAAAAAACAATTTAAGTTTAAAACTAAATAATCCTATAAAATACGAAAAACAAACTAAACTGCTAAAAATAGATATATTACAAACTAAACTATATATAATATCATATTATATATGATATGATATTATGTAAGATATCGATAAATTTGAGGATGAAGGAAATACGTTAAGATTTTTGTCTTATCTTGGTGTCACTTCTTTATTGTGTCTTTAATAGTTTTTGGTGTTTCTTATTTCGTAGTCTGCCGCCCTAAAACTAAGGAGAGAGAGATATCCGATATCTTTATCGACAGATTCAATGCTTTAAGCAATTAATATTAAGCTTGGGGTCATTTGGGAATGTAAATGGAAAAATAAACTAATTATTATCATAGGTATTTCGATTGAGCCGGTAAATTATCGGTAGAACCACAAGTAAGAGTACGTCTCTAGTGAAAAGCTAACAAACTCACAAAAAATATGGTGATTTACAATAAATGCCCTATTTATGCAATTGTTTTTATTCGTATTAGTACCTATACAAGGTGACTTTTTGATCATCGTCCAAATTCATAATTGTGGCTTGGTAAGTGCTCAGTATCATGCATCAATAACAATTTTGGTGAAATTTGTAAAATAAAATTTCCACTCCCCATAGTGATTCACTCGGGACTGGAACTGCATTTATATGGGAAGCCAAAATTTCATTATACGATTTTCACAAAAATTGTTACTGATCCAAGATACTGATCACTTATCAAGCCTCCAGTATGAATTTGGACGATGATCAAAAAGCCACCTTGTATAGCATTCTTGTATCTACCTGTGAAACTGATGTTTTCCATAATTGTTCAAGTAGTTGTTGGGCGACATATCAGTTCAGAACAAGATACCATATTGATAGAAAGCTTAAGAGCGGTTTCGTAGCCGGATTGAGAAAACCCCCCCTTTTCTAATTAATCGAAACAGAACACTTAAATTCAAAGTTCACTCAATAGTTATTCAACAAAACCTTATTACTCGAGACCGGATTATATGCATTTGCATGTTGCATATGCATTTGCATATTTAGCTCCTTTTCACCGGTTATTGCATATTTTAACTAAAATACTATTGATGATGCATATTTATTAAATTACTTAATTATATTTTGCCAGAAACAATAAGTGCCAACATAGCACCAAACATTTGTAACAATAGGTACCTGATCGTTTCTGTTTACAGCAAAATGTAAAATAGTTTGTAAACAATTTGTCCGATAATATTATTGAAAAATTACTGATTTTGTATGGTTTTTGAAATGAAATAACTAAAAATATTGCATATTTTAACACTTCTCATGCATGTTTTAAGCATTGTTCATGCATATTTCGAGCTTTTTATGTTGCATATAATCCGGTCTCTACTTATTACCTTATTACCTATGTATGTATACTCCGAATTCAAAATTTTTGAATTTCTAATTTGCAGAAACCAATGGAAACTTTACGATGGCAACACCCACAATACATAGGCAGAGAATATAAGTAATAAGGTTGTGTTGCTAATTTTTCGGCCTCGCTAGATACTCCCGGCTTCCGTGTCTCTGTGAAAAAAATTATAAACTAAAGTAGCACAATTACTCACTGACCGAATAGATTCAGATGTTAGTGTGTAAAGTATTATAGTAGGTAAGTGCCTTGCCCGCGACACCAGTGGCGTGCATTGAACTTTTTTCCGGAAAAGCAACCAGAAGGTCAAGTTTGACAATTAAAAAAAATATGAAAAATTTAAATAACACTTTGAAAAAAAAAGTTTGTACGAAAATATTCACTCTAGGGTAGGCAGTGCCTACCGTGGCGTCATACAAACATTTTTTTTCATATTTTTTTTATTGCCAAACTTGACCTCTGATTGCTTTTCCGGAAAAAAGTTCAAAGCACGCTACTGCGCGACACCACCCGTGTTTATTCAAGTCTGCCCCGTTTTTGGCTTAGGCGTTATTTTCTTAACGCCTCTTACAGCCTATTGAACAGGGTCACTCACTACTATGATAATAAAAAAACCGCATCCAAATCCGTTCAGTGGTTTCGGAGATGTGCGTGAACAAACATTGAACAACAGACAGAAAGAAAAGAATTCTAAAAATCGCTGATTCGTGTTCTATTACTCTTTTTTAGTCACCCCCTTTCTATTTTTATTACTTTTCTTCAATGTACAGACACATCGGGTTCTACTCTTTTATTTATATGTATTGATTTTTATTTTTTTTAGTGATGGTTCATTGCAACAAAAGAGGTGCTGAAATGCTGTGTGGAGATCAATCTCATGTCTTCAAAAGAGAAGGTAAAAAAAAAAAATTTTCAGTTTGTTTGACCAGTCATTCAACTCATTTGAGAACTAAGGGTGCAGGCGGCTTAGACTTGAGGGGGATCAAGGAAAAGTTATTTACTTATTTAGGTAATAATAACTGTAAATTATAGCTACATATAAGCAATTTTTTTTGTGATACCTGAAACTGCAACGTAAAACGGCAATGTAATGATACGGCAACTAAACTTATCGCTGTACAAAACGCCTTAGGTTTTTAACGTTATATCCAGGCTGACCTTTATGTGTTTACTGTAGCCGATTCTGAAGGCTTTAACTTTAGTTTTAGTGCTGTCAAAACTAAATTTTCATCTTTGCAAAATAGTTCATAAGTGTGAAGAACAGAAGCTAAATTACTTTGGAAAAGTTTAAGTCTTGACAGCACTAAAACTAAAGTTAAAGCCTTCAGAATCGGCTTTATTGGCTATTTATACGTCCATAACATGATTATTTTTCAATACATTTGCTCGAAAGTAGTATATGAACATTTTCAATGGTAGTAAACATGGCTTGAAAGTTAATTTTATAGTCCGGTTTGGTTCTTTTACAGTTTTTTTTTATTACTTCAAATCCATTTAAAAAATTTCTAGACAGGAATTGTAAACATAATGTCAACAGTTTAATTAATAATTAAAATACAAATACAAATTCTTTATTTCTTGAAAACTTACACTAAACATGCTTTAAAATGAAATCCTTACTCTAAACATAAAAAGAAAACAGTTATAATAAATTATTAAAAACAGATTATTTATTGTCTACGTTTTCCAGTGGACCCCAAACTAAGTCGGGCTTGTCACGTGGGATCCAGAAATATGATTACCAGACTAAAGTACGAGTTTTGACAGGGTTATACAATGCAAGAGTTTTGTGACAGTAAAATATTTTTTGTGGGTTGTTACATGTATAGTTATTATTTTTATAAGTAAGTCAAAAATCAATTAAGTAATAAACTAGTTACGAGGGTGAATCCAAAAGTTCTAAGCCCGACCGTGAAAATGAAAGAAAAGTGGGTTCAAAATTATTTTTATTTTTCGACATAGTCTCCATCTAGATCAACACACATCTTCCACCTGACCTGCAACTTGTTTATACCCTCGAAAAAAAATGATTCCGGAAGGTCGTCAAAATAGTCATTAACTGCGACTATCACTTCTTCTCTAGTCGAATATTTAGATCCCCCAAGTGTTTTTTTTAAATTTGGAAAGAGATGATAGTCAGAGGGGGCTAAATCCGGCGAATAAGGTGGGTGGTGCAGCAACTCGTAACCATATGCATGGATCACAGCCATCGTTTCAACCGAAGTGTGAACTTGTGCATTGTCTTGATGAAAAAAAACTCTCTTACGCAACATCCCCGGCCGTTTTTCTTTTATTTCTTCGCGAAGTTTTCGTAATAGGTTACAATAATAGCGTGAATTTATAGTTTCACCATTAGGTAAATAATCCAATTAAATAACTCCATTCGAATCCTAAAAAACAGATGCCATGACTTTGTTGGCTGACAAAACGCACTTGGCCTTTTTCGGCGTGTGAGCCAGATCTTTTCCACTGTTTGGATTGCTGTTTTGTTTCAGGAGTATGGTGATAAACCCAGCTTTCATCCATGGTAACAAAACGAGACATAAAATCCTCAGCATCTGCCTCAAAAAGTTCCAAACAGTCACGCGAAATTGTGAATCGAACTCGTTTTTGGTCAGCTGAAAGCAATCTTGGGACCCAGCGAGCAGAAACCTTAAGGAACCCCAATTCTACAGTTATAATGTTTTGCACTCGGCCATAACTGATGCCTGTGATCTCAGCTATCCTACTAATGGTCAATCGTCGGTCTCCTAGGATGAGATCACAAATTGTGTCAGTGTTTTCTTTAGTGGTAGACGTTGAAGGCCTTCCACTCCTTGGGTCATCTTCAATGGTCTCCCGACCGCGTTTAAATTCAGCTACCCACTTTTTGACAGCGGAATACGATGGAGCAGATTCCCCTAATGTTGTTTCCATATCTTCATGAATCTCTTTAGGTGAAAGACCTTTTTTATTGAGGTACTTAATCACAGCACGGTGTTAAATTTTCTCCATTGTGAAAAATCCCGTCAGACTGCATTAAACAAAATATCACAAAAAAATAATAGCTTGCAGTATCGAACTTCAACTTCACACAATCAATCACGAAAAAACATACTAACAAATGACGGTAGATTTACAAAGATTTGATACCTCTTTGTAGGTCGGGCTTAGAACTTTTGGATTCACCTTCGTATATTGTTAGATAGTAATAATAAGTATGTATATGTATATATTTAATGTATATAAATAACTAAATAAATGTGAGTATATTACCATAATACCTGGTCTAATAATCCTATCCCTACTTCCTAGGCTATCAAAAAGGAAAAAAAAAACACTACTATGTATTTCCAATTTAGGTAAGAGCTCGGCCGGCCACATCACTACGGCACGGGGTGCCGCGCCAGCACTGTAAAACGGTAGAAGTTAACGGCGCCACTTCACATGTTCGACTTGAACCTTTCAAGAGTGAAACATCACACCAGAACTTGACTCGACACGGCGCCGCGTCGTAAACTTCCACGGCACGGCGCGGCGCCGCACCAAAGTGCGTGCGCGCCGCAACGTGTCACGGTGCCGTCGCCGCGCCTTGGTGATGTGGCCGAGCTCTGACCGGGAGGAGGGACCCCATAATTTCGGGCACTTAAACACCATTAACCCTTAAATGCATCTTGGGTCAAAAACGGCACAAAGGAATTTTTATTTATTATTTATATAATTTTATTTAAAAAACAATATATTTATATGATTGTATGAGCTAAAAATATGTTTGGCAACAACTTTTTATTTTCCTTTGTTTTTTTTTTGTTTTTTCTCGCATTTTGGCGGGAAAATCGTCAAAGAGAGCTTTTGGAAAACAAAATCCGATAAATATTCTGCTTGCATATATTTTTATAGTTTTTTGATATTAAAGGCACAAAGAGTTCAGCTTTAAAAGTGTCCAATAAAAAAAAGAAACTAAAAAATTAAATTTTTATTGCTTTTTAAATTTGTTTTTTTTTCTTGTTTTTACTTGTAAAAACCCCCTTTCGATCAAGAAATATTTTTTTATAATTTTTTTCATGTTTTTGGTATTTTTCTATCACTGTTTTCAATTTCATACAAAAATAAAATCTCATGCATTTAAGGGTTAATGAGGAATACAAACTATTATTTTAAAAAATGTGATAGTTTTTTCTTATTATTAAGGTGGAGGTGCTCACATAGCGCAGGTGTTGATGACGCCCCTAAAGAACAACCCAAATGGAACACTAGACCTTGACGAGGTAGAGAAGCATATCCGGGGGGCAGACATTCATGAACCCATCACTATGATGGTGGCCGTGGAGAACACACATTCTTACTGCGGTGGGAAGGTGGGTTAATTTTACGTGCCAAACAGCTTAAGGGGGTCCACAATGATAAACATCAGTTTTGTATTGGATTCAGTTCGGTCAATGTAGACGGTAAAAATTTTAAAAAAATATGGCGTGTTTTTGACTCAAGACAATTATTAATTACACCTTTTAAAGTAAATATATTTTCAACCTTCTTTTAATTATAATACTTTTAAAACAGCATGAATATCACGAAAAAAGTGATTCAGTTTCCATATTTTAAAACTGGTTGAAACGAAACCAACACACGCAGGTACTTACTAGAAAGTACCATCCTTATAACATAAAGAAATTATAATTAATGTCCTAATGTAGCCGTGATTTCAAAATAACTGAAGTTTTGTGTGCACAGCATCTGATTAGAGCAGGATAGACAGTTCAAAAACAAAAGCGTAAGAGCAGGACTGAATTTTAGCATTGTGCAACCCCTTAATGGGTCCAGCCAGACATTGTGTTGCCACAGACACCGAGACTTCGCTTATTGACTGTAACCTAAAACGAAGTAGGGAAAGACTGACACCACGGAAGACTCAACATTGACACCGAGGGTTTTCCGTTTCTTGACATTACCAAGATAGTCCGAGAGATGACCGCTCGAATCCTTCATTTTTTTACCTGCGAAAAGACTCTGTATGTGGTCAGGCAAGACTAAGATTCAATTAGTTCAATTACCCTTTTTGTGAGAAACGCAAAATTAAATTTAGGCTACCATATTTAAATACAAAAAAGAAAAAAAAGGATAAATTATTCTAAAATACAATATGGGTATCAAATTGTAAATATTAAAGAGCAGCGGGTCTACCGCGTAATTCTCATTTTCATCAACATCAACTTGAGATTGAAATTTGACGTGCGTGCGACGACGCCCGCCTAACATGCCATCTCTTTTGCACGCGTTGAATTTCGCATGCATTTGCTTGAAGTTGATACAAATGAGAATTACGCGGTAGAGCCCCTGATTATAAAAATATATACGTACCTTAACTATATCTACTGGCATTGATTTCGAGAAATATTTGAAAAACCACAAATTAAAACGTATGTCCCCCTTATCTCCGAAACTGGTGGACCGAAAAATGTGAAAAATTGGCGATTATAAATCATAACTGGCCAAATAAAGGAAATCGATAGCGTATAAAAACAGTTGAACACAAATGAGAAATATAAAAAAAGTTATATAAATAAAAAATATATATTTTCTAAAAATACAATATGTATTATACTGATTTGCAATATTCATTTTAGCAGCGCTCTCGCATGCATTTGTGTCGATCAGGGTCCGACAGTCGTTGTCATGTCGTTGTCTACCGTCCACCATAGCTGGTCACTGTGACGGATTAAGGGGGTATGCCGTCAAAATGGACACATTTTGAAGTTATTTATCTGCTGTTCAAAATAAGTCCCAATTTGAATAAATTAGTATAACAATTTTGGGATATTTTTCTAGATTTTGGGCTATCATAAACGCGATTGGAGGAATTTCACTCGATAGAAATAATTATAGAAATGAGGTCTAAATTTACACTTTTTTTTATATTCTGACAAATTGGGAGAGCATACAGACTTCAAAAATATTTATTTAGATGGGTTTTAACAATAACTAAATTACTGGTTATGGAAATTTTCATAGATATTTTAGTTATTTTGTATTAATTTAAAACCGACTTTTTGTCAATTTTCCCGGATTCCGTCCCTCTCGCACGGCGGGTCTTTCCGCCTGGAGTAACGGGGACCTTTGCACGGACGACATATCACCTTAAGCTCCCTACACCGTGTAAATGCAGTTGCGTAATACAAGAGTTAAGGCGCTACGAAAAAAAAACCGACCCTTTTAGAACTTGCATATGTGCTTCAATAAAGAAGGTATCATTTTGATAAAATAGTACCTATATTATTTTTGAAATCTTTTTCTAGGGATTTGTTAAACAGAAACGCGATTAGAGAAATTCGGCTCGATAAAAATATTAATCGAAATGAGGTCCACTTCGACACCATTGCTCCTGGTTTGACAATTTGGAATGACGTATGGACTGCAATTATACTTTATTAGATGGGTCTTAACAGTATCTAAGACCTGCGGGCCTATTCTGTATCTCTAGTTGCCTTCTGGACTGCGTGTCTATCATCAAAAACATAGATATACTATCGAATTCCGATTTTCTAAGGGCATGTTAGCACTTGAAGTGACGACACAGTTCGTAAATAGTTCAATACCCACCAAAAGCAATTTTGAAAGTTTAGTTTTTATCTATGTTTATGACGATAGGCACCCTGTGCAGTTAGCAACTTAAGATACAGAATAGGGGGGCTGGTTAAACGAAATTTTGATAGCAACTTTAGTACATTTTACATAAATAAAAAACCGACTTTTTGCTACTTTTCCACGAATCTGTCCCTCTCGCACTGAGGGTTTTTTCGTATATGGAGTAACAGGGACGCTAAAACTTTTACATATCGCCTTAACAGTGACAAGTCTTGACTATTTATTTCCCCCTGATCAAAGAGTACATTATATATCGCCCTGATCTCACCGCAATCCTAAGTGAACACGTGACAGACTTCTGAATGACTAATGACTATTCCCAAAATTTACTATAAATACGTAACCCTAGGTGTGCGAGTGTTACTCGCACTTGACCGGTTTTTATTTATTTGGCTACGCTAAAATTGAATCCGTTTTGCAGGTCCTGCCCCTAGCTTGGTTGGAACATCTGTCAGCATTGACCAAGAAACGCGGCCTTATTCTTCACATGGATGGCGCTAGGCTCTTCAATGCCTCAGAATACTTGCACGTGGACCCAGCAAGGATTGCAAGGGACTGCGACAGCGTATCTGTGTGCTTCAGTAAAGGATTGGGTGCTCCGATTGGATCTGCGTTGGCTGGCACGAGGAGGTTTATTGATCAGTAAGTTAAGTATGTGGCTTTTTATATTTTTCTCGTAAAGGCCCGCTTTTTATGCATCAAAACCGAACAGAAAGTCGATTATTTTGCCCTAGGGCTTTATTATTATTATTTTTTTTTTATTTATTTACAATGGTTGGCTAACCTGCCGCCTTTCCTGTGTACCATAGATGTTATACTTTTTTTCCACTGTTTAACGGCTCTGGATACAGTCCTTTTGAGCCAATCATAATTTAAAGTTCACAAGATTCTATTTGTTTTCATTTCCTCACACTATGCATTGAAAAACGTAGTATTATACACGGGCGTAAAAGCAATAAACTACTCGGTTACGTTTAAAACACTCGCTACGCTCGTGTTTTAAATCGTCCTCGTAGTTCATTTCTTTTCGCCCTTGTAGCATAAACTAAAATAACATTGTAAATAACATAAATAACATTCTCGTAAAGGCCCGCTTTTTATGCATCAAAACCGAACAGAAAGTCGATTATTTTGCCCTAGGGCTTTATTATTTTTTTTTTTTCCCCTCCCCCTTCCTACAAGACCCAGACCTAGATCGGGGGGTCTACCGCGTAATTCTCATTTTTTCATCAACATCAACTTGCGATTGAAATTTGACGTGCGTGCGACGACGCCCGCCTAACATGCCATCTCTTTTGCACGCGTTGAATTTCGTTGCACAACGTTTATTGGACCATTTGGACGATTTACACTACTTACATTAGTTAGTGGTGTAAATAGCATTTACAAGAAAATTACATTTGCATTGCTACAAATGCACGCTTTATAGACTTAAGGACAGGGGCTCTACCGCGTAATTCTCATTTGTATCAACTTCAAGCAAATGCATGCGAAATTCAACGCGTGCAAAAGAGATGGCATGTTAGGCGGGCGTCGTCGCACGCACGTCAAATTTCAATCTCAAGAATCATGATTCTAGATGAAAAGCCATCATGTTGGAACTTACTGGTTCTTTAATCTTTTCGTTAACAGAGCTCGTCGCATGCGCAAGATGGTCGGCGGCGGCATGAGGCAAGTGGGCCTGTTATGTGCTGCAGCACTAGTGGCGCTAGACGAGACTGTACCGTCGCTGTATGCTGATCATAGACGCGCCATTTACCTAGCTAAATGTGAGTTGTACTTGAAACATTTATTGTAACTGAGAGCCGAAACCCTCGCACCAAGGCCCGGCAATTGGTTATGGATATAACTCCGTCAATTCGGTCCCAGTTATGGTGGGCCACCTGTGTTTGAGAGCTGTTCTCTTACTCCCCCGAATAATTTTGAGGGGATTTCCGAGTAAGTTGGTCGGTATTATACTGGATTTTAATTTGACAACCTTTTTCCTTCAAACACACAGTCTAATAGACTTAACTCTTGAATCGTGAAAAGAAAATTTAAATACCTACTCCACCAAAATGTTTACCTATAGCTGTTTTTCTGCGATTTTAGTGTCTGTCTCACAGTAAAAGTTGTGCATATTAATGGGTAGAACACCCCGTTTTAAGGTAGAAAGATAATTATCATCGTAACGAAACACCGTTAATTAATTATTATTTGGAACCCTCAACGCTCGAGTTCCACTCACTCTTGACCGATTTTTATCTGGACATTATATGCTAAATGTCAGTGGCGTGCACAGAACTTTTTTCCGGAAAAGCAATCAAAAGGTCAAGATTGACAATAAAAAATATGAAAAAATTTAAATAACACTAAAAAAAAAAAAGTTTGTTTGAAAATGTTCACTCTAGGGTAGGCAGTGCCTACCCTGGCGTCATACAAACTTTTTTTTTTCAAAGTGTTATTTAAATTTTTTCATATTTTTTTATTGTCAATCTTGACCTTTTGATTCCTTTTCCGGAAAAAAGTTCTGGGCACGCCACTGCTAAATGTGATTAATTCATGACAAAAAGAGAAAAATTATTTGAGAAATGAAACAAAATATCAAAATGTACATATGTGGGCAAACAAACTTTTATTTTGTTTAAAACAGTGATGTATTAAAAAACTCTAATTTGGTAAATAAGTGAAGCAAAAGACTAAATACTATCGTGTAACCTTATTTTTGTTATAAATAGAACAGAAATACATATCCAAATTAATCGGCATCATTGGATGGATTTATTATAAACTTGGAAATAATGCATTTTCACCTCCAAATGAGGATTTGTCCGAACGATTTTACGAATTTCGTTCATTCGCAACTTTTGAGTTTCATCAAATAAATATTGCGGAATGAGTTTCAAGGCAACGAGGTACCCTTGTATAAAGTCTTCCTCGGTACATAAAACTTTACACAAATTGTACCGGACTGTCCCATTTACGTCTACGTACATCTTATCCAGCATTTTATCTAAAGCATCAGCAAAAAGATCATAAATTAAAGGAAAGTAGGAATTTATATCTTCTTTTAAAGCTTGAACACATTTCTTGCCGAATTCCGGAACTGCCGCATCCCAGAGTTGTTTCCATAATTCGCTGTCTGGATCACAGCCAACAGTGCATGTTGCACCCAAGTATTGTTTATCACACTTTATTTGTTCCATTATTGGAAGCAACACAGCTACAATTTCCAAGAAAATTGTTTTCAACTTCCAAGATGTCATTTGAATGTAGTTTTCAGCAACAGGCAAACCATTTTCCAGCTCATTTTGAATGGTTTTGAACAATTTGACGGGCACAACGGTATTCTTTTTAAAGGTGTAGCTAGGCAAACGTCGACCTATAGCATCTAGTTGCCATATCAAGAATTCTTTAATACTAAATCTCTTTTCGTTTACTTCCTCCCATCTACTGAAGCAAAGCTTCATTATTGGACGTAAAACCATCTCATAGCGTTGTATTTGTGTTTCTTCAGATTCAGCACAAGTTACATAAGCAGCATACACTTCGGTAAGAGAGTTATATTCCAAAATCATTTTGTTTTGAGTAAGAAGTTTATTATTATTTTCCAATAATATGTCTTTAACAAAATTTGGATCTACGGAGTCCATTAAATCGGCTGTTTTTCGAGCCAATTCTTTCACCAACTGCTCACAGTCGGCTTTAGCCGGGAGACCTTTCAAGAATTTATAACCCTTTACGAGATACTTAGCTTTGATACTGGCTGGTACAGGATCCAAATCGCCGAGCAAAGCAAATATAGTTTTATTTTCGTCATCTGACAAGTTGTCTATAAACATTTCCAATAATTGCCATAAACCATAAATTTTAGCTGGAGACTTTTCCTGACAAAGAAGTTTGTGAGTCAGCTGGAATATTACAGCACGAATTGAGGCATTTTTCGTAGACTTCCAAATATTTGAAAATAATTCTTTGACCTCCTCCATTTTCAACTTACTGAAGGCTAGTCGGATGCCATGTTTTTGAATAGAGACCGGAGCGTCGATCAACTTCGGTATGTGTTCTCGGCTTTGCACGGAGCTCATGTTGTAGAATATGGCACTGAGAGAGGGCAGAGCGTACTGCAGATAATCTCCCTTCGCATACAACAAGATGGCGTCCGGTGGGGGCTGAGGTCGGGCCAAGTGCATGTTCTTTGCAATGTTCTTCTGTAAACTGAGCTGTAGCTCATCAGCTGCGCTCCAGCTGATTTTGTTGTTTTCGGGCGCGTATTTCTTGATTATATTCAGCAAATCGTTCAAAGGTAAAAGCGTGCATAGAGCCCTCGTGACAGCCTTATGGCCTCCTGTCTGTTGAAGTCGCCCACGGTAAATCTTTGCCCAGTCTTCGCGCAGGGTTTCTTCCCAGTAAATTCTCAACTTTCTTAAAAGATGTTTTAGAGAGACGTTGTCATCGTAACGCAGAGTGTCCACTTCGGTTGTGTAACGTTTCAAAAGTTCTGGATCATGTTTCAGAGCATTGATGCAAATCTCCTCTGAAGGTGACAAAACAAGGGATTCTTCGAAGAGGTGTCTTCTCCAAGTCTTTTTCTTTTCGAAGAAGGAACTGGTATTTCCCAGATAAGAATTTTTCTTTTTTAGGTGAATTATTTCTTTGAGTTTCTTTAAAAGTGTTGGAAAATCTGTAAGTTCCTTTCTCCAGTCGATCAGTAAGTTTAACATTTGGTTCAAAATATCCACAACTTTACTAAACTCGTCTTGATTAGTAATAGCCTGCTCACTCAATTTCTTCTCAAAATTATCATATAGGTATTTGAAAAGCTTGGTTTTTTCTTCATCATTGAGTTTGTTAATCTTGCTCTTAAAAGAGCTGATCCTATGTCCCGATTTAAACTTCTTTTGTATAATTTCGGGAATGGTTTCGTTGTGTAGCACCTTGTAGAGTACCACAGTTTCAACACATTTGTCAACGCAATTTTCAGACTCTATGTAGACTTCAGAGCTATGGAAGAGTTCTTCCAAAATTTTCCAGCATTTCTCCTCATATTTGTGAGTGTTCGTTGTTGACAAAACAGTGTTGAGAAACTGGATCTTGAACTTGAAAGGCTCGTTGATGTGTCTATCGTGGTAGTACTGCAATACTGTTTGGATATGGTTCATGTTTGTACCAGCGCAGGTCATCATCACTGACATTATAGCGATTCTTTCTTCAGGTGATGATTCCGACCTGATAAGTTTTTTCAGTTCTGGAAATGCGACATCGAACGGGGCGTGTCTGTACCACTGGTATACTGATCTGTGTGAAGGCTTACTTGGCCCTCCACTACAGGCGCTATACATCACAGCACGCTTTTTTCTTTTTTTTATACAGTGATCTTCCTGTGTTTCACTGTCTCCTTCGTCGTCTGTCTCTTTGTCAATAAAAACTTTTTTAAGAAACTCAAACTTCCCTTCCTTAGGCATTGACTTTACGTATGGTTTAATATTCTCATATCGAAACCACGATTTGAGTTTAGGATTCTTAGCTTGCTTCAACAAGAATTCTTTAACTTTATCCTTGCCGAGATACTTAACGAAAGTGGGAGCATCTATACTGCCGGCATATTTATCGAATTTGTCCAAGAATCTTTCCGGATTCTTCTTCATTACGAGCTCGGTATATTTAGAGCCAAACTTCGGTACGTAATGTACATTAGATTCGTACATAGTCTCTACGATATCTAAATACTTATCAGTATTAGTCTGCATCAAAAACATAACGGACTTCACATAATCTCTTTTCCGGTAGCAATGTTTGTAGTGTTTGTTGAAGATTTCAAAGACTGAAAACGATCTTTCGCAGAGTCGTTTGAACAACTCAGATTCCAGATCATCGCAGTACTTTTCCACAGCTGTCTCTATAGTAGGTAGAGAGCAATATGGCAACCATTTGAGTGCTGTCAAGTTGTCTTTTTCCTTGTAATATCTGAAAAACTCCTCGACACGCTGCTCTTCTTTCAAGTTCAACCTTACGTGCCACATGAACTTGCTTGAAGCTTTGGAGATCATTTGTGGGAATAAGACATCGTTCAGATGCTTTGGGTTGACGATGTGAGCATATTGGGCATCAGTGATCAGCCATGGACTCTGCTTGATGGCTCGCGACACATGAAGCATGTCTTCAGACCTGAGGGTTTTAAGGATGTAGTCGACATTCCTCTCTTTACCTGCGAGGTCGATTTTGAAGAGTATATCGATGTCCGATTTCTCTTCTTGATCTTTGACATCCTCGAATGAGAGATTGTTCTTGATGGCATCGTTGACCAGCTTGTTGTAGTACCGGTGTCTATTGCCCAGGGTTTGACCTTCTAGCACCAAGGGCGCCATCCTTACTGGTAACCTGTAAAAGTCAAACAAATCTAGTCAGATTAATAATGCGTAAAAGCTGTGCTATTTTGTCTATACCGTGTTCAAACGATTGCAATATTTTGAAATATAATGTCCGCCGTCTTGTGACCATTGGAATGTGAAAGTGGTTAAGCATGTATGCAGGATTTGGAGACAGAAGGGCTTGGTGAAAAAAAAAAGTATCATTAAAAATTATACGCTCTCATAAAACTGTCGCATAATCTCATAGCCCATCAGTGATGCTTATGAACTGTTATTTGTAGTGTATTGGTTCAAACGTCTTGGTAACTAATCCGGAGGTCGCAGGTTTAAATACCGTAGGGGCGGGGCACATTGGTGTTCGTTCGGTCTGCCTGCTTCGAGGGGCATGTTAAACTATTGGATTCATATCTGTGCCTGAAGTACCTACGGTAATAGGGCTCACCAGTTCACCACCCATACGCTAGGACGTAATAATCGTCCATGAATCGTGGGTGTACGAATACGGACTGGGACTCGCATTTCACAGTCTATACTCGGGAACTGACACCCTTAAGGGATTCATGTAAATGAGCTATTTTCAAATAAAATGACCGTTACTTATGTGGAACACCATACTTTATTACTGGGTAGCTTATTGAATAAACTATATAATTTGATTAAAAATACGTAAATAAATTATAACGTTTAAGAGAAAAAAAATATTTTCGAGCAGTGTGCTGGAAAAAACACCCCATTTAGTCAATAAAATAATAAATGTACATGAACTACTTAGATTAAATGTTTATTTAATTTATGTAGCAATATATATAATGTTACCTGACGTAATAAAACATTGTTTTTTGGTGGCTTTTTCGTTTGTTAATCACTGTAATCACCGTTACTTAGTTGGAATTTCCGCCACCTCTGATTTCATGAGACAAGATGTAAATGACTATAAATTAATTTTTTCCCTCTATGACACCTTGTTTAACTTGAATTTTTGTATCCCTAGATATTTATCTTTCAACAGAAGGTGATTTACTATAAATTTTATTAAATTTGCCGCAGTTATTAGAGTTTAAAGCTGCCAGTATTACGAAATTTTGAGTTTCTTTGAGACTATTTTTTGTTTTAATTATATTTGGGAAGTCTTTTTAGTAAATTTTGTAATCAGAACTGTATTAAGTATAATTAGTTTTATAATTAGTATTGAACAAAGAAGTTAACAATTTTGATATTTCTTATGAGATATTCATGGTCAAAGTCAGTGGACAGCATGTTTTTTAGGCGGTCATTTTATTTGAAAAAAGCTCAAATGTAAGTATTTACTGTTACTGGAACTGTTATTTTTTGTAGATCTTATAACTCACTATAAAAAAACGGCCAAGCGCGAGTCAGAACCGTTCTGTATCGTGGATGATGAATTTAATTGCCATTTTATTTGTCGTGCATTTCTCAACCACTATATTTTTCGGTTTACCAGTTTTAGCGATAAGGGGGGATATACATTTTTTTGTGGTTTTTCGAAGATTTCTCGGAATAGATGCAACTAAATATAACCAAACTATATATGTTTACAATCAGCTCTTTAATACCTACAATTTGATACCCATATTGTATTTTTATAAAATATTTTTTATTTATTTTACTTTTTTTTATATTTCACAATTGTGCTCAACTTTTTTTTAAATCGCTTTTGTTTTCCTGTCATTGGCCTGTTATGATCGGCATTTTTTTCATATTTTTCGGTCCATCCGTTTTTTAAAGATTTCTCGAAACCAGTGCCTGTAAGTATAGTAAAAGTATATATTTTCAGCTTTATTAAAAATGTTTACAATCAGCTCTTTAATACCTACAATTTGATACCATATCGTATATCGTATCGGATAATATTTTTTTGTTTCTCACTTTTGTTTTGGAAATATTTTGAACGATTTCAATTTTTTTATATATTTTTTGCACAGTGATATGTGGGCAAATAATGCTATCTTTGTGCCTTTCAAGTCCTTATCTTAAACGGTGCTAAAGTTATGAGGCTGTGACATATGGACGGACAGATGGACAACGGAGCCTCACCATAAAGGTCCCTTTTAGGTACTATGGAACCCTAAAAATAATTAATTAGATTGGTCTAATAACTAACGGGTATTTGCATCAAATTCTAACTGTTAAATACACTTAACTCCTACTTTTAAGCAAATAAAATTAAATATTTGGTTTTGCTTGTTGCTTTCATAGCCCATCCATCCCAGCAAAAAATTATTGCTACGCCCTTGGCTATGTGGAAGTTACAAGTATACGAGGGGAGGCTGAAAAGTAACCTACCTAACTATGAAAGAAAAGACGTAACTGGATAGTTTTTTTTATTTTTCTATATAGTCCTTTGCTAGTAAAATGCACTAATTAAATTTTTCAAATATTGAATTTAAGCCATTAAAAAAAAAAACGGTTTGTCGTCAAAATAGTCAGAAACCGCTGCCTTCATTTCGTCATCGGTCATAAATCTTCGTCGCCTGAGGTCTTTCTTGAGAAGTCTAAACAGAAAATAGTCACAGGGGGCTAGATCTGGACTATAAGGGGGGTGGTCAATGGTTTCGAAGCCATTGCCTTTAATTGCTAGCTTTGTTGTGCGTGCGGTATGCACTGGTGCGTTATCGTGCAAAATCAGAATTCCTTTGCTTAGTTTACCTCGCCGTTTTTCTTTTATTGTCTCTCTTAGTTGATATAATAAGTTTGAGTAATAATCAGCATTCATTGTAGTTTTTTTCGGTAAATAATCTATGAGCAAAATCCCTTCTGTGTCCCAAAAGATTGTAGCCATAAGTTTACCGGCCGATGGACAGACCTTAAATTTCCGAGGCGGCTTCTCATCCTTAAATTTCCACTGTAACGACTCTTGCTTACTTTCCGGGTCCCATTGTCGAATCCAAGTCTCATCACATGTTACAATTCTAGAAATTATTTCTTCCTCTTTCCCTCGACTCATGTCCAAAAACTCTTCGCAATATTTGACACGCCTCTCCATGTCAAATGCAGTCAACATTCTAGGGACCCAACGTGCACTAACCTTGGACATGTTCAAATGCTCATGAATTATTTCATTGACTCGCTCTTTACTGACGCCCACATCTCTAGCTATCTCCCACTGCTTCACTCGTCGGTCCTCTAATATATTTTTTTTTCACCCTGGCTACATTTTCATCGGTGACGGCCGAAACTGGTCTTCCGCTACGAGGATCATCTTCGAGGCTCTCACGACCTAATTTAAACTGCCTTGACCAAAACTTTATAACAAATTCGGAAGATCACGAACTGCCAAACACACGTGACATACGCTGTCTGATCTCCGAAGGCGTATTCCCTTCTTTAGTCAAAAACTTAATCACCGCACGCTGCTCGATTTTATCCATTTTCACTTTTTCTACCGACGTGTTCGAAACAATTGTAGGAGACAAATAAACGTGATGCAATAAACAAATGAATGTAATACATTTTGAAAATAGAATAACAAACGAATATAAATCCATACCAGCCAGCATTATTTTTGTATATATTTCTGACCAAGGAGATTACATATCAGCCGCCCTACGTAATAAAGACTTCTAAGTTATAGTGTGGGTACAGACAGACAAGATCTTATGAGCTACCTATGTTATTAGTTGGTAGTCGGTATTAGTTATCTAGGAAAACCAATTCAATCATGATAAAATTGAATGAGTGAAACTTTAAATCTACTAGCAAACAACAACGCCTACATATTACAATCCACGTAATCGAAATTACTTTACTCACAAAGTGTGCCATATGGGCGAATTTTTTTAAAAGTGTACCATCTGAAAATTTTGCCTTTTAATATTTTTCATAAATAATTGTATTTTTTTTCCATGGAATCTTGTTCAGTAATATCTTAACCTTAATAAAATCAAAACGGATGTTTCATTTGTGCCTTAAATTAATGATAAATTTAAATTTGAACCATAGTAGAGCAGCTAAATATTCTACTGACTAACGAAATTATATGCCACAAAAAAAAATAACTATAATACAAATTTATTAACAAGTATTTTTATTATCATCTATAAGGTAATGTTAAATAAAATAAAATACTACTGTTAATAAAATATTTCTTAACATTTAAATATTAATACTTTTGTGTCCTATGACTAACGTTTGGAAAATTCAAGTACTCAGTTTTCTTTTTAACTTATAAATTAGAATCCACTTAGTATTCTATTATATATGTACAGAATAAACATAAAATTATCTATTTACGATACAAAACAAAGCATCATTACATTACATAGAAATGAAATATATTAAATTTATTGTTTATTTTCGGAGAGGACAGTAAGTCAGTGGAAGATTTAAGTTACTAAGTGGATATGTAAGGGACTTATCACATTGCAAAAATTATCCATATATTTTGTATTGGCGAACTATGATAAACTTTGAAAACATTAACCAATTTTTATTTAAATATAACTTTTGTTAGTTGAAGTTTTTATTTGAATATTACTGACTTAGTTACCTATTGTCAAACTTAATGATCCGAATTAAAACAAATTTAAAACTTTTCTGATGATTCATATACAATAATTGCACTGCGGGATACTCAAAATATGCACTATTATCTCCTGTTTACAGGAATTAAACTAGGAAAAATAGGAAAATCTAACCATTAAAACTGCGAAACAATTTTAAACTCGGTTCAGGTTTTATTCATGACTATGTCTTTAGGGAACTGCCTGTTTGTCCAAATGTCCAAGTGAAAATTTTCTTTTACATACAACAAACAAACAAATAAATATTACCTCTTCCTACTTAAATCATATTTTATTTGCACCAAAATCATATAATGTTTAAAAACTAAATACTTGCAATATGCATGCGGTTTTATGCATTCCACTGACTAACAATTCTATCCACTGACTAAAATTTTCAAAATCACGTCACGAAATCCCGAATACAAATAGTTTTTGTCATTTAATTCTGAATTTCATGAGTAAATCGTTAAAATAATGCCACATTCCATGAGAAGGTAAACGTAAGTTTTGAAGAAAACACAATCTGAGTGAAAAATTTCGAAGAAATTTCCTTAGAATCCCCGATCGTCAGCGGAAGTTATTTTCACTCACTTTTTTTTATAAACTTTGGCGACGTCTGCCGAGCGACTGATGACGTTTGCAACATTGCGGAGAAGCTTAACATGCTCCTTAGTGATGCCATATGAAAAAAACTTACTTTTTTGTGCGATTTTTATAAATTTTATATCAAAAAAGGCCGTAAGTCAGTGGAAAGTTCCACCCTGGTCAAATTTTAGGACCGCAGTTTATAAATTAATATAAATATAACTCGCTGGATCTCCTGAAAGCCCATCGAAATTTATAAATGGAGAATTTACTAGCTATTTGAAGATATAGACAACACAAATCTACGTAAAATGGTTGCAATTTTGTTTTCAAATTTGTATCAGAAAATGTCGAGGGGACATAGCAAAACTCAGTGTTATTTTTTATTGCTTAAGGTACAACATTTGTTAATATTGATAAACTATTAAAATAAAAATAGCCAAAGTGACGTCTAATAATGTTTCATGCTTATAAATATAAATACGCTTGAACAAGAATTCATTTTATATGGAGAAAAAAATCTGAAAGTTGACGGACACCCCAAAAACCGTTGGTACACTTTAAAAAAAATACGCCCATCTAACGAACTACAAAATATTAACACAAATCACTTGCACTAACCTGTCTGGCTGTATTATTATCACTGCACAGGAAATATAATTTCTTTAAACAGAGTGCGGTGAAGCACTTTTCCTTATAGTTTTATTGATGTTTTCGTCGTTGAGTCACCGGCAAATAAAAACCTTGAGCTGAGCTATGAGTAACACTCATAATCTGGTTCTTTATCTGAGCTCATAATCATAGATAAGTATAATATGCTCATAATAATGACGCTACTCACTACCTACTTGTACCGTGTGAAGGTTGTCAATTACATGTAGACTTTAGTATTAAGGCCCTAAATACCGCCATATGGGTACTTTCTAAAGCCTACTCTTATTTTATGGCCAAACCAAAAATATTGAAAAAATGTATTATGGATTATAAACTCTAGGACAACATATGCAACATTTTTCTTTTTCGTACCACCAAAACTTCTATATGAAAAATTGTTTCAACTGAATGGTGTTTTTTGGCTTGAATTTCCTACTACTCCTAAGCGGCTTAGGTGATTTAATTCATTTATGCTTTGATAAATAGATAAACTTGATAGCTATAAATATAACATAGAATTATTCAATCGAACAATGACGCCAATGTGAAAAGTATTATTTTCTCCTATTTTGCCCTTTCAAGGACGCAGCGAGCGTCGTAACAGCCACCACGCATTGTGCACTGATTTGAACGTTATTTCAATGTCGTGTCCGTCGATATTCATACAGACAAACATCGAGCTGCTAATTTGGCGACGGTAATCGCCTTAACTGCAAGGGGTCTTTTTAGCTCTTTGTGTATAAGTTGGATTGTGTTAGCCGGTTGCTACCAAGTGAAGTTGGTCTTGGAATCTGTATTACGATTGGTTGAAATAAATTGCTTGATATGAATGTAGCAAAATATTGGAGGACGGGATCTGTCCGGGCCGGGGAATAAAAAAAATGCACACATGATGCCGCGCCGTTCGCACATAATTTGATCTCAATCCTGCTGCACCGCCTTTGTAGGTATACTGAACCATGTTTTGCTGGTGGTGGGATGAATGAATTTGGCTAAGTGCGAGTCAGACTCGCAAAAAAGGGTTCCATAGAACTAAATAATATGGGTGCGGAACTCGAAAAAAATGGTAAATTACAAGTTGAGTGACACAAACAACTTCAAACAAGCCGCTAAAATGGTAGCTGCCGCTGCCGCTGAAAACAATTCGCGGCTCCTACCCGCTGAGTACCCTAATATTTTCCTGTAGTCTACCCACGTAATCGACCACTTATATACTTACCATGGTTTTCGAAATTAGCAGTGTTTATCGTTCCGTGATACTGACCACTTACCAAGCCTTCAGTATAAATTAATGTCTCCTTATACAAGGTGTAACAGAAAGGTGTAACCATATTTGAAAAGCTTATTCAGTCAATGGTTTAGAACAACTTTTACTATGGAACAAATCCTGAATATCGAAAAAAAAAATTACTCGCTTCATAGGAAAATGCACGGCCGCTCGGCCGAAATGTATGGAAGGGCAGATTTTGTTTTGAGATTTCAGGGTTGATCCCATATTAAAAGTTGTTCTATTCCATTGACTGAATAAGCTCTTCAAATATGGTTACACCTTTCTGTTACACGTTGTATAGGTGTAGCCAGCTAATATAAAAAAAGTTTCTTTCCATTACAGCGATAAAAGATCTAAAACTCTCAGCCTTCTCCATAGACGTGGACAATCAGCACACTAACATAGTTCACCTGAAGATTGACGAGAAATCGAGCATAACCAGCAGCAAAGTCGTCCAAAGACTGGCCCTTGTCAGTGAATCAGAAAAGAACAAAGATTGCACGACTGCAGATTCACAAGGGATTGTTGTCAAAGCCAGTGGCAAGCCTGATTCGAAAACTTTGCGGTTCGTCTTGCATTATGATGTGAATGATGACGACTTGAGATTGGCAATCAAAAAGATCTCATTTGTGTTGAAAGAAATTGCCAATGACATGTAAATTGTATTCTTTCAATTATTAATATAATTATTGTACTTTATACATTTTTAAGATTATTTATTCATATTAAGTACCAATTTTTATTTTCACATATAGATCTGAAGTTATATCAATGTGTAAATTGATTTGAAATTATACCAAAATAAAAATAAAATCAAAATCTTTTCTGAATGTTTAAATTTCATGATAATTGATAACTTATTAGTTATAAGACTATGAATTAATATTATTGGGGATCATCAATAAAATACTGAAATAGGGTTTTTATGTTTTTATTTTCTTAATGCTAGATGTTCATTTCTTGGCGACACCCTTTGCTTTGCGCTTGGCTTTCCTCTCGATGGCGCGTGCGACCTGCTTCGCTGGCTTCAAGTTGTTCTTCTTGCAGAACCTCTGGTTCCTCAAGAATTTGGGGTCCATCTGGTTATGGAGAATGGGCATATTAATATAGAAATTAAAATTATGTGATTGATTTCTACTTTGTAATGCATCCTAACTAATAATAATTACAGTATCCAAAGCGATTTTGCGATCTATATGTTCTCAGCACATCAAAGAATTTCCATAGCTTAATTTCTAAAAGATTTTTTTTTCAGAGATTATATGCCATTTTAGGACGTAGTTTTCATTATTTTGCTATATAAATTAACCATTATTTTTTATGATTTTTGTATACCTGTAACCTGTATGTGTTTACTGTAGCCGATTCTGAAGGCTTTAACTTTAGTTTTAGTGCTGTCAAAACCAAATTTTCATCTTTGCAAAATAGTTCATAAGTGTGAAGAACAGAAGCTAAATTACTTTGGAAAAGTTTAAGTCTTGACAGCACTAAAACTAAAGTTAAAGCCTTCAGAATCGGCTTTATTGGCTATTTATACGTCCATAACATGATTATTTTTCAATACATTTGCTCGAAAGTAGTATATGAACATTTTCAATGGTAGTAAACATGGCTTGAAAGTTAATTTTATAGTGCGGTTTAGTTCTTTTACAGTTTTTTTTTATTACTTCAAATCCATTTAAAAAAATTCTAGACAGGAATTGTAAACATAATGTCAACAGTTTAATTAATAATTAAAATACAAATACAAATTCTTTATTTCTTGAAAACTTACACTAAAACATGCTTTAAAATTAAATCCTTACTCTAAACATAAAAAGAAAACAGTTATAATAAATTATTAAAAACAGATTATTTATTGTCTACGTTTTCCAGTGGACCCCAAACTAAGTCGGGCTTGTCACGTGGGATCCAGAAATATGATTACCAGACTAAAGTACGAGTTTTGACAAGGTTATACAATAAAAGAGTTTTGTGACAGTAAAATAATTTTTGTGGGTACATACATGAATAGTTATTATTTTTAAAAATCAATTAAGTAATAAACTAGTTATATTGTTAGATAGTAATAATAAGTATGTATATGTATATATTTAATGTATATAAATAACTAAATAAATGTGAGTATATTACCATAATACCTGGTCTAATAATCCTATCATTATTTCCTAGGCTATCAAAAAGGAAAAAAAAAAACACTACTATGTATTTCCAATTTAGGTAAGAGCTCGGCCGGCCACATCACTATGGCACGGGGCGCCCCGCGCCGGCACTGTAAAACGGTAGAAGTTTACGGCGCCACTTCACAGGTTCGACTTGAACCTTTCATGAGTGAAACATCGCACCAGAACTTGACTTGACACGGCGCCGCCGCGTCGTAAACTTCCACGGCACGGCGCGGCGCCGCCGCACCAAAGTGCGTGCGCGCCGCAACGTGTCACGGTGCCGTCGCCGCACACCGGCACCGCCGCGCCTTGGTGATGTGGCCGAGCTCTGACCGGGAGGAGGGACCCCAATAATTTCGGGCACTTAAACACCATTAACCTTTAAATGCATCTTGGGTCGAAAACGGCACAAAGGAATTTTTATTTATTATTTATATAATTTTATGTTAAAAACTATAATTATATGATTGTATGAGCTAAAAATATGTTTGGCAACAACTTTTTATTTTCCTTTGTTTTTTTTTTGTATTTTCTCGCATTTTGGCGGGAAAATCGTCAGAGAGAGCTTTTGGAAAACAAAATCTGATAAATATTCTGCTTGCATATATTTTTATAGTTATTTGATATTAAAGGCACAAAGAGTTCAGCTTTAAAAGTGTCCAATAAAAAAAAGAAACCCTAAAAAATTGAATTTTTATTGCTTTTAAAATTTGTTTTTTTCTCTTGTTTTTACTTGTAAAAACCCCCTTTCGATCAAGAAATATTTTTTTATAATTTTTTTCATGTTTTTGGTATTTTTCTGTCACTGTTTTCAATTTCATACAAAAATTAAATCTCCTGCATTTAAGGGTTAATGAGGAATACAAACTATTATTTAAAAAAATGTGATCGATTTTTCTTATTATTAAGGTGGAGGTGCTCACATAGCGCAGGTGTTGATGACGCCCCTAAAGAACAACCCAAATGGAACACTAGACCTTGACGAGGTAGAGAAGCATATCCGGGGGGCAGACATTCATGAACCCATCACTATGATGGTGGCCGTGGAGAACACACATTCTTACTGCGGTGAGAAGGTGGGTTAATTTTACGTGCCAAACAGCTTAAGGGGTCCACAATGATAAACATCAGTTTTGCATTGGATTCAGTTCGGTCAATGTAGATGGTAAAAATTTGAAAAAAATATGGCGTGTTTTTTGACTCAAGACAATTATTAATTACACTTTATAAGTAAATATATTTTCAACCTTCTTTTAATTATAATACTTTTAAAACAGCATGAATATCACGAAAAAAGTGATTCAGTTTCCATATTTTAAAACTGGTTGAAACGAAACCAACACACGCAGGTACTTACTAGAAAGTACCATCCTTATTACATAAAGAAATTATAATTAATGTCCTAATGTAGCCGTGATTTCAAAATAACTGAAGTTTTGTGTGCACAGCATCTGATTAGAGCAGGATAGACAGTTCAAAAACAAAAGCGTTAGAGCAGGACTGAATTTTAGCATTGTGCAACCCCTTAATGGGTCCAGCCAGACATTGTGTTGCCACAGACACCGAGACTTCGCTTATTGACTGTAACCTAAAACGAAGTAGGGAAAGACTGACACCACGGAAGACTCAACATTGACACCGAGGGTTTTCCGTTTCTTGACATTACCAAGATAGTCCGAGAGATGACCGCTCGAATCCTTCATTTTTTTACCTGCGAAAAGACTGTATGTGGTCAGGCAGGACCAAGATTCAATTACCCTTTTTGTGAGAGACACAAAATAAAATTTAGGCTACCATATTTCCAATACAAAAAAGGAAAAATTATTCTAAAAATACAATATGGGTATCAAATTGTAAATATTAAAGAGCTGATTGTAAAAATATATCTACTGGCATTGATTTCGAGAAATCTTTGAAAAACCACAAATTAAAACGTATGTCCCCCTTATCTCCGTAACTGGTGGACAGAAAAATATGAAAAATTGGCGATTATAAATCATAACTGGCCAAATAAAGGAAATCTATAGCGATTAAAAACAGTTGAACAGAAATGAATAAAAAAAGTTAAATGAAAAATATATATATTTTCTAAAAATACAATATGTATTACACTGATTTGTAATATTCATTTTAGCAGCGCTTTCGCATGCATTTGTGTCGATCACGGGTCCGACAGTCGTTATCTACCGTCCACTATAGCTGGTCACTGTGACGGATTAAGCTCCCTACACCGTGTAAATGCAGTTGCGTAATACAAGAGTTAAGGCGCTACGAAAAAAAAACCGACCCTTTTAGAACTTGCATATATGTGCTTCAATAAAGAAGGTATCATTTTGATAAATAGTACCTATATTATTTTTGAAATCTTTTTCTAGGGATCTGTTAAACAGAAACGCGATTAGAGAAATTCGGCTCGATAAAAATATTAATCGAAATGAGGTCCACTTCGACACCATTTCTCCTGGTTTGACAATTTGGAATGACGTATGGACTGCAATTATATTTTATTAGATGAGTCTTAACAGTATCTAAGACCTGGTTAAACGAAATTTTGATAGCAGCTTTAGTACATTTTACATAAATAAAAAAACCGACTTTTTGCTACTTTTCTACGAATCCGTCCCTCTCGCACTGAGGGTTTTTTCGCATATGGAGTAACAGGGACGCTGAAACTTTTACATATCGCCTTAACAGTGACAAGTCTTGACTATTTATTTCCACTGATCAAAGAGTTCATTATATATCGCGCTGATCTCACCGCAATCCTAAGTAAACACGTGACAGACTTCTGAATGACTAATGACTATTCCCAAAATTTACTATAAATACGGAACCCGAGGTGTGCGAGTGTCACTCGCACTTGACCGGTTTTTATTTATCTGGCTATTTTCAACTGAAATCGTGAAAGGATTGCTGAATATGTCCAACAGAGGTTTCACTTTTTTAAACTCCGAAAATCTGTTTTGAAAAGATTGAATCAAAATATCTAGCTTTTCTACATAACTGAAATTAATCGCAGTTTTGTTGAATTTTTCAGCCATTTTCTTATAATTCGGAAAATGATTGTAATTTCCAGAATTCAATTGCGATCTGAAAAGTGTCAGTTTGCATTGAAAGGATGATACATGAGCGTAGAGCTGGGATATCAGTTGATTTTTGCCTTGAAGCCGTGTGTTCAAGACATTAAAATGATTTGTAATGTCAACTAAAAAAGCCAAATCACACAACCAATCAGGATTTTTAAGTTCCGGGACATCCCTTTGCTTTTCCGCCAGAAATATTCCAATTTCTTCTATTAAATTTAGAAATCGTTCCAGTGTCAATACATGACTTAGCCACCTTACTTCTGTATAATACAGTAAATCTCCATATTCGCTTTCGATGTCATCAAGGATTTGTTTGAATTGCCTGTGATTGAGTCCTCGTGATTTTATGAAATTTACAGTCGAAACTACCACTTTCATGACATTTTGAAATTCAATTTTTTTAGAACAGAGGGCTTCTTGGTGTATAATGCAGTGAAACTGCATGAGATCTTCAGCGTTTTTTTCTTGCAGATGCTTTTTCAGCAAAGTAACTAGCCCAGAATTGACACCAATCATCGAAGGAGCACCGTCAGTCGCAACTCCCGATAATTTTGATAGTCCAAATCAGTTTTTGAACACTAAAACTTTTTGAACTTTGACGCCCGCCTAACATGCCATCTCTTTTGCACGCGTTGAATTTCGTTGCACAACGTTTATTGGACCATTTGGACGATTTACACTACTTACATTAGTTAGTGGTGTAAATAGCATTTACAAGAAAATTACATTTGCATTGCTACAAATGCACGCTTTATAGACTTAAGGACAGGGGCTCTACCGCGTAATTCTCATTTGTATCAACTTCAAGCAAATGCATGCGAAATTCAACGCGTGCAAAAGAGATGGCATGTTAGGCGGGCGTCGTCGCACGCACGTCAAATTTCAATCTCAAGAATCATGATTCTAGATGAAAAGCCATCTTGTTGGGACTTACTGGTTCTTTAATCTTTTCGTTAACAGAGCTCGTCGCATGCGCAAGATGGTCGGCGGCGGCATGAGGCAAGTGGGCCTGTTATGTGCTGCAGCACTAGTGGCGCTAGACGAGACTGTACCGTCGCTGTATGCTGATCATAGACGCGCCATTTACCTAGCTAAATGTGAGTTGTACTTGAAACATTTATTGTAACTGAGAGCCGAAACCCTCGCACCAAGGCCCGGCAATTGGTTATGGATATAACTCCGTCAATTCGGTCCCAGTTATGATGGGCCACCTGTGTTTGAGAGCTGTTCTCTTACTCCCCCGAACAATTTTGAGGGGATTTCCGAGTAAGTTGGTCGGTATTATACTGGATTTTAATTTGACAACCTTTTTCCTTCAAACACACAGTCTAATGGACTTAACTCTTGAATCGTGAAAAGAAAATTTAAATACCTACTCCACCAAAATGTTTACCTATAGCTGTTTTTCTGCGATTTTAGTGTCTGTCTCACAGTAAAAGTTGTGCATATTAATGGGTAGAACACCCCGTTTTAAGGTAGAAAGATAATTATCATCGTAACGTAACACCGTTAATTAATAATTATTCGGAACCCTCAACGCTCGAGTTCCACTCACTCTTGACCGATTTTTATCTGGACAGTAACACCAATTCGGTGCAACACAACTTGACTTAATTGACAGGACTAAACTTAATTTAAGTGTTCTGTCCTTTTCTTTCTGTATCAAAAGGACAAAGACGGGACGCTTAAAATAAGGTTAGTCTTGTCAGTTATGTTGCGCCGAATCGATACCATTATATGCTAAATGTCGGTGGCGTGCACAGAACTTTTTTTCGGAAAAGCAATCAAAAGGCCAAGATTGACAATAAAAAATATGAAAAAATTTAAATAACACTTTGAAAAAAAAAGTTTGTTTGAAAATGTTCACTCTAGGGTAGGCAGTGCCTACCCTGGCGTCATACAAACTTTTTTTTTTCAAAGTGTTATTTAAATTTTTTCATATTTTTTTATTGTCAATCTTGACCTTTTGATTCCTTTTCCGGAAAAAAGTTCTGGGCACGCCACTGCTAAATGTGATTAATTCATGACAAAAAGAGAAAAATTATTTGAGAAATAAAACAAAACATCAAAATGTACATATGTGGGCAAACAAACTTTTATTTTGTTTAAAACAGTGATGTATTAAAAAACTCTAATTTTGTAAATAAGTGAAGCAAAAGACTAAATATTATCGTGTAACCTTATTTTTGTTATAAATAGAATAGAATTACATATCCAAATTATTCGGCATCATTGGATATATTATAAACTTGGAAATAATGCATTTTCACCTCCAAATGAGGATTTGTACGAATGATTTTACGAATTTCGTTCATTCGCAACTTCTGAGTTTCATCAAATGAATATTGCGGAATGAGTTTCAAGGCAACGAGGTACCCTTGTATAAAGTCTTCCTCGGTACACAAAACTTTACATAAATTGTACCTGACTGTCCCATTTACGTCTACGTACATCTTATCCAGCATTTTATCCAAAGCATCAGCAAAAAGATCATAAATTAAAGGAAAGTAGGAATTTATATCTTCTTTTAAAGCTTGAACACATTTCTTGCCGAATTCCGGAACTGCCGCATCCCAGAGTTGTTTCCATAATTCGCTGTCTGGATCACAGCCGACAGTGCATGTTGCACCCACATATTGTTTATCACACTTTGTTTGTTCCATTATTGGAAGCAACCCTGCTGCAATTTCCAAGAAAATTGTTTTCAACTTCCAAGATGTCATTTGAATGTAGTTTTCAGCAACAGGCAAACCATTTTCCAGCTCATTTTGAATGGTTTTGAACAATTTGATGGGCACAACGGTATTCTTTTTAAAGGTGTAACCAGGCAAACGTTCACCTATAGCATCTAGTTGCCATATCAGGAATTCTTTAATACTAAATCTCTTTTCGTTTACTTCCTCCCATCTACTGAAGCAAAGCTTCATTATTGGACGTAAAACCATCTCATAGCGTTGTATTTGTGTTTCTTCAGATTCAGCACAAGTTACATAAGCAGCATACACTTCGGTAAGAGAGTTATATTCCAAAATCATTTTGTTTTGAGTAAGAAGTTTATTATTATTTTCCAATAATATGTCTTTAACAAAATCTGGATCTACGGAGTCCATTAAATCGGCTGTTTTTCGAGCCAATTCTTTCACCAACTGCTCACAGTCGGCTTTAGCCGGGAGACCTTTCAAGAATTTATAACCCTTTACGAGATACTTAGCTTTGATACTGGCTGGTACAGGATCCAAATCGCCGAGCAAAGCAAATATAGTTTTATTTTCGTCATCTGACAAGTTGTCTATAAACATTTCCAATAATTGCCATAAACCATAAATTTTAGCTGGAGACTTTTCCTGACAAAGAAGTTTGTGAGTCAGCTGGAATATTACAGCACGAATTGAGGCATTTTTCGTAGACTTCCAAATATTTGAAAATAATTCTTTGACCTCCTCCATTTTCAACTTACTGAAGGCTAGTCGGATGCCATGTTTTTGAATAGAGACCGGAGCGTCGATCAACTTCGGTATGTGTTCTCGGCTTTGCACGGAGCTCATGTTGTAGAATATGGCACTGAGAGAGGGCAGAGCGTACTGCAAATAATCTCCCTTCGCATACAACAAGATGGCGTCCGGTGGGGGCTGAGGTCGGGCCAAGTGCATGTTCTTTGCAATGTTCTTCTGTAAACTGAGCTGTAGCTCATCAGCTGCGCTCCAGCTGATTTTGTTGTTTTCGGGCGCGTATTTTTTGATTATATTCAGCAAATCGTTCAAAGGTAAAAGCGTGCATAGAGCCCTCGTGACAGCCTTATGGCCGCCTGTCTGTTGAAGTCGCTCACGGTAAATCTTTGCCCAGTCTTCGCGCAGGGTTTCTGCCCAGTAAATTCTCAACTTTCTTAAAAGATGTTTTAGAGAGACGTTGTCATCGTAACGCAGAGTATCCACTTCGGTTGTGTAACGTTGCAAAAGTTCTGGATCATGTTTCAGAGCATTGATGCAAATCTCCTCTGAAGGTGACAAAACAAGGGATTCTTCGAAGAGGTGTCTTCTCCAAGTCTTTTTCTTTTCGAAGAAGGAACTGGTATTTCCCAGATAAGAATTTTTCTTTTTTAGGTGAATTAGCTCTTTGAGTTTCTTTAAAAGTGTTGGAAAATCGGTAAGTTCCTTTCTCCAGTCGATCAGTAAGTTTAACATTTGGTTCAAAATATCCACAACTTTACTAAACTCGTCTTGATTAGTAATAGCCTGCTCACTCAATTTCTTCTCAAAATTATCATATAGGTATTTGAAAAGCTTGGTTTTTTCTTCATCATTGAGTTTGTTAATCTTGCTCTTAAAAGAGCTGATCCTATGTCCCGATTTAAACTTCTTTTGTATAATTTCGGGAATGGTTTCGTTGTGTAGCACCTTGTAGAGTACCACCGTTTCAACACATTTGTCAACGCAATTTTCAGACTCTATGTAGACTTCAGAGCTATGGAAGAGTTCTTCCAAGATTTTCCAGCATTTCTCCTCATATTTGTGAGTGTTCGTTGTTGACAAAACAGTGTTGAGAAACTGGATCTTGAACTTGAAAGGCTCGTTGATGTGTCTGTCGTGGTAGTACTGCAATACTGTTTGGATATGGTTCATGTTTGTACCAGCGCAGGTCATCATCACTGACATTATAGCGATTCTTTCTTCAGGTGATGATTCCGACCTGATAAGTTTTTTCAGTTCTGGAAATGCGACATCGAACGGGGCGTGTCTGTACCACTGGTATACTGATCTGTGTGAAGGCTTACTTGGCCCTCCACTACAGGCACTATACATCACAGCACACTTTTTTCTTTTTTTTATACAGTGATCTTCCTGTGTTTCACTGTCTCCTTCGTCGTCTGTCTCTTTGTCAATAAAAACTTTTTTAAGAAACTCAAACTTCCCTTCCTTAGGCATTGACTTTACGTATGGTTTAATATTCTCATATCGAAACCACGATTTGAGTTTAGGATTCTTAGCTTGCTTCAACAAGAATTCTTTAACTTTATCCTTGCCGAGATACTTAACGAAAGTGGGAGCATCTATACTGCCAGCATATTTATCGAATTTGTTCAAGAGTCTTTCCGGATTCTTCTTCATTACGAGCTCGGTATATTTAGAGCCAAACTTGGGTACGTAATGTACATTAGATTCGTCGGCAATAGTCTCTAGGATATCTAAATACTTATCAGTATTAGTCTGCATCAAAAACATAACGGACTTCACATAATCTCTTTTCCGGTAGTAACGTTTGTAGTGTTTGTTGAAGATTTCAAAGACGGAAAACGATCTTTCGCAGAGTCGTTTGAACAACTCAGATTCCAGATCATCACAGTACTTTTCCACAGCTTTCTCTATAGTAGGTAGAGAGCAATATGGCAACCATTTGAGCGCTGTCAAGCTATCTTTTTCCTCGTAATATTTGAAGAACTCCTCGACACGCTGCTCTTCTTTCAAGTTCAACCTTACGTGCAACATGAACTTGCTTGAAGCTTTGGAGATCATTTGTGGGAATAAGACATCGTTCAGATGCTTTGGGTTGACGATGTGAGCATATTGGGCATCACTGATCAGCCATGGACTCTGCTTGATGGCTCGCGACACATGAAGCATATCTTCAGACTTGAGGGTTTTAAGGATGTAGTCGACATTCCTCTCTTTACTTGCGAGGTCGATTTTGAAGAGTATATCGATGTCAGATTTCTCTTCTTGATCTTTGACATCCTCGAATGAGAGGTTGTTCTTGATGGCATCGTTGACCAGCTTGTTGTAGTACTGGTGTCTATTGCCCAGGGTTTGACCTTCTAGCACCAAGGGCGCCATCCTTACTGGTAACCTGTAAAAGTCAAAGAAATCTAGTCAGATTATTGATGCGTAAAAGCTGTGCCATTTTGTCTATACCGTGATCAAACGATTGCAATATTTGCTCACTGCTGAGAAAACAGATGTTTGTAAGTGTGTCTTTTAAATCGGACATCTTGTGTCCAATGGGATGTGAAAGTGGTTAAAAACGTATGCAGGATTTGGAGACAGAAGGGAATCATTAAAAATTATACGCTCTTATAAAACTGTCGCATAATCTCATAGCCCATCAGTGATACTTATGAACTATTATTTGTGGTTTATTGGTTCAAACGTCTTGGTAACTAATCCGGAGGTCGCAGGTTTAAATACCGTAGGGGCGGGGCACATTGGTGTTCGTTCGGTCTGCCTGCTTCGAGGGGCATGTTAAGCTATTGGGTTCATATCTGTGCCTGAAGTATCTACGGTAATAGGGCTCACCAGTTCCCCACCCATACGCTAGGACGTAATAATCGTCTATGAAACGTGGGTGTACGAGTATGGACTGGGATTTGCATTTCACAGTCTATACTCGGGAACACCTCTGACACCCTTAAGGGATTCATGGAAATATAAGTATTTACTGTTACTGAAACTGTTATTCTTTGTAGATCCTCCAAGTCACTATAAAAAAACCGGCCAAGCGCGAGTCAGAATCGTTCTGTATCGTGGGTGATGAATTTAATTGCCATTTTATTTTTCGTGAATTTCTCAACCACTATATTTTTCCTGTAATCTTTACGTAAACCATGATTTTTTTCATATTTTTCGGTTTACCAGTTTTAGCGATAAGGGGGGGATGTACATTTTTTGTGGTTTTTCGAAGATTTCTCGGAACAGATGCAACCAAATATAGCCAAACTATATATTTTTACAATCAGCTCTTTAATACCTACAATTTGATACCCATATTGTATTTTTGTAAAATATTTTTTATTTATTTTACTTTTTTTTATATTTCACAATTGTGCTCAACTTTTTTTTAAATCGCTTTTGTTTTCCTGTCATTGGCCTGTAATGATCGGCATTTTTTTCATATTTTTCGTTCCATCCGTTTCGGAGATAAGAGGGGTACATACATATTTTTGTGGTTTTTTAAAGATTTCTCGAAACCAGTGCCAGTGAATATAGTAAAAGTATATATTTTCAGCTTTTTAATATTTTTAGGATAATATTTTTTTGTTCTCACTTTTGTTTTGGAAATATTTTGAACAATTTAATTTTTTTTATATATTTTTTGCACCGTGAGATGTGGGCAAATAATGCTATCTTTGTGCCAAATTTCAAGTCCTTATCTTAAACGGTGCTAAAGTTATGAGGCTGTGACATATGGACGGACGGATGGACAATGGAGTCTTACCATAAAGGTCCCTGTAAGGAACCCTAAAAATAATTTATTAGATTGGTATAATAACTAACAGGTATTTGCATCAAATTCTAACTGTTAAATACACTTAACTCCTACTTTTAAGCAAATAAAATTAAATATTTGGTGTTGCTTGTTGCTTTCATAGCCCATCCATCCCAGCAAAAAATTATTGCTACGCCCTTGGCTATGTGGAAGTTACAGGTACAATAAAGACTTCTAAGTTATAGTTTGGGTACAGACTGACAAGATGTTAGGAGCTATGTTATTAGTTGGTAGTCGGTATTAGTTATCTAGGAAAACCAATTCAATCATGATAAAATTGAATGAGTGAAACTTTAAATCTACTTGCAAACAGCAACGCCTACATATTACAACAATCCACGTAATCGAAATTACTTTACTCACAAAGTGTGCCATCTAATGAACTACAAAATATTAACACAAATCACTTGCACTAACCTGTATGGCTGTATTATTATCACTGCACAGGAAATATAATTTCTTTAAACAGAGTGCGGTGAAGCACTTTTCCTTATAGTTTTATTGATGTTTTCGTCGTTGAGTCACCGGCAAATAAAAACCTTGAGCTGAGCTATGAACAACACTCATAATATGACGCCACTACCTACTTGTACGTACCGTGTGAGGGTTGTCTTGTCAATCAAATGTAGACTTTATTTTTAACTGCAAGGGGTCTTTTTAGCTCTTTGTGTATAAGTTGGATTGTGTTAGCCGGTTGGTGCCAAGTGAAGTTGGTCATGGAATCTGTATTACGATTGGTTGAAATAAATTGCTTGATATGAATGTAGCAAAATATTGGAGGACGGGATCCGGGCCGGGGAATAAAAAAAATGCACACATGATGCCGCGCCGTTCGCACATAATTTGATCTCAATCCTGCTGCACCGCCTTTGTAGGTATACTGAAACATGTTTTGCTGGTGGTGGGATGAATGAATTTGGCTAAGTGCGAGTCAGACTCGCAAAAAAGGGTTCCATACAACTACATAATATGGGTGCGGAACTCGAAAAAAATGGTAAATTACAAGTTGAGTGACACAAACAACTTCAAACAAGCCGCTAAAATGGTAGCTGCCGCTGCCGCTGAAAACAATTCGCGGCTCCTACCCGCTGAGTACCCTAATATTTTCCTGTAGTCTACCCACGTAATCAACCACTTATATACTTACCATGGTTTTCGAATTTAGCAGGGTTTATCGTTCCGTGATACTGACCACTTACCAAGCCTTCAGTATAAATTAATGTCTCCTTATACAAGGTGTAACAGAAAGGTGTAACCATATTTGAAAAGCTTATTCAGTCAATGGTTTAGAACAACTTTTACTATGGAACAAATCCTGAATATCGAAAAAAAAAATTACTCGCTTCATAGGAAAATGCACGGCCGCTCGGCCGAAATGTATGGAAGGGTAGATTTTGTTTTGAGATTTCAGGGTTGACCCCATATTAAAAGTTGTTCTATTCCATTGACTGAATAAGCTCTTCAAATATGGTTACACCTTTCTGTTACACGTTGTATAGGTGTAGCCAGCTAATATAAAAAAAGTTTCTTTCCATTACAGCGATAAAAGATCTAAAACTCTCAGCCTTCTCCATAGACGTGGACAATCAGCACACTAACATAGTTCACCTGAAGATTGACGAGAAATCGAGCATAACCAGCAGCAAAGTCGTCCAAAGACTGGCCCTTGTCAGTGAATCAGAAAAGAACAAAGATTGCACGACTGCAGATTCACAAGGGATTGTTGTCAAAGCCAGTGGCAAGCCTGATTCGAAAACTTTGCGGTTCGTCTTGCATTATGATGTGAATGATGACGACTTGAGATTGGCAATCAAAAAGATCTCATTTGTGTTGAAAGAAATTGCCAATGACATGTAAATTGTATTCTTTCAATTATTAATATAATTATTGTACTTTATACATTTTTAAGATTATTTATTCATATTAAGTACCAATTTTTATTTTCACAAATAGATCTGAAGTTATATCAATGTGTAAATTGATTTGAAATTATATCAAAATAAAAATAAAATCAAAATCTTTTCTGAATGTTTAAATTTCATGATAATTGATAACTTATTAGTTATAAGACTATGAATTAATATTATTGGGGATCATCAATAAAATACTGAAATAGGGTTTTTATGTTTTTATTTTCTTAATGCTAGATGTTCATTTCTTGGCGACACCCTTTGCTTCACGCTTGGCTTTCCTCTCGATGGCGCGCGCGACCTGCTTCGCTGGCTTCAAGTTGTTCTTCTTGCAGAACCTCTGGTTCCTCAAGAATTTGGGGTCCATCTGGTTATGGAGAATGGACATATTAATATAGAAATTAAAATTATGTGATTGATTTCTACTTTGTAATGCATCCTAACTAATAATAATTACAGTATCCAAAGCGATTTTGCGATCTATATGTTCTCAGCACATCAAAGAATTTCCATAGTTTAATTTCTAAAAGATTTTTTTTCAGAGATTATATGCCATTTTAGGACGTAGTTTTCATTATTTTGTTATATAAATTAACCATTATTTTTTATGATTTTTGTATACCTGTAACAGAGAATATAAAGTCTGTAACCTGTAGGTATGTGTTTACTGTAGCCGATTCTGAAGGCTTTAACTTTAGTTTTAGTGCTGTCAAAACTAAATTTTCATCTTTGCAAAATAGTTCATAAGTGTGAAGAACAGAAGCTAAATTACTTTGGAAAAGTTTAAGTCTTGACAGCACTAAAACTAAAGTGAAAGCCTTCAGAATCGGCTTTATTGGCTATTTATACATCCATAAACTGATTATTTTTCAATACATTTGCTCAAAAGTAGTATATGAACATTTTCAATGGTAGTAAACATGGCTTGAAAGTTAATTTTATAGTGCGGTTTGGTTCTTTTACAGTTTTTTTTTTATTACTTCAAATCCATTTAAAAAAATTCTAGACAGGAATTGTAAACATAATGTCAACAGTTTAATTAATAATTAAAATACAAATACAAATTCTTTATTTCTTGAAAACTTACACTAAAACATGCTTTAAAATTAAATCCTTACTCTAAACATAAAAAGAAAACAGTTATAATAAATTATTAAAAACAGATTATTTATTGTCTACGTTTTCCAGTGGACCCCAAACTAAGTCGGGCTTGTCACGTGGGATCCAGAAATATGATTACCAGACTAAAGTACGAGTTTTGACAGGGTTATACAATAAAAGAGTTTTGTGACAGTAAAATAATTTTTGTGGGTACATACATGAATAGTTATTATTTTTAAAAATCAATTAAGTAATAAACTAGTTATATTGTTAGATAGTAATAATAAGTATGTATATGTATATATTTAATGTATATAAATAACTAAATAAATGTGAGTATATTACCATAATACCTGGTCTAATAATCCTATCATTATTTCCTAGGCTATCAAAAAGGAAAAAAAAAAACACTACTATGTATTTCCAATTTAGGTAAGAGCTCGGCCGGCCACATCACTATGGCACGGGGCGCCCCGCGCCGGCACTGTAAAACGGTAGAAGTTTACGGCGCCACTTCACAGGTTCGACTTGAACCTTTCATGAGTGAAACATCGCACCAGAACTTGACTTGACACGGCGCCGCCGCGTCGTAAACTTCCACGGCACGGCGCGGCGCCGCCGCACCAAAGTGCGTGCGCGCCGCAACGTGTCACGGTGCCGTCGCCGCACACCGGCACCGCCGCGCCTTGGTGATGTGGCCGAGCTCTGACCGGGAGGAGGGACCCCAATAATTTCGGGCACTTAAACACCATTAAATGCATCTTGGGTCGAAAACGGCACAAAGGAATTTTTATTTATTATTTATATAATTTTATGTTAAAAACTATAATTATATGATTGTATGAGCTAAAAATATGTTTGGCAACAACTTTTTATTTTCCTTTGTTTTTTTTTTGTATTTTCTCGCATTTTGGCGGGAAAATCGTCAGAGAGAGCTTTTGGAAAACAAAATCTGATAAATATTCTGCTTGCATATATTTTTATAGTTATTTGATATTAAAGGCACAAAGAGTTCAGCTTTAAAAGTGTCCAATAAAAAAAAGAAACCCTAAAAAATTGAATTTTTATTGCTTTTAAAATTTGTTTTTTTCTCTTGTTTTTACTTGTAAAAACCCCCTTTCGATCAAGAAATATTTTTTTATAATTTTTTTCATGTTTTTGGTATTTTTCTGTCACTGTTTTCAATTTCATACAAAAATTAAATCTCCTGCATTTAAGGGTTAATGAGGAATACAAACTATTATTTAAAAAAATGTGATCGATTTTTCTTATTATTAAGGTGGAGGTGCTCACATAGCGCAGGTGTTGATGACGCCCCTAAAGAACAACCCAAATGGAACACTAGACCTTGACGAGGTAGAGAAGCATATCCGGGGGGCAGACATTCATGAACCCATCACTATGATGGTGGCCGTGGAGAACACACATTCTTACTGCGGTGAGAAGGTGGGTTAATTTTACGTGCCAAACAGCTTAAGGGGTCCACAATGATAAACATCAGTTTTGCATTGGATTCAGTTCGGTCAATGTAGATGGTAAAAATTTGAAAAAAATATGGCGTGTTTTTTGACTCAAGACAATTATTAATTACACTTTATAAGTAAATATATTTTCAACCTTCTTTTAATTATAATACTTTTAAAACAGCATGAATATCACGAAAAAAGTGATTCAGTTTCCATATTTTAAAACTGGTTGAAACGAAACCAACACACGCAGGTACTTACTAGAAAGTACCATCCTTATTACATAAAGAAATTATAATTAATGTCCTAATGTAGCCGTGATTTCAAAATAACTGAAGTTTTGTGTGCACAGCATCTGATTAGAGCAGGATAGACAGTTCAAAAACAAAAGCGTTAGAGCAGGACTGAATTTTAGCATTGTGCAACCCCTTAATGGGTCCAGCCAGACATTGTGTTGCCACAGACACCGAGACTTCGCTTATTGACTGTAACCTAAAACGAAGTAGGGAAAGACTGACACCACGGAAGACTCAACATTGACACCGAGGGTTTTCCGTTTCTTGACATTACCAAGATAGTCCGAGAGATGACCGCTCGAATCCTTCATTTTTTTACCTGCGAAAAGACTGTATGTGGTCAGGCAGGACCAAGATTCAATTACCCTTTTTGTGAGAGACACAAAATAAAATTTAGGCTACCATATTTCCAATACAAAAAAGGAAAAATTATTCTAAAAATACAATATGGGTATCAAATTGTAAATATTAAAGAGCTGATTGTAAAAATATATCTACTGGCATTGATTTCGAGAAATCTTTGAAAAACCACAAATTAAAACGTATGTCCCCCTTATCTCCGTAACTGGTGGACAGAAAAATATGAAAAATTGGCGATTATAAATCATAACTGGCCAAATAAAGGAAATCTATAGCGATTAAAAACAGTTGAACAGAAATGAATAAAAAAAGTTAAATGAAAAATATATATATTTTCTAAAAATACAATATGTATTACACTGATTTGTAATATTCATTTTAGCAGCGCTTTCGCATGCATTTGTGTCGATCACGGGTCCGACAGTCGTTATCTACCGTCCACTATAGCTGGTCACTGTGACGGATTAAGCTCCCTACACCGTGTAAATGCAGTTGCGTAATACAAGAGTTAAGGCGCTACGAAAAAAAAACCGACCCTTTTAGAACTTGCATATATGTGCTTCAATAAAGAAGGTATCATTTTGATAAATAGTACCTATATTATTTTTGAAATCTTTTTCTAGGGATCTGTTAAACAGAAACGCGATTAGAGAAATTCGGCTCGATAAAAATATTAATCGAAATGAGGTCCACTTCGACACCATTTCTCCTGGTTTGACAATTTGGAATGACGTATGGACTGCAATTATATTTTATTAGATGAGTCTTAACAGTATCTAAGACCTGGTTAAACGAAATTTTGATAGCAGCTTTAGTACATTTTACATAAATAAAAAAACCGACTTTTTGCTACTTTTCTACGAATCCGTCCCTCTCGCACTGAGGGTTTTTTCGCATATGGAGTAACAGGGACGCTGAAACTTTTACATATCGCCTTAACAGTGACAAGTCTTGACTATTTATTTCCACTGATCAAAGAGTTCATTATATATCGCGCTGATCTCACCGCAATCCTAAGTAAACACGTGACAGACTTCTGAATGACTAATGACTATTCCCAAAATTTACTATAAATACGGAACCCGAGGTGTGCGAGTGTCACTCGCACTTGACCGGTTTTTATTTATCTGGCTATTTTCAACTGAAATCGTGAAAGGATTGCTGAATATGTCCAACAGAGGTTTCACTTTTTTAAACTCCGAAAATCTGTTTTGAAAAGATTGAATCAAAATATCTAGCTTTTCTACATAACTGAAATTAATCGCAGTTTTGTTGAATTTTTCAGCCATTTTCTTATAATTCGGAAAATGATTGTAATTTCCAGAATTCAATTGCGATCTGAAAAGTGTCAGTTTGCATTGAAAGGATGATACATGAGCGTAGAGCTGGGATATCAGTTGATTTTTGCCTTGAAGCCGTGTGTTCAAGACATTAAAATGATTTGTAATGTCAACTAAAAAAGCCAAATCACACAACCAATCAGGATTTTTAAGTTCCGGGACATCCCTTTGCTTTTCCGCCAGAAATATTCCAATTTCTTCTATTAAATTTAGAAATCGTTCCAGTGTCAATACATGACTTAGCCACCTTACTTCTGTATAATACAGTAAATCTCCATATTCGCTTTCGATGTCATCAAGGATTTGTTTGAATTGCCTGTGATTGAGTCCTCGTGATTTTATGAAATTTACAGTCGAAACTACCACTTTCATGACATTTTGAAATTCAATTTTTTTAGAACAGAGGGCTTCTTGGTGTATAATGCAGTGAAACTGCATGAGATCTTCAGCGTTTTTTTCTTGCAGATGCTTTTTCAGCAAAGTAACTAGCCCAGAATTGACACCAATCATCGAAGGAGCACCGTCAGTCGCAACTCCCGATAATTTTGATAGTCCAAATCAGTTTTTGAACACTAAAACTTTTTGAACTTTGACGCCCGCCTAACATGCCATCTCTTTTGCACGCGTTGAATTTCGTTGCACAACGTTTATTGGACCATTTGGACGATTTACACTACTTACATTAGTTAGTGGTGTAAATAGCATTTACAAGAAAATTACATTTGCATTGCTACAAATGCACGCTTTATAGACTTAAGGACAGGGGCTCTACCGCGTAATTCTCATTTGTATCAACTTCAAGCAAATGCATGCGAAATTCAACGCGTGCAAAAGAGATGGCATGTTAGGCGGGCGTCGTCGCACGCACGTCAAATTTCAATCTCAAGAATCATGATTCTAGATGAAAAGCCATCTTGTTGGGACTTACTGGTTCTTTAATCTTTTCGTTAACAGAGCTCGTCGCATGCGCAAGATGGTCGGCGGCGGCATGAGGCAAGTGGGCCTGTTATGTGCTGCAGCACTAGTGGCGCTAGACGAGACTGTACCGTCGCTGTATGCTGATCATAGACGCGCCATTTACCTAGCTAAATGTGAGTTGTACTTGAAACATTTATTGTAACTGAGAGCCGAAACCCTCGCACCAAGGCCCGGCAATTGGTTATGGATATAACTCCGTCAATTCGGTCCCAGTTATGATGGGCCACCTGTGTTTGAGAGCTGTTCTCTTACTCCCCCGAACAATTTTGAGGGGATTTCCGAGTAAGTTGGTCGGTATTATACTGGATTTTAATTTGACAACCTTTTTCCTTCAAACACACAGTCTAATGGACTTAACTCTTGAATCGTGAAAAGAAAATTTAAATACCTACTCCACCAAAATGTTTACCTATAGCTGTTTTTCTGCGATTTTAGTGTCTGTCTCACAGTAAAAGTTGTGCATATTAATGGGTAGAACACCCCGTTTTAAGGTAGAAAGATAATTATCATCGTAACGTAACACCGTTAATTAATAATTATTCGGAACCCTCAACGCTCGAGTTCCACTCACTCTTGACCGATTTTTATCTGGACAGTAACACCAATTCGGTGCAACACAACTTGACTTAATTGACAGGACTAAACTTAATTTAAGTGTTCTGTCCTTTTCTTTCTGTATCAAAAGGACAAAGACGGGACGCTTAAAATAAGGTTAGTCTTGTCAGTTATGTTGCGCCGAATCGATACCATTATATGCTAAATGTCGGTGGCGTGCACAGAACTTTTTTTCGGAAAAGCAATCAAAAGGCCAAGATTGACAATAAAAAATATGAAAAAATTTAAATAACACTTTGAAAAAAAAAGTTTGTTTGAAAATGTTCACTCTAGGGTAGGCAGTGCCTACCCTGGCGTCATACAAACTTTTTTTTTTCAAAGTGTTATTTAAATTTTTTCATATTTTTTTATTGTCAATCTTGACCTTTTGATTCCTTTTCCGGAAAAAAGTTCTGGGCACGCCACTGCTAAATGTGATTAATTCATGACAAAAAGAGAAAAATTATTTGAGAAATAAAACAAAACATCAAAATGTACATATGTGGGCAAACAAACTTTTATTTTGTTTAAAACAGTGATGTATTAAAAAACTCTAATTTTGTAAATAAGTGAAGCAAAAGACTAAATATTATCGTGTAACCTTATTTTTGTTATAAATAGAATAGAATTACATATCCAAATTATTCGGCATCATTGGATATATTATAAACTTGGAAATAATGCATTTTCACCTCCAAATGAGGATTTGTACGAATGATTTTACGAATTTCGTTCATTCGCAACTTCTGAGTTTCATCAAATGAATATTGCGGAATGAGTTTCAAGGCAACGAGGTACCCTTGTATAAAGTCTTCCTCGGTACACAAAACTTTACATAAATTGTACCTGACTGTCCCATTTACGTCTACGTACATCTTATCCAGCATTTTATCCAAAGCATCAGCAAAAAGATCATAAATTAAAGGAAAGTAGGAATTTATATCTTCTTTTAAAGCTTGAACACATTTCTTGCCGAATTCCGGAACTGCCGCATCCCAGAGTTGTTTCCATAATTCGCTGTCTGGATCACAGCCGACAGTGCATGTTGCACCCACATATTGTTTATCACACTTTGTTTGTTCCATTATTGGAAGCAACCCTGCTGCAATTTCCAAGAAAATTGTTTTCAACTTCCAAGATGTCATTTGAATGTAGTTTTCAGCAACAGGCAAACCATTTTCCAGCTCATTTTGAATGGTTTTGAACAATTTGATGGGCACAACGGTATTCTTTTTAAAGGTGTAACCAGGCAAACGTTCACCTATAGCATCTAGTTGCCATATCAGGAATTCTTTAATACTAAATCTCTTTTCGTTTACTTCCTCCCATCTACTGAAGCAAAGCTTCATTATTGGACGTAAAACCATCTCATAGCGTTGTATTTGTGTTTCTTCAGATTCAGCACAAGTTACATAAGCAGCATACACTTCGGTAAGAGAGTTATATTCCAAAATCATTTTGTTTTGAGTAAGAAGTTTATTATTATTTTCCAATAATATGTCTTTAACAAAATCTGGATCTACGGAGTCCATTAAATCGGCTGTTTTTCGAGCCAATTCTTTCACCAACTGCTCACAGTCGGCTTTAGCCGGGAGACCTTTCAAGAATTTATAACCCTTTACGAGATACTTAGCTTTGATACTGGCTGGTACAGGATCCAAATCGCCGAGCAAAGCAAATATAGTTTTATTTTCGTCATCTGACAAGTTGTCTATAAACATTTCCAATAATTGCCATAAACCATAAATTTTAGCTGGAGACTTTTCCTGACAAAGAAGTTTGTGAGTCAGCTGGAATATTACAGCACGAATTGAGGCATTTTTCGTAGACTTCCAAATATTTGAAAATAATTCTTTGACCTCCTCCATTTTCAACTTACTGAAGGCTAGTCGGATGCCATGTTTTTGAATAGAGACCGGAGCGTCGATCAACTTCGGTATGTGTTCTCGGCTTTGCACGGAGCTCATGTTGTAGAATATGGCACTGAGAGAGGGCAGAGCGTACTGCAAATAATCTCCCTTCGCATACAACAAGATGGCGTCCGGTGGGGGCTGAGGTCGGGCCAAGTGCATGTTCTTTGCAATGTTCTTCTGTAAACTGAGCTGTAGCTCATCAGCTGCGCTCCAGCTGATTTTGTTGTTTTCGGGCGCGTATTTTTTGATTATATTCAGCAAATCGTTCAAAGGTAAAAGCGTGCATAGAGCCCTCGTGACAGCCTTATGGCCGCCTGTCTGTTGAAGTCGCTCACGGTAAATCTTTGCCCAGTCTTCGCGCAGGGTTTCTGCCCAGTAAATTCTCAACTTTCTTAAAAGATGTTTTAGAGAGACGTTGTCATCGTAACGCAGAGTATCCACTTCGGTTGTGTAACGTTGCAAAAGTTCTGGATCATGTTTCAGAGCATTGATGCAAATCTCCTCTGAAGGTGACAAAACAAGGGATTCTTCGAAGAGGTGTCTTCTCCAAGTCTTTTTCTTTTCGAAGAAGGAACTGGTATTTCCCAGATAAGAATTTTTCTTTTTTAGGTGAATTAGCTCTTTGAGTTTCTTTAAAAGTGTTGGAAAATCGGTAAGTTCCTTTCTCCAGTCGATCAGTAAGTTTAACATTTGGTTCAAAATATCCACAACTTTACTAAACTCGTCTTGATTAGTAATAGCCTGCTCACTCAATTTCTTCTCAAAATTATCATATAGGTATTTGAAAAGCTTGGTTTTTTCTTCATCATTGAGTTTGTTAATCTTGCTCTTAAAAGAGCTGATCCTATGTCCCGATTTAAACTTCTTTTGTATAATTTCGGGAATGGTTTCGTTGTGTAGCACCTTGTAGAGTACCACCGTTTCAACACATTTGTCAACGCAATTTTCAGACTCTATGTAGACTTCAGAGCTATGGAAGAGTTCTTCCAAGATTTTCCAGCATTTCTCCTCATATTTGTGAGTGTTCGTTGTTGACAAAACAGTGTTGAGAAACTGGATCTTGAACTTGAAAGGCTCGTTGATGTGTCTGTCGTGGTAGTACTGCAATACTGTTTGGATATGGTTCATGTTTGTACCAGCGCAGGTCATCATCACTGACATTATAGCGATTCTTTCTTCAGGTGATGATTCCGACCTGATAAGTTTTTTCAGTTCTGGAAATGCGACATCGAACGGGGCGTGTCTGTACCACTGGTATACTGATCTGTGTGAAGGCTTACTTGGCCCTCCACTACAGGCACTATACATCACAGCACACTTTTTTCTTTTTTTTATACAGTGATCTTCCTGTGTTTCACTGTCTCCTTCGTCGTCTGTCTCTTTGTCAATAAAAACTTTTTTAAGAAACTCAAACTTCCCTTCCTTAGGCATTGACTTTACGTATGGTTTAATATTCTCATATCGAAACCACGATTTGAGTTTAGGATTCTTAGCTTGCTTCAACAAGAATTCTTTAACTTTATCCTTGCCGAGATACTTAACGAAAGTGGGAGCATCTATACTGCCAGCATATTTATCGAATTTGTTCAAGAGTCTTTCCGGATTCTTCTTCATTACGAGCTCGGTATATTTAGAGCCAAACTTGGGTACGTAATGTACATTAGATTCGTCGGCAATAGTCTCTAGGATATCTAAATACTTATCAGTATTAGTCTGCATCAAAAACATAACGGACTTCACATAATCTCTTTTCCGGTAGTAACGTTTGTAGTGTTTGTTGAAGATTTCAAAGACGGAAAACGATCTTTCGCAGAGTCGTTTGAACAACTCAGATTCCAGATCATCACAGTACTTTTCCACAGCTTTCTCTATAGTAGGTAGAGAGCAATATGGCAACCATTTGAGCGCTGTCAAGCTATCTTTTTCCTCGTAATATTTGAAGAACTCCTCGACACGCTGCTCTTCTTTCAAGTTCAACCTTACGTGCAACATGAACTTGCTTGAAGCTTTGGAGATCATTTGTGGGAATAAGACATCGTTCAGATGCTTTGGGTTGACGATGTGAGCATATTGGGCATCACTGATCAGCCATGGACTCTGCTTGATGGCTCGCGACACATGAAGCATATCTTCAGACTTGAGGGTTTTAAGGATGTAGTCGACATTCCTCTCTTTACTTGCGAGGTCGATTTTGAAGAGTATATCGATGTCAGATTTCTCTTCTTGATCTTTGACATCCTCGAATGAGAGGTTGTTCTTGATGGCATCGTTGACCAGCTTGTTGTAGTACTGGTGTCTATTGCCCAGGGTTTGACCTTCTAGCACCAAGGGCGCCATCCTTACTGGTAACCTGTAAAAGTCAAAGAAATCTAGTCAGATTATTGATGCGTAAAAGCTGTGCCATTTTGTCTATACCGTGATCAAACGATTGCAATATTTGCTCACTGCTGAGAAAACAGATGTTTGTAAGTGTGTCTTTTAAATCGGACATCTTGTGTCCAATGGGATGTGAAAGTGGTTAAAAACGTATGCAGGATTTGGAGACAGAAGGGAATCATTAAAAATTATACGCTCTTATAAAACTGTCGCATAATCTCATAGCCCATCAGTGATACTTATGAACTATTATTTGTGGTTTATTGGTTCAAACGTCTTGGTAACTAATCCGGAGGTCGCAGGTTTAAATACCGTAGGGGCGGGGCACATTGGTGTTCGTTCGGTCTGCCTGCTTCGAGGGGCATGTTAAGCTATTGGGTTCATATCTGTGCCTGAAGTATCTACGGTAATAGGGCTCACCAGTTCCCCACCCATACGCTAGGACGTAATAATCGTCTATGAAACGTGGGTGTACGAGTATGGACTGGGATTTGCATTTCACAGTCTATACTCGGGAACACCTCTGACACCCTTAAGGGATTCATGGAAATATAAGTATTTACTGTTACTGAAACTGTTATTCTTTGTAGATCCTCCAAGTCACTATAAAAAAACCGGCCAAGCGCGAGTCAGAATCGTTCTGTATCGTGGGTGATGAATTTAATTGCCATTTTATTTTTCGTGAATTTCTCAACCACTATATTTTTCCTGTAATCTTTACGTAAACCATGATTTTTTTCATATTTTTCGGTTTACCAGTTTTAGCGATAAGGGGGGGATGTACATTTTTTGTGGTTTTTCGAAGATTTCTCGGAACAGATGCAACCAAATATAGCCAAACTATATATTTTTACAATCAGCTCTTTAATACCTACAATTTGATACCCATATTGTATTTTTGTAAAATATTTTTTATTTATTTTACTTTTTTTTATATTTCACAATTGTGCTCAACTTTTTTTTAAATCGCTTTTGTTTTCCTGTCATTGGCCTGTAATGATCGGCATTTTTTTCATATTTTTCGTTCCATCCGTTTCGGAGATAAGAGGGGTACATACATATTTTTGTGGTTTTTTAAAGATTTCTCGAAACCAGTGCCAGTGAATATAGTAAAAGTATATATTTTCAGCTTTTTAATATTTTTAGGATAATATTTTTTTGTTCTCACTTTTGTTTTGGAAATATTTTGAACAATTTAATTTTTTTTATATATTTTTTGCACCGTGAGATGTGGGCAAATAATGCTATCTTTGTGCCAAATTTCAAGTCCTTATCTTAAACGGTGCTAAAGTTATGAGGCTGTGACATATGGACGGACGGATGGACAATGGAGTCTTACCATAAAGGTCCCTGTAAGGAACCCTAAAAATAATTTATTAGATTGGTATAATAACTAACAGGTATTTGCATCAAATTCTAACTGTTAAATACACTTAACTCCTACTTTTAAGCAAATAAAATTAAATATTTGGTGTTGCTTGTTGCTTTCATAGCCCATCCATCCCAGCAAAAAATTATTGCTACGCCCTTGGCTATGTGGAAGTTACAGGTACAATAAAGACTTCTAAGTTATAGTTTGGGTACAGACTGACAAGATGTTAGGAGCTATGTTATTAGTTGGTAGTCGGTATTAGTTATCTAGGAAAACCAATTCAATCATGATAAAATTGAATGAGTGAAACTTTAAATCTACTTGCAAACAGCAACGCCTACATATTACAACAATCCACGTAATCGAAATTACTTTACTCACAAAGTGTGCCATCTAATGAACTACAAAATATTAACACAAATCACTTGCACTAACCTGTATGGCTGTATTATTATCACTGCACAGGAAATATAATTTCTTTAAACAGAGTGCGGTGAAGCACTTTTCCTTATAGTTTTATTGATGTTTTCGTCGTTGAGTCACCGGCAAATAAAAACCTTGAGCTGAGCTATGAACAACACTCATAATATGACGCCACTACCTACTTGTACGTACCGTGTGAGGGTTGTCTTGTCAATCAAATGTAGACTTTATTTTTAACTGCAAGGGGTCTTTTTAGCTCTTTGTGTATAAGTTGGATTGTGTTAGCCGGTTGGTGCCAAGTGAAGTTGGTCATGGAATCTGTATTACGATTGGTTGAAATAAATTGCTTGATATGAATGTAGCAAAATATTGGAGGACGGGATCCGGGCCGGGGAATAAAAAAAATGCACACATGATGCCGCGCCGTTCGCACATAATTTGATCTCAATCCTGCTGCACCGCCTTTGTAGGTATACTGAAACATGTTTTGCTGGTGGTGGGATGAATGAATTTGGCTAAGTGCGAGTCAGACTCGCAAAAAAGGGTTCCATACAACTACATAATATGGGTGCGGAACTCGAAAAAAATGGTAAATTACAAGTTGAGTGACACAAACAACTTCAAACAAGCCGCTAAAATGGTAGCTGCCGCTGCCGCTGAAAACAATTCGCGGCTCCTACCCGCTGAGTACCCTAATATTTTCCTGTAGTCTACCCACGTAATCAACCACTTATATACTTACCATGGTTTTCGAAATTAGCAGTGTTTATCGTTCCGTGATACTGACCATTTACCAAGCCTTCAGTATAAATTAATGTCTCCTTATATAGGTGTAGCCAGCTAATATAAAAAAGTTTCTTTCCATTACAGCGATAAAAGATCTAAAACTCTCAGCCTTCTCCATAGACGTGGACAATCAGCACACTAACATAGTTCACCTGAAGATTGACGAGAAATCGAGCATAACCAGCAGCAAAGTCGTCCAAAGACTGGCCCTTGTCAGTGAATCAGAAAAGAACAAAGATTGCACGACTGCAGATTCACAAGGGATTGTTGTCAAAGCCAGTGGCAAGCCTGATTCGAAAACTTTGCGGTTCGTCTTGCATTATGATGTGAATGATGACGACTTGAGATTGGCAATCAAAAAGATCTCATTTGTGTTGAAAGAAATTGCCAATGACATGTAAATTGTATTCTTTCAATTATTAATATAATTAAGATTTAATTATTGTACTTTATACATTTTTAACATTATTTATTTATATTAAGTACCAATTTTTATTTTTACAATAGATCTGAAATTATATCAATGTGTAAATTGATCTGAAATTTTATGAAAATAAAAATAAAATCAAAATCTTTTCTGAATATTTAAATTTCAATTATTGGGGATCATGAATAAAATACTGAAATAGGGTTTTTATGTTTTTATTTTCTTAATGCTAGATGTTCATTTTTTGGCGACACCCTTGGCTTCACGCTTGGCTTTCCTCTCGATGGCGCGCGCGACCTGTTTCGCTGGCTTCAAGTTGTTCTTCTTGCAGAACCTCTGGTTCCTCAAGAATTTGGGGTCCATCTGGTTATGGAGAATGGACATATTAATATAGAAATGAAAATTATGTGATTGATTTCTACTTTGTAATGCATCCTAACTAATAATAATTACAGTATTCGAAGCGATTTCGCAATCTATGTTTTCAGCACATCAAAGAATTCCCAAAGCTTAATTTCTAAGATTCTTTTTAAGAGATTATATGCCATTTTAGGACATAGTTTTCATTATTTTGCTATGTAAATTAACCATTATTTTTTATGAATTTTCAAAGAATTGTCCGAAATGACGTCACTTGAGAATTAAAGGGGTCTTGTCTTTGTCTGACTACTCATCTGTCATCCAGCTATCAAATCATTCGGAATCAAATTATTATAAATTTATCTTGATAGCAAAGGACACATTTCTAAACGGTCATGTCTCAAGTGACGTCTCGTCACACGAAAGCAAATGGAAGTAGCAGCTTTTTCGTAAAAATATTCATCATCATGAGGTTTTTTAGACCACAAGTTTGAAAATACGGCTTATTAAACCTAAACCTAGAAACTGTTTACGAATGAACATACCTTAACATAATTTAATCTAAGCGAGTTGGGCATATCATGATCTGCCTGGGCACATCATACTTCTGTTAAAACTAGGAGGGTCGCCTCTCTCAACTCCACTTCGCTCGGCTACCCAAATTTATTTACATATAAACCTAACACTCTCCTCGTTCTGCTCGGCATTGCTCGTTTTCACACCGATTTTTAATTTCATACTTTACGATCTGCCCGATTCTACAATCTGCCCACGACATATACATATACAAATAATTATAGGATCATGTATCTAGTAACAAGACCTATCTAACGTAAAAATAAGAAGTATGTACCAACTAGGAAACTATTTAATGTCGAGCAAAAACTTCTAAATATCTGATTTATCACATATGAAAAGTATTATATTCTTTTATTTTGTGCTATCCAGTGATCAACGTAACAGCCACTTTGAAATGCATGCCTATATAAACATTTATCATTTCATTGTTGTTTCTGTCGATATTGTGTACTGACACACATTGAGATGATAGTTTGGTGAGTGTCGATAAGGGGGCACAACACTGGACTTGAATGAAACTTATTCGCTTTTCGGCGCTGGCTTACTGAAGCACCCTACACCTTATTTCTAGTAGATACAAGAGATTATCATGAAAATATAAACAAAGTTTGGACTTACACCAAGGGTAGATTCGTGCCTGAACTTAGTGGGCTTTTTGATGCCATTTCTATGGGCCTTGCGGGCTGAAAAGTAAACAAATAGGTTACAAATTGGGTTTTCAAAACATTCCATCTCAACAAGAACCTGGAAATCGAATTGCAATATGAAAACGCAAAAAAATTGCCGGCAAGTTATACTGATACCAATAATATTGTAGTTAGCGTATCAATATCGAGTGTTTACTTACTTTGGTTATGATTTGTGTGGTTCTTTGACTTAGCCATTTCGTCAAGTTCACTGATCTGTAAGAAAAAATATTTATGAAACCACCTAGAAACGAACGTAAATATTATAATAGGATAGAAAATGTACGTCAATTGGTTGAGATTATGAAGATAATTTCAGAAATATTCCGATAAACACAAAACTAACCTATCGCGCAGAAAATTTGTTAAAAAAGAAATTGTCACTTTGACACTAAAGATGCATTTGCAAAGGGGCTGTCGAATAATGAACAACACTATACAAGACAAGCAGAGTAAAATTGCGCAACTTTATACAGTTGATCGTACTGTTTGCCCACACAGACGAAGTTGTCTGTGGTTTGCTCACTCACGCACGCACGACGACGCAACGACGACGGAGTCGACGGACGGCAAGACCAAGAAGTTTCAATACAACCATCCATACTGGAGCATCATCAAACAGCTAGGGTAGGGAAAAGTCATGCCATCCGATTTCACCAATTAATCAGTGTTTTTACATAGATTTGACTATATGTATTTCACTCCCACTTACCGGGGATTCTCTATTTCTATCACGGTGTGGTGTTTGCTTAGCCAATAAGAAAGCCTGAAAGTGTATTGAAAGTTGGCGGAATTTATTTCAAACAAACCAAGTTGTCATTGCACCTCTTTAGGAGTAGTTTATCTATGTGGAGCACTTACTTCCTACAAAAAGGCCACGTCAAAGATGTTGACTCCGTCTTCGTAGACCCACCAAATGGACCCACCAGTGGGTCTACCAAGACAAACATGTCTCGCAAGACCTATTGATGGAGATCTTGTGGAAACCACAATTAAAAGAACATTAATTGCATTACTGTTTAGCAGACCCACTAGTGGGTTTACCAAAACAAACATGTTTTCTAAAACCCACTACTGGGTCACCGAAGATCAATATGTCTCCGAAGCCCGCCGCCCTCCCGTTTATCGATTTCCTCTTATTTCTTTTTTTACTGATTGTTGCATCAAGTTGTCTGAGGTCACAGGAGGCAGGTAAAAAGATCTTAAACACACCATTCTTGAAAAAAAGAAAACCGTATTGAGCGTGACCACGAACCTATACCCTAACCGGACTGAGTACTTGTTTCAAAAAACGTGAAGAACGAGAAGTCATACTAGATAATTTCATCTCTGTCTAAGTAGGGTAACCCTCAGAATAAGGAATACAAATAGAAGCCTGGCTAAAATAATACGCGGAGAAAGACACCTATCCTTGATTTTCTTACGACATTCTAGTGCGTTAGAGAGAAATGGATATGTATTAGTTTTTTCTTAATTAGGTAGGTTGTCACTAGTTCTTTGCTTTACTAGTGATGTAACAATGTCGATTTTTGACTACGATAAATAAACCAAATCGAAATGAACCACGACCAATCTGCTTACCACACATTATATCGAATCAAAGTGTGAAAAAAAAGAGAATGCAGGAGGCACCGACCTTTCTGGTGACATCCTCTTGCTTTGGAAGGAGGCCAAGAGAATTAATAGCAAAGTGGTCTCTGTCTACCCCAGTGCGACACGTGTTATATTGTGTAAATAAGGAATTAATGAAAGGATATCTTTTGTTTAGCATAATATTTTTTATTAAGTACAAATTACTATATCGTAGGCAGGTAGGTACATAAGTTAAGTCCAAAATTGTGCTTGTTTCTAGTACAAAAAATGCTGTAGTTTGTATCAGAGATACAACCGTAAACTATTTAAGTGGATACTTTTTAAGTCGCCTCTTAACTCAATCAAATAGATGTTCGTTGATGTCGCGTCTTTGTTCAATCAAGGAATAAGGAATTAATCGCAACAATAGAAATCATAATAATCATAGACTTATAGGATTCGTAATAATAATATTATGTCAATGATGAGCGATGACAGCGCAATTACTACAGAGGTAATTTCAATTTTTTATTATTTCTATCAAATAAACATCAACTCATCTTGAATAATAACTAATAACAAATAATGAACGATTAAAATACCTAATAACCTGTAATAAGAAATCAAACTATGCGCAGTTCAAGTCAATAAGCATTCCCAAAATTCGTTTCACGATAGAACTACCCTGTCAAAGTACTTTTATTGTCAACCACTAAGTACGAAAATGTCTTGATCTGCGGAATTTCTTCGTGAAGTCGATCACGGAAGTACCGTACAAGTTCTGAACAGGCCTTTCAGAACGATTTGCGAACATAGAAGTATGCACTTTTCTACACCACAGACATCCATAGGTACTGGTTCTGTTGCCTAAAATTGAAAAATTATCGAGTTAATATACTATAGTATAGTACAAGCACGTACCTACAAACAAGATTGATAATGCAATTATACATAATTATTTAAAGGTTACCAATGTGTCTGTATCTGGTAAATATAACGTCGGTAAAGCATCTGCTTTTAACCGTCTCCATTTAAAATTTTCGTTTGGTCCAAAAGAATCCGGCGTAAAGTGTTTCGAACAAATACTCGATGACTGCTTTTTTTAATTGCCCAATTTGGTCCAATTATTCGTCTAAGCCATTCACTTTTTAATTCTTCCCTTTTTGGAAATCTGTAACAAAAAAATATAGCGATATTTATTCGGCATTATTTTTCTTTTAACTCGCGCTGCAATTAATCTGCGGTATTATCCTTTATGCACGGCTGCCGCGGGAACCAATGTTCGATAGTTTGCCACACAGACTTTAGTACATCACTATGCGAAAAAACATAACCTCTGATAGTCGGCAGAAAATCCATATAAAACAGGCAAATATCGGTGTAGAATTGAACACGAGTATGATTTACGAGAACTACTATTATTGTTACTGAGTTTTAGGTATGATCCTGCAACTTATTAACATAAAAACTATCAGAACTCACCGATAAAATGATATTGCTTCATTGTTGTTTTCTTTTCTTCCTTTATGCGATTTACAGCCTTCAATCGCACAAGACATTTTATTACAATGTTAAAAAAACAATCAACACAAACAATACTAAATCACACTTTCACGAATTTTGAGAGGAAGAGCACAAAAATATTTAATTTCTCTCGGTGAAGCTGTAAACTTTCGCAAAATGCATTAGACATTTCGATGCCACCAAATTAAGATGTGATGCACGCTACGAACGATATTAAAACACAACGATACAATGATGAGACATATTTAATTTGATGGTATTATAATTTTTAAAATACATCCAAATTACATCCATCTGACATTTGTTTGGTTCAATCTAGTGACACACCAGGAAAAAATATAAAGTAAGTGCGCTGCAGACTACTGGATTTTTGCACTTTACTTCGTTTCCTAAAACTTCTAACCATTTTCTTCGGATATTTTCAGTTTTTGGAAGACTGTAATGTAAAACCCAATATCATGGTTACTCTAGCGGTATCAATGTAAACATGTATCATTTCTCCGAGAAAACGTTGTAATTATGCCTTACCTATGAAACGATATCCCACAATTCCCAAAAATTTGGCTTCTGCAGCCCTTCACGCTGCATGCTTTAACCATTTTTGCAAAAAATTATTAATTTTACAATTTTGTTTTCAAATGTCACGGCCGTGGCGCCATTTTTAGATAAAAGGGTTACCAGTTTGCAAGCATAAGAATAATCCCAACTTTATTAAGAAATGATTGATCTTACATTTACGGATAAAACTAAATGTAAAACATAAATAAACCTAACAAAAAAATAGTGACGGACTTCAAATGTAACTGCAGCCATTCGCTAAAAAGCTTAAAATAATTATAAAATGACAGATGGTACCGAAATAACACTTTTTCCGCCTTCTTTCTTCCTAAAAAATATGTTCTTTAGAAGTCGGCGCTCTTATATTGGTTTCTGTGTTGCTATAACCAAGGGAACGCGGTCACTTTTAAAGAACATATTTTTCAGGAACAAAGAAGTCGGAAAAAGTGTTATTTCAGTACCATCGGTCATTTTATAATTATTTTCAACTTTTTTGCGAATGGCTGCAGTTACATTTAAAGTCGGTTACTATTTTTTGTTAAAAGTTTATTATTTTACATTTTTAGTGTTGACGGGTCAAATTGTGTAATGTGGATAGTTCTTGTAAACGCGCTGTTGATATAAAACGAAGGACAAGTAATAATTGGTTATATTTAATAAATACCCTGTAATCAGCACCCTAATACAAACTGATTGCCGTAATCTCAAGTTATGTGCTGTCACCCGTTGAGGAGTTCTATGGTAATGAGGCCAAGATCAAAGTTCAGGTGGAGAAATTACAATTTACAAGTAGTACTCGGCAATCACTATCCTAATACAAAGCGATTGCCTTAATCTTGAGTGGTATGCTGTCGTCCGTTAAGGAGTTCTATGGTGGTGAAGCCAGGATGGAAGGTCAGGTGGGTATTCTGATAATTTCCAAGAAATGCCCGACAATCAGCACCCTACCAAAGTGATTGCTGCAATCTCGAGGTAAGTGCTCTCATTCGTTAAAGAGTTCTATGGTAATGACTTAATAAGACCAGGATCGAAGGTCAGGTGGAAGATTGACAATTTCCAAGTAATACTCTGCGATCAACATCGTAGTACAAAGCGATTTCCTTAATATCAAGTGGTACGCTGTTACTTTCTGAGGCGTTCCACTGCCTATCTCTGAAAACTTTCATCAGATCATGGTCAATCTTAAAATGGGACCCACCTCAAAGGAAATTTTTCCAAACAAAAAAAGAATCATTCAATTCAGTTCAGAATTGACGGAGATAAGGAATAACATACCCAAAAAAAATACAGTTGAATTGAGATCCTCCTCTTTTTTTCAAGTCGGTTAAAAAAAAAGTATTTACTAAAAGCTAAATACTATAAAGTCGTTGAAAAACTAAATCGTGAAAAACAATTTGTTTTTTTTGTGATGGCAACTGTGCGAGTAGGACACAGGTATCGACTGTGTGTTGTCCCGCTCGGCACGTTTTCTCTAGTTGGTTGCGTCATAATAAAATAACTTTTAACCGTATGAAATAGAGTCTATTTTTCTACGCGTAACATCCTTCAGTGCTCAATCCAGTTTACGTATACATCCATGACCGTGACGCGCATAGTACGCGTCATAATTAAATATCTATTACCAACATAGCAAATGCAAATACTGCATCAAACTGCACAAACCGCTTCTGCCCATGGACTGATGCAATGTCTATTTGATAGCTGTCATTCATGTTAACATTTTTCGGAACATTTTAGCAAGTTTTAATTTAAGTGGGTACTTAAAATGTAATTTAGGTGTGAAAATGGAGCCAGCTTTACAGACTTGTTTCTATACATAAAACGTGTCGAGCATTTTGACGAAACGGAATGATCAAATCACGTCAACAAACTGATGCGTTAACGCTTAAAACGGTACGCGGCCCAAGTTAGGCTTTTAAGCGCAGTGCAGATGTTAATCTGTGAGATCTGTCAAACTGTGTAGTGACGTGACGTGACTGACTGACGGGTGATTTGTTTCGTGGAATTAGTTAACAAAAAAGTGAATAAAATTATAAGAAATACCAAATAACGTGAAATAATCTTTGTCTTTGAAATATGGTCGTTCTCGAAGGCGAAGCTGGGGATGCAAAGCTAACACCCACCGATGAAACCGAGAAGAAAGATGATCCAAAAACACCGAGTCTGCTAACATTAGAAAGTATCCTTTAACTAAAATACGGAATCATTGCATTTTACGGCTTAGTTACCACAGGATATATGGTTAACTGTACCCTTTCTAGGACTAGAGACAATAAAGTTAATGAATTTGAGGTTATGGATTAACTTTTTCTCATGACTTTTCCTTTGGTGCCAACTTATTTGTGACATTACATACAATCTCTAAAATACATGAAATATGTGATTAAAATTAATACATAATTGTTCTATTGTTAAACAGTATTTAAGACCCTGTTCTGAATATTGTAACAGTGATAAAATAAATAAAACTGTCATATAAAGTTATTGTAAACATTATCAAAAAAATATATATATATTTTGATCTGCAAGATGGACCCATGCCACAATCTAGACAGCCATCTATTGCTTTGGTTAAGTGCATTATGTTTATGATTTATGATATTGACTAATATGTAGCTTAATCAGTAGGACAACAAACTACCTATAATTTGGAGGGATGTTTGATGTCTGTCATGGGAACATGCACTATTGAGTTTTTTTTTTTAACGTATGTGCATAGTATTTGACTGTTTGTTTTCTTACCATTTGCTGAATGGTGCAGAAATACTCTGTTTGCATGCCAAAACTATTTGATTGATAGTAAAAGACCCTTACACTAACACTATTTATATAATTATATATACTAATAATTAGCCTCGAACTGTGAACTTGCAGACCTGTCTCGGCAACCCCTTGACCGAATTGGCACATGTTTAAACTTGAAAATTCTTTTCGTCTTATTTACTCGCCTACCAAATTTCATGGCGTTCCAATCAATGATACTCAAGTTACAGTGGGTATAATAATAATATAATATAAAAATTGAAGTTAGTTGACTTATTTATATGTATGTGTATATATAATAATAAAAACCCATTTAAAAAATAATGAAATATATTTTGACCATTAGGATGGTTGGCTTCAGTTAAAATAATAAATTGAGTAAATAATGTGTTTTTACCTTGTATATGTATAAAAGAATATCATACCATTATATATTATATAATATAATGGTTTGATATATGTGGTAAAAAAATAAGGCTCCAATTTGCCCTCTAGGTAGAGAATCCTAAAAACTATCATATCAATGAATTCCTAAGTAAAGATTTCAGTCTTCCGCATCACGAAAGATGCTCAGCAGCAGCATGGTCTTCGTCATGGAGATTACCAGCGTTACCGAGGCTACTGCTCACGTCGCCTCCGTCGGCTAAGGAAAGTTTTGAAGCTGCCTCAGGTGTGTTTGACATTGGATTAGATCCTGCACAACAACTTAAAAAGCATGTAGTGCAGGATCATTTACAAAGGAATGCATTTAATATTAAATACAAACACAACTTTGCTAGAAAAGCCTTATTGACACTGAAATATTGTCACGTAATGCCAAAAACTACATTTATTTAATACTTTTTTTTTTTTAACGAAACTATGCTGCACAAAGCTGTGGTGTGTTACGATTATGAACATTAAACATGACCTATGTGATAGAAATAAGTTAATTTCTTGGGTATAATTTTTTACATATAATACATATTTACATATAGGAACAACTTTTAACTCCATTGAAACATACAACATACTCCAACCATTGTATTAATAGAAACAAAGAATATGAGAAAAAATAAATTAGGTTGAAATTTTTTTAAAAGTCAGATCTTTTAGCTTGCTACATTCCACCCAACATAAACTATTGGATTCCTGAATATATTAATTTCTGTTATTTAAACCATACCAATATTAGACCTTCAATATAGAACTTAACAATTTATTTTAAATACGAAGTACAAAGTTTTTTTTTTAAATCATATTGCGATTTATCTTGCAGCCTGCCTCAAGTAAAATTAATCAGGTTGTCTTGTGTCTTGGCTTAATGGTTTAGTTTTCTTGCTTCGAATGCTATTTCTATATTTATATTGAAATAAATACAGTAGATTTTCTTAACTATTAGATAGATATGGTTTCTTTTATGAATAAAAAGTATATCTTTCAACATGAGAAATTTTATTAAAATATGCAAGTAATAAGTAGGCATCATGTATGTATGCAAAAAAACATATTATGCTCCTTTGAAAGCAAGCAGCAGCTAGGTCAGGGTCCCCAACATTCTCCACTGCACTTGGTAGTAGTTGAATTTATCAACTTAGATTAATGACACCTAGATGGTTGTGTGCTCAATAAACAAAACTCCTAATGAAGCAAAAATAGCTGTCTTGTGGGTAGGCTAGCGAGAGGCGAATAGAAATCTAGTGTGAGTGAGACAAGGAAGTGGCTACTGACTGTGTATGTAACATGTGCCGTGTATTAGCATTTTGGTATTACCGTTTTGTACCTTTACTCCCCAGGGTGACAGAAGGCACTACCGTCGTCGTGACGTCACTACCACCCACCTCAACGTAAAAAACGCCGAGAACCGTCTCCTCTGTGTTCCGTTACTGCAAGCGGAACGAGCATGGGCCCACGCGATGCAGCTGCGGCAGGAAGCCAATACCGAGCCGAGGAAGAAGTTCCATCTGGTCTCCAGGCTGAAGAAGGCTTGTGCTCATGCGCAGACTTTATTGGTGTTGAGCGAGGTGAGACATATTTAGCATTAGAGCTGGAGAGCAGTCGCGTCGATAATGGCAGATTTTGCTGCACGCGTATAATGGTAAATACAAAAGTAGCATCTTCCATCCAAAGGTTGTTTGGAAGAGATTGCGTTAGGTGATAATGTTGCCCGGTAATCAAATACATACCGGTATGTCTATTTCACATTTATGTGGTGTACATATTATGAACTTATTGTTTTCGTTGTTTATGTGGTGAAACTGTTGATAAAATTTGAAGTTCGTTTTTCACTATCCTAATATTTTCTTCCTAGAGTGGTGCGTGCGACGCCCGCACTCAACTGGAAGTGAGCGCATACGCAGCATGGCTGAGCGGGTTGTTTCTAGTGGAGCTGCAACAATGGCGGGGAGCGGCCGAAAGCCTGCAGCGCGCGCAGCTTGTACTGGACAAGCTGCAGCAAGCGCTGCCTGAGGACGAGCGCACTGTTTATAAACAAAAGGTAAGCTATAAGTCAGCTGTGACGTCAGAAGTCGAGCTGCAATAGCACTATCTGCACACCATTAAAAATTGTGGCAATGAACTACTTCATGCTTCAGAAGATAGCAGAAAGGATTTTCTTTATGGTAGCCAAAGTTGGATTCCATTTCATTTCATTTAAATTCAAATTACTAATTACAAATTACAAAAACCACTAACTATTACGGTAAGCGAGCCAGACCATACCTCATTCCTAAAATTTACAATGAGATACCGTTATGCATTCGAAAGAGCGGCAGCAAAAATATATTTAAATCTAAGTTAATAAAACATATATTTCAAAAACTTGAACAAAATAGAAATTATTGAACAAAAATATTTATCTGTAAAAGCAAGTGTTACATAAAAAGTCAGTTATAAAGATAAAATGTTATAATGTTAAAGAAAGTGTATTAAAATATGTGAGATGATATATGTAAGACATAATTAAGTGAGATAGCGTAAAAAACAGTTAACATGACAGTATTGTACAAAAAGGGGAGATATTTCTGCCAACAAACTGCCTTGCAGTTTGGCGGGATATAATAAGTATCTAAAATGAGCTGTTAAGGAAGTGAATAAACGATTATTATTATTAATATTATTAAATTGATATTTTTTTCAATTAACTCATTCAATTATTCTGTCGTCTGTACGCCTGATTTATTTAAATCCATCAGGTAGAAGAGCTGAAGCCGAGCGTGCGTTACTGCGCGTACAACATCGGCGACTCGTCGGCGGCCGGTGACCTCGCCGCGATGCGCGGCCAAGGACTCATCGAGAACTTGGACTCGCTCATGGCTCAGGCCAAGTATTTACATATACAACTTTTACTTCTCTTCTCTGTATAAAGTGTACATTTTACATATTAGTTGAGATGCGAAATAATTTTTTGTTTTTTAGAAAACGAGTGGCTAAAATGTAGTGATGTACTTTTTACAATAAGCTCATGAAGCCCTTTCATTTGATATATATATTCGACTAAATATGATATAAAGTCATCCAAATATAACTAGAAAATATTTAACTTGATATAAATTTCTCTTGTGTGTATAAGTATTAAATTATATTAAATTTTACTACAGCGAAATATAAACATTTATTTCAAATTCATTTGATAGCCCATACGATAGGTTTCAGAAAAAATATATATCATACAAAATAATAAAAACCGGCCAAGTGCCAGTCGGACACGCGCATGAAGGATTCCGTACCATTATCTATAAAAACGGCAAATAAAACATGTCTGTTGTATGGGAGCCCCCTTAAATATTTATTTTATTCTGTTTTTTAGTATTTTTTGTTATAGCAGGAACAGACATCATCATCATCATAACATACATCATCTGTGAAAATTTCAACTGCCTAACTATCACGGTTCATGAGATACAGCTTGGTGACAGACGCACAGACGGACAGCCGAGTCTTAGTAATAGGGTCCCGTTAGTTACCCTTTGGCTACGGAACCCTAAGAATTAATACGTCATAAAAACCAAACGGCTCAATTTGAAGGTAAACCCTCGGTAGTACACCATTGTGTAGCTTACAATAAAGAGATTTCACACAGTCACACCTTCCCTTCACAAAAATTTCCACAGCATACAGTTTGCTCCTCAACTATAATACTTACATAATAGTAGTTTATGCTACAAGGGCGCAAAGGAATTAATCACGAGGACGATTTAAAACACGAGCGTAGCGAGTGTTTTAAACGTAACCGAGTAATTTATTGCTCTTACGCCCGTGTATCATTCTACGTTTTTCAATGCATAGTGTGAGGAAATAAAACAAATATAATTTTGTGAACTTTAAATTATAATTGGCTCAAATGGACTGTATCCAGAGCCGTTAAACAGTGGAAAAAAAAGTATGACATTTATGGTACACAAGAAAGGCTGCAGGTTAGCCAACTATTGAAAAAAAATAATAATAATAAAGCCCTAGGGCAAAATAATCGACTTTCTGTTCGGTTTTGATGCATAAAAAGTGGGCTTTTACGAGCACATGCATTGAAAAATATAATATACCTAAGAATATAATAAAAAATATATAAACATAATATTTAATATATAATTACGAGATTTGATACGGTTTCCATAAATAAAAAAATATATATATTAATGTTTTTACTGTAATTGTTTATTTACAATATTATTTACAATATTAGTTACATATATTATTATAATTTCGTTTCGTTTCTCATCAACAACGTCGTAATAAATGTAATCTGCATAAAACATCAATAATTTAATAAATCAAGCTTTATTGTCCGCTATTGCTAAATTTGATTACAATTTTACTCTATAAATAAGCGGCGGTAGCTCAGGGGCGAACGCTGGCCTCTCAATCTTGAGATTCAGGTTCGATCCTTGGTTAAGCATGCACCAATGAGTTTTTCGGCATTTATGTGCATAGTATTTGTTCTTACCACTTGCTGAACGGTGAAGGAAAACATCGTAAGGAAAATTTGTAGATATATTAATAATTTGCAATATTCCGCTAAACACTCTTACCATGCTATTCAAAATGCAGACTCAAGCACCGCCCGCCCTCCCGCATAAAACATGCACAAGCAAAGCAAGCAGTACGAGCACAAAATAAAGCAATCTTAAATAACAAGCAAGAAAACTTATCGACACGTGTTTCGCCTCTAAACGAGGCATCCTCGGGATGTGTAGTCCGCCCGACCGCTCGACAGCAAATGACGAGCTGCTTTTTTTTTTTTTTTTTTTTTTTTTGAAGTGACTTACTATGCTATTGGCCGTCTGGCCTTTACAGCTTTACCCGGACAAAAGGAGGGAACGCCGAGAACGTTCACCTCCTGTGAGAATGATGACGAGCTGCCGCCCGGAGCTCACCTTTTATACACCGGCCTGGCTAGTTGTTTGGTGGGAATAAATGGATGACGAAAACATACGTAAAAGGGGAGTACTTATAAAATTTGTTTGTTCGTTGAGTAAATCAGAGTTATTCTTGTTTTTCAATATCTCTAACTGTTCTAGCACACACATTCTTAAACCTTTCTTACAAATATGTTTTATATCAAATGAATGATTGTTAGGCAAACTATGACCGGACTCTAAAATATGTTTCGCAAAATGTGATTTTTCGGGATGATTATTTCTATAGGCTGAGATGTGTTCTTTATACCTAGTTTCAAAGCTACGACCCGTTTGACCGATGTAAACACCGTTACATTCACTGCAGCACAATTTGTAAATACCTGGGTATTTACAAACTATGACCGGACTCTAAAATATGTTTCGCAAAATGTGATTTTTCGGGATGATTATTTCTATAGGCTGAGATGTGTTCTTTATACCTAGTTTCAAAGCTACGACCCGTTTGACCGATGTAAACACCGTTACATTCACTGCAGCACAATTTATTCAAATCACATTTTGCGAAACATATTTTAGAGTCCGGTCATAGTTTGCCTAACAATCATTCATTTGATATAAAACATATTTGTAAGAAAGGTTTAAGAATGTGTGTGCTAGAACAGTTAGAGATATTGAAAAACAAGAATAACTCTGATTTACTCAACGAACAAACAAATTTTATAAGTACTCCCCTTTTACGTATGTTTTCGTCATCCATTTATTCCCACCAAACAACTAGCCAGGCCGGTGTATAAAAGGTGAGCTCCGGGCGGCAGCTCGTCATTTGCTGTCGAGCGGTCGGGCGGACTACACATCCCGAGGATGCCTCGTTTAGAGGCGAAACACGTGTCGATAAGTTTTCTTGCTTGTTATTTAAGATTGCTTTATTTTGTGCTCGTACTGCTTGCTTTGCTTGTGCATGTTTTATGCGGGAGGGCGGGCGGTGCTTGAGTCTGCATTTTGAATAGCATGGTAAGAGTGTTTAGCGGAATATTGCAAATTATTAATATATCTACAAATTTATGATGGACTTCCGCAAAGTAACGCCTTTTTCAATAAATTTTATCGTAAGGAAACCTGCATGGCCTAAAATGCGTGTATTTGTGCCCGAAGTACGTCGATAGAGCTCACCACTCATCACGTTGGGACGTAAATAATCGTCGGTGAAACGCGGGTGTACCGAGTGTGGACTGTGACTTGCATTTCACAGTTCACACGCGCAACGCCTCTGACACCCCCTCGGGGACTCTAATCATGAGATGAAATTGCGCAAGCCGGAAACTGGCGATAGTACTCGTCCATACGAACAACTTTTACTATAGAGCCAACCACTAACTCGCGAAAAAAATCAGCTGTTCCCTAAAAAACCTGACCAAAATGAATGAAACAAAAGTTTTTTTTTTTCTGGATTTCTAATTTCTATCGCCAGTTTTTGGCTTCCGCAACTTCATCTTAACATCCTGTATATGTGTAATTTTCCTTTATTCTTTCGTTTTATTCAGTTGTTTTTCTAATTTCCAGGGAATCTCGCTCCGGCGTGATGCATGAAGTTGAATGGCGCGGTCGTCGCGTCACCGTCAGACCTGAGAAAGTACGTCTCTTCCTCATCGCTCTACAAGACTTTGACAAGTCTGTCGCAAGCGCACAAACCATTGAAGCCAAGATCGACATACTCGAGAACATTCTCATGGACGTCAAGGACGCCATATCCGCCATTAAAGACGAAATGAAAAACGACCCAAAGTTAAAGGCCGCTTCGGAAACCCAAACGTCCAGCGTTCAATACCTCCTGTCGTATCTAATGTATCTGCGCTTGATGCGCACGATCCAGCGTAACAACTTGCTCGTCCAACAAGCTGAGGAGGCGAGGAAGAATAATGCGCAAATCGACGGCAAAAAGGTCCGTCCGCAAGACTTGACGCGGCTCTACGAGATCATTCTGCAGAACTTTGCTGAATTGCAGCAGTTGCCAGGCTTCGAGACCGATGAGGCTTATCAACGCGAAATTGAGACCCAGTTGACGGCGTACCGTGCTTTCCGCTGCTACTATATCGCTCAAGTTTTAACCGCATTAAGACGCTTCCGGGAAGCCCTAGCTATGCTGGAGCGGTCCAGCAGCTATACCGCCGAGTCCATTTCTCACAAGTTGACAGAAAAACAACTGCTGGATAAACTCCAAGTTTTGAAGAAGGACATCGAAAGCTGCAAGTTCGAAGTTCACGCAGACTCTGTGCTAGAAGATGACGAGGATGATGAGGAAACTAAATACACGTCAAGTGGAAAGGCGTACAAGGATAAGAAGCCTCTGGTAGATCGCTTGGATGACTACCGCGAGGATAGTCAAGTGCTGACGAAGAATCCTAACATCTACAAGATGCCTCCCCCAATGGAGGCGATCCCTTGCAAGCCTTTGTTTTTCGATTTAGCTTCCAACTTCATAGAATTCCCTGACCTCGATGATAAGACTGGGGCTGCTGATAACAAGAACCAGGGTGCCGGCCTCACTGGACTCGTGAAAGGTTTCTTGGGGTGGGGCAAGAGCAAATAGTGACACTAATTCTTTACATACACGTTTTTACTCCACAGGAGGTTTTTATTTACTGGTTTACTTGTTTGGATAAAATATATTATCGCATATCTATAAAAAAAATATGTTTTATTTATTTATTTACACAAAATAAAAATAGGTTGGTATTATTAATATTCTAACTCGATTCAACTTGTTCAACAAAAATACGTGGTGTGCTAAAATCACGATTACTGATTTATTGGGTAATTTTTTATTTTTATTTATAATAATATTAATATAATATTTTAGGTGGGATGGGTGCCGGAGCCGGCATTTGGGAAAGATGGCGGAGGTCATGTGATTAGGTACTATAAGATCTACATAAACGTAAAAGTAATCAGGTTTTCGGGTTCAAATCGATGTCAATTTTTTTCTTTTTTTATTGGTGTCTAAGGCAATTTACGAAAGTATCAACATCAAGTCAAAAATAGGTGCGAGGAGTGTGTTAGGTTTAATCACTTTGGGAAGCCGAGGTTAGAGCATCGAGCGAGGCGACCCATCTAGTTTTAATAGAATTCATGATAATATCATATGCAAAAATCCTTCTTGTTTTTCCATGCCGTGTGATTGCCCGCTCTGGCAGCTAAGCCACAATAGGTATTGACAGGCAAATGTTGCCCACAATACTGATTATATTCTATATTTGACTGACGACGACTCCAAAGTGGGCCGAAATATTTGTTTTATACATTTGATACATAGATAGGTATCAAAAAATATATTTGCTTTTATAATTATGTTTTCATACTATCTTGTAAGTATTTATTAAAAATAAAAATAAAAGCTAACAAATTGTAAAAATATTTATTACAAAATGAATGTATTCAAGATACATGGTAGAGTTCCAAAGAGCCTTAAATTGTCCCTCAGAATAAGGAATACAAATAGAAGCCTGGCTAAAATAATACGCGGAGAAAGACACCTATCCTTGATTTTCTTACGACATTCAAGTGCGTTAGAGAGAAATGGATATGTATTTGTTTTTTCTTAATTAGGTAGGTTGTCACTAGTTCGTTGCTTTACTAGTGATGTAACAATGTCGATTTTTGACTACGATAAATAAACCAAATCGAAATGAACCACGACCAATCTGCTTACCACACATTATATCGTATCAAAGTGTGAAAAAAAAGAGAATGCAGGAGGCACCGACCTTTCTGGTGACATCCTCTTGCTTTGGAAGGAGGCCAAGAGAATTAATAGCAAAATGGTCTCTGTCTACCCCAGTGGGACACGTGTTATATTGTGTAAATAAGGAATTAATGAAAGGATATCTTTTGTTTAGCATAATATTTTTTATTAAGTACAAATTACTATATCGTAGGCAGGTAGGTACATAAGTTAAGTCCAAAATTGTGCTTGTTTCTAGTACAAAAAATGCTGTAGTTTGTATCAGAGATACAACCGTAAACTATTTAAGTGGATACTTTTTAAGTCGCCTCTTAACTCAATCAAATAGATGTTCGTTGATGTCGCGTCTTTGTTCAATCAAGGAATAAGGAATTAATCGCAACAATAGAAATCATAATAATCATAGACTTATAGGATTCGTAATAATAATATTATGTCAATGATGAGCGATGACAGCGCAATTACTACAGAGGTAATTTCAATTTTTTATTATTTCTATCAAATAAACATCAACTCATCTTGAATAATAACTAATAACAAATAATGAACGATTAAAATACCTAATAACCTGTAATAAGAAATCAAACTATGCGCAGTTCAAGTCAATAAGCATTCCCAAAATTCGTTTCACGATAGAACTACCCTGTCAAAGTACTTTTATTGTCAACCACTAAGTACGAAAATGTCTTGATCTGCGGAATTTCTTCGTGAAGTCGATCACGGAAGTACCGTACAAGTTCTGAACAGGCCTTTCAGAACGATTTGCGAACATAGAAGTATGCACTTTTCTACACCACAGACATCCATAGGTACTGGTTCTGTTGCCTAAAATTGAAAAATTATCGAGTTAATATACTATAGTATAGTACAAGCACGTACCTACAAACAAGATTGATAATGCAATTATACATAATTATTTAAAGGTTACCAATGTGTCTGTATCTGGTAAATATAACGTCGGTACAGCATCTGCTTTTAACCGTCTCCATTTTAAATTTTCGTTTGGTCCAAAAGAATCCGGCGTAAAGTGTTTCGAACAAATATGACTGCTTTTTTTAATTGCCCAATTTGGTCCAATTATTCGTCTAAGCCATTCACTTTTTAATTCTTCCCTTTTTGGAAATCTGTAACAAAAAAATATAGCGATATTTATTCGGCATTATTTTTCTTTTAACTCGCGCTGCAATTAATCTGCGGTATTATCCTTTATGCACGGCTGCCGCGGGAACCAATGTTCGATAGTTTGCCACACAGACTTTAGTACATCACTATGCGAAAAAACATAACCTCTGATAGTCGGCAGAAAATCCATATAAAACAGGCAAATATCGGTGTAGAATTGAACACGAGTATGATTTACGAGAACTACTATTATTGTTACTGAGTTTTAGGTATGATCCTGCAACTTATTAACATAAAAACTATCAGAACTCACCGATAAAATGATATTGCTTCATTGTTGTTTTCTTTTCTTCCTTTATGCGATTTACAGCCTTCAATCGCACAAGACATTTTATTACAATGTTAAAAAAACAATCAACACAAACAATAATAAATCACACTTTCACGAATTTTGAGAGGAAGAGCACAAAAATATTTAATTTCTCTCGGTGAAGCTGTAAACTTTCGCAAAATGCATTAGACATTTCGATGCCACCAAATTAAGATGTGATGCACGCTACGAACGATATTACAACACAACGATACAATGATGAGACATATTTAATTTGATGGTATTATAATTTTTAAAATACATCCAAATTACATCCATCTGACATTTGTTTGGTTCAATCTAGTGACACACCAGGAAAAAATATAAAGTAAGTGCGGTCCGTCGTTTCATTCACTCGTACACAGGAGTAATTTACGTTAGATGAGTACAATGGCTAATGCCCAGTTCTTATTTTAGCCAGGCTTCTATTTGTATTCCTTATTCTGAGAATTGTCCGATGTAAAATATTGCTATCTGTCAGATAAAAGTAGCTCAATGCTGGTTCTGAAACCAAAAATTAGATCGTTTTGGAACGATTAAACCCGAGCAACTTTTTCTACTGACACAACACAAGCATTATCTAAGGACACCACCAATATTTTGCTTTGCTAAAATCGTCAGGAATATATTGCTCCTGTAACAAGTAAATATTTATATTTGGCTATAGTAAGCTTTTCATTTGATTTGATACTATTAGACACAGGAAAAATTACAATTAGAGTATTTTCGAGATATATACAGCTTGTCTAAAAAGTCATGAAATGGAACTAAAATTATTTTTACTGGTAACACCTGATTTCCCCATACAAAAGCACAAATTATAGAGGGATACTACGTATCAGATAGCCCTCTCGCCTGTAGTTAACCTCAGACACGTCTTCTGCCTTCTGATTGGCTGGGGGAAAACGATATATCACTTTTTTTATTATTCACATCTTATTGTGTAGGCCAAGACACCAACTCTAAACAGCCATATTAAAAAAAAAAGCAGGGAGGCAGACCTTTCGATTTTCATAGGACTAAAATTGCACAAAAGTTGGAAAACCTTACGATTTTGCCTACTTTTGTGCATTTTAGTCCTTAAATGAAACAAAATTAGATACGAAATAAAACAAATCTATCTATTTTATTACCTTTTTAATTTTTTTATTTTATATTTAAGTAAAGCTTTTGCTTGCATATGCTGCAAGTTTTTGACATTTTCCAAACGAAATACATCTGCGCCTCTTAATATTTTGTTAATGAATGACATTACACCAGCTAAAATTTGCCAGTCTGACTGTTATTTCCAATGATTTTGATGTTGAGGGTTCTGAAAATAATTGAAAATTGTTAATAAATTATAATTTATTTATTTACACACGCAACAATAATACACAAAAGATAACAATTAAACCACAAGAAATGAAAAAAATATTCCCAAAAAACAAAAACCTGACGGCATGAAAAATTGTGAACTTAAAATTTTCGAACTTAATAAATGAACTGAAAGGATAGAAACAAGTAAAAATCAAATATTTAATTATAATATTAATCAATAAGTATATCATCAGGGAACAGTGCAAATGGGGAGTTCGGGTGAGTGCTCTTAATTAAGAAACATGCACATGAAAAAACCTACATGATAAATATAATAATGCTATATAATATGGTATAAAGATTTTAAATATAATAAGTCAGTTTAACTATACCTGAATATCGATAATCGTGTTGAAAACTTGTAACACCTTTTTGCTTCTTCATAATTGGAGGAGTTTTAATAGAAGTCACACTCGGTTCAGGCGGCGCCCAAGCGAAAATTTTTTAAGTCTTTTTTCCCATAGTGCCCCCTTTTCTACACCCCAACCGAGCAGGCTCAAGTGCAAGTGTGTGATCTAAAAATTATAAAAATTCTTAACATCTTCAGTTCAGCCAGCACTATAATATAAACAAGGTGGCTTAGCTCACATAAATTAATGTATATAATAATAATTCATAAGCCGTATAAGTCCGTCTTCACCCATACCATTGCAGAACAGGGAACGGAGGTAAGCTTATTTTGTACAGAGAGTGTAAGAGAGAATGAGAGATACATACTCTCTCAAAAGCCTGCTGCTGCTCCCCATGCAATTCTTTATCCCTATATGTGCATATTCACCAATCGCTGTGATACTTAACACAATTACAATTTCAATACAAAATGCCTGGATTAGTTAATCCACTGTCACTGTATAACAAGATTAGCACCAACAATTACTCTGACCAAAATAAATGTAAGTAGGTAGGTACCTGTTGAAGTTCCCATGGTATGAATAGTTAGTTTTTTGTGGAGGTTGTTCATGATTTGACGCGGCATATGAATGTTCATTGTGCCTCTTCCTGGCATAGCTATGATCAGCTGTTGGATAATAATTCTCTGTGGACATATAAAGATAATAATGAATATTAGTGTTAAAATGAGATACCTATTAATACTACACATAATAAGTAGGTAGCAAGTTTATTCTTACTAGTCATTCTTACCAGAATGAACTGGTTGGCTGGTTGATGGACTGGTTATTTCTTTAGCAGTAAATAATGCTGTGTAAGCATCGTCCAAAAGACGTGATTTCCATTTGTCTTTTGAGTCTTCTCTCAGAATTTGGGAATTTATGCAATTGAACGTCCTTCGTGTATTATTGCATCCCGGCACACAACACTTATCATAACGCATTCCTACAATCACAATGTCACAGAGAAACAGTAAGTATTTAATGTAAATGGCACGAAAAAATATTTTTACGCCAATTTCTCGATATTCTCAACGACAACAAACAAACAAAATGGCGTCTTGATCTAGAGGAGAAGGCCGGGGTAGGAGAGGAGAGGAGGGGGAGAAATGTCATGTATCATTTTCCCAAAAAAAAAAAAAGTCAAAATACGTGTCCGAAATATTTTGTTCCTTGATTACAGGGTTGGATTCAGACCCTCGGAAAATTATTGTCTATGGGAAATAAAAATATACTACTTGGCTAAAATTATACTACGTTTCGTTTTTCGTCGATTTTTGTTTTGAATTTAAATAAAATAACCTATTTGTTAGGAAAAATTTTAAAAAATTTACTAAAAATATTCATAATTTAATAAAATTAAGGCAACTGTATCTCTATTCAGCCAATTCGTCGATCGGAACTTCGTCCTTGGCATTGACTCTACGTAACATGTCGTCAGACGGCATAAATTCGATGCAAATTCCCTATATTGTAGGGTAAATGTTAAAAAACACAACGTCTCAACCAATAAAACAAGTCGGTCGGCCTGAAGATGAAATTATGGTATTTTTACGTAGTATAGTTTCATTACGATACTACATACTACATGTCATGAAAATATGGTACAAATAGTATAATTATACTACAAAATCCAACCCTGCTTGATTAGGGCCCGTGAAAAGATCTAAGGTGTTGCCATATTAATTCTGTTTTGGCAAAGAAAGTGGCGCCCCTATTTATTTCACGACTTTATTGACGATCTGTAGCTATACCAGCCACTAAAAGCAATATTTCGCCACTAAAAGGGGGGTCGAAACCACCAGTTTTTAGTTAGTTATTAGTTTAGTTATTAGTTCCGCCAATGTCAAGCTTTTTTTTTATTTAAGTAAAAAGACGCAGTGATTAAATAATAGGTAATTAATTAGGTACCTACTGTTTTATTTGCTCAATTGGTACCTACAACTATAGTAAATACTATAAACCAGATCAGAGTGCAATACAACAACGCGTGGCGTGCATTACATGGCCTCGCCCGCAACTGTAGCGCCTCTGGAATGTTTTGCGAGGCGCGCGTGAACGGCTGGCCGGCGCTGTTGCGTCACCTGACCGCCGGCGCTGCGGAGCGCCTCCGCACCTCCACAAACCAGGTCGTGAGAGCTGTGTATGAGTGGTCCGGAAGCCCTATACACGCTGCCTGGACACAACTGCATACAACGGTGCAGTTTAGATAAGATTAAGTAATGTTTGCAATTCTGTTACACCTTTTTGTAATTAAGTAAATAATTAAATGTAAGTTATGGCTAAATTAGCTGGAATAAAATAATTTTATTATTATTATTATTATTATTATTATGCTACAACAGCCTCAGAATAAGGAATACAAATAGAAGCCTGACTAAAATAAGAACTGGGCATTAGCCATTGTACTCATCTAACGTAAATTACTCCTGTGTACGAGTGAATCAAACAGCGGACCGCACTTACTTTATATTTTTTCCTGGTGTGTCACTAGATTGAACCAAACAAATGTCAGACGGATGTAATTTGGATGTATTTTAAATATTATAATACGATCAAATTAAATATGTCTCATCATTGTATCGTTGTGTTGTAATATCGTTCGTTGCGTGCATCACATCTTAATTTGGTGGCATCGAAATGTCTATTGCATTTTGCGAAAGTTTACACCGAGAGAAATTAAATATTTTGGTGCTCTTCCTCTCAAAATTCGTGAAAGTGTGATTTATTATTGTTTGTGTTGATTGTTTTTTTAACATTGTAATAAAATGTCTTGTGCGATTGAAGGCTGTAAATCGCATACGGGCATATTTTTCAAAAGTTGTACCATCATGAAAATGCGTATTTTTTTCATCATCTCATTTTATTTATGATTTGAAATGTTCAGGGCATTTATAATAGTTTAGTATATCTGAAATAAGTAATATTTTGATAAAATACCAGCTCAATTGGTTTTTAAAGTGATTTAAATGCGGTCTCGTGAAAAAAATCATTCCTTTACGTTACCATCAACTTTTGAGGATAAAAGTAAAATAAAACGTACTTACATTTATATAAGACCGAAAAATACTTTAAAATAAACATTTTGTTGAAATAAAAATTGAAATGTATAAATAAAATTATTAAATCCAGAGTTGTAGGGATATTTATGTTCATTACGTTACGAGATGGTCAAAACAGTGTCCCATTTTCATTGCTGCTTGAATATATCAAGATATCCTATTATGACGTATTTTTTTTAAAAATCCTAATGTATATATCTATCATTGGCAATATAAATTACATACATTATCTAACAAAATCATTAAAATATAATTAAATAATTATATATTTTTTATTGGACGGTAGCGTAAAGAATGGTTACGTAATTGCAAGGCCTAGGCTACGCTGTATTATAAAACTTAACCATATTTTGGTATTTTTTAAATGCTTATTATATAAATAAAATTATAATATTATTTATATTTATGATAATGGTAAAAAAAACACAATATAGGTAATTTGTTTTCTTTATTTTTCTTTATTAAATTTAATTATTTTAAACTACAAAAACAATAAACGTGTTTTATATCTATATTAAAGTTAGCATTTTTGATATACGAGTATAGTAGCATTTTTAGTATTTTCTGTTGTGCGTTTACATACGTAGGGCGGCTGACATGTAATCTCCTTGGTCAGAAATATATACAAAAATAATGCTGGCTGGTATGGATTTATATTCGTTTGTTATTCTATTTTCAAAATGTATTACATTCATTTGTTTATTGCATCACGTTTATTTGTCTCCTACAATTGTTTCGAACATGTCGGTAGAAAAAGTGAAAATGGATAAAATCGAGCAGCGTGCGGTGATTAAGTTTTTGACTAAAGAAGGGAATACACCTTCGGAGATCAGACAGCGTATGTTACGTGTGTTTGGCAGTTCGTGTTCTTCCGAATTTGTTATAAAGTTTTGATCAAGGCAGTTTAAATTAGGTCGTGAGAGCTTCGAAGATGATCCTCGTAGCGGAAGACCAGTTTCGGCCGTCACCGATGAAAATGTAGCCAGGGTGAAAATAATTATATTAGAGGACCGACGAGTGAAGCAGTGGGAGATAGCTAGAGATGTGGGCGTCAGTAAAGAGCAAGTCAATGAAATAATTCATGAGCATTTGAACATGTCCAAGGTTAGTGCACGTTGGGTCCCTAGATTGTTGACTGCATTTGACATGGAGAGGCGTGTCAAATGTTGCGAAGAGTTTTTGGACATGAGTCGAGGGAAAGAGGAAGAAATAATTTCTAGAATTGTAACATGTGATGAGACTTGGATTCGACAATGGGACCCGGAAAGTAAGCAAGAGTCGTTACAGTGGAAATTTAAGGATGAGAAGCCGCCTCGGAAATTCAAGGTCTGTCCATCGGCCGGTAAACTTATGGCTACAATCTTTTGGGACACAGAAGGGATTTTGCTCATAGATTATTTACCGAAGAAAACTACAATGAATGCTGATTATTACTCAAACTTATTATATCAACTAAGAGAGACAATAAAAGAAAAACGGCAAGGTAAACTAAGCAAAGGAATTCTGATTTTGTACGATAACGCACCAGTGCATACCGCACGCACAACAAAGCTAGCAATTAAAGACAATGGCTTCGAAACCATTGACCACCCCCCTTATAGTCCAGATCTAGCCCCCTGTGACTATTTTCTGTTTAGACTTCTCAAGAAAGACCTCAGGGGACGAAGGTTTATGACCGATGACGAAATGAAGGCAGCGGTTTCTGACTATTTTGACGACAAACCGAAAATCTTTTTTTTTAATGACTTAAATTCAATATTTGAAAAATGTAATAAGTGCATTTTATTAGCAGGGGACTATATAGAAAAATAAAAATAAACTATCCAGTTACGTCTTTTCTTTCATAGTTAGGTAGATTACTTTTCAGCCTCCCCTCGTACAAGCCCTTTTTTATTTATAACAAAATCGAAGTCTTCAATGTGCTCGCTGCTTTATGTTCCTTTACGTTACTTTTTAACTTCCCATTAACATACCACCGTTACCGTAATGTAAAAGGAAGTAACGAAATCAGCACCTAACAGTGTTTCAATTAAAATTTAACCCTCTCCTAGACTAAATACAAACCTTTCTTTCGTAAACTTGGTTTTGTAGATAATCAATGCTTATAAGTACAGCTTTTTACAGTAGGAAAATAACAAATTGTACAAGATTTACCTTAAAATCTCGGTGACGTAATTTGGATTCCGATTTTTGCACTGAGTGACGCAGCCACTTCTTTTCGATTAATAGCACAAACTGGCAGTGGCAGCTCAACTGCCAAAATAGGCTTCCCATGTGAAGAAAACTGTTGTTAGATGCAAAAAAATGTCCTTAAATTGTGAAATTTCAATTTCCAACAGTACTAAAATCGTGGAAACGTAATATGGAATTCCCTTTTTCAAAATATCTTGGACAAGATTTAAACCAGTTTTTTAGCATCTTTGGACTTTATTTTGTATAAATTAAGGGTGATTTTAGAAAATTCACGTCTTCATCTCTCTAGGACAAGCATCACAATCCAAAATGCAAAAATATCCAACTAAATAAACGAAGTTTGTTTTCAAATTTTGGTGCTCGGACGGGTAAAAAATGAAGGTTTCACTTAACAAAAAACATAATAAAAGTAGTTTTACAAAGGACTTTTAAAGTTTTCATATAATTCTTACATAGATTATTAAATTTGCAATCTAGATTTTAATTCCCTCGGACAATATCTTAAGAAATTATGATACGGTTAGCTCATAAAGTACTCGGACAGGTCAAAAACTCGATGTACAACAAAAAAAAAATGCCCATACAGGAAGAAAAGAAAACAACAATGAAGCAATATCGTTTCATCGGTGAGTTCTGATAGTTTTTATGTTAATAAGTTGCAGGATCATACGTAAAACTCAGTAACAATAATAGTAGTTCTTGTAAATCATACTCGTGTTCAATTCTACACCGATATTTGCCTGTTTTTGTTTTATATAGATTTTCTGCCGACTATTAGAGGTTATGTTTTTTCGCATAGTGATGTACTAAAGTCCGTGTGGCAAACTATCGAACATTGGTTCCCGCGGCAGCCGTGCATAGAGGATAAATAGATTAATTGCAGCGCGAGTTAAAAGAAAAATAATGCCGAATAAATATCGCTATATTTTTTCGTTACAGATTTCCAAAAAGGGAAGAATTAAAAAGTGAATGGCTTAGACGAATAATTTGACCAAATTGGGCAATTAAAAAAAGCAGTCATATTTGTTCAAAACACTTTACGCCGGATTCTTTTGGACCAAACGAAAATTTAAAATGGAGACGTTTAAAAGCAGATGCCTTACCGACGTTATATTTACCAGATACAGACACATTGGTAACCTTTAAATAATTATGTATAATTGCATTATCAATCTTGTTTGTAGGTACGTGCTTGTACTATACTATGGTATATTAACTAGATAATTTTTCAATTTTAGGCAACAGAGCCAGTACCTATGGATGTCTGTGGTGTAGAAAAGTGCATACTTCTATGTTTGCAAATCGTTCTGAAAGGCCTGTTCGTTCACGTTACTGCCGTGATCGACTTCACGAAGAAATTTCGCAGATCAAGACATTTTCGTACTTAGTGGTTGACAATAAAAGTACTTTGACAGGGTAGTTCTATTGTGAAATGAATTTTGGGAATGCTTATTGACTTGAACTGCGCATTATTTGATTTCTTATTACAGGTTATTAGGTATTTTAATCGTTCATTATTTGTTATTAGTTATTATTCAAGATAAGTTGATGTTTATTTGATAGAAATAAAAAAAAAATTGAAATTACCTCTGTAGTAATTGCGCTTTCATCGCTCATCATTGACATAATATTATTATTACGAATCCTATAAGTCTATGATTATTATGATTTCTATTGTTGCGATTAATTCCTTCCTCCTTGATTGAACAAAGACGTGACATCAACGAACATCTATTTGATAGAGTTAAGAGGCGACTTAAAAAGTATCCACTTAAATAGTTTACGGTTGTATCTCTGATACAAGCTACAGCATTTTTTGTACTTGAAACAAGCACAATTTTGGACTTAACTTATGTACCTACCTGCCTACGATATAGTAATTTGTACTTAATAAAAATTATTATGCTAAACGAAAGATATCCTTTTATTAATTCCTTATTTACACAATATAACATGTGTCCCACTGGGGTAGACAGAGACCACTTTGCTATTAATTCTCTTGGCCTCCTTCCAAAGCAAGAGGATGTCACCAGAAAGGTCGGTGCCTTCTGCATTCTCTTTTTTTTCACACTTTGATACGATATAATGTGTGGTAAGCAGATTGGTCGCGGTTCATTTCGATTTGGTTTATTTATAGTAGTCAAAAATCGACATTGTTACATCACTAGCAAAGCAACCACCTAGTGACAACCTACCTAATTAAGAAAAAACTAATACATATCCATCTCTCTCTAACGCACTAGAATGTCGTAAGAAAATCAAGGATAGGTGTCTTTCTCCGCGTATTATTTGAGCCAGGTTTCTATTTGTATTCCTTATTCTGAGGCTACAACTACAGTAGAGCCACTGAGTGATGGCACTTATGACAGCTGCATTTAGTGATGAGGTACATTTCAAATTTCGGTTAAAAATAAAAATCAAGTGTGAGTTTACTCAACATTAGACACGTCATTTAACATTCAACATAATGATACAAAAGGAAAATGTGCCAAAACCAGTGGCATAGCTATCGGAGGGCTATGCGGTGTAGTGCCCCGGGGCCCCCAAGAGATGTTTAAATATCTAAATCGAAAAAAGTATTTTTCTATCATTTATTTTCGTTTAGTTTAACTTCGTCATTGTTTTGTTTTTAATTAAATATTATTGCGTAATTTGGCGACCTCAAACACGACCTATAGAAAAAGGAGAAACTTAAAAAAAAAAAACTATTGCAATAAAGGAACATTCAAATCGAAAAATAATTACCGAAACAAGTAGTACATCACTACCAACAATGAAGTATTACATTTTTTAATTCACCCTTGCTTATAAATAATTACGATACTTTGTAGGCATTTAAACGTCATAGGCGCCATCACTCAGTGTAGCCGATTCTGAAGGCTTTAATTTTAGTTTTAGTGCTGTCAAACATAAAATTATTCCAAAGTAATTTAGATTCTGTTCCCAACTTTTAAGGACTATATTTTAATGAATGAAATTTAGTTTTGACAGGACTGAAACTAAAATTAAAGCCTTTAGAATCGGCTATAGTGGCTCTACTTTAAACGAAAATTATAAAGTTATCTTTTTTTTTTTGTTTCATTTTCCCACTAAGTGGAAAGGCAAAAGGATCTTAGCCCATACAGCCATGTCTGACATTTTAGTTATTGTCTGTTTATATGCACTATCCTCTTCTGTTGAGGATCATCTGAAAGGTCTGTCCTGTCTAAGTCCTGTCCTCAGATAAAGAACCAGTTCCTGTCGTTTCAGCTATAATGATAGCCTTATAACACAAATACAACAGGGTTAGAAAAAACACACGAAAAGGCACAGCCCGCACTTTTGTTCCATTGAACAACACACTACACAGGTTACGGCGATTTTAATTCACAATATTCTATCACTATTGCTTGTCAAAACACTCAAAATGCAAAATTTTTTCAATACAACAAAAAAACGACGCCATCACATCTTCGCGCCTTTTTGTCAACCGCAAGTAAGTTATCGCTGCAGCCGTAGAAAGAGTATGTCTATGGCTGCAGCTCATAATCCCTGCGGTCCGAAATAGAATTAAAATGGATCATAAGCCATTCACTTCATACTTTCGTAATCGATTTTAGCGATATAATTCTATTACGGAACGCAGGGAATGAAACCTAGGTTGCGTTCCTAAATGCCTGGGTAAATGTAAAATTCAACTGTCAACTTTACTCTTCCACGACTACCCGAGTGAAAATGAAGAGCTCCGAACAATTTTCTCAGTCGTTCCTAAACCTTGTCAGAAATGTCAAATTCACTTTTGACAGTTAAATTTTAGTCAATAAAATTATTCAGGGGTAAATTTTCACTTTGACATTATATTTGTCATAACATACGCGCCAATTTTTGGTTTCTGGCTTATAGAATTCTTCAGAATGACTTGCAAAACCATTTTATTTCGGTAATAAATAATGATACATTTACAAAAAAATATCCTTTGCCACGAAAATAAACTGCCTTTACAAAGTGGCCGTTCTAAAACGATTCGTGAATAGATTTTGTATCAGTCTTATCTCTTTCACTTGTAGGAAGTAAACTTTACATTTACCCCGATGTTTAAGAACGCAGCCTAGGTACATTAACCTTGTCAGAAAAAAATTCACTTCAGGTTAAACAAAATAAACACACTCTGCTGTGGTGGGTAAGTCAGTTACGTAAATAAGCAGAATAAACTAAATAAACCAATCATCCACAGTACATACCATAGTGGTTTATAGTGGCCTTGGTTTATAGTTTGACAGCCAATTTTTCCCTATGATTTTTGAAGTTTGTTGAGGGTCATGACGGAATCGTGGGTGTTTATTGTGATCATAGACATAGGATTCGCTGCGCTTAAAAGACGTCCATAACGTGTAAAAGAGATGTTCTACCTTTATGAACACCTTGCGAGCAAGAGAGAAAGAGGTGCACAACAAAGAACCGCTGTGTCAATGTTTTTTCGAGTAATTGCCCATAACGTCCCGCTTGCTTGGGTGGGTGTGATTTCGGATTTTATAATAATATTTAAATAATACCTAACTAAATTGATAAATAGTGATTGGGTTATCTTGTGCAAAGGTAATTGTGATGTGACAAGGAGAAATAACCCAAATAATTACACATTTCACAGGTAAATATGATTTTGTCATTAGAATGGTTTGAACCACATTTTGTCCAATTTCTCGTATTAACGGCCCAAAAAAAAGTTTTTACAGTAACGTATTGATTTTCTTTGTTGTATTTAGTAGTGATATGCAGGATTGTCCAAAATATTAAGTAAAATAGTAAATGTAATGGTAATTTTTTGGTATCATTTTCTCTACTACATTGTTTATCCTGTACATTCTAAATCTATGATTGTGATGACCATAGTTGACAGTTAAAATTTTACATTTACCCAGGCGTTTAGGAACGCTACCTTAAACCATTGAGCTCTCGGGGTACGTCCATGCCTTAAACGGGACACGACAATCAAAATATACCTATGTAGGTTAGGGATGTCTGTTTAGAAAATACATCAATGTTTTTAATCGATGCAATACACCGAGACTGTGCATCGATGTTTCCGATGTATCGGTTAGAAACATCGATGTTTTTCTAAATCGAGTACTTTTGTGTTGTTTATTGAAAAAATATGAATAAATATAACCTTAGCTATATAAGCTTTTTATTTGTAGTTTTAAGCAATTAAAATAGTTAAAAAAAGACAAACTTTATATTTTTTCGAAATATAATACATCATCATCATCATCAAACTCGACTGATGACGGCCTCGCTGATGAGGCCGAAATATTTCGAAAAAATATAAAGTTTGTCTTTTTTTAACTATTTTAATTGCTTATTGAAAAAATGTAATAAAGGCCATTTGTGCGAATATTCTTTATTAAATTTAATGATAGTTTATTGGGTAAGTACAACATTTATTTTCAATGTTCTGTTGGAAGACTTTGCAAAAACAAAAGTTTCAACCTAATAAATAATATATAAATTCAACCTAACATGATGACGTCACTTCCTGTAAATACTAAAATACTTGAAAAATTTAAAAGCACGAAAAAAGGTATTATTGAAATTATTAAGTTAAATTGATTTATTTATTTCAAAAAGCAGACAAAAAGTTAGTTTGTTGAAGTTTAAAAACGACCGAAATACCTAGTTATCGTTGATTAGATGTTTTATTCAAATACATCAATGCATCGAGTAATTAAATGAACTTTCAAAACATCGGATCGATTCGATGTATCGTAGTGTAAGGAGTGAATCAGATGCATCGATGTATAGGGATCCCTAATGTAGGTACCTATCTATCTAATCTATGCCCTATGGCAATGGCAACTTGTCTTGTCAGATTTCACAGATTTGGATTTGTCAGTCTGTTTTGTTGTAATGTTTCACGCTTTTCCAATATCTATATTCGTGTTTTCCATGTCTGTTTTCCGTTATCAGCTGTAATAATTTAGTGATTAAAATACAGTTATGTGATAATTTACCGCTCATTGCTGTGTCTGACTTCGGACAGCAATGTTGTGCTCCATCGTGTTATGCCGAGACTTTTCTGGGGTTTGAGGAGGCGTTTCATTATGCCTCTGGCAGAGGCTGGAGATCAATATTCAATATGGGTTAGTAAATAATAATTCTTTGTTGTTTACACAAGTGTTTTAAGCCCCGAAATCTATGCTTTTCATTCACCATATGGTTTATTTTGTTATGTGAACTGACCTCTTTACTTGGTGATTCATCACATAGTTAGTAAATAATAATTCTTTGTTGTTTTCACAAGTGTTTTAAGCTCCGAAACCTATGCTTTCCATTCACCATATGGTTTTTTTGCTATGTGAACTGACATTTAACTTGGTGATAAATCATACCTGTACCCTCTTCAGATCCTTAGTGCGACCTTGCTTTTTGAAAGTAAACTTATTTCGTAGACAGAATAAATATATTTATAGAGTAATGAATCTTAGTACAAACACTCTGATTCAAGCTCACGCACACAGATGCATGCTGTACACACTGTATCAGCAAGGTTCGGGAGTCTCCGTATAAACCTAGCTGAGAGGGAGTGTAGAGCACACGTCTGTGTGTGTGAGTTTGAATCTGAGCGCTTTTACTAAGATTCACTACTTTATAGTAGGGTTGCCAGATGGTCAGGATTTGTCTGGATTCTCCCAACTTTTCATATGATGTCCAGACTCCCTACAAAAAACAAGATCTTGTGACAAACAGCTTATTGAAAAGTTTTGCGCACAATTTAGCTTCACAGCTTTACTGAGTCTTTATATTTATATTCATATTCATATTGTTTATTGCATTTCATATATATGAATAGGCTGACTGTTTTGACTCTAAAAGGTTCAAATTATTGACATTCTAAGTAAGAGCTTTCTGAACTGCATGATTAATTAAATATTTCAAATAATATTAATAGTGCTATTTTATTGCTAGATTACTGCTGTTTTTGAGATGACAAAAACATGTCAAATATAAAAATATAGTAATGTCTTTAAAAAATGTGACCAAAATGAAATAAAAAGCTTTAAAAATTTATACAATTTTGTGTTATCGATTCCTGTGAGCAATGCTTACTGTGAAAGAGTATTTAGCCTGCTAAATAATTTATATGCCAAAGAAAGGAATTGTATGGCCTTTGGCCTAATTTTAAAGGTGAGCCAATAGACTGAACTTTGATGAAATTTGTTTAAATTTTCTTTTCTTAATAGTATCTATTCAAATTAGTGGACTCAGGGAAAACAAATGCAAAATATACATGTGAGCACATAAAAATCAAATTTATTTAGTGAATATAATTAAGAGTTTAATTGATCTCAAAGTTGTTAATTACAATAATAGAAAAAAAAACTTTTTAAAAATTAAAGCTTTTTTTAATGTCTTTTTCTCCTGGCAAAATCCCAACATTTTGAAATTTTCTCCAGATATTTTGGTTTTCTGTTCTGGCAACACTACCCTATAGGCTCAAAAGGACTAGTTTCCAGGGCCGTAAAACATATTAAAAAAAAAAAAAAAAAGATATATTTACTCTGTCGTAGATGTCTTAGACCCAGGGTTGGAAAAAAAACACATGATTTAACCCTAGCTCACTAACCTTAATTTCCAGTAACGTTATCACTAACCATTCGTAAATTTTACGACGGATTAAAACATCAATATTTATTCAATCAACTTTATTTATGACACACAACGACCTTAATTAGCAGTCTTAGTTTTCTCTTAATCAAATAACATAATCGGTTTGAGAATTAATTTACATTGAACAATGATTGCACATAGAGACAATATGCTCCCTGCAAATCGCTTTTTTGCAGCCCTTGCAGAAGTTAGTGGTCATACGACGTTTTTTTGCAGGGACAATAACGACGATAACACAATATATCCCGATCTAATGAGCGTGCATCCGCAATGAGTGATTGCGGGTCACTAGCGATGCGAATTAGGAAGGTATAAGGAACGGGGGGGGTGGCGGGGGTGGGGATCCTACCAAAACACTAAATGTTCAAGGTACGCGTCATCATTTTGACGAATGGTTAGTGAGCTAGGGTTAAACACATATTTAATGATGTTTTTTATGAGGCTGTTTAAAACGTGTTTAAAACATGTTTAAAATGTGTTTAAAACATGTTTAATGGATATCGTACTGGTATAAAATAAGATTAATAAGTATGAATTATTATAATTGATTAAATAGCGTTTTTTAAATGTAATCATAATCTAATTATTTATTGAGTGAAAAATAATAAGTGCTTTCCCAATAAACACGAAATGTAGAAATGCCTAAAAATAAAAATTTCTTGTAACTAACAACTGACTAACTATGTACAAGTAACTGACTATTACTGTCTATAACAATATAAACAAGCACAAATAACAAAAGTAAGAATCTTTGTTTAAAACTTTAAATCTGTTGATTAATTTGATATCTAAGATCTTCAATGCCATTCCCATACGAAATAAATTTGTTCTTAGTGAAGTTCCCCTGACCTCTACTACACTACTCGCACTCCTACGCACACACACCAACAAGACAAGTCTAATACGTCCGTACAGTACACACCGACACCGCCCATTCTCGCCTTTAAGTTTGCTGAAACCCTCGCGAGTAAAGGAATTTTAACCGCGCCGATTAATAGAAAAGTATGCGTTCAAAAAAAAGTAATAACGACGACACGTTCGATATAAGGAAAAGAAATAATAATTTATATGCTAAAAAACAGTGTTATATATATGAGTGTTTTAAACGCTGTTTTAAACACGGGTGTTTTTTTCTCGGTGTTTTTAACACTGTTTAAAACACTTGTTTTAAACAATGCCAACCCTGCTTAGACCCCCTAGACCAGAACCACTAAGTTTCCAAATGTCTAATAAATCCTGAATGAATGCACTAGATTTATGCCATTGATAATAGTTGCTGATAAACAAAGGCTATAAGAAAAATTTCTGAAATAAAAATAATATGAGCATAATAGAACAATATACATTCCTCAGTTCTCTTAGATTAAATTATGTTAAGGTGTGTTAATTCAAAAACCATTTTGAGACTTAGGTTTAATAAGCCATATATTAGAACTTGTGGTCTAAAAAACCTCATGATGATGTTTATTTTTACGCAAAAGCTGCAACTTCCATTTGCCTTCGTGTGATGTCGCTTGAAAAATGGCTGTTTAGAAATGTGTTCTATCAAGATAAATTTATAAAAATTTGCTGCCGACTGTTTTGACAGATGAATAGACAGACAGAGACAGACCACTTTTTTATAAGCAATCACACGTCACAATTAGTATTATATCTAAAATTCTCGAGTGATGGCATATCGGCCATTCTTTAAAAAATCATAAACAATAATGGTTAATTTATATACCAAAATAATGAAAATGTCCTAAAATGGCGTATATTTTCAGGAAAAAATATGAAAAAGTCTTAGAAATTAAGCTATGGGAATTGTAATTTAAATAAAGATACCAGTTTTTATTTTAGGTGGGTTTGATCTACATTTTCAACCTGATAGTTGGTACGGGAGCCTTGACGTTACCCGCAGCATTTGCACGAGCGGGATGGGGGCTCAGTACTATCTCCCTGGTGTTCTTGGCATTCCTGAGCTTCATGAATGCCACTTACGTTATAGAAACTATGGCCTGTGCTAATGCTGTGTTCAAGTGGCGACGGCTGCAGTCAATTAAAAGGGATAGTGTGAGTATTAGCCAATCAACACAAATGCCTTAGAAGTCTGATATGTGCATCTCCTGGTCCATTTTTTGCCCTTTCACTTGGATGGATATACCATACACTACATCCACACGATTATTGATATTGATTTATATTGTATCATATGAGATGATGATGCACAGATGTATGGTATATCTGTATATTGGATCAGTTCTACTATATTACACAATCTGAAGTTATGTGCTTGAAGTTTTCTCTTACAAAGAGAAAACATTTTAAATTATTATAACATACGGCTTGAACACTCACGTGTGATTGTTGTTGACTATATGCCAACCGTTTCACCGATACACTCGCCTTGATAATGCCGAAATTGTATCGGTGAAACGGTTGGCATATAGTCAACAACAATCACACGTGAGTGTTCAAGCCGTATGTAATAATAATTTAGTATGTCAGCTCACGCGAGTTTTAATAATATTATAGAAAACATTTTGTTTGTTCTCTTATAAATAATATACTCTCCCTTCTATTAAATATTTTTGCCATTATGCAGCAATCTGTTTCATAATTTTATTTATACCTATTGAGTTTTTTTAATTTTTTCAGCTTAAAATAATGGTGTAGTAATTTATCAGTTTTGCGTTACAGATTCAAAATCATGATGATTCAGATGACCCTGAAGATGTAAGGTCTTGTCACTCCCAACATTCAACCGGTGACCTAGAGGAGCCCCTGGTCTGCGGTGCTTCAATCCCATCCCGCTACTACAGCCTGGACCGCAGGGTTGAGATGGGAGAAATGGCAAATGTATTCTTCAGTCGCGCTGGACGCACTATGTTCTATGTCACACTTTGTGTCTACTTGTATGGAGATTTATCTATCTACTCTGCTGCTGTTGCAAAATCTGTGATGGATGTTGTTTGGTAAGATTAATTTTGTACTCGAAATCTGTTAAAATATAGAAACTTTAACAATGGAAATCTGTAGTCACTGCCTCAACCTCTGAGAGAAGTTGTTATTTTATCTGGCTGCAGCATAAAATATTAGAGAAATATAAACTGTCAAAGTGAATTTTACATTTCTGACAAGGTTTATGAACTATTCGATTTCACTTGGGTGGTTGTGGAACGGGTGAAAGTTAATTTTTACCTTTACCCCGGCGTTTAGGAACGCTACCTAAGTGTATGTTGCCTTAATCTACATTGTATACTGGGTGTTGAGATGAAGTTGCGGAAGCCGGAAACTGGTGATAGTACTCGTCCATACGAACAACTTTTACTATGGAGCCAGCAGTTCCATAGCTATGCGAAAAAATCAGCTGTTCCATAGCTATGCGACCAAAATGTATGAGATTTTTTATTCTAAATTTCTCTTTTTTTTTACGAAAACTTGTTTGTTTGGACGCATACTATCGCCAGTTTCCGGCTTCCGCAACTTCATCTTAACACTCTGTATATATACTAAAAAAATAGGCCATTGGAAGTTTAATGTATTTTTTTTTATTACCCTCTGATTGGTTGCTGGGCTGAGTGGTAGTTAGAGTTTTTTTTGAAAATGCTTCACTTTTGCATAGGGCATTTTAGGGTTAAATCGACTGCAATTATTGAATTCGATTTAACTATATAATTGCCTTCTTCTATAACCCCTTCAAAAAAATACCTCTAATCATCAGGCACCTGTATATTGCCTTTAGCTATTGATAAAATAAACACATCATGTCTAAAATGAACTTGAATTATGTTAATAAGAATCTCGCCATGAATTCGCCTTACTCGTATATATTTGTACTCGTATATAAGGTCTTTCAATTTAAATGGAAAGTAATTTAGGAGGTGATTCAATATCGTTAATACATCACATTCCACTGCAAAGTACTTTTTTTTGCGCGAACTTTTTCTTCACTTCTCAGTACAAAGTGGTCCGATCAGCTGACTCTGTTTGTATGGACAAGTAACGAAAAAGTACATTTCAGTGGAATGTGATGTATTAACGATACTGAATCACCTCCTAAATTACTTTCCATTTAAATTGAAAGACCTTATACATCCCTACGTACCGATTTAGATTTACATATATTTATTCGAAGTGGTTTCTTGAACAAGGTTGCTCCTTTAGATATCACATTACTAAAGTTATGTAGCTACCAATACAACTATAATATTTGTACAAGTGTTATTAAAGTAAAGATAAGTATGTTAGTTGCTTAAAATAAGGCATTCTTGTATTTTTAAGTTCCCTAGTTTTAATTTTGTTGTAAAGTACAGCCTTATCATATCGGTTACGTAGAGCATGAAAAAGGCTATTAAAAGTAATTATGCGCGTCCAATAATATCAGCAAATCAAGTATCGTGCAATTCAGATTTATAGCCTATTATTCAGGATATAAGCAAATAAATACCATAAAATCAACAAACCACATACACACATGCATATAAACACGCCTGTCTCCCAGAGGGGTAGGCAGAGACTACAGATTTCCATCTGTTACGATCCTGACACACCTCTTTCGCCTCCACATCCATCAACCTAGTCATACAAGCTCTTCTCTTCTATCATTCTGAAACCTTATTAGTTATTACCTATGTTTCGTGTAAACTGTCATCGCAAAGTTTCCATTAGTTTCTGTAAATTATAATTTTAAAGTTAAGAATTTTAAAATTCAAATTTATGGAAACCAATAGAAACTTTGCTATGGCAGCATACACAATATATAGGTAATAAGGTTTTGTTGAGAAACTATTGAGTAAATATTGAATATATAAGTGTTCTGTATAAGTGTTCAAGTGTATTAAAAAAATACACTTGAACAAAATAAAAATATAGGAATAAGGAATTAATAATATTATAAATATATGCCTTACTTCGCCCATTCCATTAGTCTTGCTAAGAAGAAGGGCAAGAAACTTGGCAAGATCATGTCTTTTTTTCATAATATTAGTTAAAACAACTAAATACAAAAAGTAAGTCTATACTTTAATTTAATAAAGAGATAAAAAATACAAGACAGGAGAAAATTATGTCATGAAGGAAAAAAATATATATACATACAATATCTTTGTCTACCTGTCCCATATAGTCCATTAAGTTATGCACTTTGCGCTAAACGACTAACGTTTTTTAACCTTAAGAACCCGGTGCAGGACGACGCCAACTCCGATGCGAAGCGAGTCGTATCGCGACAATAAAGCGCATATTTGACTGGCTGATCTTAACAAGCGCCTCACGCTTTGCCCCACGCCGTTCAAACTGTGCTGAGCGAGTCTCGCCCTTTGCGTTGGAAATAATAATAATTTCCGAATACCTTAATTGTGCCTCGATTACTTGTTATTTTTTATTCTGTTTTAATTAATTAGAATATTGATGATATTGATTACAAGTGGTGTATGTGCTTACTTTGCTTGTTAAATGTTCATAAATCACTTAACGAAGCCTTGTAAAAGTATTCGATTTTAGGGCGAAAACCCATTAGTTTAAATATTTTTCTGGTCGTTAACGCGATGTTTGTGAAAAAATCAGGAACATACACCACTTCATATTGACCGTCTAAATCAAAGCCTAAAATTTATTTGATTGAATTGTTCCACTTTCGCGAGTTATGGTTTTTATGAAGTACGATTCGGAGCAGGTTCTTAAGGCGTATGACCACGCTAAACAAGGAACTCGATGTGTGTCGGTACAAATATCAACGGATACGACATTGAAATAATGTTCATTTCAGCGTGCCTTTAAAAGTGGCTGTTACGACAACAACTGCGTCTCCGGCTAGCGCAAAATAGGAGAAAATAATACTTTTCACATGGACGCCATGAACGAAAAAAAAATTTTGAACTTATATTTTTTAAATCTAAAAATTTTCTATAATTTGGTGAAATAATTATTAAAATCTCTTTAGGCGTTTGGAAGGAGTAAGAGAATTCTTGTGTAAATCATGTGAAACTTCGATGATTTTTGATTTTTTTTGTCAAAACTTACAATAGAAAAATAGTTTATGAAACTTAAAATTTATTTTTGACTCTATAATGCCTATCATATATTTTTATGAAAGTTTTTGGACCACCCGTGTGGGAGGAGTTGACCTTCAAAGACAGGTCCAAATTGCAGTTGGCGTATCCATTCGCCTGAAGAGTATATGTTATATCGATGTTGTAGGTAGACTGTCTATATGCCTTATTAACCCCCCAGTTCTAGCATCCCTGACAACGCCACCAACTCGTCCGACTGGGACGAGCTGCCATGCTTCACGTCCCCCCACCCCGGCGCCTACACCCGCCTCGACTGTTACCATGTGGCGCTGCTGACGTTTGTGGGAGCCATGGGGCCGTTCGTGTTCTTCAATGTGCAGAAGACCAAGTATTTGCAGCTGTTTACCTCGGGGATGCGGTGGCTGGGTGAGTTGGGCCACTAGTAATCAAAGTCTTTGTGAATACAGGTTTTATCAAAACGATAGAAAAGCAATCTGAAAACAAATAACAAATAAGTATCCAAAATTTTGACATTAAACATTCCCATACATTTAGTATGAGATTAGTAGAAAGGTTTTAGTTTCCTTATTTTAAAATGTTATTTTAGCTTAGTACTGATATTAAAGGAAACTGTTTATTAACCTAACAAAGTAATAAAACTATATTTTAATTGAATAATATTTATTTCTTAGTAAGTACAAAATTTTGAATTCAAAGCAGCGGGTCTACCGCGTAATTCTGATTTTCATCAACATCAACTTGAGATTGAAATTTGACGTGCGTGCGAAAGAGATGGCGTATTAGGCGGGCGTCGTCGCACGCACGTCCAATTTCAATCTCAAGTTAATGTTGATGAAAATCAGAATTACGCGGTAGACCCGCTGATGTTCGAAGTGACGTCCTTTTTGTACGATACAATGTATGGGAATGTTTAATGTCAAAATTTTGGATACATCTCGTTTGATTTTCAAAAAGTTATTGATGTCATTTTACTGATTAGGTCACGTACTTTCGATATCAGTTAAATTTTTTTTGATATCTGTAATAGTTACGGAATAATCGCCTGGTCACACCTAACGATTACACCCTGTATAGTGTACTTACACCTCTTGTAAAACCCACTACTGCTCACACTGAACTCCGTCGAATCCTCCCAATAACAAACCCACTTACAACCTACATAGCTTAACGCTTGGTGCTTAATAGAAATGATTTTAACAGATATATGGCCAAAGTGTGATCGTCAGATTAGAACCTTACGTCGCGCCTTAAGTAGAACCCAAGTTTTTTAAAAGTGATTCAGAGATAAAGTTAGCTAGACAAACCCTTATTAAAAGTTGTATTCCGTTATAATAATAACTACCTATTATCAATCATAAACAAACGTTAACTTCAAGCAATTTAAGAGCTGTGCTCTAGCCAGGAGACTTCACTTTATTGAATGAATAAACATTAACTTGAAATAATATTTAAGAGCTGTGCTCTCATCAGTAGTCCACATTATACTGAAAGATTAATTTAAGAGTTCAAACTTCAAAACTTATGAGCATGAATCCAAATAAAGAGTGTTTATCTGTCTGTCTTTTAAGTACAATATATGATTGCTCTCAGAAACAATTTTAATCCCTAGTACTATTAACTTTTAGTGTCCTGAGAAGGTTAGATAGCTAAAGAGAGATCTCTAGCTGAGGAATTAAAGTTAAAAGAACTTTGAGGTGACGTAACAGCTGTAATTTATGAAAAATATTTGGTTGAATATATTTTAGAATAACTGGTGTTTTATTTAATCTCATTTAGGCATTTCTCAGCAAATATAATGTACAGTAATTAACATTGGCTTTCTAAACTAGAGATGTAAAGTTCATAATATAGTATGAACAAAACCATAGTATCAAAGTTAGATGGTTGTTTGTTTTAAATAAAACTTAGTTCTTTGAATTAAGGTACAAGTTTTATAAAATATTATAAAGATAATTTACTAAAAATAAATTAGAAAAGATGTTGAATCCATCAGCACGTGTCTTAATCATACCAAAGACACAATTCATCATATGGACATCTTTTTATACCATTACCAGACTCAATACCAGTTACCTAATTACCGTACCTTCATTCATGTGTACATAGGTTTCATTTAATGAACCCCTTACATGAAAATTAGCCAATATAAATTACCTTATATAAATGAATTTAATAGGCAACTAGCTACTTTATACTAGTAGTTTTATGTTTATATAATTGTAAATGATGGGTAAGAATTCCTTTCAATCCTTCACAAATCACAGCCATTTATGTAGTCAATTTTATAACTACTGAATAGAATAATTTCAATATAAGTACTTTTGATTGAGAAACCTGCTCTAGGTAAAGTAGTAATAATAATACTAATAGAACTTAGTTTTTGTTCCATAGATGTATTTATTTATTTCCAATGACGAAGATACAACTTTTACTACCCCATATTTGGTGTATAGTAATAGTTAAGGCCTTGTTTGCCAGACAATGGAAAACTTTTATGCAAACAAATACATCATTTGTATTTTAAGTTTATTGAATATTGATAAAGATTGAAATTATTCTTATTTCTTGAATAAAATCTCCCAGAGCTATTTCCACAGTAAGTAAATAATTTAACAGTCAAATGGGTATTAAAATCAAAGCCATTGCTTATTTCACCTAAGAACTTTCTTCTGGATAGTAAGTACTAACCAAACAATGCCGTCAAGTCACTGCACTCTATTTTTGGACTCTTGCAATCAGATTATTTGATTTGATATGTAAAAGGTTCTTATTTATTGATAAATATAGATTCAAATCATTTCAATTTAGTTTTCACTAAGAACTGACCTTAAGAAGGGTTTGGTAGGTACCACAGTTATGACCTTTTGTAGTCCAGAATACATTTCATCAACATGAATTCAAAATCAAGACTTATGTAAGCTTTCTCTATTATTTAGGCATATTCTTGTGCCAAACTCAAGCCTCGTTATTTCTTAAAAGAATTACCTAAGTAAGTACATCATATTTAGAAATCCTTAAGTGGTGAAACTCAAATGTTTTCTAATACTGATATCATTTCATATTTATTGCCAATATCAAAGCCTTATGCTTTAGTATTAAAAATTAGGGTTCTGTGGGTTTATAAAACCCTCTTTAATAAATAATGAACCTAGTGAACACACAACACTTATTCCTGAACCACTAAAATATAATTTTCAGAGATCCCTATGTACTTGGAACCTTATAACCTAAACCAACCTAAATTTACTGACCTATTTTTCCTAAACAATGATGAAGGTTACCTGATACCTCCCACTATGTATAATTTCTCAAAATTAAATTATTAATACCCTAACAGTAGACTTTATTTTAGAATTTACCTGCCTAACATTTGGCCCTAAAATCAAGTATTCCTAGGCTTTCAAATGTGTGGATTTCAAGGCTAGAGGTCCGTCACCTCACATTTACAATTAAACGTGTGTGTGGTTGTATATTGTGCTAGCAAACACCATACAACCCCTCAACTAATCGACAGAAAGACGCGGGGCAAGTTGGAACCCCTGTGTGTGCCTAACACCCTAAAACTTTGCCCTACTCAGACAGGGGGTGATACAGTAGGTAAAAAGGACGTCACCCCGCTGGCTGGGATAGCCTATATGTTCATGTGTATATATAAATATATAGATATGAGACCATGACCAGCTCAGTCAGATGACAAAGGTTAGAACAAATCGCAACCTCTTCACGGCACGGACGCTTTGCCATAAACATCGCCTTTCATGGGGGATGTGTTTCCAGTATGTAAAACTGGAGCAAGGCCATCCCAGACGCTTGCTTCCCTCCAGAGGAGGTTAAAACTAGATTCTGTCGTTCACACCAGTAGGTGACCTGAATCTTAGCCCAGTGCGACTTCCGCTCTGTAAGCTCCCTGCCTGACTCTTCAAGATATCCCAGCGACTAGCCCTATGCCACAATGTCACCCTGGTACATCTTCCCGTTTCCACGTCCGGCAATACTAAGAAGAGACCATACTCCCTGCCCTCCCCATCAACCCCTGAATCGACCTATGCACTACTACATTATTTAAGTACGTACTTTAATTTCGGAACTTGAAAGGACGATTATCGAACCCTTTACACATCGCGGAATCTAGCTCGTTCCTCGTTCACCCTATACGAATTCAAAACGCGTCTGTGTCAATCTCCGAGTCGGAAAAGTCAAAAACTATTGACCATAACCGAATCTATTTACGATAAAAGGGCATACAGCCACCTAAAAGCTAACGCGAACGCGAAATGACCCCGTGATCAAACGAACAGATAGATTGACACATTCCGTATTTTAATCGCAAGTTCCGAAAACAAAATTACTATTGAAGCAAAGAAAACCCACCCCGTAACAATACTCTGAACTTGGGACTTCACCTTGAGACTTCTTGACAGCACTTCGACGATGGTATAAAAATATCTCATCCCCAATCCGCTTCTCCATGACCTTATATACTCCGTTCCGTTCGTTCCGTTCGGTGCGTTCGCTTCGTTCGCTGCGTTCGCTTCGTTCGCTGCGTTCGCCCCTTATTGGAATCAACCTAATGCATATAGTCACAAGATCCATTTTGTTACGAAATCCTCGCAGTCCTCCTGACGCCAGCAAGAAATCGACCAAAAGAGACAAAATGATAACAGATATAAGAGCGAGTGAGATAGGTATACAGCAACTGCCAATGCAGCCGTCTCGTCTACATTGTAATAACTTATAGCTAGCTAGGGTTCACGCATGAATGGAAACCATCATGTTTGAAATTGAAAGTTTATTTTTTAATCCATTTAATATTGGACCGATTGCTTGGGCCAGAGGTTTAGTTTACGGGATTTATTATTTAACAATAGTAATTTTACGCGATCGATTTCAATTTTCTTTATTTATTTTAACGTAATTCATTTGATTACATACAACAATCTTCCTGCCCATTATCAAAACATTTATTTGTGAATTGAGACGTGAACAGATGAGGTCCAATCTGTCACAGCTCTTCCCCCAAAATTTACGCAGATTAGCATGCCTTAAACGAAGGAAATTTTCTCTCCCATCATTCACAAACGTAAACAAAATATAAAATACAAAAATTTAAATAAGTTTAATATTTATTATCATCTTTCTCCCAGATCGTTCACGTGTGGTGTGTGTTTATACCAAGTAGTTAATCAAAACTTAAATCAGTTGAAATTCCAATCTATAGGTTTATTAATTACAGATAAATATCTATCAAACAAGGAGAACTCAACCCTTCAAAGAAGTTAGTTGTGAATTAACTCTACCCTAGTGGTAACACAATGACCTTCTAGCCAAATTCTATTTTTTCAATTTGAACAATAGATGTGCCTTTGTGTCTCTTTCTTGAATCGAGATCACTTTAATAGCTCTCAAGATAAGTACCCAAATAACTAATTCCCCAGTCTAGAATCTCTTCCAATGTTAAATTCTAATCAACCATTCGGAGAATGTATAGTTGCCGAGGAAATATGCATTAGCTGCGTGTGTAGTGAAACTATTTAGAATCGCAGTTTATACTGCTGATTAGTCAAGGTGACTCTAACCTAACTCCTTTCCAACTAAATAGTTTGTTGTGTAGTGTAATGTCTCCAGGATAACACGACAATAAACATGAGTCCACATTCCCCAAACTGTTGTCTCGCTAGAGCCCTTTTCTTTGCCAAAGACAAAGTTAATTGTCATGGTCGTATCTTTCTATCTCTTCCACCGACAACATACTTCCTTCCTCATTCTCTCTAACACTTTCTCTAACGAACCACCAGCTCAACAAATATGGACAAATCTAAATGATTTAAGTACCTCTTATTTAAAATTATTATCTTTTAATACCTCTTAAGCTAATACCTTTTAAGCTAATTTATAACTAACTCATAAAATAACTAACTACCACTAACTAAAATAAAACCCAAATTAATTTTTTTTAATTTTTATTATTATTATTATTATATATTTTTTTTTTTAATAAGACAACAAGAAATTGGAATAAACCGCTTTTATTAAACTTCCAAATATTTTCACATTTCATTTCTTCTTAATAAATTCATTTAGTAAAATACGACCTTGTACCTTTTTTTTTATTTTTTATTTTTATTTTAATATTAATTAATAAAGCATTTACACAGTCAACATATTAAAATTTCATAAATTTTTAATTTTCTTCTCTACTTCCCCCCAATCTTACTTTCCTTTGTACTTAATAAGTAAGTTCTTCCTCATCTACCTGTAAAATATAAAATTTCATCAGTGGCGTACGATCTACTTCCTTCTCCATTTGTCATTAAATATTTCATTAAATAAAACAAGATTTTTCTAATTAAATAGATTTTATTTCATTCCTTAAAGTAAAAATCTAACTACCAATGAAAGTCATTAACAGTTATTTTTTTTCATTTAATTATCAAATTCTGTCTGATATCAATAACCGAAGGTATTCTTTCCCTGTAAGTAAACAAAAATAGTATAATACTAGAATTAATATTGACACCCCTACGAATTATAACCAGACAATTGCTAAATAATTTAGAATATTTTTAAGTTATTCTAGTCTTTACTAACAGCAGTAATAATTGTTTTAAAATAGCAATCTAATGATTTCAGTAGATATCATCAGGAAACCCTACTATCATTGACTAAGTCTTTAAATTTTGCAATCGCTTAGTTCTAGCTATGTACTTAATCTAAAATGTAGGTTGTTCAGTTATATTTCGTTTACAAGATAGATATAATTTAATTGGACCCTTAGTCTTATAAAAGTTTAATAGTACATAGACACTGGTTGCATGTACAGCTCAAACTTAGTAAATAAATATTGACGTCATGCATTTATCCGCTTGTGAAATTAAATGTAAAATAAAAGCTATCATACCAAACATTAATAAGGAATAACTTATTACCAACATAACATTGACATAAATAAAACAACCTTTACGAACAAGAAGACAGTATAAAACACAAAAGATTAATTCGGAATACGTAAACGTCATCAGATTCTCGAACTCCCGGCTTCCGACTTCCTATGTGAACATTCAACCACTCTGACACAATGCAATTGAATACACAACCCTGAAATTCAAGTCCAAAACTATAAATACACCAACACGCAATCTATAACCTTTTCTATACTACTACTAACACATCCCTTGTCATACTACTAATTTACTCCTCTCTCTTTTACATTTGAAAGATTACTTCCCCTTAATAAAATAAGGTTTTGACAGTATTATTTATTTTCTATTTGAAATAACGTACTTACATATCTCACCTAACATTATATATATTTTTAAATTTTTATCAGAAATTATTATTTTGGACCATCAATAAATCAGCAAAACCTCTTAATCGGTTGACGCTCAATTTTCTACTATTAGCTTATTCCCATTCTAAATTTACTCTTTAGATTCTTATTTGATTTATAATTACTTTATACTTTTCATACTGGACCCCCTAATTGAAAATGAGACTTTACATACAGAACCCTAATTCCATTACCCATTACCAATTCATTCTTCATCCCGTATCTATTATTTGTAAAATCCAAAGTCCAAACATTATAGGTAGGTATTTACTTTGTGTATGATCACATCAATAGTACATTAATTAAATTAAAATATTTTTTTTCTACTAAACCTACTATATTTAACCTTCCCCCATTCTCTACTAACTAAAATAAATACTATTTTCCATAATTGTTTCTTTGGTACTGACATAATATTAATTGTAACTCCTTCTCAAAACATGATATGAAAACCTATGCAACTTACACTTGCTCTATCTCTAATATATACAATACACTCATACAGTACTTACTACAAATACCGCCTTAGACAACCCCCCCATATTTATTTTGAGAATAACCAAAAAGAAAACAATTATTTAAATAAAACAGCTTTAGTTTATTCACTCCTATAACTGTCAACCTTAAGTTTATGAACCAATCGTCGGAACCCATACATCTACTTATGTTTTCACAAAGGATCCCCAAACCTGCCTAATGAAGAAGGTGGTCTATGCGTCTATGCTTACAAAGTAAGACAATACCTCTAAACCTCGCGCACGGATCCCTGCCGATGCGAATCGATAATTAACCATAAAACATATAAATACAATATATAGACATATCACACACTAATATGTATATTACAATTAATTCCCAATCAATTATAGATAGCGTCGTCTATATTTTACACTTTGTCTATTTGTAACTCACACATCAACATTTGGACTAGATACCTACTGAACTAAATTCCATGTGGTTCTCACCATGGTTTATCCAGAATTCTAAATCAACAAATAAGATAAGATATCTAGTGTAAATAAATAACCTCCATCAGAAATAAATTTCTCTTGTTATATTGAAATTCGACATTTACGGTCACCCCCCCCCCCTACTATCTCCCGTCATCAAATTTTTCTAAACATTAAGTAAAGTAAATATACTTGAATATTATGTAATTTATTTCAACGCAAATGAAACCATAAATAAAGTCAATAGTTTGTTTAAACTTAACTGTTTGGCAAGTAGCAAATCTCGAAATGACTTTACTTGCAAAGCTAACATAAATCTGTAGTAATAAGAACAAATTAATACAATAATTTGCTAAAAAAGAATTTGAAACATTTTAACCTCGTCATGAAACTTATTGTACGACCGCATTATTACCAGACTGAACTAGCGCCATCTATCAATCTAATTCAGTAACTCCTCGTTACGCTTGTTCGTCAATAAGAAGGTAACCTAATTTCTGACGACCCGATAGTTTATGCACCAGATGGTACTGCTAGTATTTAATGGAAAATAAACGTGAATAAACAACTGTAGATACCTAACTAATTATTAATTAAAAACTCAGCTCCATACTACGACTATCGACATAAAGAGGAGAGATGCTACACATTCATAAATCGTCAACTGAAAATCGAGCTTGTTGCTTGATCAAAACACCACCGAAAGATAGAAATAAAGGGGCGAGTTACTTCCCCCATTCCTTTTAAGCATTACGATCCTCTAGTACGCTCACTAGCCATTACTTTAAACGCTATCTGTCTAAACAATCAAACATTTGAAATTAATATAAAGTTGGGGTACATTAATCATTAACTCTCTCATAATTTAAATTTAACTGACATAAGTGCAAATTGAATTAATTTATTTATTTGTTTTTGTTAATTATATAATAAACCTTTTAATAAATCCAGCTTTTAAATAATTTCTACCCACGTCCAAACGCAAACCCAGCGTACAATGATCATTGTCACCAAAACGGAACGAACCCTGTGGTTACATCCATCCTCAGAATAAGGAATACAAATAGAAACCTGGCTAAAATAATACGCGGAGAACGACACCTATCCTTGATTTTCTTACGACATTTTAGTGCGTTAGAGAGAGATGGATATGTATTAGTTTTTTCTTAATTAGGTAGGTTGTCACTAGTTCGTTGCTTTGCTAGTGATGTAACAATGTCGATTTTTGACTACGATAAATAAACCAAATCGAAATGAACCGCGACCAATCTCCTTACCACACATCATATCGTATCAAAGTGTGAAAAAAAAGAGAATGCAGGAGGCACCGACCTTTCTGGTGACATCCTCTTGCTTTGGAAGGAGGCCAAGAGAATTAATAGCAAAGTGGTCTCTGTCTACCCCAGTGGGACACATGTTATATTGTGTAAATAAGGAATTAATAAAAGGATATCTTTCGTTTAGCATAATATTTTTTATTAAGTACAAATTACTATATAGTAGGCAGGTAGGTACATAAGTTAAGTCCAAAATTGTGCTTGTTTCTAGTACAAAAAATGCTGTAGCTTGTATCAGAGATACAACCGTAAACTATTTAAGTGGATACTTTTTAAGTCGCCTCTTAACTCAATCAAATAGATGTTCATTGATGTCGCGTCTTTGTTCAATCAAGGAAGAAGGAATTAATCGCAACAATAGAAATCATAATAATCATAGACTTATAGGATTCGTAATAATAATATTATGTCAATGATGAGCGATGACAGCGCAATTACTACAGAGGAAATTTCATTTTTTTTTATTTCTATCAAATAAACATCAACTTATCTTGAATAAAAACTAATAACAAATAATGAACGATTAAAATACCTAATAACCTGTAATAAGAAATCAAATTAAGCGCAGTTCAAGTCAATAAGCATTCCCAAAATTCATTTCACGATAGAACTACCCTGTCAAAGTACTTTTATTGTCAACCACTAAGTACGAAAATGTGTTGATCTGAGGAATTTCTTCGTGAAGTCGATCACGGCAATAACGTGAACGAACAGGCTTTTCAGAACGATTTGCGAATATAGAAGTATGCACTTTTCTAAACCACAGACATTCATAGGTACTGGTTCTGTTGCCTAAAATTGAAAAATTATCGAGTTAATATACTATAGTATAGTACAAGCACGTACCTACAAACAAGATTGATAATGCAATTATACATAATTATTTAAAGGTTACCAATGTGTCTGTATCTGGTAAATATAACGTTGGTAAGGCAACTGCTTTTAAAAGTCTCCATTTTAAATTTTCGTTTGGTCTAAAATAATCCGACGTAAAGTGTTTCGAACAAATATGACCGCTTTTTTTAATTGCCCAATTTGGTCAAATTATTCGTCTAAGCCATTCACTTTTTAATTCTTCCCTTTTTGGAAATCTGTAACAAAAAAATATAGCGATATTTATTCGGCATTATATTATCCTTTATGCACGGCTGCCGCGGGAACCAATGTTCGATAGTTTGCCACACGGACTTTAGTACATCACTATACGAAAAAACATAACCTCTCGTAGTCGGCAGAAAATCTATATAAAACAGGCAAATATCGGTGTAGAATTGAACACGAGTATGATTTACAAGAACTACTATTATTGTTACTGAGTTTTAGGTATGATCCTGCAACTTATTAACATAAAAACTATCAGAACTCACCGATGAAATGATATTGCTTCGTTGTTGTTTTCTTTTCTTCCTGTATGCGATTTACAGCCTTCAATCGCACAAGACATTTTATTACAATGTTAAAAAAATAATCAACACAAACAATAATAAATCACACTTTCACGAATTTTGAGAGGAAGAGCACCAAAATATTTAATTTCTCTCGGTGAAGCTGTAAACTTTCGCAAAATGCAATAGACATTTCGATGCCACCAAATTAAGATGTGATGCACGCAACGTACGATATTACAACACAACGATACAATAATGAGACATATTTAATTTGATGGTATTATAATTTTTAAAATACATCCAAATTACATCCATCTGACATTTGTTTGGTTCAATCTAGTGACACACCAGGAAAAAATATAAAGTAAGTGCGGTCCGTCGTTTCATTCACTCGCACACAGGAGTAATTTACGTTAGATGAGTACAATGGCTAATGCCAAGTTCTTATTTTAGTCAGGCTTCTATTTGTATTCCTTATTCTGAGCATCCATCAATATACTCTATGGTTACATTCTACATTTCGGTTTAGCTCTTTATACAGAAACATAAATATTATAAATAACATTATAAATTTTATATAATATTATAAATAACATGAAATACAACAAAAATAAATCCTTACAAATGTACTTATAAAACTAAAATGTCTCCTAAAGTAAAATAAAATTATGTAGAAAATGTTTGCTAGATATGAACAGCTTTCCTATATCTAGCGCTTTAAAGGGCTTGCTAAGTCGCTAACCTGTCACAAACTCTACATACCAAACAAAACAAATTCAAACTGAAGCTGACAAAACGCCATTTGCTCAGTGACGGACGCTTAAAAATAAAATAAAATTCCATGACGGACCTATGTACCGCTAAAGAAGCTACCTACACTTATAAGACACCAAAAATGATCCATGAGCATATCTACTGTAACTCGGACGCAAAATTATCTCACAAGAAAGGTATGTACCGCTTTTTCATACGTAAACATTTCCAGTTGGATTCTACTTCGAAATTATTAGATTTACACTTAATTATTACACGAAAACGAAGCTTTTCATGCGATAAGTAGTCGTTGTTTCTAAGAGCCAATAAGCATTAAAATTCTTGAATTATGTTCGTACAAATACAAACTTTCATCACCATAAACAAACATTTCATAAACCTTTTCATTTACTTACAGATGTCAGTCACACTGTCGATAAAAGGGCAAGACACCGGACTTGCCTTATGGAGTTCTCTACAACATAATTTCTGAAGAATTGTATAAAGTTGGAGCACTACCTATATTCTGAATGGACATGGATGGACAAAATCTCCCCACACTCTCATGTAAAAGTGATCTGTTACCATCTACTGTAAATGCCATAACACCACACAACGGCTCACAGAGATGAGTGCCAGGCTATTTCTAAACTAAACTCCAACAAGAAGGAAACTGCATGGCAGCACTTCCCCCTAAGTTCAAGACAAATGATGCAATCAATTCAATCCTCGAGAGTCAACTTTATTCTACCAAAGAAGTGAATGTTTAAAGTTTATTTTGTCTTTCCCCATAGCACTAAATTTACAATACACTATGTACTACCTATAACTAAACATATTTACCTAAAAAAGTAGTAAATCTCTAAATCACTTCTCCTATTTACACGAGCAACAAATTGTACCCAAAACTGGGTGACATTACTGTATCAAACCATTTCTATAAGCACCAAATCACTTGATGTAAGACCAAATACCTATCCTTGTCACGGCTTAACCATATTGTACTTACACCTCTTGTAAAACCCACTACTGCTCACACTGAACTCCGTCGAATCCTCCCAATAACAAACCCACTTACAACCTACATAGCTTAACGCTTGGTGCTTAATAGAAATGATTTTAACAGATATATGGCCAAAGTGTGATCGTCAGATTAGAACCTTACGTCGCGCCTTAAGTAGAACCCAAGTTTTTTAAAAGTGATTCAGAGATAAAGTTAGCTAGACAAACCCTTATTAAAAGTTGTATTCCGTTATAATAATAACTACCTATTATCAATCATAAACAAACGTTAACTTCAAGCAATTTAAGAGCTGTGCTCTAGCCAGGAGACTTCACTTTATTGAATGAATAAACATTAACTTGAAATAATATTTAAGAGCTGTGCTCTCATCAGTAGTCCACATTATACTGAAAGATTAATTTAAGAGTTCAAACTTCAAAACTTATGAGCATGAATCCAAATAAAGAGTGTTTATCTGTCTGTCTTTTAAGTACAATATATGATTGCTCTCAGAAACAATTTTAATCCCTAGTACTATTAACTTTTAGTGTCCTGAGAAGGTTAGATAGCTAAAGAGAGATCTCTAGCTGAGGAATTAAAGTTAAAAGAACTTTGAGGTGACGTAACAGCTGTAATTTATGAAAAATATTTGGTTGAATATATTTTAGAATAACTGGTGTTTTATTTAATCTCATTTAGGCATTTCTCAGCAAATATAATGTACAGTAATTAACATTGGCTTTCTAAACTAGAGATGTAAAGTTCATAATATAGTATGAACAAAACCATAGTATCAAAGTTAGATGGTTGTTTGTTTTAAATAAAACTTAGTTCTTTGAATTAAGGTACAAGTTTTATAAAATATTATAAAGATAATTTACTAAAAATAAATTAGAAAAGATGTTGAATCCATCAGCACGTGTCTTAATCATACCAAAGACACAATTCATCATATGGACATCTTTTTATACCATTACCAGACTCAATACCAGTTACCTAATTACCGTACCTTCATTCATGTGTACATAGGTTTCATTTAATGAACCCCTTACATGAAAATTAGCCAATATAAATTACCTTATATAAATGAATTTAATAGGCAACTAGCTACTTTATACTAGTAGTTTTATGTTTATATAATTGTAAATGATGGGTAAGAATTCCTTTCAATCCTTCACAAATCACAGCCATTTATGTAGTCAATTTTATAACTACTGAATAGAATAATTTCAATATAAGTACTTTTGATTGAGAAACCTGCTCTAGGTAAAGTAGTAATAATAATACTAATAGAACTTAGTTTTTGTTCCATAGATGTATTTATTTATTTCCAATGACGAAGATACAACTTTTACTACCCCATATTTGGTGTATAGTAATAGTTAAGGCCTTGTTTGCCAGACAATGGAAAACTTTTATGCAAACAAATACATCATTTGTATTTTAAGTTTATTGAATATTGATAAAGATTGAAATTATTCTTATTTCTTGAATAAAATCTCCCAGAGCTATTTCCACAGTAAGTAAATAATTTAACAGTCAAATGGGTATTAAAATCAAAGCCATTGCTTATTTCACCTAAGAACTTTCTTCTGGATAGTAAGTACTAACCAAACAATGCCGTCAAGTCACTGCACTCTATTTTTGGACTCTTGCAATCAGATTATTTGATTTGATATGTAAAAGGTTCTTATTTATTGATAAATATAGATTCAAATCATTTCAATTTAGTTTTCACTAAGAACTGACCTTAAGAAGGGTTTGGTAGGTACCACAGTTATGACCTTTTGTAGTCCAGAATACATTTCATCAACATGAATTCAAAATCAAGACTTATGTAAGCTTTCTCTATTATTTAGGCATATTCTTGTGCCAAACTCAAGCCTCGTTATTTCTTAAAAGAATTACCTAAGTAAGTACATCATATTTAGAAATCCTTAAGTGGTGAAACTCAAATGTTTTCTAATACTGATATCATTTCATATTTATTGCCAATATCAAAGCCTTATGCTTTAGTATTAAAAATTAGGGTTCTGTGGGTTTATAAAACCCTCTTTAATAAATAATGAACCTAGTGAACACACAACACTTATTCCTGAACCACTAAAATATAATTTTCAGAGATCCCTATGTACTTGGAACCTTATAACCTAAACCAACCTAAATTTACTGACCTATTTTTCCTAAACAATGATGAAGGTTACCTGATACCTCCCACTATGTATAATTTCTCAAAATTAAATTATTAATACCCTAACAGTAGACTTTATTTTAGAATTTACCTGCCTAACATTTGGCCCTAAAATCAAGTATTCCTAGGCTTTCAAATGTGTGGATTTCAAGGCTAGAGGTCCGTCACCTCACATTTACAATTAAACGTGTGTGTGGTTGTATATTGTGCTAGCAAACACCATACAACCCCTCAACTAATCGACAGAAAGACGCGGGGCAAGTTGGAACCCCTGTGTGTGCCTAACACCCTAAAACTTTGCCCTACTCAGACAGGGGGTGATACAGTAGGTAAAAAGGACGTCACCCCGCTGGCTGGGATAGCCTATATGTTCATGTGTATATATAAATATATAGATATGAGACCATGACCAGCTCAGTCAGATGACAAAGGTTAGAACAAATCGCAACCTCTTCACGGCACGGACGCTTTGCCATAAACATCGCCTTTCATGGGGGATGTGTTTCCAGTATGTAAAACTGGAGCAAGGCCATCCCAGACGCTTGCTTCCCTCCAGAGGAGGTTAAAACTAGATTCTGTCGTTCACACCAGTAGGTGACCTGAATCTTAGCCCAGTGCGACTTCCGCTCTGTAAGCTCCCTGCCTGACTCTTCAAGATATCCCAGCGACTAGCCCTATGCCACAATGTCACCCTGGTACATCTTCCCGTTTCCACGTCCGGCAATACTAAGAAGAGACCATACTCCCTGCCCTCCCCATCAACCCCTGAATCGACCTATGCACTACTACATTATTTAAGTACGTACTTTAATTTCGGAACTTGAAAGGACGATTATCGAACCCTTTACACATCGCGGAATCTAGCTCGTTCCTCGTTCACCCTATACGAATTCAAAACGCGTCTGTGTCAATCTCCGAGTCGGAAAAGTCAAAAACTATTGACCATAACCGAATCTATTTACGATAAAAGGGCATACAGCCACCTAAAAGCTAACGCGAACGCGAAATGACCCCGTGATCAAACGAACAGATAGATTGACACATTCCGTATTTTAATCGCAAGTTCCGAAAACAAAATTACTATTGAAGCAAAGAAAACCCACCCCGTAACAATACTCTGAACTTGGGACTTCACCTTGAGACTTCTTGACAGCACTTCGACGATGGTATAAAAATATCTCATCCCCAATCCGCTTCTCCATGACCTTATATACTCCGTTCCGTTCGTTCCGTTCGGTGCGTTCGCTTCGTTCGCTGCGTTCGCTTCGTTCGCTGCGTTCGCCCCTTATTGGAATCAACCTAATGCATATAGTCACAAGATCCATTTTGTTACGAAATCCTCGCAGTCCTCCTGACGCCAGCAAGAAATCGACCAAAAGAGACAAAATGATAACAGATATAAGAGCGAGTGAGATAGGTATACAGCAACTGCCAATGCAGCCGTCTCGTCTACATTGTAATAACTTATAGCTAGCTAGGGTTCACGCATGAATGGAAACCATCATGTTTGAAATTGAAAGTTTATTTTTTAATCCATTTAATATTGGACCGATTGCTTGGGCCAGAGGTTTAGTTTACGGGATTTATTATTTAACAATAGTAATTTTACGCGATCGATTTCAATTTTCTTTATTTATTTTAACGTAATTCATTTGATTACATACAACAATCTTCCTGCCCATTATCAAAACATTTATTTGTGAATTGAGACGTGAACAGATGAGGTCCAATCTGTCACAATAGTACCGTAGTTTATATCAGCGACGCGGGTTCGCTTGTAGTAACTATGAAAAAAACGCTGTATCTTTTATAGTGTTACAGATGTCTTTTTTAACCTTAACTTTAATGATTAAGGCGCTATATGCTGCAGATGTGCTGCCACTTAAAAAAAAACTTTATTTTCGTACTAGGATAATTATTAAAATCTACTCAAGTAAATGTGTAGATGTAGCAATGAACTATTTTAAAATATCATAGTTTTCATAGACAACGTCTTTGATAAGCTAAAATATTAACTTATACCAAAAGCGGCCGTTTTTAGCAAAAGTTAAAACTTTAGCTCATCAAAGACGTTGTCTATGAAAACTATGTTATTTAAAAATAGTTCATTGCTATATCTACACATTTACTTAAGCAGAATTTCAATAATTATTCTTATTTTATTCTTATTATTCTAATAAGTAAATAATGATTTATTTTCGAAAGTGGCAGCATAGAAGGCAGCAGCCCCGTTTTGTTATTTAAAATCATTTTTTAGGGTTCCGTACCCAAAAGGTAACCAACGGGACCCTATTACTAAGACTCCGCTGTCCGTCTGTCACCAGGCCGTATCTCATGAACCGTGATAGTTAGACAGTTGAAATTTTCACAGATGATTTATTTCTGTTGCCGCTATAATAACAAATACTAAAAAGCAGAATAAAATAAATATTTAAGGGGGCTCCCATACAACAGACATGTTTTTTTTGCCGTTTTTATAGATAATGGTACGGAACCCTTCGTGCGCGAGTCCGACTCGCATTTGGCCGGTTTTAAATTCCTTTACGATGTGTGGTTTCGAGCTTCCGTCAATGTAGATGTGACGTGATCAAAGATTTCACATTTTTTCCGGAATACATAAGTCAGTGTAATTCCCAAAATTGACCAATCGCCCCAACAATTTTCGAGTACCTAAATGCCTCGGATAGTCAGAAAAGGTGTCGCGTAAGATTAATTAAATGAAACGTTCGAACAATCAAGTGTGGATTTATTATCCATTCTCTGCTTTGTTTTAAACATTGTTTTTAGAATCGTAACCGCATTGTTATAATATGAATAATTATCTTTTCAATGCAAGTGCTCGTAAAGGCCCACTTTTGATGCATCAAAACCGAACAGAAAGTCGATTATTTTGCCCTAGGGCTTTATTTTTTTTTAATTTATTTACAGAAGTTGGCTAACCTGCAACCTTTCCTGTGTACCATAAATGTTATACTTTTTTTCCATTGTTTAACGGCTCTGGATACAGTCCTTTTGAGCCAATCATAATTTAAAGTTCACAAGATTATATTTGTTTTATTTCCTCACACTATGCTTTGAAAAACGTAGTATGTACACGGGCGTAAAGCAATAAATTACTCGGTTACGTTTAAAACACTAGCTACGCTCGTGTTTTAAATCGTCCTCGTAACTTATTCCTTTTCGCCCTTATAGCATAAACTACTATTAATTTCAGTGTGATAATTTAGATCTGATGTAAAACAATTCGTTCACATTGCCCATAACAACTAATTTTGACCTGGGGCTCTACCGCGTAATTCTCATTTGTGTCAACTTCAAGCAAATGCATGCGAAATACAATCGTGCAAAAGAGATGGCATGTTAGGCGGGCGTCGTCGCACGCACGACAAATTTCAATCTCAAGTTGATGTTGATGTAAATGAGAATTACGCGGTAGACCCACTGCTTAAACATATAAAACTGACTCGAACATTCTCTTTCCAGCATTTACGATAATGATCTCAATGGCGATCCACCTCTTGATTCGCTCCGGACCGCAAGGCAAGCCTCCAGCCTTCGACGTAACCGGCCTTCCCACACTCTTCGGAGCCTGCGTCTACTCCTTCATGTGCCACCACTCACTACCAGGCCTCATCAGCCCCATACGGGGCAAAAACCACCTCGGAACCCATCTCGCCCTAGACTACGGGCTCATCAGCATCTTCTATCTCCTTCTAGCATTCACTGGCGCGTTCGCATTCGCAAATTTAAACGATCTTTACACACTTAACTTTATCCCAACAGATAGTGATAATTTTTTTCTAGAAATGTTGGAGTACTTCCTAGCTCTGTTCCCAGTGTTTACCCTTTCTACAAGCTTCCCTATAATCGCCATTACGCTTAGGAATAACCTGCAAAGCCTGTTCTTAGACACGACCAGGATGGACTCCTACAATTTTGTATTGAGGAAGTTGGTGTTCCCAATTGTGACTGTGATTCCGCCGCTTTTGCTGACGTATTTCCTAGAAGATATCAGTGTGTTGATCAAGTTTACAGGGTCGTATGCAGGGACAGGCATCCAGTATTTGATACCAACGTTTCTGGTGATGACGGCGAGACGCCACTGCGCTAACCTATTAGGGTTAGGCGTTGTTAATAATTACAAAAGTCCGTTTTCGCATATCGCTTGGGCGGTCTTTGTGGTGTTGTGGTCTTTCATGTGCATTATCCTAGTCTCTGTGAACATGTTCGAGAAATCATGACGGTAAATCATTTTGTTTTGTTTTGGAGGATTAATTGTAAAATGTCAAATTATCGAGTAGTCTTTGTGTAGCTTTCTCATTTTCTAAAAAAATATCTTTGTGTTCGTTGACTGGAAGAAATTTCGCCCTTAATATAATATATTCGCCCGGAATAAGTCCGCCCTTGCCTTTTATTATTCTGTATTCTGTGTTTTATTTTAATTTTTCTGTGCAATGAAGTGTTTATTCATTCATTCATTCATTCATTCATTCATTTGTGTTTAAAGCGACAGAAAAATATTTTTATTTTTATACTTATATTTCTGTAATTTTAGTGTAGCGTAGCTGGCGTGTAATTAAAAAATCCAAGTGATGTCAAAATGTTGTTTAATAAGGATTCGCTAACACATATGTATATTGTAAATAATCGATGGATTCGATTGATGGTTTTTGTAATATTCTTGTAATATATACTATAATGCACATGTATGCGTTTAAAACGCTATATCGAGAAGACTAAAAATAACTTAAATTTATTTATATAAAATTAAATTCTATGTTGTACAAGATAATTTTCTAAACACGCATTTAACTGGATCTTCCAAATGATTTTTTTATTTTTTATGAAAAAAATGTCGCTTCGGCTATCGGAATATTTACTGCTCTAAGGTTCGAACATATTTCTCGAACATAAATAAATAAATATAATAATCATAGATTACGATTTTTTGAGAAGAATTAATTTTAAAATGTCAAATTATCGAGTAGTCTCTGTATAGTTTTTTATCATTTTTGCGTTTAAAGAGACAGACAAATAGTTTTATTTTTATATCTATATTTCTGTAATTTTAGTGTAGCGTAGCTACTTTGGCGTGTAAATAAAAAATTGCAAGTGATCAAAATAAGGATTTGCTAATATATAATATATTATAATGCACATGAACGCGTTTAAAACGCTATATCCAGAAGACTAGAAATAACTATTTATGTCGTTTCAGTGTAACACGACTTAACTTATTTGACAGGACTAAACTTCTGTATCGAAAAAGGAAAAAACAAAGACAGGACGCTCAATATAAGGTTAATCCTGTCAAATAAGTTAAATTGTGTTGCGCCGAATCGACACCAATATCAACAATGATGACTAAATTTAATTCTAAGTTGTACAAGATAATTTTCTTAACATACATTTAACCATAAACAGAGAATACTTTTTAACTGGATCTTCCAAAGGCTTTTTGTTTTTTTTTAAGAGATGGCGCTAAGATGGCCGTTCATAAATTAAAACAATTTCATCAGGTTCCAACACTGACAGCAGGATAGCGTATACAATTTTCAACGCGTGCGACAGAGATGGCATTAGAATCCACGACCCCCTTATTTACGAACACGGCCCTGAGTGGGACAGGGAAGAACTTGTATTCATGACATCGAATCGTTTAATTTTCATTTCCACAGAGAGTTGTGAATTTAGCCATGTTTTTAGTAAAAAGAAAATAGCATTTTATGAAATTATTTTAATTATATTTTACGTCATTTTATGTTCTTTAGTGATACTTATATGTGAATTGACGGTTCGGAAAGGGATGGCGCTGTGCAAGTAAGTGAGATGAACTGTATCGTTTCTCCTTTACTCGTACAGCTCTGTCCCTTTTCTGAACTGTCACTTTACTCGGTCTTCAATAAAAACAGACTGTTGTTATAATAATACATAGTGTTAATTCAATAACCTCCGAGCCGAAATATACGTATATCAAATACAGTAACTAAAATACAAAATGTAAAGAAATTACAAAACATTTTGAATAAGATACATTTCTTGTTTAAAATTATATAGTGTCTTAATTTGGTCAGCAACTTCCGTCACAGGGTTGCGTTCACGATGCTTATTACAAAAACGGCAAACAAGAAAATACAATATAAAAAAGAAGGTATATCCTTTTTAATTTGGACTAAATTTCTCTTGTTCACTGCGGCACGAAGTGCTAGTACCGACATATTCGGGTGCTGCACCCCACCCTGTTGCCTTCCCGCCGTCCCACCAGTGCTGAGTAAATTTCATTATGTGTGTCGTACACTAAGTGTTTTAAGAGGCAATGCGATTTTTATTTTTGTCACTATCACTCCAAGCGAAAAATCGCGCAGTGCGAGAGGGGCGGATTCAGGGCACAAGGGAAAAAAGTTGTTTTTATATTTTTATTAAAAAAACTAAAATAGCTAGCAAAATTTCAAATATCAAATCTCTAGATATTGTTTAAACACACCTAATAAAATATGTTTGAGTTCTGTATATGGTTCCTATTCGTCAAACGAGGAGAAAAAGTGTGTTTCAAGACCTCATTTCAACAATTATTTCTATCGAGGAAAATTTATCCAAACGTGTTTTCCAATTTCAAAACCCTAGATTATATAGTCAAAATGCATATACCAGAAATGTTTTAAAAGTTTCCGTGTATTTCATGAAATACACAGAAAAGAAACACCCGTATTTTTTTCGCATATCGCCTTAAACCGCCCCCAAAATATCGGCAATAAATTCATGAAAAAAAAAGCATTTTGTTCATATTTCTTTCGTCATCAATATCGTGAACATAGCCTACCCTGTGACGGAAGTTGCTGACCAAATCAACAGCCTGTATATGGCTATAAGATTGCTGGTATCATTTTCTTACACAAACGATAGATTGTTGTATGTAAGTACCGTCGCCCACACGTCTATCTATCCGTTGTTAAACCCAAAAACCCACGCCTGTTCAGGCGAACATACCGAATGGACCGTTATGATTCCATTGAAAACTGCATAATTCGATGCACCACATGGTAGAGGTGCATCAAATAAAAAAATAATGACTGATTTTATATTATAAGTGTAGACTTATTTTTATAGAATTAAGTAATAAACTTTAATCAGTGTGTTCAAGGTCTTGTTTTTTTTTAAATCCTTAATACGTTATTAATTTATTTGCAGTGCACGGGTTTTATAAAACTCAAGCTTTTTGCAACATCAAAAGCAGTTTTATAAGTACCTAGATTGTTTATTCGATGTTATAATGTTACATTATAACACCGCGATTGTGCGATGGCCCACTTTATTATAAAACCGCTAGAGATCCAAACAACAACAGAGACGAGAAATAAGTCCGACCTTATTTCTTAAGCCACGTCCCCTTTATCCTGATTGGCCTTCAAGACAGCATTACCGGGCGACGCACCCGAGGTTCATGAACGAATGTTCTAGTTTTTCGTGAAATTGTTGAAAATATTATAAACAAAGACGATATCTTTGATGGTCGTAGATAAAGTATTGTGTGCAACTGAACATAATTAGACATTGGAACACTCGTGCAAAACTATTATGAAACTCACTTCGTTCGTTTCGTAAACAAGCGATCGTGTCCCAATGTCTCAAATTATGTTACAATTGTACAAAATATTATCCTTTGAAAGCAATGATATTCAATATCATTGTTTGAAAGCCTTTGGTTTAGTGATTCGACCGTCTCGACCACTATTCTGGAGGTCGCGGGTTCAAATTCCGTGGGACGAAAGGTACGATGGTAGGGCCCAGCTTACGCGGGGATGTAATAATCGTCGTTGAAACGTGGGATAACGAGTTTGGACTATAACTTGCATTTTCACATTATGTTTAGATAATGGGTTTATATTATTTTTAAAAGTACAGACCACTTAGCCCTTAGCCATAAGGGTATGTGTTCAAAACGTTCAGTTATTTTTACTCCTATCCATCCGTTTTTTGAACTGAAAAAACAGCCTTCATTTGTATTTTTATTTCCATGCTACAAGCTTTTCTCCATCACGTTCTTTAGTACCAATTGAAAGGGCATTTAACGGCTTTGAAATAAACAGTTGTTTCATTTTATTAACAAAATAAAGGTGTTGACAGAAGTATTGCTCGAATATTTTGTTGTTTGAAGTAAATTTTTCAAAAGGTGCGTTGTTTTTGACGCCGAGTGTAGTTAAAATGAAAAGCAGAAGGTATAAGTTGAAGAATTATATTTATCATCATCATATACATAGGTTGTCACTTATCCCGTACACAAGCGACGAAGCTTCATAGCTCAATTGACTTTGGCATAAAGTTACATTGTATTATTTGTGCACCCGCGTCGCGCGGCATGGGCGGAAAAGGCTTTATAAGTATATATTTTTACACGAAGGAGGAAACTCACAGTTCGTGATCGCTTTTAACCACATGTTTGACAACCCACCCAATGTCTAGCATCATGATTTCGAGGTTCCTCTCACGCCAACAGTGGAGTGCTCAACACGACCGGCACCAAACTCTTCTCACGCCACCGTTGGAGTTTTCGACACTCAATGGATTAACTTCTACGGTGCTTGAGCATTTCACATTGTCACCGAAATTTGAATGTTGCATTGTGAAATGGCTCGTGCACCATAGGAGATAAAAGCGCATTTCCCACTATCACGAATTGTGAGTTTCCTTCTTCGTGCAAGAAATACACTTGATGCCAATATTTTTCACTATTACCACTAGAAATCCGATTTTGACGAAGAAATACTATCATCACTGGAAAATACATTGAATTTTGAATTTGAAAATACATCGTTGAGTTCAAAAAGCTTATTCGAAAAAATCTAAATTTCCTATAAAACTTAAAGCATAAAGTACGCATTCAAAACCTATCGAAATACAATCTAAAAACTGCAGCTAATTCGCCAGCAACACAAAAAGTATCTGATTTTTTGTGACCAACGCGTGAGCTAGTTTCGCCTAAAATGCAATCAATAAAAAATATTTCCTCAGTACAAATAAAAAGATCGCGGTATAAAAATCGACAAACAAAACAATAACTACATAAACATAATAGACCCTTTTTATTTTTTACACACATTACATTACATACAAAATATAAACAAAAGTAACGAGACGAATTACCATTCATTCCTAAAATATAAATTCTTGTAACTACATAACATGATGAAATTCTAATTCGAAAAAAGAGACCTGTGCCTGTAGAAGGTTGTCTTTTATTTGTAACAACTGTAGCAATACATTGCTGGATAAATAAGTACATAATATCGTTGCTAACTAAGTTTGCAGAAAAGTGGAGAAAATTACAAATTACTTTGAAAATAAATAATATCAATAGCCTATTTATTAATAAATCTAAATAACGATTTATAACTCGCATAAGATCCAAAATTGTATTTAGAATTTCTTTTCATAATTGTTAAACTACGAGGACTGTAATTTTCATATTAAACGAGCAATACGTAAAACAGATCCGAATATTCACATCATTATTAAAAATTAAACAATTAAAATTAGGAATATTAATTTTTATTTCCGAGAAAAAAAATTATGATTCCCTATAACATCTATCGCTGAATTGAATGCCTAAATTATTTCTATAGTTGAAAAGTACATCACAATATTGAATACCTATCTCCCGGCCACACCAAAATACTGCGATGGAAATCTGAACTCTATTACCGAAGTACACCTTCAAAATGTCTAATAATCTCGAGAACTCTCTATATTACAACAAAGAGGTACTTTCGGGAAAGTATAATCGACAACGGTCCTGGTGGATGGTGGACCGGCCAGTTGATCTACAATTTCAATAACAGAACGTTACCTTTCGGAATCTGAGACCGCGTTAAATACTTCCCAGCAAGTGCTTATCACCGCGTGTATAATAATAATATAAATAATTAAATACTACATGCTATCTAGGGAGTGCTAGATTGGCTATAAGGTAGTGGGGGGTACGGTGATCTCGTTGCGTTTGAGCGCGTTGCGAAAGGAGTCGAGAGACGAGCGCAAAGTGAGACAGAAGCCTCTAGAGGCGGGTATGAGAGGGAAGTCGGGGGGAGGTATGTCGGTAGGGGGCTGCCCGTTGGAGAGGGCGACCCAGCCCTCTAGCCGGCGACAGAGGTCAGCGGCGCTGGACTTGAGATGCTGCAGTATCTCGTCGCGGAACGGCTCCGGCGGGTTCATTAGCATCTTCGTCATGGATTGCACGAGTTTGAGCAGAACCATCTCGTTGTACATGCGGGAGTTCTCTGTGCCTTGTTGCGTGCCTGGAAGTACGAGCGATTGTCGTGTAGAATACGCAAAAACATACAATAATCGGTAAGGTTCAGCACTCGATGTGCTACGAACAACAGAACTAGCATATAGTATTAACATGTTTAACATTAAGTCTTTTTTTTTCCAAATTTTATGATTTATTCTTCTGCAATTTATTCAATAGAAATTTGTATATTTTTTTGTCCTAGGTGTACGTTGAAAAACAGCGCTGTTAGTTTTTTTTTTTATCTAGCAGCACAGCTGAGCGTGCCACCTGTTGCCAAAAAGAATATTTAATCGACATTGTATTTCTTTTAAGTTTGTTTATTTTAAATTTAGTTAGTAAGTTTGTCTTTTAATTTTTTATGTCTTCATTGTTACACTTTTTTTTTGGCAATAAATCTGTTTTCTTTCTTTTCTTTCTTTCTATTGCAGGCGCGTGCCCAGCTTTCAAAACTTTTATAATCATTGTTGTCCAAACCCGTACGCAAGTGGCTAATTTTTAAATTTTGTTAGAAATCTAATGAAACAAGAAAGTAATTTCCATAATTTGTACGCAAGTATACCATATATTTTTTTGTGTAATCTTCAAAAACTTGAACGATATTTTCATTAAAAAAATCACGAGTTATGATTTAGTACCTGTTATTTCTGAGTTTATGAGAATTTTGGGCATGTATTTATTTTTACAACAGCCCCTTACTTAACAGTCATTAGAAAAATATCAGTTAAGTTCCCAGAGTTGAGAAGTTTTCTTAAAGTTAGCCGTTTTTAAGAAGGAAAATTTCAAAAAAAAAAAACAGATACTTAAATAACTTGAGAACCACTGATTTTAGACCATCAGTCCATGGGGTCAAAATCGTTGTAAATTTGCTGTACTTTCCCTTTTCCAGGAATTGGTCTAATTACTCATCACTCTGTATAACAGGATATAAGCCGCCATTTTTGTATTTCTTCCGAGATATCAAACGACGCCATTTCAGGATGGTCCAAAAGTGTTCAAAGAATTATACAACCGTTCTCAAGCGTGGGAAGTGGTGGGTCATTTTGAGTACTATATCGATAGTTTGTTTACTGACCTTTCTGCTTCTCATAGCCAGCCTCGTTGAAGTAGGGCTCCGAGTTGAGTATCAACCCCTGCAGCGAGACGATCACCTGCAGCAGGGAGCTGTCCTTGCCCCACACCTCCACGCCGCGACCCGACCATGTGCCCAGAAGGGACACGCACACCTGAAAATGCACCATTTGTGAGTGTGGACTACCACTGGCCATAACGAAAGAAAGCAGACATCCTTTAGTGAATGTTTTAAATTTTTTACACAAGGTTACATTAATTTATGCAGCCAAATTCATACTGAAGACTCGATAAAGTGTTCAGTATTAAGGTCTATCAAGGCCTTAAATAACACTGTGTGGATGGATAGTTGTAACTAAAAATGTTAGGTATATAAGTAACTCTTTTTCTTGCAGTTCTCTTAGTTGCTTTTAATAAGGATTGATACTAGCTCTTCACAGTGCCTTACCGAGCTCAAGTGAACTAGAATAAAAGAGTTCTATTGTTCTCCAAAGTTAAACTGCAAATAATATTTCCTGAACAGTGTACACCCGGTATAAATCATATTGTCTTACATTTACATGTATCACTATCACCTTCAAATGTATTGTGATTGGCTAGAAATGTCGTCACACATCATTTTTAGCCAATTACAATACATTAGAAAGCGATATATGTAGAAGTTAGACAAAAGTTCGCACCATGCCGTCGTCGTACAGGTTAGGGTTCAGCCGGTAGGAGTGGTAGTGGCGGAGGGGCGGGGCGCGCGTAAGTTAGACAATAAGGCCCCGGCACCCGTAGCACAGAGTTTATCGCGCGCGACGCGACTTAGTTGAATCACAAATGCGAGGAGCGTGACACTATGTTTTTGCGATTAAACAGTATGTCATGCTCCCACTTGTGATTCAAGAAAGTCGCGTCGCGCGCGATTAAACACTGTGCTACGGGTGCTGGTTACACAAAAGTCCCCACCTTGCCGTCGTCGTACAAGTTAGGGTTCAGCCGGTCCGTGCAGTAGGAGTGGTAGTGGCAGAGGGGCGGGGCGCGCGGGTACTCCCCACCCAGTTGTACGTCGAACACGAACAGACCGTCCTCGTAAGGAGTGTTCTTGGGACCCGCTATCATCACTGACAGCAGGTCGATGCGGTCTTCGAAGCCACGGACCCATACCTGCGATGTTTACATGAAAAAAGGTTAAATAAAAACAATACATCGATAAGGATTAGTAGTACCACATTACATAAATAAATATATTTCATTTCATTAACTTTGTTTTTCTTGTTAGGAAATAAAAAATTGAAAAGCATTTTGGTCTGTGGCAATTGGCATATATTCAATTATGTTAAGGTGTGTTAATTCGAAAACCATTTCGAGATTTAGATTTAATAAGCCGTATTTTAGAACTCGTAGTCTAAAAAACCACATGATGATGAATATTTTTACAAAAAAGCTGCAACTTTCATTTGCCTTCGTCACTTGAGAAATGGCTGTTTAGAAATGTGTCCTTTGCTATTAAAATAAATTTATAATTTTTTTTTATGCGTTTATTGATTAAATACAAGAAAAAATATACAATATTATAAAACATATACAGCTAACGGAAACCATAAAGAGGTTTATGTGTCGCTGCAAGCGCTCACAACTAAAATATTACTTATTTAATTTTATAAAATTTTTTATCGTGATAGTGACACTTTAAAATAGTTTTTATTTTGTGAGGATTACGATTCAGTTGACTTATAATTTCACTTGGTAGTTCGTTGCTGCAGACTGATTTGACAGATGAGTAGACAGACAGAGACAGAACACTTTTTTAATAAGCAATCACACATCACAGTCAGTATAATGTCTAAAATTCTCAAGTGACGTCATATCGGACAATTCTTTAAAAAATCATCAAAAAATAATGGTTAATTTATATACCAAAATAATGAAAACCATGTCCTAAAATGGCGTCTATTCTCTGAAAAAATAAAAAATAAATTCTCTGAAAAAATAAATCTTTTAGAAATTAAGCTATGGGAATTCGTCATTTTCGCAACTGGTCAATTAAATGTTTCCAGAAAATTCCCCACTTATTGGGTGATGAATTTTACTGTATCACATGATGTGACTCACATCCCCGATAAATGTTCGAGTTACCTAAAATCTATAAATGTATTCTTAAATTCTTAACATATTCCCTTGAAAATGGTGTAAAATCCGAAACCGGTTGGGAGAAAAACATATATAAATAGTGAAACTACTGAACAAGTGCTTTTAATTAAAGAAATATTTAGTTGTTTGGGGATCCACATTGCCAAATTATCCCTGTAGATCCTGAAGACAATCTGTCATTTCAGTACATTATTTATATAAAAACGGCTCACCTCAATACGTGTTATGATCGGGAAAGCCGACCAGTTTCAGCAGATTTAGACTGCCTTCATATGGGCGAGTGAAGACGTTTACGCGACGACGTTAGCCCAGATGAAGGCAGTCTAAATCTGCTGGAACTGGTCGGCTTTCCCGATCATAACACGTATTTGAGGTGAGCCGTTTTTATATAAATCATGGATTATCCTCAAGTTTCATTTAATTCTACAATTTCAGTATATTATCATGGTTTTTTCGTGGTTTTTTGTGATTTTCGGGTAATTTCTTGGAATTATGCCTTGTGTGCCGTACCAGGTTGCTTTAATAATAATAACAATAACAAATATATAACAAATTAGAATACAGGTGATAAGAGAAAGTAAAAAAAAAATGCGAGATATTGGAGAAAAACAGTAAGAAAACCGGAACACACACAACAATAAAGTGTGACTTAGCCGGACCGTAGCATTTATTGGTCGGACCTATGCTGGCGCCATCTGTAATTAACTTTGCCTGTGGATCCCCATTGCTGAATGACTCACCCCGCCCGGTAGATCGCTCTTCAACAGCTTGATCTCACGTTTGACGGCCGAATAGAAGGTCCTGGGTTCAGACGGCTGCAACATGGATAGACGGAACCTGGAAACAATACATTATATTAAAAATTTACATGTCGCTAACACAACACAGACAAAGTCACGTTTTGTGAAAAGATTAAACTTTTCTTTGAAAAAAGAGCAAGTTTCAACAGAATCTCCTTAACTCCTTGCTACGAGGATGTTAAGAATGCGTCTCAGTACTCAGCCGTCGCCAGTGGCGCTGTTTCACTAACTGCAAGTGTCCCACTGACCTGTGTCCAGCCGGGGCTGACTCTAGAATAGAGAACCCTTTGCCGTCATCTTGCGACTCGGTGGATCCCAGCGCGGCGACCGTGTCACCACCCTCGTCACCCTCAGCCGTCGCCAGTGGCGCTGTTTCTGCTATGTGCAAGTGTCCCACTGACCTGTGTCCAGCCGGGGCTGACTCTAGGATAGAGAACCCTTCGCCGTCATCTTGCGACTCGGTGGAGCCTGGCGCGGCGACCGTGTCGCCCTCCTCGCCACCCTCAGCCGTTGCCAGTGGCGCTGTTTCACTAACTGAAAGTGTCCCACTGACCTGTGTCCAGCCGGGGCTGACTCTAGGATAGAGAACCCTTCGCCGTCATCTTGCGACTCGGTGGAGCCTGGCGCGGCGACCGTGTCACCCTCCTCGCCACCCTCAGCCGTTGCCAGTGGCGCTGTTTCACTAACTGAAAGTGTCCCACTGACCTGTGTCCAGCCGGGGCTGACTCTAGGATAGAGAACCCTTCGCCGTCATCTTGCGACTCGGTGGAGCCTGGCGCGGCGACCGTGTCACCCTCCTCGCCACCCTCAGCCGTTGCCAGTGGCGCTGTTTCTGCTATGTGCAAGTGTCCCACTGACCTGTGTCCAGCCGGGGCTGACTCTAGGATAGAGAACCCTTCGCCGTCATCTTGCGACTCGGTGGAGCCTGGCGCGGCGACCGCGTCACCCTCCTCGCCACCCTCAGCCGTTGCCAGTGGCGCTGTTTCACTAACTGAAAGTGTCCCACTGACCTGTGTCCAGCCGGGGCTGACTCTAGGATAGAAAACCCTTCGCCGTCATCTTGCGACTCGGTGGAGCCCGGCGCGGCGACCGTGTCGCCCTCCTCGCCACCCTCAGCCGTTGCCAGTGGCGCTGTTTCACTAACTGAAAGTGTCCCACTGACCTGTGTCCAGCCGGGGCTGACTCTAGGATAGAGAACCCTTCGCCGTCATCTTGCGACTCGGTGGAGCCTGGCGCGGCGACCGTGTCGCCCTCCTCGCCACCCTCAGCCGTTGCCAGTGGCGCTGTTTCACTAACTGAAAGTGTCCCACTGACCTGTGTCCAGCCGGGGCTGACTCTAGGATAGAGAACCCTTCGCCGTCATCTTGCGACTCGGTGGAGCCTGGCGCGGCGACCGTGTCACCCTCCTCGCCACCCTCAGCCGTTGCCAGTGGCGCTGTTTCACTAACTGAAAGTGTCCCACTGACCTGTGTCCAGCCGGGGCTGACTCTAGGATAGAGAACCCTTCGCCGTCATCTTGCGACTCGGTGGAGCCTGGCGCGGCGACCGTGTCACCCTCCTCGCCACCCTCAGCCGTTGCCAGTGGCGCTGTTTCACTAACTGAAAGTGTCCCACTGACCTGTGTCCAGCCGGGGCTGACTCTAGGATAGAGAACCCTTCGCCGTCATCTTGCGACTCGGTGGAGCCCGGCGCGGCGACCGTGTCGCCCTCCTCGCCACCCTCAGCCGTTGCCAGTGGCGCTGTTTCACTAACTGAAAGTGTCCCACTGACCTGTGTCCAGCCGGGGCTGACTCTAGGATAGAGAACCCTTCGCCGTCATCTTGCGACTCGGTGGAGCCTGGCGCGGCGACCGTGTCACCCTCCTCGCCACCCTCAGCCGTTGCCAGTGGCGCTGTTTCACTAACTGAAAGTGTCCCACTGACCTGTGTCCAGCCGGGGCTGACTCTAGGATAGAGAACCCTTCGCCGTCATCTTGCGACTCGGTGGAGCCTGGCGCGGCGACCGTGTCGCCCTCCTCGCCACCCTCAGCCGTTGCCAGTGGCGCTGTTTCACTAACTGAAAGTGTCCCACTGACCTGTGTCCAGCCGGGGCTGACTCTAGGATAGAGAACCCTTCGCCGTCATCTTGCGACTCGGTGGAGCCTAGCGCGGCGACCGTGTCACCCTCCTCGCCACCCTCAGCGGTTGCCAGTGGCGCTGTTTCACTAACTGCAAGTGTCCCACTGACCTGTGTCCAGCCGGGGCTGACTCTAGGATAGAGAACCCTTCGCCGTCATCTTGCGACTCGGTGGAGCCTGGCGCGGCGACCGTGTCACCCTCCTCGCCACCCTCAGCGGTTGCCAGTGGCGCTGTTTCACTAACTGCAAGTGTCCCACTGACCTGTGTCCAGCCGGGGCTGACTCTAGGATAGAGAACCCTTCGCCGTCATCTTGCGACTCGGTGGAGCCTGGCGCGGCGACCGTGTCACCCTCCTCGCCACCCTCAGCGGTTGCCAGTGGCGCTGTTTCACTAACTGCAAAAATAAAAAACAAAATATTTTATCCAATGCTATATACACAATAAAAGTATCAAGTAATTTACCAAATGGTGAAGCAATTATAATATTAAATGTTGATAATTTTTGTATATTGAACTCAATCACCGACTTTTCTCAACCGACACCTGTAAACTGAAGTACGTAGCTAAATTAGACTTTAAGAGTATAGCTACACTCACCACTAGGCTTGGGAGTTATGGCAACACCATCCTTAGTGTCAATGGCTGGCTTCACGTCACTCTTGTCTGCTTCCTGGTCAGCCATGCTTACGACCAGAGCACCATATTGACTGAAAGTTTGATACCAACTTACATTTATGTTTTAACCCCGATTATTCAAGTTAATGATTGGCTTATTCATCGCTCAAGTATAACTAAGTGCGATTTTCATAATTCAGATATTATTGTAAGCCCATTGACATAATATGGGAGGTTTAAAACCACCATATACTGGTTTAGCATTGACATAAGCAGAGCTTGTGGAAAAACAAGTTTTAATCATTTCCTTTTTGCCTTGTTTTAGGCAAGTAAGAGTTAAATTGTCTTTAATATAGAGTTATCTTTATAGTTAGGGAGCCCGCGTACAAAAGTACTGACTATCCGAAGAAATTTTACAATATGTGAAGTCGATTATTTACTTATTAATAATCATAAGTGAACAACGAATGCACCGTCAGCCAATAATTTCAAAAGTTTGGATGAGCCCTGGCACCTTAAATCTATTGCATTGTTTTTGAATGCGTGCGTTAACATAATGCCGACGCGCGCACACTTATGAGTGCGCAATCTGTTTACCTACGGTCAGCAAACTGATCAGACTAATAGAGTTGTTAAAATGATTAACTTTAAGTGCACTTAAGGCGTCCAACTATCACTGTGTTCAGATGAGCACTGATTCCAAACGTGTGAGCGTCACCCATTTAAAGGTGGTAACATTTTGGTGCTGTCATAGTACGGTAAGGGCTTATCTTTACTTTTGAAATCTTTGCCGTCAGCTGGCAGGGTGTTTGGTAAAAGGGTTAAAGGGTTATGAAGGCTTTAGTTTTAGTGCTGTAAAACTAAAAATTTTTAGCTTCTGTTCCTAACACTTAAGGACTATTTTGCAATCAAGAAAATCTAGTTTTGACAGCACTAAAACTAAAATTAAAGCCTTCAGAATAGGATTTGATAAAGTAGTATTAAAGTCATGTATATACATAGAATATTTTTGCGAAATTTTTAATGATATGGGTTATTAGGTTATTATTATTATACTGAGGGCAAAATAATATTTTTTTGAATTTTTGTATGTATGTATGTTCCGTTTTAACTCGAGAACGATTTGGATGCGGTTTTCTTTATTATCATCGTAGTGACCCTGGTCAACATAAGGGGTGGTGATAAGATAACTGCTAAGTCAAAAACGGTGCAAAGATTGAATAAACGCTAGCGAAAGGCTAGGACAGAATAAAACTATTTTAGGAACATTTGAAAGGATATAATATGATAATATTTGTACTAAGATTGACGATAAACCCAGTCGGTTGCATATACAGTGTGTCCCTAGTAAGAGTGCACATCCGAAAGGGGGTGAAACTAGATCTAAAAATATCAACAAAAACAAATAACAAAAATTTTAAAAATTGTTTTTTTTTTAATCTTGAAAACTGCTCCACCTTCTCCATCTTTGTATGGGACGCGAGCGCAGTGCTTTTAGTTAACCGCTCGTAGAAAATATTGTATTTATGATAGAACGTTGCATTTTTTTTTTTGTTAGAACGGTAATGAAATAGGCAATGATAAATAGGAATAAAAGTATAGTGAAACAGGGACATTATTTTGAAAAAAATGACAAATACTGAAAAAAAAGACGGAAAAATTAAAGAAATAATCTTTTAGGATATTATTTTTATGGTAATGGTAGTTAATTATGTATTGTTTTTGATTTGGTATGCAACGTCTATTCTTAAGGATTATAACAGTTTTATTTCATTGCATTACTCGCGGTAGATCGAAAGTTATGACATATTTCAAACATAGTCTCCATGGTAGGCAACAAAAATTTTAAAACAAAATTTACAAAACAAATATTTTCTAAAAAATAAAAATCATTTTTTGTCGATAAAATAGGGTCTAGTTCTACGCCCTTTCGGATGTGCACTCTTAGAAGGGACACACTGTATGTGGGTGGACAATTCGTCAGCTGACGCTGTAAAGGTGTACCTTTACTGTACCCAGCTGTTGGTTCACTCATTGTTCACTTAAGAGTAAACAATCGATTTCACATGTTGTCAAATTTCTTCGGATAGTGAGCACTTTTGTACGCGTGCTCCCGAACTATTATAAAAGACCTGACAGCATTTGGAAGCTTGTGCTAACATTAAAATAAGACTAATCAAAGTCTTCTTGTACGAGTTCCACTATTTTATTTCCTTAATTATTGCGACTAGTTGCGTCTATTTGACATCGTCGGGCAGATCATTCCAATCAGCCCGACGATGTCAAATAGACGAAACTAGTCGCAATAATTAAGGAAATAAAATAGTGGAACTCGTACAAGAAGACTTTGATTAGTGTTAGAATGAAGTTCCATCAAGGAGTCACACCTTACAGTATAAATTACATTAAAATACTTACACCGTTTATAAAGCGTCATTAAAGACAGAGGGATTAGTATACTAAAATCTATCGTATTAGTAACTCCATGAAAACCACCAAATAAATATCATGCAAATCTCTTCACATGAAAAGGGGTAAAAAGAAGGCTATACTCGTCGATATTAGGATCAGAGCTAGTAAAGAGGGTGATACATCTACGTGGGGATGTCACGCAAAACTTACATTAAACAAAAGTAGTTACAGGAATAACTAACCACGAAATCGACTATTATATAAAAACTGCCATTACAAGGTTCTCAAAAACTACTCATAATACGAGAGAAATTAAGTTACCACTTTTTACAGAGCAATTTCTACAAACAAAACTAAAAATATCTTAAATAAAAAATAGTCGTCTACGTGTTAAACTGATGAAAATGACGTAAACTACAAATTATATTAGATAAAAATAAACATGGACGAAGTAAAGTGATTGTTGAGAGCTATATTTTGTTTAATATAAGTATTGCGAGGTTGGGTATTAATTGTTACATATAAAACACCTGACATTGCTAAACAAGAGTACGTAACAAGTATCACATCGATACATTCTAGAAATATATTCACGGTCACATGAATTGCATCAAGGTGCTGAACAACTTTCAAACTAAAATATGTATATTTTGTGAATATGCAAACTATAAATTTAATATACATACATACATATACTCACGCCTGTCTCCCAGAGGGGTAAGCAGAGACTACATATTTCTATCTGCTACGATCCTAACACATCTCTTTCGCCTTTACCACATCCATCGATCTTGTCATATATATGTGGAGTATTTTTCGAAAAATATATGTTTTGTTCCCATACTGTTACTAGTAATTGTATTTGTACCCGATCACTAACTGAGTCTCTAGTATGAATTCGGGCGGTTGATTAAATTTCACCTTGCACAGGGTATTGAGATGAAGTTGCGGAAGCCGGATACTGAACTTAGATTACGATACTGAATCACCTAATAAATTACTTTCTATTTAAATTGAAAGACCTTATAATATCTATAATTTGCATATTCACAAAATACATTTTAGTTTGAAAGTCATTCAGCACTTTGATGCAGTTTATCTGTCCGTTTATATATGTTAGATTGTACACACCGAAAAGAATACAACTTGATGGTTTTGTATTTACAAATGAATGGATTTATATGCAAAAAAAACTTCCCAGTCGCCTCTATATATACTTTTATATAACATATACGCACAGTCAATAGTAAATACAAATGAAAACAAAAATAATTTCAAATTAACGTCAGAATAAAACATTTAATTGAACAACATTATTGATGAAATCTCATCAATATCTAAATTATTTCAAATACTCATAAGCAAAACCGAAATGAGCGCCATATCATTTATTGTTTTACTTTTACCAAATACTAACTACTGTTCAGGTAGAACAAGAAAGTAATTAAGGTGGATGGTCCAAGGCAATCTTCATACAAACTTGTGGGAACCAATAACGACGACAAAAGTATTATTATTTAATTCTGTTACCTTTTTCCACACGTTCCATCAACTTTACACCCGCGAATAATCAGTTTTTTTACAAACAATCTTTTTTAGAATCTAATTTTGTTATTTAAAACTTGTTTAATCCATGTACTTAAAGTTTTAAATTGCAAAATTAGACTGTTAAAACATTTTGTTTTTAAGAAAAACTGAATATTTGCGGGTGTAAAGTTGATGGAACGTGTGGAAAAAGGTAACAGAATTAAATAATAAATAATACTTCTGTCGTCGTTATTGGTTCTCACAAGTTTTTTATAAAAACTACCTCGGCCCATCCATTTTAACATGAATATCTTTAGGAAGTATTATTTTGAGAACCACCGCATCATCAATTACATTTACTGGTGACTGTACTCAAATAAAGGCCATTTTATTGTTAGAGTTAAACATCATTCGCTTAGCACAAAGTGCATAACTTAACTTTGTATTTCTTGTTTAGAAGTTAAAACATTTTGGTACGTGGCAGTTAACACCAATAGTTCAGTATTAGTGAGGTTTATAAGGCATTAGTTTGAAATTTAATGCACAATTAGCCATGATTTTGTCGAAATAAACTTAAAAACAGCATTTTAAGCTTGTTTAGACAAAATCGTGACTAATATTTGTGCTTTTTATTTCAAACTGTAAATTTACTAACCTAACTTGTAGTAAACTATTGGCGTAAATTGCCACATGCCAATACATTTTTTACCTTTACCTTCCTAACAAGAAAAACAAAATTAAGTTGTGCACTTTGTACTGAGCAACTGATATTTAACCGTAAGAAAAGTATACAACGTGTAACAGAAAGGTGTAACCATATTTGAAGAGCTTATTCAGTAAATAATATAGAACAACTTTTACTATGGAGCCAACCCTGAAATCTCAAAAAAAAATCTGCCCTTCCATACAATTCAGCCGAGCGGCATTGCATTTTTATATGAAAAAGTTAATTTATTTTTTCGATATTGGTTTGTTCCATAGTAAAATTTGTTCTATACCATTGACTGAATAAGCTCTTCAAATATGGTTACACCTTTCTGTAACACGTTGTAGAATACGGAAGTTTTTCATACCGTTTGTGGGTGTTATATTCGTAGTGCAGTGTGAGGTGAAATTAAAAACAAAATCATAAAGGTGACAAAACCAGATTGGAAAACCAAATTAAAACACCAAATTAGGAGACCCAACGACCAATTGTTCTGGAATTCTGTTATTGAGATATACAGTATGTTAAAATGAAGTTGCGAAGCCGGAAACTGACGATAGTACACGTCCATACAAAGAAATTTTTGTGACAAAAAAAACGAGAAATCGTGATAAAGAGTCAACAGTCAGTTGTTTGATATACAGTGTGTCCCTCGTACAAGTGCACATCCGAAAAAGGGTGAAACTAGACCTTATTTAATCGACAAAAAATGATTTCTTTTTTTTAGGAAATCTTTGTTTTATAAATTTACGTATTAATTTTTTTTTTCCTACCATGGAGACTATGTATAAAATATGTCATAACTTTTGATCTATCGCGAGTAATGCAATGAAAATAAAACTGTTATAATCCTTAAGAATAGACGTTGCATACCAAATCAAAGACAAAACATAATCAACTACCATTACCATAAAAATAATATCCTAAAAGATTATTTCTTTAATTTTTCCGTCTTTTTTTTCAGTATTAGTAAACTTTTTCAAAATAATGTCCCCGTTTCACTATACTTTTATTCCTATTTATCATTGCCTATTCCATTATCTTTCTAACAAAAAAAAATACAACGTTCTATCATAAATAAAATATTTTCTACGAGCGGTTAACCAAAGGCACTGCGCTCGCGTCACATACAAAGATACCCAGGTGGAGTATTTTTTCAAGATTAAAAAAAAAATACAAAAAATATTTTTTTCTTTGTTTTTGTCGATATATTTAGATCTAGTTTCACTCACTTTCAGATATGCACTTGTACGAGGGACACACTGTATGTTGGTCAAGTCACTTTTCTATGGAACAGCCAATTTTTTTTTCGCGATTTGATGGCTAGTTCGTTGTTCGTATGGCGGACGAATACTAACACCAATTTCCGGCTATAGCAACATCATGTTAACACCAGTATACAGTTTTATATTTTGTATTATATATACAGCACCAAAATATTGTTTGACCTACTCGTCGGTAGAAATATACAATAGGTTGGATGCCAAACTGCAAAATGTTCTAAATAAGTCAAGAAATCTTTTGAGAATATTTTCTGTTAATCGTTGATGTTTTGTGACTTCACTAATTTAACGGAATTCCAGACAAGAAGGAAAGCAAAAGTTGTTAGTTTACAGATGATGAAAATAAAATAAATTTAGGCTCACACTGAAAAGTGGTAGTGTAACTTCTCTTCGCTCACGCTTTGAGTTCTCATTAAGCTGTTAAGGAATTCGGCCAACTCGGCGGGCCTTCTCCTGTGGACGACATAACAGTGCTTCAACATTTATCGACAAATTTTTTATATTATTTGCTTCATTTAGAGAATTGAAACGATTTTTTAATTGAATATTTAATTTGAAGACAAGCTTTTGTATTTAATTTGAACGTCTTAAGCTACGTTTAGTCAAGCTAACGCCAATAAATCAAACGATAATTTTGCTGCTTGGTAAAAAATTATGACTCATACGCTTCGTGCAAGTTTTTTCACCAATCCAAGCTTAAAAGCCTTAAAATTCTTGTGCAGTCAACTTAAAAATGTAAATAAGGAGCTATCGAGTTTAAAAATCTAAATCATCATAGAAATTTCGATGAATTTTAAGATCTGAACTTGATTATTTACATTTACCGTATAATCAAAAATCGACAGCCAGTTTAATTACGAATAGTGACCAGAATATTATTAAAACTTCCAGTTTTTCACATGTTTACGGATTAAAAATAATGGCCAATACGCATTTTGGTGAAAGTTTTATAAAATGGGTCTGAATTTTAGCGCACTTCAACCTAAAAAACCGTGCGATTCTTGCGCCATCTACATGGTCGTAGCGGCACCGGAGTGAAACAAAAACATCGTTACATATAAGTGGCGCTAGCATCGCCACATTTTACGTTTACATCACATTAGGACCACAAAACCTTTTTGCAAAATTTTTAATACAAATTAACCCTAAAATATTACAAAACTTCGGGTTTTATAATATAACATAAATATTAATAATGTTTTATAATATTATATGAAATCCTAAAAAAATCAGTGTTCAATTTATTACCAAAAAACAGTTTGAGGTCACCCAAGTTAACCATATTTAAATCCAGGTTCAAGTGCTGGCTTCTTGAGCAAGCGTTCTATTCTTTTAAAGACTTTCTTGTTTACAAGAATCACTTTAGACGTACATCTAATTAATTTATAATATTACATTGCAATTAATTATAAGTTGTTAGTTTGTAGTTAATTTTAAGTATTTATTAATGTGACATATAATGAATATTATGAAATACATGAATATGAATATGTTATCACACTTCTTGGAAAAATATATAAAAATCAATAATTGCATTGGTCCTAATGTGATGGCCACAGAATAGCGAGTTGTTTCGTTGTAACATTAGTTTCAAGCGTTATCGTCCAAGAGTAACGTTAAAATAACCTTATAATAACGGTAACATAACGTTATGTATGACACTATTTCAACGTCTGACAGTAAGCAACATTAACATTATATCATTGCAGTATAGAAACGCAGAAAGAAAAGTAAATCTGGATGTGAGGAGCTCTGAACCGGTATGATATAATGTTAATTTATATCTCCTTGCGATGGATAAATATCGCCTTCAAACATAGAAATTTATTTCTATCAAAGTTTCAGTAAGCCACATGCCATGCAACATCACGTACCGGCTGACTTCTGCGTGCGCCTTCACGAGCTGCGAGTGGATCAGAGAGCAGAGCTTGTAGCAGACGTTGCGAGTCGGACCCTCGGCGGATTCCGCGCCGGTAGACCCACCTGCCGCTGGAAAAGTAACTATTCTCAAGTTTCTTATTTTAAGAGCGCACCGAGCTTTTTACACGCACAAACACGTTTATATAACCCTTGTTTGAAGTAGTAAACAATTAAATTAAAATCTAGGGAAATATATTGGTATTATTGGGTATATACAAAGTGCTTGGTAATTCGACCTATTCCTTTAAAGGGGTTATACTAGGGATCATTTGCAACAAATAATGCCTATCAACTAAGGGTCGAAAATAAAAATAAAAAAATTAAGTAAAATACGTCGATATTTCAAAAATTACGAAATAAAAAAGGTTTTCTTTCCACTTAAGACCTTTTAATTATGAGATTATGGGAGTTCAGGGCACGTATTTTAAAAAAAAAATATCACTCATCTATCATTGATCAGAAATATAATAAATAAGTGCCGAGAGAGGAATGGTTATTTTGAAATTATTTATTTTTGGTTATTAGTCTGAAAGTTTGAAAAATAATTTAAAACCTTCGTAGCTCGGAGACCATTAATTTTCGACACCTAGTTGATGGACTTAATTCGTTGGAAATGATCTCTAGTATAACCCCTTTCAAGGAATAGGTCGAATTACCCCTGTATACGAGACTGTATACACGATGGAAACACTATTTGATAAAGTTGACTCGATAGAATAAATTCGCAGAGCTACCTCTTTTCAAGTAATGTTTTCCTCTTTTTCCCTATTTTTTATAAAAATAAGTAATTTGATACGATGATTCATTTACTAAAATAAAGTTCATAAAGCGTTTATACACGATAGTTTTTTATTTAAGAATAATATGATGAAAATATAACAACGAAAAAGAATGGAAAAAGTGTAAAAGTTTGTTTATTTTCTTTACTCTTTACACATAAAGAAAAAGATGAGACAAAGGCAAACGCTCGGTGCGCCCTTAAGTTACAGTGCGGGCATTGATTTCTGTTTATACAAGTACGCTGGACAGACTATGCCATACAGAATGACAGTTCCTTTTTTGTGCAGATTCAAAGCGCCTCCACCGAGCGTACCGGGAATTAAAATTGACACTTGTTACGATACGTTTTCAAACATTATTTTTGATTATTATTAATTTAGATAACATTTTCGTATTGATTTTTTGATTTTATCTAAAACAATAATCGCCTTTTAATGGGGTCATTTTGTAAGAATATGGCAAATGGCAACTTCTTGACATTAATGTGCCATCAGCTTCCGAAGATTAAAGGGGCAATGGCCAGAACTGGTTTATTTGCATTGGAAAGAACAAATTTACAATACAATAAGGTTACCATTGTCGCTGCCCCCGGCTTCACCCGTCACTTTGAGTTCGGAGCCTGAGGCCCGTGCCTGCGCCGCGTCGATGTTCAAGAACAACTGCTTCTTCGGAATACTGCCGCCTTCGATCTGAAAGCACAAACATTATACATTAGTGGCGTGTGACAAAACTTAACTACATGTTCTACTGGTCACTGAACTCATCGTTTGACTTTTGTTATAACGCTAAAACTTTTCCCATTCAACATTAAACATTAAGGCGTCGCTACAAAAAAAAAACAAGTTCAAAATAACTTTACAGGAGACATAAAATGAGTCCTACCACGCATGGAGACTGGTCACCCTTTCAACCATTTGGTGACCCCGACGTGATCGAAATGGTTCAAAGGGTGACCATAATAATAGTTTCGTGAATTTTGATATTTTAGATTTATTTGTAGCTTTTAGTACATCGACATGATAAAATGGAATTACAATAATAAATAATTTTTTTAATGTGTCAGACAGAAGTCAATGGTGGCGGCGTAGTTGCCAGTACAGTTTTCTTCGTGGAGTTTCTACTGGAGCGCAGCGTAAACAGAGACGGTTCAACATTAATTCAAAGCTGTTTTTGTTTAAACCACTTCTGCAACAACAAGCCACAGCTAGCAATGAAAATGTTTAAAGCAGCAGAAATTGACATTCGTTGTTTTTGAATGCAATGACTCAATGTCAAAAACCACCGGCTTTTGTTTTGGCAATGCTATTGAACATTAAATCAACAAAAAATCTGATTTTTATTCGTAGGATTGTTTATCAATGACACGAAACAAGAAATTAACACTCCATTACACGCGCGGGGCGCAGGCGTGCCCTAGTAATGAATATTTTGTAATTATTTGAACACTTTTATAGCGACAGTCTTCTTTTCCTGAATATCTGCAGCTTGTATATCATTGCTTGCACTAGTCAAGTTTCAACAGCATATTTGCATAAAAAAGTTTTCTAGGAAGATTATACTAATGCAAGGACACGCTTTTCAGTACTGTGACCGATCATTTAGATTGAATGTTGCTTTTTGAGAAAATTCGTCGTGACTTATTTTTTTCTTTAATAGTTTTAATAATTATTAGAAGTTAAATATTTGTAGACATTCATGTTAATCCTAAGCACTTATTTAAAATATCCTTGATTTTTTTCTTTGCAATTGTCGTAGTTTAAAATAATTTAATTATAAATTGGGGCACCCTTGTGCCCCACGCGTGGTATGGTGTAACTATTAGATGCGCGTGTAACGGAGTGTTAATAGATATAAGAGTATATAAAAATTAACACTTAAGCACGCGTCAACCAAACTAAGTGAGTTAATGTGATTATGGTACGCATGTTCGGAGTTTTGACTAGGAAGGGATGTATGAACATTTACGTGAGAAAACAGCGAATCTGCACATGCGCCTTCCTAACTAACGCGAAATATACCTACGAATGTGAGAAACGTTACCTCCATAGGCTCGACAGTGAGGTTGGCGGCGACAATGACGCGTCCATCTTCAGCGTCCAACATGATCGCGTCCTCGATTTCCGACGCCACGTCGCCGACTTTATTGAAGTCCGGCCCTTTATCTGTAACGATTATTGACAGTATAATACAGCCTGTACCCATCGCTGCATACAAACAGCCAATTTATATTTTTTTAACGAGTTCGTTGTTTGGCCATGTATTTTGGTTGGGCCGTTGATGAGTCAGGACTTCTCTCTCTATACAACGTGTAACAGAAAGGTGTAACCATATTTGAAGAGCTTATTCAGTCAACGGTATAGAACAACTTGCTACTGCGTATGAATGGAAGTAATATGGCTGTCATTCGTTATATTTACTTCCATCCATGCGCAGCGTTCTTGCGATATACTTAAATAAACCATCTAATCCCTTGATAATGATAAGGCGAAACTAGTTGGGTAATAGTGAAATTTGTGAAACAGTACAAGTGTTTTATTCATCCATAATCCTTATACTTTCCCCAACCATAAAAGCAGTAGTTTTCAAGTTTGTTCTGGATTCTTGCCCAAAACTTTCCAACAGATCTTACCATTTCCTTCCTCAGTGGGACTGAACAGACGAGTCAGCTGTTCATGCACCCGTCTCTCTCCTGCACTGGGCGTAGTCGCGCCTCGCTCGCGCACACGCTCTAATAGACCCTGTAGCGAACAACATTAGGTTTAGATTACAATGTCACTACTATCTAGCTACGCTATAGATTAGTTGATCCCATTGGTTACCTACCAAAAAGTGATCTTCATGGAAGAATGAGGTGCCCATCAGACGGTCCAGGAAGCGGCAGTCTTTGTACAAGTTGAGGAGTTTACGCATTATCTGTAAACGGATAAGAGGAAGTCTTATACAACAGATTTATAAAAGCCCATCTTACCGGTCGGCCACAGCTTCAGGCTTCGAGAGGCGTGCCAAGCGGTTCTTCTTGCGACGGCGCCGGCGGAGAGAACAAATGTATGAAGTTGTATAGAGCCGGCCATGGGTCGCCGCTCGCGCGTCTTGTCCGGCTTCGAGTGACTTGCGCTCTGGGGACGGCGGTGTGCGGGGAGGCGGGCGGTTGAAACAGTGATCGAGCGCACAGGACGAACCAAGTGTCGAGCGCTTTGAGCGAGCGAGCGCGCTATACATCCGATGCGGTGGAAGGCGCCGACGGGTGTCGTGGCAGGGCAAATCCCGTCCCAAAAACCGCCTGGAAGCGCAGCAAGAAGCGCCGCCGCCAGAAGCCTGAAGCTGTGGCCCTGGCGTTAAGCTTAGGCAAAATTAAGCATGGGGTTTTTTACATTATGGTGTTACCGCAACACCACCTACGTTATAATTATGTAATATCTTGTGTGAATGCAAAAATGTATATAAGAGGTTACCTCTTGGCTCTGCAGTGTAGGATGTTTAGCGAACATCTCCTCAAGTCGTCTCATGGCGACCCTGCCTCTCTCGATATGAGCCGCGACTCTAGGCTCCAAGAGACGAGGGACGCCGCTTGTAGGCAAGTTTGTCGGCGCAGGAGTTGATTCTTTGGTGATGTCCACGGCGGCTGTGTTTACGATTACTGTTTGCGGTTCTGGAACACGAATTAACGGTTGACATTATGGTAACCGTTCGCGTTTTGCCTCGATCTTGAACGCACAATTTTTTAATACTTAAATCCAGTGGTGGCTTTGGCCCTCAAAACTGACTGAGGCGCCAATAGAAAAAAAGGCCAAGTTGCATCTATGACGGAAACATTTTTCTCTAACATTGTGAGCGCTTTGAACTTTTCAAATCCGAATAGCCATATGAGCCATAGAATGAAACCGTAAATTTATTGTGGCTCAAAAGAACGTACGGCCAGCAATAGAGATTTTGCAAGTACATACTTCCGCACAGCCATTTGTAGCGATCGTACCACGAGCTAACGTTGTTCTACCATTTTGCTTTTTTATAATTTTTATAAAAGTTGTAACAGAAAGGTGTAACCATATTTGAAGAGCTTATCCAGTCAATGGTATTGAACAACTTTTACTATGGAGCCAACCCTGAAATCTTAAAAAAAAAATCTGCCCTTCCATACATTTTAGCCGAGCGGCATTGCATTTTTCTATGAAAAAGTTATATTTTTTTTTTTGCGAGATACAGTGTTTGTGCCATAGTAAAAGTTGTTCTATACGGAACGGACGAAGCGAGTTTCGTAATAGACTTGCACGAGTGTCCCAAAGTCTAATTATGTTCAGTTGCACACAATACTTTATATCCGACCATCAAAAGCAATTTCACGAAAAATTAGGAAAAGAAGTGATATTGTAGTGATATTCGTCATGATACCAAAACTTCCATTTGTATGTAGACGCATGAGACCAATCAGAAGCGAGAAGATTAAAGAGGGGGTGGCTTAAGAAATTAAGACAGACTGTTATCGGTTGTGTTTTCTAGCGGTGTTATAATAAATTTGACTAATATCAGCGCAGAATTTCGGTGTTATAAAATTATAATAAAAATTAAAATATAAAATTATAAATTATAATGTAATATTAAAACATCGGTCAAACAATGTGGGTACTTTTAAAACCGCTTTTGATGTTGCAATTACCTTATTGCGGTATTGTAGTAGATTAAATGGTACTATGCTTACTGGGTGAAGCGTGTTGATCGTTGGGTGGGGCAGTGTCGGGAGTCTTAGGATCATTGTTGTCGTGGGCGGAGCTTTGAGTCTCCCACGAGTCCTCGGACCCTGACCCTTCCGAGCCCCAAAGTTCACCATCCTCAGAGTCGTATTCACCGACCTTAAAGAAAAAATATTGGTTGATATTCTACAAGCACTAACCTGTGTTGGGTTCCGGGAGGTGTCCTGGGGGATATCTGGCACTTCAGCACAAGTTAGGGAACACAATTATATATATTTTTTATTATTTTCTCCGGAGCGTGCGGATATCGATCGCATAGATTTTAGCGGAAGTGGTAGGGAGGGGATAGGAAAATGGTCGATGCTTGCGTCTACCAATCAAACCTGATCTCGGCGTAAGATATCTTTGGCGCGCAGATTTGAAAACCATTTTGCTTCGTATACCTAACAAATATTGATAGCTGATAGGTCACATAGTCTCAATAAACCTTTGAAAAGTTATTGCTTTTTGGTTAATTAAGGCGACGAAAGTGTTTGCGTCCACTGACGATAGACGCTCGTTCGCTTGAAAATTTGTCTCATTGACAAAATGTTATGTCTGTTGAGCGTTTACAGATTTTTATATCGGACGTTACTAGCATTCAACGTATCAAAAGCGGCAAGCAACATAATAATATACCAACATAATAATGTAAGAAATACCTTGTACAAATCCTGTGGCCAGCACATGCTAGTATGTCCATCGACCCACCATACCTTCACTCGGCCAGAAGGGAAATTATCGATCACCTGAAAAAGATTAGATGTTCTTAAGAACATACATCATGACGCGACCAACTCAGTTGTGGGCGTGGCCAAATGTCATGCTGTTTCATTTCGCTATAAGGTGCACGGTAATTCAATAACACATTTTGGTAATTTCGCAAAATAACATTTTACCTCCCATCACAATTGACTCAGGGATGGGCTTGCGTTTGTAGGGATCACGAAAAAATATACAATTTATGAATTTCACAAAAAGGGTAGGTTAGGTATGGCGTGCCTAAAATCGAGTTTGGTCGGTAATATATTATACAGACCTAAATTATTATTACGCATGAAAAATTGCGTGTGATTGTTGTTGACTATATGTCAACCGTTTCACTGATACAATTTCAGCATTATCAAGGCGAGTGTCGTTCTTAGGACGACGACGCGGCGTTCACCGTCGTAGTCAAATGGGCACTGGCAGCCGCTGATCAGCGAGCTGCACGCATTGCTCGTGCGCTAAACGTTGGCTGCGTCGTCGAAGGAGGTGGGATGGTGGATGTACTTGATTCTTTTAACGGTTGGCATATAGTCAACAATCACACATGAGAGTTCAAGCCGTATATAATAATAATTTATATAGTACTTATTATTTTTTTTTATTATTCACACTTGACATTCTTATTGCTTTTCCAGCAAAAAGTTCCAGGCACGCCACTGCCTGGGAGAGGAGTTGGCGTCTTCGCTGTTAAGTTGGCTACCCTGTCATCCATAGCTCAGTAATTGTGATGAATAACATCCAAATCCACCCAAATGGTATGAAAAGAAAACACGACCCTATCGCTTCAGCTATAAGACACAAACCTGTCCGGCAGTGCAGTTGGCGTCTTCTCCTGTAAAGTTGGCGACTCTGATGACGACGGTCCCTGGCCGATACTGGAAGTCGGGGTGATCTTTCAAGTCATACACGCTCACTTCACTTTCGTACAGCATCTGAGGCCTGGATAAAAGTTACAATTTATAGTGATTTTACGTATGGTAAAACCGTTTTTTCTAATATGACCGCTTCTGTGGTTTAGAGGTAGTTCGCTGGTTCAAATTTTGAGGCCAAACAATGGCCAAATTTATGGCGGTCAAGCTGTAGTTATTGGGTTTCCAACGATTAAAAATCACATAACGCCCTCGTGAGCGTTCAGTATGTGCATTGCAAGCTAATATATCGGGTAGTTGCAAAAAATTCGATGTACAAGTACGGTGGAAAAAGTCTTCGTTCCAGATACGAACCTCAGTAACGTAGTCGGTAACGCACCTGTCATGTAAGCAGGAGGTCGCAGGTTCAAATCCTGGACCGAGGAATTTTTTAAAAATTTATAAATTGTACTGCATTACAGTTAACACCAATTCGCTATACAATTCAAACAAAAATAAAAATTAAACTAAAAATAAACACTATGTACGTATAGCCTGCGACGTACCACACCCTTGCGGAGTGTCAGTGTCTGGAATTCTTCCACGGAATCGACGAAACACGACACTTTTCGGCCAAAACTCTTCATTCATGAAGGTCGAGAGATGTTCAGTTGGGACACGCAGCGCAAATGAATTAAAATTGGCATTGTGGCGTGACTCCAATCGCTGGACCCTCAGTTGGAGTTTAGTTTTCAGCATGACATATTTCATGACCTCATCAGCCTTCGTGGAGAAGTTCAAACGGGACACATACAGCAGCGTCACGGGAACAGCCGGTCGAAGAAGATGGTTCGGTCCGGTCGGTGCGGTTCCACATCGAAAATATTTGTTCTTTTAAATTTATTTCTGATTGATTGCAAGTTTGTAATGCACTCTAATAATTATTAGACTAAAAAACAATCCAATATACAAGATACTCACACAGGCTCGTCGGTGCTGGTGTAGGTGCGGTACCAGTGGACGATGGCGGTGCGGCCGTGGTGATCCACGCGCTGCACCACGCCGTACTCGCGGTGCTTCAGCTGTTATTTCAGAAATCATCATGACGCATAACAACACACAATTGATAATACTCCAAATTTGAATTATAGTTTCGACTTATTATTTATATATACTTTTTTTTTATTATAAAAACGCCTTTTCACGTCGTCGACTTGGGCGTACCTATAACCAGTGGAGCAACCGTTACTTTTTCAGTACATCAAAGAGCTAATAAATATGGAGATTCAACCAAAAAAGTCGGAATTTCCGGAATTCAGAAAATCTGTAGATACGCCTTTATAGATATAGTAAAGAGATAGTAAAGTGACCTGTTGTGTGTCTTCGACGGTGGCGGCGCCACTGACCACGAAGTCTCCCGGGAAGCACTCCTGGCCGTCGAGATGATGGATCGGGTACAACTGGGTGGACGGGATGCCCATCTCTATCGTACCGTCCTGATAGAAAGGGATAGCGGTTAGTTGAAATTTTAATTTACCCCGAAATACAATGTATGATGTAAAATGACTATGACCCTTTCCGTATCTTCATTAAAATCACACTTCAATAGAAAGATACAAGGATTTTTTTTTACTACACTCGTCTCTCTTTGGATGAGCTGTCATATTTTTTAATTGTTGCAAGACAGGAAAAATCTAACGCAAGATGAGGGAAGTTACTGCTTGTTAGCAGGGCTTGAAATATTGGTATTTTCCTTTTTTTTATTATCGCTTCCCCTGCAGCGAAATTAATACTGATGGTTTACTAATAAACATCATACCAACATTACGCTGCATACTAAGATCAATAATATTAATAAAATATCGATACTTTGCTTCATTTTATTGGTATTTTATTAGTATTTTATTGATATTTTGCACGTAGACGAAAACTGGCAACGTTGCTTCGCCACTTTTTCCTATTAATATATATCTATGCACAGTCTGGCAACGTGCCGCTACTCGCTGCCGTTTGACAAAATATTAGTAAGTTTACTAATAAAAATACTAGTAAAGGAGGAAAATTAAATAATTTATTATATGGCATTATACATGACCGTCGAACAGTATATTTTGTTGCAAAATCTGAGGCACAATTACTTAAACTGAGCTATTTTTAGTTATTTTCTAATAATTTGGGTACCAATAACATTTTAAATTAGTTTCTTCTTTTATATAACTCTAACTATTGTGTGGTGGTATTATATACTATATAAGTAATAAATCATTATTTCATTCATTCATTTAATATCAATTACAATATTGATAAATCACGTATGAGAATACTAATAATTATTAATAATTTATATTAGTATTTCGTTTATTAATATCGAGCCCTGCTCTCAATCTAATTTACTATCAGAGAAAATTCAGCTTACCCTCTTTTCATCCCTATCACATTAAAACGTAAAAACTTTAATATAAATAAAATACGCAAGATGAGACTGAACGGTACATACAGAGGTAAAACATGGAATGTCACAGAAATACCAAAATCAAATAAAATATGGCAACACTTGAATTTTCCTGCATATTTTTAACTGAAAATTACACACTGTGATAGACCTCCACAAACCTTTCTAATACCCACTGGGAAGGTCCCTCTGTGTAAAAGAACGTAAAAGAAAGGAATGTCCATTTGTCAAATAAATAAAAATGGTATTTCTGAAAATTGACACTAACCTGCCAGACGACATTGGCATGTGAGGTGGTGTGCAGAGTCTCGACAACGACACGGTAGCCGGGGCGCGGAGGGGGCGCAGCCGGCGCGCGTCGTACCGTGCGCTTGAGTCGTTTGCCACGCAGCAGCCGCACCGCTAACTGCGGCGAGCGTTTTCCGCGACCACTAGCAGCTGACGAGCAACGGGACGACCACGTTGCACCGCTATGTAAAAGAGACAAATTTATTATTTATTTTATTTTATTTTATTTATTTATTATTTATATTTATACTACACAATCTTTACAGGCTAACCTAATGCGATTGGTAACAAATTATATTTAAAGCAGTTTTTGCGAACTCCGTCAAAGAACAACTAAACTAACAAATTTTACTTAAAATGTTCACATTATTTTTCTTCTTCCGAAATCGATTATCTAGAGCGAGGTCTTTTTTATTTTTCAATGCAAGTGCTCGTAAAGGCCCACTTTTTATGCATCAAAACCGAACAGAAAGTCGATTATTTTGCCCTAGGGCTTTATTATTATTATTTTTTTAATTTATTTACAATGGTTGGCTAACCTGCAGCCTTTCCTGTGTACCATCATAAATGTTATACTTTTTTTTCCACTGTTTAACGGCTCTGGATACAGTCCTTTTGAGCCAATCATAATTTAAAGTTCACAAGATTATATTTGTTTTATATCCTCACACTATGCATTGAAAAACGTAGTATGATGCACGGGCGTAAGAGCATGAAATTACTCGGTTACGTTTAAAACACTCGCTACGCTCGTGTTTTAAATCGCCCTCGTAATTTATTCCTTTTCGCCCTTGTAGCATAAACTACTATTATGCATAAGAAAACACTGGCTGGCAATTATGCAACATGATACGAGCAACAAGACATTTTAACTAAATTAATTGAGCAGTTAAAAGAAAAACAGATTATAAATCCTCGCGTGACATGATTTATTATTGTGGTGATTACATTTATCTCCAAAATAAGAATAAAATAATTAAATAGCGTTGCACGAATTAACAAATCCCTTAACCTCCTAGACAGTAATAAAATCAAATATAAAAGTATCGTGTTGATTTCTGAATATATGATGCTATCAAACTAACACAACTACCATAAAACATCTATCAGAAAACCATGTTGTTTACCTGTCAGTGTCACTTCCCTCGCTGCTAGTATTCTCCCAGTTGTCTGAATCGTCATCGTTCACACATATCTCTGATGACTTGCTGTCGCCGTTCAGTAGAGAGCTCTCTTCCTTCGTTGGTTCGGGACTGGAAACGTATTGGCTGTATTAATAATAAATAAATTAAATTAAATTAAAAATTAAAATATTTTATTTCGGACAACTTGGAATCCTTAGAATATTAGTAGACTTAATAGTAGGTTAGTAACAAGGAAAAAAAATTAAAATAAAATATAAACACAAAACCCTAACAATACTCAATAACAATACAAAAACAAAAACACTATGAAAAATGCACTAAGAGCGATCAAGGAGATGAGCAGGGGATCTAAAAAGGCCGACTTGGGTGAATCATAAAATGATTTGAAAGTAGGATAGAGTCAGTTTTTTCACAGGTGCAAAAGAGATGGCATTAGAACAGAATCATAATGTGATTCATTTAAAACGGCCTTTTTAGAAGAGCAGGTCTTCATGATTACTCTCCGCACAAAGCACCTCTATAGTGGTGACGTAAATCTGTCAGCTAATATGATTTCTCGTTATCTGATTAATGATGTGCACATAAAATGCTAAAATACATGCTTCATTGATTGATTGCACTGCTCCACTTCCATAGAAAAACATTTGAGCAACGCGAATAATAAAATTCACTTCCCCATAAAAATGTTTAATATCTACTCAGTATTTTCTATGAGAATGTGAGAAAAAAAATCATGTATTTACAAAAGTTATAAAACAATAGTTTATCTGTATGACCAGTATTAATATCTCCACAAATTCATGATGGACTTCCGCAAAGTAACGCCTTTTTCAATAAATTTTACGTAACATTAGTTTACCTGATCCCAGAATCGTTTTTCTCCTCAGTAGCAGTATCTTCCTGGCTGCTGGCCATGGGCAGGGATTGGTCCGCGCTGTGATCAATCTTGATACTTGGACAACTCGCGTCGGCCTTGAGGGTGTCATCCAGGTCTAGCTTCTCTTCCATGGTATCGATGTCCATTTCATGCTGAGAAAGAAACGGCAAAATATTTTAAAATTCTTACGTCAGTTTTTATTTACTTGCCAAATTTTAACTCAGTCGGCCGAGCTGTTCGTGACTTCTGCAGTGAGCTGGCTAATACACTAACGATATAAGTCTGCTAAACATATTAAAAAGTGTTTGTGGTTCTGTAAAATAACTGGGCCAGTTTAGGGCCCGGCGGCAATGTGCGCTGAGAAAAAAACATTTTCTTTTCATTTATATTTTCTCAGAAATTTGTCGTCGCTGTTATTTCAAATAATAAAAAAAATTAGTTCGAGTATGTAGTGACAGTACTAATATTTTAACACCTGAAAACATATTAAATGATGCAGCTATTGTGGTGCATCAATTATTACCATAAAATACCAGGTACTCGTAACTTTTTCTTGTCCTCATAGGTAGTGATGAAAAATAGGGTGTGTCACTCGGGCCCAAGTAATATTTTGCACTCGGGCGGCGTATATTGAATTCCTCGCTACGCTCAGGATTCTATTTTAGAATCCTTCGCTTCGCTCTGAATTCAAAATAACGCCCTCGACGAACAAAATATTACTCTTGGAACCTTGTAACACAAATATCTACTATCTACTACCATACTGCAATAAGGTAATTGCAACATCAAAAGCAGTTTTATAAGTAGAAACATTGTTTATCCGATGTCATAATATTACGTTATAACACGGCGATTCTGCGCTGTGATTGGCCCAATTTATTATAATACCGCTAGAGAGCCACTTAACAACAGAGACGAGAAATAAGTCCCGACCTTATTTCTTAAGCCACGCCCCCTTTATCCTGATTGGCCTTCAAGGCAGCATTACCGGACGACGCACCCGAAGTTCATGAACGAGTGTTCTTCTTTTCATTTTTCGTTAAATTGTTAGTTGAAAATATTATAAATGGAAGACGATATTTTTGATGGTCGTAGATAAAGTATTGTGTGCAACTGAACATAATTAGACATTGGGACACTCGTGGAACAATATTATGAAACGTAAGAATTAAGAAGGACTCGTGTCCAAATGTCTCAAATTATGTTATAGTTGCACAAAATAACTTTAATTATCTCACCTCAGTAATCTTAACTTTCCTATGAGAGGACGCACGTTTCTTCGGCCGCGACGGGACGTGTTCATTAGAAGGGTTTTCGGACTTGGCTATCTCTTTCTTACTGGGACGAGTTTGTTTGCGAAGATTCCTGAAGAACTTGCCTGCATATAAAGTAGGATTAAAGTTAGTATTCACACGCGGCCAGAGCCAAACTTGTCGATGGTACAGAAATTGACAGATACCTCAACTAACATTTGCACGCGGCGCTGTGTGTGCGTGAGCTTGTCAATACAAGATGAATTTTTAGTCATCGTCCACATTCATACTGGAGGCTCAGTCCTTAAGTGATCATTGATCAGCGGGTCTACCACGCAATTCTGATTTTCATCAACATCAACTTGAGATTGAAATTTGACGTGCGTGCGACGACACCCGCCTAACATGCCATCTCTTTTGCACGCGTTGAATTTCGCATGCATTTGCTTGAAGTTGATACAAATCAGAATTACGTGGTAGGGCCGCAGTATCATGGATCAATAACAATTTTACAAATTTCACAAAAATAGTTATTGATCCATGATACTGATCACTTACAAAGCCTCCAGTATGAATTTGGACGATGATTAAAATTCACCTTATACAACGTGTAACAGAAAGGTGTAACCATATTTGAAGAGCTTATTTAGTCAATGGTATAGAACAACTTTTGCTATGGAACAAAACCTGTATCTCAAAAAAAAATGTTTACTGTTTCATAGAAAAATGCAATGCCGCTCGGCCGAAATATATGGAAGGGCAGATTTTTTTTTGCGATTTCAGTGTTGGCTCCATAGTAAAAGTTGTTTAATACCATTGACTGAATAAGCTCTTCAAATATGGTTACACCTTTCTGTTACACGTGGAATAATGGTATGCCGCTTTGATTTGTATGACACTGACGCAGCAGATTTCGTTTTCGGTATATTTACGTGTGATAGAGGAGCATCAAATAAGAGAAACTGTCACTCCATTAGTAAAACTCCGTGGGTCTTTCAAATTGCAAATATGAGAGACAAGATATGAGGAATTAAGTGAACAGCTCACTCTGCTGCTTCCTCCAAAGCTTTTTGCTGACGAAGGTGTCCTGTGGGCCGACCGTGAGGAAGTTCCGGTCACCGACCTGCAGCGTGCACGGCTCGAACACGTTCAGGAGCTTCAGGTTCTTCAGCTCTTCACCTGGAGGTCAAGGTCAAGGTCACTACTCATTGTTAGCTGGTTAAGAGTCAATTCTTCAGATTGGGATAAAACCACAAGTAACTATACCGCTTAAAAATTGAACAAAAGCATTTCCATGATTTAGATAATGGGTTTATGTGTTTAAAAGAGTAATTATTGTTATTTTTACGTTATTCACTTATAGAATTAAATGAGACTTGAGGATAATTCATGATTTATATAAAAATCCGATCATAACACGTATTAAGGTGAGCCGTTTTATATAAATCATATAAATTTACTTTATTCGTTTAGAATTATTATGGACTAATGTTTTTAACTAAAAAAGAAGCCTTCACTTTGCATTTTTTTTCGACACAGCTAACTTTTCTGTATTGTATATTTTGAGCTCTTTTATTGTCTTGAAAAAGGTCTTGTTTATAACAAGCATTTTTTCAGAATCGTATCTATTGTAATTTGGGAGTACTAATGTTACAAAACCTCCTATTTTACTACTTGTGTCGTCTTAAGGGGGGGGCGGTCATCCCAATTTTGTCTCTTTTCAAACTCATTTTAAACCGTGAAATAAAGACAAGGAAATTTTGAAAAAAGAATTGTTTTTCACTCTTTGATCTTAATATTTCGGCCGTTCGATACACGATTACTTGCATTTCCCTGTATGTAATAAAATTGCAAAGATAGGCCTAAGCTATGATGAAAATATAATTTTATTTGAGTTATATTAGGTTTTGTACAATAAAACTTTTTACCATAATAAACGTGGTACAAAATTAGATATAAAACGGCCGTCATCTTAAAAAAACATCAAACTCATTCCAAAATAATAAATAAAAGAAACACTTTAAATCGAATTTTTGAGCAGGCCGCTTCCACTGAGCAGGATAGATTAAAGCGTTAGAGCAGGACCGATTTCTCCGGATACCCTTAAACCATTAAATGAAAACGTAAATTATTTATCCCAATATATACATGTATCCGTAACTAATAACTTAAAATATTTTTGTTGTTTTGAAATTAAACGAGATGTTTAGTTGGTTCCAACTGGAGATGTGGGTAGGCGCTAATAAAACCGTGCTAGCAAAGGTCCCCGTTACTCCAGGCAGAAAGACCAGCAGTGCGAAAGGGACGGAATCGGGGAAAATTGTCAAAAAGTTGGTTTTAAATTAATGCAAAATTAACTAAAATAGCTACAAAAAATTCCATAACCAGTAATTTAGGTGTAGTTAAAACCCATCTAAATAAATGTTTTTCAAGCCTGTATGCTATCCTAATTTGTCAGAATATCAAAAAAAGTGTAAATTTAGACCAGTGGGTCTACCGCGTAATTCTCATTTACATCACCATCAACTTGAGATTGAAATTTGACGTGCGCGCGACGACGCCCGCCTAACATGCCATCTCTTTTGCACGCGTTGAATTTTGCATGCATTTGCTTGAAGTTGATACAAATGAGAATTACGCGGTAGAGCCCCTGATTTCAATAATTATTTCTATCGAATGAAATTCCTCCTATCGCGTTTCTGATAGACCAAAATCTAGTAAAAGGTTCCAAAATTGTTATACTAATTTATTTTACTTGGAACTTCATTAAAAGAGCAGATAAATAACTTCAAAAAGTGTCAATTTTCACGGTATAGCCCCTTAAGTGATAATAACTCGCACGAATGAGTAGGTACCTACCCGCACTAATATTGTTCGATTGGTGTGATTAATTAATTAATTAATTAATCACACCAATCTGGTGTGATTAACGCTAGATTTGCATAAAATTGTATTATATATTTGGACTAATTCGGAGCCTGTGACGCCCCCATGGCTCGCAGGCTGGATCCGCCCTTGAGCCAGGAACCAGTAACTGTAACATTTATTTTTCATTAAAGATTTTTTCATTTTCATTAAACACATTACCTTCAACAAGGAACTTGGGTTGCTGCGGCGCTGCGGCGTCAGTGGCGTGCGTGCACAACGCGCGACACTGCCAGTGCACGCTCACACTCTCTGTCACCACCGCTTCCACCGTGAACTGTCAACAATTACTTACACTAGTACCATTTAAATGATGCGCATAGGAATCTACGCCACTCTTCGGCAAAGTTCGTATTTCCTTACGCTTTCTAGATAATCCATGACAGATAGTGCACGTCCGGTCGGTCGGCTATAGATATCTGCATTTTACAGTTCACATTAGGAACACTTCGGAGATTCATGTCGTGACGATATCGTATAATAAAAAAAGGGTTATTCCCAGAGCTCCAAAAATTTCTTCTCACGGCTACAAAAATTCAATTTAATATTTATTATTATCAAAACTTTATCCTCGTCGGCTCCAAAAGATTAACTGTACATATATGCAGAACAGGACGAACACATAGTTTTACTAAAAGATGGACCCATAAACACCCGTGGCAAAGCGGCGGCGCGCGGCGCTGACGCGCGAGAGTGTGGTAGAGTGAGATCAAATCACTTAACTTTTTAATTATATATCCATCTACGCTTTTATATATTTTAAGACGGTGCATCAGTTTACTATGTCGTAATTGGCGCCCTCATTGCGTTTTTCCTCATTAGGTACAAGAAAAGAAACGCTTCGTAGTGCACTGTAGTATATTGATATGCTTCTACTTGAATTTGTTATTTATGTACAGTGGAGACCACATCAAGCTATACACTTGCAGTACGACATTAGCCCCCACAGTGAAGAATATAAGATAGGTACAAAGTCCAATGTGTCTTACTTGATGCGGTCTCCACTGTACAACGTGACTGTACATGATAGCTTTTGGAGCCGGTGAGAAATGAATATTTTCTAAAAATTAATTTTTGGAGTCATGGGAATCTCTATATGAATTTTTTTTTTGAGAACAATGGATTTTGGAGTCCTGGGAATAACCCAAAAAAAAAACAACCTATACACAGAAACAGGAGCGCCCTTCATCATAAGCAAGCCTGTTCCACTCCGCCAAGACTAAAAACATCGGTGGCCGCCCTCGCGCGGAGCATTCAGTGGGTGAAGAAGGGATAGAGTTACGCGATAGAAAGAGAGAGGGTAGCCACGCAACGCTGTGCGAGCTGAATTGCACTTTATTGCCGCGGGAGGAGAGCTTTTTATTTAAGTTTCTATGAACAGTGAGTCTTCTGTTCGAAGTACTATTATTTCCTCTGTGTCCCAAGTCTTTTGACGCTTTTCATCAGGCGTGGTAATAGCCAAGCGTAAGTCAACAGTACAGAAGTTTCAAAAAACCGGCTAAGTGCGAATCGGACTCGCGCACGAAGGGTTCCGTACCATTATCTATAAAAACGGCAAAAAAATCACGTTTGTTGTATGGGAGCCCCCTTAAATATTTATTTTATTCTATTCTGTTCTATTCTATTATTTTATTTTATTCTATTTTATTCTGCGGCAACAGAAATACATCATCTGTGAAAACTTCAAAAGTCTAACTATCACGGTTCATGAGATACAGCCTGGTGACAGACGGACGGACAGCGGAGTCTTAGTAATAGGGTCCCGACCCTTACCCTTTGGGTACGGAACCCTAAAAAGGCTCCGGTGGGACACGCCCCTGTGTGATAACAATTTATAAAATGTATTTGAACAATGGATCGAGCGATGTTGTTAATTGTAATAACAGAGCGCAATTTTACATCTAAAAGGTTTTAATATAATTATATTAGTTTTGTAAAATGTAACTTGAAAAACAATAGACACCACATTGCTTTTTCTGAGCAAAATAATTCACCACAATGGTGAAAGAGTTTGGTTTGTTTTCATTATTCAAATAATAAACAAAGCGCAAAACACGCACGCTTAGAACTAAATTGATTTATCTATCGGTGCCATCGCAAAGCAAAATTATTTATCTATCCATGCCATCGCAAAGCAAAATGCCAAGTATTCTTAAATGTCTTATAATTTAATACATAATATTGATAAATTATAGTTTTTATTTATTTACTTCATATTTACTTTTAATTGACAACTATTTATTTTTCATTAGGTATTTGTATGTATTTTTATGTTATTCGCTTTTTAATTTAAGTTCGATTTTGTTATATTTATATTAAATATTATACCAGTGCTGTGGCTTTGGCTGTGGCTTTAAGGGGAAGGTAGTCGCCAAAATCCTTGAGTCGTCTTGTGTGGGTACAAATATCGACAGAAACTATATTGAAATAACGTTCATATCAGCGCGCACTGCATTACAACGTTGCTGGGTCTCCGGATAGCGCAAAATAGGGGAAAATAATACTTTTCACAAAGACGTGATGGACGGAAATAAAATTCCATAGATGATTTTTCTAAGCAATATTTTCCTTTTATTTTAGTGCAAGAAACTATACAAATACCATTAGTGGTTTCAAAGAAATAACCAATTTTACTTAATTTTAGTCTAAAAACGGATTGACTTTGAACAATATTTTCATACTGTTCTTTTAACGCAAGAATAATTTTCAAAAATCAATTATTTTCCTGCTTTAAATAACACTATATATTATTTTCATAATTTTTAAAAATATCGTTTAAAAGAAATATAGTTATCATATCAGTATAAGTAATTTTTGGATGACGCTGGAACAGGCTGAGCTAGGCTTCTTTTTCATAACCACAAAATATGTCTAATTCGTTTATAAATGTTATTTTTTGTTATACTGTGGTTTTTCAAATAAAGCTATTTTTTTCTTCTTTCTTTCTAATTCCAAGTCATTTTATCATTTTGATTTATGAATGACGACTATAAACGCTTATATTGTATAAAATAATCGAATCTATGCTGCGTGATGGCTGAAAAAGTATTATGTCTATCATTATCAATAGTTAAAACTATATCATAATTTCTATATAAGCAGCCATTATCCGCCCTTTGTTGGACAATGATTTCTTTCTCACACCAATATTTCCGTCCTCGTGCTAGGCGTTGGTGGTTAGCACATTAAATTCTGCCAAACTGTTTAAGACATAACGAATTCTACCAATAATCTATTAAAGTTAACAATTCTGCTATCCCACCAGCATTTGAAAACTCTTCAAATAAGCCAAGACCAGGAAAAACAGAACAAATACAAATTAAATACATCGTCACGATATTTTGCTCCCAGCGGGTGTCAGAGGAATTTCCAAGTGTGGTCTGTCACTCGAATAGCGGACACCAAACATTTCAAAAGTAAAGATAAGCCCTTACCGTACTACGACAGCACCAAAATGTTTCCATCTTTAAATGGGTGACGCTCACACGTTTGGAATCAGTGCTCATCTGAATACAGTGATAGTTGGACGCCTTAAGTGCACTTAAAGTTAATCATTTTAACAACTTTAGTAGTCTGATTAGTTTGCTGACCGTAGGTAAACAGATTGCGCACTCATAAGTGTGCGCGCGTCTGCATTATGTTAACGCACACATTCAAAAACAATGCAATAGTTTTTGGGTGCCAGGGCTCATCTAAACTTTTGAAATCTTTGGCGGACACTTCTGTATTCACGTTATACCGTAAATTGTTATACCCGCCCGTTTCAGATACAGACTGTCACCTAAGTGATCTGGAACAATCTACCACCTCCTTTGCAAAAGTAAATGACGCCCACTACGTTTACAAAACATGTAAGAAAACTTTTTTTTAAATTACAGTGTGAAACCTAATCATACGCCAACCTTATGTCATTTTCATGTTATTCGATTGTTTTTTTGTGATTTTATTTAATTTTCTATTTTATTTTGTTGGGTCTTGGATACATTTCTTTTATTTAGTTTAGCCTAACTGTTTAATGTAATTTGTTTTCTTTATTCCGTATTTTATTTGGATCTTGTCTGTTTTTTTTAATTTTTATTCCGTCGCTAGTTAGTCTACTTGCAACTGTCGTGTTTCGTATTTTGTATGAAAAGGGACGAGCTGAAAACCAGCGTTGTGCTGCTGCCTTAGCTCACAACAAATGCAGAGCTTGTTCCCTTTTGCCATTTAGCAATTGTTAATTTTGTTTAATATTGAGATTGTTAATTGTGTGGCAAAATAAATGTATTTTCTTTCTTTCTAAGTGAGGTAACCAAGAGGCTTATTATGTATATTTAAATCGGTTACAAACTGGGTGCCTGTCATCAAAAAGCATCCAATCCAACCCATCAGCCAATATCAGTCCACTGCTGGACATAGGCCTCTCCACGGGCACGCCACATTTTTTTATCCTCGGCCATCCTCATCCAGCCACTACCGGCAATCTTTTTTAGATTGTCAGTCCAGCGAGCTGGCGGGCGTCCTACACTGCGTCTGCTGGTTCGTGGTCTCCACTCAAAAACCTTTCTCCCCCATCGGTTGTCGGTTCTTCGGCTGATGTGGCCAGCCTACTGCCACTTCAGCTTGATCATCTTAGAGGCTATGACGATGACTTTGGTGGCATCAAAAACATAGATCTATCGAATTCCGACTGTCTAAGGATATGTTCGCACTTGAAGTGACGACACAGTTCGTAAATAGTTCAATACCCACTAAAGGCAATTTTGAAAGTTCAGTTTTTATCTGTTTTTGATGATAGGCACCCAGTTGGAAACCGATTTAAGGCGCTCTTATCCCAGAAGAGTGACTCTCTGTCTTTTTCTTTACGTGTAAGGAGTAAAGAAAATAACCACACTTTTGTACTTTTTCGTTTTTTATGTTTCGACCTAGAAAATTTAAAGAGCAATATTACCAGATATGTTTCGTTAATAAAAGAGTGGAATTATGGAAAGGGCATGATTTGAAAGGTCTTATTACATGCTGTGTTCGTGAATTATTTCTATCGAGCAAAGTTTATCTGATCGTGTAACACATGCGTGGAAGACCTAGATAAAGGTTCGAACTATTTTTTTTTTGGAAGTTTTTGGGATAAGAGCGCCTTAAGCTACATAATAGGCCCGCATGTCTGCATAGTGTAGCCAGTATAGGCCTAGTTACCTCACTTAGGTTTCGTACACGCTTTTCAGGGCAAGAAGGTTTCAAAACACTGTTTTCCTTCATCAATCAACAAGTGTAAAGTATAGAAAAACCAAGCACATCAAATTCGTTTAATAAACTATGCAGTTATCAGGATATAAATATTAAATAGCTTTATCAAATAAATTTTTAATTATCAAATTAAGTGACGATGACGTGACCAACCTTATGCTCGTGCATCTTATGCTTCCTAGCTGCTTTCATTTCTTTAGTGACATTCAACCAGTTGGCACTGTCCAGAGCGCCAAGGGGTCCGAAGACCACCTGCCCAGGGTAGAACTCAGAGGAGGAGTAGGGGGTCGAGCGGCGACGACGCATGGAGTAGTCCTCGAGGGGGCAGCTGTCGAGGTCAGGGTACTCTAGACGGGAGCCGTCGGCTGAGACCAAGCGGAGTTTGCTGTGGACTGCCTGTGAACGTATAATTGTAACGAGACTGATGTTTTGGATATTTACTATCTTGTCTACTACATTGTAGATTAAACTTATAATTAATATTCATAAAAATTATTTGTTTTTTATTCAGTTTACATTATATATTCCTATAAAAACACTTTATTAGATTTATGACATTTTAGTATATTATATGAATTTTATTAAGTTCCACTGATGCCAACAAGAAGTGGAAATATATCTGGAAATAATTATTGTAATAAAGTGTTTTTATAGGAATATATAATATAAATATATAACTAATAATTAAAGCATACATGGGTAAGGCCCGGCCCGGGGGCCCGATGCGGCCTGCCCTGGTTTTTGAACCAGCCCGCGGCACACCTTAGAACTGCGCGCCATAACTCGTAATATTTTTGGTACACACTAAAAGAGAGCTGAGTGAGAGCATAATAAAGCAACAAAACTTGTACTTTCATCATAAATTACCTTCTTTGCTTTTTTGCACACTTCTTACATATGAGATTACGGTGTGTAGAAGCAATGAATTACTAACATGTCCACACTTTTATCGCATTAACTTGACAAATGTATTAAATAAACTGTTTTATTTTTCATGACAACCTATTACTCGTATCTACGGCCCGCGATTTTGTTAACCTCATTCGTATGTAACTCGGTATTGGGGATTTCACGTGGGCTTCACGGGTCGCTGATCACGAAAACAGTGACCGTTTTAGACCAGAATAGAAGAGTCGAAAGACCAATAAAATTTTGTGTTATTTTGGCTGTATGACCCCGGTTTGTCACCCTCCACCCATCAGCGATGGTTGGAGATACCAGTGTGTGCGTCGCATGTGGTTACTTTATTGGCCTCACTAATACTAATCTTACACCGCGGTCCCCGCACAAAATGTGTGTTACGCCATCCCCGTGATTCAAACAGATAACATCTGTATTGCTGGAATGTGTATAACATACAAAAGCATGTATCATCAATGAAGGTTCTGCAGGTCACTTATTTGCTTTATAAGAATCATATTAAGGGTGAAATGTTAGTCAGCACAATTTCCCGATAGTACACTTGACAGAGATTTTTTGGCAAATAACCATAACCTATTTCTTACCTTGGAAGTACCAACCCAGGACTCAAGGCAAACAGCCAAGTCTGGAGTGAACTCTTCAAGAGGCTGCAACCTTTCACTGGCCACATTGGGGATGACATGCTTGGTTCCTACAATCTGCAGTGCTGCTGTCATGACAATGTCGCGGCAATAACCGCGCTGAGTGTCCTTGCCTGCAATGAGTCGACGGACCACATCACCTGGCATGAGTGAGCGGTCTGCCAGCCCCACCTAAAATATAATAAGAATTTTTTTTTATACTGGGTTATTTGAAATTTGGTTTCAAGTATCCATGAAATAAAAAGATATTGTTTAAAAATAGTAAATGGCCTAAATGCAGAGACAGACTAGCCATTTTAGCTGCCCTAAGATGTTCAGTACCAGCCGCCCCTTTCTGCAAACTTTTTATAGTAGAAATGTAAAGTTGTATGGCATTGGCTTTGCATTCGGTTGAACCCGCTGTACATAAGATCGTAAGTATCAACTTCTGATGGAGATTACATTTTTAACATTTGCCCTGCATCTGTTTGAGCCTGATGGGGCACACTGGCACCAGCTACAGGCACAGATACACTGCCCCTAATATTTGGCCGCACAAGGCTCAAGCATAATCGGCCTTATGGGAAGTCTGCCTCTGCCTAAATGTGTTTGTGGTGTATATAAGAGATATATGTGGCTACCAATAGAAGTTTACATAGCATGTTTATTTCATCTAATTGCCCCAGATTTGAACTAGACTGGAAATCTTTCCTCGTTTTACTAGTCTTAAGTTTATATTTATATATTTAATGTTAGTGTATTAAAGATAAAATTTAAGATTGTTGCTGTTATAGTGTCTATTATAAATAGTAAGCAAGTTAATGCAAATGCATTTGTGATTATAATTTTTTATTTCATACAGATTTCTCTATTTCGTGCATTGAGTGTAGACCTGAGGGTCAGTGGCATGATACGTGGAGTGATACGGGGGCATAATACCGGACTTTTTCGAAGTATTTTTCCCACAGTGCCCCCTTATCTACACCCCAACTGACCTGAGTATTCCAAATAAAACTACCTACATTTGATTGTTCACAAGCAAGACATTTTTATCAGAGACTGCAAATAAATTTTCTACCCTCAAAAACCACAAATTTTCTTAAATTTGCTTCTTTTTCTTCTCTAGTGCTGTGACTGCTTAGGCCAGTTGCAATATTAGGGGGTTATCGAGTAGAACACATTAATACCTCACTGAAATATCCAATAACACCATAACCAACTTGAGCATGCTTGTTTCAATTCGTATTTGTACCAGACTGCGCGTGAAAAGGTAGAAGAGGTTACTGGACTCATAAATAACCCACGACGAGCTATCGATACACCCTGCGTTACAAATTTAGGAATTACAAGCCGGCCACCACAGTTACGTCTCTCTTGCAACTTCACCACCTACCGTCTTTTCGGAAACCACTCGCTCAGTGCCTGAAGGATGCCAAACAACACGAATTTCTCCCTTTTGAATAGGAGTTTCAATATCGCTTTCTTGATCGCTGGAGTTAGCTTCGTAGTTTTCGAGCACCAGCCCAAAGACCACCTGGCCGCGGTTGTTGATTTTATATACTTCATCTTCGTAGAAATACTGAAAGTCAGTCGGCGAGCCTGGATTTTGCCCCGCCATATTGACGGGAAATAACTAAAGACACAAATAATTTTGTTTTTACGTGATTATGTTCTTTCTGACAGCTGATTGCAAAAGTCGCGAACGCATGCGTCAAGTGCAGTGTGCCAAGTAACTTAGAGAAAAAGTACCATCGCTAAAAAAATCAAAGGCTACCCGCCCGCAAACACACAAATCCCCAAGTTTTCATTTTATGTTAGGTAAGATAATAAAAAATCTTTATATGCTTGTTACTAAACGTTAATAAATATATTATATTTTTCTTTTATAAGCTTTATTTATTTCTTTTGTTTATTTATTAGTTTAAAAAATTATTATTCGATATATTTCGACCCTCGATATGGGGCCGTCATCAGTCGACTTATTACATACTAAACACGTTTCAATATATTTTATAATTCATTAGTTTTAGGGATAGGTATTTTGAAAAATATTCAAAGTGTAGGGATAGGGCTAAAGAGCTACATAACTTTTGCCTAGCAATAAAAAAGCTGGCGTCAAGTGTCACTTGTTGCGTTTAATGGACAGCGATGACCTGTAAAACGTGTTGCAGCGATGGATGTGGTTTAAAATGACATACAATATACAACTCACATCGAGTTCGGTTTCCTACCCGGGTCACAACACTAACCCGTTCAAAACTCAACTCGCGTCTCAACACCGATCGTTCGAAAATGACTGTGTCGCTACACTGAGCAGGGTTCGCAAAGGCTGCAAACGTCACTTGACATGTATTTACGTTAAATTTCGTACAGGGGGGGTCCTCTCAACGTTGTATTTATACTAAATGTAATGCAAAAATGATTTCCAACCAAATTCTTGCCAACAGAAAGCAAGTACTAACTTGCTAATCATGAGTCGTTTTCCGGGCTTGCTTCCATAAAAATGTATATATGCCTTAGGACTTTAAAATATATAATCTCTTGGCTGAAGAGCAAAAGGCAAAACAAAAGGCCAATCAAAAATAAAATAAACAAATAGATAAATCAGCTTGGCATATTATAAATTTCCTAGGAATTGTATACAAATAATACAAATTTCCGGTAACATACCGGGTGTCCCAAAATTAGCACGTCACACTGACACCGGAGGTAGATGGACCCAAGACGCATTGAATTCAGTTGAATTGAGTTCATTATGTTTGAAGTAATTTTTTTTCACGGTGGCTGCTCAAAGTCGAAACTATTATTTTTATGTGAGAATAAAATTGAGATTGACTATCAACTGTCGTTATTTCACATTACTTATCGACTAAGTATTGTTTGTTTCATAATAAGTAACTATTGTTGAGGAAGTACACATAAATAAAAGTAAAATAAAGTGCATTTCAAAAAATCTCTGATACAAACATAACAAAAAAATGGTGATTTTTAAAAAATGACTAAAACTGGTCATAGCTCAAAACCCACGAAACTTTTCTATGGGCATGTTAGGCTTGTTCAATGCGTCTTGGGTCCATCTACCTCCGGTGTCAGTGTGACGTGCTAATTTTGGGACATCCTGTATATTAAGCATTAGATACATCATCGTAAAGTTTTAAACAATGCCGTAATTTCCGTAATTTACACTATCAAAATAAATAATATTTTAAAATCCGACTCCACACCTACAAACTTTTTCAAGGATTTTTCCAACTTTAGGTATATATCGATCCGATTAGCCTATCCCTAGTCATAACATTTTGCGCCTTCGCTGTGTTTGTTTTCATATAATTTTTTTTAATGCAAGTGCTCGTGAAGGCCCACTTTTTATGCATCAAAACCGAACAGACAGTCGATTATTTTGCCCTAGGGCTTAATTATTTTTTTATTTTTTTATAATGGTGGCTAACCTGCAGCTTTTCCTGTCAGAGAGCCTTTCCTATGTACCATAAATATTATACTTTTTTCCACTGTTTAATGGCTCTGGATACAGTCCTTTTGAGCTAATTATAATTTAAAGTTCACAAGATTATATTTGTTTTATTTCCTCACACTATGCATTGAAAAACGTAGTATGATACACGGGCGTAAGAGCAATAAATTACTCGGTTACGTTTAAAACACTAGCTACGCTCGTGTTTTAAGTCGTCCTCGTTATTTATTTCTTTTCACCCTTGTAGCATAAACTACTATTAAAATAGTACCAGTAATAGTGTCGATTCGGTGAAGCACGATTTAACTTATTTGAAAGTAGGTACCTACTAAACTTAATTCAGGCGTTATGTCCTTGTCTTTTCGATACAGAAAGAAAAAGACAGAATGCTTTAAATAAGTTAAGACCTGTCAAATAAGTAAAATTATGCTACACCGTTACGAAATCAATACCAGGCACTGGCACGGAATATCTTACTTAGCTACTTAAGTGACTGTTTGGACACTCATAACAATGACGATGAAACGATCTGCCCAAAACTAGTATTATTATCAAGGTGCTAAATTTGTAGAAGTTTAACATCCACGATATTAAAAAAAGTCTTTTTCTGTTTTATTTAATAATTGAATTCCTTTTCCATTCAATGTTCTACTGCTTAGTTCAAATATACAGTGTCAAAAAATACTAAAAGGAAACATTCCTTTATTTTCAAAAATAAGTAAAACTGCATTCAAAGATCATGTGCTTGAAATGTAAAAAAAAAACAGCCTGTGTTTTTATGATAACGATCGAAAGGCTCAATCATAAGGATTGATTTCTTCCAAATAACATAGTATACTATGCTAAGTTAAAGGAACAACATCAAATCTGACATAAATTTATTTATAATCGTGAAAATGGGTCTTATTTTGATTAATTTATATCAATTATATATTAATTTATCAATTTACAAGTGAACTGTTTACATTAGTTAGCTATTAAAGATTTCTTGAACTAATATAGTTATGTCTAATGTAATGATGTTTCTTTAATTTAAAATACCATTTATTTGGAAGAAATCAATTCTTATGTTTGATTATTTCGATCGATATCAAAAACACAGGCTGTCTTTTTTTTCGCATTTCTCCAGTTCAACTTCCGGTACAAGGTGATTTATCATTTATCAGTCTTTGAACGCAGTTTTACCGACTTGAAAAAAAGCAGCAGGTTGTGTCGGAGATACAAACGTATATTATTAAAGCGAATACTTGTTGCCATGTGGTACCTGCTGCCATAATGTTCAGCTTTGGGACAGCACTCATTTTTAGTCTCGGGTATGTCCTTGCATGATCTCGTTCAAAATGATCACCACTTAAATATAGTGATCATTTGTTTGCAGGCATCTTTGGGATATACTGATTGATAACTGGGGTCCATTGCTGAAAACGGAAATAGACTAGGATTACATCTAAGTCTTGAAGTTCTTAGCTAGAGTTTGAGGTTTATAATACGAAAACACATCTTATAACGATCTATTAATTATTTTAGGTTAATCCGTCTGAGTTGACTGCTTTTGTGGCCGTGTAGGTCACCTATAGTAACTCACAGGTTCAAATCCCGACGATGCACATTCGTTTGTGTTCGTTATGTGTGCTTCGGAAGGCACACGTCAAGCTGTTGGTCGATAGGGCTATCATGTTTGGGCATTTTGTTCTGAGCGTCTGGGACGTAATCATTGTCAGTGAAAAACGGGTATTTACTTAGAATCCAGCCGCACGCTTTGAGGGATGGGGTAGGGAAATATTACCGTTTTGGACCAGTATCTTTTGCAAAAAAACTTGTTCAACTGCACTCTTCTTCGAGTTTGCCGAGCATAGAATTGTAAGATGAGTAGGGACAAGATGCTTTTGTGGTTTGCAATGGACGGAACTTAAAGATCTGACAATAGAAGTCTAATTCTAGTCTATCTGTCATAATAAAATAGTACATAAAATTACTTCTTTCTGTTAAATTTAATACTAGTCCACACCCCTTCCCCGTTAGGTCTGATTTCTTAATATTTCGCAATTTATAAAAATAATACTAAATAGTAGAAATTATTTATGATGACGGCTATTCCTCTAGGTACACTAGTGCCATCGCGTAGCATCTTTGTGAAACACAACACACACAGCGACCGTGTTTAAATTTGCACCTAAATATGGTAACTACAATAAATAAAACTCAGATTATATATTAAATCTTAAAAAGCTAAAAATTTTTTGAACACCCATTTGTTCTATTTTTTTATAATTTTGATATATGAGGGATTTTCTGACAGCTCATTAAAAAAAAGAAATCGTTCGTAACTCAGAATAAGGAATACAAATAGAAGCCTGACTAAAATAAGAACTTTGCATTAGGCATTGTACTCATCTAACGTAAATTACTCCTGTGTACGAGTGAATGAAACGACGAACCGCACTTACTTTATATTTTTTCCTGGTGTGTCACTAGATTGAACCAAACAAATGTCAGATGGATGTAATTTGGATGTATTTTAAAAATTATAACACCATCAAATTAAATATGTCTCATCATTGTATCGTTGTGTTGTAATATCGTACGTTGCGTGCATCACATCTTAATTTGGTGGCATCGCAATGTCTATTGCATTTTGCGAAAGTTTACAGCTTCACCGAGAGAAATTAAATATTTTGGTGCTCTTCCTCTCAAAATTCGTGAAAGTGTGATTTATTATTGTTTGTGTTGATTGTTTTTTTAACATTGTAATAAAATGTCTTGTGCGATTGAAGGCTGTAAATCGCATACAGGAAGAAAAGAAAACAACAATGAAGCAATATCATTTCATCGGTGAGTTCTGATAGTTTTTATGTTAATAAGTTGCAGGATCATACCTAAAACTCAGTAACAATAATAGTAGTTCTTGTAAATCATACTCGTGTTCAGTTCTACACCGATATTTGCCTGTTTTATATAGATTTTCTGCCGACTACGAGAGGTTATGTTTTTTCGTATAGTGATGTACTAAAGTCCGTGTGGCAAACTATCGAACATTGGTTCCCGCGGCAGCCGTGCATAAAGGATAATAGATTAATGTGAGGTTTTCTTTTTGAGTATTAAAAAAAAAACATAGTTTCCCAGAACTCTGTAGATGGTGTTGAACTGACTACGTTGCTAGGTGCCAAAGCCAAAACGATTGAAAAAAAAACATTGCGTCACGTCACGTCACGTCACATACGCTCGTTGGTTGATGACATGTGTGCTGAGCATATTATGTGCAAATGCTTTGTTATGGTCCGTCCAGGTTTAAAATGTACCATGGCTTGTACTCATTGCGCTTTACGACTTTCATCTTTAGGAAAAAGATGTATGCCTCCATTTTTATACAAATCCACAAGGCACAGACTTCTCTTCTTTTTCTCTTGGGACATTTTCTTTCTGGCTTAGAAAACTCATAAAAAGACTGCTAATTATTTTTTCTTTTTCCTTGTTGTTATTATTTATTTATTTTCAAAATGTCATTGTGATGTGATGTGACAATGACATTAATTACTTTTTTATGTACGTTTCGTTTTACGATCTCAAAATTACATCCAAGTGCAATAATCAAAAAATTATGTGACGTTCCGTTCCTTGCAGTAACTTACCAAGTTCAGCGCCATCTATCCAGCGACTAGGGAAGAGTAAAAAAAAAAGAAAAGAAAATCCCTCATTGCAGCGCGAGTTAAAAGAAAAATAATGCCGAATAAATATCGCTATATTTTTTGTTACAGATTTCCAAAAAGGGAAGAATTAAAAAGTGAATGGCTTAGACGAATAATTTGACCAAATTGGGCAATTAAAAAAAGCGGTCATATTTGTTCGAAACACTTTACGTCGGATTCTTTTAGACCAAACGAAAATTTAAAATGGAGACTTTTAAAAGCAGATGCCTTACCAACGTTATATTTACCAGATACAGACACATTGGTAACCTTTAAATAATTATGTATAATTGCATTATCAATCTTGTTTGTAGGTACGTGCTTGTACTATACTATAGTATATTAACTCGATAATTTTTCAATTTTAGGCAACAGAACCAGTACCTATGGATGTCTGTGGTTTAGAAAAGTGCATACTTCTATGTTCGCAAATCGTTCTGAAAGGCCTGTTCGTTCACGTTACTGCCGTGATCGACTTCACGAAGAAATTCCGCAGATCAAGACATTTTCGTACTTAGTGGTTGACAATAAAAGTACTTTGACAGGGTAGTTCTATCGTGAAATGAATTTTGGGAATGCTTATTGACTTGAACTGCGCATAATTTGATTTCTTATTACAGGTTATTAGGTATTTTAATCGTTCATTATTTGTTATTAGTTTTTATTCAAGATAAGTTGATGTTTATTTGATAGAAATAAAAAAAAATGAAATTACTTCTGTAGTAATTGCGCTGTCATCGCTCATCATTGACATAATATTATTATTACGAATCCTATAAGTCTATGATTATTATGATTTCTATTGTTGCGATTAATTCCTTCTTCCTTGATTGAACAAAGACGCGACATCAACGAACATCTATTTGATTAAGTTAAGAGGCGACTAAAAAGTATCCACTTAAATAGTTTACGGTTGTATCTCTGATACAAGCTACAGCATTTTTTGTACTAGAAACAAGCACAATTTTGGACTTAACTTATGTACCTACCTGCCTACGATATAGTAATTTGTACTTAATAAAAAATATTATGCTAAACGAAAGATATCCTTTTATTAATTCTGGGGTAGACAGAGACCACTTTGCTATTAATTCTCTTGGCCTCCTTCCAAAGCAAGAGGATGTCACCAGAAAGGTCGGTGCCTCCTGCATTCTCTTTTTTTCCACACTTTGATACGATATGATGTGTGGTAAGGAGATTGGTCGCGGTTCATTTCGATTTGGTTTATTTATCGTAGACAAAAATTGACATTGTTACATCACTAGCAAAGCAACGAACTAGTGACAACCTACCTAATTAAGAAAAAACTAATACATATCCATCTCTCTCTAACGCACTAAAATGTCGTAAGAAAATCAAGGATAGGTGACTTTCTCCGCGTATTATTTTAGCCAGGTTTCTATTTGTATTCCTTATTCTGAGGTTCGTAATATCTCAATTGATGGCGTTGACGAAACATGGTGAGAGTTGCCAACTAAAAAACATGTTTGAAGTGAGCAATAATATTTCAAAAAAAAAAAACTATTTATTAGTGATCGGAATCTTGAAGATAACGATATAAAAACAAACAAAATTGAATATTTTATGAAAACTGTGATAAACAATTTAATTTAATCTTTAAAGATACATTAAAATAAAATATATCGTCACGACATGAATTCCCAAGGGGGTGTCAGAGGTGTACTTGTAGAAATGAAATCCCAGAAGCTTCACTTTATTAATAAGTATTCATCTATCAGCTTGGCTCGTCACACTTAGTGGTCTACCTGGAAGATGTGAAGAAATACTCACACATGCTGGGCAGGCAGGTTGGTGAGCACGGTGCTGAAAAACCGTTGCACCAGTGACGCCGCCGCTGCCCGTCAACAGTCTGTTTTATATAAAGGCTGGTAATTGGGAATGGATATATCACCATAAATCAGTCCCAAGCATGTAGGGCTACCTCGTTGTTAAAACAAAAAAATGCCGACTTGTGGTAGTTAACTGGTGCCAAAATAATAACCAACCGGTGAACAAATCCTTTACGTCGTTGATGGTCAATATGGTCATGCTTTAACTAGATCAATAAATGTAACGATATAGTATTTGAACACCATGTTGGTCATTCAAAAAATTTAAACAAACGCGCTGGTAAGTGGCAAGGGAATGCGGGGAGCAGGGGTGAGCGCGGACTCACTCACACATATTTAATATCCATATATGTATACATAGGTATACACTTTCAACATACCACGGCGAAAGGAAGGAAGCATAGGTTTGCTACGTCCACGGTACGTTTTACCGTAGACGTACAAGGTAAGACGAAACGTTATCGTCGATGGAATATTAAAAGCGCCTCCCTACAATTCCATGCATTTTAGTTCCCTGTTATTAAGTGACAGCAAAAAATATCGTGCCGTGCCGCCGTTAGATATAAAAGTACCCATTGGCAACACTCAGTCAGACCTCGTCTATTCCTTATTCCAGCCTTATTCTGAGCCTCGTCTCTTCAATGCAATCTGTCAAGCAATTTGGAACCAAGGTTTTTTCTCAGAATAAGGAATACAAATAGAAGCCTGGCTAAAATAAGAACTTGGCATTAGCCATTGTACTCATCTAACGTAAATTACTCCTGTGTATATACGAGTGAATGAAACGACGGACCGCACTTACTTTATATATTTTCCTGGTGTGTCACTAGCCCTGCGGTCCGTAATAGAATTACAATGGATCATAAGCCATTCACTTCATACTTTCGTAATCGATTTTAGCGATATCATTCTATTTCGGAACGCAGGGTAGATTGAACCAAACAAATGTCAGACGGATGTAATTTGGATGTATTTTAAAAATTATAATACCATCAAATTAAACATGTCTCATAATTGTATCGTTGTGTTGTAATATCGTTCGTTGCGTGCATCACATCTTAATTTGGTGGCATCTAAGGTGGCATCGAAATGTCTAATGCATTTTGCGAAAGTTTACAGCTTCACCGAGAGAAATTAAATATGTTGGTGCTCTTCCACTCAAAATTCGTGAAAGTGTGATTTATTATTGTTTGTGTTGATTGTTTTTTTACCATTGTAATAAAATATCTTGTGCGATTGAAGGCTGTAAATCGCATACAGGAAGAAAAGAAAACAACAATGAAGCAATATCATTTCATCGGTGAGTTCTGATAGTTTTTATGTTAATAAGTTGCAGGATCATACCTAAAACTCAGTAACAATAATAGTAGTTCTTGTAAATCATCCTCGTGTTCAATTCTACACCGATATTTGCCTGTTTTATATGGATTTTCTGCTGACTATTAGAGGTTATGTTTTTTCGCATAGTGATGTACTAAAGTCTGTATGGCAAACTATCGAACATTGGTTCCCGCGGCAGCCGTGCATAAAGGATAATACCGCAGATTAATTGCAGCGCGAGTTAAAAGAAAAATAATGCCGAATAAATATCGCTGTATTTTTTTGTTACAGATTTCCAAAAAGGGAAGAATTAAAAAGTGAATGGCTTAGACCAAATTGGGAAATTAAAAAAAGCAGTCATATTTGTTCGAAACACTTTACGCCGGATTCTTTTGGACCAAACGAAAATTTAAAATGGAGACGGTCAAAAGCAGATGCTTTACCGACGTTATATTTACCAGATACAGACACATTGGTAACCTTTAAATAATTATGTATAATTGCATTATCAATCTTGTTTGTAGGTACGTGCTTGTACTATACTATAGTATATTAACTCGATAATTTTTCAATTTTAGGCAACAGAACCAGTACCTATGGATGTCTGTGGTGTAAAAAAGTGCATACTTCTATGTTCGCAAATAGTTCTGAAAGGCCTGTTGAGAACTTGTACGTTACTTCCGTGATCGACTTCACGAACGACTTCCGCAGATCAAGACATTTTCGTGCTTAGTGGTTGACAATAAAAGTACTTTGACAGGGTAGTACTATCATGAAATGAATTTTGGGAATGCTTATTGACTTGAACTGCGCATAATTTGATTTCTTATTACAGGTTATTAGGTATTTTAATCGTTCATTATTTGTTATTAGTTATTATTCAAGATAAGTTGATGTTTATTTGATAGAAATAATAAAAAATTGAAATTACTTTTGTAGTAATTGCGCTGTCATCGCTCATCATTAACATAATATTATTATTACGAATCATATAAGTCTATGATTATTATGATTTCTATTGTTGCGATTAATTCCCTCCTCCTTGATTGAATAAAGACGCGACATCAACGAACATCTATTTGATTGAGTTAAGAGGCGACTTAAAAAGTGAAAATTCGTGAAAGTGTGATTTATTATTGTTTGTGTTGATAGTTTTTTTAACATTGTAATAAAATGTCTTGTGCGATTGAAGGCTGTAAATCGCATACAGGAAGAAAAGAAAACAACAATGAAGCAATATCATTTTATCGGTGAGTTCTGATAGTTTTTATGTTAGTAAGTTGCAGGATCATACCTAAAACTCAGTAACAATAATAGTAGTTCTTGTAAATCACACTCGTGTTCAATTCTACACCGATATTTGCCTGTTTTATATAGATTTTCTGCCGACTATGAGAGGTTATGTAATTTCGCATAGTGATGTACTAAAGTCCGTGTGGCAAACTATCGAACATTGGTTCCCGCGGCAGCCGTGCATAAAGATTAATGAGAGGTTTTCTTTTTGAGTATTAAAAAAAAAACATAATTTCCAAGAACTCTGTAGATGGTGTTGAACTGACTACGTTACTAGGTGCCAAAGCCAAAACATTTGGAAAAAAAAACATTCCGTCACGTCACGTCACATACACTCGTTGGTTGATGACATGTGTGCTGAGCATATTATGTGCGAATGCTTTGTTATGGTCCGTCCAGGTTTAAAATGTACCATGGCTTGTACTCATTGCGCTTTACGACTTTCATATTTAGGAAAAAGATGTATGCCTCCATTTTTATACAAATCCACAAGGCACAGACTTCTCTTCTTTTTCTCTTGGGACATTTTAACTAGTAGTAGTTTAAGTAGAAAACTCATAAAAAGACTGCTAATTATTTTTTTCTTTTTCCTTGTTGTTATTATTTATTTATTTTCAAAATGTCATTGTGATGTGATGTGACAATGACATTAATTACTTTGTATGTACGTTTCGTTTTACGATCTCAAAATTACATCCAAGTGCAATAATCAAAAAATTATGTGACGTTCCGTTCCTTGCAGTAACTTACCAAGTTCAGCGCCATCTATCCAGCGACTAGGAAAGAGTAAAAAAAAAAGAAAAGAAAATCCCTCATTGCAGCGCGAGTTAAAAGAAAAATAATGCCGAATAAATATCGCTATATTTTTTTGTTACAGATTTCCAAAAAGGGAAGAATTAAAAAGTGAATGGCTTAGACGAATAATTTGACCAAATTGGGCAATTAAAAATAGCAGTCATATTTGTTCGAAACACTTTACGTCGGATTCTTTTGGACCAAACGAAAATTTAAAATGGAGACGTTTAAAAGCAGATGCCTTACCGACGTTATATTTACGAGATACAGACACATTGGTAACCTTTAAATAATTATGTATAATTGCATTATCAATCTTGTTTGTAGGTACGTGCTTGTACTATACTATAGTATATTAACTCGATAATTTTTTAATTTTAGGCAACAGAACCATTACCTATGGATGTCTGTGGTGTAAAAAAGTGCATACTTCTATGTTCGCAAATCGTTCTGAAAGGCCTGTTCGTTCACGTTACTGCCGTGATCGACTTCACGAAGAAATTCCGCAGATCAAGACATTTTCGTACTTAGTGGTTGACAATAAAAGTACTTTGACAGGGTAGTTCTATAGTGAAATGAATGTTGGGAATGCTTATTGACTTGAACTGCGCATAATTTGATTTCTTATTACAGGTTATTAGGTATTTTAATCGTTCATTATTTGTTATTAGTTATTATTCAAGATAAGTTGATGTTTATTGGATAGAAATAAAAAAAAATTTGAAATTACCTCTGTAGTAATTGCGCTGTCATCGCTCATCATTGACATAATATTATTATTACGAATCCTATAAGTCTATGATTATTATGATTTCTATTGTTGCGATTAATTCCTTTCTCCTTGATTGAAAAAAGACGCGACATCAACGAACATCTATTTGATTGAGTTAAGAGGCGACTTAAAAAGTATCCACTTAAATAGTTTACGGTTGTATCTCTGATACAAGCTACAGCATTTTTTGTACTAGAAACAAGCACAATTTTGGACTTAACTTATGTACCTACCTGCCTACGATATAGTAATTTGTACTTAATAAAAATATTATGCTAAACGAAAGATATCCTTTTATTAATTCCTTATTTACACAATATAACATGTGTCCCACTGGGGTAGACAGAGACCACTTTGCTATTAATTCTTTTGGCCTCCTTCCAAAGCAAGAGGATGTCACCAGAAAGGTCGGTGCCTCCTGCATTCTCTTTTTTTTCACACTTTGATACGATATAATGCGTGGTAAGCAGATTGGTCGTGGCTCATTTCGATTTGGTTTATTTATCGTAGTCAAAAATCGATCGACATTGTTACATCACTAGCAAAGCAACGAACTAGTGACAACCTTCCTAATTAGGAAAAAACTAATAAATATCCATCTCTCTCTAACGCACTAGAATGTCGTAAGAAAATCAAGGATAGGTGTCTTTCTCCGCGTATTATTTTAGCCAGGTTTCTATTGTATTCCTTATTCTGAGGCTTCCACCAAAAGAACAAATTATCAATTTGACACTTCAATGGTCGGTCACGAAGTCCGTAAGGGTTTGTTTACGTAACCGACTTACTAACTATAGCTGAACGTGGTGAATTTGATTGTTTTGATAACCAATGACATAAATTACTAAATTACCACTCTTGTCTATGGCCGACATGGTGGTATAAAAAAGTACTTTGCGATGGCGGCAAACTTCAAACCACTTCAAACGCATTCCAAATTACAAACCTCAGAATAAGGATTCTGAGTTACAAACGATAATCGTTGATGTCTCTTCTTTGCAGTTTATCAAGTTATTAGACCTTTTATACTGGTAAGTATAATTTAAATTGTACCTAAACGATTTTTTATAACGACACCTTATGAACTGCTAATAGGTATATAGCCTGTCAAGCTGGGGCGTCCATACATATTTCGCCGCCGGCTGTAGAGAGATCGGATCATCCTCTGATTGGGATTGAGCACAGAACACATAAATTGAGAGTCAGCTGTCCTACTTCCTACCGCTACTTCATTTTTGTTTATTCCAGCTACCATAACAAAAGCAAGATGAGTATATTCCTGACCTACTTCCTTGGCCAGACTTCAATCTACATCTTGTATCTTTACGTATTTTGTAAGTCTCAAGACTCGAAGGGTTGGTCAGGGAAGCAACCTGCATCAGAAAAACAAAACAAGTCGAATTAAATAATTATCTGGTAATTGTAAACCAGTTCTATGAAGGAAATAAATATAACTGTCTTAAACGGTACGCCCAATCATTTTCTCTAAAAAAAAAATACATCGTACTGGAGATTCAGGTAAGTAAAGATCAACGGAAATCGTTAATTAACCCCAACTTGGGAAGCGAAAAAATGGTGTCAAAATTTGTGATAAGATTAATTGTCTTTGTTGTTACTGATCAGTTGATCACATACCGAATTTCCAGTATGAATTTGACTGCGATAATTAAAGTCATCTGACGTACGTATTTTACATTAAATTGAACGTGTGTATCTGTCGCAAGTACATTTTCAAAGCCGTGAAATTATAATTTCACTAGACGTATACATTAAAATGACGTTTATATAAAATAACGTGATGTAACTTGTATTAAATAATAAATTAAATGATTTGATTCTTTTGACCAACCACAGTCCCCGATGCACGGCTAATAATTTCGAGATATAATAAAACATTTTCATTTTCTACCTAGCCTAACTATTTTAATTAGTTTTATTTATTTATTACACTTTTGCACATTTACAGAAAAGTATTAAACTAAGAAACAAAAAATTAAACTACTTACTTAATTATTATAAATATAGTTTAATTAAGAAAAATATTGTCTTTTTTATATTTAATTTTTTATTACTATGGTATATTTGTAATATTTTTTTATTACTTGGCTGATGACGGCCCACTACGGGCCGAAATATATTTCAAGTTTTAAATTTTCTTTTATTTATTGTGTATATTTAAAGTTATATTGTGTAATTCTAAATAAAAAGCTATTAGAGGCATATTACATATATATTTATTAAAGTAATTATAATAAAAAACGTTGTGTGCAAGGTGGCACTTATTGCTAATAGCAATATTTTCCTTAGGGTGAAAGAAAGATATATTCATGAAATGATGCGAGGGTAGTGTAAATGATAATTGATAGTAAATAATGATAGAATACAAAATTTAGTCAGTCTTATAAATTATTTTAGATTAAGTAGGTACCTAATAACATGAGAATTCAATGCGTAAGTATTGTTACAGCACAGCTGTGACGTTGCCGCGAGTGGTTGGTGCTCAGCTATTCTGGTGCCGATCAATACTTGTTATCAACATAGCTGTGTGATGCTTGTATATGCCAAGTAGTACACACTCAACGCCGCTTGAATAAGGCCGTCTCCGCGGAGATAACGCATTTCATCACCATTCGCAATAAATTTTAACATGTAAACGTGTTTTGAAGTGACAATGCCGCTTCCCGACCTCATAAAACGCGCTTCCAGCTATTTCCTCGGACTAGAGTTTGACGAGAACGAAGAACCACTGGATTATGTCGACAACGAGATATTGTTTTGTAAGAATAACGTGTGCGTACATCCGCCGACTGTTGCGAGACACGAATTAGACATTATACACCATCCTGGGTACCTGACTGTGACAACGAAAGTATTTACAGATCAGCATAACAATGCGAAACGACCTACGCTCTTTTTAAACTGGATCCCTAACTCGACGCTGAAGAAGTGTCCTTCAGCCGTAGAAACTAGTCCCAGCGATGAATACGGATCGAAGAAATTTACATATCCTAGCAACAAGGTGTCCACATCTAATGATGCGACTAAAGGGAAGCTTAGGGAAAATGAAGTTGCGTTCTCTGATTCATCCGAAACTAACAGTATTAATTCCAATTCAGATAAACACAGTGTCAAATCTAATGACATGATAACGAATTCGACGACACAGGACGATTTGTCTTCAAGTTCAAAGCCGACAGTGAAGTCTGCAGGTTCAGAAACGAAGGATAATGTCTTCACAACGAGCTACGAATCGAGATCAGATGAATCGAAAGACGAGGTGTTTGCGTTTGACAAACACGTGAGGTCTCAATCCATGACGTCGGTTAACATAACTATCGCTAATCCGAATATAGAGAATGTCGACTTGACCCCCGACTCGGCTTCGGGTGATAGGTTCATCAGGTCACTGTCAATGAGTTCCTGTGACGAGGGGAATCCTAATTGGATGAGCACTCCGGAGTTCTTGGCACTGAAGCACAATTTGGTATTTCCGGACAGTGTGCACAGTTCTCCTGTGCCTCAAAGACGAGCTCCAATGAAATGTCGACGGTGAGTGATTACTATAGCCATATATACTTCTAAACTAGCATTTGCCCACATCTTCGCTCTCCTGGAAAGTTCATCTATCTCATTTTGCAACTTTTCATTACTCTATGAAGTTTCGTTATTGTTTATGTGCCGTGGACGACGACCGAAATATCACGCTCTCGAAAAACCGAGATTTTATTAGAAATCTTGGTTTCCAGTGGAAAAAAAAAAGATTTTCCTAAAATTTCTAGAGAACATTCAAACAAATTTTATAAAGAAAAAGCCAACTGAGTCCCCAAATCGATATGCGAGAGAAAATCAATAAGAAGTCTAAAATATAGAGTTGCAAAGATTTTATTTAGGTACAGTAAATAAATTAATCAATTGACTCGGTTTCCTCAAAATTACTTCATAAAGGTATATTTCCTTGATAGCTCTGGGTATCCTGATCTAACAAAATCACCCAAGTCTGTCATTTTATTTCTATTCGCGTCATTTTGATGGATGTAAATTGACGTATCTGGCGCGTCTTCCCAGCGTCATCCGAAAATTACTCTAATGATAATAGTTATTTACACATTATGAAAACAATACATAATTAACTATAAAGAATCAGTTCGTTTGTGACCATGACAGCCTACAGAGGCGTCGAAACGTCAAGCTCATAACCGTTAAGGTATGTTGTATGTTTACGCGATTAAGGCGCTACGGAAAAAAAATCGACACTTTTAGAACTTGCATATCTACTTAAGTAAATGATGTATTATTTTGATAAAATAGTATATTATTTTTGCAATATTTTTCTAGGGATCCACTAAAACAGAAACGCGATTGGAGAAATTCGAGCTCGATACAAATGTTCATTGAAATTAGGTCTTTCTCGACACCAATTCTCCTGGTTTGACAATTTGGAATGACATTTGGACTGCAACTATATTTTATTACATGGATTGTTACTGTATCTAGGACATGGTTAAACGAAACTGACTGAGGATCACACTGAGAATTTTTTCGCTTATGGCGTAAAAGGGACGCTAAAACTTTTACATATCGCCTTAAGACCCGAATCTTATACTCATAATCACGTCAATGCTCATAATGTGTGTAAATCGCGAAAGTTTAAAGTTTACTGTAACTAAAGAACAACTTCATTCTAGGAAATTATACTCGCGTATAAGAAACAGCATGAAAACATTGTTCAAACTCAAACTGTTTTTAAAATAAACCAAGTAAAATTGGTTATTTCTTTGAAACCACTAATGGTATTTTGCACTCAAATACAAGGAAAATATTGCTTGGAAACATAATTTATGGATTTTTTTTTCCGTCCATCGCGTCCATGTGAAAAGTATTATTTTCTCCAATTTTGCGCTATCCGGAGAACCAGCGACGACGTCGTAATGCAGTGCGCGCTGATATGAACGTTATTTCCAACGAACTAAAATTTCGTTGGTTATTTCAATATAGTTTCTGTCGATATTTGTACCGACACAGGTTGACTCAAGATCGCTCGCGGCTACCTGCCCCTTAACACACAACTACGTACTTATGATTGTTTCACTTTTATTGAGACTAAAACGCCCATTATTTTTTCACTATTATTTGGGGTTCAAAAATTAAAAACATGGAATCCTTATTTATACTAGTACCTTAACCCATCTAATTTATACGAGTACCTTAACCCATCTAATTTATACGAGTACCTTAACCCGTCTAATTTATACGAGTACCTTAACCCATCTAATTTATACTAGTACCTTAACCCATCTTATTTATACGAGTACCTTAACCCATCTAATTTATACGAGTACCTTAACCCGTCTAATTTATACGAGTACCTTAACCCATCTAATTTATACGAGTACCTTAACCCATCTAATTTATACGAGTACCTTAACCCATCTAATTTATACGAGTACCTTAACCCATCTAATTTATACGAGTACCTTAACCCATCTAATTTATACGAGTACCTTAACCCATCTAATTTATACGAGTACCTTAACCCATCTAATTTATACGAGTACCTTAACCCGTCTAATTTATACGAGTACCTTAACCCGTCTCATTTATACGAGTACCTTAACCCATCTAATTTATACGAGTACCTTAACCCATCTAATTTATACGAGTACCTTAACCCATCTAATTTATACGAGTACCTTAACCCGTCTAATTTATACGAGTACCTTAACCCATCTAATTTATACGAGTACCTTAACCCATCTAATTTATACGAGTACCTTAACCCATCTAATTTATACGAGTACCTTAACCCGTCTAATTTATACGAGTACCTTAACCCGTCTAATTTATACGAGTACCTTAACCCATCTAATTTATACGAGTACCTTAACCCATCTAATTTATACGAGTACCTTAACCCATCTAATTTATACGAGTACTTTAACCCGTCTAATTTATACGAGTACCTTAACCCATCTAATTTATACGAGTACCTTAACCCGTCTAATTTATACGAGTACCTTAACCCGTCTAATTTATACGAGTACCTTAACCCATCTAATTTATACGAGTACCTTAACCCATCTAATTTATACGAGTACCTTAACCCATCTAATTTATACGAGTACCTTAACCCGTCTAATTTATACGAGTACCTTAACCCATCTAATTTATACGAGTACCTTAACCCATCTAATTTATACGAGTACCTTAACCCATCTAATTTATACGAGTACCTTAACCCGTCTAATTTATACGAGTACCTTAACCCGTCTAATTTATACGAGTACCTTAACCCATCGGATTTATACGAGTACCTTAACCCATCTAATTTATACGAGTACCTTAACCCATCTAATTTATACGAGTATCTTAACCCGTCTAATTTATACGAGTACCTTAACCCATCTAATTTATACGAGTACCTTAACCCGTCTAATTTATACGAGTACCTTAACCCATCTAATTTATACGAGTACCTTAACCCGTCTAATTTATACGAGTACCTTAACCCATCTAATTTATACGAGTACCTTAACCCATCTAATTTATACGAGTACCTTAACACATCTAATTTATACGAGTACCTTAACCCATCTAATTTATACGAGTACCTTAACCCGTCTAATTTATACGAGTACCTTAACCCATCTAATTTATACGAGTACCTTAACCCATCTAATTTATACGAGTACCTTAACCCATCTAATTTATACGAGTACCTTAACCCATCTAATTTCTACGAGTACCTTAACCCATCTAATTTATACGAGTACCTTAACCCGTCTAATTTATACGAGTACCTTAACCCATCTAATTTATACGAGTACCTTAACCCATCTAATTTATACGAGTACCTTAACCCATCTAATTTATACGAGTACCTTAACCCATCTAATTTATACGAGTACCTTAACCCATCTAATTTCTACGAGTACCTTAACCCATCTAATTTATACGAGTACCTTAACCCGTCTAATTTATACGAGTACCTTAACCCATCTAATTTATACGAGTACCTTAACCCATCTAATTTATACGAGTACCTTAACCCATCTAATTTATACGAGTACCTTAACCCGTCTAATTTCACAAGATGCTATATCGTGCCCATATCTATAAGCATCGTTCTAATTGTTATCGAAAATCGATAACTTAACATTAATGAAGACATTATTTTCCGTCTGAGTCTCTCAAAACCACAGAATATATTAATGTGCTCAAGACCATTTCCCTTAGGAAATAATATCAAATTTTAAAGGTCTACATTCTATTGTGACGATACCTATTATACAACATAATTTTCCAGTAAAAAACATCACGCTTCTAACTCAGTGCAAAAATGACAGCCTTTTCAATCACGTAGGTAGACTCAGTGGCGTGCACAGAACTTTTTGCTGGAAAAGCAAGCAATTGGTCAAGAACAACAATAAAAAAAATATGAAAAAATTTAAATATCACTTTGTTTTTTAGTTTGTAATGCACTAAACTAAAACATACCATTGTCTTAGGCTTATTATTTATAGAAGCTTATCATACCTACTAATTAGGAAAACAGTGAAACAAGACCCGGGAGGTCATTTTAATAACGAAACAAGTGTTTTAGAGGTCAGCTTATCGCAATTCTGGCTAAAGTAGCTTGTCCCCATCTAAATGTTCATATCTATCAATGTAACTTTGAAAACAAATAATAAAATATTTTGTTTTGATCAGTCCTTTAACTTCATATATTTATTTACAAAAGTTTTTTCCGTGCTCTGAAGGAAGTAATCAAGTTATCAACGCAACTGCGTCTCTAAGTGAATACTAAAGCCAATTCTGAAGGCTTTAATGTTAGGTTTCTGTCAAAACTGAAAATTTTGTAAAGTAATTTAGCTTCTACTCCTAAGATTTATGGACTATTTTGCAATGAAGAAAATTTAGTTTTGACAGCACTAAAACTAAAATTAAAGTCTTCAGAATCAGCTTTAATACCTAGATAAGATTTCTTTGTTTTAAAAACATCGATCGAAATAGTTATCTTTCAAATCCTACGTCAAACAAGATTATTGTACTACACACATTGGATCTACTTTCTTCTAAGGACGGGCCGGCTCGTGCACGTACTGTCTGTCTATCGTAGCCTGATTATGAAATACCCGCCTTTTTCTAATTAATCGAAACAGAACACTTAAATTCTAAATTCACTCAAGAGTTATTCAACAAAACCTTATTACCTATGTATTGTCATAGATTTATTTATCTATGGTATTCTGAATGTTGCTATCGCAAAGTTTCCATTGGTTTCCGTAAATAAGAATTTCAAAAATTTTAAATAAAAAAAAATTGAAAATTTTAATTTACAGAAACATGACAGAAACCAATGGAAACTTTGCTATTGCATTATACAAGAATACATAGGTAATACTCGTAAGGTTTTTTTGGATAACTATTGAGTGTGTTCTGTTTCGATTAATTAGGAAAAGGCGGGTTTTTCACAATCCGGCTGCGATACCGCTTTAAAACTCTAGTGCGCAAAATCATGTCCCTTTGGCCAGTCCTTCAACGTCATGGCTATTGGATTGTGGAACTCACTTCCCCAGAATATAGAACATCCGTGACTGTCCAACGACTAAAAGAGCATTATCTTTCTCTTTAATAAGTAATTTTATGTCGTATGTATATAAATCTTGGACGAATAAAATATAAAGGAATATATATGTACAGTTATTCTGCGTATGTTTGTTTAAGTATACTTGGATATGTGTCCCTCGTACAAGTGCACATCCAAAAGTGGGTGAAACTAGATCTAAATATATCGACAAAAACAAAGAAAAAAAATGTTTTGATTTTTTTATTTTAATTTGAAATAATACTCAACCTGGGTATCTTTGTATGGAACGCGAGCGCAGTGCCTTTGGTTAACCGCTCGTGGTAAAATATTGTATGTATGATAGAACGTTGTATTTTTTTTTTGTAGAAAGGTATGAGATAGGCAATGATAAATAGGAATAAAAATATAGTAAAACGGGGACATTATTTTGAAAAAAATTACTATTACTGAAAAAAAGACGGAAAAATTAAAGAAATAATCTTTTAGGATATTATTTTTATGGTAATGGTAATTGATTATGTTTTGTTTTTGATTTGGTATGCAACGTCTAACAGTTAGATATGATAGATCAAAAGTTATGACATATTTTATACATAGTCTCCATGGTTGGCAAAAAAAATTTAAAACGTAAATTTATAAAACAAAGATTTTCTAAAAAAAAAAAAAAACATTTTTATGTCGATAAAATAAGGTCTAGTTTCACCCCTTTTCGGATGTGCACTTGTACGAGGGACACACTGTATATGTGTATATATACTTATATATTTTTAATTGAATTTAGTAGTATATTTAGGTTGATGTACACATATGTATGTCTACTCTACTTATTGATTGTGATTTTTATTTATCAAAGGGGTTTGCTGGAAGAAATCTCTACTAAGAGATAAGCTCGCCTATGTACATGTATTTTCTAAGTGCAATTATCGTTATATTTGTGTGTGTACAATAAGGAATAGAATAGTATAGAATAGATGAGTCAACGCGGTCAGAAGATTTTTTACCCACTTAAATATTTAAAAAAAACTTAAATACTGATTTTACTTGTGTCATTATGTTTTGTTCTGACCTCAACAATACAATGCAGACAAAGTAATTTACATGAAAAAGCACCTTTCCCGTGTTTCGTGGAGGCGAGATTAATTTTCAAGTGTCTAAGAATGGAAAAATTTGCTCTGCGGCAGAATTTCCTAAACTCTGATTTTTCATTCCGTAGAATTCTGACATTTCAGGGAAAGGGATGGCGCTGTGCAAGTAAAGGAGAAACGATACAGTTCATCTCGCTTACTTGCACAGTTCCATCCCTTTCGTTGAACTGTCATAATTCATACATATATATTTTTTTATTAATATATATATTTGGTATTCGTTACTGTTACCTAAGTATATAAATATTTAACTTAAATTAACATTATATCATTGCAGTATAGAAACGCAGAAATAAAAGTAAATCTGGATGTGAGGAGCTCTGAACCGGGAATCGAACCCGGGACCTCTCGCTTGCCGGGCGATTGCTCTAACCTCTGAGCTATCCAGGTCTCAACACAACTCGTGAATTTACCGTAACATCGGTTCTATACTGCAATGATATAATGTTAATTTATATCTCCTTGCGATGGATAAATCGCCAAGTGTTCAAACATAGAAATTTATTTCTGTCATAGTTTCGATAAGAGAAATGTGTATTCTTTACTACCCGATACTGTAACAGGTGACGGTAGGGCATAATGGTCTTTGACTAGCTTTGAATACACTAGCGTCCTCTAGGCGCCAAGTGGCTCACTATAAAGTGGGTATCTATAAATAACATTGCAGTATGGGAAAGCACATCGGTAAATTCACGAGTTGTGTTGAGACCTGGATAGCTCAGAGGTTAGAGCAATCGCCCGGCAAGCGAGAGGTCCCGGGTTCGATTCCCGGTTCAGAGCTCCTCACATCCAGATTTACTTTTATTTCTGCGTTTCTATACTGCAATGATATAATGTTAATTTATATCTCCTTGCGATGGATAAATCGCCAAGTGTTCAAACATAGAAATTTATTTCTGTCATAGTTTATATAAATATTTATTTATTTTGTTGTACTCTTAGATGTCGAATTGTACTATATTTTATGTTTGTAGTTTCACGCCTGAAAATTCAAGTTTAGGGGGGGGGGAATCTACTGTAAGCTTCCTAGGTATGAGTCTTTTCGCTTAAAACAAGATATTTGCGGAACTAATGTGCGGAGACACGTTTAAAGAAGCCAGATAAAACGGCTAATAATAATACGAATGAAAAATCAGAGTTTAGACTTGGAATTACATAAGCTATTTTTCTATTATGATTTATCGCACGCATGAAACATGTAAACAATTATTATGTAATTAACTTATGTATTGTTATTATTAAAAAAAACCTTGATGATGCATATAAGCGAAACCGGTTGGGTGTAGAAATATTTTAATTTTGTGGTCAAATACAAGTGTTCAATTTCAACAAAGTAGTATTTTTTTGTTTTTGAAACTGGAAGACAAAGTTCTGTCGTTCCGAGCCGGATGTTGAAGCGTGGGCGGCTGTCTCATTGGGCATTCTTCGCGTTTATCTGGGACCGCTTCGGAATTTAATTATGGCACCCATCTTTTGCGTTGCGGCACATCAATGCCCAGATAGCCTGACCTTTTATAATGTTGAACAATATAGAATTAGATAAGTAATTTTTCAATGCAAAATTAGGGCAATATGTAAAAGTTTTAGCATCCCTGTTACTCCATACGCGAAAAAACCCTCAGTGAGAGAGGGATGGATTCGTGGAAAAATTTCAAAAAGTCGGTTTCTAGGGTTCCGTAGTCAACAACAAGGAACCCTTATAGTTTCGCCATGTCCGTCTGTCTGTCTGTCCGCGGCTTTGCTTTGAGACTATTAGTACTAGAAAGCTGTAATTTGGCATGGATATACATATTTATCACGGCGATAAAGTGGTACAGTAAAATTTTGAAAATGATTTTTTTTATGGTACCTCCCCTTACACGTAAAGTGGGGATGACTTTTTTTTTCTCGTCTATCCCCTAGTGTGGGGTGTCGTTGGATAGGTAATTTAAAAATATTGGGGGTGTGAGAAGATCATTTTGCGAAATATTAAGTTTAAAAGTGTAAATTTTTGTTAGAGGCAAGTGTCCCCCCCCCTGCCAGCGAAACGGTTGTATTTGGAAACGTGAAAAAAATCACGGCAGTAGTATACATAAAGAAATTAAAAGGAAAACTATCACAGCTAAGTAGGCTTTACAAGTTAACGAGTACAGATCGCGCCATACTTTTAGTCCCCTCTAAACACGGGGCGATTCGCATCAGCAGGAACAAAATGTATGGGCCGTTCTTGGGAAGAGCAACTTCCGAACGTACTAGAAGTTTGGTCCATTAGTCGTATTAGGCGTAAGTCCCCACCAAGTGCCCACCCCTCTGGAAAATACATTGAGTGAGCGTGACTACATTTAAGCAAGCAAACAATACCTAACTGACTTGTACTGTAGAGAAGTTTCACCACCTTGAGACTAAAACTCATTTTATGTGAAAGACACAAGAAACATTTTAGCCTCATTCAACCCAAGAGACTGCCGTAAATTTACTTTACATATAACCTTCTCTTCTTCTCTTTATCAACTTTTGGTTGTCTTTCCGTACTTTTATTCGGGAGAACTCGATCTTAAATCTTCATCAATTCCTGAGCCCAAAATGCTCCGCAGGTTTTCGGTGGACCTCAGCCAGATGCGTTCCCTCCGTCTATTCTTCAACGATGACAGCTGCACCTGCGGCCAGTTGGTGGTCGCTTCCAGGGAATCCCAGTATAAGATCCTCCATTTCCATCATGGGGGATTGGACCACCTGGCGCAAGTCTTGCATCGATGGCACTCGCTGTTGCATAACATAAAGTTGACACCAGGTAACACATACTCGTAATATCAAGTCGGCATCAAATAACACATATCTTTTGTTTTACTAATAAGTTTATAAAAGTAGAATTACTTACAGGCGCTACTGTAGTTTATTGTGGAAAATTCCAGGGCATTTTCACATTTACTAACGAAAATATATATTGCAATAGAAGTTACGTTGGACGAATTCATCCGTATAATAGGTTAAGCAGTTAATGTTTTGTCCAAGGGCCAACATCTTTGCGCGGAATATTCTAAAAAAATTGGCATATATAAACCACGCTGAAAAATATAATACTACTAAATAGAATGAACGGTTCCTTTGCACCTTTGCCAAGAATAGAGTACTTACATAACTAACAGCGACAATGCGACATTAAGGCAGCCTGCTGTTTCATTTATTGCTCGATAAAAGCAAAGATTTGCCAAGTAAATAACTTTTATTCAGTTATTGTTCCCAGTTAAGCATTTTTTTATTCTCAAATGTTCGAATTCGTCATTGATATCTGAACCGAGGTTACAACAAACATTGCATTGTTTGTAATATTACGAACAGGTTTTGCACACATCACTGCGCATTATTTTAATATCTACGGACCCTACGGTAATGCGATAATGGTTTATCAGATGCGATATGAGCATGAGTCCCTCACCAGATATCTGCCCACGCAAAAACACATTACCGCACTGATTTTACCTAGTGTTCTCCCCTATTATCACGTATCCTATAAGTTTCAGGCTCCGAGGAACATAACCTCCCATACCGGCACTTCATGGTTTGCCGTCCTGAAGTGCAGAAATCAGAACAACACCCTGAAGAAGGAAAACTGCCAAAAATAACCCCCGAACTGTTCTACGGCAAAGTACAAAATGGCAAGGGCGCTATCGAGGATGACCTCTTTTTGAGAAAATGCGTCTTCTTTGGAGGTCTAGACAGGGAGCTAAGAAGAGAAGTGTGGCCGTTCCTTCTGCATTGCTATCCCTACAATTCGACATACGACGAAAGGGAGATCATTCTTCAAATAAGAACAAGAGAATACGAGGAAGTTACCAGAAGGAGATTAGAGAAGATGACTCCGGAACAATTTGCTTTGTTTTGGAAGAATGTCCAGTGTGTTATTGAGAAGGATGTGGTAAGGACTGATAGAGGGAATCCATTTTTTGCTGGAGAGAATAATTACAATATCGAGATCATGAAGAATATTCTACTGAACTATGCTGTTTATAATCCGCAGCTGGGGTGAGTCTGTCATATTTTTTCGTCACTTTGTAAATTACAATGGCTTTGTTTTACTCGACTTGCTTAATAATAGGTTTGTATAAGGTGACATCTTTGCGTTAGCTCTTACCAGGAACACCAATTTCACACTAAATTCTAAGTAGGTAATTAAATTGACAAAGTTACGAGATCTGGTTTCGCAGTATGAATATTTTACAGAAGCTAGGTGAATCATATATATAAAGTGGATACTTACGAACAAATACTCAAAGATGAATTGAAAGTTAAGTGTCAAAATTGATACCTAGGTATCAATACATTTAAAATTGAAAGAAACACTAAATATAGAATTAAATGAATCTTGATGATAATGCATGATGTAAACATTACATACAATTACTCGGCAAACTATTTTTAAACGAATTCTAAATGTTCTCAAGCCAAGATTTTCGCTAAAATAATATCATCTCAGAATATATTTATAAGTTACGAAATTATTATCTTTTGTCTGTTATTTCAGATACACCCAGGGAATGAGCGACCTCCTAGCGCCAGTTCTGTGCGAGATCAAGTGTGAAGCGGAAGCGTTCTGGTGCTTCGTGGGGCTGATGCAGCGCGCCATATTCGTTTGTACACCCACTGACAACGATATGGACAATAACCTGGTGAGTTGGACAGATACACTCAGGAAATGAGCGACTTCGTAGCGCCAGTTCTGTGCGAGATCAAGTGTGAAGCGGAAGCGTTCTGGTGCTTCGTGGGGCTGATGCAGCGCGCCATATTCGTCTGTACACCCACTGACAACGATATGGACAATAACCTGGTGAGTTGGACAGATACACTCAGAAAATGAGCGACCTCGTAGCGGCAGTTCTGTGTGAGATTAAGTATGAAGCGGGATTGTTCTGGTGCTTCGTGGGGCTGATGCAGCAAGTGGCGTATCTAGGGTGGGGCAAGCATGTGCCCTGGGCGGCATTCAAACTCGCAAATTATTAAAATCACCCCCATTATTTCTATGGTTGTGATAGAAATCTATAAAATCGTAGAGCTGATGCCGGGCTCGACTGTGGAGGTACCACCATCTTATTTGAAGACCCCCTGCAATATCCATCGCAGGTTGTGACCTAAAATTAACACTTTTATATATGAGGGCTTCAAAAAATTGTTTTACATATCCATCCATCAGCCCGTATTCGTCCACTGTTGGACATAGGCCTCCCCCATATTACGCCACTCTAAGCGGTCCTCAGTCATCCTCATCCAGCCGCCACCCGCAACGTCCTTCAGATCGTCAGTCCAGTGGGCATTTTACATATCACCGTAAAAATATTATGGTGATGCGATTACGTCAACCACCTATTCATAACTTAAATAAAGCAATTGATGGAACACGCACGACACGTTTTATTTTACACAAGCATTTCTAAAAGTTTAATCCTGGCTACAGACCTGATCTGAACTTTACTACATTTTCTTATACATTGGAGAGGAAGGAAAGTAACAAAATTAAAACGATGTATAGCAAGCAACCTTGCAAATGAAGTGTAAGTCATTTATCAGCCTTTTAGCATACAAATGGGGTCTCAATTAGAATGAATAATGTAGAACGGAAACAAGTTAAAAACTTATTACCGTTGTAAATGGTGATCCATATCAGCAGGGTATGCTTCAATTGAGCAAAAATTGAGCAACAAATTAAACCTTGACACGATAAGCCAGTTCATCCATCTTCAGATAAGGGTGATTATCCAGCGAAGAAATTAAAAAATGGAACGCAATTTATACAGAATCTTCAACAAATCAGTTTATCTAATGATTAGAAAACCTGCCTCAAACCAGTTAGGTACCTAACTATGAAATGAAAAAGGTCAATGTCTAACTACATGGTGTAAAGAAAAGTCATTGAAGCACCACCCTAAAAATACAGCGTTATCGTCAACATCATCATTCACCCACTGTTGGGCATAGACCTCTACTTCTCCACGTCATTTTTGTTGGTCTCTCGCCAGCCTCATCCATTTCTCCAAAATACAGGGTAAGATTTCTATTAATTTCTAATTTCAGAGTTACCTCCGAGAGTTGATCAGGATAATGCTGCCCCATTTCTACAAGCATTTAGAGAAACACGTCGATGCGATGGAGCTGCTGTTCTGTCATCGTTGGATACTTCTGTAAGCTTTACAATTTTGAATTGAATGTTGTAATCCCTGAAATGTATGGGCTTTTGCTCTGTAATGTCAACCAACATAAACACATGTATCGCTCGGTTCCCGCATCACTGGAACCGCTGTAGTCGTTGCTTTTGCGTTTTCAGGGTTCCGTACCCCAAAATGAAAAAACGGAACCCTTATAGGATCACTTTGTTGTCCGTCTATCTGTCAAGACCCTTTTGCTCGGCCTCTGTATGAGATACCAAATTGAAACGATACCTCCTATAGAAGTCTACGGCCTCATGGTGCTGTAAGAAATCAGGTTTCTAACTCGACGCGAAAAAAGTTATTGCACTTTACATAAACAATTTCATCCAAATTTTTATACAACCACTCTGTCCTCGCATATCGAGTGGTTGTGGCAAGCTACACAGTGGCCAGTCAGTCCTCCATCTGTCTAGCCAAGAGGCAAATCAACTCCGATGCGAAGCGAGACGTATTGCCACAATAAAGCGCATATTTGGCTGGCTGATCTAAACAAGCGCCTCACGCTTTGCCCCACGCCGTTCGAACTTTGCTGAGCGAGTCTTGCCCTTTGCGTTGGAAATAATAATTATTTCCGAATAACTTAATTGTGCCTCGATTACTTGTTATTTTTATTCTGTTTTAATTATTTAGAATATTGATGATACTTCAAAGTGGTGTATGTGCTTCCTTTGCTTGTTAAATGTTCATAAGTCACTTAACGAAGCCTTGTAAAAGTACTCGATTTTAGGGCGAAAACCCATAATTTTAAATATTTTTCTGGTCTTTAACGCGATGTTTGTGAAAAAATCAGGGACATACACCACTTTATATTGACCGTCTAAATGAAAGCCTAAAATTTATTTGATTGAATTGTTCCACTTTCGCGAGTTATTATGGTTTTTAGATATGTATGAAGTACGATTCGGAGCGGGTTCTTAAGTTTCACGTAGTCCTTCGGATTTGGCCCGCAACGATTTCATTTCAAAACAGAGGCTACTGATCTGGCTTTTCACTATACGAGTACTCTCGGACCGAATGCGCTCATACGAGCTAATCGTATAGGAGCCCACTTGGAATTCGGTTTTCACAGTTAAAAAAATGTCAGCGTCCAAGTAGCATTTGTCTTCTTCAACCAAGATGACAACGACTATAGCTTGTATTCTTCGTGCTCGCACCGCCCGCGCGGTTGGAGGGTTGGGGCGGACGAGGGAGCTAGGTCTCGGAGGAGGTGCGGGCAGAATGGCGGGAGGGTGGGCGAGCGCGACGCGTGCGACGGACCGCCAAGTCGCCGGAGGTCACTCGCCACGGCTACTTGTGTATTAGGAACTTGTCGCATTTTGTAGAACGCACACGACATCACGATCCGAAGATGAGCAAACCGATTGGAAGACAGGCAAAATAAATTGTGTATAAGGTATACAACTTCTTTAAAGAGCGTAAAAAAGATAAATCAACGCAGGAATACCAGAATGATGTCAATTTAGCAAAAATTGTGTCTGAAGCAAATCTCAAATCTTTATTGCTCATGTTGTTGTATGGAGATAGATGTTGTATTAATCACAGAGTTTCAAACATGGCCCAGTTAGGGCATTGCAAAGATGTATGATGTAGAATTAAACATTGATTACCTATTTTGCTAAAACGCATATTATTATTTATTAATATAATCACTTCATACACACCTAAAGTAGCTAAAAAACTATTTTATACAGTACAAAATACTTCGTAATAAATCTAAAGATATTTATATTAAGGGTCAATTCCGTAAAACAGGTGTTGGCGTAGTCTACTTAACATGAATATATTTTAACATAATTCTAGGGTTATTCATAAAAAATTAATCTCAAGATATATCTCGATAGCAAATCCCTACCTGTATAGCCATGCGCTCGGCCGTGCACATAAACGGCGTGCTTCCTCGTCCGCCCCAAGCCTCCAACCGCGCGGGCGGTGCGAGCACGAAGAATACAAGCTATAATATGCTGCTGCGAGGTATAGAAATTGTTGCAGACATGTTAATAACTGAAGTATAAAATCATGAAGTGGAAGGAAATCAAAGAAAGAGAAACATTAATTTCATAAATATTTTCAATATCATAAATTCCATCAACAGCCATCAATGAGATAGAGTTTATTTTCCTACAAGAAACCTAATCAAGCTAGGAGGCGACGAAATCGATACCTTTTTGGGATAGCCAAACTGCATGATGAACATGAACCTACACATAAGCGTATTGACTTCGTCCCCTCCTGATGATGAAGCCGTTACGGTTTTGGGAAATTATATATATACGATAAAATTTACAGCAAAACGACGAAATTTTTACTACGGATAGGGCTGAAATCGTTACGCTTACGCAGCATATTTTGATTTCCAAAAACGTACTGAATTGGTCGCAACGAGGAGATGAATTCAATACGGTTAAGGAAATACGCCATCCGAGCACACTCGGTCCGAGAGTACTGGTATAGTGAAAACCCGGCTTAAGCCGCGTTGACAAGATCAGAGTACACTCGGACAAAGTGCACTTGGATGATAATTTTGTATGAATCTAGTAGGTCAAAAGTTAACTAGGACCATGCTCTATCCATCTAAGTACATAGAAACTAGCTCATCCAAGTTCACTTTGGCCAAGCAGGCTATTATCGTGTCAACGTGGCTTTAGAGGAGCAACTGCTTCCCCTAAGCTGTTTCCAATGTTGGAATTATTAAAAAATCCCAATTTCCAAATGTATAGACTACTGTATAGATTACATCAATTTCCATCTCAATTTTCAGATGTTTCAAGCGCGAGTTCACGGAAGCCGTTGCGCTGCGGATGTGGGAAGCTTGCTGGTCAAACTATCAGACGGATTACTTCCACTTGTTTTTATGCCTCGCCATAATCGCTGTTTACGCCGATGACGTCATCGCACAAGATTTGAATACGGATGAGATGCTACTGCACTTCAGCTCTTTGGGTAAGCATTTATTGGTAATATTAAAGATAATAATAAAGTTTGGCTAGGGAATCCTGTCACAGCTATTTTTCGAAAGTTTTATAATGGCAACATTTTTAACTGTCAAATGAGGAACAATTGATACTTTAAAACGTTTAGATACTTTTATTTCGTAATGAGATAATTTATAATGAATGACCAATATTTATTAATTTAATAAGTCATGATAAATATTTAAAAGTATCATGTTTTAGTTTTAGTAAATAGATTGCGTCTCAGTCTTATCCCTTTCACTTTACATTTACCCCGGCGTTTAGGAACGCAGCCTAAATCACCAAATACCATGCATCCCTTTTATCAGAAGTTTGAAATAATCTGTTATCCCTCCCCCCAAATAAAGCGATGTACATGGACGGGCAGCTGATCCTGCGCAAGGCGCGCGGCCTCCTGCACCAGTTCCGTCAACTACCCCGCGTTCCCTGCACCCTGCGCTCCCTCTGCCGGCGCTGCGGGCCTGGCATCTGGGACTCGGCGCACCGCCCCGCCGTCGAGTGTACCATGGGACACGACTATTGCTGCGAGTACGCCAACCAGTAATAGGGTTAAGAGGAAAATGTTGTCAGTAAAGGATTAGAGATGTGTTGACTTGATAGTGGAGGGCTCGTTAGTGCCGTGAGTATGCGATCTTGAAATAACGTTATAAATGCTTCGGTGGTTTGTACATGTAGAGAGGATGAATAAAAGTCTAGAGTGACAAAAGAAATGGTGCGCAAGTGGAACGTAATGCTTGACCAGGCCGCCCTAGAAGGTTGTATGGTGATGTTGACCAAATTGGCGACATACTGAAGACGGGCAATGAGAACTCGGAATAGAAGAGCTTGAAGAGGCGAAACAGGTGTGTCAGGATCGTAGCAGATATGTCCGTGAGTTGAGTATGTGAATGTATACAACTTACATACAAGTTGTTTTGGACAAATACACAAGAAGTAACGAATAATTTATAACGTTATTATTATTAACGAAACTTCAAATCGAATCCATCAAAACACTATATATGACATTTTATGCTGGTATTTATTTTGACATTTATAAAGGTCTGGGTCTAGTCTGAGTAGTTTCAAAAGGAGCACTGGTGCTTGGTAACCTGTCAAATGTATGTATTTTCATAGATTTTATGTCTATTTCATAACATTTCTATGGCAATTGCATTTGAAATATGTCCTATGCCACTAGCGCCGCGGACGGGATGAATGACAAATAACCCTTTCGTTACTAACCGCAGGTTACCTTAGCAGTTGCGAATGTAGGCAACAGATGGCGTAGCAGTAGCGTTTTTTTTTATCCCTTTAGTAAAACCAATTCTGAAGGCTTTAATTTTAGTTTTAGTGCTGTCAAAACTTGAAATTTTCCAAAGAAAATTAAGCTTCTAATCCTAACTCTTAAGGACTATTTTGTATCGAAGAAAATTTAGTTTTGACAGCACTAAAACTAAAATTAAAGCCTTCAGAATCGTCTTTAGTATACCTATATAATAGGCCAGGATTAAATTTAAAAGTTCTGTAGTATATGAGCAATTCATTGAAATAAGTTTAAACAAAGTGGGTAATTGTGAGCATAGACTAAGTATTACCATATTTATTCGTTTATGGTATTGAATTGGTATTACTACGTATAGACTGACAACTCCAATACATCAAGGCGTAACAAATTTTGTACTCGCCCTTACGACACTAGGTGTCGGTGTTGCAAATAAGCATAATTTGTTTAATTGGCTGCAAGTAAACTGTCATGGTTACCAAGTAAACATGTGGCTGTAATATCTTTAGGCGCTAAGTTGGCAACACTAACAGTGAAGTGGGAATTATGTTTACGTTACGTGACATCGCTGTGCCACTAGTGTCACCAATCGGTCTTTTTTAGCATCGTGTTCGTTAGAGGATTTAGCAACGCCATCTAGATTTTGTTAGAATTTTACACCTTTTTTGTGGCTACAAACTGATGTATGGGAACTGCTAGTCTATACGTAGTAAGAGAGTGGCGTGCATAGAACTTTTTTCCGGAAAAGCAATCAGAAGGTCAAGTTTGACAATAAAAAAAAAAATGAAAAAACTTAAATAACACTTTGAAAAAAAAAGTTTGTATGACGCCAGGGTAGGCACTGTCTACCATAGAGTGAACATTTTCATATCAACTTTTTTTTTCAGTGTTATTTAATTTTTTTCATATTTTTTTTTATTGTCAAACTTAACCTTCTGTTTGCTTTTCCGGAAAAAAGTTCTATGCACGCCATTGCACGCCACTTATATTACTTAGTCTATGTTGAATTTCCAAAACGGTTGTTGTAAATAGCACCGAACTAATTACAAATTGCTATTAAACCCACTCTGTTTTAACTGCAAAAAAAAAACTGTGTAAAAATAACTAAAATAACGCAATTAAAAAGCAGCTTTAAATATTAATAAATAATAGTTACAAAAGTTTGTCAAATACAGCACTTGGTCGAATTCCTACTTTATTTAAAAAAGATCAAAAGATGACTTTAAAAATTAAGTAGTACAAATTGAGCCAGTATTAATAATAAAGAGTTTTTAAATTTGTACAAAACTGTATAAAATAACCTTTGAAATTCTCAAGACAAGATAGATGACAAATTGACAACATATCAAGTGCGAGTGAAACTAAAGTGACGGGGGTTCCGTACTAAATTTAAAAATATATGTCGATGTATTTTACAGATAGCGCCATCTATCATGAAGGCATAATTAAGTATACAATTATTATTATTCAGCAATTTACCAAAACTTTTTGGTCCGCTTTATTTGTTTTGTACCTGATATAATATATTTATATCTAATTATTATATACATTTTTTTTTTCATATTTTTCACTAATCGAAGATAAAGGAGGGCATACATATAGGTACTTGTAAAGATTTCAAAAAATCTATGCAAGTAAATATATGGCGAAATGTAATCAATCGCCCGAATTCATACTGGAGACTCGGTTAGTGATCAGGAACAATGTTGGGGTGAGACACAAAAAAAAATTCTCCCGTACAGCTTAACTAGTATTTGAACTAGTTCAGTTCATATGGGAAAAAAAAAATATTTTTCTGATTTCGTAAAATGGATCATTGAACCTTGTTCCTGATCACAAACCGAAGTCTCTAGTATGAATTCGGGCGATTGATTAAATTTCACCTTGTCTAGCATTCAGCATAAGTCCATATTTTTATAATCAACTCACTAATATGGTACAGCTGTATGCGGCTAAAAAGTTTTGAGACCTGAACATACATACGGACGGACGGACGGACGGACAACGAAGTCTCACCGTAATAATTCTTCTTTTGCCTTTTGGTTACGGAACCCTAACATGTAAAAGTGTCAGTAGTTGTCAGTCTGAATATTTCACGTTCACGGCACACTTAGGTAAACAAAACTGTGTACCTGTCGTTAAAAACATAAAATTAAATATTTAAGTTCAAAAAACTAGTCTTATCATCGTTAACTTTGTTGTACAGAGTTAAATTGTTAATTTATGTACTGGAATTACACTAAAATGTCGCATTTATTAGATAAAATATTAATTTTATACGCGTGAGTTTATAGATAGAATTGTCTAAGAAATATTCTAATGTATAATTCGTATGTAGATGATTTTGGAGGCTTTATTTTTGATCAAATTCAATAACGAATTAGATAACACAGGTTACGTTGATTTTACGAGAAAATCACGACCTTCAGTGACCTATAGATTTTTCGGAATACTCCGAGGTCACAGCACGCACTGTTGGCTTACCATGAGTATTGAACTCGATGCACGTTAGCGACTGTGTAAAATATTTTACGAGAAAATCACGACCTTCAGTGACCTATAGGTTTCCGGGAATACTCCTAAGACACAGCACGCACTGTATACTTACCATGAGTATTGAACTCGATACATGTTAGCGACTGTGTATAATATTTTACGAGAAAATCACGACGTTCAGTGACCTATAGGTTTCCGGGAATACTCCTAAGACACAGCACGCACTGTATACTTACCATGAGTATTGAACTCGATACATGTTAGCGACTGTGTATAATATTTTACGAGAAAATCACGACGTTCAGTGACCTATAGATTTCTCGGAATACTCCTAAGACACAGTTTACGAGAAAATTACGACGTTCAGTGACCTATAGGTTTCTTGAAATACTCCTAAGACACAGCACGCACTGTTGGCTTACCATGAGTATTGAACTCGATACACGTTAGCGACTGTGTATAATATTTTACGAGAAAATCACGACCTTCAGTGACCTATAGGTTTTTCGGAATACTCCGAGGTCACAGCACGCACTGTTGGCTTACCATGAGTATTGAACTCGATACACGTTAGCGACTGTGTAAAATATTTTACGAGAAAATCACGACCTTCAGAGACCTATTTCTCGGAATACTCCTAAGACACAGCACGCACTGTAGGCTTACCATCAGTATTGAACTCGATGCACGTTAGCGACTGTGTAAAATATTTTACGAGAAAATCACGACCTTCAGTGACCTATAGGTTTCTCGGAATACTCCTAAGACACAGCACGCACTGTAGGCTTACCATCAGTATTGAACTCGATGCACGTTAGCGACTGTGTAAAATATTTTACGAGAAAATCACGACCTTCAGTGACCTATAGGTTTCTCGGAATACTCCTAAGACACAGCACGCACTGTAGGCTTACCATCAGTATTGAACTCGATGCACGTTAGCGACTGTGTAAAATATTTTACGAGAAAATCACGACCTTCAGTGACCTATAGGTTTCTCGGAATACTCCTAAGACACAGCACGCACTGTAGGCTTACCATCAGTATTGAACTCGATGCACGTTAGCGACTGTGTAAAATATTTTACGAGAAAATCACGACCTTCAGTGACCTATAGGTTTCTCGGAATACTCCTAAGACACAGCACGCACTGTAGGCTTACCATCAGTATTGAACTCGATGCACGTTAGCGACTGTGTAAAATATTTTACGAGAAAATCACGACCTTCAGTGACCTATAGGTTTCTCGGAATACTCCTAAGACACAGCACGCACTGTAGGCTTACCATCAGTATTGAACTCGATGCACGTTAGCGACTGTGTAAAATATTTTACGAGAAAATCACGACCTTCAGTGACCTATAGGTTTCTCGGAATACTCCTAAGACACAGCACGCACTGTAGGCTTACCATCAGTATTGAACTCGATGCACGTTAGCGACTGTGTAAAATATTTTACGAGAAAATCACGACCTTCAGTGACCTATAGGTTTCTCGGAATACTCCTAAGACACAGCACGCACTGTAGGCTTACCATCAGTATTGAACTCGATGCACGTTAGCGACTGTGTAAAATATTTTACGAGAAAATCACGACCTTCAGTGACCTATAGGTTTCTCGGAATACTCCTAAGACACAGCACGCACTGTAGGCTTACCATCAGTATTGAACTCGATGCACGTTAGCGACTGTGTAAAATATTTTACGAGAAAATCACGACCTTCAGTGACCTATAGGTTTCTCGGAATACTCCTAAGACACAGCACGCACTGTAGGCTTACCATCAGTATTGAACTCGATGCACGTTAGCGACTGTGTAAAATATTTTACGAGAAAATCACGACCTTCAGTGACCTATAGGTTTCTCGGAATACTCCTAAGACACAGCACGCACTGTAGGCTTACCATCAGTATTGAACTCGATGCACGTTAGCGACTGTGTAAAATATTTTACGAGAAAATCACGACCTTCAGTGACCTATAGGTTTCTCGGAATACTCCTAAGACACAGCACGCACTGTAGGCTTACCATCAGTATTGAACTCGATGCACGTTAGCGACTGTGTAAAATATTTTACGAGAAAATCACGACCTTCAGTGACCTATAGGTTTCTCGGAATACTCCTAAGACACAGCACGCACTGTAGGCTTACCATCAGTATTGAACTCGATGCACGTTAGCGACTGTGTAAAATATTTTACGAGAAAATCACGACCTTCAGTGACCTATAGGTTTCTCGGAATACTCCTAAGACACAGCACGCACTGTAGGCTTACCATCAGTATTGAACTCGATGCACGTTAGCGACTGTGTAAAATATTTTACGAGAAAATCACGACCTTCAGTGACCTATAGGTTTCTCGGAATACTCCTAAGACACAGCACGCACTGTAGGCTTACCATCAGTATTGAACTCGATGCACGTTAGCGACTGTGTAAAATATTTTACGAGAAAATCACGACCTTCAGTGACCTATAGGTTTCTCGGAATACTCCTAAGACACAGCACGCACTGTAGGCTTACCATCAGTATTGAACTCGATGCACGTTAGCGACTGTGTAAAATATTTTACGAGAAAATCACGACCTTCAGTGACCTATAGGTTTCTCGGAATACTCCTAAGACACAGCACGCACTGTAGGCTTACCATCAGTATTGAACTCGATGCACGTTAGCGACTGTGTAAAATATTTTACGAGAAAATCACGACCTTCAGTGACCTATAGGTTTCTCGGAATACTCCTAAGACACAGCACGCACTGTAGGCTTACCATCAGTATTGAACTCGATGCACGTTAGCGACTGTGTAAAATATTTTACGAGAAAATCACGACCTTCAGTGACCTATAGGTTTCTCGGAATACTCCTAAGACACAGCACGCACTGTAGGCTTACCATCAGTATTGAACTCGATGCACGTTAGCGACTGTGTAAAATATTTTACGAGAAAATCACGACCTTCAGTGACCTATAGGTTTCTCGGAATACTCCTAAGACACAGCACGCACTGTAGGCTTACCATCAGTATTGAACTCGATGCACGTTAGCGACTGTGTAAAATATTTTACGAGAAAATCACGACCTTCAGTGACCTATAGGTTTCTCGGAATACTCCTAAGACACAGCACGCACTGTAGGCTTACCATCAGTATTGAACTCGATGCACGTTAGCGACTGTGTAAAATATTTTACGAGAAAATCACGACCTTCAGTGACCTATAGGTTTCTCGGAATACTCCTAAGACACAGCACGCACTGTAGGCTTACCATCAGTATTGAACTCGATGCACGTTAGCGACTGTGTAAAATATTTTACGAGAAAATCACGACCTTCAGTGACCTATAGGTTTCTCGGAATACTCCTAAGACACAGCACGCACTGTAGGCTTACCATCAGTATTGAACTCGATGCACGTTAGCGACTGTGTAAAATATTTTACGAGAAAATCACGACCTTCAGTGACCTATAGGTTTCTCGGAATACTCCTAAGACACAGCACGCACTGTAGGCTTACCATCAGTATTGAACTCGATGCACGTTAGCGACTGTGTAAAATATTTTACGAGAAAATCACGACCTTCAGTGACCTATAGGTTTCTCGGAATACTCCTAAGACACAGCACGCACTGTAGGCTTACCATCAGTATTGAACTCGATGCACGTTAGCGACTGTGTAAAATATTTTACGAGAAAATCACGACCTTCAGTGACCTATAGGTTTCTCGGAATACTCCTAAGACACAGCACGCACTGTAGGCTTACCATCAGTATTGAACTCGATGCACGTTAGCGACTGTGTAAAATATTTTACGAGAAAATCACGACCTTCAGTGACCTATAGGTTTCTCGGAATACTCCTAAGACACAGCACGCACTGTAGGCTTACCATCAGTATTGAACTCGATGCACGTTAGCGACTGTGTAAAATATTTTACGAGAAAATCACGACCTTCAGTGACCTATAGGTTTCTCGGAATACTCCTAAGACACAGCACGCACTGTAGGCTTACCATCAGTATTGAACTCGATGCACGTTAGCGACTGTGTAAAATATTTTACGAGAAAATCACGACCTTCAGTGACCTATAGGTTTCTCGGAATACTCCTAAGACACAGCACGCACTGTAGGCTTACCATCAGTATTGAACTCGATGCACGTTAGCGACTGTGTAAAATATTTTACGAGAAAATCACGACCTTCAGTGACCTATAGGTTTCTCGGAATACTCCTAAGACACAGCACGCACTGTAGGCTTACCATCAGTATTGAACTCGATGCACGTTAGCGACTGTGTAAAATATTTTACGAGAAAATCACGACCTTCAGTGACCTATAGGTTTCTCGGAATACTCCTAAGACACAGCACGCACTGTAGGCTTACCATCAGTATTGAACTCGATGCACGTTAGCGACTGTGTAAAATATTTTACGAGAAAATCACGACCTTCAGTGACCTATAGGTTTCTCGGAATACTCCTAAGACACAGCACGCACTGTAGGCTTACCATCAGTATTGAACTCGATGCACGTTAGCGACTGTGTAAAATATTTTACGAGAAAATCACGACCTTCAGTGACCTATAGGTTTCTCGGAATACTCCTAAGACACAGCACGCACTGTAGGCTTACCATCAGTATTGAACTCGATGCACGTTAGCGACTGTGTAAAATATTTTACGAGAAAATCACGACCTTCAGTGACCTATAGGTTTCTCGGAATACTCCTAAGACACAGCACGCACTGTAGGCTTACCATCAGTATTGAACTCGATGCACGTTAGCGACTGTGTAAAATATTTTACGAGAAAATCACGACCTTCAGTGACCTATAGGTTTCTCGGAATACTCCTAAGACACAGCACGCACTGTCGGCCTAAAATGAGTATTGAACTCGATACACGTTAGCCGATTGCGTATAATATTTTGTATGAGAAATTCTGGTTTCTGTCGTTAATCTCTAGGGAGGCTGTAAAATTACTCATATAATTATATTTTACACAGTCGCTAGCGTATATCGAGTATAAAACTCATGATATGCCTACTGGAGCAATCCGCGAAGTCTCATGAAGGACAATCCTGAAAAGTCGAGATTTTTTCGTAAAAAAAGTGACTTTTGGCTTAGGTGTAATCTAAAATTAGTTTTAGTACTGTCAAAACTAAACTTTCAAGAAGTAAAATTAGCCTGCCACAATTTTAGTTTTATAGCACTAAAAGTAAAGTTTTCAAAATCAGATACAAAAAATAGTAAAATGTGTCATACATAACATAACTACTAATTTTAAATGAAACTACGACTAATATATGTACTGTATAATTGTATACGAACGAGGTGCCATGGGCGTATAAAGGGGGGGGGGGGGGGGGGTTTGGGCGTTCTAACCTCCCCGTAAGTAGGGTTTGAATAGGAGAGTAAATAAATTATAAAATTATTACTTTATAATGAAATCCTCGATTTTTTTAGTGAGGTTGTGAATTTGTTTTTAATTGGCTAGGTGTTCCCCCGCCCTCTCTTTACTAATTTGAAAGCTCGTTTACGCCCGTGGTATAGTAAATGTGGGGAAAGGGAGTATTGGGGTAAGATCTAAGTCCTATCATACGAGTATTTTATGACTCTGAGGTTACCAAATTGAAGATCGTTCTTGACACTTTATCTAGTTATACTTACGTTAAGTTATCTTTATTTGCTTCACTATTTGACAGTTATGTTTGATTGTATAGTATATTTTTTGTATTTTATACTCTTTTTTAAGGAATTGGTTACCTCTGAAGTAGGGGCGGCATTAGAAACTCATCACCTATTACCACAATTTATTTTTTATTTGTTGTAGAATACCTATATCAACGGATAAAAATATATACAAGTAATTCATAAGATTTAACTGTATTTTCAGGTAGTCTTTTGGGAATAGGTAATATTAAAAATTAAAATGTCCGAGCTATAATCTTTTTACACTTCCTTGTTTTTATACGTACATCCTAAGCAAATTCTAATACTGAAATAAAACAATAATTTAGAATATTTACTCCGAAGCAGAACGATGAGCAACGAAAAATAAACTCATTGCATTGTACCATTTTTGCAAAATAAACATATATCTAATTATTAGATCGGAGTTCACCCAGGCTACTTAGAATAAATTATACAAAATGTACGGGGGCACATTGGTTATAAGAGGGAGCCGTTGACACCCCCCCCCCTGCAGCTGCCCCTGCTGTGGAGGGTAACCACGTTTTTAAATAAACTATTGTATGTATATACCTGTGTGATCTTATTTACTTGTTGTTGTTTTTCGCATATTGTGAATTGTAAACGCATATTCTGTGATATAATATGATCTGCTTGTAAAATACTGTATAAATATGAAAATAGAAAGATTGGGGATATATTCTCTTGATATAGGTAATGTTATGTAAAAACTTGAACCATATCCACCAAATAAATGTTGATGAGCATTAGAAGTGTGTTTTGTTATAAATACTTCCATAAATCGTTGACTGTAATCTTACGTGAGGTAGCCGCATTACAAAACAGCAACGGTTTTCATTCCGGCGCGCCTACTTGTAATACGGTGTGTTATACAATATGGCTGCGACATAAACATATTCTTTAAAACGACCATGGAGTAGGTTGAGACGACTGCACAAAGTTTTACTGGTGGGCACCACCGAACAAAATATAGTACTCAACAAAATATATTTACGAGCTGAGCATGACAAAGCATGCGGACTTCCTACTTAGTCGCAATGATTAGTGTTTGCAGCGAACAAATCGTTCACTGTGTGTATGTATGTGTCACAAGGTCAAATTAATGAATCTGAATTCGAAACAGTTGGAAAATATTGCATAAGTAGGTAAGTATTAGGTTATTCAGTTGGTATTGCCAGTGGAATTACTGTTTAGATGCCCAAAAAAAGCTGATAATTGAGCGGTTTCGCAGCCGGATTGAGAAAAACCCGCCTTTTTCTAATTATTAATCGAAACAAAACCCTTAAATTCGAAATTCACTCAATAGTTATTCAACTAAATCTTATTACCTATGTCATGGGCGTAGCCAGGTTTTAGTTTAGGCGGGGGGTTCAAGAAAATGAAAAGACAAAAAGTGCACGATATAAAATTAATATTCATTATGTTTGTGAAAAAACTTGACGCGGAAAATGTGAAAGCAGGGGTAGGGTTGTAATATTTTAAACTTTTTGGGGGGGGTTTGAACCCCAACCCCCCCCCCCCTGGCTACGGCTATGACCTATGTACTGTGTATGCTGCCATTGCAAAGTTTCCATTGGTTTCTGTAAATAAGTACATTTTTTGAAATTATAATTTAGAGAAACCAATGGAAACTCGATGACAGCATAGACACATAGGTAATGAGGTTTTTTTGAATAACTATTGAGTGAATTTTGAATTTAAGTGTTCTGTTTCGATTAATTAGAAAAAGGCGGGTTTTTCACAATCTGTCTGCGAAACCGCTCAACCATGAAAACGATCACGATGAAAAATAAAATAATATGTATTTATTTTGTTTTATACACTTAGGTACACTATACCTTATTACATGTCAAATTTAATGTAAAATAAACAAATTAACTGAGTATATACAAGGTGACTTTTTGATCATCGTCCAAATTCATACTGGTGGCTTTACGTGAAAATTTTAGTAAGCCCAGTTTATATTTCATTGTATTCTCCGGTAAGTATACAAGGTGACCTTTTGATCATCGTCCAAATTCATACTGGAGGCTTGATAAGTGATCAGTATCTTGGATCAATAATAATTTTTGTAAAATTCGTAAAATGAAATTTCGACTCCCCATAGTGATTCACTCGGAACTGGAAGTGAATTTCTATGGGAAGCCGAAATTTCATTTTACAAATTTCACCAAAATTGTTATAGATCCAAGATACTGATCACTTATCAAGCCTCCAGTATGAATTTGGACGATGATCAAAAGGTCACCTTGTATACTTACCGGAGAATACAATGAAATATAAACTGGGCTTACTAAAATTTTCACGTAAATATCATTGCACCGAACTATACGTTTTACATACAGTTTAAACATAAGCAGGTAACAATTTATATACTTATCATATCAGTCGTCAATAACAACACGCGTTTTGTAGTTGTGTCTGCAGTCGTTTTCATTATGAAAAGTAAGTGCTCATTGCTACATCTGATGACTTCAGGAGTACGCCTTGCGTCATTAAATACTTTATCACACAACTTATCAACAATAGCGGAAAGCTTGCCTACAACCATGAAAGCTGTGGGCTCCTACAAATATTTGCCGGTATCGGAACCAGAAAGTTTTGTCGATGTCAATGTAAATTTACCTGAACTGCAGAAAACTGACGTTTTGGTACAAGTCAAGGCAACAGCTGTGAATCCTTTTGATATCAAGCAGAGACAAGGCAAAGGTTTGAAACCAGATCTAGGAACTTCTCCAGGGATTCTTGGATATGATGGTGCAGGTGTCGTCATCGCTAAAGGAGAAAAAGCTAGCATATTCAACATTGGAGACGAAGTATTTTTTGCTGGAGATTTGTTTAGGAAGTACGGTACCAACGCGCAGTATGCAGCTATTCCAGAGGTTTTAGCTGCACCAAAGCCGAAATCGTTCAGCTTCGCACAGGCTGCAGCTATGCCCTTAACGACATTAACAGCTTACGACTCTATCTTCGACCGACTTCAACTATCAGAACAGGATGAAGGGAAATCGTTGTTGATAATAAACAGTGCAGGAGGCGTCGGATCAGTAGCGTCACAGTTGGCCAAAAACTTGGGTATAAAAGTGATTGGAACAGCTTCCCGCATGGAAACCAAGCTATGGTCTGAGAAATTTGGCGCTGATCTGGTTCTGGACCATAGAAATGATCTACTGCCCCAACTCGAAGCTAACGGATTTGGAAGTGGAGTCGACTACATCTTGGTAAATTTTGATCCATTTCCATACTGGAAAACTTTAGCCGAAGTTATCAAAGCATTTGGGAAGATATGTTTGATTGTAGATAGTACTGGATTGGTTGACATTCAGCTTATGAAAGCAAAAAGCGTTACTGTGGTTTCAGAAATGATCCTTACGCGGACAAGATTTGATACTGAAAATAAGCATAGGCTTCGTGATTTCCTGGTGGAAGGATCTAAGATGTTTGACGCTGGACAACTCAAGTGTACTTTGACAAAAATTCTTTTTCCTATTAACGCAGCCAATCTGAAAAAAGCTCATAATTTAGTTGAGGAGAAAAGAATGATTGGAAAATTGGTTCTTTCTGGTTGGTGATTGAAGATAATAATTGCTTACAAGCATAGGTTATGTGTGGGTTATGTTGTAATAAGATAACTTATTCTGAATACGGAACAATTTTAAAGAAAATATCAATGCACCGAACTATACGTTTTACATACAGTTTAAACATAAGCAGGTAACAATTTATATACTTATCAAATGAGTATTGTTTTATTATTATTAAATTATTATTGTTATAATATATACATTAAGCATATCTCGGGACTATGTAGTCTCGGACCTTTGGGAGGTATGCGTCGGGCCGAAGCCAACACGTAGAAGCCCTTTACACAGTTTGATATAAATGGGAAATTATTAATCTTGGCGAATAAAAATATAATTAGCGACTTCAAGTGTCTGGAATAAATATCAAAGCGTGCGACTAAAAATACTGAGTGGGCGAATTTAAAGTATGAAATAGAAAATATTTCACCCAAAGTCAAAAAATAGTGAATAAGTTAAAAAATGTGACGACGAGCGAAGCGAGGAGGAGCGTGTTACTTTTACCTGTATGATAAAATAAGAAGCCGAGCTAAGCGGAGCGGAGCGCGGCGACGTCCCTAGTTTTATTATTTAAAATTAAATCGTCACTAAAATAAAAAATTGTTCGCCTGAGAGTTATTCAACTCAACTCAAATTTGTACTTTCAAGTCACCGTTTTCAACATTTTTATTGGCCCACTTAGTATTTTAGTACGCTATATTCAGTATTTTTGACACCTTAAATTTGAATTTATATTCAAATGTGATGTGACATCAACCAACGATTATCCCTGTACGCACTGTAGGAGTGCACCCAAGGACAACCTCCGGGAAACAAAGGAAACCATAGTAGACCATTGGGTTGAGGTGCTAGTGGACTGGGTAACTTGGACTATAGAAGGAACTATGGCGCCTGCCCGACCTATGTTAACGTATGCGGAATAAAATGTAGACAAAATTTAAAGTGATTATATATTTTTTTATAAAACTGTATTTTATTTTAAGTAATATTATTTTCTTAATAAGTTTACTCCCTTACGGCGGCACTGCACTTCAATGGTACTTTCTCCATAGCCGTCTAAAAAGTTGACGTTGTTATTTTATTGAACTATGATTAAATTTTTCGAATGTCAAATTACATCGCGATATATAAACGTGCAGCGACATCTAGTGACATCCCGTAAACGTACGTATGTTAATATTTGACTGTGTCAGATGTAATTTACATTGTATTTACCAAGGTGGCGCTATTCGACTAAGTCTTTATTTACTTTATTTCGTCTATATATAGGTACGTAATAAATATTGTTAGAAATGGGAAAGGTAAATCCTGTCACAAGAATAATATGTGGACTATGTAAACTGGAGACCTCAAGGATTGCACTCTTTTTTAGATAGGTAAACAGTATGTCACGCTCCTCGCACTGTGATTCAAATAAACGCGTCACGCGCGACGCGATTTTAATCACACTGTGCTACGCTACGGGTCTTTAGGGCTGCCAGATGTGAAAAAGGCACGATCGTACTAAGAGCTCTGAAAAGTCGTACTTACTATTCTACGGAAAAAATTAAATAAAAAGTCGTACGTACGTAAGATAATTCTTTTATTAAAGAAATATTAATGAAAATCTCAAATAGGTATATCTGCCAAATTCTAAAAAGGGCATTCAGTGACGTAAATAAATTAGCTACTTATATATAATCTGAAATATGTTACTTATATATTAAAATGTCAAAAATTGCCAGTTATTAATTAATTAAATTAATCATAAAAAGTAAATTCGTATGTTTCGTATACGATCTCAGTCTTGCGATCGTACGTTAGCAAAAAAGACAAATAATAATCGTAGGAGTACGATTTAAATCGTACATATGGCAGCCCTTGCTCTTGACCTCTTGTCTTTAGTAGTGAGAATTAAAACGTATAGCGTATAAAAATAGCGCTTTTTCGTTTTCACGAATAGCGCACGCTATAAATAAAGGATCGCGTTGCGAGCTATTTTATAACGATGTCCAACATCGCGCGCTTTGCTTAGCAACAGCGGATTACGCAAGCCACGCGAAGCACAAAGGTCACTCACCCCGCACCTGTGCCCACGATTCGGACGACTTTCGCGCGCTTTTATGTAATTTTTGGATTGATTGTTTATTTTAACGTTTAGTACCGAACAGTTTTCGCTTCAGCGTGTACGCTTGTTACATAAATTAAATAGCGTGTAATTATAGACAGTCCTAAGCCTGCAAAGTATGAAGGGAAGTTCATTGAAAGTTTGAAACTATTTAAATTTACTAACATATTATCAAATATTGTACGACATATTAATAAAAACTATGCGTTCAGTAAAAATATATCAAAGAAATATTATTTCTTTCAAAACAACCAAGTTGTTTCTCTGTCAAGTAATTTGTCCGTTTATAATAGCTGACAGTCGCTAAAGCTACAAAACAACGAACAGTCGTTCTTTTTCATTCGTTGAAACTGTGAATATAATTTAGTTGTAAAATATAACGTTATAACATAGCTGATAAAATAGAGCGCTATATGAAAATAGCGTATAGCTAATAGCGCGTTAACAAAATATAGCCGTTATGCACATCACTACTTGTCTTGCTGTCATGCATGCATGCATGTCAGTAATACTGACTCAGTATCGGAAAATGGCAAAAAAAAAAAATTCACGCCAGTAACAGTATGTAACAAAACAAACCGGCTTTATCATTTATTTTAGTGTTTTGTAGAACTAGTCGATAAGAGCAGAGTAGAGAGAGATAATATTAAGGCTTATCATCAAACAGTGATATTTATAACTTTGCAATAAATGTATTATCGCTCAGTGCTCCTCATATTTACAGCCGGAATAACGAAAACTATTTCACATAATTTATCAACATTAGCACCTGTAATGGAGGGAGACTTGCCAAAAACCATGAAAGCTGTCGGTCTGTTTAAGTACCTGGCGGTATCAGACCCGGATAGCCTACTGGACATGACACTGAGTTTACCGGAGATAAGGAAGACGGATTATTTAGTCGAAGTGAAGGCAACGTCGGTCAATCCCATCGATACAAAGATAAGAGCCCCAAAACCAAATGTAGAAGCGTCGCCGCGGATTCTCGGGTGGGATGGAGCTGGCATTATAGTAGCTAAGGGTGTGGATACAATCTACAATGTAGGGGATGAAGTCTTTTTCACTGGCGATTTGGGAAGAAATGGCTCCAATGCACAATACATGGCAGTTGACAAGGTTCTTGTTGCTTTAAAACCAAAATCACTGAGCTTTGAACAGGCTGCAGCTATGCCTCTGACGACGTTGACGGCATGTGACTCTATTTACGATAAACTTTTGCTGTCAGAGAAGGATAAAGGCAAGTCTTTGCTGATTATAAACAGTGCAGGCGGTGTCGGCTCCATTGCATCCCAGTTGGCTAAGAATTTAGGTCTAAAAGTTATTGGAACAGCTTCCCGTGAAGAAACCAAGTTATGGTCCGAAAAACATGGTTGCGACCATGTTTTAGATCACAAAAAGGATTTACTTCCACAGCTGGCAGCTAGTGGCTTTGGTAGTGGTGTTGACTATATTTTAGTAAATTTTGATCCATATCCATATTGGAACACAATCACTGAAGCTATCAAACCACTTGGTAAGATATGCTTGGTTGTTGATAGCAGTGGCCTTGTAGATCTACGACCTTTGAAAGTGAAAAGTATCACTTTAGCTTCAGAGATGATGGGTACAAGGATTAAATATGATACAGATGATAAGCACAAACTTCACGATTGGCTAGTTGAAGCATCAGATTTGATTGACTCTGGTAAAATAAAGTGTACTTTAACTAAGACTTTGTCACCTATAAATGCAGCCAATCTTAAAGAGGCTCATAGATTGATTGAAGACCAACATATGATTGGAAAACTGGTGCTTACTGGCTGGTAATTCTAGATTTCAAACTATTACTTTGACTCAGAATATAAAATAATGTGATGGGACAATAAAATTCAAAAAATTACTTGCTTAATTTTATTCTTCATTTCTGTAGAACACTTGGATCAAATTCTTTTCCCTTGAATGGTGACCCTTCTGCATTCCAGGCTTTCTTCAATATTTCTATTTGTTTCATTTCATCAGTTGTTGGTAGTCCTTGCATCTTTCTTTCTTGATTCCATTGCATCTCTCTTATCTATAAAATGTCAAAAATGTATTTACATAAACCTAACTCGCTCCTCCTCTCTCTGCTTGTTGTCGCACCTATTTTTTATTTTTTTAAAAGATTTTTGACTTTATACTTTACAATCTACCCATGACATTCTATGTCTAGTCTTGAAATGTTAAAAGGGCATCATGTGTTAAATTTAGCAATATGTTTTTCATTTCATTAATGCACATTTTAGGTTTGTCTAGTACGAGACTTTTTAAACAAATGGTAAATGTTTTGACAAACTTTGTTTACTGTATACATTTATTATACTATATTATTTACTTATATATGTGTATACATTGTATTTTTTATGATTTTTAATGAATATAATATTAGAATGAGTATCAGTTTAAGAGGGATGATACATTTTTTTTAAACAATTACCTTTATTACATGATCTTCAGGAAGTTCGTCCAGTGGCCTGGAGCAGTCTATTTTGTCTAGATCTATTGGTTCTTCTGCATCCAGTAGTTTATTCCACCAGCGCTCTTGTACTTTTTCTGCAAGTTAAACAAAACTTTCAATTGGCCTTTTCTTTTTTCGTCAATATTTACGATTTGAAAACCGTTTCAAGGAATAGCTTTCCTTAACCATTTCTGGTGTACAGATATTAAAATAAGCATTCATGTCCTTTATTAAATGAAAAAGTGATGTCTTTCATTCAACCTTCAGTGAAGTCATCATCACATATTTCAGTATGAAAATATATCGGTGTTACTACAAAACGGTGTTTAACTTTAGGCAGTGTTTAAATCTGTTGTTGTCACCTTTTCTTTCATATTATAAAAAAGTGATAACAACAGATTTAAACACTGTCTACAGTTAAACAACGTTTTGTAGTAACACCGTATATTTCTTGAACACATCTATAACTCTGACAAGGATTCGAACTACTATGATTACATCACTTCATGTAATTACTAAAATACTTATAAAATCGGTTCAAAAGCACGAAAATATGTATTATTGAAGTTACATATAGTTAAAGTGATAACTGAAATAATTGTTCCCTGCAAGGTAGAATTATGAAATTTTCGCCATGAATAGAACGTCCTAAGACAATAATTTTCAGATGTGGAGGGAAGACAGACTCGATTCGGGGGCACCGGGGGTGGGGGTGAAGGGGGTCAAAAGAGGCTTTTCAATCATTATTTTTGTGCTGGTCAGTAAATGCTACTAGAGCATGTGTGATGTCGTTTTCGCATAAAACCTAAATTAATACCTAAATTGATCTATTTATTCCAAAAAGCAGACACATTGATGTTAAAAACATGACCTATACATACATACATATTTGAATTTTTACCCAATCTCCAAAGCAAAGGCTTTTTAATGTACTGACCTAAATGTATCAGCAGCCTTCCCTCGCTGATGCTCCAAAATGATTCAATACTTTTGATTTTATAGGGAAAGGAGTCCTTTAAAATCACTTCACCGTTTCGCTTTTGGATTGTTATGTCACTAGAGTTAATGGTGACCTTCAGATCTTTTGCCGATTTAATATCAGGTGGCAGTTTAACAGTTACATCTAAAAATACACAAAAAGCACATAGCAAATTTTCAAAATAAAGCATAATTAAGATAGTAATTACAGAAACTGAAAAATTCTAGGGGTGACGTTATACAAGGTGAATTAGTTAACATCGTCCAAATTCATACTTGAGCCTTGGCAAGAATGGTAAGCGATTAGCATCATGAACCAATAATGATTTTTGTAAAATTATAAAATGTAATTTCATAAAAATTGTTATCGATATGTGATGCTGATCACTTACCAAGCATCCAGTATGAATTTGGATGATGATCAAAAAGTCACCTTGTATGTACACATAGTGATAGTTCAAGAGGACAAAATTTGAACAAAAGCGAAATGTTTTACAGCACTGAGAGAACCCCCTTGCTAGCAGTCATTATATTGAAGGAGTAAAAACATATTTTTTGCTCATGATTTTCCAACGTTTTATTTACTTCCCTTTATTCTTGCAAATTTCTAACCAAATTCTCCACTAGCAATTCCCTAATCTGAATGGATAAGTTGTGGCACTGTAGATGTAATTGGTGTCCCTATGCTTCATTTGATATTGGCACCCCAAATAAATCTACAATCAATATTAAAATTATCAAAGATTTCCCTTTATTTTCTTGGGGTTCCTGTGTTATTCTTCACTGACAGATAATTTTTACTAAGTTGGTCTGGTTAAGACAGATGCCAATGTCTGTTTTGATGTAACACAAAAAATAAACTAACCAAGTTCCATGATAGTTTGTGACCAAGTATACTTGTCCCTGACCGCTCCATTGTATGATTCACTGTTCTTTTGTGTCGGTATGACCGGAGGTATATAATTCTCAGGGATGGAAGGTTTCGCAAAACCTTTTTCAGGACTTGACTTCTTTGTGTGACCAGTTTTACTTGAAATTTCAAGAGACTCAAGCTTGGAAGATAAAACTGAAGTTGCTGGATCATTTTTTCCAATGACCTCTATGGTTTCTTCATCATTTTCTATCTCTACTTCTTGGGCTACAGTCGAACACATTATTTCGTCGTTTATTTCGGAGTTGGAGGCATTTTTGCCTTCCCAGTTCTTGGGGTCGCAGGACCTAAGGACTTTGAGGACCAATTGCTCGGCGACGCCAGGTGGAAAGCCCATGTTCTCGTAATGACCTTCGGGGACATAGTAGAAGTCTGTACTGTAGAAATGAACATCAGACGAGGTTAAAATAAATAGGCACGAATGATAATGATAAATGTGTAATGCCAAAATTAAAGACACTTACCGCCTAGCTAAAAAACTGAAAATTGTTGAGAGAAATCCTAATATAGACTTCTCATTAACCAGAATTGATGATAAAACATCGTCGTATTTAGTAAATTCTTTAGTATCTGCCATCGTAAATTATAAAAACAACAACAAACAAACAATTTTGCATGAACTTGTGTGCAGTGCAGTTTAAAAAGTGTTCTGTGAGTTTGTCGGGTGATGCCTACCCCCCAATGTCGCCGTCGTCGGACTACGATGAGGACATCATCATCATCACCCCCCAATTACTGACAGCAGGGTAGCATATACAATTATAACGCGTGCAAGAGAAATGGCATGATAAGCGGGCGACGCTTGACATCAAACTGAACGCAGCCCAGGGTTTCGTTCGGTTTGAAGTAGGGCGACGCCCACCTGACACTGACAGTAGGATAGCATAAATTTGTTCTGATGCCGGCGCCAGACATGTGTACACTTATTTGAACACTCGAGTGGACACACTGTGTGGCACGAGACTTTGTCTATGTGTTCCAAAGTTTGTACACAGCTTTGCACTTTGCCGAGCGGTATCGGTTTTTTAGCGCACATCAAAGGAATGTGTTCAAATAAGTGCGTAGCCTGCCACACTATTTGCAAAGACCAGTTACGCGAGCGCCGTTGTACGGAACGGTTGGGTAAGACGCTACGTGCTTGATCGCTTAAAATGGACTGGAGTAACGAATGCGTCCTAGAATTTATTGAGTTGCTGCAAGGGGAACCATGTACTCGTATATATATTTTGTTGCACATGTAAAAAATAATTACATGCACATAAATAATATAAGCACACTCCGTCCACGAAATCGTCGTCCATCTCCTTTGTTGTCTACCAGCATACTGTGGAGAAAAGAGTTTGCGAAGCATGTGTGGCAGGTGCGCCAAATGTGTGTACAAAGTCGTCAAAGAAGTGTGCAAATAAGTGTACACATGTCTGGCGCCGGCTTGAGATCCGAAATCAACGCGCAAAAGAGTTGTCAAGCAGGCGTCAACCGATGATCAAACTGAACGTAGCCCTGACATAAGTTTGGTGATGAACGACAGATACAGCGCTACAAACTTATCTGAACCGGTGGCGAAAACAGGAACTAAAGTCGCCATCTTGAATATGTCACTCTGTGAATGTTGCCGACCACAATATTGGAAAAATCGATTCAGAAATGCCGCAATTAATCTCAAATGGATTTAATGCAATATCGGCAGAAGAATGGCAAAAGCATTGTGGACATGTGAAAAAAATTTAAAACGAATATATAGACAAAGATGGTTCTTTAGATGAACCGTTCATCATTACTTTGAACAATGACAGTGAAAGTGAAAGTAGCGATTCTGAGGATGATGAAACAGGTGATTCGGGTTCGGGAATATCTGGAATTAAACCATTAAATTGTTTACTTGATCACAATTATAATATTAAAATATAATTGGTAATTTTTTTGTGTTAAATTTTTTATTGCTTAAAAACTTTAAACTTCATATAAAGATTTCCTTAAAACACTTCCTTTAAAGATTTCCTTACAGGTGGTTTATTTAATATGTATTTACATATTTTCCTTGAAAATAAGTCTCCACTACATAATATTTTTATCAACGTTAATCTAGTTTTTTAAGGAACCGAACCTGACCGAACTAATTGTACCCTAAAAATCGCCAACTTTCAATTGACGGCAACACTGGGTTCGACTCTAGCGACGCCGTCACCGGGTCAGATAACTTTGTGGGCCTGTAATGGTATCGATTCGGCATAACACGTCTTAACTTATTTGACAGGACTAACCTTATTTTAAGCGTCCTGTCTTTTACTGTCTTTATCGAAAATTATCGATATTCGACTGACGACGATCCCAAGTGGGTCGAAATATATATCGAAATTTTCTTTTTTATTTAATTTCTACTATAATATTCGTGAGAATCTGTATACAAGGTGACTTTTTGATCATCGTCCAAATTCATACTGAAGGCTTGGTAAGTGAGCAGCATCATGAATCGATAACAAATTTTGTGAAAATCGTATAATGAAATTTCAACTTTCCATAGTAATTCACTTCCAGTCCTGAGTGAATCACTATGGAGAGCTGAAATTTCATTTTATGAATTTTACAAAAATCGTTATTGGTTCATGATGCTGATCACTTACCAAGGCTCAAGTATGAATTTGGACGATGTTCGCAAATTCACCTTGTATATATATAATAAAACAGTTAAAAAAAGCTTTTATCGAAAAGACAAGGACAGAACGCGTAAATTAAGTTTAGTCCTGTCAAATAAGTTAAGATGTGCTTCACCGAATCGGTACCATTATCAAATTTTGAAATTTATAAAAATGCATTTTAAAATAACATATCGACCTGTACAGTCAAAGTGTGGACATATTTAGAGATATTTTTATAGTGCAGTAAATGAAAGATTTGAGGTTAAATTACAGATACACTATTAAGGTCGCGTTTTTAAACGTCTAGATAAATGGAAAATTTTAACTGTCAAAGTGAATTTTATATTTCTAACAAGTTTATGTACTGTACGTTTTCACTCGGATGGTTGTGGAACGGTTGACAGTTAAATTTTACATTTACCCCAGGCGTTTAGGATCGCAGCCTAAAATGACTTCGAAATAATAGTATTTTTATATAGGTAATTGACACTCGGGGGAGTGAGGGGGGCCTCACAGAAGAACATATTTTTTAGTTCGACCCCTGATCTTACTAATATTGTTCTTAGCCATAGTCTAATTCTTGTGCTTATTGTATAAGTATATTTATCAGAGATTCTTTTGAATTTTGAATTTTTAATTCAACTAACTCCATACTAACATTCTTAGATTGACTAGACTATTATTGATTTGATAACGTTTTAAGCAACGCTAAATTGCACAATTTTGCATGCACGTGTTTTGTCTATTTCCCATAAATTAGTCAGTCATTATACATTATCATCATGTAAATAAGTAAAAGTATTTTTTAAATATAAAAATAACGTCTGGAACTACTAAAACGATTGTGAAAATTCTTCTCTTAGACATAGACTTATAGTTTGTTCCCTGGGGATGAGCAGGATGTATCGAACTTCCACTTTGTTTGATTTTTTTTTGTCGATATTTTATTTTGCAGCCTTATGTTTACAATTCACCAAAAATAGGCCGTTTTTAAGGTCGTACGAATTTTTTGATAATTTATGATTTTAACAAAAAAATACAAAAACATTACAGACAAAAAGATTTTTTTTTCTTCCATACATTTTGTAAAACTTTGAATCGAATGAGCGAGCAGCAGATGTAGTTCAATAATTTTCATTTTATTAACTGAGCTTTTTATAGATCCTACGATTTAAAATATAAATTACATAAAATTCGAAAAAAGTGGAATTTTGACACACTCTAATAGTCAGTTCCCTAGGTACACAGAAATTAATTACATTCACGTGGGTGAAACCGCGCGCAAAAGGATAGTAACATATACATAATATACATAGATGTAAATTCAATTCGTTAATTTATCTAAAATAATCCTCTCTTAAACAACATTCAAAAATCGCTTTTAGTTTGCCTATTTGTTAAACTTTATGGAATTTATTAAATAACGATAATATCAGCATCTGAGAACGATATTATTAAGATTCGATATTTAAAAATTTGATAATAATATCGATATAATTACCGATATCCAAAATGACAACATTCCCTATTTATATTTTTTTTCAAGGCAAAGTGATGTATGTCCATACAGTAACGTCTGACATACAAGTCAAAGGACGTTGTAATAATAATGTAGTTACAATTTATTATACAGTAATTACACAGTTTATTAACAGTATTTAAAGCTTGACATATATCGCAAAAAAGCAGACAAAGTTTTGAGCAGTGACAAATATTTGTTAAATCAACAAAGGGTAACAAAAATATACGTGGAAGAAAAAATGCAAAGTACCTACTTTATTTTCATACACTGTAAGTTCTTTATTTTTTTTTCCTACCTTAACAATTAATATAGTTACAGTATTTGCTCAAAAAAAGGTGGCAACACTATATCAGACCCGAGATTTTTAGATGATGCAAAAACAGATAGTATAGCCGATTCTGAAGGCTTTAATTTTAGTTTTAGTGCTTTCAAAACTAAATTTTCTTCATTGCAAAATAGTCCTTTAAAGTAAGGACTAGAAGCTAAATTGCTTTGGAAAAATCTAAGTGTTGACAGCACTAAAACTAAAATTAAAGCGTTCAGAATCGGCTTTATTGTAGCCGATTCTGAAGGCTTTAACTTTAGTTTCAGTGCTGTCAAAACAAAATTTTCATCGTTGCAAAATAGTTCATAAGTGTGAAGAACAGAAGCTAAATTACTTTGGAAAAATTTAAGTGCTGCCAGCACTAAAACTAAAGTTAAAGCCTTCAGAATCGGCTTTATGGGTGTCGATTCGGCGAAACACAACTTAACTTGTTTGACAGGAATAACCTTATTTTGAGCGTCCTGTCTTTTCAAATGTTCCGTGGTCTTTTCGATACAGAAAGAAAAAGACGGAATGCCTAAATTAAGTTTAGTCCTGTCAAATAAGTGAAGTTGTGTTGCGTCGAATCGACACCTCAGACTAGCCCCGCGTTCCGAAATAGAATTATTTCGCTAAAATCGATTACGAATGAATGAGGTGAATGGCTAATAATCCATGAGTGAAGCAAATGCGTTCATTCATTCGTATGACTTTCATGGCTCATGCGACGGAGGTGAGGCGATGTGAGCGTTGAACGGAATGGAATGTCAAAAATTGTTTTCGCTCCATTATTTCAGCAATTCAGATCAGACAAACCATAGTATATGTTTTATTCGGCCATGAGAGAAACAAATAAAAAGTCGTGTGGAACTTTTCGTCGAAAAGGAAGAATTTATATGTATATATATATATTTTCGTCGCTATCTGAGTCTACGTTAAAGAACAGTGCTACAAACTCTTCTTGTTCCATCACGAATCACGGCACTTTGACGAAATAAAATCAAATAATCGTATTGTATTCTGTGATAAGAGGTTATGGTTAAGATGTATCTTTTTTAATGCGGTCCGAATCATAAGCTATCTTTCACATCATTTGCTAGCTCACAAATTACGGACCAGTCATCGCTCACACTTTAATTCATTCATAGCTTTTATCTATGTAATTCTATTACGGACCGCAGGGTAGGCGGTAAGTGCAAAGATTTTCGTCGATAATCTTACATACGCTCGTTTCTCAGAAATTATAGTTTTACTTTACAGCGAGACCGAAAAGCACATTTCAAAACAAAAAACTTTTTAGGAAGTTCTTATAGTTAGGGTGGTTAAAACAGTATTTATTTCATAATAAAACTTAATTAAAACATTTCACAATAATTCAATGTCCTGTAATTAGTCCTGTATTAGTCCTGTAATAGTAAGTAAAAAAGGTTTAATTCTACTAATACTGTTCTCAATAATTATCATTTTATCGATAAATAAAATCAAAAAGAAAAGGTATAAAAAAATCCATTGCTTCATTTTACAACCTTATATTAAAGAGTGGCAACATTATAACCGGTTTCGTAGTTTACATTCCCGCCACTTGAGGAGCTGCGCTCGCGTCGTCATTTCGAAAGTTTCACATCCGCAAGAGAGCGGGGCAAGGCAAAACGAAGGAGGCAGAAAGAAGTCTCGCGCGCGGACTCGGTACGCTGCAGGCGATGACCGCATTTATATGAGTTTTATTTAAATGTGAGTGTGCTGTCGTGTTCTCTGTTCCGTTTAGTGTTTACGAAAATGCTGTATAGGTGAACTATCCGGAAATTCAAAGTGCTGTGATTGTGAATACTTCTTCACTTCTTTATCTTTTTATACTGTCCCTCGAAGGTTGTAAAAATGCCTTGCTCAGCGGTAACTTTGTCTATAGCAACTATTACGGCAATCGTGGCCGCTGCACTAATGGCTATAGCTTTTTCAACGGATAACTGGCTGTATATTGAAGTAAAGCGAAGTAATATACAGGTAAGAATCTTTGACCTACCCACTTACCCCTAATTTGTTGTTGTCACCAAACTTTCGCTTTTTTAAATTGCTTTTTTTTTGTATTTATTACCTGCACAACCTACTTGGTATTTATTTCAAATAAGTTACAATTTTGCATGCATTTAATATTTATCTAGTAATTTGGATTAGGCATGTGTTCTAATGTTTGCCTGTCCGATCTGCACTAATGCGTAGGTCGCGGGTTTAAATCCCGTAGGGGCACAACTGGTTAAGGCGCTACGGAAAAAAAATCTTCACTTTTAGAACTTGCATATCTACTTCAGTAAATAATGTATTATTTTGCTAAATAGTATATAATATATTATTTTTGGAATCTTTTTTTAGGGATCTGTTAAACAGAAACGCGATTGGAGAAATTCGGCTCGATACAAATATTTATTGAAATGAGGTCTTTGTCGACACCAATTCTCCTGGTTTGACAATTTGGAATGACATATGGACTGCAATTATATTTTATGAGCTGGGTTTTAACAGTATCTAGGACCTGCTTTTAAACGAAATTTTGATAGCAACTTTAGTACATTTATATTAATAAAAAACCGACTTTTTGCTGTTTTTTCACGAATCCGTCCCTCTCACACTTGAGGATTTTTTCGCATATGGGGTAACAGGGACACTAAAACTTTTACAATATCGCCTTAAGGTGATATACCGTGCTAGCAAAGGTCCTCGTTACTCCAGGCAGAAAGACCCGCAGTGCGAAAGGGACGGAATCGGGGAAAATTGATAAAAAGTCGGTTTTAAATTAATGCAAAATTAACTAAAATAGCTACAAAAAATTCCATAACCAGTAATTTAGGTGTAGTTAAAACCCATCTAAATAAATATTTTTCAAGTCTGTATGCTATCCTAATTTGTCAGAATATCAATAAAAGTGTAAATTTAGACCTGATTTCAATAATTATTTCTATCGAATGAAATTCCTCCTATCGCGTTTCTGATAGACCAAAATCTAGTAAAAAGTCCCAAAATTGTTATACTAATTTATTTTACTTGGAACTTCATTAAAAGAGCAGATAAATAACTTCAAAAAGTGTCAATTTTCACGGTATAGCCCCTTAAGGTGATATATCGTCAGTACAAAGGTCCCCGTTACTCCAGGCGGAAAGTCCCGCAGTGCGAGGGGGACGGAATTGGGTAAAATTTACAAAACGTCGGTTTTATATTAATACAAAATGAACTATAATAGCTATGAAAATTTCCATAACCAGTAATTAGGTATTGGTAAAACCCATCTAAATAAATAATTTTGGAGTATGCTAACCCAATTTGTCAGAGAATCAAAAAAAGTGTAAATTTAGACCTCATTTCAATAATTATTTCAGTCGAGTGAAATTCCTCCAATCGCGGTTCTGATAGTCCAAAATCTAGAAATAAAATCTACAACTTGGTACTTCTTCTCTAAATAACTTCTAAGTGTCGGTTTTGACGACATACCCCCACTAATGCGTAGGTCGCGGGTTCAAATCCCGTCGGGGCACAATTATTTGTGTACAGTCTGCGTGCTTCGGAAGGATGTGGGATTGTGGGTGCATATTAATGCCTAAGTACTATAGTGACAGTTCACCACCCATCACGCTAGAACGTTATAATCGTCGATAAAACGTGGGTGTACGGGTGTGAACTGTGACTAGCATTTCACAGTCCTTCGGAAATGCCACTGACACCCCCCTGGGGGTTCGTATGATAATTTTGTGCCATCCTATAAAAGCTTTAGAAGCAAGTTTTAAAAGAATTGGCACTTTTTGGAGTCGTTTTACTACGTTCAGTAAGAAGCTACTAGGATAATTTAGTATAACATTTTTGGAACTTTTTTCTAGAGTTCTGGAATACAGAAACGCGATTAAAAATATTTCACTCGATAGAAATAATTATTAAAATGAGCTCTTCAAACACACGCTTTCTCATAGTTTGACAAATAATTATCATGTAAAGATCCCGAACATATCTTTTTACATGGGTTTTAACAATATCTACATTTTGGTGATTGGAAATTTTTCTAATCATTTTAGTTTTTTTTATATAAATAAAAAAGCATATTTTTATCTATCTCCCTGAATCGGTCCCTCTCGTACTGCGCATTTTTCCGCTTGGAGTGACACTGCCCGTTAAAACTCGATGCCTTTTTAATACATTTTTGAAATCCTATTCAAACATGTTTTAAAAAAAAAATAGAGTTTAGAGATTAAAGGTGCCACAGACTACAAACTAAAAGCAAGACCATCTGGTATAGTAAGTATTTTTAGATTTGATGCTGAGTTACAGAAGAAATAATGTGTTTTCCCCTGATTTAATGATAAATCTCAACACTTACAACATTTCCCTCGATTGCAAACAACAAAATTGCTGGTTGAACATTTTGTGAATAAAAATGGCCGAATACGTATTCTTTGAAAGTCCTTGCGAAGGCCCCGTTAGAGCGAACATGTTACGCATAAATATGCACGTTCTATTATTATTAATGGCATGAACAAATGTGTGTCTAACTGTACCTTCCGTGAGCGATTCCTGCATGAGTCTTCCGTGAGCGATTTCTGCATCAAGAACTTATAAAATACAGCTATTAGCGACGGAATGGAGGGAGGGGGCTTTGGGCTAAAGTCCCCCTAGCTTATCTTCAAGCCCCCCCAACATAATATACGTATTCTATTATTAATAAAAATACATACTCGTTCCGTCGCCAATTATACTGTAACTTTAAATAAGTCTACAATGATTTAGCAACAGTTCTGCTTGCAAGAGCCAAAAAGTCAAAATAGACAAAGAACAAAAAATCGAGTACACACGCCATGTAGACGACAGGTCTGGTTTTTGCGACGATTACTATCGTTTTTTTTTTGTAAGAACTTCAACGAGGATGATAAAAGATGCCGACCAGAAAGCGACCAGCCTACCTGCTATGTTTACTTTTTTCTTTGTTAGATTAACTTTCCTGGAAGAAGGGTGGTTTGCGTACGATATAGAATATAAATGCAATAGATCTGCTGCATTATATAATTACTGTAGATAGTAAATAATTGTCCACTAACCTGTTAAAATGGTCCGGTATTCTCAGGAAACCTACTCAAAGACCGGGTTTTTGAGAACTTATTGCCAAAAAATCAAAAAAGAAATTTATAACCTTTTTGAACAAGAAGTATATACCTAATTCGTTTCTGTCAAAAATCTAGGTCTTAGATGTACCTTCTGAGATACAGGCGTCTAATTGGCGAAACACCATTACCAACAACAAAAGAATCGAATATTTTAGCCCAAAATAGGCACGTTAGTCGAAATAAAATTAAAATCCCAAAGCATTCTATTTGGACCATCACTGTAAAGCTGCTGCATCCAAATGCCCGAGACACGAAATTACAAGAGAAACCGATCGTGAAAGTGATGAAATTGTGAAATTTACGTTGAACATGCAAATAGTGGACGCTAGTTGCTGTCTAGTTATACAATACCTGTACCTACAATCAAAGTGGCTTCTGCACTGCAATCGTAACTTTGTGTATAAAACGAACGTCGCGTCGCACCCAACATTACGTTAAGACAGACTTTCATTTGGACGCTGTCCATTGACTTAAGTAACAAAAGAAAGTGAATCACATACAATTATGAAATTAACCATCATTATGAGAAAACTACGCTTTTATTACAATTTTCAGACTAAAATGCGAGAGAGATATTACGAAATTTTGGTGAATGATGTGATAAAGAGCATCTAAACAGGAAGTTCATAAAAAGGGACAGGACAGAGATTATGTTTCTGTACCTGGTCTACAGGATGTGTTGTTTGTTCTTTCCCATTTTAAAAGTAACTGTCGAAAGGTAATACATAGGGTGTGTTGATTTCTAGCGTAAACAACATCCTTTTTAGCTTGAAGCAGATGTTGGAAAACGGAAAAAATATCGACACTTTAAGAACTTGCATATCTGCTTCAGTAAGTAATGTATTATTTTGATAAATTAGTATATTATTTTTGCAATCTTTTTGTAGGGATCTGTTAAAATAGAAACGCGATTGAAGAAATTCGGCTCGATAGAAATATTTATTGAAATAAGGTCTTTTTTGACACCAATTCTCCTGGTTTGACAATTTAAAATGACATATGGACTGCAATTATATGTTATTAGATGGGTTTTAACAGTATTTAGGACCTGGTTAAACGACATTTTGATGGCAACTTTGGTACATTTTATATTAATAAAAAACTGACTTTTTGCTACTTTTCCACGAATCCGTCCCTCTCACACTGAGGGTTTTTTCGCAAATGGAGTAATAGGGACGCTAAAACTTTTACATATCGCCTTAAACAGATACTTCGCTTTGAGTAAAATCTATTACGATAACATACATTCACGCATGTCTTCTAGAGGAGTGTGTAGAAACTGCAGATATATATCTGGCGTAATTTAATGACGAACATCTCTTCTCTGAACTGGAAAGGTTCTTGAGCGTTTACAAACAAAAAGGAGAAACAGAGTGATTTCTTGGAGTTGTCAGAAAGACTAGGAAATTTTTGTCGTGATTGTCTCGTCGCACGTTACCCACAATAGACGATTAAACATGCGACAACCCGCTTTCAGATGCGCCCGCGCCACCCACTTCTCACGACAATGCTATTTCCGCCGCCATCATACCATAGGAAGTTATAATCAGCTTTCTTATCAACATTTCTTTAACTTATTTCTAAGAAGTTTAGTTTGCAGCTTGCACTTTTTCTACCAAAAAAAGAAAGAAAAAAACATTGATGATAAAGGCATTATTTCCTATTGTCATATTTACGTCCAAGTTTTTCTTTTGTCAATGAGCGTTTTTCCTTGTGTCAAATAAGATTTTTTAGATGGCACTGTCATATACTTTAGCAACAGAATCAAAGACAAAATTTGCACAGATTCCAAACAAACCAAAAACCACTTTGACATTGATTGCTACGAAACATATTTTATCTATGGGGACATGGACAGCGACACATCTGGAGGGAAGCATGGGAAGTAAAGAACTAAGAAAAAAAAAACGCTCATTGTTATAAAATCCTTAAATTCTATCTGTCCTGTATGTATCTGTGATCGCAATATATAAGTGAGTTAAAAGTCAGAATTGCTAATAATCCCATGCGTGATAGAAGCGGCAAAAAGTGAAGTCAGCGTCCGATCGATCGACGCTTCATAGACCGTGTCTCGTACAGCCTCGTATTGTAATTGCATCGCTGACTTACGATAAACTATTCAGCAAGTGGTTATATTGTCTTTGCTATTCAGCTATATTGGCGAAGGCCACGTTGCACTGCACTTCGTTAATTGCGGAATATGCATATTAGCTATTTCATTGCCTGCCGATAATTTTCACAGGTTAATCTCAATCTACTGGTTATTTTTGATTACAAAAAAATGAATTTGTGGTATTCTGTTTTATGGATCGAACCTTGATAGGAAAACAAACGATGTGCAAAGGTGTAAATATAACGGAACATATGCAATACTTGCACAAGAACTGGCTCGATCCGCGGATATTGCACGGTCAGGCGTCATTACTTGCAGTCCGTAATAGAGGTGGTAGTACCTCATACGACCGTGCAGTTACAAATACTCGATGCAGTTTCCGGATTTTGAGACACATAGCTAGCTTATATCATCATATCAAAGCATAAAAACAGCGAAATTCGTAAAAGATTCAAACTTTCCCTCAGAAGACAGAAGTCACTGGAAAGGAATAATCAAATGAAAAGCCACAATGATTAATATTTTGTGAAACAGAGCATAAATCTTTTACTGTTTGGTGTTGAAGCAAGATTGATTGTGGCTTAAAGCTATTAAAATGTCTAAACACAGTCATTGTAGGTGATTCCTTATTTAATGAAACTGCAATTAACTTTCAGATCACCGATCATTAATTCCTCATTACTTACCTTACCCTGCTCTTAGAGAATACAATCCCGAGCATGTTTTTCAATCCCGGGCTTACGGGATTTTTGAAGCCTTTTCCCGGGATCCCGGGCCTATCCCGGGATTAGACTATGTGGTTTCTAATTGAGCTAAAATTTAAAAAAACGAGTAATAAAAAAAATGTCTTTAATGTCTTTGCACAACACAAATCAGAACAATAATAAGAAAAGAAAAAACACAAACCAAAAAATACAATACTTTTGCAAGAAATTAAAAAACAGCACAAAATAACTATTTAGAATTTCGAAAATATAGTCGCAGAAATATCAAAGCATCCAATGTTTGACTTCCGAGCCTGCTTCGTAGTTTATTGCCAACATAAGCAGCAGCTGAAAACGCTCGTTCAGGTTCTACGCTGGTTGGAGGAATAGACAATAGATACTTATATGCTGTTTCTAAGTGATATCCACGAACTCCTCCATTTTCGAACAGGCTCATTTCACGTCTAATACTATTTGCCAACCCCAATTCATTTTGTACTTGTACTTCAGGATCTGGGGATTTCATACTCTTGTTAATTTCCAGCTGTAACTTTTCCTTTAATGTCAATTGGGGTTGGGAGGTTTCTGACCTTAGCTCATCATCTGTTTGTGATCCTGACCTTGCTTCTTCTTCCGTGTTATCTCGACTATTAAGTCTTTTAACAATACTCTTTATTTGCTTCCTCACTAAAGCCTGTGTCGGAACTGGAAATAAGTCGTGCCATTCCAAATCCGATAATAACTGATTTTCATCATCCATTCGTGGATTTTGTAAATAATTTAACACGCCAGTTAAATCATCACTTCGTCGTTGCTTTATACGTTCCACTAAGGATGTTTTAATTTTTTTGGCAAGTGCTGAGTTTTTGCTAGACAGTTGTTTTATAAGAAATTTCAGAGCAACATCAGCTGTGCATAAATTAGCATCTCGCCGACAGATTGCTTCTACTGTCAATTTAATTGGGGTCAGCACTTCAACAATTTTATTTACCAATTCAAAATCAACATCTTCTAAACGAATTGGATGATTGAGATCTATAAGAGCTTTTTGAATGCATGCTTTTAAAAGATAAAATCGCTCCAGCATTGTTAAAAGACTATTCCACCTGGTTTTACAGTCCAAAAGAAGTGACAGCTCTTTTCCATGTTCAATTTTCACATATTTTTGAAGTACTGTTTCATTTTTCAACGGAGATCTTTTGAAATACACTACAACTTTGCGGATTTTCTTTATCAGCTCATTAATATTTTCATATTGTGTTAACTCTGGTACGTGTTCTGGCGCAAGATCATTTTGTGACATTACGATTAAACCTGATTCTGGACAGTCTAAGTCTTCTAAATGGTGTTCATCATCGCTGTCGTCCATATAATCAACATTCACAGCTGGTTCATTTATACTATCATCTGAGGTAGGGCTATCTTGCAAATTATTATGTTTTTCATAAAGCACATCACAGACCGCCAAATTGATACCATGTGCGAGACACAGTTGTTGTTCAGTGCAAACAAGCCGCCCCACCTTTATCATAACATTCGGTCCATCGGTTACAATAGCCACGATGTCAGTTTCTAGGGAAATGTCAAATTTACTTAGACGCTCTTGCAATATACGAAGACAATTTTCAGCTGTCATACTTCCGTAAATAGGAACAAGTCCTAAGTTCCAAAATTTTTTATATGAATGAACGTTGACCGCCATGTATCGTTTATTGGAAGTTGAAGTCCACTCGTCGAAAGAAAGACTAAATCTTTCACCTGCACTTTTCAAATGTTGTAATTCTGCAGTTACTTGCTTTCTGATTTTTTCACTGTAATTCATAACACGTTTTCGAACAGTGACGGCTGACTTTGGTAAATCCGTGTATTTTGCTAAGAGCAATTTTCTCAAATCATCTGAGGTTATGAATACACTGAATGGAAATCCATCTAATGCAATCATTCTTGCCAAGATATCATCCAGGCTATCGTCGGCACTTTTAGTAAAATAATCATCTAACTTTCGCTTGGCTGGCGGCGGTGCTGTGTTCAGATTTTCAGAATCTTGACTTGTTGAAGCTGATATAACCTTGATATTATGTTTTGATAACAAATGTGTATGTAATCCCTTAGTTGATCCACCCAAAGTCTTGAGGATGGCTGGGCATCGCTTACATTTAGCACTATTCCCGTCCTTCGCAACTAAATAATAACTCCACACTGACGTCGTATCACTGTCTTTTTTATGTTTAACAAAGTCTCCCGCCATTTGAAATACTTAATTTCAGATAATTGACTTTTAAATTTTAATGGCGTAGCCTACGTAACCCGTCACTGACAGAACAATAAATGAAAAAAATAAAACCTGATTTGCATATTTATACTTTCGTACAGGGAATCCCCGACGGGAAATACCCGCAACAATATTATGATATGAGATGATCGGGTGATTTGATTCCCCTGTTGGTCCGTTGGGGAATTACCTTAAGAGTATTGTATTAAAGTATTCCGAGTGGGGAAGTCCCTTCTAAGTTCTACGACAAACATATTATTAGGACTGTACCTGTGTAGTAAATAGTGGGTACCTACGTATTGTACGAGTTGCTTTTTGTCGTAATGTATTAAAATAATCTAGGCAAGGTTATTTTCAAGACGCAACGGACTACGGAATACAAACTAGACTTGTTTGTGGCAATCCCGAAAATCCCGAGATTAGCCAAGTACAGTCCCGGGATTTTCGAGGCCAGAAAACGGTCGGGATCCCGGGATCCCGAGATTTGGGATCCCGGGATTGTATTCTCTACCTGCTCTTGTCATATTTAGAAAGCAAAGCCATAAATAAAAAATATAATCAACATTTTGTTCATGGTAGACTCACATAACAAAATACTTACAGGGATTTTTGTATTGGCTGAGTTTAAATAATAACATATTATATAAATTAATAAATTAAAAAAGCCAATAGACAACTCACTGTTTCGCCATAAGATATAATAAATGTCTTGAAAGAAAAATAGAACTAGGTAATAAATAATCCCAAAACTGAATTCAAACAACGCATCAAAATTAACAAAATGTAATAAGATAAACAAACAATGTTTGAAAGTGTGGCCAATTTTCGATAATCTGCGGATGATTATTATCATCATAGCCTTTCACGATCCGGTGATCATAGTTTCCGTCCTTTCACTAGTCATTTGTACTGCCCTCGCTCGTCCTCATCCTCATTGATTTGACGTTTGTTCAGTGTTGCCAACTTAGCACTTTCGGTGCTAGATTTAGCACTATTTTCATATATTTAGCACTGAAAAATTACGTACAGCACGTGGCACTAAATCTAGCACTATTTTGCTGTCAAGACCTGCCTCACATACGAAATTTCCGAAGATATTCTTAAAAATTAAGGAAACAAGATAAATAATCTACATAAAAATATTTATCTTACATGAAATTTGTTTCTAATTGGTGTTTTCTAGTTTGTAATGTAAACTAAATAATGTTTAGAGCCTATCCAAAGCGATGATTTCACTAAAAATCGTTAAAAAATATATATTTGATAGAATATTTTATTTAATGAGCAATTTAGCACTATTTTTGGACATTCATAGCAATCTAGCACTATTTGAGATATTATTTAGCACCCAACTGTGGTATCGAACAGGCGACCCTGCGTTTGTTTCTATAGAACAATGTACTGGCACTTTTCTTACTCAAAAGTGTGCTGCTTTCTTCATATTATAAATAGCAGCTTTATTAAGTTGTAATACAAGATTTGAACATGGTTAACCATAAGTATACACGAAACTTTGTATGTTGTTAGTTTAAATTATACCTCGGATGCACAGAACTGTGTCGACCTTACCAGTTCTTGCATGGTTTTGGTACGCAGTAATTTGTGAATTTTCGTAAGTTACTCTTATCACTGGGTCACATAAAAACTTTATATTAATTTTCACGTTCACTTTAATCGTTTTATCATCAGCATTCAATCCGCACAAGGACTTTCAATATTTTCCTATAAATGGAATAGTCAGGCACCTAATTACAAAAAATCCTTCATTACTTCACTTTTTTATCGCATGTTATTTCGATTGAAGCAATTGTAGCGTTTATCACCCACGCATCGCCGCAGCGGTGAAATGTGCAACGGGTTGCAAATAGTTATAAACGACCATTTCGCATGACTTTGACAAGCATCGATCCAAGCATCGAGCATCGTGGATAATTTCCGATGCTCCCGGCATCGTATTCGTATACAAGCCACAAACTTATCTGTTCCGTTGACGAAGACTGTCATACAGTGAATATGGAAGCCATTTTAGTTTGGCCCACCGGAACAGATACGTTTGTGGCTCTATATGTTATCTGTAATTTTGACAGGTAAAAAAATGGTCGTTTATCACACATCCATCGCCGCAACCCGTTGCAAAGTTCATCGCTGCGGCGAAGCATGGTTGTTAAACGTGACAGTTGTTAATTTCAAGACAATTTGATTTGAACACTGCACGTCGCATGCTGCCATGACGTGATTGGAGTAAAATTGCATCACACAATCGAACGAGTGAAACTTGTCGTTCTTCTATTAAAGGAAGATTGACAGACAGATAAATAGATTGATAGCGAGTATAACGCTCGTCAAACGTGTTTTAAAAGTTTATTCACATGACTTTTCAAACTTTTTTCTGCTCTAACCAGGGAAACAGTAACAATCGACGAAGCCTTGATTTTTAGGCAATTATTTTGCGAGTATTGTGCACGCACGACATAGATATTAAGGTGGCCATTCCGCTCAGCTGCCTTATAAATTCTTTAGTTTAGATGTTTGTGACGTCCTGATGGCTCTGTGGGTCTACCGCGTAATTCTCATTTTCATCAACATCAACTTGATATTGAAATTTGTCGTGCGTGCGACGACGCCCGCCTGACATGCCATCTCTTTTGCACGCGTTGAATTTCGCATGCATTTGCTTGAAGTTGATACAAATGAGAATTACGCGGTAGAGCCCCGGATCTCAATGAAACTTTGCACACATCTTTATATATGTTTACCTTCCCCCCACACGCACCGCACTGCGACCCATCTCTCATGAAGAGATGGCGAGATATTCAAAAAGCGCCGAATTTGTGAAATGGTTTTAGGTAACAATTGTTTTCCATGAAACGGTAACTGTTTATTTATAGAAAAGTGCATACACTTAGTCTTCTTTACATGAACGACGTCTGTATTTCTCTCTTTTTTTATTTCCAGTATAGATGAAAATTATACAACTTGCTAAACTTTGCTTAAAAACGAGGCAATATTCACGATACCCTGACAGCTATTACGATGGTGTTTCATCAAATTTTGCTTATTGGGCTGTATAGAGACGTAGTTAGATGTCGCTAGATAATACTTGTGAAAAAAATAATCAAGATAATAAGCTGTTGACTTTACATTCAGTTTTCACCTTTTGTAAAGGGGCCTCTTAAACAATCTTTGATAAATAAATTACTTTATATCCAAGTTTTAGGTTTATTAAAAGAAGCGACCTCGTCACATACTTACTCGCCTTATTGTCTATCTTCAACATCTATCGCGAACCGCAATACCTTTGGATTTGACATTGGAAAGGGTATTGTTGACAAACTTTAGACAACTTAGTTAAATCACTAGTGCGAAGACCGTGGCATACTGTTTACTCGCAAAAACATCGTGTCACGCTCCTCGCACTTGTGATTCAACTAAATTGCGTCGCGCGCGATTAAACACTACATACACTACGGGTGCTGGTGATGGTTTCAGCTATCAAAAATCCAGCCATTATAACCCTATAATAGGGTAGGGTAATAGGGTTGGGTAATGGCGTTATTATACTAAGATGCAGGGCAGGTGATACTGCACAATGCACAGGTAAATTCTACATGTGCTCAAACAAACAGCCGTCTTCATCATCATTACCTGCTAGTTAATTCCCATAAAACTCTACTGTTTCACGTTTCCATGTGTGTGTAAAACGAGTTTTGCTATTGAATTACAGACGTGGTCGTGAAGGGTCCACGGCCGCACGCAGACGTGTAGGTATGGCAGGCATGATATGATACAGACATTCGATACCCGCAGGTGTTTTATACTTTTTTGTATGGGGTCGGTCTTCTTTTTTACTTTAATAAATGACCAAAACAGCGTTAAGGCGATATGTAAAAGTTTTAGCGTCCCTGTTACTCCATATGCGAAAAAACCCTCAGTGCGAGAGGGACGGATTCGTGGAAAAGTAGCAAAAAGTCCGTTTTTTATTAATATAAAATGTACTAAAAATGCTATCAAAATTTCGTTTAACCAGGTCCTAGATACTGTTAAAAGCCATCTAATAAAATATAATTGCAGTCCATATGTCATTCTAAATTGTCAAACCAGGAGAATTAGTGTCGATAAAGACCTCATTTTAATAAATATTTCTATCGAGCCGAAATTCTCCAATCGCATTTCTGTTTTAACAGATCCCTAGAAAAAGATTCCAAAAATAATATACTATTTTATCAAAATTATGCATTATTTACCGAAGTAAATATAGAAGTTCTAAAAGTGTCGATTTTTTTCCGTAGCGCCTTAAACGAGTTCCTCATAAAGTTTGATACGAATATCATAAGTAACCAGGTACCCCATCTAAAATCATATTCATCTTGGTTTACTAAGTTCACACACCTATACTAATTTTATCTTCAATGCCTTTACCTGGTTGATTTATTTTTGGTAGCGATTTTAGTTTATAATCAGGGTCTAAACAGTGATCGTTTTATCGGAACCGCAGAACTAACAATTCAGATTGAAAATGTTCGAGTGCAAGTTCTACATGGAGCGGAGGGGCGGAGGAGAAATGATTTCTGAAAGCATTGTAAATGTTTGTAAACTCTGAATAAGGAGTTATCTAGGTGCTCTATGTTTGTAAGTAGGTATTCGCTTTATTTACTTACGCGACTTGGGATACGCCAACTGCAATTTGGACCTGTCTTTGAAGGCCTACTCCTCCCACACGGGTGGTCCAAAAACTTTCATAAAATTATATGATAGGCATCATAGTGTCAAAAATAAATATCAAGTTTCATAAACTGTTTTTCTATTGTAAGTTTTGACAAAAAAAATCGAAAGTCATCGAAAGTTTCACATGATTAACACAAGAACTCTCTTACTCCTTCCAAACGCCTAAAGCGATTTTAATTATTATTTCACCAAATTATAGGAAATTTTTAGATCTAAAAAATTTAAGTTCAAATTTTTTTTTCCGTTCATGGCGTCCATGTGAAAAGTATTATTTTCTCTTATTTTGCGCTAGCCGGAGACGCAGTGGCTGTCGTAACAGCCACTTTTCAAGGAACGCTGAAATGAACATTATTTCAATGTCGTTTCCGTTGATATTTGTACCGACACACATCGAGTTGCTTATTTAGCGTGGTCATACGCCTTAAGGGGAAACATGAGGCAAATAGAAATGAAATGACAGACTGGATGATTTTGTTGCAATAATCAGGAAACCGACAGTCATTAAAAATACACCTATATTCTCCTAATGTTTATGAGTAAGTTTGTACAAACCACGTCTATATTTGCTGTAAATCCATCCATCCATCAGCCTAGTTCGTCCACTGCTGGACATAAGCCTTTCCAGGACTTCGCCACTCCCGGCGGTCATCCTAGAAGAATTGCCCATACTCACACACGCTGGGCAGGCGGGTTGGTGAGCGCGGTGCCGGAACCCTCGCACCAGTGACGCTGCTGCCCGTTACCAGTCTGTTCCATATAAGGCCCGGCTATTAGTAATAGATATACCGCCATACATCGGTCCCAGGCATGGTGGGCTTCCTGGTTTTTTGCCTGTGAGCTGTCCTCTTACTCTCCCCCGAATTACTTCGAGGGGGTCTCCAAGTAAATGCTGTAAATAAATTCTATTTTTAAAAAGTTTAAATTTATATTGATTTTCTCTCGAGTATCGATTTCAGGACTGTTTCTTTATAAAAATTTCAAGTTAAATGTTTGAATGATGTTCTAGCTAGTTTGAACAAATCGTGTTTATATTTCAACGAGAAGCAGAGTTTATTAATTAAAACGAAATTTTTCGAGAGCGCGCTGCGAAACCGCAAAAAACTGCTTTAAAACTTCAAAGACTAATTACAACGTCAAGGTGTTATAAATGCAAGTCAAATGCAAATTTATGTTGTTTTAAAGGAAATAATACTTTGTGTATAGGCTGGCTGGCACGTCTAGTTCGGGGTACGCAAAGCTGCATCTCTTCTTCATCATTCTAAAGTCAACTTTATCTCGAAGGAGTACGGTCGAGGTTGTATACTTAGGATATTCAGACCGCACACCCGTGTATCCTGCACTATCCTTGTCTGCAGCCGGCTGACACAGACTGGTTCACCTTGCAATGCCAAGTACATTGACGCGGCTCATCTCTACCTGCTGAATCTACCACCAGTCAACACCACGAAAGAAGTGCCGCGGATTAACGCATTTTCGTATCTATTTCTTGGCAATAAGTACTTTGACAAAAACTGGTTGCTATAGCTCTATGTAGGTATGTTGTAGCCTATGTAGGTAGGTAGCCCTACTTATGCTAACATAGGTAGGTATCGACACCGAATGCATTCGATTCCGTGTAGCACGATTTAACTTATTTGACAGACTTAACTTAATTTAAGCGCTCCGTCTTTTTCTTTTTGTATAGAAAACACAAGGACTGAGTGCTTAAAATAAGTTTAGTCCTGTCAAATAAATTAAGTTGTGCTACAACACCGGATCGGGCCCGTACTACCACTTTTATAAGTTACATCGACAATTGTGTCGATTCGGTATAACACGACTTAACTTATTTGACAGGCAGGACTAATCTTATTTAAGCGTCCTGTCTTTGTCTTTTCGATACAGAAAGAAAAATACAGAACTATTAAATTAAGTTTAGTGTTTAGTCCTGTCAAATAAGTTAAATGGGATTAAATGGAATTCACACAAATATTCTATAATGCATCAAGATTTAGGTATAGCTGTTGTTGTGTAACTATTGATTCGATTTCTTTATCGCTTTTTGCTTTTAACCACCTGCATAGGTTCATACTACCACTATTATAAGTTACATCGACAATATTCTATAATGCATCAAGGCATTGACTTAAGTTACGTCAATGCATCAAGGTGTCATTTTACGGATGGTCGAAGTAACTTATAAAAGACATAGAGGATGACTGTACACGTTTGCATATGAGACACCATTATGGCTGAACATTATTATGTACATTTAAGGCGATATGCGAAAAAAATACGGGTGTTTCTTTTCTGTGTAGTTTCTGGTATATGCATTTTGACTATATAATCTAGAGTTTTGAAATTGGAAAACATGTTTGGATAAATTTTCCTCGATGGAAATAATTGTTGAAATGAAGTCTTCAAACTCACTTTTTCTCCTCGTTTGACGAATAGGAACCATACGAAGAACTTAAACATATTTTATTAGATGGGTTTCAACAATATCTATAGATTTGATATTTGAAATTTTGCTAGCTTTTTTAGTTTTTTTAATAAAAATATAAAACCAACTTTTTTCCCTTTTGCCCTGAATCCGCCCCTCTCAAACTGCGCGATTTTTCGCTTGGAGTGACAGGGACAAATAAAATTCGCATACCCTCTTAAGATGTAAAATGCTGTAAACTAAAGTACAGTTGTGAAGAAAACGCAATGAAAAGTGATCTCTAAAATTATTTCGAGCAAGGTTAAGGCTCATCTCGGTTACTAAAGGGAGCAAAAAGCATTTTTGTCTGTATGTATGTTTTCATAACAGCGCCTCCCGGTCAACTCTCTGATATGCAATGGTTTCTGTTGTCAGATGAAACATTCAGGGGCCAGTGTAAGTCTGAACAAGCCACGCTGGGATCGGTGCATTTCATTCATTCATACATACATTCATTCATACATTCATACATTTCATTCATTCGATATTATATATATTGTTGAAAAAGATTTAAGGGTGATTCAAATACCCACACAACTTTTTGAGTCTGCCATTTGTAAATTCTTAAACACAAAATTTACAATTTGGCTCTCTTCTATTTGAAAACAGTTTTGTTCGCTAACTAAATACTATTGTAACATTTCGAAATAAAATAATATTAAGAAGTCTCTGTATTTCTTAACAAATTTATGGTAACTCAGTGGGCGAGTTTGTACTCAGTGGGCGAGTTTGTACTCGAGTTACTATGGGAAAACGGTGTTTGTAACGTAAGTTACAGGGCAGTTTTGTTGAAAATTAAAACATATTAAATAAGATAATAAAGATAATTAAGTAAGATTATTGTTCAGGATTTACAATAAATTAAATTAAAAACTAAACTTAATCTAAATTAAAATTATTAACAAATATAATGCCTATTTAATATAGTTTTTTATTTAAAAAATGTTTTTTAAATCGTCGCCGTTGGGGAGGGTACCCAAGACGCTGGCAGCGTTACCTCGTTGGATCGCTAAGCTGATCCTCTGACCGAGGTAAGCTCCGGCCCTTGGGTCACCAGAGGCGTCGACCAGGCGTGCCGACAATTCTTTAAAAAGTTGCCGTGCGGCCGGGCCCCATGGTCCAAGGGTTTCAACACCGAACGGCGCAAACATGTAGCCCTCTCCGAGGGCCACATATCTGCGCCGCTTCAGGTTTTCAGCTGACTCCGCAGCCGCGCCAGCCTTGGCTGAGGTCGCTCGTAGGTGGGACGGGGCGAGAGTGTCCACGCAAGTCGCATCCCATACAAGCGACCTACCATTTTTCCATGCCAGGAGCGTCATCCCATTAATTAAATTAAATAATTATGAAAATTACAATAATTATGAAATATTATTTGATTCGAAAGATATTCAATCTAATAGTTTTATAGTTAACAAAAAAGGGTACTCGTAAAACATGCTTTTTAAAACTAAACAAGCAGTTTTTTTTAAAAAGCTGTTTTTCAACGTAAAAAGTTGATTGACCTTCAAACGTTTATGTCGTCGTCATATCTCAGAATTCGGCATTTCACAGTTTGCCAAGGCATATTGTAAATCTGTTAGAAATACTGAGGGTCCCCTCACTCCGTTCCGCTTCGCTCGGCTCCAAAAACGTATTTACATATTAACCTAACATCAGTGGCGTGCATAGAACATTTTTCCGGAAAAGCAATCAGAAGGTAAAGTTCGACAGTAAAAAAAATATGAAAAAATTTAAATAACACTTTGAAAAAAAAAGTTTGTATGAAAACATTACATAATACAAATTTTTCTTTTTCAAAGACTTAGTTGAATTTTTTCATATATTTTTTTGTTGTCGAACTTGACCTTCCTAACATGCTCCCCCTTATTATATATTTTTTGAGTTTTTGGTGAAATATTTATTTTACAATTTGCCGATATCTACAAAATAATAACGGCAGATATATATTCCACAACGATAAATGTCGTAGTTAAATTGTCAGAGCCGTGAAATTATAATTTCACTGGTGCGCTGCACTTAATATTTACCTACATGGAAAAACCATCACATCCATGAAGAATATTGAAAAGTTTTTTTTTATCCCACTAGACAAAATATAAAAAATAAAAAAATATTGGGTTTTTAATAAATAAAATTAATATGAAAATACACTCTAACAAAAAAATATATTATAACTTTGAAGCTGTTGTCATGTAGTTAACAAAGCAATAACGTGAGTATTATTAGAGTGCATTACAAACTAGAAAATATCAATCAGAAACAAACCCAAAGACAAGAATTTGTCTTGATAACAAGAGGTCGCAGGTTCGAACCCTGGGCGGGGGAATTTTTTCAAATTCTTGTCTTTGGGTTTGTTTCTGATTAATCTTTTCTAGTTTGTAATGCACTCTAATAATATTTACAGTATTCATAGCGATGGATTTCGCAAAATAAACGTGAGTGTTTAACATGTATTCATAAATATTTCACAATGTCTCTAAACGATAGTCTTATTCTTCCTATTTGTGTTAGTAAACGTGAAAAAACGCGGTTGCCCTTGATCACACTAACTGATTGTTTGTGCAACCATTTGACCAGTGTGGTTTATACCATACGGGGCACTTGACTATAAAGTTCAACGTCTACTATGGTCATTTAGGAATTCCAACCATTTTGATTCGAGCGACCCTGAGCCGGGCTGAGCGTGAGCTAGACATTTAGAAAATGCAGTGATTATAATCAGTTTTTAAAGTGATGTTATAAAAAGAATTTTAATATCCATTATGCTATTTTGATAAAATTTTATGAGACTAAAAAGAACAACTCATTATAGCGATATCCTTGGTTGTAAATACGTGATTATAATAATTTTGTTTCACCTTTATTAGAACGCAAAAATATTCATAAAATAATTTGGGCAAGTGCTATTTGTACTCGCGCACAAAGGGTTCCGTATCTCCACACAATACGGGTACGGAATCTTTAAAATATTATGCTATTAGCGCCTGGTTAATTGTTTAACGGCTCTCGGCTAATCAATATTATTTTAATGTTTTTTTCATATTTTTCGGTCTTCTTGTTTCGGGGGGGGGGGGTCATGACAGCGTTAAAAATGCTAGTTATTAGTTATTAGACGGATAGACAGACGGAGGTTTAGTAATAAGGTCCCGTTTGGCATCCTTCGGGTACGGAACCCTAAAAAAAAAGATACCCAGATTAACTGACTGGTCTATCAACGCCCAGACCAAACAGCTGAATCTAGGAACATGAAATTTGAATAGTGAGTTCCGTATATAACGTCTGAAAAGGGATTTCTATAAATTCCCAAGGGATCAAAAGAAACGGGGTCTACACGAGCAACGCTGCGGGGCGGCCGCTAAGTGATTTATAAATCATCAAATCAAAATACAATTTTCAGTTACTCCTACAACATCAGAATATTTTATGTACTGTACGTTGGCCTTTATTTCCCAAATTGATGCTGCAAACTTGTATTCAAAAAGCACTTTCTTTATTTTATTACCTTAGATTAAAAAAAAGAAACAAAACATCCAAACATTAAATACGAGCCAAACGCACATAGATTGATTGTTCTGAGCAAACGCGTAATGTCCATAGAAAAGACATCAACGCGCGCGCTACAGAAAGTACCTCGCCATTTTTTTGCGAATGAATAATTTTAATTATATAGCATTACAGTGAAGACATCACACTCTCGCTTCAAAAAGATAAATATTTAATTTGACATGCGAGCACAAGGAAAGTTCAAACAAGATGCCGGCGGATGCCTAGAGCTAGAGAGGGGAAAGCAGCATATTCGTACAATGGGCAGCTGGTAATTACGGGTTAAAAGCCTTCTCGGAGGTAGTAGCGAAAGTCAACAAGGCCGAAAACAAGTCTAGTGTACACAGTGTTCCTTAAGAGGCTATGCGAATTTTATTTTTGTCACTGTCACTCCAAGCGAAAAATCGCGCAGTGCGAGAGGGGTGAATTCAGGGCAAAAGGGGAAAAAGTTGGTTTTATATTTTTATTAAGAAACTAAAACAGCTAGCAAAATTTCAAATATCAAATCTCTAGATATTGTTGAAACACACCTAATTAAATATTTTTGAGTTCTGTATATGGTTCCTATTCGTCAAACGAGGAGAAAAAGGGTGTTTGAAGACCTCATTTCAACTATTATTTCTATCGAGGAAAATTTATCCAAACATGTTTTCCAATTTCAAAACCCTAGATTATATAGTCAAAATGCATATACCAGAAATTAATTTAAGTTTTCCGTGTATTTCATGAAATACACAGAAAATATTTTTTTTGCGAAAAAATAATTTTTCGCATATCGCCTTAAGTTTATTTTTGTTAATTTCAACCTTCACAGAACGCAACAAGGGTGTCCTTTGGGGACCCATTTTGCTCGAAATGCAAGACTGAATGAAATTGGTTTTTATTTTCGAATTTTGTTTTTATAGTAGGTTTATTTTAAGCTTTGTAGTTAGTGTATATTTTAAGTATTATTTATAATTTAGTATTTTTTATGTTATTTAAGTTTCGAATTGAAATGAAATAAAATATAAAAAAATATATGTAATAAAATAATACATTTTCGAATATCTATATTTTTATACTTTTTATAGTTTGAAATTTAAATAAAACCAAGTAATTATTTATTTTATCTGCCAAAATCAATATGCTAAAACTAAAGCAAGCATTTAGAGCAAACAGTGCTAACAAATTTTACCAAAATACGCAACTTTCATTGTACTTTCTCGTCTAGCCTCATCAACTACTATGGCAACATAAGAACATCACCCCTATTTAATAAGAGAGTAGGGTGATTATTGATTGAAACACAAGTATAGTGTTGGGGTTTGTTATCGATCCTCTCGATTCTTCGTGCGATGAACTCGGATTGATCGAGTTGAAAGAACGTTTCGCTTCACCGGTGGAACGGCTGTTTCCTTTACAATAATTGTAATTATTAGAGTAGTAGTTAATTCGCTTAGATTAAATTATGTTAAGGTTTGTTATTCCAAAAACTATTTCGAGATTTAGGCTTAATAAGCCGTATTTTCGAACTTGTGGTCTAAAACACCTTATGATGATGAATATTTTTATGAAAAAGTTGCAACTTCCATTTGCCTTCGTGTGATGTCATTTGAGAAATGGCGGTTTAGAAATGTGACCTTTGCTAGACAGAGACAGACCACGTTTTTTATAAGCAATCACACATCACAATCAGTACCATGTCTAAAATTCTCAAGTGACGTCATAACCGACAATTCTTTATAAAATCATTTAAAAAATTGGTTAATTTATATACCAAAATAATGAAAACTGTGTTCTAAAATGGCGTAATTTCTCTAAAAGAAAAAATAAAAAAAAAATCTTTTTGAAATTAAGCTATGGGAATGTAATCATAATAAAAAAAATGATTTAAGCTATGGTATAAAATGAGGTAAAGTTGTCTGTTGACTAAAAATAAACTATTTTTAGTAAAATAAAATTCATCAAGATTGATGAAACAAATTCGACACCAATCACGCGATCTAGTCTTTAGTTTGATTTTTCCAGTCTAGCATATGATTTTGAAATTTGCAGTTTATTCTAAAAGCTATTTTTCATCGTGCAATGACTTTGATCAACGAGGTCAAAACATAATACAAACTCTAACTCCTTCTTAAAAAAGGTGACAATAGAAACAGCATATTAATAATGTTCAAATCGTTTAGTTGTTCTCGGGTTAAAAGCAGATACATATATAAATGCAGATGTGCACTATTAATGAATTTATGCATTTTATAAACAAAAAAAAAACAAAGTCACGACATGAATCTCAAGTCACGGTTCACACCACATTTTATATTTTTATAATAAATAATAAGTATATAGGTATGTTTAATTTTATACTGATTATTACTACTAGGTAAACATGTAGGAGGCGAGTGAAGGACTCTAGTCCCCAGCACCCAGGGAATCCTACTGTGGGGACTATGGCACGCCAAAGTACCTACTGCTCCCAACTGTCATATAAAACTTAAACTAAAAAGGTTGTTGGACCCTATTTCTGATCACTTAGCAGATCTCCACTATGAGATTATCTGTAGAAATCAAAGCCACCTTGTATAGGTACCTATATTCATCAGCTAAAATTGTATGATTAGTATCGGTCAGGAATAAGCCTGAAGACACGATCTGCCAATTAGACACAAAGCTCACGAAAAATTGTGCGTGGGAATTGAATCTCAGTTTATTTACTTTCATGCAATTTATCTATTAGATTCTATAGAATGTACATTCTAGAACAGGGTTTCTCAAACTTATAGCCCCACGTACCCCTATAAAGATTTCCAGTCGACTGCGAACCCCTTTAAAACAAACTTACCATAAAAGGATTTTTATTTTAATATAAAAAATAATACACAATGTAATGTTGTTAATTAGTTAATGTGATAGGTGGGCTTGTTTCTTGTCGCAAATTGAGTCGATTTCCGTAGCGATTTTGGTCAATTTTCGTGTTGCCCGCGCGAGCTACCCAGTCAGCCGCCATAACGTAAATCTTGTCACGAACCCCCTACCATCAACTGGCAAACCCCTGGGAGTTCGCGTACCCCACTTTGGGAAACCCTGCTCTAGAATAATACAGGCCCTGTATTACAGGATGGAAAGGCGTTATAAGAAACGTTATAGCTACAGATACAAGAAAACGTCGTCAGGAGACTATTCTAACTTTTGGAGTATTTTATCCAAATTTTAAGTCTCTAGCTTAATAATTAATCGGATCACAAATTATGAGGTTGCGACATACATACATACGGATGGAAGGTCAAAGAAGTCTCACCATAATCCAAGTCCAATTTTACCTATTTTACCCTTTGGGGACGGCACCATAAAAATACGTTTTCAAAATACTCCACCATCGTTGGATTCAGACTGATGAATTCGTAGATTTAATTCTTCCTTTTCGCTTCGGCCTTTTTTTACTAGTATAAACTCAATATCGTATCGACTTAGAAATGTTACGACGCACGCTTCGGAGTTGTGTTGAAACTCTGGCCGCTTTCTATCTTTGTTATACTTGTAATTATGACGAAAAGTTTCTGATGTAAATATTACATACATATTGCTTGCACGGTCTATTCAACTAAGACAATGGAATTTGTCCTCGAAGCCTACTCCGATTTCTTGATATGCATGCACAATAGTAGGCTTTATACATCTTGGTAGTATGAAATAAGTTTTGTTGTTTCTGTCTAAAGGCAATCTACAAAACAATTTTGAAGAACTGTGTTAAATGTAAGATGAATAAATTGATATAGCCAAATTCATACTAGAGTCTTGGTAAGTGATCAGTAACAAGGCTCAATGACGCTCAAAAACGCAAAATAAAATTTAGACTTTCCTTTCTATACTAATTGACTTGGGGTTTTTCTTAAACAGGTATATAGGCACAAAAAAGATTTTTCGTATTTTACAAAAACGGGCATTGAATCTTGGTCCTGACAACTTGCCGAATCTCCACTATGAATTTGGCTACATAAACTAACGTCACCCTGTAATGCTAATAATTTTAATAGACCCTGTAAAAGCTACACAATCTACTTTGTGTAAAGTTAAAAATAAAACTTGTTTGTTATTCAATAACTCGTGAAGTGCTACGTACCAGTTTAGTACTATCACATAACTTTCTGGACCTAATCTTTATTGACCTGCAATAGTTACTATTTCTGGTCAGCATAAGTATCTAAAAGTTACAGTGGTGTAATAGCTGAGGAATTTGCGGCACGTAAACGCACTAGATGCGGAAGACCACCAAGAATGTGGATCTTACAGACAAAGGTTCAGAAAGCATTAATGGCCATGAGAATCGTGCAAGTGGAAATGGAATGCCACTCTATATGATATTGAGAAGTATAATATTATTAAAACTCGCGTGAGCTGACATACTAAATTATTATTACATACGGCTTGAACTCTCACATGTCACGTAATTGTTGTTGACTATATGCCAACCGTTTCACCGATACAATTTCGGCATTATCAAGGCAAGTGCCGTTCTTAGGATGACGACGCGGCGTTTACTGTCGTTGTCAAACGGGCACTGGCAGCAGCCGATCGGCGAGCTGCACGTATTGCTCGTGCGCTAAGCGTTGGCTGCGTCGTCGAAGAAGGTGGGATGGTGGATGCACTTGGTTCTTTTAATTTCTTTTAATTACCGAGTAATTAACAGACCGAGCTCACAACGTCGTCACTATCACTGGGCACTGTCCTAAAGTTGCTCGATCCATCGAAACCCGGTTTCCAAAACGGAGCCAGCTGCCAACCATGATCCCTGTTGAAATTGGGATGACGACTTATCTCGATGGCTTCGTGTATTTTGCGAGAAATGGTATATTTCTCCTTCACTAATACTGTAGCCAACGCTTAGCGCACGTGCAACGAGCAATGCTTGCAGATTGCCGATTGGTGGTTGCCAGTGCCCATTTGACAACGATGGTGAACGGCGCGTCATCGTCCTAAGAACGACACTCGCCTTGATAATGCCGATAAAAATTTGTGCACTTTCCAAGAGAAACATAGAGTTTTTCACTTTATATATAAGTGGTATCTATGTAGTTTCAAATAATATATTAACATGTATAATACGCCTTTAAGTAAACTGTGTTTTTTCATCTACATTGAAATTTCTTTCAAGAAGATTTAGAAGTAATGGTCAAATTCAGCACCGAGGCCTCTTTTGCCCCAGGCCACGAATACAGGAAAGCTAGTCTAAAGGCCGCTTCACACTCTCGGCGAGACTCTCGCCTGAAGGGGACTAAGCTATATGAATAAGGCGAAACGCAGTAGAGTCTATCTCCTTTACTCGTATAGCTTTGTCCCCTTCATTGCGAGAGTCTCCCCGAGAATGTGGATCGGTTCCGCCCTTGGTCCCTGGAATGCGGATCTAAAGGCCGGCCGCCTGGCTCTTTCAACGTGCTCTGTAATTATCCTTTGTGGATTCCCGGTCTATTCTTATCTTTTATATAATGCTAACAAATTGAAAAGAAACGGCTTTTGTTAATTAGAGTTGCAGCAAAAAATTGCTGTATAATCCGACTACTTGCTAGAATTTGGGCGATGAAAGCAATGCACCCGCAGCTTCACGGCAGCAATAGTATACAGTACTCCCAAAGATATAACGCAGATACAAATATATAGCCGAGCGACCGGACGTACCACGTGACCTTATTGATTGTATAGAAAGTGTAAGGAAATACGAACTTTGCCGAGCAGTGGCGAAGATTTGTATGCGCATTATTATTTTGGGAGTACCGTAATGTAGGAGCAATGCGCAAGCATAGTACCTAAATATGTGGTTTGTTTGTATGTTGTAGCAGCGTTACAGGATTTAGACACTCAAAGCTTTTATCAAATTTAGAATTGAGTTCAAATTACAAAGGTTCTGATTTTCCGAAAGATTCCGAAAGAAATATGCAAAACAAAAGACTGTAAATTAGGTTTACATTTGCAAAGCCACCATGATAATCTCAGGATGGAACAATATGCGAATGTTCTTGAAAGTAGATTTAAATTATGGGGTTCCAGATAAAACTTGTTTTTTTTTTTCGGACCATTGTTGTAGTTTTAACCTGCAGACATATTAAGCTGATAAAGCCCTATTGTTACAAGTCCTATCCCCAGGCTACTTCCAACTCCTGGCTAAGAGAGTTGCAGACTGGGAATATTCTGGGGGGAATACCGCTTTCATGGACAGAATAGATACGAGTCTGGGATTTTAAAACTGGGAATATTGACTTACCACAATGACTGGGAATATAAAATTAAGGTGATATATCGTCCGTGCAAAGGTCCCCGTTACTCCAGGCGGAAAAACCCGCATTGCGAGAGGGACGGAATCGGGGAAAATTGTCAAAAAGTCTGTTTTAAATTAATACAAAGTTATCTAAAATAGCTATAAAATTTCCATAACCAGTAATTTAGGTATTGTTAAAACCCATCTAAATAAATATTTTTGAAGTCTGTATGGTATCCCAATTTGTCAGAATATCAAAAGAAGTGTAAATTTAGACCTCATTTCAATCATTATTTCTATCGAGTGAAATTTCTCCAATTGCGTTTCTTATAGCCCAAAATCTAGAAAAATGTCGCAAAATTGTTATACTAATTTATTTTACTTGGAACTTCTTTAAATGAGCAGATAAATTAATTTCAAAAAGTGTCAATTTTCACGATATACCCCCTTAATCTCATTGATAGACTTATTGTTTTATAATGTTAACCGCCTCTGAGGTCTAGTAGTTTAAACGTATCGTTGCATTTCATTTTCTATATTGGGACGTACAGACAGCAAAGGAGATAAGTAACCAGGCCCAGCGCAAAAACTTTGATCGTAAGACCCATAGGTGAGTGACAATGAGATGTGAAATACTTGGTCAATACCTACACAGATACACTATTTATTAAGTATTTTTATATCATCAGTCACTCACCTGTGGGTCTTAGGATCAAAATGTTTGCGCTGGGCCTGGTTACTTATCCCTAGACATCGGATTATATGCATTAACAAAGTGCCAAAATATGCATGCAAATATGCACTTAAAAAGGCCGAAACATGCACTAAAAACTGTTGATATGCTCAAAATATGCACAATGCAAAATAAAAGAAATCATTTTTATTTTTATATATTTTAATTAAAGACGGTACAAAAATATACTTAAAATTGTGCATGGTTATTGTGACAATATACAATTAAGTATTTTTCCAAATTTTCGAGCGCTGTGACGTTTGTCACCCAGTATCAATTTGTACGCCGAAAACGACCTCTCTCCATCAACTGACGTCATTGGACAAAACGCACGCACTGGTCAGTCAGTTTACTCAGCCACTGCGCTCGCGTCCTATTCGTCTTCGTACCTAGATCCCTATACGTACCTCCTCCTACTAAACGAAATATGCACGGTTGGGAAAAAAGGCTAAAATTAGAGATTTATATGCATTTTGTATATATATGCAAATGCATAAAATCCGATGTCTGCTTATCCCCTTTGCTGTCTGTACACACTATGCTGGGACGTAAAGCATTTAAGGCGCACTGTAAAAGTTTTTTGACTGACATGGAATTGTATTCCTTGAATGAATTTAAATAACAATACCAATAGGTATCTTCATGTTTTTTTATTAATTTTATTTGTCTTATTTTGTGAATATTTTAATTCTGACATTATTATTTTAATTATATATATTTTTTAAGACAAAACTTTTGTGGCTGTTTTATATGATAGTAGTTTGACACAGGGTAAATATCTATTCTCATTTTGTATTTTGTATTATGTTTTGGTGCTATCTTGGATAAGTTTGTAATTTTATTGTATCTTTTATTTACTATTTAAAGTTATATCTACGTGTATATTAATGTATGATGACATATCTAAGTGTATAGTATAGAACTGAACTGAACTAATAAACGTCGGTAAAACGTTACTCCTATAGGAAACGGTTGGATTTACCGAGAATGTTTCCAATTCCATACAAAAATATAGACTTTATTGTAATCGATGCAGTAACGATATCCGTCCTTGTTGCAGACATACGCAGCAGAGAACCCCACGGGCAACTCCCAAGCGATCCTGGACAGCCTGAACAACAAATACTTCTTCTTCACGAGGACGCGCGGGCTCTTCCGCGTCTGCTACCCGAAGGAGAGGCCTCTCACAGGTATGTCACTTGGCTACACTAGCTGACAGACGGAACTGCACAGTGCACTTGACTAGAACGCATCCTGTTTCATAAATAACGAAAAAAATGCACCCTAAAGAACGTTACATAAAATGCCACAACCACAAAGATGACATGAAATGCCCTGAGCGAAACTATAAAACAACTTTTGATCGGAGGGTGGGTTATAATGAATAATTTAAGAGGCGTCAGTAAGCTAAATTAGCAGCTCGAAATAGGTCACTACAAATATCGACAATAACGAAATAGAAATAACGTTCATGTGAGAGTGCATTGCAAAGTGGTTGTTACGACGATCGCTGTGTCGCCGGGTAGCACAAAATAGAGAAAATAATGCTTTTCACTTGTGTTAAGTTTGATATTTAAAAGTTTTAAACTTCATTTTGTTAGATTTTTATAAGTTTTAACCTTGTCTCTTTTAAATTTAAAAAGTTTAAACTATTTATCAGTTTTTTAAAGCATTTCAAAGGTTATTAAAGGTATTTATTTTCTCGTTGTAGGTTAAAGCTTTTAAGATTTTAAAACATCACAATTACGGGACATATTTTTTTCAAAGTTTTGTAATATTAATATAGAAAGTTTAAACCATTTTAAAAACTTCTGTAAACGCAGTTTTGCTTCTGAAGCCCCTGAAGTACAGACAGCAAAAGAAATAAGTAACCAGGCCCAGCGCAAACACTTCGATCCTAAGACCCACAGGTGAGTGACTGATGATATAAAAAATACTTAAGAGGGTGCCGAGCAAAATAATCTAAAACGACAGTCACTGTTAAATTGATTTATTGAATATTATTTCAATGATAAATAAATAAAATATATATTTATTATCACAGCGAATGTATCTACACTTCCGCCGCAGCGAATACTAAAAATAACTTATGGTATAAGAAACAAATCTATCTAAAGTAGCCCTAAAATCAAAAAAAGGTATTGGGGTTTTGGTCATTTCAATAACTTAACTGTTGGATTTTGTCTCAACCGCAATTTAAGACAATCACAAACGTTATAAAACACAATTGGGCCGTTTCACATTTTTTAAATTTTGTCTGGTAAATTAAATATGATTTTTTCTATTAAATTCAATCAACTGGACCACGATAAAAATTAACCACGAGAGAACAAGCGAGGTGTCTAATCGTTCTACGCTCGGCGCAGCCTTAATAAATAGTGCACGCGTGTGTATGTATTGACCAAGTATTTCACATTTCATCTATCGCTCACCTTAGGATCAAAGTGTTGGCGCTGGGCCTGGTTACTTATCTTCTTTGCTGTCTGTTACCTAATCAACTCAATTTCAACAACGTGAATTTATTTGATATCTTTGGTGGCTTGGCCCTTCTTCGGTATGTCATCAACTTGGGTGGCACCTTCTAGACGTCTTTATACATCTTGCTATTAAGGTTAAACGTCACTCGCTTAGCGCAAAGTGCATAACTTAACTTTGTTTTTCTTATTTATAAATTTAAAATTTAAAAGCTGTTTGGTCTGTGGCATTTGACGCCAATAGTTCCATATTAGTGAAATCGTATACACAAGTAGTCATGATCTTCTCAAAACCAACTTAAAATGCTATTTTAACTTTGTTTGGACAAGATCATGACTAATTGTGCATTCAATTTCAAACTCATGCTTCATAAACCTCACTAATGCTGAACTATTGGCGTCAACTGCCACATACCAAAATGTTTTTCAATTTTTAACTTCTAAACAAGAAATACAAAGTTAAGATATGCACTTTGCGCTAAGTGACTGACGTTTAACCTCAAATATTAATGTACAATCATCAACGCATCTTTCTCATCATGCCCGCAAATTGCAAAAAACTCATAAGTGCATTATGGCGGTAGGAGCCGTCATTAATTTGCTCTAGCAAAATGAGGTTTACGATGATGGTTTAAGATCGATGGACATGAATGCTACCAGCAGAAAGAAACTGAATCTTATGGAAGCTTTGGAGCATACTAATGGCATACACAATTCATTAGCCTTTGTAGTGATTGCTCAGTAGTAACGCCGATTACCGCTATTAACCACCGTTTCCATCCATCTCGATGTGGCATGGGCGTAGCCAGGTTTTAGTTTCGCGGGGGAGGGGGGGGGGAGTTCAAGAAAATAAAATGACAAAAATAACATGAAATAAAATTAATATTCATTATGTTTGTGAAAAATTGTTTGCAAACGCAAAACGCTTCTAGCAGCTGCTGGCTGAAGTGGCACTTGAACCAGAAAACGTCAAAGCAGGGGTAGGATTGTAATGTTTTAAACTTTTCGGGGGGGGTTTGAACTCCCAAAACCCTCTCCCTGGTTACGCCCATGCGGTGTGGTTTATCAGACCTCCGTTTCGGGGTCATCTTCGGTTTACTGGTTCTTTGAAGATTTTTGTGGTTACATGCGGAAGTGAACCATTTATCGTACATGTTACCTTGCATATAATAGTTGGTTACTTATTATTTATAATCATTGAAGTGAAATTTTACGTCAATGTTCATAGTTCGTACAGGTGTTCTGAAGATAATGCTAATAAGGGAAGTCTTGGGAGATCTTCGTATTAATACTTTCATAGATGCACGCAGGCGGAGTAAGGTCATGTCATTTTCTCGGTCGTTTTTTTAACTTCAATGTGCAATTTTTGTGTGCTTTTTGGAATAAATAGATCAATTTAGGTATGTTATTCCAAGTATACAATAAATATTGAATTTTTGTCTTTTAAATGATTATAATTACATAAGAAAACAGTAAAATATTTTTTTTTGTGCGATATATTGTGACTGATGCCGGGCCCGAATGGCTCGAAATATATCTCACAAAATTTTTTATTTAACTGTTTTTATATATGTATTTATAATCAATAATACAATACATATTTTCGTGCTTTGAAACCGATTTCACATAAGTATTTTAGTATTTACAAGAGGAAGTGACGTAATCATATTAGGCTGAATGGTCGAATCGTTGTTAGACTTTAGGATGCGTTCAAGGAAAATATTTTTTCGTATTGAAATGTGTAGTGATGACGTAACTGAAGGTCAAATGAAAGACTTCATTTTGTTTTCATTTAATAAACAATATTCATGCTTATTTTAATATCTGTATACTAGAAACGGTTAAAGGGCTGCACAATGCTAAAATGCAGTCCTGCTCTAACGCTTTTGTTTTTTAAATGTCTATCCTGCTTTAATCAGATGCCGCGCATGCAAAACTTTAGTTATTTCGAAATCGCGGCTATATTAGGACAATTATTATAATTTTTGTATGTAATAAAGATGGGATTTTCTAGTAAATATCTGCATGTGTTGATTTCGTTTCAATCGGTTTTGAAATATGGAAACTGAATCGCTTTTTTTCGTAAAATTCATGCTTTTTTAAAATTAGTGTAATTAAAAGAAGATCGAAAGTATGTTTATTTATAAAGTGTAACTAATAATTGTATTGAGTCAAAAAACACGCCATATTTTTTTCAAATTTTTACCGTCTACATTGACGGAACTGAATCGAATGCAAAACTGATGTTTCGCATTGTGAAGCCCCTTAAAGCAAGCTATTCCTTAAAACGGTTTTCGAATCGTAAATATTGACGAAAAAAAGAAGAGGCCAATTATGGGCACTTTTTTTTGAGTTACTTGCAGATAGATATGGCGTTGCAAGCTTCAAATTACTCGTGTTCGCATCGAATTTATTTGTGGAACTCCCGGTTTTTAGGTGACAAGAAATGCCTTTCCATGTTCTCCAATTTTACACCTAGACTCTAATCTAATGTGATAAAGTATATTTTGGAATGAACTTGTTTCTTTAGTGGCATGCGCTAAGTTATCGGCTTCAAAACAAAGTTATCGTATAGGTAACCGATGTCCCGTAGCTTCCTAGAAGATGCAAAAAGAGCAATAATCACTGTATTTACACCAATTAAACTTCCATCATCATAATTAGCTTACACTATTGGAGCGTAAATCTTATTGCGGTTTGATAATAAACCTAATCTGTCTCTTAATAGAGATTAAACTCCAATGGTTGCTTGGATATGGTCAGTTGGTCTGGCGTACGGTAAATTGTTCTAATACACATGTGTGGATATGAAATGAAGACAACAAAGTACATATGAGGAATGTAAGCTAGTAACTGTAACTGCAGAAGTATGATACAATAGTTTGGGAATAACAATGATTTTTCGATGGGAAATGTATGAATAAAGTTAAAAGTCAATCATAACATGGAAAATAATACTTATCGTTAAGTGGGCCATTGATGAAATGTGTGAATTAATATATTTATTTATTTATTTTAACAACTGACACTATTATTGCAGGTTGGAAACCTAATGCAACAGTGCAGGCACAATTACATCTAACATAAATTATATAAAAAACCAACAAGCAAAAAAAAAAAATGCAAAAAAAAAAACAGATACCTAAAAAAATTATTGAAAAAGGCGTTACTTTGCCGAAGTCCATCATGAATTTGTGGATATATTAAAAATTTGCAATATTCGGCTAAACACTCTTACTACTATTCAAAATGCAGACTCAAGCACCGCCCGCCCTCCTGCATAAAACATCCACAAGCAAAGCAAGCAGTACGAGCACAAAATAAAGCAATCTTAAATAACAAGCAAGAAAACTTATCAAATTATTATTAGATACATAAAAGCCCAAAAAATTTAAAATCTACACAAATTAAAGATTAACAATATATATACTCGTAGCATAGCCTAATGTTGATCTTGTGAACTCATTCAATGAACACGAAAAAATATTAATGTGATCTCCAACCTATAATTCTTTTTGCGCACTGAAGTGGAGCTTCCCCAGAGGTTCGTCCTCGTCCGTGGCAGCTCGAACAGTCTCCCGTGTCGTTGGCGAAAGTAGCTATTACGAACTACTAGCCTCATATTTCCTAGGGTACTGGGACTGCATATCCTACCAGCAATCACTTTAAATAAATAAGCGGTCAGAGCATAATCTCTCCGTACTTCCAACCTGTCATATCCCACCATACGCAAAACAAATAGGGTAGGATACATCAAGGGATAGTAAAGATAGACTCCATACATTTTCTTATACAGAAAACGGACGAATTTGGTTTGTATTCGCTCCAACATATTGCGATAGTCTTTCAAAATGATTATAAAATTCGGGCGTTGAGAGGAGTGAGCTGATATTTCATGATATGGCCGATCAGAACAAATCAGATCAGATCAAAACAGATTTTCACACTTTCAGTGGCTTTGGTTGAAAATAATACCCGTTTGGTTGAAATAAACGCCACTTCGGTTGGGTCTGTATTATTTTTTAATGGTTCTATCAGTAGCGGTCCGAGGGGGGGCACGGGGGTCATGACTCCCTTCCCAAAGTTATCCACGCTGTTTCTAAAATAGGAGCATTTTGAATAGATTATTAACTGCTAAAGACTAAGCAATAAAATAAAAAATGGTCGATAAGTAGAAAAAAATCTCAAAAGATTTAATTAAAATAAGCGCCTGGGTTCATATAACAGTAGGTGCTGTTTACACCTAACTTATATGAAAAAGAGAAAAGATAAATATATATATGTTACAGCCAAAGTAACTAATCTAGATATTATTTATTCTCTCCAACCATTATATATAATGTCTACCTAATTTAGAAAAAGTGATTATTGGAGCAGAATTAATCAAATAATCTAGCTATTATACATAATATCTAGTAAGACGTGGATAAAGTAATAAAACACAATACAGGCGAATAAAAATATAATTAGTGACTTCAAGTGTCCGGAATAAATTCCAAAGCGTGCGACTAAAAATACTGAGTGAGCGACTTTAAAGAATTAAATCGAAAATATTTCACCAGAAGTCAAAAAATAGGTGCGATGAGAAGCGAAGCGAGGAGGAGCGTGTTAGGTTTACATGTAATATTAAATAAGGAGCCGAGCGAAGCTTTAGTATTTACAGCAGGTTATTCTGAAATGTGATTTGGCCCGTTATATCGTGTAGAGGTTCTTTAAATTAGAAAGATTTAATGATCAAGGAAAAACTCAATGTGCAATTTTGCATTCCATAAACACCATTTAAACTGGCAATTAACTGTAAGAGGTGAATAATATTACAGTTAAAGATTCCTTCGAATACATGTAGTACGTATTGAGGTTTAGCTAATGAAGTCAGGATTTATCACTGGAAACTCATGAACTAAGTAATTAATTTTGTATTAATCAGTTACACAACAATGCCCTACACTTATCTTATACTTATCTTATACCCTATACGTTAGAGAAAACCTCGACTCATACACAGCGGCGTATTTACCCTAGGACCAAAGGGCCATGGCCCGGCGGCAGCCTGTGAAGGGCGGTACAAGCAATTGAAAATTAGCTATTCTTAATACGTATAGAAGCTGACTTGACAAAATCCGTTAATTATGACAGTGTCATTGAAGAACCTTGTAACAAATTTGGCCATCAGAAAAAATGTAAATATTGAATAAATGACGTTTATTTCTTTGTATGGCCTTTTTACTTTTTTCATTCATTACATCTTAGGCCCAAATCAATACTATTGGAATTTATTTTATAATTTATATATTTTCCTTTTCCTCGTTGTTTATGGGGCGGCAAACCTTACGGGCCCCAGTAAGGTTGGTGATTGCTACGACTACAGCACGAGACACGGCAATAATCTAGCGGGTATCACACATAAATTGGAAAAAACGGCTAAAACGATAAACATCATGGGGCCAAAAGTGTATAATAATTTACCAGATGATATCAAAAGTGCTCACAGTTTGTCTATTTTCAAAACGAAATTAAAATGATGGCTATTCGAGAAGTCGTTTTATTGTTATAATGAATTCTTTGAATAATTCTATTTCCATTTACGATTTTAAATTTATTTTCTTTTTGGTATTAGTTATTACTAATTAAGTTTTAAATTTATCTTCTTTTTGTCTTTTAATCTGTCTGTATAATATAATAATTTTAATTTGTCGTTTATAATCTTATATTCTAATTATAATAAATTTGTAAATGTGTTAATAGGGGTATATCGTCAAATAGAAACATTATGAAGTTATTTATCTGCTGTTCAAAAGAAGTCTAGGTTTTTGTTATCAGAAACGCGATTAGAAGAATTTCCCTTGAAAGAAATAATTATTGAAATGGTGTCTAAATTCGTTTTTTTTTTTATATTCTGACAAATTGGGATAGCATACAGACTTCGAAAATATTTATTTAGATAGGTTTTATTAATACCTGTATTTTAGTTAATTTTGTATAAATTTTTAACCGACTCTTAGTTAATTTTCCCCGATTCCGCCCCTCTCTCGCTACGGGTCTTTCCACCTGGAGTAACGGGCATCTTTGCACGGACAATATATCACCTTAACTCCGTTTATTCACAATGATTTCGCCCTCCAAGTATACAAGTGACGATGACTTCACTGACAGTGTAGTCCAAAAACCTATATAAAAAAGAAAGTCAATAACTCATAGTTCGCTATGAATAAAACATGATCATCAGTATAGTACAGCCACACCCAAGTGCAGAACGAGATCTGGCTACGGAGAATGTCATCGAGGTATTGGTACTACACCGACCTTCAATAGATAAAAAGATACTGATTAAAATTTAGGTGTAATTATAATAGAAGAGCAAACATATTGACACAAAATAGATACTACCAGAAGGCCGACTCGACGACGGAGCGAAAACAGACGCACACATGCATAGACGCGTACGTATGATGATCTCGGCAGAATTTCGTATTGGCATTCACCCGAGTATCTTCGAGATCGTCGTACGTACGCGTCTATGTGTACGTGCGCCTGTTTTCGCTAGTTATGCGGAGTAAACATTCTGTAAGTGGTTATTTTGTGATATTGAGTCGCGGACTTCGGAAATCGGTCAAAAACAGGGTTTGGCATTATCACTTTAGATCAGGGGTCGGCAACCGGCGGCCAGCGGCTTGCGGCCCGTGAATCACTTTGGTGTGGCCCGCAAAGTTCGCAACCACTGCATGATAACTATATTTGGTAGTACACATTTGTGTGAGCAGACATTTTCCATTCTGAACTATCAAAAAGCAAGCATTGTTCTTTTAGATCCAATACCGCACAAAATGCAGCCCTCGCTGATCCCCTGGGTTGTCCCTCCTATATCATAATGTTGCCGAACCCTGCTTTAGATGATAGTAAATATTAACATTTCTAAACAAAATAAATACCACGTGCTACTCTATAAAATGAAGAATAATATTATTAAAAACAATTGCTGTTAATTTTTATAGTATCTTCAGAAAAAAATCAGGAATTTCAAGAAAAACTATCGAATAGCATTATGTGTCATCACTATTGTGATTTAATTAGAAACATAACAATGGCAAAACATATTTCAGAATCATAATTAAACATCAAACAACATTTATAAAAAAACAGTTTTCAGATATGATTTATAGATTTCCCACACAAAAAATTTGCAAAAAAGTCAAAATAACTGAGGTTTTCCATGCGCGCGCGGCTGTTGATTAGACCGAGATAGACAGTTACAAAATAAAAGCGTTCAAGCAGGACTTATTTTCACGAAGCCCCGACCCTTAAGTCGTAATGATATTATGATAGGGAAATTATTAATCGAGCGAATAAAAAAAATATTAGCCACTTCAAGTGTCCGGAATAAATACCAAAGCGTGCGACTAAAAATACTGAGTGGGCGAATTTAAAGTACATACTAAATCGAAAATAGTTCACCAAAAGGCAAAAAATTGGTGCGACGACGAGCGAAGCGAGGAGGAGCGTGTTAGGTTTACATGTAAGATAAAATAAGGAGCCGAGCGAAGCGGAGCGGAGCGAGGCGACGCGACGTCCTTAGTTTTATTACTTAAAATGACTAAAATAGAAAATTGTTCGCCTGAGAATTATTCAGCTCAACGCAAATTTGTATTTTCAAGTCGCCGTTTTCAACATTTTTATTCATCCAAAGTCTTTCGCCCACTTAGTATTTTTGACACGTTAAATTTGAATTTATTTTCGCTCGTTTAAATACTACCCATTGTAATATAGCGTGTGTGAGTGTCGTAGCCATATCGTAAAATGAGCTCGTCTCGTATTTTTTTTGTACATACATACATATACCCACGCCTGTCTCCCAGAGGAGTAGGCAGAGACACACCTCTTTCGCCTCTTCCACATCCATCAATCTAGTCATACAAGCTCTTTTATTCCGGGTACTTTTGACATTGCCCTTCTTCAATATGTCGCCAATTTGGTCAGCATACGTATAGCATAGGGTGGCCTGGTTGAGTTCTACCTTCGACTTGTATTTTATTTGTAGTTTCCTCACATTCTTCGCGAAAAAGCCTTAGAGCATACTCACTTGAAATTTGCTTCGACAGAGATGGCATTTGCTGAACTCGTATCATCATAATCACTTGTATCATCAAAGACTTCTCCTTCGGCTCAGATTTCTTACTTATCCAGAAAATGCCCACATCCTGCTCTGAGCAACAATGTAGTTAGTATAGTATCGATTCGGTGGAACACGACGTAATTTATTTGACAGGACTAACCATATTTTGAGCATCTCGTCTTTGTCTTTTCGACAAAGAAAGAAAAAGACAGAACGCTTAAATTAAGTTTAGTGCTGTGAAATAAGTTAAGTCGTGTTACACCGAATAGGCACTATTATCTCACTTAAATATTTGTTTGCTGCTGTGACTGTAAACGACGTTTTCCTTAACCATCTTCTTAAATCAAAAACAGAAGTCTATAATTGTTACTCCCACAGGTTACTCTCAATAAAAGTTGTTCTAACCAGCAACGTCTTGGTTTTTTCGACACTTCCTTCTCAAAAACAAGAATATCATCTAGAACAGGGTTTCTTAAACTGGGGTCCATGGACCCCCAAGGGGTCCGTAGCGTGAGTGCTAGAGGTCCGTGACATGATATCTGATACCGAACACCGCACATCGCTATTGTGTCTTTACCGCGCAAGTGAAAATGAAAATAAAACGAAAATATTTATTGATACCATCAATATGAACAAAACATTAGGCTGTATAAACAAACTTTTTTTACTTTTCGGTGACAAGTGGATGTAAATATTGCTTTTCATAATTAATAGTAATCCTTATATAATCCTTAATAGGAATGTAAGTTTAAAAAATTATTACTTAATTTAGTTTATTATTTCTTAAAAAGTAAAAATTGCTTTCTCTGTAATCAGATTTGGAAGGGGTCCATCAGTTTTTGAAATTTTGCTAGGGGTCCGTGACTACCAAAAGTTTAAGAACCCCTGATCTAGAAAGACAGCAGTTAAAATTAAATTTCGTGTCCTCCTCGATATTTCCGGTGACCAGCCTTAGACGTCGTCGTCGCCGCCATTCGAAAGCTGTGGAACAAGGTCGAGTCCGCTAATTACGACTGGTATATTCAGAACAGCACCGCCTTGCCTTACAGGTGATCTGCCATTACTGGCACCTGGGGCCCGAAGGCGCGCAACTATTTGGCATCATTTTACTACTGCCCAAAAGAGGGAAAAGGGGGGAGGTCTAGGTCAAAATGTTGACTGGTTAATTAATTATTTATGAGCAGGCTTGAACCTTCGCAGAAAGTTAAGTCTGACCTCTTCGGGGTTACGAGTAAAACCAGATTTGCAGCTCAGACGTTTCTAGAAAGTGTGGGTCCCCACTACGTCTTTTATTGCACATTCTTTGTTGACTTTTTCACGTATATTTGACTCTCATGTCGCTTGGAATGTGGTGTGAGTAACACCAGCTGTAATAAGGAAAAAAAAAACTCGTGATCAGTGACCTTTTGCAATATCTTTAATACATTCCATGGATTTCTTGTCTTTAGCGTGCGTGCGAAGGCGTTTACGTGCTTTGCAGTGCAAACCACCAACCAAGAGATTTTAATGTTGCTGTTGCTTTTATCACAAGGTCGTAAAGGCCAGTTTTGATTGTGTCGATGATTAAGACATCGTGGCCGATGCTTGAAGTAGTTCAGCCAAGGCTGTTGCAGTTATAATATAGGTATAACTGATAGATAAAGCACGGCGACTGTCACAGTATAGTGACAATTGGTATAGCATACTGTGTTGCAAATCCGACTAAAGAATACTAATCTTTATCACGTTATGATAAGAGCTGCAGCAAAGTCTAAAAGAAGTAGGACACGTATTAACAGCCTTTGAGCAAACTGTGTTTATAATCATTGGGAATTGGAGAGGAGAAGCAAATACAGGCAACTATTGTTTGAGCATCAAATCATATTTACTGGTTGCTACAGCTGATTGTCGATACTAAGAAGATGGTTGCAAACCTTGTCTGTTTCTTCTAACTTGCCATCACCCTCAAGCTCCCTTATTGAAGTTATCGTTTTTTCTTTCCGTTTTGTTTCAAGTTAATGTTAAATGAGGTAAAAAATAAAATAAATTAAAATAGGTACTTGAAATTGAGAGGGGGTGTTGGAATATGAATGTGTATAGATTCGACGTGTGTTGTGTATAATCACAAATTATAGAGGGATACTATGTATAATAGACATCTTGTCTATAGTCTATAAAATTACTCCATGGTTTTTGTCTTCTCACTGAAATAAAATCTTCTTTTATTAGAATACTAAGACTAATAAGTAATTTATTAAATTAAACATTAATTTTGTCACCATTTTCTAATTTTTCTAACGTCTACGTATGAAATTGCCGAAATTTTCTTACAGATTCATGAGTCCATAATTCCTGTAATTCAATAGCTATTTCCATTATTTGGTTTTTGTTTGAAAGTTGATTTCAAGGTTTTACATCTACATACTCTCCATACCTATTAAATTTTGTTTTTATTGTCAGTTTGATAACCAAAATTTAATTTTCAAAAACAGTTCGTTTAAATGTCATCCATTTCCTTTCCATGATAAGATTCATGATAATTTTTTACAGCTGACACTTTTCAAAAATTAAATCAATGTCGCTGTTGTATCATTCATACATAAAAGAAATTAAATAATTTGGATTTGTCATTCCTAAGAAAAAACGCAAAAATGCTAGTACTGAGTTTCCTTCAAATTCTCTATAGAAAACAGCAATTTCATATGTAAAGACCTATTATATAAAATAAAAGAAATAAGGATGAAGTCTCAGGATGAAATCCTCACTGACAGAACAGCCCAAAGAGCTAGTCCAAGAATCATATTGACCTGGTCTCAGAATAAATTCTGAGGACCTGGTTCTTTATCTGAGATATTGACATAGAGACATAGATAAATAAAGCTTTATTTAGAGGATTATAAGAGGTAGAGGCATAGATAAATAAAGCTTTATTTATCTATGGTAGAGGCAGAGAATATAAAGTTAGAGGTAAGTTACTCTTCCTTTACAGTGTTGGATTTTGCTTCAAAAAGCGACATTCTTATTTTATTTCTAAATTAGACAGATATTATACTAGGTTCACGAGAAAAACTCCGGTGTGTCAATTAACTTGGAGTTCAATTTCGGTCGGAAAACCATACATCGAAAATGGTCACAAAAACATCGACACGAGCGAAGTTGCGGGCAAAGGCTATTCACTCTACAAACACCGGAACATCTGTTCCAACCTGGCTACAACATTGAACGAGACAATGGGCCAAGATATTGGCTCCGGAAGCCATTCAGCCACCCACCAGCCGAAGCTGAACTGAGGTCGTGACCCTGACCGCTGCTATGTAACTAAATAAATGTAAATAGATAATGAAATCGTTGATGAATAAGTTATTAAAATAATATGGTAACAGAAAGACAAAACGTGTATTATTGGATATTAGTAAAGTAGCAAGTACAGGTCGCGGCACGATTTTTGACCGCTCGGCGAAAGTGGTGGGAGACTAGCGCATGTGTTCATTCGCGCACAAAATTACCAAGTGCGATAGAGAAAAAATTACTAGCGCAGTTAAGGTCAGACCTCATAAACCGTGCCCCTACCTGAGGACGCGGGACTTTCAATTTCGGGATCCGGCTTCTAATCCTGGCGGTAGTGCATGCACCAATAAGTTGTTCAGAAATAGCGTCGGATGAGTATTTGTATTCTTTGCTGAACGGTGACGCAAAACGATGTGAAGTAACCTGCATGTCATACAAAACGGTGTCAAGTAACCTGCATGTCATACAAAACGGTGTGAAGTAACCTGCATGTCATACAAAACGGTTTGAAGTAACCTGCATGTCATACAAAACGGTATAAAGTAACCTGCATGTCATATAAAACGGTGTGGAGTAACCTGTATGTCATACAAAGCGTTGTGAAGTAACCTGCATGTCATACAAAACGGTTTGAAGTAACCTGCATGTCATACAAAACGGTATAAAGTAACCTGCATGTCATATAAAACGGTGTGGAGTAACCTGTATGTCATACAAAACGTTGTGAAGTAACCTGCATGTCATACAAAACGGTTTGAAGTAACCTGCATGTCATACAAAACGGTGTGAAGTAACCTGCATGTCATACAAAACGGTGTGAAGTAACCTGCATGTCATACAAAACGTGTAGGTATATTTACCCGAGGTATGGCGGCTAGGCGTTAGGACGTTCGTTGATGAAAAGAGAGTGTACTGCTGTTTTTAAATTGCATACGAGTAACATAATCGTCACAACATGACACAGTCGAGAGGCTGTGAGAGGTGTCTCCGAGTGTGTACTGTGACACTCAGAAATACCTCTGAAACCCCCTCGGAGAGATATGTCGTGTCGTTACGAAACTTTTTTTTTGGTAAGGATTATGGTAATCAATCAAGAAGTTTATAAATTATTTACATTTTAAGAGTAATATAATAATATGGTGAAATTTAATCAACCGCCCAAATTCATACTGGAGGGTCGGTTGGTGATCAGGAACAATTTTCAATGTTTTTAATGACCCGTCAGGCGAAATTAAAAAAGAAAGTTTTCTCCTGCTCTGCCTATACTAGGAATTGTATTTGAACTAGTCCAGTTCGTATGGGAACAACATTTTTTTTATCATTTCGAAAAAAATGTTCATTGTGCCTTGTTTCTAATCACTAACCGAGTCTCCAGTTCATATTCGGGCGGTTGATTAAATTTCACTTATAGAGAGACAGCGAAAGTTTCATGAGTTTATTTCATTCATAGATATAGAGATAGATTTTAGCGTGCGGCTTTCAATAGAGTTAAGCACTCCAGCCTGGCTGTAAACTTCTTGTACTCTTATCTGACTAACGAGTGCCAATATGCCAAAACAGGCAGCAGTTTTTAGAGGGTACCGCACTATAACTACTTTTACTTGATAACCTGTTTATTAATAATTCGAATTCGAGAAAGTGAGTTTCTTCTTTGCTTGAGAACTTTTCATGTAGGTTGGTTTATTTTGATTAGTAATTAGAACTTTTCATGTAGGTTGGTTTATTTTGATTAGTAATTAGAACTTTTCATGTAGGTTGGTTTATTTTAATTAGTAATTAAAACTTTTCATGTAGGTTGGTTTATTTAATTAGTAGTTAAAACGTTTCAAGTAGTTTGGTTTATTATAATTAGTAATTTTGAGAATGTCGGCAATGTTAATCGATTACAACTTCTACTTAATAAACATCAAGATTAGGCACATCTATAAGGTTAAATAATATTAGTTGCCGAAACTCAAAACATACATAGTACTAGTCTATATGAACAACTGTTTGTATGGGAGCTAAGCGAAATTCGCAACTTTTTTTCTCGTCCTCCAATACAAATTGCCCCGATCAGCTGACTGGTCCAGTATGGAAAGGTGAAAACAAATTTTTAAGAATTTCGCTTAGCTCCCATACAAACAGTTGTTCATATAGACTAGTACTACCTATATTTTGACTTTCGCCAACTAATATTATTTAACCTTATAAATTGGATAAAAGTTGCTTTATCAATTACGACGAAAAATATTGTGGCATTGTAATAGTAAGGTATTTTTCTCCTAATCATTCTCCTATTTAGAGCCGTATATTCAATGAAATAGTGCGCACAGTTTTGTTCGTACAACGGAAAAAAGGATAAAGATAAAGATTTCTTTGGGCCCCTTTGTAACGGTAAAAATAATTAAAAAACATTTATTGATTTTTGTCCGTCTGTCGATCAGTCAGTATGTCTGCTTGTCTGTCTGTCAGTCTGCCTGTATGCTTGCAATTCCCATTGCTTAATTTTTAAAAGATTTTTTTAAAACTGTTTTCAGAGAATTTACGTCATTTTAGGACATAGTTTTCATTATTTTGGTATATAAATTAACCATTATTTTTTGATGATTTTTTAAAGAATTTTCCGATGACCTTGTCACTTGAGAATTTTAGATATTATACTGATTGTGATGTGTGATTGCTTATAAAAAAAGTGGTCTGTCTCTGTCTGTCTACTCATCTGTCATCTAGCTGTCAAATTAGTCTGAAGCAAAATATTATAAATTTATCTTGATAGCAAAGGAAACATTTCTAAACAGCCATTACTCAAGTGACGTCACACGAAGGCAAATGGAAGTTGCAAACTTCGAAAAAATCTCGAAATGGTTTTCGAATTAACACACCTAAACATAATTTAATCTAAGCGAATTATTAGTTAATGGGGTGTACACAACTAGATGAGATGGCACTATACACCGAGTTTCGTATAGGAATATAGGATAAAGTCACGGGCAAAAGCTAACCTATGAAAAATTCGAGTGAAAAAGTATTGCGTTGTAGCATGCGATCAAAAATTCAACGAAATTTCGAAGTAAATTGTGAAGTCATCCCTAAAAATACATTTTATATTCATTCAGATACTAAAAATACCAAGATTAGTTGGAGCTCATTTGAATATGCTGATAGCGGGACTTGGGGAAGTGGTTTAGACTCGTTTTTGGGTATAATATAGCACAAACAATGCGGTATATGAGAAAAATAAAGCAGGTCGAATGCATAGAACGAATGAGTGAATGAATAAACACTTTATTGCACACAAATAAGAAGACAAAATACACACAAAGAACAGATAGAAGGCAAGGGCGAACTTATTCCTATAAGAAATTTCTTCCAATCAACCTTGGGAAAACATAAATAAAAAATTCTTAGAAATTTAACTAAATCATTATTCAAAATAAAATGATAATAGACTTTTCTTGTCTTTTTGATTAAATAAATTACTTATAGGTAGTAAAATATATTTCGACCACTAATTGTGGTCGGCATCGGCATCAGTTACACAATTATATATAAAAAGTTAAAAATTAATAATTATAAAAATTTAATATTCAGTATCATAAGTACCTATAATTTATAATTATTAATTTTTTACTTTTATATATAATTGTGTAACTGATGCCGACCACAATTAGTGGTCGAAATATATTTTACTACCTATGATTATATTTTTTGTGTTTTCATATATATATATATATATATATATACAAGGTAAATTTTTGATCATCGTCCAAATTCATACTGGTGGCTTGGTAAGTGATCAGTGTCATGGATCAATAACAATTTTGGTGAAATTCGTAAAATGAAATTTCGACTCCCCATAGTGATTCACTCGGGAGTGGAACTGAATTTCTATGGGTAGCCGAAATTTCAATTTACTAATTTCACAAAAATTGTTACTGATCCAAGATACTGATCACTTATTAAGCCTCCAGTATGAATTTGGACGATGATCAAAAAGTCACCTTGTATATATATAATTTATTTAATCATTATTCAAAAGTTATTTTAAATCTATAACCTAAACATAAAAATATACTGCATACAAATACATACATAAATACACAGATACATATAAACAGACAAACAGTAGCTTAGTCAGTCATTCAGAGACTTGTTAGAGATCGAAAATACAGTTTTACTTGAAACACACGAATCATCGATGACATGATATGATAGCAAGGCAGTCACTCCGGTTTCTCTTATCGATTGCAGAACGTCGACTCACTATACTTTCTCGTACGAATGTTTACTCGAAGACACGAAGGTGGCTCTTGATCAGGTGAAATCAGCGCTCCACAAACCGAGTCACCGTTCCCCATAACCGGTTCGGACAGAGATGAGACACAAACTACATCGAAGATGCGTGCGAGTGTATTTTCTGTACATGAAATAATTAAATAAATGAATTAATGTATGAACACTTTATTGTACAGTGGAGACCACATCAAGCTATACACTTGCAGTACGACATTAGCCCCTACAGAGAAGAATATAAGATAGGTACAAAGTCCAATGTCACACACGAAGTAAAAATAAAGAACAGGAATCCACAATATTGTACTAAGGCGGGCCTATTATTAAAAGTAATTTTTCCAGCCAAACCTAGTTTTTGAGTAAACTTACCGATGGAATCTCTGAGTCTGTATGTGATTCAAGCCAGATAGCTAGTTAAAATTGTTTTCAATGCAAGTGCTCGTAAAGGCCCACTTTTTATGCATCAAAACCGAACAGAATGTCGATTATTTTGCCCTAGGGCTTTATTATTTTTTCATTTTTTATTTATTTACAATGGTTGGCTAACCTGCAGCCTTTCCTGTGTACCATTGATGTTATACTTTTTTTTTCCACTGTTTAACGGCTCTGGATTCAGTCCTTTTGAGCCTATTATAATTTAAAGTTCACAAGTTTTTTTTATTTTATTTCCTCACACTATGCATTGAAAAACGTAGTATGATACACGGGCGTAACAGCAATAAATTACTCGCTACGCTCGTGTTTTAAATCGTCCTCGTAATTTATTCCTTTGCGCCCTTGTAGCATAAACTACTATTATTGTGTGGCATGGCACCCCTTTGATATTTTTTCAGCCGCCTGCTGCCCACGCGCAGATAGTGTGCAAGTGAGAGGTGGATAGAACAGTCACCATTTCTAGGTCTATTGATTCGGGTTATAAAGAACTACAGATTATAGCACGGGCACAAGAACGGTGTTTGTGAATGTGTGGTTTGAGTTGAAAGCTATTATCGCAAAATTTAACACAAATTACGGGTTTTTTAAGAACATATTGAGATCACCGTTAACTGCAACATGCGTTTCCTTCCTGTTCTTTGTTTTATACAACCCCATGAGAATTTGCTTGGATAATAGTTATTGTCTGCGTGTGAGTTGATACCATTTCAAAGTGTCTGCAAAAATGACCACCGTTTCAACATTCGGAACAGCGCAAAACTTTGAATCCTTAGAGATAAGAAACTGCGTTGTCAGTTCTAAATACCAGCCAATCCTTGGTCCTTTGTTCTCACGATTATCACATAGTTGTCCTTATTAAGATTGTATTCAATGGTTTCCACGAGAAAATTACCAAATGATGACGATGTGGTACTTACTCATATATTATGTGTCATTCATTTCATAGCTATCTATTTAAGGCGATATGCGAAAAAAATACGGGTGTTTCTTTTATGTGTATTTCATGAAATACACGGAAAATTTTAATAAATTTCTGGCATATGCATTTTGACTATATAATCTAGGGTTTTGAAATTGGAAAACATGTTTGGATAAATTTTCCTCGATAGAAATAATTGTTGAAATGAGGTCTTCAAACACACTTTTTCTCCTCGTGTGACGAATAGGAACCATATACAGAACTCAAACATATTTTATTAGGTGTGTTTCAACAATATCTAGAGATTCAATATTTGAAATTTTGCTAGCTATTTTAGTTTTTTTAATAATAATATAAAACCAACTTTTTTCCCCTTTGCTCTGAATCCGCCCCTCTCGCACTGCGCGATTTTTCGCTTGGAGTGACAGTGACAAAAATAAAACTCGCATAGCCTCTTAAGATCTGCTACTCATAGAACATGCTAAGAACTAAATATACCTATATATCTATGTATATGTATATCTATACTAATAATAAAGTAGTAAAAAATTCGTGTAGCATTATACAAATTTCACAAAAATTGTTATCGATTCATGATGCTGATCACTTACCAAGCCTCCAGTATGAATTTGGACGATGATCAAAAATTCACCTTGTATAATGTATGTGTGTTCCGTTTTAAATCGAGAATTACTCAACGGATTGGGATGCGTGACCCTGGTCAATATAAAGGTTAGGTTGATCAAAATGGGTGTTGACAAAATAACCGCCAAACCGAAAATGGGGCAAAGATTGAATAAACGCGAGCGGAGCCGCGGGGGAAAACCTGGTGAACGATAAAAGTGTGTTGCGTACTTCGATCAACATATATATATGCGTATCGTTTTAGGTAGCTTTTACCACAGTGTATACCGTGCTTTTACCACAGTGTATACCGTGCTTATACCACAGTGTATACCAGGGATCAGCAATTAGTTTAATTGCGGGTCCGTTTATAACAAAAATAAATCTGTCGCGGGCCGTTTGCTAGATGATAAATAGCAACCTAGATTTAAAATGTCATTGAATAAATAGAACCAAAAGAAATCGGAATACTTTATTATTAAGGATACATCTAATTAAAGAAATAAAGTAAGTAGCGGGCTAAATTGAATTATCACAAATTTTTATGCTGATATTCTCAGATTATTCTGGGTCAGCATAAAATAGGTCGGCGGTCCGGATCCGGACCGGGGTCCGCCATTTGGTGACCCCTGGTGTATACCGTAATTTTACCACAGTGTATACCGTGTTTTTACCACAGTTTATATCGTGCTTTTACCACAGTGTATACCGTGCTTTTACGTTTCTGTGTTTGAGTGATTTCTGTATTACACCTGACCTTGCCCATTCATTTTTTCTATCGCTAGCTTTCGTTTTGATTCTTCTTATTAAACCTTTAAAATACACCATGTGGGGAAGGCACCGTCTAGTTTGCATATCTATTGTTGTTTCTACACTTGCCTTGTTAGAAAGACCATCGACCGGCAAATCCGAACAAAGAAGTTCCAGTTTCGTAACTTTTTGCAATACAGTAATCGAACGAGGCACACGGTAGACCTTCAAAAAGATGTTTAGCAAAGTTTTTGTTATTCCAATAACTGGTAATTTTTTACAATATCTACTATTTGCTTGGATTTTTTAAGGTGTTTAAGGGGTAGGTAGTCGCAAATGACCTTGAGTCGACCTGTGTCGATACAAATATCGACAGAAACTATATTGAACTAACGTTCATATCAGCGCGCACTGCATTCTCCAGTTTCCGGATAGCGCATAATAGGAGAAAATAATAATTCTCACATGGACGAAAAAAAATTCAAGAACCATACGAATACCATGAGTGGTTTCAAAGAAATAACCAATTATACTTAATTTTAGTCTGTTATTAGACTGTTACTTGACTTTGAACAATATTTTCATGTTGTTTCTTATACGCGAGAATAATTTTCTAAAATGAAGATTTCTTTATAGTTTAACTAACAATTGTGTCGATTCGGTGTAACACGACTTAACTTATTGGCAGGACTTAAACTTAATTTGAGCGTTTTTTTCTTTCTGTATCGAAAAGACAAAGACAGGACGCTCAATATAAGGTTAGTCCTGTCAAATAAGTTAAGTTGTGTTGCGCCGAATCGACACCATTATATATTTTTTCACAATTTTTAAACAAACCGTTTAAGAGAAATAACCTTATCAATGTTGTCATTTTCGGACGACGCTGGGAAGAAGCACCTTAAGACTCACAGTCCGCGTCATCGGATACTTCCTGGTATGAAAATAATTACATTAGTACACATAATAAAGATTGCTTATGATCTGGCACTGAGTTGACAGACGGTAACAAATGCGGATAAGAATGATGTGACTTTTATGTGCCGTCCGGCCATTATAGGGATTGCGTTCATCCGTGTACTTCTACTTTAAACATACATACGTACACATACTCACGCCTACACCCACAGGGGTAGGCAGAGACTACATATTTCCATCTGCTACAATCCTGAATCCTGACACACCTATTTTGCCTATTTCACATCCATCAATCAATTAATAAGTTACCAGACAGTCTCAAAGAAAAGCCCTACAATTTATTTAAGAAATTGTTATTTAATTATTTAACAAAGAAATGTTTCTATAACATTAAAGATTTCTTGGATTTAAGTAATATTGTAATATAGCAAATTTATAGTTAGTAAGAAATTAGTGATAACATTATAGATAGTTTTCGGGCACAAATACACGATTTTTCAGGGCATGCAGGTTTCCTTGCGTTGTTTTTCTTAACCGTTCAGCAAGTGGTAAGTAAGAACAAATACTATGCACATAAAATCAGAAAAACTTATTGGTGCATGCTCAACCAGGGATCGAACCTGAATCTCAAGATTGAGAGGCCAGCGTTTTACCCCTAAGCTACCGCTGCTGCTTATTTTTGATTTTATTTACAATGCTTATCATATTTTATGCAGCAAATGCACATAGACTTAGCAACCTGTTGTTCTCTCAAAAGGCTGAAAACAATCCCGAAGCCACTAGTACATATCATTTTTTACCCACTCCTACTTTTGTTGCTGACTTCACCTTATTTTATTATTATTTACGGTGTTTACGCGTGGTGTATCTTGAATATCTTGATGATGTCATGTGATTGATCATAGCTTGCTTATAGCAGATAATATTACAAGGATATGATGCAATTATTTGCTAAGGGATTATTTTGAAGGTACTTTGTCGCTTGTTTGCTGGTAATTATGTCGCAGAATATAAACCTTATTATGGTAATAGAATGAGCCCGTCTCGTGTATGAAGATTTGAATTTCTTTATAACAGTAGTAAAATAACTTTTTCGATATCTCAAAAAATTACGATGTTATTGGCAATCAAAGTGAGCTTAAGGCGATATGCGAAAAAATACGGGTGTTTCTTTTCTGTGTATTTCATGAAATACACGGAAAATTTTAATAAATGTTGGGTATATGCATTTTGACTATATAATCTAAAGTTTTGAAATTGGAAAACATGTTTGGATAAATTTTCCTCGATAAAAATAATTGTTGAAATGAAGTCTTCAAACACACTTTTTCTCCTCGTCTGACGAATAGGAACCATATACAGAACTCACACATATTTTATAAGGTGTGTTTCAACAAGAGATTTGATATTTTAAATTTTGCTAGCTATTTTAGTTTTTTTAATAAAAATATAAAACCATCTTTTTTCCCTTTTGCCCCGCAGAATCTCAAGTGACAAAAATAAAATTCTGTATTGTGATAAATATCGCTGTCGCTAACTACGGTAACAATAGGAGTTTTTAAAATATTTAAATTATTTTGTGCTTTGCTATAACTAATAAATCGATTACTATGAAAATATACTAATATTTCATTAGTGATATTTTTCATTTCTTTTTTAAATTTAGAGTTTTTTGAAATTCCATCTCAGCGTCTTTGTATGGGACGCGAGCGCAGTGCCTTTTGTTAACCGCTCGTAGAAATTATTGTATTTATTTTTGAATGATAGAACGTTGCAATTTTTTTGTTTGAACTTAATGGAATAAGAACAAAAATATGGTAAAACGGGACATTGTTAAAAAAAAAGACGCAAAAATAAAATAAAAAGTCTTTTAGGATATTATTTTTCTAGTAATGGTAGTAGGTTATGGTTTGTTTTTGATTTGGTATGCCACGTCTATTCTTAAGAATCATAAGCATAACAGATTTTATTTCATTGCATTATTGACGTTACATTAAAAGTTATGATATATTTTTTATACATAACCCATGGTAGGCTACAAAAATTTATATCAAAAATATTTTTTCCAATTTTTTCAACAATTTGTTTTCGATAAAATATGGTCTAGTTCCATCCCCTTTCGGATGGATAGAGGGACTTTCACACTGTTAAAGTCAGTATATGAAAAGTCAAAGAGTTCTTTGTGAAAAAACGGGTTTGATTATTTTGAATTATAAAATTAAAAACTACTCTTTGTTTCACGAATCTTCGAACTTACTATTAAAAAAACAACTATTGAGGATAAGTATTATTGTAAAATGAAAGCGGGAAAACTAATTGTTCTAAGCGGGAAACCCCATCAAAAGCAGTCAAAGCACGCGATTTTTCAAAATTCAATCCATCTTTCACAAACAGTACGAGGTGATGTTAGAGAAAATCTGAGTTTAGATTTGGATTCAGGGCACAAATTTCTTCAAGAATATCGTAAAATATTTCATACAACAACAAAAACGCGTGTTTTTTGAGCTGTGTCATGTAACCAGTGCTTTAGCTAACGAAGCATGCGTGCTGAACCAATGGAATGGTCAGCTACATTGCGGAGACCCTCGTAACTCCTAATAGATAGACATTAGCGAATTCGTTTCGCAAACTTCTGGTAAATCTAACTACCTACTTTAGATTTATGTACTAACTTTACATTTATGTAAACGGCAAACTGCAAGGGGCATTTTGATGTAACTACGTAATCGGAAGGTATATAGGATATTAACATTTGTTCAGGTGGTTAAGATTTTTGGTAAATTTTCATTGCGTTTGCGCTGATCGGTATTTACTGGTATATACAACGTGTAACAGAAAGGTGTAACCATATTTGAAGAGCTTATTTGAACAACTTTTTCTATGGAGCAAACCGCGAAATCTCAAAAAAAAAATCTGTTCTTCCATACATTTCGGCCGAGTGGCATTGCATTTTTCTATGAAACAGTAAATTGTTTTTTTCGATATACAGGGTTTGTTCCATAGTCAAAGTTGTTCAATACCATTGACTGAATAAGCTCTTCAAATATGGTTACACCTTTCTGTTACACATTGTATACACAAAATAAATATAATTGCATCTTGAATTTTTATTTCCTTAAAAAAGCAATTTGTTTTTCTATCACTAATACTATTACATTCTCTGCCTTTTTAATACCTCCAGGCCCTTAGCTTCCTTCGTTATAAATATATACGGGCTAGATAGTTGATCTGGCATCAATCAGCTTATGGACTGTCAATGACAAACGCCGCGCACACAGGTCGTTCAGGGGCATTTCACGTCATTTCTAGCTAATCACGATACCTTTTAAAGCGATTATTATTATTTATTTATTTATTTATTATTTATTTAAAATGTATAACATTACAGTAAATTAACTAATACGTTAAAAATTAAAATCAAAATTAATAAATTAAAACTAAAATTAAAGTCAAAAAATCAAAAAAACATTTTGTCTAACTTCAACATCTATTGCGATATCAATAGATGTTGAAGTTAGAAAAGGCCCCAGTCTTCAGCCGAGTCCTGATAGCATAATGTCTCTAAGACATTTTTCATTGTTGTTTTCAATTTGGTGATCGTTTTAATAAATCGGGCGGATCGGGCAAGTGGAGTGGCTACATTATATTCCATAGCTCATGTTGAGAATGGCGACTGGTGACTGGCAATACAACGTTTGTTTAGGGATGCTATTTATGAAGAACTTTCTTAAGAGGCTATGCGAATTTTATTTTTGTCACTGTCACTCCAAGCGAAAAATCGCGCAGTGCGAGAGGGGCGAATTCAGGGCAAAAGGGAAAAAAGTTGGTTTTATATTTTTATTAAAAAAAACTAAAATAGCTAGCAAAATTTCAAATATCAAATCTCTAGATATTGTTGAAACACACTTAATAAAATATGTTTATGTTCTGTATATGGTTCGAGGAGATAAAGTATGTTTGAAGACCTCATTTCAACAATTATTTCTATCGAGGAAAATGTATCCAAACATGTTTTCCATTTTCAAAACCGTAGATTATATAGTCAAAATGCATTTACCAGAAATTTATTAAAATTTTCCGTGTATTTCGTGAAATACACAGAAAAGAAACACTCGTATTTTTTTCGCATATCGCCTTAATCACAACTTGCAACCAAGATCCATACATATCCAAAGATAATAGAACGGAACATAAACCAGTGAAACCTACAAGTCTTGGCAATGCGATGACGTGCGTAGACGCATCGGGTCCCGTTGCTTGACCGTGCGCATGGTTTCCATCTTCTCGTCGCGGACGCTGCGAAAGCGACAATTTCTGCTAATGATTTGTTCTCCTTTATGTTGGATCAATCAGTTCTCATATATACAAGGTGAATTTGTAAACATCGTCCTAATTCATATTTGAGCCTTAGTAAGTGATCAGCATCATGAACCGATAACGATTTTTGTAAAAATCATGAAATGAAATTTTGACTTTTACTATGATAAGTCAAAATTTCATTATACGAATTTCACAAAAATTGTCGTCGATTCATGATGCTGATCACTTACCAAGCCTCCAATATGAATTTGGACGATGGTCAAAAAGTCACCTTGTATATTAAGGGAATCGTGGTCTTGATACTTATTTGCGAGCGGATTCGCGTGGATATTACAGCTTTTAGCACATATTATTGTATGTGTGCACTTTAAGGCGACAGGGTGTGCAAATTTCAAGTGGGACCACCCCTCATTTCAACAGGTACCTGGTTTTGATCTTAGTAAACGTTCCTTCGATTATGTTATGAATTATAGACAGTAATATTTTTGTAAAATAAGTGATAGAAGGCCAAGGATATCAACCGAACTTGGCAATACTCATGTAATGAGGTAGCAAACATCGGATATATTACGCCTTACAGCCAAAGGCTTATTTAGGTTATTTTTCATTATATTAAGATATAAAGAATAAATCTACCTTTTTATATAGCCTAAAATATAACTGTTAAAAACGGCCATAAATAGTTTAGGTAAATATTCAAGGCGCGAGGCCTTTTTTCGGAGCACAGTGGTTTTGCTATTATAACACGGAGACTGATTGTATGAAGTTGAAAATAGCGTGCGCGAAATGATTCAGAATTATTAAAATATTTATAAACTACATCTTTAAAACATGAGACATAAAGATCAAGTGAATTAAGGTGATACCAAAAACAAAATGGGTTTTTTTCGAGTCCATTTACTCCACTATAACGTCATCTACGTATTTCATTTTTGGGTAAATGTTTATTGAGTATTTGATTAAGATTCTCACTGAAGGAAAACGCGATTGGATGAAATTTTCTCGATACAATTTAATTCCAAAAAGACCTCTAAATTGTTTTATTTTTTCCTGTAATTCTGAAATCCTTACCAATTTCATTGTGAAATTGCATTCAAAATGTGGATATTATGTATTTGTAAAGTCTCCTTGAAAATCTTTTTGACAAAATAGCTTAGTAAATTTTATATTAATAAATAACCGACATTTTGCTACTTTTCCACGAATCCGTCCCACTCGCACTGAGGGTTTTTTCGCATATGGAGTAACAGGGACGCTAAAACTTTAACGTATCGCATTAAAAGCCAATTAAAAAAAAAATACTCTTTTATTTCGAAAATTAAAACTATGGAGCGAACGTTTCCAATAAGGTGTCGCTACTAACATCCGAAAAATAAAGGTGTGAAAAAACATACTCATTATTTATGTGGTAAACTGTATAATCATTTGAAAAATTCTTGAAAAACGAAGGCCTCCATAAGTATGTCGCAGATGGCGCATTCTCTGAGAAGTGACAGCTAACTTCACGAACGCCTTTTGTACTGGCCCAAACTATACCGCGATGTGCTGGAGGCCGTACCTATTTATTAACTTGCTCGTACCACATACGGCAAAATTAGTATTCCTCATTCAAACAGAATTATGTACTGAATTTTTTTTTGCACGATTCTAAAGCGCAATCGTGCTATGATACGTATCGTTAGACAAGTCATGTGCAGCAGTAAATACTCAAGTTTATCACGATTTACTTGTTTGCGTTTCAAACAGTTGTTTATGCTAACTGTCCTTTGTTTTGGTCGATATATTGGTGCCGATGTTACAAGCTTCTTAGAATGTTAACAAACCAGATATTTAGCTTAAAAATGTTAAGCGATTTTAAGAAATGTCTAGTGATTGATTTTCTAGCTCAAACCGATTTGGCGGTCACCAATGTTGCAGCATCACGGGCAATGTGCAAATCACCCGCTGAAAAGATCAATGTTTTCGTCATGATTATACTTAATTCATTTTCATAATTAGATGAATTATAATTTTTAATGTAAAAAAAATATTGTGAATAGAAACGCTGCTGATTGAGCTTAGTCTACACTTGTATTATAAAATTTGTATGTTGGGGTTTATCCATGGAAATACTGAAAAAATGTTGAAAATTCTTTTAATGTATTAATAGACTCTTCACTTGGCTATAAGCTATAATTTGTTCCCTGGGGACAGGTAGTTCCCTGGGAAATAGCCATTATTTACATTCCCGCGGTAGAAACCGCGGGCAAATGGCTATCTAAATAAAAAGGAAAATCGTGCTCTTCGTAGTTCCACCCTGTAAGTAAGATTGTCAAGCTTGGAAGCCAATTATGTGTAATGTAATACGAGAAATATAATAAATAGTAGATGTTGAGCTAACAAAATTAAATAAATTTAAAAAAAAATCTAGGTGTGCTATGAAAATCTTTGAAAATTCAGTACTAACGTCACATTTTTGTTTTCGTTTAATTAGAAACATTTTTGGATCAATTTTAGATTCGGATCACTACCTATATTGTAACATATGCCCGAGGGGTCGATAGCGAACGACCCAATGATAAATGCAATTCCAAATTCAAACATTCAATATACATACTGAAACTTCAAAAAAATTCGAAGCAAAATGTACTTCTGGGCATGGGTTAAAAACCGTCTTATCCCCCAAAGGATTCAAGGGTGAAGTGCCTCAAACCTTTTATTTTTCTAGGCTTAATTTTAGTAATTTCCCATCGAACCAGCAGTAATGGACGCCGCAATCGGTTCGTAAAAGCGCCGAGAACAGGGTTGGATTTCGTAGTAGGTATAATTATACTATTATTTGTACCATATTTTCATGACATGTAGTATGTAGTATCGTAATGGAACTATACTACGTAGAAATACCATAATTTTATCTTCAGGCCAACCGACTTGTTTTATTGGTTGAGACGTTTTGCTTTTTAACATTTACCCTACAATATAGGGAATTTCTGTGCGTTATGAATAATTTTAGTATTTTTTTTAAATTTCACTAAAAAATAGGCTATTAATTATGAATATTTTTAGTAATTTTTTTAAATATTTCACTGACTAAAGTGCTATTTTATTTCAATTCAAAACAAAAATCAACGAAAAATGAAACTTTGTATAATTTTAGCCAAGTAGTATATTTTTAATTTCCATAGACAATAATTTTCAGAGGGCCTGAATCCAACCCTGGTCGAGAAAGCGAAACTGGCGTCGTCGGTATAATTGTCGAGAAAAGTGTCTCCGTGCAACATGAGCCGGCCAAGGTTTCTTTCCTGCGATTTCTTCTACATCAAGAATGCTATTTTACTTAATAAGTGGTGTTGCACCCGTGTTTATTGACTTTACCATCTACCATTACATTCATTTCCATTTATTCAACTTTAGAAAAAAAAAAACTTACCACCTTCGCCTTCGACATTTTTTTCTCATGAATCGCAGTCGGTCCGCGTTTTTTGACTTTGTAACTATTGTTGCTTTTTAAGGCCCTTAATACCGCCAAATGGGTACTTTCTAAAGCCTACTCCTCTTTTATGGCCAAACCAAAAATATTGAAAAAATGTATTATGGATTATCAACTCTAGGACAACATATGCAACATTTTTCTTTTTCGTACCACCAAAACTTCTATATGAAAAATTGTTTCAACTGAATGGTGTTTTTTTGGCTTGAATTTCCTACTGCTCCTAAGCGGCTTAGGTGATTTAATTAATTTATGCTTTGATAAATAGATAAACTTGATAGCTATAAATATAACATAGAATTATTCAATCGAACAATGACGCCCATGTGAAAAGTATTATTTTGCCCTTTCAAGGACGCAGCGAGCGTCGTAACAGCCACCACGCATTGTGCACTGATTTGAACGTTATTTCAATGTCGTTTCCGTCGATATTCATACAGACAAACATCGAGCTGCTAATTTGGCGAAGGTAATCGCCTTAAAGCAAAGGTGTTTAATGTTTGCTTGCAAAATATCAAATGTTTCATTTACAACAAAAAATAAATAAACATGCACATTACATTGGACTTTGGCTCTTCCTTGTTTTATAGCTTAAGTAGAGTTGACAAATTTATGGTATTATATTGGCTTTCCTTGTTGATTAGCGTAATGTGCAGTCATTTCCCGAGTCAGGGTTGTTGATGCAGCAAAAATACAAATAGATATGTAAAACAGCCTTAATTCTATACAATACAACCACCATATACGCCTGCACAGTAGGCATTATGTAACTTTAAACACTAGTTTAAACTTAATGCTTGCTCGCTATTGTTGTAAAAGGTGTTTTGAAAATTATGCAACTCTTGCATAAAGTTATGTAAAACGAGGAAGCTACATTTAATTCGCATTTTATTTCATGACCACTTAGGTCATTTCATCTCTTTCTGCCGTGTAATCTTAAGTAAGTACTTTAAAGTGAACTTTCACTTGTTTAAAGTATTTTATTTTTTACTGAATTAAAGCAAAAAGTTTCAGATCAAAAACTTGTATTGAAAAATATATGCTTAACAGAAAAATCATTTAGTTTTTATCAAGATGATCAAATTTTCTGTTAAGGCGATAGGTATGCGAAAAAAATACGGTTGTTTCTTTTCTGTGTATTTCATGAAAAACACGAAAAATATTAATAAATTTCTGGTTTATGCATCTTGACTATATAATCTAGGGATTTGAAATTGGAAAACATGTTTGGATACATTTTCCTGGATAGAAATAATTGTTGAAATGAGGTCTTCAAACACACTTTTTCTCCTCGTTTGACGAATAGGAACCATATACAGAACTCAAAAATATTTTATTAGGTGTGTTTCAACAATATCTAGAGATTTGATATTTGAAATTTTGCTAGCTATTTTAGTTTTTTTTATTAACATATAAAACCAACTTTTTTCCCTTTTGCCATGAATCCTCCCCTCTCGCACTGCACGATTTTTCGCTTGGAGTGACAGTGACAAAAATAAAATTCGCATAGCCTCTTAAAACAGTAAATAAATAGATGTTTAGTTAGATAGATGTATCTTGTTGTCCCTACGAGGGCGATATGCTTGATCTCTATAAAAATCAAGATAAAAAAAAAACTTCAGAATTACGCCCTAACCCAACAAATCTATTACCAGCTAAGTGGAAAACCATGTGTGACTCCGACATCTCTCTCCTTCACTTTGGTCACCCAACATGAAGGTGACCGTCCAACAAGGACGTCCAATTCGCAACTTTCTCTGACAAACCCACCGCGCCTACGTATCGGAATCCGAAATGCCAACTGAACCGGGTTACCTATATCTCCTACATACCTACTGCATTATACTTATGTAGGACCTACATATCTGCCAGGTGTTGCTAACAACAATTGCCAGTAAGTGGTTAGCGGTCTCGCTGATTTGTTTACAAAGTATATTTTAGTCGAAGATTCAGGATCTGTTTTCGGTAAAAATAGTTTTTTCAATGCAAGTGCTCGTAAAGGCCCACTTTTTATGCATCAAAACCGAACAGAAAGTCGATTATTTTGCCCTAGGGCTTTATTATTTTATTTTTTTAAATTTATTTACGAGAAGTTGGCTAACCTGCAACCTTTCCTGTGTACCAAAAATGTTATACTTTTTTTGCCACTGTTTAACGGTTCTGGATACAGTTCTTTTGAGCCAATCATAATTTAAAGTTCACAAGATTATATTTGTTTTATTTCCTCACGGGCGTAAGAACAATAAATTACTCGGTTACGTTTAAAACACTCGCTCGTGTTTTAAATCGTCCTCGTAATGTATTACTTTTCGTCCTTGTAGCATAAACTACTATTAATGATTTTCTCTTCCGTGTTTTCACATCATTGGCTTGTTTTGTTTGGTTCATGACTGAAGTTCCGCTGCCACTGAACCATTATTAGTATTAGCTACGGGCTGATGATGCGATAATGATTCATGGATATTTGTTTAGGAATTTGTTAGTAAACAAATTTTTCAGCAGCGTCTGTCGACATTTTATGCATGTAACAAATATCTAGCTATTTTAGTCTTAAGGCAATATGGGTGTTTCTTTTCTGTGTATTTCATGAAATACACGGAATTATAATTAGGTTCTGGTATATGCATCTTGACTATATAATCTAGGGATTTGAAATTGGAAAACATCATCGAATTATTTGGATATGGCATGTTTGGATAAATTTTCCTCGATAGAAATAATTGTTGAAATGAGGTCTTCAAACACACTTTTTCTCCTCGTTTGACGAATAGGAACCATATACAGAACTCAAACATATTTTATTAGGTGTGTTTCAACAATATCTAGAGATTTGATATTTGAAATTTTGCTAGCTATTTTAGTTTTTTTATAAAAATTACAAAACTAACATTTTTCGCTTTCGCCCTGAATCCGCCCCTCTCGCACTGCGCGATTTTTCGCTTGGAGTGACAGTGACAAAAATAAAATTCGCATAGCCTCTTAAATATATTTAGAGAATGCGTAAGTCGTATGCCTGATAGCCGTATGCACTGTAGGCAGAACAATGTCACCGTGTGCCGATTATTAATATTGACGCTCATTGAATATTCATTCGTTCAAAATTATTGTTTTAATATATTTCACTTACGGCAGTTCACCTTGGATTATGAATAATTCATCTTGTCTTTGAGTGTTGATTTAGCAGCCTTTCAAAACTATGTACCTAGTAGCTACCGACGCGGCGCTATTACAAACTGCGCTTCTCATATCAGATTTCAATGCGATTTCTGCAGTGAAATCGAATTAAACGAGCTTTCTCGGCAAAAAGCCTGTCGCTTTCATTCATATTCGATCTGACCTCATTGAAAAAGGCAGGCAGGCATACATATTCATCATTAAAGTGGCACTAGCCTGTGAGAACTAGGGACAAAAGTCGCCCACACACAATTCTATCTTTTCAGTCTATCGCTAACGTAATTTTTACATTTTTGGGTCTATGTAGCTACTTACCTACAGTGAAACTAGTTTATTAATTGAACAATTCAATACAAGTTAAAATTGGTTGAAATTAGAAACTAGTCACTTAATTTGATGCGCTGCTGTTAGAAAATTGATTCCTTAAGCTTGTTAATTACTTATGCGTTTCTAGTTTGGTAGGATTTCTAATGGAGTTTACAAAAATACATAGTTGTGCATTGAGTCACAATCGCAAGGCAGCGCTGCGTTTAATGATTTATTGAGTGTTTCGAAGACAATAGGTTGGAAAAATCTACGGCCCTGGTGCCAGCATCTCCGGGGTATTGTGCAAATACATATACGTACATATGTAATAATATGTATATCTGCTTATGATTGTGCGTATGTTTGTATCTAATTGCAACCACACGAGTTGGTTCATCTCTTTGACACCGTTAATTCTTGCGATCCATCATAATCAGTATGACTTTCTACATACTTACCTGTATAGGTATAGGCACTTTTCAATACAAGGTATGTTAAAAGATAGATATCTAAGACCAAATATGTCATCAGAATTTGGATCCAACACTATAAAGCTCTTCTTGGCTTTCATTTCACAAATCTACATATATAGTATAAATTTGTACATATTTTTGTTTATCTTGATGCCAATGTATGTGTTCCATTTTTGTCATTTTTCATTTATTTTTTTTCTATTTTTAGCAACTGTCTATGTGGGTATTTGCACATTAAAATTATAACTGTAAATTTTTTTTTCTTAGAAAGAATGAAAGTATGAGTGGATGAATGAATGAATGTATTACTTGCATGCATGTACTTGAATTTTAAATTTTACTGTAAGCAATGTATAATTTTGTGTATTACTAACAATTATCTGGTACCCCGCATTACTGGCTTAGCCGAGTTTGGGGACCCCTGGTAACTTAGTTAATTTGTTTCTCAGCATGTACACGTCTCTAGTAGTAAGTATAGTTGAATAACAATTTTTGTAAAAACTCATGCAATAAAATCATTTTGTCTTTGTCTTGTCACAATCAGAAAATCAGCGGAAAATCTCATGTCATTTCGTTTGTTTACCTAAGCAGTTGATATCCATTAGCACGCCGAGTGCCGTTTGCTCGCTCGAATTCTTGACGGTCGACTCGTCGGACCGGCTCCGCTCGGGCTCGGGCGCTAACGGTTTAGTTTCGACATCGGAACAGAATTAGGCTTTGTAATTACGCAGCCTGGTTACCTAGCTGTTGATGGACGATTATGAGCCAGTGTTGAATTAATTTAATTTAGTTGGAATAAACCCGCAACGTGTCACCTCAGATTTGAGTTCATAAATGGGTCAATTATCGAGTAGTACCGTTGAATACGACAAGATTAAGTAGATCATTTATTAGTTTATAAAATTTTTACTATTAACATTGTTTAATACTTAGATTAATCCGAAAAACCCAAAATTTTAAATGGGCCAGATAAAATTCTTCTTTCTTTTTAGGGTTCCGTAGTACCTAAAAGGTACAAAAGGAACCCTTATTGTGAGACTCCGTTGTCCGTCCGTCCGTATGCCACAGCCTCATAACTTTAGCATCGTTTATGATAAAGACATGAAATTTGGCACAAAAATAGCATTAACTTGCCTGCATCACGGTGTAAAAAAATTTGAAATATTTGAAATTGTTCAAAATATTTCCAAAACAAAAGCCATCTGGCAACCCTACGTCCCCTGGTAGTGTCTTACGATAAAATAAACATAATCTCCCTTTGATTGACGAGATATTATGTTCTAAGGCATCTGGGTACTCATACCATACAGAAATAACATCTAAATCTGCGACTGCGGTTTTCAGTTGGCAGAGAGTAACGGCTCAGGGCGCGGCTTTGCGACAATACACACTGCAGAAAGTGGTTTTGGAAACAAAACCTGGTCATACATACTCGTCTATACCAGCAACTTCTTTTTCGTTATTTCAGGTTTGGTTTCAAAGTAAAAGTTGTCTGTATAACAACGAGTACTATCACCAGTCCTCGTTTCCAAAACCACAAAAAAATAAATTTTAAAAAGGAGTAGAATACAAGAAAGAACAAACATTATCGAACACAAACGGAGGATAAAAGATTTTAGAAGATAGGTATAACAACTAATATACACTAAACATAACACAAAAACCTCCTATCTTGAGAGGGAACCAAAGAATCTGAGGCGGAGGAGTTTCGATGCTGTGTGGATAGGACAATGCTAACCAATACGAGCACATCGACAACGATAATAAATCATACTATTCTATGATACACATACTTATATTATTCTTAGATGATTTGGTCCTCTAAAAAGGCCGCTTTGGATGAATCCTATGATGATTCCGTTCTAATGCCGTCTCTTTTGCACGCGTGAAAAAACTCTGAATCCATCCTACTTTCAAATCATTTTATGATTCACCCAAGTCGGCCGTTTTAGATCTGAATTGAGTTTACCATCTTAGATGTTTCCATAAATTACTACCAAAATTAATAATTTGTTGGCCCGATGAAGTGTCACACGAAACCGGTCGCTTGAAGTAAAATAAAATAAATATTTGTGGAATAATTTGGGAGGAGCCTAGTTTCCACTACACAAGGAAACTTTCTGTGGGAACTAGAGTTTTAATAATTAAGGTAACTTATTTTGAAATAAAGAAATTTTCATTTTTCATTTTCATAAAAGTACAAGAATTTGTGTACAATTTAACCGAAAGGTTATATTCTCTTGTTCTTCCAGTTGAGATCTACTGTCCCCTGAGGGGACGTATTGATGTAGCATTTCTATATTAAAGACATCTGTATAATGTCTTAGTTCTATATACACTCCCCGGTAGAGATGCACTGCAAGACAAGAACTAACCGATATATTCTCTTGTACTTCCAGTTGAGATCTACCTGTCCCCGGTAGAGACGCACTGCATGAACGTGGACTACTTCATACCGGACGAGAACAACGAGACCAAAGGACTCTCAGATGACGCCATGAACAGGTACAGTAGTATTTGTTTTATTTTTGCATCGCATATGCTTGAATTCTTATTTGAATTGATCTCAGAACATTTGTGTACAACACGTCCTCTAAAAAAGCCGCTTTGGATGAATCATATTATGATTTTGTTGTAATGCCGTCTCTTTTGCACGCATGAAGAAACTCTGACTCTATCCTACTTTCAAATCATTTCATGATTCACCCAAGTTGGCCTTTTTAGGTCCCCAGATCTACATCACAAAATAGATACAACCAGAAGGCTGACTCGACGACTGAGCGAAAACAGACGCACACATGCATAGAAGCGTACGTATGATGATCTCGGCAGAATTTCGTATTGGCATTCACCCGAATATCTTCGAGATCGTCGTACATACGCGTCTATGTGTGCGTGCGCCTGTTTTCGCTAGTTATGCGGAGTATATGTATAGCATCACATCTTTCAGAACTGAACTCTATGACGTTTCCATTTAGTTTAAAATAGCGTGCTCTGAGCCATGATCAGGTGGTAGAGCTGACGCGGGGCTCGACTGTGGAGGTACCACCATCTTACTTGGAGACCCCCTCGAAGTAATTCGAGGACAGCTCACAGGCAAAAAACCAAGAGGCCCACCATGCCTGGGACCGATGGATGGCGGTATATCCATCCCTAATAGCCGGGCCTTATATGGAACAGACTGGTGACGAGCAGCGGTGTCACTGGTGCGAGGGTTCCGGCACAGCGCTCACCAACCCGCCTGCCCAGCGTGTGTGAGTATGGGCAATTCTTCCAGGATGACTGCCGGGAGTGGCAAAGTCCTGGAAAGGCTTATGGCAGCAGTGGACGATCTCGGCTGATGGATGGATGGATGGATGGATGAGCCGTGGCTGTTACCTACGACCACCAAGAAACACGCGCTCACGAAAAACTGCGTTTTTTATTTCAAACCTCGGCTCCTAGTTGTTTTAACGACATATTAAAATATTCCAAAATAAACATTTAAGACATTTTTTAATACATTTTTTAAGACATTTAACATTAACACAAATTTGAAAGCTGTATATTTTAAGGAAGACCCGTTAACACTCAGAAAACATGAAGTTTTGAGGTAACTGTGTATTTTTTTTTCTATCGAGCGAGCTTAAGGCGATATGCGAAAAAAATACGGGTGTTTCTTTTCTGTGTATTTCATGAAATAAACGGAAAATTTTAATACATTTCTGGTATATACGTATGCATTTTGACTATATAATCTAGGGTTTTGAAATTGGAAAACATGTTTGGATAAATTTTCCTCGATAGAAATAATTGTTGAAATGAGGTCTTCAAACACACTTTTTTTTCCTCGTTTGATGAATAGGAACAATATACAGAACTCAAACATATGTTATTAGGTGTGTTTCAAAAATATCTATAGATTTGGTATTTGAAATTTTGCTAGCTATATTAGTTTTTTTAATAAAAATATAAAACCAACTTTTTTCCCTTTTGCCCTGAATCCGCCCCTCTCGCACTCCGAGATTTTTTGCTTAGAGTGACAGTGACAAAAATAAAATTCCCATAGCCTCTTAAAGCTTTTGCGTTTTTTCTATATCAGCCCTACCTATGTGTAATATCTTTTTTATTTTTATTAAACCGATTGACTGTTACACAATGTGAAATGGTCATTTGAAGTTATACTGACCCTTAAATGAAACCACATACTCTACTGATCATACTTGACAACATCTAGTACAAGATTTTTTAAAATTTTAATTACTGTATTAGAAGATAAAATTGACTTATCCATGTAGACATATTCATACTGGCGATAACAAACGATAAACTGAAAAATATTTCAGCAAATCGCACATTTCAAAAAGGGTTCAGTGAACCTTGTTTCCGTGCGCTTACCAACTCTCTAGTATATTGTGAACCAAGTTCACAACAGAGTATCATGTGTGAGAATAGCTAGCTGCTTAATGTGATCATTGAATATTGTTTTTATTCAATATTTTGCATTGTTCGTAAACAATAACGAAACATGACGACAAGTATTTCCGTATCATGTTGTGTTCTTCCTCAATACATCTGCAAATTCATTTACCAAACACCTATTGTTGGCACACGACATTGTTGGTTCTCAAAACTTCCTGGCTAGGAAAATTGTCTAAAAACTACATATGGTCGCTTCCAGGGGTCTGGGACAGCTCGACCCGAGTCAACTCGACACGAATAATAATACCAGATATTTCACTCCCCATTACGGTGATTTGTACGGTCAGGCAGAAAATTGATAATTTGAAGTAAATAATTAATTTTTTTCCGAAAATTTTGTTTTATTTCCATACAAAGCAGGAAAACATAATTATCTACAACGCTTATTTCAATAATGATACCTACATAAGTAGACTAAGTTCAATGATTATTTTTAATTGTCTGGACTAAAAAACACAAGCATTCCTTTGCTAAGAAAATGACATACATCGGTTATCTGATTTGTTCATAAAAATAAATAGGTATATAATTCTATCAATAAATTGAAACAAAATTCAATATTTTAAGAGGACGATACTTTTCATGCCGACGGTACAAACCACTTTTTTAGACATAGTTTCTGGTGTTATTATTCGTGTCGAGTTGACTTGGGTCGAGCTGTCCCAGACCCGCGCCCTGGGCCCTTAAGGTTTGTCGCCCCATAAATCAAGTAGTAAAAACCAAAAATATTTCAATTATAAAATAGAATCCAGCAGTGTGTCCATGTCAGTGTGATGATAATGCATGAAAAAGTAGAAAAAACTAAAAATACCTAACAAACAAATAAACACCATTTATTAAATATTTACATATTTTCCGACGAACAATTTTTTTTAATGACAGAATAAAGTCAAAAAGCAACATAAATTAAGTATTGGCCAGTGTTTTCTATTTATGAAATGCATTCGCAAATATGTTGTTTTAAAAAATAGTAAAATGTATTAAATAAAATGAAATATAATAAATAAATTAATAAATAATAAAAATAAATTTCTATGTTTGAACACTTGGCGATTTATCCATCGCAAGGAGATATAAATTAACATTATATCATTTCAGTATAGAAACGCAGAAAGAAAAGTATATCTGGATGTGAGGAGCTCTGAACCGGGATTCGAACCCGGGACCTCTCGCTTACCGGGCGATTGCTCTACCAATCCCGATTCAGAGCTCCTCACATCCAAATTTACTTTTGTTTCTGCGTTTCTACAGGGCGTCCCACGGCTATGCCACATGGAGAGAAAGTATCTTAAATATTGTAGATGGAACATTTTACTGAAAGAAGACATTATTTTAATTTAAAAAACAATTTAAACTGCATTCATAGATTTTTTAAATAGTTACATGGCTGAACCGGGAATCGAACTCGTTACACCAGAAAAATAATTACCCTTTAGCGTATCATAATGATTATTTTTTGCTAAATAACATAGTGTCAGAAATAAAAGGAAGACCATGAATTTTAACATTTTTAATACAAAATTAATAAATTTTTCTCGTGTAGCGGGTTCGATTCCCGGTTCAACCAAGTAACTATTTAAAAATCTATGAATGCAGTTTAAATTGTTTTTTAAATTAAAATAATGTCTTCTTTCAGTAAAATGTTCTATCAATATTTAAGGTACTTTCCCTCCATGTGGCATAACCGTGGGACGCCCTGTATACTGTAATGATTAATGTTAACTTATATAAAGCACAATAAGTAAGTTTTTGTCGCTCGACCTGTAATTAAACTTTGGTCTTAGTAGCAATTTGTTTTTTTCCCCTAATTTGATGCCAACGCCTTTGGTCGCACATATAAGAAGACTTTGATCTATGCATCCAAATTAATACTAGAGACTCGGTAAGTGGTCAGAACCAAGGCTTGATAATACTTGGTGTCAAAGTGCCCTCGTACAGCTTTTATTCCATCCCAACTCCTAGAAGGTCAGTATGGGAAGGTAATATTAAATTAAATTTTGTTTCTGATCAATAACCGAGTCACCAGTATGAATTTGGTTGCATCACTCAAAGTCCCCGTATATTTCTTACTTATTGTTGTAACTTTCAAAATAATGCTTATTTCTAGATGTTCAGTTTTTGCCGTTCAATTAATAAAAGCAGCCATAGTATAGTAAATAAAATGCTTTGTTATTGAAATATACCTAAGCTATTGTGATAGTAACCACAGATGTTATCAAAACAAGATTATTATTCCGAAGATCGTTTAGAAAACACCCCTTTGTTGTACCTTTATTTTAGTTTAAAAAAATAAAATAAAACAAACGTCAATTTTTCAGCCTCATTCATCAAACACAATTCAATATGTCATGAAATTTAGATAAAATTCTTAGAATCATTCAGTGTCAGTGATATTTTTAAACCAATATCACATAACTTTATTTTCTGGTCGAATAGAGAATTATTTCAATTTGGACCTGTCTTTGAAGGCCTACTCCTCCCATACAGGTGGTCCAAAAACTTTCATAAAAATATATGATAGGCATTATAGAGTCAAAAATAAATTTCAAGTTTCATAAACTGTTTTTCTATTGTTAGTTTTGACAAAAAAAATCGAAAGTCATTGAAAGTTTCACATGATTAACACAAGAATTCTCTAACTCCTCCCAAACGCCTAAAGCGAAATATAGGAAATTTTTAGATCTAAAAAATTTAAGTTCAAAATTTTTTTTTCGTTCATGGCGTCCATGTGAAAAGTATTATTTTCTCCTATTTTGCGCTAGCCGGAGACGCAGTGGTTGTCGTAACAGCCACTTTTCAAGGCACGCTGAAATGAACATTATTTCAATGTCGTTTCCGTTGATATTTGTACCGACACACGAGTTGCTTATTTAGCGTGGTCATACGCCTTAATACTATAAAGAGACTCGGTAAATGATCAGTTTTGCCTAGTATATTTCTTATAACTTTTGTGAAACTTGTAAAATTTTGCTTTTTTTGGGCCTCATAGAGATGTTGTTAGATGCCGCTAGATAATACTTATGAAATAAATTATGAAGAAAATAAGCTGTTGGCTTCACAATCAGTTTTTATCTTTTGTATGAACCAGGCGTAAACGCATTCATCGCATACTTTTGATTCAAAAGTAAGGAAAACGATATTAAGATGTATGTACGTTTTGTACCGTTATTATCTTTTCTCACCTACTTGAAAAAAAAAAACAGACTTCCCTTTCTTAGACATGCCCAGAAAACAGATGACACCACAAAAATGTACCCCGAGTCACAAAATAGATACCACCAGAAGGCCGACTCGACGACGGAGTGAAAACAGACGCACACATGCATAGACGCGTACGTATGAAGATCTCGGCAGAATTTCGTATTGGCATTCGACCGACTTCATCCAGGAGGCCAATTCCGGTGGTATGGAATACATCAGGCGAGAAACTGCTTATCTCCGTCGAAAACAAAAAGAATGCTATTCTAACGATCTCCATTCATAGATTTTTGGTCGCAATTTCGACTGGTCTTTAGGTATGGAGATAAAATCTCTATACAGAGATTTGTCTCCATGGTCGTGATATTTGGCTCGAGCCCGGAATTGAGGTCCAGATCGTCGTACGTACGCGTTTGTGTGCGTGCGCCTGTTTTCGCTAGTTATGCGAAGTAAACCTTCTGTATGTGGTTATACCAGCAAGGTGAAGAGTCAATACTTAATATAGAAGAATAGAAACATTATTAGAGTGCATTACAAACTAGAAATCAATAACAAACCAATTTCAAGTAAACATGTGGCGCAGTGGGTAGGTAGCGCGCTTGTGTTGTATGCAGGGGGTCGCAGATTCGAATTCTGGACCGAGGAAATTTTTCAAAATATTCATTTACTTGTAGTAATTTAAATTTTATCGACAACCTTTTAATTATTAATAAAATTTTCTTTTCTTTTTTAATGTGTTAAAATAGGATTAGAATTATGTAAATTTTAATTAAGTTTATAATAATAATAACTATTATTATAATATTGCTATGCCGCTATCGGTATAATTACACTTGTACTGCCTATTTATATAAGGTTAAATAATATTAGTTGGCGAAACTCAAAACATAGGTAGTACTAGTCTATATGAACAACTGTTTGTATGGGAGCTAAGCGAAATCCTTTCCATACTAGACCAGTCAGCTGATCGGGGCAATTTGTATAGGAGGAAGAGAAAAAAGTTGCGAATTTCGCTTAGCTCCCATACAAACAGTTGTTCATATAGACTAGTACTATCTATGTTTTGAGTTTCGCCAACTAATATTATTTAACCTTATATAAACACCAATGAAACTGTAATTTATCGCAGTAAATAAATTGATTTGAATTGAATTGAATTGAATTTGTTTCTGATTGATTTCTAGTTTGTAATGCACTCTGATAATAATTAGTGTATCAATCGCTATAAAAACATATAATCTTAGAACAAAAATACTTTCACAGAAAGTATCTACAACGTGTAACAGAAAGGTGTAACCATATTTGAAGAGCTTATTCAGTCAATGGTAAAGAACAACTTTTACTATGGAGTCAAACCTGAAATCTTTAAAAAAAATCTGCCCTTCCATACATTTCGGCCGAGCGGCATTACATTTTCCTATGAAGCGAGTAATTTTTTCTTCGATATACAGGATTTGTTCCATAGTAAAAGTTGTTCTATACCATTGACTGAATAAGCTCTTCAAATATGGTTACACCTTTCTGTTACACCTTGTATATATATACCTACGTAAGTATATCTAACATCTAATATATCAATAAGTCCAATAAGTCAATCTGTTACTGTCGCACCAATCGCAGACAACATTAAAGTCATTATATAAACGTTAAAGAACAATGTAGTGATTTGTCTTGCATCGGATTTGATCAGCAAGTTTTTAGGCGACCTACATCTCTACTGGTTTCAATTTATTTATTACAAGGCTCTCCGAATGTTTTTTTTAGGAAGGTGATTGTTACTAGTTTACTATACTAGCTTCTTCCCGCGGCGTCGCTCTCGTGGAAGTGTCTTTCATTTTCGATTTGGTTGTATCAACACGTCATTAGCAAATTTGATCACTGTGTTTACAAATTAATTAGAAACTTTCAAGTAACACAAATAATTTGAAAAGTCTTGCTTAGACTTGCCATGTAAGCAATAGATCACAGGTTCGAAAGCTAACCAGAAGATTTTTTTAAAATATTTGTCTTATTTGTAATTTAATTTAACTTTTTGATCTTTTGTGGTTTGAATAATGTAATGCACTCTAAATAACACCTCTTATAGCCTATTATGTTGATGAGGGTCATTACGATGACAATAAAGAAAACCGCATCCAAATCAGTTAATTAATGGCTTTCAAATTAAAACGTAACATACCTACTTTAGACAAACAGACAGAAAGAAATTGGGGTTTTAGCCTAAATATACCACTTTATTTAAAATTTCGCAAAAATATATTTTGTACAGACACGTCTTTTTTTATTATTATTAGTAAGTATAGATCTATTTTGAAATACAAGAAGTTCTATTTAAACTTTTTAAGATATTATGTAGGTTGTAGATGTCGTGGGAATACCGTGGAATTCATGTAAATCAATTCGTAAATCATGAAGTATGAAAGGGAAAGTCTTTCAACAAAAAGTCAAAAATTGGTGCTACGACGCACGGAGTGAGGAGCATGCTAGGTTTACATGTAAATAAATTTGAGAAGACAAGCGAAGCGGAGCGGAGCAAGAAGCCCCCTGTAGTTTAAATAAAATTCATGTTATGCAATTCTGCGATACGCCGACGACAGGGTATAACACGGTCTATCTAGTACAGGGATGGGAAAACTTTTTCCTTTGCGTGCCCATATTTACTAACGAAATATATGGCGGGCCGAGTTGTTGCATTTTTGGCTATACTATTTATTGAAATACAAATACTCGTATTAGTATGTATTTTCTGAAACACTAATTTATTGTGCAATATTACAAAATAACTATTGAAATAGGGAAGAAAAATTGCAATTAAATCAAACTTTCAAGTTAGCTGCAAAATTTGTAACAATACGAAAACTTCACTTTATTTTTGTTTGATGGTCGCGGGTCGGATTTCAACGCTTCGCGGGCTAGAGATGGCCCGCGGGCCGTATTTTCCCCATCCCTAGTACATCGAATTTTTGTCAATTATTTATTTAATTAGGTAGCTAGTTTTTGTACAAAGGTATTATATTATCAATATAAACTATCAATACAGGTAAATGATTTTTTCGACTGTTAGTGTTTAAATTAACACATAGGTATGTGTGTCAGAGGTGTTCGAAGTATTACACCTCAAGTCGGTGAAAACACGCTAATTCCTTAAATATACATAATATACAAACGTTTGATGTCGTGACCGCTTCTTTGGTCTAGTAGTTCGAACGTGGCGATCACTAAATCAGAAGGTTGTGAGTTCAAATCCCGTAGGGACACATTTTGTGTTCGTTACAATCCATATTTCTACACGAAGTAGGTACGGCGATAGGACTCACCTCACCACCCATCATATAATGTTTAACTTAGTTAATCGGTTTAATAATTATTATATATGTTGTGACCATATCGTAGAATTGACCATTTCATGATCTGGTTATGCAGATCGTAAAGTATGAAATCAAAATTTTTTCACTAAAAGTAAAAAATAGGTGCGACGACGAGCGAAGCGAGAAGGAGCGTGTTAGGTTTATATGTAAGATAAAATAAGGAGCCGAGCGAAGCGAAGCTCCCAATTTTAACAGAAATACGATATGGCCACGACATATAGATATAAATAGTATATTTATAGTGTATTCAGCCAGTCGGGGTGATAGGATCATCTTAGAAAAAACGCAAAAAATTAAGAAGCAACCTCTAAATTTAATGATTTTCGAGTGTTAAAGGGCCTTCCTTAAATCATACAGCCTTGAAATTTGTATTAAAAATAGGTAAACAATAACCCCGTCGGTTACTCTTATAATTTCATCTCCATCCATCCATCAGCACGTATTCGTCCACTGCTGGACATAGGCCTCCCCAATATTACGCCACTCGTGGCGGTCCTCAGTCATCCTCATCCAGCCGCCACCCGCAACATCCTTCAGATCGTCAGTCCAGCGGGCACGAGGGCGGCCTGCGCTGCGCTGCGCTTTGCTTTACGTACATCAATTTTATCTAAAGTCGAGTTATCAAATACAAACTCGATTTTTTGTGAGCGCGTGTTTCTTGGTGGTCGTAACACCCACGGCTGAGAGCGCGCTATTTCAAACTGAAAGGAAACGTCGTAGAGTTCAGTGTATACTCAATTCTGACTTTATATGTAGCCTTAATAATTGTATAAACGTGTAAACTTTGGTGGGTCGGTTGAAACGAATGTGGACTTTGTGTGACATTTCACAGTAAATACTTACTCAATAACACCTCTGACACCCCCTCGGGGATTCATGTTGTGAAGATGTATATTTTGCATATACTAACGCCTGTCTCCTAGAGAGGTAGGAAGAGACCATAGATTTTCATCTGCTACGATTCTGGCACACCCCTTTCGCCTCTTCCACATCCATCAATCTAGTCATGCAAGGTCTTCTATTCCGGATACTTTTTTTGACCTGTCAGTATGTCGCCAATTTGTCAGCATATGTTCTTATAGGGCGACCGATCAACCTTCACCTTCCACTTGCGCACCATGTATTTCTTTTGTCACTCTTCTTTCATTCATTATTTCTACATGCCCAAACCACAGGAGTAGAAAATGGTGTCGATTAGGTGTAGCACATCTTAACTTATTTGACAGGACTAAACTTAATTTAAGCGTTCTGTCCTTGTCTTTTCGATAAAGAAAGACAAAGGCAGGACGCCTAAAATAAGATTAGTCCTGTCAAATAAGTTAAGTCGTGTTACGCTGAATCGAAACCATTTATCACTTAAATCATGTTATTTCACACAACGGAGCATCCCGCAAAGACTGATGAAAGTCACTCTTAAGAGGCTATGCGAATTTTATTTTTGTCACTGTCACTCTAAGCGAAAAATCGCGCAGTGCGAGAGGGGCGGATTCAGGGCAAAAGGGAAAAAAGTTGGTTTTATATTTTTATTAAAAAAACTAAAATAGCTAGCAAAATTTCAAATATCAAATCTCTAGATATTGTTGAAACACACCTAATAAAATATGTTTGAGTTTTGTATATGGTTCCTGTTCGTCAAACGAGGAGAAAAAGTGTGTTTGAAGATCTTATTCAACAATTATTTCTATTGAGGAAAATTTATCCAAACATGTTTTCCAATTTCAAAACCCTAGATTATATATTCAAAATCTATATACCAGAAATTTATTAAAATTTTCAGTGTAATTCTTGAAATACACAGAAAAGAAACACCCGTATTGTTTTTGCATATCGCCTTAAGTTTGACATTCAAAGTGTGTCATAGCTGTAACACAAAATAACCACTTACAGAATGTTCACTCCGCATAACTAGCGAAAACAGGCGCACGCACACATAGAAGCGTACGTACGACGATCTCGGAGATACTCGGGTGAATGCCAATACGAAATTCTGCCGAGATCATCATACGTACGCGTCTATGCGTCTGTTTTCGTTCCGACGTCGAGTCGGCTTTCTGGTTGTATCTATTTTGTGGCTGTAATATCAGTTTCGTTATCACAGGGGTTGAATTAAATTGTTTTCTTGTAGTTCCTTGAAAGGCGAAACCGGTTGGAGTTACCTATTATAGTGATATTGCGAAACAGTACAAGTGTTTTTTATCATGAAATTAAATGTTTTCCTGTTTCCTATGTTTCCAGACTCCACATGGCGCGGTCAACGGTAGCGCTGTTCATGGTGGCGTTCCTCTCACTTTTTGTGGCGTTCTGGACCGGCGTCGTCGGCTGCTGGAAGCGCAGCCCCGGCAACATCACTGCCACTGCGATACTCATGCTTGTCACTTGTGAGTTGTTGTTTCATTTATTAATTTGGCAGGTAAATTGTATACTTAATTCGTCAGATTAGAAACGGCGTCGTCAGTTTCTTCCTAAACGCTCGCTGTTTGCGATTTGCCGAAGGCACGCATTTTAAATCGGTGCGATTGTATTGCCTTCGCAAATTTCGTCAAGCGTGCACAAGCCTACTATAGTTCTAGTGAAACCTTTGGTCACGCCCGCTACTGAGTTGCTAACGTGCTTAATTGTGTAGAAATACTAAGCTATTCTGCTGTTAGTTCCCTTTGACAAGTGTCAAAGCTAGTTCCTTCACAAAATTAGACCTATGGCCCAACGAAAATGGAAAAGGGTTGGTAAAATACTAAGGGCCTGTTTCACCACTTCCAGATAAGTGATATCCAGAAGATAAGTTTAAAAATGGAACACATTTTGTATGCGTTATATGTCACATATAACTATCAGGCACTTATCTGGAAGTGGTGAAACAGGCCCTAAGCCAAGTAAGCTGCTCTTCTACAGGGAAGATTTCAAAAAAGTTTAGATGAGCCCTGGCACCTAAAATTTATTGCATTGTTTTTGAATGTGTTTTGAATGTGAAATGTCACACTTTTGGCTTTATTCGTATTTATTGAAATGTTAGTGCACTTTAAAAATGCACACGACGCTATATTGAGACCCCTTTTCTCATAAAAATTCATTAAGGCGTCCAACTATCACTGTGTTCAGATGAGCACTGAGTCCAAACGTGGAGCGTCACCTAGCGTAACATTTTGGTGCTGTCATAGTACGGTAAGGGCCTATCTTTACTTCTTGAAATCTTTGTTCTACAGTAGAACCCTGGAAAAAGAAAGAGTCAAATAGTTAAATGAATCATGTACATTTTTCCAGGTCTATTAGCAGCAGGCGCGATGGCGTTGTGGCACGGAGTCGAGTTCTACGAGAAAGAGAAAGTGGTCGGGGAGGAGTATTACCAGCAGTGGCCCAACGTAAGTAGCGAATCTATTACTTGAACTAACTTAGAAATATGTTTTAGGTTTATTTAGTTAGAAACACCAAGGATGTTAGAGCATTGCTCAGGCACGGATCTAAGCAGGGTGCACATGCACCGGGCGGCAAAATTAAGACCTCCCTGGTCTCCAGAGGCCGAGGCTCTCGTCGCCCTAATAAGTTATGCCGTCAATGCATTTGGACTGAGTCGCGCACATTTTACAAGATATTTATTTCTGCTTTAAAAATACATTGCCCAATACCTCAGGGCGAAAAAAGACCAAGCTAAAATTGATTCATTATTATTTGCGTTTTACATTGCATCAGGAACGCCTTTTTTGTCTGTTAATATTGTCCATAGTTAGTGAAGTAGCAAATAGTTTGAATTATGACGATAAAATAGATGATTTTACGGAATAAAAGTGTAGGAAAATAATATTTTGATTTTGATTGATGAACAATGCTCACACGCTTCAATGTATTTCCTTTCTTTTTACAAGGGCGCCAAATTAGCCTTTTGCACCCCCTGTAAAAATACTTCGATCTACGTCCGGGGCTGGCATTGCTTTAACACCGATCCGGGTAAACACGTTTTAACTTATTTGACAGGACTAAACTTAATTTAACCGTTCTGTCTTTTTCTTTCGAACAGACAAAGACAGGACGCTCAAAATAAGGTTAGTCCTGTCAAATAAGTTAAGTTATCGCCGAATCGATACCTAGATATAATCTTGTTTAAAATAGACATGAATTTAAAGAATTTGTTAAATAACACTGCTCCTAAATACAATATAACTGGTAATAAGAGCATTAAAACCACTTATTTTTGGATGAGCCTCAGATCTAATATCCAATTTATCCGTAGAATGATAAAGGAGTTGTTTAGAAAACAGTTTGTTCGGCCTAATACGAGGTATTATGTACCTGAAGGTATTGTTAGGAGGATGGCATATCCTAGCAACTTTTTTTATTACCCGTCCAGCACAATAAGGCTAATAGCAAAGACCTTATTCGCTTTTCATAGAGGCGATTATATGTTGGCTCTTTAGCCTCTTGTTCTTGGACGCGTCATACTAGTGATCACGCAGCGAAACAACAAATTGGTGGGTTTTTGCTAATACTGAAATATTTTGTAGGGAAAAAAATATTGGATATAGTTAACATCCCTTCATATTTCTATTGCTTATTTTATAAAAACAACAACAAGTTGATCTCTTAACCGCGTCTTTGAAACGAACGTTTGAAAACCAAAAAAAGAGGGCAAAGAACATTTTTTTTTTGACAAAAGTATACATCTTAAAACATTGTTTATAGGTGGAATCTCTAGATAAAAGATCGATAAATCAAATATATATTTTTTAATATGAGGAAAGACCTAGTTACTTAAAATGAACCCTTGAAAACCTGGTGTTGTTGATGTTCTAGCGTCAGGTGTCCCGTTAATTAAAATAACGTATCTAACTAATGTCTTACAGACGTACGTAGAAAGAAACAGTTATAATCTAACTTATTTGTAAGAATACCCAGTTATATCTAAATATATTACATAACAATCTAAAATAACCCCTACGACGCAGGTATTAAAAGACAACTCGTCAATATGGTACGACTGGTCATACATCTTGGCGTGGTGCTCCTGTGGAGTATCCTTCATCAGCTCTATTCTCTTCTTCTCCGCTGCCATCTGCCTCAGCAAAGAGAAGCGGCGCGAACAGCAAAATAATGTGCAGTACATTATGCCAGGTTAGACCGCCATCTTGGTTTCGTCCGCCATTTTGAAATGCGGATAACATTTAACGCTTGGCGGTTATAGGGACAACTTTTGTGGATATCTTTCCCGTCCTAATATAGGTTTAAGAAGATTGTAAGTACGATTTACTAACAAAATGCTTTTTCTTTCTTTACATGTTTCTATGAAACGCTACGCGTGCGACATGCGACCGGACTAATGCACTTTCAATTATTGCGCTAAATCTTAATATCTGGTTTTCGCCAACGCATTTACTAACACGCTTACAAACTAATTTTGTGACTTTGTATATAAAAAATTGTCACTACAAACCTGTCGACAAATATCTGTAAATACCGGTAAAAACCAGATATTACGTGATAACGCGCGCGTCTGGTACGATTGGTCGTACATGGTCGCGTGGTGCGGCGTGGGATTGGCTCTGATGTCCGCCATCTTGTTTTCCTCGGCCGCCATTTGCTTGCGCGGCGAGCGCGAGCGGGAGGAGGCTCTAAACATGCAGTATCTAATGCCGGGTAATTGTTTCTTCAAAATATAACCAACTATTTGAATTAACACGTAATGACTTGATGACTTTCCAATTTCATTATTAATTGTGTGAATAACTTTGAATTATTAAATTACTGCTACCAACCATGAAATTTCCTAAATATAACAAAATTGTTATAAATCTAGAGTTGGTTTGTTATCTTACAACAAAATTTTTATAGTGGGATAGCTAGATTGGCTATTAATATAACAAGTGGACGATGCCTCGGGAAAAAGAAAAATGTATTTATATGAGACTACGTGAAGAGGGCATACTTAATAATTAATAAGGGGTTGTAAATATTGCATGTGTTGGGTTTGGGACTTCAAACATAATTATGATTTTTATTTACATCTAAACACAAACTGAAATAATAACCAAAATTTACATGAGTTTTTAATTCCCACAGTGTACCCCCAGAAGCAGCAGTACGCGTACGCGGGGTACCCTCCGCCCCAGGCGTACCCAGGCCCTTACTACCACGGCTCTCAATACGGCCCCTACAACTACTGATCAAACGACCAGATGAGGGACCTCGTGGCGGCGCACTTCGCCAACACGCCCGCCCCGCAGGCGCCCGCGCGCAACCCCACCCCCTCCCCGATCCATCCCCCCTCCACATCCTCCCTAGAAACATACAACTCCCACCGCAGGACCAAGCGCCCCAAGCTCGGAGACAAGAAAGTCTACCGGCCCGTTAGGAGGCACACCCTTTCGCGGATAGACGAAACTCCCCCCCAAAGTTTACGCGTTCGGTCGAAGAGCTTGCAGCATTCGGCCGATTTCTCCTCGACAAGACCGATATTGCGCTCTCGCTCTAACATATCAGCTGACACGAGCAGAAGCGTCCCGGTCTGCAATCAAAGCCACGAAATTGGGACCCAAATCGAAAACGGCAGTCCGCAATACGATGAGCCCAAAACGTATGACTCCGCGTCGTCTTACGACAGACCGGTTTCCATGACAGATGTACCGATTATGGTTCCCATCGACCCCGTCACAGGGGCTTATATCCCGTACCCTGAATATTCGTATTATCAAGAATCGTCGGATTGTAGGCTGAATCATTATAGGTGGAAGTACAATAAGAGGATGAAAAAGCTATCGTCTAAACACAGTAATCTGTACTTAGCTTTTATGTATTAGCGCGGGTGTGTGTAGGTAAGCAAACGAGATCAAAACCGACATTTTTGGAACAAAATGGAACGATGGTTATGAGTTTCGATCGAATGCCGACACAGTGTATGACGCCACGACCCATGATTTCGTATCTAAAACCTTGGTCTAATTTTCAAAACAATCATACACTGACTTTGACAATGGGTGGCCCGAATCTGGTAGAGAAGTGATTCTTATTGGCACAATTTTATTCAGCACGGCTTTACGAAACTCTTAGGACATATTTGTTTGGACCACTTTAGCTGAAAACAGTTAAAAGTGGTTCAATGAATACGGCCTAGCGCCATAATGTCAAAACTATGAAACTTCGTGATAGTTTCAATTTCGAACAACTCTGTTACGAATTAGTTAATGTAATATAAAATATAGGGTGATATTAAAAAATATGAGCCAAACTACAGAGTAGGTTAAGTCCATGACAAAGAAAAAAAAACTGCAATCTGAAGTGAATATATCAACTTGAACACTTTTGCATAACGCTTCCCATTTAATAGGTAAGTTACGCACACACATATGCTTTGCAAGCGTGTGTGTCACGTACATGCTGCCTGGAACGATGTTATGCATTATATAGGTCGCCTTTTATAATTAAATTTTCGTTTCCTTTTTAATTTTTTTTTTTACGTTTGAATTACTTAAATACCAAAACAATCCTAAAAGTTTGGCTCTATAATTGAATGTCAACTTGTATATGATATCGTACTTATCGGAGGAAGGTACTTACGATGTTTAGGAGTAATGTGAGTCGATGTCAATGACTCCGCCATAAGAATGTCGAAACAAAACGTTTTAGTAATATAATTAAAGTATTGATTTATTGATAATTTTATTTTGATACCGAGCAATAACTGTTTACAAAATGATTTTAGATAATTCAGGGAACAATTTGTAATTCATTCTTTAGATTAGACTTTGTGCCTTCCGATAATGCTCATTATTTTCATTTTATTGGTAATTTTATGTTAATTTTAATTTAATCGTATATAGTTAATTTTCATAGTATAAATATTTAATTGTCTATGATTTGGAATTTAATCAAGCAAGGTATGTCAAGAATACGTAATTGAAGTTAATTATCTCTACTTATTTTAAACATTATTTTCCATGTCTAGGAAACATTAAGTTTTGACTGAAAGTTGAGATCCGTCCTTTTGTATGTAAGATGTAAGTACATGCAGACATTTATTCAATTTTATATAAGTCAGAAAATCTGTTACTGGACCAACTTAGGTAAGTCTTCGAAACTATTGTAAATTAATTTTAGGTTACTTCGGGTATTCATGAGTTTAGAGATTTCTAGGATTATTTCCCACTTGAAAATTGAAAATGTATTTAAAATAAACATATCTAAAATTTTATTTGTTGTTTTTCTCATAAACCCGCTTCAAAAATTTCCAAGGTGATGATGAAAAAGAAAGTTTTCATATTACACACAAAAATAGTTTATTTATTATAAAAATTGTACAAAAATACTTATTATATGGCGATATGGACGTATAATCACTGGTATGGAATGTATCATTTCTTATAGAAATATCACATTTATCATTGCGATGTAAGTACACTTAGGATATAAAGATATAACACGTGAAAAACAACACACAAAAATGTGCAATATAAATGACGAGATAGACATAAATAGCAAATATGAAATCTCATAGAAAATACCATCCGAAATCTTCCCATTTCTTTTTCACATCGTAAAGACAATCGATGTAAAAAACATTTATTATATTCAAATTTAATTTTGCTGGGTTACATATAAGGTCTTTCAATTTAAATTGAAAGTAATTTAGGAGCTGATTCAATATCGTTAATACATCACATTCCACTGCAAAGTACTTTTTTTTGCGTGAACTTTTTCTTCACTTGTCCGTACAAACTGAGTCAGCTGATCAGACCACTGTGTACTGAGAAGTGAAAAAAAAGTTCGCGCAAAAAAAGTGCTTTGCAGTGGAATGTGATGTATTAACGATACTGAATCACCTCCTAAATTACTTTCCATTTAAATTGAAAGACCTTATATATTAAATTCATATTGTTATAATTTTAAATGGATAATATTTTAGTTTGAAATCAATGATTTGATTCGATTTAAACGAATACGAATAAAATGTAGCTCATTCTCCGACATTAATTATTAAATACAAAGTCTTTGAATAAATAAATAAATAACATTAATTTGTACTTAAAACATTCCAAAATAATAATCGCAAATATTAAACCAACTCACCTCTCCCAAACCATTAACAGTCGTGTCGATTATACGTGTACACCTTAAATGGCCGTGTCAATGATAGGCCCAGGGTTGTTCAAAGCTTGCTTCCTTTCTTGGACCGCCGTCACCAATTTCCGATACGGTCCTAAAGGCAAGCCCAAGGACTTCATGTCGCTCTCCGTCAACAGCATGAGGGCGTCCAGGTCTATTTGTTCGTCTTTAAACTTCTGCACGTACTGCGATAGACCCCATGCGGTGAGGAATCGTTCTAGAGAGGCGTAACCTGACTCTTCCGCTTCGCCCTCCTCGTCAGACGTGATTGTAGAGCTTTCTGCAATGGAGGGAATGATATCTTCAGCAAGGGCGGACAATTCTGACAATGTTTATCACAAAGTAACAAAAACAACAAGTTTTTAAGCTCCTTAAGCCTTGAGGCGCTTTTAGCAAAAGTAGCTATTTTAACCTATGCTGTGTAAAAGTGTACTAGCATGAACTTGCTATCGACTCGACATCGATTCGATAAATGAAAAATGATAACTATTATTTCATTCCAATGATGATTATTTATCGTTAAGAATGTATCGATTTTATCTGTCAAATTTATCTAATCGTCGCGTACGTGCTCGCATAGCAGAATCGAATCGAAAAGTTTTGTCAAATGTATGGAATTCCGGGGTGTTTCCCCCCCCAATATCCGTCAATGGTGTTTAGTGGTATGAAAGAGAACGACTTCAAACATTTGAGGTTAAAAACCATGACTTATTTTGTAACAGTAGGCTCACCACCCATCACGTTGGGTCGTTATGATCGTTGGTGAAACATAGGTGTACGAGTGTGGACTGCGACTTGCATTTCACAGTCCATACTCGGAAATGCTTCTGGAATTCATGACGTAACGATCTTTTTTAAAATTGTTAAATTAATTTTGAAATTACAGCTTGCTTGGTATAATACCTATTATTGGATAAAGTTGAAGGTGAAATGAAATATATTTATTTATGTAATGTAGGTATAACAGATACACTTATTACAGGTCAGTTTTAATGTAATATAAGTAATGAAATCATCTATTTGTATAGGTAATAGTTTTATGTAATAAATAATAATATAAGGAAATACACAGGGAAATAATTAAGGTTGGGTTTACTTAAATTTAACAATAGTTTGTTGGTTGCGTGTGAGATGTTGAACTTATACAGGTAGCGCGTTGAGATAGTGCTAAAATAGAGCTTTAAGTAACAATTAACAACACTACGTCACTAATCAGAATCAAACATGCTCGATTTGCAAAATATATTTAAACTTATGCATGTTTGTCTGTCACAAGGTATATTATGGTTAAATAATATTAGTTAGCGAAACTCAAAAAATAGACTATAACATACAGAACTTTTTGCTGGAAAAGCAAGCATTTGGTCAAGAATAACAATTAAAAAAACATGAAAAAATTTAAATATCACTTTGAAAAAAAAAAAGTTTGTATTGGAAATTTTCACTCTACCCTGGCGTCATAAATTTTTTTTTTAAAGTGGTATTAAAAATGTTTCATATTTTTTTTATTGTTATTCTTGACCAATTGCTTGCTTTTCCAGCAAAAAGTTCTGTGCACGCCACACTAGTCTATATAAACAACTGTTTGTATGGGAGCTAAGCGAAATTCGTAACTTTTTTCACTTACTCCCATACAAATTCCCCGATTAACTACCTGCCCGATACGTTGAAAAATTAAGAAAAAGACAAGTTTATATAAAAAAACTAAAGAAAATTCTATCAGAAAAAACCTTATTATAATTTAGAAGATTTTTTATTTTTATTTTAAATAACTTCGGTCTGCCACAACTGCTCTTTCTTTATATTGCTGTGCCCTAGCAGGGTCATATGAAAACTGTACATTATTTCTAAGAACTTCCACTACATATGAACGCAATAAATGATATGAATATGATAATGAGAGGTGTTACAGAATCGATCGTACCACATGGAAATCTGTGCCTACCCCTCTGGGATAGGCGTGACTATATGTATGTCGTTCTACTCTCTACGACTAGTAGTTCCCCCCGAAAGGGTGAACACGCGGTCCCCCTTATACAACCCGATATCTCGGTAACCCTTTGACAGATGTGAAAGAGTGAAACCTTTTAACTCCATGAGTATCTGTAGATAGCACAATATTTATTTTAACTATTGTTATGTATTTTTATCTTATTTATTGTAAATATTATGTATAAAAGTAAATATGTTTATTGTTTAAATAGTTACTTCATTATTATTTATATAGGTATATTGTAGTTATTTATAATCATAGGGTGTAAGTATATTAACATATTTTAGTGTACACGTATGTATGTCTACTTTTTATAATGACTTCTCTTTATCAATCCGGGTTTGCTGAAAGAAATCTCTTTTTAAAGATAAGCTCGCCTGTGTACATGGTATATCTAAGAACTTTGTAAAAATAATATGTTTCTTATGTGTACAATAAAGAATTTGATTATGAATATGACAGATTTGGCTCATGTTCGAACTTAAAAATTCTTTTTGTCTCATTTACTCGCTTACCAAATTTCATGACGTTCCGATCAACGATACTCGAGTTATCGTCGGACAAACATACATACATACAAACGCAGGACTGTTCAAGTAGACTCGGAGAACTTCGCTCGCTCGTTCAGTAACTTACCGGAATGAGCGGAGTTCCATTCGGCAGGCTTGTACGAGTGCCTGGCAGCGAGAGACCCTGCTGAGCCTATAGACAGGTCCTCACCGGCGCCCCCTGCCGGTATGGCGCTTAAGGTTGCGGTTATTGATCGTCTGAAACAAAAAGGCTTGTTAACGCATGTGCTTGGAATCAATTACATACATTATTAATATGTTTAATTATTATTATTTTAGTATAATGAGTGTGCGACACCTTACTTCATAGACCATTTTAAACCAGGCCTTAACAAACAACATTAATACACCTGAAATTAAGCACACCTCTCAACCTTAATCTAAAAAAACACTAAAATACATATAGCGCCACCTAGTTCAATATAGACACACCACATTAACAGCTGCAAAACCATTGCGCTCCTTAGCATATCTGCCAAAAACATTTTGCATCAAAAAGTCATTAGAGGGCGCCACACTTTAGCCAGAGGCAGCTACAAATATTAAAAAAAAAAAATATATATATATACTTTTTTTGTCTTTTCTAATTATAATGTCACATTCTCTATTGTCAATCAATGCAACTGATGCCGAGTCCAAGAGGACTCGAAATATATCTTGCTTCTACTAATTAATGTATATAATAAAAAAAAAAACACTATCAATATTTATAAAGAAAAGCCGAATGGTAACATTATATTTTATTATTCATAGGCCAATACCAACTGTTATTGATTCTTAGACCGCTTTCTCTACATGGCGACCCTGCCGCTGTTGAATTTAGACAGTGCTGCACGTGAGAAGCTGGGGCTCAATTTAAAAGTTATATATTTAGTCCAAGCACAATAGAATGTTTAAGTAAATTTTTAATCAAACCACCGAGTCTCTTGAATGGAGATAGCTAAGGAAACATCTTAAGAATAAAGTATTTTTCTAAGAAGTATTTGATTAAAGTATTATGACTATGAATGATTAATTTGTTTGTTTATAGCGCAAGAAATGCAGCAAGAATTAGACGAATTATGCAAAATCTATGGATGCTAAGATCACCCACGCTCATTTAGATGTAATGAGCCACACAGAAAAGCTAACTGAAAGACTTTTGTAAAAAAAACATTGTCTTCTCCAAAAACCTTAAAACTATTACCTAAAAGCGACACTACCGAAGCCGGGTCTGTCGAAGATACTGGCAGGTTCTTGTAACAGCACTTCCTGACCGATACCGCTGTCTTCTCCGGACGCTGCGGCAAAGTCTGGCTGGCTGACTGACCTGGAATATTTCAATAGTTATATCATCTCGACATGAATCCCCAAGGGAGTGTCAGAGGTGTTCCCGAGTGTGAACTGTGAATTGCAAGTCAGAGTCGACACTCGGTACACCAGCGCTTCACGTCCCAACTTGGCACAAAGTTCTTCTGGCACAAATACACGCTTTATAGGGCATGCAGGTTTCCTCACGATGTTTTTTTTCACCGTTCCGCAAGTGGTAAGTATTAGGTTATACAAATACTGCGTAATGCATATGTCGTGGCCATATCGTAGAATTGACTATTTCATGATCTGGTTGGGCAGATCGTAAAGTATGAAATCAAAAATCTTTTACCAAAAGTAAAAAATAGGTGCGACGACGAGCGAAGCGAGGAGGAGCGTGTTAGGTTTACATGTAAATACATTTGGAGAGCCGAGCGGAGCGGAGCGGAGCGAGGTGACCCTCCCAATTTTAACAGAAATACGATATGGCCAACCAGATCATGAAATGGTCAATTCTACGATATGGCCACGACACATATAACACAACTTTTAGACTATGGTTGCTAAATACCATAAATCACATTTATTTAATACTTATTCAAGAATAAGAAAAGCAATCATATGTTGTGCATTTTGCACCGAGACCGTAACGGATGCCCTTAAGTTTAATCGTCAGTCGCTTAGTACAAAGTACATAACTTAACAAAATTTATACTTGCGATTGTCGGCACTTGGTGAAACTTGAAACACATCTTGAATTAAAACACTTGTTTACGTTGCTCAGAGCTAGTGCCTGGAGTCTTGTAAAATATTTTTTAATACAGTTGCTAAAAAGTGGCGTATTGCAGGGACGTATAGCGTTCGGGATGTGGGCTATTACATACTCGAGCTTTTTCTTTACCTTTTCCGACCTCGTGCGTTCTCTTTCCCAACTGTCAAAATAATATCTATTAAAAAGAAAAAAACAACCACGAAGTTTTTACAAAAAAAAATTCCTAGAAGTTTTTATGATTCATGCAAATATTTCTAAAAAGAAGCTACTAATTTGTTTCAATATCAGATTTAATGATATGATTCAATGAGTTAGGTTAGGTTTAATTTCATTTCATCTCATTAAATTTCATATCAATAAAAAAATTCTATTGAAGACTTGGCTGTATGGGCATAGTTCTCTTTGCCTACCCAGAATGGGTGAAGAAAACAAAAAAAATATCTCTTTTACGGTTGGCGCCATTTTCCAAAAATTTTCTTTGCGGGTTTAGTTGTTTGTTGCACAAAATGAGTAATTTCGACGATATTTTATTTGAATTAACACCACCGGAACTCAGTATAATTGCACAAAATGCTTCGGAGGACATTTTACTGGAAAAGTCAAAAAGTCGCTACATATCTACATACGACGAATTTATTGCGTGGAGTATTAGTTAGTTGAGTTTATTGTGTTTTTATTATTTTATTAAATTGCTTCATTTTTTCGCAACTGTATTAAAAATAGTTGTTCAGTACACGTGCGGAACCGTCATTGCAACTTGTTCCGACTGTCAACCCTCACCTTCGGCTGCGCCTCGTCTCGGGTAGACATTTGTCGGAACTCTTTGCAATGACAGGCTTTCCGCACTCGTAATGAAATATACTATTAATTAAGATCTTCCCTTGAAAATGGAATAAAATCCGAAACCGGTCGGGAGTTAACACAAATAAAGTGAAACTACTAGTACAAGTGTTTTAATTCAAGATACATAACTTAACTTTGTATTTCTTGTTTAGACGTAAAAATTGAAAAACATTTTGGTATGTGACAGTTAACACTAATAGTTCAGTATTAGTGAGGTTTATTAAGCATGAGTTTAAAATTTAATGCGCAATTAGTCATGATCTGGTCCAAACAAAGTTAAACAGCATTTTAAGTTTTGAGACGATCATGACTAATTGTGTATACAATTTCAAACTCTTGCTTTATAAACCTCACTAATACTGAACTACTGGCGTCAAATGGCACAGATCAAAATGCTTTTCAATTTTAAATTTCTAAACAAGAAAAACAAAGTTAAGTTATGCACTTTGCGCTAAGCTACTGACTAACCTTAAGCCGTTGCCGCCGTGCTGCATTTGCATTTCCTGGAAAGGTTTTGTGAAAAACTCCCAAGATTACTTTTAGTGTAATCCATCCATCAGCCTAGTTCGTCCACTGCTGGACATAAGCTTTTCCAGGACTTTGCCACTCCAGCGATCATCCTGGAAGAATTGCCCATACTCACACACGCTGGGCAGGCGGGTTGGTGAGCGCGGTGCCGGAACCCTCGCACCAGTGACGCCGCTGCTCTGCACCAGTCTGTTCCATATAAGGCCCGGCTATTAAGGATGGATATACCGCCATCCATCGGTCCCAGGCATGGTGGGCCTCCTGGTATTTTGCCTGTGAGCTGTCCTCTTACTCTCCCCCGAATTACTTCGAGGGGGTCTCCAAGTAAGATGGTGGTACCTCCACAGTCGAATCCGGCATCAGCTCTACCACCTCATACAGATTACTTTTAGTGTAAATAAAGTTTTTTAATTTTCTTTATGTCCCATGCATTATTATTACGGCTTTCTCATGCGTGTGATAGAAGAAAGTATATTAAATACTAGCTGACCCGGCGAACTTCGTTCCGCCTAACAGTCTAATAATATCGTGTTAACTTTAGTTAAACTTAATTTAGGATTTCATTAAGGTAATAACATTAATACAACTTTTTTGCAAATACAGAAATGTTTTATTGCTTGCCATTGCGAAAGAAGAATGGCAGGGACCCATGTAGTTTCAGTACCGTTGTTAGGCTTAGCGTAGGGTATTGAATATATGCAGAAATAATAGTTCTTGGAATAACTAAGCGATTTTTAAAAATTGGGGTTTAGATGTTATTTAATTATATCAGAACGCTAGATAAATAGGTTTCTTTTATATGCGTAGTTTTGTCAACAGATGGCACCACATGCTGTTTGCATTCGTAAAATTAAGTAATTTATTTATTGTTATTCGATAACTTATCCGATACTTTATTACTTATTCTGCTATTCGGAGCGGACAAGAATACACCAAAAAAGAGATAACTAACATCGATCCAGCCGATCTTGAGCTATAAGTGGTGTTCAGAATAAAATGTATATTTCGGAACGCATCCATCAATGGTCTATATAATTTGTCTATGGACTTGGAGCTGTCAAAAACGAGGGACGTGGAATTTTCTTGGTATAGATCGCGGACGATTTTAATATGTGTTATTAAGGGCTTAACCCAAGGGAAATCGGTGCGGACATCGTAAAGAACACAGTATTCGATCAAGGGCTGAAGATATTTTGGCGTGAAGGCCACTTTTGAGTGTATTTCCTGTGTGTGTGAAATAACCTATATCCACGCGATGTGCGACAAGTGGACTTGTTAATTACTATTTCTGGGTTCGGATGCATCCTGGGGTAGGAGGTTTGTGTTTAGATTCATCGTGGAAGGTGATCTACGTGTCACGGCACCGACACGCCTTGGTCTCCGCAGCGAAGGGTCTTCGTGCGAGGACTACTTGATGAGGTCATCATACAACTGTCTGGTAGGACATTTTATATTAAATATTAGATCATAAGATACTTGTATACTATAAATCTGGGACAGCTATGGGCCCCTGCTCCAGCTGCAAGTATCGCCCTTTAGCATACAATTAGTGGTGTCTGAGCGTGGTTATGGAATCCTCGCACCAGTGACGTCGATGCCCGTCACTAGTCAGTATTACTACCTTTTATATGCTACAATTTCTGGTAGCAACGAGCGTTTATATCAAACAAGTTTTGGTAGCCAGTCCGTGGTTAATCCCAACTTTGGTTTATATACATATAAACAGCGGAACTGGGCGGCCCCAGTGTCATTGAACTGTTAACATAGCTAGGCTATTCACATGTACATGTAGCAATTACAAATTGGATTTGTTTAGTGCTTTGAGTAGATAATTGATTACCGGAGGGTACCACATTGATGTGGTTCAGTAATATCAGTATAAATTGTTAATTTAGTACATATCAAGTGTTCTTGTATTGCAATAACATTATATCATATAACGGTTTATATTATAGATTGGAAATCAATTTGTTAGCTAATATACGGTTATCTTGGCTTGAATTTATGTACTTACAAGCATGTATACAAGTGCATAGTGGAATGTGCATTCGGGTTTGTGTGTATTGTATACACCAAATATAATTTAAATTTGGTAATATAGAATTAGGTAGGAACCTATTTGTTTGTTTTGTATTACTGATACAGTACTTACATTGGTAATTGGGAATTAATTTTGCTAATTAAATTCTATTTATAGGTAGGGTATCTATTGAGCAGTGCTTCTGTATTTTGTGCCGTGTCAGGGTGTTTGCTAAATAGTTTTTATTTATACATTTCCCGGTTCATTGCGGCAAGATGTCCAAGTCTCACAAGGCTGCGTTGGCGAAAGAGCTCCGCTGGTTTACAACCGTCCAGGGATTGCTTTCTCGTTCGGATCGCGACAATGCAATCCTGGAGAGAGCCGAGCGGATGCATCAGCGGCTGGCTGATGCAGAGGCGGCTGTGGCAGCACTGCAGGAAAGTGACGAGCCTTTGAAGAGGTATGTTACGGATTTAGCTCAGATAATGGAAATTTATGATGATGTAACTGAGGCGGCCTCCATGATCAAAAAGCGACAATCGGGCAGCCCGGTTGTTAGCGCACCTAGACCAACAGATGGCGCCACTGGTAAGATGCTGGTTATAAAGTCAAATATTGTTGCTGATCTAAAGAGGCAAAATTCAGGAGGTCCTGTAGTTGTCACGCCTCAACCGGTAGATGGCGTGTCTAGTAGTTTGGCTAATTTAAAACTAAATAAATTCAATGGGAAAATGGAAGAATGGGTTTCATATAGGAATATGTTTACGTCATTAATAAATTCTAGGGTAGATTTATCAAAGGGGCAAAAGATGGCATATTTGATGTCAACATTGGAGGGCGAAGCAAGGTCGCTCATCCAGCACCTCAGGGTAGAGGATGATCATTATGATACAGCGTGGGGCTTATTAAATGATAGTTATCAGAACATGCGCTTACTGGCGGATGCGCATGCGTCTCAATTGTTGACGTTACCTAGGGTAACCGACTGGGCACAGCTGAGGCAGCAATTACTAACTCCGGTCACTGTGGCGTGTAATGCCCTTAGAACATTAGGTTTACCGGTGGACGAGTGGTCGTTTTTACTCGTTCACATTATTTTAGGTAGGTTGCCTAATGATGTGAGGTCACGTTTTGAGCGGGTGTCCGCAGAAAAAGATGGCAGCACTGTGCCTAAATTTACGGACTTAATGAGGTTTCTTGAATATGAAGCTAGGGTAGCAGAAACATCACAAGCGGACTTGGCGCCATCTGGGGCGCAATCATTTTCGTCTGCTGGCTCATCTGAATGTGGGGAGCCCAGACAACCGCAGCAGTCGCGGGGACGCGATATGACACGTTTGGCGGGGGTCGCCGTGGTCGAGAGGTCATCGACCTGTTTACAGTGTGGCCATACGGGGCATGACCTGCTGAGATGTCAGCAGTGGCGAAACCTGCACGTCACCGAGCGGCGACGCATAGTGAAGCGTAAGGGCCTGTGTTTCGGTTGCTTGGGCAATCATTTTGAACGTAATTGTCCCGAGCCACGACGTTGCAGTGTTTGTGAGGGGCCTCACCATTTATTGTTGTGTGCCAACAGATCTGAAGCGGCTTCACCGGTCCCGCAGCGACGGAGCCCTACGGGCGGGGGTGCTTCAGGGAGAACTCCCCCCCCCTTGGACAACGGGGGTGCGTCAGGGAGAACTCTTTCCCCCTCGGTCCAGGGAAGGCATGCTGTCGGGCAGAGCTCCCCTCCGTCGGAACGGAGGACTGCGGCGCGAGGCGCGCCCCCTCACCGGGAGGTGAGTTATGTATCTGCGCGTGGACCCGTAGGGGGCTTGCCTACGGGCTATCACACATATGGCCATGTTGTGAATTGGGCCCCTACGGGCGGGGGCCAATTGGAGTTGGCAAGGGCTAGGCCCCCCCTCCCCGCGCCGGTTTTGGTGCCAGCTGGCATAGAGCACCGTGTTAAGACGGAGTCACGGGGTTACTCACCGCCGTACCGCGAGTACCCGCGGTTAGAGTACCACCCGCCGTACTCAGGGAGAGTTGGAGGCTACGCTCCCCCCATGGTGGGGATGTGCACGCGCCAGCCTTATTACTGCCAGTGGACTGGTCCTGCACTCCACAGGTGGGGTAGCCTGTAACTAGCTTGTTCAAGCCATGAGTACGGAACCGCGGACGGTTCTGTTGCCTACCGCGATGGCTCGCGTCTAGGGCCCCAGGGGGGATTAAGTTAGGGTAAGGGCCCTCCTCGACTTGGAAAGTCAAGTGGCACACCGATTGGTTTTGAACCTGGAGGTTTCGTCGGTGCCGCTCCTAGGTATTAGTGGACTGGAGTTGAATCAGCGGTTGCAGCCATGGTTATAGACAATATTGTCGGCTGGCAGCCTTCTTTGGACCTTCCTCCGTCCATAATCTCATGCACGTCAGGTCTGCATCTGGCAGACCCACGTTTTGTCATCCGGCCCCAGTCGATGTTTTCCTGGGCGCGGATTTGTTAGGATGGATCCTATTTGGTTTTTAAAAAAGACTCTGAGTTCTTCTTCATTGGTGGAGGTATCCACAATTTTGGATATTCGATATTTGATTCGATACTTGGATTATTATGTTCGAACTTAAGAAATGGCTTTCAAATAAACATAGACTGTTTGCAGATTTGGAGGATCCCAATATGATGGTGGTATTATGTTGAAATACCAACCAGTCAATGATATTCATATATTTTGTCCCCAGCCGTGAGTGCAGAGTAGCGTTGGAGCGCATTGGTACACGGTACGTGTACTTCAGGCGGACCTCATCAAGTTTAGACTTCGAGTTCTGTGCGAGGATCACGCCAGGCTGAAGTGAGCGGTTGCTCGTTTGAATCCTTTCACGGATTATGAAGGACTTCTGCGTTTCGGAGGCTGATTTCGGAGAGCTGACCTGCCATACGGAAGTCTTCATCCTTTGCTTCTACCCAAGACGGACCTTTGGTAAATTTGTTGGTGTCGGATTGACACATACGTAACGCGCACGGGGGTTTTTAGCAATCGCAACGCTCGGGTTGTGAAAGCATACCTTGTGTATTTGTGTGCTTGGCCACCAAGGCCGTTCACTTGGCAGTGGTATCAGCTTTGACTACGGAGGCCTTCGTCACCGCGTTGGATCGTTTCGTGTCGCGTAAGGGTTTACCTTCACTTATTCGCTCCGACAATGGCACAAACTACAAAGGTACTGCTAACTATCTAAAAGATATTGATAATTTTTTGTTTTGTAAATAACTATGCTAGTTTAAGTTAAATCTTCGCCCGGAAAGGGGTAACTTGGCGGTACAGTCCCCCAAATTGCCCTCACTGGGGAGGGAATTTTTTTAAGCTGCCGTCAAGTCGGCGAAGACCCACCTCCGCTGCGTTATTGGGGAAACTGTTCTAATTTTTGAGGAGCTTGCCACTGTATATTGTTAAGTGGAAGCGGTCCTCAACTCTCGTCCTCTCTGTGGTCAGACAGGACTGAGCATCCTAGGGAAGGAAATTTAATTCTTTGGAAGGATATGAACTTGCTATCCTTGTTTTGGCGCCGGGGCCGTATATTAAAGTTGTTTTGGCGGAGACGGAACTCCACGCGTCGCAGAGGTGTTGGTCGAAGGTTCGATTTTGTGACGAGCCATGACAACTCTCTCCCGTCTCCCGGTTGTATGAGCTAGTGGACTGATTGCTCAGCCCAGAGCGGGGGACTGTTCAGAATAAAATGTATATTTCGGAACGCATCCATCAATGGTCTATATAATTTGTCTATGGACTTGGAGCTGTCAAAAACGAGGGACGTGGAATTTTCTTGGTATAGATCGCGGACGATTTTAATATGTGTTATTAAGGGCTTAACCCAAGGGAAATCGGTGCGGACATCGTAAAGAACACAGTATTCGATCAAGGGCTGAAGATATTTTGGCGTGAAGGCCACTTTTGAGTGTATTTCCTGTGTGTGTGAAATAACCTATATCCACGCGATGTGCGACAAGTGGACTTGTTAATTACTATTTCTGGGTTCGGATGCATCCTGGGGTAGGAGGTTTGTGTTTAGATTCATCGTGGAAGGTGATCTACGTGTCACGGCACCGACACGCCTTGGTCTCCGCAGCGAAGGGTCTTCGTGCGAGGACTACTTGATGAGGTCATCATACAACTGTCTGGTAGGACATTTTATATTAAATATTAGATCATAAGATACTTGTATACTATAAATCTGGGACAGCTATGGGCCCCTGCTCCAGCTGCAAGTATCGCCCTTTAGCATACAATTAGTGGTGTCTGAGCGTGGTTATGGAATCCTCGCACCAGTGACGTCGATGCCCGTCACTAGTCAGTATTACTACCTTTTATATGCTACAATTTCTGGTAGCAACGAGCGTTTATATCAAACAAGTGGTGTAACTAACACGACTTTGTTTTATATATTTAGATAACGCGTCAGGTACTCAAGGCTCTACATGCCGGACTCTTTTAATGTCTACGCAGTGTTGCCAGATGAGGAAACTGATATTACAGTTGAGGGCTCAAAATTAGTGTTTGGGACCAAATTATAGTAGAATTCATTCATTTTCATATCTTTCGCCATTTTCAACTAACCTATGTTAGTATCTCCATACACTGTAATTTTATAAGTGCTACAGTGTACAGTATGAACTGGCGAAAAAAGGCGCAAGGTTAAAACCAGTAGGTGCTGAACCCCTGGTTCCCTTGCCCTTTAACCAGATACGAACATGGCTGCGTGAAAGAACCAGCTCTCAACATGCTGGGCAATGGGCAAGCATGACAGCCTGCAGACAGACGAAAGCGGTTTTCCCTACCGTGGACCGTCGTCTGACAAAGAAACTACTACGTCTTAATAGATCCAACCTTCGCATGATGGTAGGGCTAATCACAGGACACAGTAACCTTAACAGACACTTCTATATTATAGGTCTAACGGACAGCCCTCTATGCAGAGCTTGTATGGAGGTCGAAGAAACGCCGACCCACGTGACTTTAGATTGCGTAGGAGTCAGCACACAACGGGCTAAGATCCTCGGTGAACCGAGGACGCTCCGCCAGTCCTGTGGCGACCTAGGTCGCCTCTTGGGATTTTGGCGTGAGCTGGGCTGGCTAGAATAGACGGCCCCACACTTTTCCACGCACAAAGGTCCAAAAAAAGAGACTAGGTGCGGAAACCGAGCCCACCAAGAAGAAGAAGAAGAAGAAGAAGATAGGTCGTGTTAAATTACAGTAGATCTACTGTAATTACAGTGTGTCTGACAACACTGTGTCTACGTCACAAATTGTTCCTGAGCTCATATTATACCAACTATATCAGAAATCAGAAATCAGAAAGCTTTATTTGTGAACATAGGTATTTTAAACTAAATATAAAATTATATTTAGGTGGTGATACATTATGGGTTATGTTATGAACGCTTTGTTCTACCGCTAAGGTATACAAATATTTTAAGTAAGTATTGAATGACACATGCTCATGCAAAAATTTGAATTAATACAAAGTTAAATCAAATTAAATATTGAAAATATTAAATTGTATTATCATTTAAAAACATTTCGATCTTATAGTAGCATTTTTTTATAAGTAATTTAGACAATTTATTCTTAAATTGTATCAATTTTAAATCTTTAATAAAATTAGGAATCTTGTTAAATATTTTTGGCGCCATACAAAATATACTCTTATTCATTAGAGCAGTTTTAGAACTTCTCAGGCGTAACTGTTGCCTGTATTGTATCCTAACCTCTGAGTGGTACGAATCGGAGACTTTAACAAACAATTCAGGATTCGTTTTTACAAAAATCGCGACTTCGTATATGTAAAGAGAAGGCACGGTGAGAATTTTGAGTGATTTGAACATTGGCTCACAGCTGTCTGTTTGTTTAAGGCCACACATTGATCGGTATTATCTATAGGGATATTTTTGCTAATATAAACAATGGCTAACATGGCATTGAACAGTTACCTGGTGAGTGTACTAGGTCTCTTCTGCTCCGCGCTAGGTTGTTCGGCGAACACGTCCGTGACGTTGCCACGTTGCTGCGGCCCCGCGCCGAACGTGCCAACGTACATCACTTCAGAGTCGCGACGTAGCCCGCTCAGTGACGTCACTGAACGGCGACCCGTCGTCTCTACTTCGCCGACCTACAATGGTAATTTGATAGTAAAGATTATTACTAAGATCTTCGATCAAATAACCCCTAGATGTTGAATCAGCGCACAAAAAGCGGCTCCGAAAACTGATGTTAAATAAATTTTTTGGCATTCGTTTACGTCATTCAGTTTTCTACCATAATGCATTAATTTAAAGCTGAAAGATATAGAAAATAATAATCACTGAGCTCTTTATTCGCTGGCTGGTTAATATGGTTTTACGACTTTTAAATAGTTTTTAAGAGCTACGAAAGCAAAATAGAATTTTTCCTGAAGTGGATCGTGGAAAACAAATCTTATGAAAGTGCGGACAAAGTTTATTTTAGAAAAATCATAACTTAGCTCTTATGTTATTGTTGTTTTATTGCGATGTATAGGTATAACTATAATTGTATAACATGCTTGGACCTTGATTTCGAACTGATTTTGTATGGAATCATAGATCTAGGGGTTATTTGATCGAAGGTTAAGATGACTTTGATTTTAATATCGTTACGACATACAACCCCGAGAGGGTCGTAAGGGTTATTTTGTGAGTATGGACTGTGAAATGCAAGTCACAAAATTCATATTGGATAATTGATACATAACGACATCGTGTATTTTTTGGTGCCTCCTTATATACGAGTATTTGAGCCCAACAGCGGTTTGGTCAGTATGGAAAACAAAAACTTAATACTGTTAATTTCGTTAAAAGAGTAACTGGGCCTTGTATCTGCGGTTTTTAGGGTTCCGTACCCAAAGGGAGACCAACGGGACCCTATTACTAAGACTTCGCTGTCCGTCTGTCACCAGGCTGTACCTCATGAACCGTGATAGTTAGACAGTTGAAAATTTCATAGATGATGTATTTCTGTTGCCGCTATAACAACAAATACTAAAAAACAGAATAAAATAAATATTTAAGGGGGCTCCCATACAACAGACATGTTTTTTTTGACGTTTTTATAGATAATGGTACGGAACCCTTAGTACGCGAGTCCGACTCGCACTTGGACGGTTTTTTTTAAATATATTTTTTTACTTTTTACTAAATCTCTGGTAAGAATTTGGATATAACTCGAAGTCATGGTCTCTTGCGTGCCTTTCACCAACCTCCGCTATGTCATTTACAGACCATGGGCATATCGCGTTGGAACTTTTCAACTTATGAATCAGGAAACGTTCCGTTTTAGCAGAAAATCTAAAATACCGCTTCTTGATGCGAATAAATCAACATTTCTCTCGGTTTCAAACTAAACAAAGATGTCGTCAAAATTTATTAAGTTTTGGTTGCAAGCACTGATGCAGAAAAGCAGAAGATGCGCAAAACGGAACACAACCCTAGTAATAAAATAACAAACCTTGAATTCATCGGTAGGCCCCGTTCTACCGACGGTGCCACTCCGCAGTTTGCTGGCGAGAGCTTTCTTGTAGACAGCACCGCGACCTCGGGGTCCCGAGTTCACTGTCCCGACGAGGGCACTGTACGTGGGCCGCGGCTGTTCGTCTGCTAGGAGGTTACCTAATATACCAAAACAATAGAAGCTATTTATTTACTGCAAACACAATACATTCTTAAATACCCGTACAAAACGCAATAACATGGGAATAGGAAAGAAAACATCTAATCTTATAGAATAAGAAGTAGCGAAAAGGTCCGACACAGTATAAGCACTGCGATTAAGGCGATATGTAAATGTTTTAGCGTCCCTGTTACTCCATATGCGAAAAAACCCTCAGTGCGAGAGGGACGGATTCGAGGAAACGTCGTTATTTTATTAATATAAAATGTACTTAAGTTGCCATCAAAATTTCGTTTAACCAGAGAGCTTATTATGTATCTTTAGTTGCCATTTGAACTGGGTGCCTATCACCAAAAACATAGATATACTAACGAATTCCGATTGTCTAAGGATATGTTCGCACTTGAAGTGACGACACAGTTCGTAAATAGTTCAATACCCACTAAAAGTTCAATTTTTAGCTATATTTTTGATGATAGGCACCTAGTCCAGTTGGCAACTAAAGACACAGAATAGAGGGGCAGGTCCTGGATACTGTTAAAACCCATCTAATAAAGTATAATCATAGTTCATTTGTCATTCCACATTGTCAAACTTGGTCCCGTAGCATAGTGTTTAATCGCGCGCGACGCCACTAGTTGGATCACAAGTGCAAGGAGCGTGACGTACTGTTTAATCGCAAAAACATCGTGTCACGCTCTTCGCACTTGTGACTCAACTAGTGGCGTCGCGCGCAATTAAACACTATGCTACGAGTGCAGGAGAAATGGTGTTGAAAAGGACCTCATTTCAATAAAAAAAATTATCGAGCCGAATTTTTCCAATCGCGTTTCTGATTAACAGATCCCTAGAAAAAGATTTCAAAAATAATATTCTATTTTTTCAAAACAATACCTTCTTTACTGAAATAGATATGAAAGTTTTAAAACTGTCGATTTTTTTCCGTAGCGCCTTAAATTTACAGTTTCATATCACATTTTTTGTAATTGTAGGCGCAACCAACTAAAATGTATCTCCGAAGACGCATTTAAATCTACACATTCATGCCACAATCTTTGCAGACGGCAAGAACAGACAGACATAAATGTTACTGCAGAAGCCCTTTAACAAAAGTAAACTGTTGTAATAACCTTGGCTATTAGACCTGGTCATCTTCTGCTTCAAGGCCATCAGCACAGTGCTGGGTCGGTGCGGCATGGTCGACACGTCTTCCTTGTACCCATGCTCCCATTCTTTGGCGAGTTTCTTCAACTCCTTTTCCGCTAACACTTCCGCTTTGCTTTGACGTTTCTGGTACTGCTTTGCCGATTTCTCGTGGTCCTTTTTGGCTTTTTCTTTGAAGGATTTCGCTTTTTTTCTGAAATATGGACATAATAATAATATAATAAATGTGGATGGCTTGAATCTCATAAAGATCCTAACTTGACTACACAAATACCATTTTCTTTAATTATTAATAGTAAAACAATAAAAATAGGTACTCGATATATTTGGACCCACGGTACATACCACAAAATAACCACTTACAGAAGGTTTACTCCGCATAACTAGCGAAAACAGGCGCACGCACACATAGACGTACGACGATCTCGGATGAAGTCGGTCGAATGCCAATACGAAATTCTGTTGAGATCATCATACGTACGCGTCTATGTATGTGTGCGTTTGTTTCGCTTCTGGTAGTATCTAATTTTGTGCCCATACCGTGGGTCGAAACATAACGAGCACCTATTTTTATCGTTTTACTATTAATAAATATACAAATAACATGTAGATTTGATATTTTCTAGATTGCCATCGCCCTGAAACTGACTTCTATTATGTGACGCATGTCTCGCGAATTTGCAATGATAATTCTTTTATCTTAGTTTTAAAATGTTAATTAGTTCCGAGAAAGAGCAATCAGGGAAATAATTTAGCATTTATTGCGCATCGCGTTAGCTTACCGCCTTTCACCAGATATTTAAAATTTAATTATACAAGGCTGTTTAGTCGTTTCGAAACCTCCGTCACAAGGGTGTTTTCGAAAAAAAAAAAACGTCATTTTCGCTTGATGTAAGCCATAGCGCAGTTGACCTCATAATATACAACGTGTAACAGCGGGACTACCGCGTAATTCTCATTTTCATCAACATCAACTTGAGATTGAAATTTGACGTGCGTGCGACGACGCCCGCCTAACATGCCATCTCTTTTGCACGCGTTGAATTTCGCATGCATTTGCTTGAAGTTGATACAAATGAGAATTACGCGGTAGAGCCCCAGAAAGGTGTAACCATATTTGAAAAGCTTATTCAGTCAATGGTATAGAACAACTTTTAGTAAGGAACAAAGCCTGTATTGTATATCGAAAAAAAATGCAATAGAAAAATACAATGCCGAAATTAATGGAAGGGCAGATTTTTTTTTTGAGATTTCATGGTTGGCTCCATAGTAAAAGTTGTTCTATACCATTTACTGAATAAGCTCTTCAAATATGGTTACCCCTTTCTGTTACATGTTGTATGTGCAGGGTAGCATTGGTAGTGGAAGGACGATGCGCCGTCAAAGTTACTAGCGTTTCGTGCCACTGACATCGACTTTTGTGGCCAGATCGTAAAGCAAAAATAGGTGCAACGACGAGCGGAGCGTGTTAGGTTTACATGTATATACATTTGGGGAGCTGACGGAAGTTGAGCGACCCTAGTTTTTACAGAAATATAAATGCCTACGCAGATCATGATATGCCCAATTTTACGATGTGCCGGCGAAATATATATTTCTATTTAAATTTTCATGCACCTTGTAAAGTAATAAACTATTCACGTTAACTAAGAAGGCGGATGTAAGATTATTTATCAGCTGCAAAGTACCTATGAAATAGATATAATAATAGAGCAATCGCCCGGTAAGCGAGAGGTTCCGGGTTCGAATCCCGGTTCAGAGCTCCTCATATCCAGATTTACTTTTCTTTCTGCGTTTCTATACTGCAATGATATAATGTGAACCTATGAAATAAGTTATGTATAATTTATTTTTTACTGTTTAATATGTGTCTATATCCTGATTACATTATTGTAAATGACATGCTGCAAGACGGCTGCAAAGCCAGCGTAGGTGTCAGGAATTATGTTTTTTACAAAATGTCTTACTTTGTCTGTTTTAATTTGTGTTACTATTTTGTTTTGTATGCTTGTGTTGTTTTTAGAGCAATAAATGTATTTTTATTTATTTATTTATTTTATAAGTACGTGACAATAAGTACAATATGAACAATATGAAATAAGTTATGTAGGTCAAACACGGTTAAAAGAAAACATCACGAAATAAATAAAATGTCAAAATTATTTGTAGAAAACATAAAATTACCTATAAATTAAGAACCTCATCATATTACAAATTGTCAATAGAGTACACGCACCTCTTCAATAAAAACTGCTTAAGATCCTTTTTGAATTTAGCGTGGCTATGTCCAACTCACTTGTCATTATTCTCCAGCTTGGCCGTCGCTTGGTCCAAGTACCTCAGTATGTCCTCTCTCCCGTTGATGGCCGCCAGTTCCTGCGCCGAGTGGCCGTCCACGTCCATGGTGTACACGTTGGCTCCGAAGTTGATGAGGAAGGTGACGCAGTCCTTGTGTCCACGTGCAGCAGCCAGGTGAAGGGCTGTGTTACCGAAGTAATCAGCTTTGTCGGGCTCGCCACTGGAATTTTACATTGATTTCTAAATTCAAAGCGGGCGGTGAGTGACTCCCCGCAATTGTGTGCAGTTCCTCCTGGTTAGGTAGGCCAGACAGGAGGGCTGTATAACTTCAGTTTGTTGGTTGGTTTAACTTGTGGATGTTATTATTTCGTTGACAGATGCGGGATCAAGTTGGGAAGTACTATTTATTAGCGGGAATCAAACTAGGAACCACTTTTAATTTTTCATTTTTTTTGTTATTTATTTTCAGTTACAAGTACAATATTTTAACATTGTTCAGTACCATGAAACAATGTTTGGTTTAAAAATATATTATTTATAATGGAGGTAACGAGTTAAAAGCTAACCTACAAAGATACAAAGATTTTCTAGGTATGACAAGGTTACCTTAGTGACAAAAAAAGACATTTAAATAACAATAGAAATATTCGTTCCATGGAAAAATGGACGGCCGCTGGTTTGGGACGCCACATGCGCAGATACTGTGGCGCCGTCACACTTACCAGCGACCTCTATCAAGGCAGGCGCGGCGGCTTACAAAGCAGAAGGGGCTAAGAAGCGGAGATACACAACGTTGGGACAAAGTTATCATTTTGTTCCCTTCGCTGTAGAAACCCTCGGGCCGTGGGGGTCAGAAGCGCGACGGCTCTACAAGGAGATATCGTCGCGCCTGATCGATGCTTCAGGGGATCCAAGGGCTGGATCCTATTTTGGACAAAGATTAAGCCTCGCGATTCAGCGAGGCAATGCCACCAGCCTATTGGGTACCCTACCGGGTGACGGCAGCGATTTGGCTTCGATTTTTTATTTAGTATAGTTTTATTTTGTTTATACTTGTATATTGATAGGTAATTTTAATTTATAGAAGTATTTAATTTTTCTTCGAAAAGGTGTTTTGTTAACATGTTCAGAAAGTCTATATGAGCCTGCTTCACAAAGTTAGGTTATCACTGGGTGAGTATAAGTCCTATCTAGCCTAAAAGAGGCAGTCAATATTAGATGGACATTAGACCAAAAATGACTTAGTAACACCTAATTTTTAAACGGGCATTAGGCCTTTGTCATTGACAATAGATACATTATTTTCATTGGCGGATACAGGCGGGGGGGAATGGGGGCCATGGCCCTTCCACAAACCCAGGAATTCCACACATTTGACTCGACTTTTCGATTCGATTCGCGTGCACATTTACACAGCATAGGTTTATAAGGTATAGATTTGTTTGTCAAAAGCGTCTCAAGGCTTAAGGAGCCTAAAACCTAACTTTTGTCAGAATCATAGAACAATAAATGATGTGGTCAGAATAGCTTCTCCCAAAATCAAATCCTGGATCCACCTCTGATTATTTTACAAGTAATGTCAATATTTCTGTCGTTATTTCAATGATGAAACTGGCGAATCAATTAGATTCGCATAGATCTGAATTAAATATTGGCATGCCTAATGGAATGCCTAAAGGCACTTTTTCATGATAAATAAATCCAGATACCTTTGCTTTACATCGCAAGTGGTTTCTATAATCTCTTACGCCATCGATCCATAGCAAAAAACGCAAGTTCCGGTGTAAACGCGGATTAATTTCATTGTGTTGTTCCAACACCTGTAGCTTCCGTCGATCGGTTGCAAACAATCCCGTTCACAATGGATCCGAGATATTGATTGCGACAATCGACAATGTGAGAAAGTGACAGTGTAGTTACTTAAAAAAACCTAGTAAATTACAGGGCTAGATTCAACCTTTAGCCATTGAAATAAAGGCTAGTTTTCAGTGCATTTGTTGGAAAAGCGAGTTTGCAAAGGTTAACAAAGTATGACGGAGTGTTAGATTGTTTGGTGTCTGACACTTTTCTTTGCTGATTTTTTGTTTTGAAAAGATGTCTTTAGAAGGAAATTTATTATCTTTGGAATGCTACAAGCATAATTAGAATTAATTGATCAGTTTTTTGTGGGATCTGATAAATCAACAGTTATATTTAATAATGTAATGTAAGTAGTGACTACACAGTCGCATAGTTGACAACTTGTGCGATTTTATTTTTTTTATTTCGCAAACTATGAAAATTACGAAGTAGCCCATCCAATGAAAGAAAAATAGGAAAAATAACCCGTGTAAAAGCAAATTTTGGCACAGTTGTAGAAGAAGGTGTTTTAAACAACATACTAAAAGTACTGATGGGTGGGGTTGAAGCTAAGGGGTGGAGGGGGGTGTAAACGTCCCATTTTTCAGTTTCTCGTAAATAACTGGAAAACTGCGGCCTACAGCAAAAAATAATGTATGACTAAAGTAATCTATATAAAATTTCCTATAAAAAAGTTTAATGCACTTTTTCGGTAGGATCAATACTTAAGGAGATACAGAGGGAGGAAAACGGACAATAAAAAAAAAACACATTTCTTTAAGTATATTACTAAAAATAAATTTCCTAATTATCTTCTAAATCTAAAATATCATCATCGTCAACGGTGTTTTCAATGAGGGCTCCGTTAGTGCATGAGCCGGAGCATACGCGACACCCGCAGCGCACCCCACACCCAGTCGTGCATCGGCAAAATTTGGTGTTGAGAATGGTGTCAGTTGCCAGAGGGTCGTTGGTTGTCCCTGATTTTAGGATTCCATTGTCTCCTCTGGCCCAACCCCATCGGGTTGGTGGTAGGGGGTTGCCGAGCCATTGTTGTATTTGTAAGAAAAAAATAAGACCAACATAAGTATTTAGCTCAAATAGATATTTGTGACAAAACCGTATTCGACAATAATACAATTAAATAATAATATCTGAATAGTTACCTGTAGGTACACTCTGAACGAGTGCAGCTTCAAAGCTCCTCTGGTAGCAGGAAGAGTGGCCATATCAGATTTAGGCTTTGTCGATGCTCTCAAAAAAGCCAGAGTAGGGGTGTTTGCTGAGGTTTTGTTCCTGCGAAGGCGCCTGGTAAATCGCCAGGAATAGCTTCTTGTCAGCCTGTTCAATATCCTCAGGTAATTTTGAGGGTTCAATAAAAATGTCTGAGATACTTTGGGTCAGGTCTGGCTTAGCTATGAACAGCTTAGCAATTCCCAGTTTGCTCTTTGCATAGATCGCCGATGTGGTTTCGCATCCGGAGAAGCTGTGGAGAAGGAGAATCGTCTTGGCGAATGGAAGCTGTTGCACTGAAAACAATTTGGTGTCCACCTTCCCACGGTCTGGCATCATAAAGTACACGTTGGTATCTGGTAGAGTCAATCCTATGAGGAGGACTATGAAGTCCACATCCTCCCCAATTATTGTAACAGTTGGATGTACAGCAGCTTTATCCAACACGCACCTCACAAATGTGCCATCAGCATCTCCTGTTGCAACAGTTGTTTCAATCCACGCCGCCGGCATTTTCTCGGTGAGAAACTGAATCAGTCTCGTTTTGTTCCTTTCATTGGCGAGAAAATGCTCCTGTTGAACTGTGATGACCGTGCTTTCGTTAAAGTTAATGACAACTGAAGTTTTTGTCAGACCTCTTTGCTTCTGTTTCGCTCGTTTTGTGCTATTAACATCATTGTCGCCATCAAAAACCACCATACAATTTGAACCGTAATGTGTCTGTACGTATGCTATGTACTGATTGCAAATTGAATAAATGCTGAAGGACGGTTTCCACTTCATGCGGTGCAGAAGAAAACCACCATCTACCACATTGGTGCTTCAAGTGAGATTGAAAGTTGCGTTATTCTCCACTGGCAAACATCGTAGAGGAATGGATTCTTCCCTTTTCGCATCCCACCCTCGAGGAACAGAGCCAGGGGGAATGGAGTTAATTCATAAGTCAAAAGCTTGAAATTAAAATTGTCAGAAGGTTAACAGTAATGCTATTTGCCATTGATTTTAATACTACTGCTACTGCTCATATGGTACTGCTCATACTGGCTAGTGACAAAAACACATTCTTTCTAGACTGCTTCATGTCACCGAATTTTCTGCCAATGAAATGGGAGATGGTCTTTGAACACTTCTCCAATCTTAGGTCTATCTCATGAATCTCTCTGTTGGCGTGATAGCTGTAAATCAACGTGCTGTTCTCCACTTGCAAAAACCACTCCGATGAACTCCTCCAATGACGTGCAGTACATTTGACGAGTACAGAATCAGCTATTCCTCTCCCTCGCATCAGGCCACCTAATGGACCGCATGAGAGTTTGTTCGATGACCATGTCCAAACAAATTCCAGCCCAAGGTGGGTTAATGGTGTAATACCTATTTTCGGCAAACTCTTTGTACGCCTGTGGATGGCTGTTTTAGGTGTATCATGTCTTGCACGTAGAGATGGACAAATTTCACGTATTGAAAGTGCCCACTTGCATGGGAGAATGGGATCATTTGTTTTACATACGCCAAGTGGCCGTCCCAATCAACGCAACGCTCAGAATCAATGAATTTCTTTATGAGGGTAACCATATTGAAATACTGCACCCACAAAGCAGCGGTAAATCACATTTATTCAATATATTTAATTCAAAAATAGAAAAAGAATCTTAAATTGTGCATTTTGTACCCGATACAAAACGTTCCCCTTATTATTACATTTTTAATGTGTATAAATTCATCACAATTAACTTCCCCTCCCCAATATCTCTTTAAATATTGATCCCAGCAAAAAAATGTATTTCACCTTTTTTGTAGAAAATTTAATGTTAATTAATTTAGCTTTGGGTCATTTTTTTCTATAAGCCACAGTTTTCGAGTGATTCACGCAAAACTGAAAAACAGGACCTTTACACCTCCCCCCACCCCTTAGCTCCACCTCCACCCATCAGTACTTTTAGTATATCGTTCAAGATACCTTCCTCTACAACTGTGCCAAAATTAGCCTTTACACGAATTATTTTGCCTATTCGGCCTTTTTTGGTCTTCGTTGGACGGGCTAAAGTTTCTGTGGTACGCAAGGATGTGTCAAACAATTTTTCTTAATCTTTTATTTACTGACGTATTTATTATTACATGTTATCGCAAAATATTGTAAGTCGATTAATGTTTAGTACCTAGATAAATGTGTAGATATTATGTTTGCAGTGTTATAAAACAGGGCATTTTCGATTCATCTTATCTTTTTAGCAAGTTCACAAAATATATAACCGATTCAATAACCAATAAGCAGGAATTTCGGCACTGTAAACGCAGTTGAGGTTGTTTTGTTCGGTCAATTATATTATTCAGGTTTGTTGGTTAAGTAATTTTACCTACAACACAGTAGAAAAGGGGAACAGTATTAAGTCGGGGCAGTGTCCTTGAAATAACGCTCGGTAGACGCATGTACTAGGGCTGGCCACATAAATGCGTGGGAATCAGGTGGCGTCTCACACTCTCCGCGTCCGTACTTAACTGCGGCGCACCCCTACTACCGAGGTATGCCGAAATTTGGAAGCGCGCGTTTTGGCCGTTTTATATGAAGACATAATACTGTTACTTTTCTCTACTGTGCTATAATAATAAAAGCCCTTATTTCTGAATAAACAAATAATAAACATTGTTAACAATTGAAACTAACATTCAGTCAATGTACCATTCAGTTTGTCTCCTAGAGACAGGTCTCCTCATGATATGTCTTAGGCGACTTTGGTCCGCAGCACAATAATAAATGACATTAAAACAAAAACATCTTTTGTTTCATTTATTGTGTACGTATAGGGTTTCATTATTTCACGAGTAATTACAATTAAGGCGACAACTACTGCTGGTGACCTTGGGTGCGTGCGTCTAACTCTTTCACACGACTCGTTCCGTACTGAGCTCTCTGTCGTTCGAGAGGGAATCAAGCTGCAAACGCGATGAAACATACCTAATAGTAGTTTATGCTACAAGGGCCGTGTTGCGCCGAATCGACACAATTCTGTAGTTTATCACATATTTTCAAAAGTTTTTTACTAAAATAACATCTGAATTCAACAGGACCCTAGCGCGGATCTTCAAGGTCTCCAGCAGTATTTTCCCCCTATATTTGAATCCTCTAATCTAAAGCTTCACCTACTGAAGGATGGTAATGAACATCTGAAACTGGATGCTAAGAGTACAACTAGCAAAAAATGCAGGTATATCTTACCCTCTCCCACACAGCAGTCTCAAAGCCTCGACGTGGCCCTCGAAAGCCGCCCAGAGAGTGGGTGTCATGCCGGACTCATCTTTGTTGTTGCATTCCTTGCGTGTCGCTTCCCGTAACACTTCTAGAAGACGTGTATATCTTACCCTCTCCCACACAGCAGTCTCAGAGCCTCGACGTGGCCCTCGAAAGCCGCCCAGAGAGTGGGTGTCATGCCGGACTCATCTTTGTTGTTGCATTCCTTGCGTGTCGCTTCCCTTAACACTTCTAGAAGACGTGTATATCTTACCCTCTCCCACACAGCAGTCTCAAAGCCTCGACGTGGCCCTCGAAAGCCGCCCAGAGAGTGGGTGTCATGCCGGACTCATCTTTGTTGTTGCATACCTTGCGTGTCGCTTCCCGTAACACTTCTAGAAGACGTGTATGTATATCTTACCCTCTCCCACATAGCAGTCTCAAAGCCTCAACGTGGCCCTCGAAAGCCGCCCAGAGAGTGGGTGTCATGCCGGACTCATCTTTGTTGTTGCATTCCTTGCGTGTCGCTTCCCTTAACACTTCTAGAAGACGTGTATATCTTACCCTCTCCCACACAGCAGTCTCAAAGCCTCGACGTGGCCCTCGAAAGCCGCCCAGAGAGTGGGTGTCATGTCGGACTCATCTTTGTTGTTGCATACCTTGCGTGTCGCTTCCCGTAACACTTCTAGAAGACGTGTATGTATATCTTACCCTCTCCCACATAGCAGTCTCAGAGCCTTGACGTGGCCCTCGAAAGCCGCCCAGAGAGTGGGTGTCATGCCGGACTCATCTTTGTTGTTGCATTCCTTGCGTGTCGCTTCCCGTAACACTTCTAGAAGACATGTATGTATATCTTACCCTCTCCCACATAGCAGTCTCAAAGCCTCAACGTGGCCCTCGAAAGCCGCCCAGAGAGTGGGTGTCATGCCGGACTCATCTTTGTTGTTGCATACCTTGCGTGTCACTTACCGTAACACTTCTAGAAGACGTGTATGTATATCTTACCCTCTCCCACATAGCAGTCTCAGAGCCTTGACGTGGCCCTCGAAAGCCGCCCAGAGAGTGGGTGTCATGCCGGACTCATCTTTGTTGTTGCATTCCTTGCGTGTCGCTTCCCGTAACACTTCTAGAAGACATGTATGTATATCTTACCCTCTCCCACATAGCAGTCTCAAAGCCTCAACGTGGCCCTCGAAAGCCGCCCAGAGAGTGGGTGTCATGCCAGACTCATCTTTGTTGTTGCATTCCTTGCGTGTCGCTTCCCGTAACACTTCTAGAAGACGTGTATGTATATCTTACCCTCTCCCACATAGCAGTCTCAAAGCCTCGACGTGGCCCTCGAAAGCCGCCCAGAGAGTGGGTGTCATGCCGGACTCATCTTTGTTGTTGCATTCCTTGCGTGTCACTTCCCGTAACACTTCTAGAAGACATGTATGTATATCTTACCCTCTCCGACATAGCAGTTTCAAAGCCTCGACGTGGCCCTCGAAAGCCGCCCAGAGTGTGGGTGTCATGCCGGACTCATCTTTGTTGTTGCATTCCTTGCGTGTCGCTTTCCGTAACACTTTTAGAAGACGTGTATGTATATCTTACCCTCTCCCACATAGCAGTCTCAAAGCCTCGACGTGGCCCTCGAAAGCTGCCCAGAGAGTGGGTGTCATGCCGGACTCATCTTTGTTGTTGCATTCCTTGCGTGTCGCTTCCCGTAACACTTCTAGAAGACCGTCTTTGGCAGCTCTGCAAAAGAAAGAGAAGATCCACTTAGTTTGTTTGGTATTGTACGAGTGATATTACAGCCTTTGATATCTACAATACTAGGTGACGTATACAACGTGTAACAGAAAGGTGTAACCATATTTGAAGAGCTTATTTAGTCAATAGTAGCATAGATAGTAATAAAAAAAGTACACTTTATATTTTTCGAAATATTTCGTCGTCATCAGTGAGGCCGTCATCAGTCTGTGTACACGTGTACGATTACTTCGTTTATGTTACTTTTTCCTATTGTGATGGTTTTGCTGTCAGAAACCACTGTTTAGAGCATAAGCTCGCCAATGTGCATCTTTTTTCACTGTAATTTTGTTTATGTTTATATTTCCGTGTGTGTACAATAAAGAATAAAATTAAGATAATTTTTAAAAATTAAGATTTGACATTAGCCGATTTTAGACAATATTTTATATTTAATTTTGACATTAATTGTAATTCTAAATTCTTCCGACATTTAATCTTCTCTATTCTTCGTAATTTCAATTTTTATTTAATTTATAATAATTTTTTGCTTATTTTAGATAGTGTAACATGACTTTACAAAATGTGTTTATTCAACCTGAAATGTACCCGAATGCACCCCCCTAGGTTATGCTTATGACTTACTTCTTTTGATCGTATTATCAAACTAAATCCTATTTATGTAAACACATAAAATTCGTGGTTTTACAAAATGTATTATAAACACCTCAAATACAGTGCCTGATGATGTCGTAAAACGACGAAACCGGTAGCAAACCCTTAAAAGGTTTGCTACATAATTATATTTGTGGAACCGAGTACCAAGAAGTTATATTTAATTGCAAGATGACGTTCCATCAAGAAGCAACAACATTCACCGTCAACTAAATAAAGAATAATGATTGTAATTTATATTTTATACTACACCTGCTCGGAAAGTACCTTCTTACTTTTTTGAAAACGATGCAGAAAATACGTCATTACTGTCATACAAATATGCGGGCGGAAAAAGTGTATGAAAATTCATTGTTAACGTGCTTGAGCGGGCAGAAAAAGTGTATGCAAATCCATTGTTAACGTTCTGTTTTTTTTTTAAATAACATAAAGAATGAGCAAGCGGCCAAGTGGCCAGTATTATTTTGCGAACTCGTACATAAAACTCGAAAAATGATACTGGCCACTTGTTTTTCCTGTACATTATAAAAGGAAATAAAAAGTGACAATCACACGCGAGTCAGTCGGTTTCTTTTATTGTATCTTGATTAAAAGTAAAATTATACTATTTCCTGGCATAAAGCACTATGTATCACTCGGGAGAAAGTGCGATTCCCAACCCGTGTGTAAACTACACCCTCGTTGGTAATCTTCCCCTTTCTTCCCTCGGTGAACAATGTACTATTATGTTCAAATTATTCAAGTGTACTAACATAACAAATCTTGCATCTGTTATCTTACGAGATGTTCTAATTACGTTACGCGACTATACCGTTTCCAGATGATATCAGAGTAACAAGGCGTGAAAACAATAACGGGCAATGCACCTGGAAAATTGATCGATATGATATTAGGTCTTTACCTATGAAATTGCAGTTTTCTATAGCAAATTTAAAGGAAACTCAATTTTCAGCAGAAACATTTTTGCAATGGTTTTAGGAATGAAAAATCTAAATTATGTAATTTCTTATGTGTATGAATGAGACAACATTAAGCTTACAGCTTAACATAGATTTAAGTTTTGAAAAGTGTCAGCTGTAAAAATTATTACGAAACTTATCATGGAAATGGATGGCATTTAGGACGAACTGTTTTTGAAGATTTCATTTTTATAATCAAACTGAAAATTAAAACAAAATTTCTTACGTAGATGTAAAACCTTGAAATCAACTTTCAAAACAAAAAACAAATAATTGAAATAGCTATTGAATTACAGGAATTATGGACTCGTGAATCTGTAAGAAAATTTCGGCAATTTCATATGTAAAGACCTATTATTTATGCCGTTAAGTTGTAAAAACTGTTGTTAAGATATCTAAGAAGTTGTAAAGATAAGACAATACCTGAGTATCTGAATCATATGTGGCTACTTTATAATTTTGGTATTGAGGCGGAAAATGTTATAAATATAAAATACATCGTCACGACATGAATCTCTGTGGGGGTGTCAGAGGTGATCCCGAAAAAATGCTAGTCACAGTCCACACATGGTACACCCGCGTTTCACCGACGATTATTACGTACCAACGTACGGTAAACACGGTTTTTAGGGCATGCAGGTTTCCTAACGATGTTTTCCTTCACGATTCAGCAAGTGGTAAGAAAATACTATCTATGTGCTTAAGGTGCTGTCAGATCGCGAAATTCAGAGTTTTGCTCTCCTCACTTCTCACCAGACACGCTCACCGCAACCCCGCCACGCCCGTTACTTACATCCTATTTTCGCGCGCTTTACGCATTATCAGACTAATTTCAAATCGTAAAATGGCAGTAGGCACGATCATGCTGGAAGTCTATTCTACAGTTATCGAAAATCAATAAAGCTACAGAATACTAGTAGAATACTCTATTATCTTTGCTTGAAATTTTTTGGAAAAATATAGGTTTTGTATATAAATATTATAAGGAAATATAGATTGTATACAAACCAAGCTGTAAAAAAGTCAGGGAGTGATTCCGTATCCATAATGTATCTATCACATACCAAAGAAAATTGTTTTATATTTGCGATTTTTTTTAACTTTTCTATAGAAATCAACTCAACTGACTGAACCAATTTGTACTGAAAATAAATTTGAGCAAAAAAATTATTTTTTCTGCTGCAATGTGGTTCAACGGTACATAATACTAGAAAATAAAAAACGACAGAAATCATATAAGTTTATTATCATATTATGACATTCTTGTCTTTACACAAACACACATATTGTCGTAAGCGACAAAATAACAACTAATTATGTATCCCCTTCGGAGAAGAACATCGTAAGCGACAAAATTTTGAATAACACTTTTTTATCCTAATCGATGTTACAATCGAAAACGAATCTTATGCACTTATTCCGAAATTTTTATTCCAAATAAAAAAAGTTATGGCCATTAAAAAACTGTTTGACGTAAGCTGTCAATAATTCAAAAAGTATCGTATCCAATACTAAAAAACTATCGTCAGCACGCCTTTTATTTAAATAATATCACATTCACTAAACTAAATATTGCAATTTTTATGGTAAGCGCCAACTTGGGCGCTTATTTAAAAAAAAGCAATTGCGTTTAAAAAAAAAGCATTATTAACATTATATCTTTGCAGTATAGAAACGCAGAAAGAAAAGTAAATCTGGATGTCAAGAACTCTGAACCGGGAGAGCTTCTCACATCCAGATTTACTTTTCTTTCTGCATTTCTATTTTGCAATGATATAATGTTAATTTATATCTCCTTGCGATGGATAAATCGCCTAGTGTTCAAACATAGAAATTTATTTCTATCATAGTTTCGATTATTTATGTCATATTGTAACGTTACATATCATATTGTATTATCATTATTGTAACGTAATTTTATCATTGTAATAAATTATAACTTTTACTTTACATCTGCAGTCAAAATTTTATCATTTTCATTAATTAATTTATCATTAATATACGAGGTAATACAGTCAGTGTCAGGTAATACACCAAAGCGTGGAATTGGTTATTTCCATTGCGTTTGAAAGAACTTTCTCTTTACTGCAGTAATAATCTAAGCAATTGCGATGGCCTCCGAACGCGTGTAAAACTGAATTTTGAATATCTTTCAATATCTTGCAAACTTTGTATTGCTTGTACAGGTCAGGTAGACTTTTGAGGCTCATGTTGTTTGATTAAAGACACAATCACTTTGCGTATTGTCATTATCTTTTGATCTGTTAATAGTTTTCTGGTAGCCAAAGGGTATTTAATATATTTCCCGGTCACTCGTAATTGTTTGCAAATATTTCTAAGGATATGGTTACGGCATTCAATTTTTCCACCGTGTGGTTTGGGTATGGGTTACTGGCCAATATTTTGGAGTATGTCGCTAAATCTCTATCGGCAACAAGCCTCCCATATATGAGGTTGTACATAGCCATGGATTGTGTAAATCCCTCGCAAATAATTTCAGCTTCCATGCCAATAAATAAATAAAACTTCTCCAAATCTCCTGCCTACAATTACCGTGGCTTCTGACAGAGCCTTGTTATTGTTACCGTAGAATCTGACACTTCAACATCGGTCAGCATACACATCTATCATTGGAATTCCGTTTTTCAATCTTCCCTCAGCTATGGCACCGACCCATTCCCGTTTCGCGAAAGCCTCCATTTCATCCACAGCACTCTCTTCCCATTTGTCGAACACTTTATCTTCAATTTTAGAATAATATCTCTCCGATAATGCAGGTACATCTAAAGAGATAATTTCTCCAAATTGTTACCGAACCCAGATGAAATTATTCAAGCTGTTGCAGCAACATTGGCATCTATATTTTTTGTACTTACCAGGCTATGGTACCAGCTATGATATCACCTATTTTAATCTCCATTGAACTACAACATAAGTAATAAACAACAAAGCTAATGTTAAAAAATGAAAAATATTTATTATAGAATAAGAACAAACTTTGTTTCCAAATTAGTACACTATAATCAAATAATAATTCTTAATCGTTTAATAAAAGTAATAGGAACACGATTCGTTATTTTTCTAGAAAAATGTCATAACATAAGCAACAAAATGGAAAATTTACGTAAGCGACATTACTTGGTGTTTTCTACATAATCAAATATTAATTCTTAATCGTTTAATAAAAGTAATAGGAACACGATTCATTATTTTTCTAGAAAAATGTCGTAACATAAGCAAAAAAATAGAAAATTAACGTAAGTGACATTACTTGGTGTATACTATATAATCAAATATTAATTCTTAATCGTTTAATAAAAGTAATAGGAACACGATTCGTTACTTTCCTAGAAGAATGTCATAACATAAGCAACAAAATAGAAAACTAACGTAAGTGACATTACTTGGTGTGTACTATAAAAGCTATGATTTACGTAGTGTATTCAATATCCAACCATATATCCACTTTACGATAATTTGGTTGTGTTTGAGACGATACAATTTAGCTATAAAATATGCGGTATTACGTCGTGACAGCTAAAGCGCAATTCTTCATTTTGTCGCTTACGACGTTCATCCGGGTCAGGCACAACATAATTTGTCTAACTATTATTCCGCTGTGAGCTTGAAAAATTTCTGTACCGTTTTCTAAAACAACGTTGTCACCCTAAAACACAAAAAAGTTGTAATGATACAGTAACAGTACAAACTAATATAACATTTATATGGTGACTTTGATTGATATAGCCAAAATTATACTGAAGTGATAAACATGACTCTTATTTATTTACAGTAAGGGCTGTCTTTTAGAAATTATCGATTTTATCTGTCAAATATATCTAATATCGATAGCAATGCTAGCACTACGGTACTCACTCGACATCCAACCCATGCACAGTATGATCAATTTCTTGAGTAGCAGTGTTTGCTTGTTTTCTAATCTAAAATAATAAATCGTACCAAAAATCTTAGGTATTGTTATAGATACTTGGACCACTAAAAATCTGTAATTTATATACCTACTATACTGCTATATTTTGCAGATTCTGGAGTTTCTGCTTCCGATGTTTAGATTTCCATCTTTTCCCACTATAACTTTTGTCGAATATTTGCACTGACAATATGATCGTAAATCGCCGAGAGAAGCGACACAGGTCCGTCTTCCGTTACGCTCAGATCAACACTGGCGTGGTACGGGTGGCGGTAAAATCATACAAGCGCATCTCGTAAATACTGAAGAAATTCGTAAAAAATTTAATATTTATTATTCAATGAAAATTAAACCGGCAGTCGACGTGGTTTAAAATTTAAAATTTTATGGAATATTTTTCATGTGAATTATAATTTCCAATAAGGAGATACACTGCTTTGAAATGTGAGTTTAGAGGTATGTTTGAAATTTTTTTTAATGTTACGAAGTTTTTTTAATTGTGTTTTGGGTTGCGGCAGTCACTGCTAAAAGGTCTTGAAAATATTATGTTATTTTTTAAAGTCAGAAATATGCCATCGTTTTATAGATATACTGCTTTAAAAAAAGCCTTTTATACCGAAATCATGAATTGACAGCGCCTTAAATTACGAAAAACTCATTGGTGCATGCCGGACCGGGGTTCGAACCTGGGTCTCAGGTAGGGTTGCCAGATGGTCAGGATAGTCCCGGCATTTCATGTGATGTCCAGAGTCCCGACAAAACGCAAATTGTCCCGACAAATAACAAATAAAAACGGTTGGCGGTTAAAAAAGCATTTTGTTGTAATTAAATTACTTTAATTTTCATAATAAAAATATTTTTTGATTCGTAATATTTTTTTTGGACCGACCATGATCCCAAAATCCCGACTTTTTGCCCAGATATTTTGGTTTTCCAAGTCGGGATTTTGGGATTATGGTCTGGACAAATAAATATTACGAATCAAAAAATTATCTTTTATTATTAAAATTAAAGTTATTACAACAAGATACTTTTTTGCCCGCCGAACGTTGTTGTTTGTTATTTGTCGGGACAATTTGTATTTTGTCGGGACTCTGGACATCACATGAAATGTCGGGACAATCCCGACCATCTGGCATCCCTAATACCAAACTAGGTACTGCATTTGTCAAATATTTATGAACTACCACGGGATTGATATGTTTTCAAATTAAAGAAAAAGCATTGTAATTTAAGAAAAATCTATGTGAAAATACCTGGAAATAAAAGATTACCCGAAATTTTAAAACTGGTAGTAAGTATAGGTTGAGCGATAGATAAAGTTATAAAAAAAATTTATTGCATTTTATGCATTAGCGTACAAACAAATGTGACAACAAATCTTTTTGTGTGGCATCAAAATCTGACATCAGTAAATGGAGTGCACTATGTTAAATTACGATGTAAGCATGCTTCGACCAAAATAAAATGAATGGACGGGCCTTGTCTTTACAGTTTCCTCACTCATAACGAGTCTCAGCAATTGGATATATACTTCAATACCTAATTTTTATTTTTATGTTTATTTTGCTTTTTGCACTTTGTAAATGCACAAGAAGGTATTTTTTCGTCAGTTATTTGGATGGCATGTAATAATAAGCGTACGTGTCACTCTTCTAACAGACAGAGACAGAGATGAAGTGAGAGCCGGCGCTCACTTTACAGACTTCAAAAATCTGTACGCTATGGCCCGTCCATTTATTTTATTTTGGTCGAAGTAAGCATGTATTTATATATGTAACTTATTAGTATGTAGTGTGTAGTAGTAGTCGGCCACCTGGATTCGTGCTGGGGGATCGGTTGGTGATCAATGCATCTTGTTCCTGGTCCCCGGCCGGGTCTCCGGTATGGGTTTGGGCGGTTGATTGGATTCCACCTTGCATAATTATAGATTTTACCTATCATTTTACTCGTATATATATTGCTACAAAAATTAAATAAACCTTTAATTTATAGTTCATGTACATTTATTATTTTATTACATATATTTTGATAACATTAAATTTGACTTGTAAAAAGTGTATTATGTATACTTTACAAAATGAACTATTTGAATTTGAACTCAAACTTGCTCAGCAAAGCGATAAAACTTTTTGCGGCTTTCTTAGATCATATCAATATCCGGTTCCCATACATGTAACTGCAGATTTGAAGAACATGTTTCATCGTTGATTAATATATGAGCGCCTCTGGGTCTAGTAGTTTGAACGTCTCGACCGAACTAATGCGGAAGTCGCGGGTTGCGGTTACCCGTGTACTTTATATTCTCGTTCGGTTTGCGTGCCTCAGAAATCACGTTAAGGCTGCATTTAAAGTCAGACTGAGCACCTCATTTTGCATCAATCAGAACTAAACTCCAAAAAAGCGCGCTCTGAACCGTGGCTGTTACGACAACCAAGAAACACGCGCTTACGTTTTTATTTTTGTTTCATACATCGGCTTCTAGATACAATTATTAAAATATTCTAAGACGAATAGGCGGGGTCATTGTTCACTTATTTTTAATACAAATTTCAAGGCTGTATGATTTCAGGAAGTCATTTTTATTCTTGAAAAACATGAAATTTAGAGGTAACTTCGTATTTTTTTTCTATCGAGCGAACTTAAAGCTTTTGCGTTTGTTCTAAGATAAATATAATTATCAGCCTTGTAGTCTACTATCCATATTATTTTTATTAAACCGATTGACCAAATTACACAATGTGAAATGGTTATTTGAAGTTGTCCTTATACGGACCCTTAAGCTGCGGGTCTATATTTATGCCCGAAGCACGGCGACAGGTTCACACCCGTTACGTTTGGACGTAATAATCTTCGGTAAAACGTGGATGTACAAGTGTGAACAGTCACCTGCATTTGATAGTCCATCCATCCAATAATAACATTTATATATACAAGGTGACTTTTTGATCATCGTCCAAATTCATACTGGTGGCTTGGTAAGTTATCAGTATCATGCATCAATAACAATTTTGGTGAAATTCCTAAAATGAAATTTCGACTCCCCATAGTGATTCACTCGGGACTGGAACTGAATTTATATGGGAAGCCGAAATTTCATTTTACGAATTTCACAAAAATTGTTACTGATCCAAGATACGGATCACTTATCAAGCCTCCAGTATGAATTTGGACGATGATCAAAAAGTCACCTTGTATATAAATGAGAGCAGACATACAGCAGCAGAAAGATAAATGTTGGACCACAAAATATTGATGCGCTACATGTAAAATGTAATTGTTTAACCCAGAACGGGCGGCAGCGTCTGACACGCCCGCTCCCACTCCTTCAGAGTGGGAGAGACGGGTTAGAGACTTTTTTTTTTAGAAATTTAAAAGGGTCTTAAGGGTTCAAGCAATGCAGAGAGCAGGGTAACCAGAATGGTATTAAATCCCGAAGAGCCGTGCATACCCCCCGTGTTTTGGCATTATATATAACCATAGAGTTGGTATGGCCATGGGAAGGTTGGTGGGTACAGTGCGCGCCAACCTTTTAGTCGCCTCTGAAGCTAGCCCCAAGAATCGACGCAATAGCCGTTTTACGGTGTCAGGGGGACGTTACAGGAGCGAGGGCGCGGAGCACACCCGCCTGTGTGCCGCACCACACCCCCCGCTCGCCGTTCAGCAGGTGTCAACACTATGCGTTAGTGTTAGTGCTACGTCCGTACACTACACACGCGCGCATTGCATGAAAAGTACCTACGAGGAGAAAAATCTATGATTCGTTAAGTTTATCGTTGAATCTGTTTGTTATAGTTTATTGTTTTTGTTGCCTTTATTTGTTGTTTTGTTGATTTAGTTTTTTAAAGTTTTGTTGACGTTTGTCGCGGACGTTATAGCGTTTTAAGGCGATAATGTAGGAAAATGGTGTTTATATTAATGCATTTTATTTATATAAATACGATTGCACTAAAATAATAAATAAATAATTAAATAAGTATGTACAACAAGTACACCTTCCCACTTATAGTAAAAATTTAATAATCAACCGTTGATATTATTGTTTCCTTGACTGTACCTGCGCAAGCTTGCACTCGTAACTCACTCAGAGGCGACTAAAAGATTGGCGCGCACTATAATGTCCAGTCCATCCATCCGCCTAGTTCGTCCACTGCTGGACATAAGCTTTTCCAGGACTTTGCCACTCCCGGCGGTCATCCTGGAAGAATTGCCCATACTCACACACGCTGGGCAGGCGGGTTGGCGAGCGCGGTGCCGGAACCCTCGCACCAGGGACGCCGCTGAACGTCACCAGTCTGTTCCATATAAGGTCCAACTATTAGGGATGTATATACCGCCATCCATCGGTCCCAGGCATGGTGGGCCTCCTGGTTTTTTACTCTCCCCCGAATTACTTCGAGGGGTTCTCCAAGTAAGATGGTGGTACCTCCACAGTCGAGCCCGGCATCAGCTCTACCACCTGTTTCATACTCGGAAATAACTCTGATAATCTGATACCCCTTCGTAGAATCACATTATCGTGGCGTAGCGATGTATATGTTTAATCATTAGTATTTTGTATAGGTACATGTTGCCTTTATCTTAACAATTAGAATTTTATTGACAGACGCGATATCAGTCCATATTTCATGCAAACATTTTTATATCCTTGTTGGTACTAACTAATGAAGATCAAGGTCTTTCCTGTCTACGTCATTATCAAGGGAAATTATCGCTACAGATAAGAGACTAATCGATGATAGTATCGGTGATAATCCGTGCCCCTATTATCATGGGCGTTGCCAGGCGGGGGGGGTTCAACCCCCCCCCCCCCCCGAAAAGTTAAAATTTTACAACTCTACCTCTGCTTTGACGTTTTCCGGGTCAACTGCCACTTCTGCTAGAAGCGTTTTGTGTTTGCAAATAATTTTTCACAAACAAAATGAATATTAATTTTATTTCATGCACTTTTTATCGTTTTATTTTGTTGAGCCCCCCCAAAACTATAACCTGACTACGCCCATGCCTTTTATAAATGCGAAAGTGTGTTTGTTGGTTTGTCGGTTTGTCCTTCTTTCACTCAGCAACGGATAAACGTTATTTTTTGCATAGAGATAGTTTATGGGCCGGAGTGAGAGTGACATAGGCTACTTTTTATCCCGGGAAAATGCAAACAAAATCGGCGCGGGCGAAGCCGCGGGCAAAAGCTAGTAAAATATAAGGCGCGTCCCCCAACAAAATGCTGTGCGAAGCCGTTTCTTGCTTTCTTTTAAATCGTTAGAGGATAGAAATGAAAAGAAAATACAGCACTTATGTCCAATATTTTACCTTGAATCTGCTTTCAAAATAATGACTGAAGTTAAAAATAATTACTGATTTCATGCATCTACGCCTCAAATTGTCGTTACTTATTTTTGAGCAATGCACTAATTATGTTTAGATAATTTAATAACTATAAATAATACACGAACAATTTTAAAGGAAGACAATAATAATAATAATAAAAATTCTTTATTGCACAATAACAATATGTCTGTACAGAGGCGAACTTAGCGCTATAGCCTTTTTATAAAGCCTTTTCTTCCAATTAACCTGGGGCGTTGCTGAAAATGTAATTGCGTCCATGTAATAAATTTTATTTTCTCCTATTTTACGCTATCCGGAGACGCAGCGTCCTTTTAAGGGGAAACGAGTCGTATCCTCTACGAAACGCGCAACTTAAGGGGGAACGAGTCGTATCCTCTACGAAACGCGCAACTTAAGGGGGAACGAGTCGTATCCTCTACGAAACGCGCAACTTAAGGGGGGAACGAGTCGTATCCTCTACGAAACGCGCAACTTAAGGGGGAACGAGTCGTATCCTCTACGAAACGCGCAACTTAAGGGGGAACGAGTCGTATCCTCTACGAAACGCGCAACTTAAGGGGGAACGAGTCGTATCCTCTACGAAACGCGCAACTTAAGGGGGAACGAGTCGTATCCTCTACGAAACGCGCAACTTAAGGGGGAACGAGTCGTATCCTCTACGAAACGCGCAACTTAAGGGGGAACGAGTCGTATCCTCTACGAAACGCGCAACTTAAGGGGGAACGAGTCGTATCCTCTACGAAACGCGCAACTTAATGGGGAACGAGTCGTATCCTCTACGAAACGCGCAACTTAAGGGGGAACGAGTCGTATCCTCTACGAAACGCGCAACTTAAGGGGGAACGAGTCGTATCCTCTACGAAAAGCACAACTTAAGATGGTTCTTCTTATTTTTGAATTACAGATATTAAATAAATGTGATTTTTGGCATTTTGCAAACATAGTTTAATGTCAGTCAGTCAGGCTTTTCCGGCAAAATTTTGTTTTTTTATGCATTACGTTGTAAGTGTATGGGCATATAAACTTAAAACACGCTTTTAAGTATGTATTAAGTTTTTCAATGCATGTGCTCGTAAAGGCCCACTTTTTATGCATCAAAACCGAACAGAAAGTTGATTATTTTGCCCTAGGGCTTTATTATTATTATTTTTCAATTTTTTTTCAATGGTTGGCTAGCCTGCAGCCTTTCCTGTGTACCATACATGTTTTTCTTTTTTTTTTTTCACTGTTTAACGGCTCTGGATACAGTCCTTTTGAGCCAACCATAATTTAAAGTCCACAAGATTATATTTGTTTTATTTCCTCACACTATGCATTGAAAAACGTAGTATGATACACGGGCGTAAGAGCAATAAATTACTCGGTTACGTTTAAAACACTCGCTACGCTCGTATTTTAAATCGTCCTCGTAATTTATTCCTTTGCGCCCTTGTAGCATAAACTACTATTAAGTATACATTTACAAAGTTATGCATAAAATAACAAAATTTTGCTGGAAAAGCCCAACTGACACTAAACGATGTTCGCGAAATGCCAAAAATCACGTTTGTTTAATATCTGTAATTCAAAACTAAGAATAATCATCTTAAGTTGTGCGTTTCATAGAGGATATGAAATAAAAAATGAAAAAAATGGGGTTTTTCGAATCCATTTACTCCACTAATAACGTTATCTACGTATTTCATTTTTATTAAGATTCTCACTGAACGAAAACGCGATTTGATGAAATTTTCTCGATAGAATTTAATTCCGAAAATACCTCTAAATTGTTTTAATTTTTCCTGTAATTCAGGAATCTTAACTAATTTCACTGTGAAATTGCATTCAAAATGTGGATATTATGTATCTGTAAAGTCTCCTTGAAAATCTTTTTGACAAAATAGCTAAGTACATTTTATATTAATAAAAAACCGTCTTTTTGCTACTTTTCCACGAATCCGTCTCACTCGCACTGAGGGTTTTTTCGCATATGGAGTAACAGGGACGCTAAATTTTTTACGTATCGCTTTAATCGTAACAGTCACTTTGCAGTGCGCGCTGATAAGAACGTCGAGTTGCTCAAGGCGATTACCTTCGCCAAATTAGCAGATCGATGTTTGTCGGTACGAATATCGACGGAAACGACATTGAAATAACGTTCATATCAGCGCGCAATGCATAGTGGCTGTTACGACGGTCGCTGCGTCCTTGATAGGGCGAAATAGGAGAAAATAATACTTTTCACGTGGACGTGATTGTTCGATTGAATAATCCTATGTTATGTTATGTTATATTTATAGCACTATCAAGTTTATCTATTTATCAAAGCATAAATTGATTAAATAAATTTGTTATCATTTTCAATTAAGATGAGTTTTTTAAATATTTTTTTTGTATAAAATTGTTGATATTATAAGAATATTTCTTTAAAAATGAAATACACTACAACAGCTTTTAATGCTTTTTGTTTAAATATAAATATACTGATAGATAGGATAATACAAATATAAAGTAATTTCAAGATATATTTCGGGTCCGATCTGGACCAGGCATCAGTTGACATTGACATAATATATAATACATTATATACCTCACTAATACAGAACTATTGGCGTCACTTGCCACAGACCAAAATGCTTTTCAAATATAAATTTCTAAACAAGAAAAACAAAGTTAAGCTATGCATTTTGCGCTAAGTGACTGATGTTTAACCTTATGAGCGGTTTCGCAGCCGGATTGTGAAAAACCCGCCGTTTTCTAATTAATCGAAACAGAGCAATTATTCAAAATTCACTCAAAAGACTTTTTTGTCCAGCTTATTAAGAGCCATTTCACGTTTCCACTAATTTACCATCTTAGGAAAGACTTTTATACTGTTGAATTCGCGGATTTAGAATAGATTGGTTTTAATTACATATTAAGGCCCTTAATACCGCCAAATTGGTACTTTCCTAAGCCTACTCTTCTTTTATGGCCAAACCAAAAATATTGAAAAAATGTATTATGGATTATCAACTCTAGGACAACATATGCAACATTTTTTTTTTCGTACCACCAAAACTTCTATATGAAAAATTGTTTCAACTGAATGGTGTTTTTTGGCTTGAATTTCCTACTGCTCCTAAGCGGTTTAGGTGATTTAATTAATTTATGCTTTGATAAATAGTTAAACTTGATAGCTATAAATATAACATAGAATTATTCAATCGAACAATGACGCCCATGTGAAAAGTATTATTTTCTCCTATTTTGCCCTTTCAAGGACGCAGCGAGCGTCGTAACAGCCACCACGCATTGTGCACTGATTTGAACGTTATTTCAATGTCGTTTCCGTCGATATTCATACAGACAAACATCGAGCTGCTAATTTGGCGACGGTAATCGCCTTAAGGATAGACTAATCTGTCGTATTGACATTAACTATTATAATGTATCACATTTACAAATAATACCTTGTTCTTTTTTGTAGTGATCAACCTCTTACATCTCTTTTACGAAAACATAATCACATAGTCAACTTTAAACAACTAATCTTTCATTATAATTTAATAAATTTGCTGATAAAAAATTCCAAAACATCAGACGTAAAAATTTGTTGACACATAATACATAATGTACCAGAATATTTTTTATTCATTCATCACATTATTAATCATAATTACTATAAAAAAAACTTCCTTAATTAATATCAACGGTTTACCACAATTTTTGTATTGAATAACGCATAATTACAATCAAAATTTCATGTCAGTTCTCGTATAACCCTGTGATCTTCAACTAATCGAATTCTGCAATTTTATTGACAATCCTTTCATTTAGTTAGACCTAAAACATATTTAACATCCCACCAAATTTCGCTCCCCATAATACACAGTGCATAATTATGTGAAATGGAGACATAATTATCTATACGAAATAACTTTGACCAAGTGTAGGGTAAAATTGGTGTCGTATCTTACGAAAAGGTTCAATCGAAAATCTCCTGCCTCAGAGGAGAGAAGAGTAGCATTTACTAACCGACAAGAGCGTAGCTTTTAAATTTTGGATGAATGAGTTGGGCTTAATATGGCGGAACAAAAATATTTACTAGTCAAAATAATTATAAGATTACAAAGTAGAATAAAAAATAAAATCTTTGGTTTTTAACTATAACTGCCCACCAGATATTAAAGTGACATGGTTCATGGAAATAAAAAACAAAAGAAGATCAGCGTTTTTGTAAGCAGTTCTTAATATAGTGGCCAGAGTCTATGTACACCTAAAAACAAAGTGACGCTATTTTCTTAACTATTTAATTACAGAAAACTCATTATAAGTGGCCTTTCAAGTCTTCTGAATGTTGTTATTGATTGAAGTGAGTGTTAATTTGGTTTAGAAGGTCATTATGCCACATATAACTGAAATCCAAGTCTCCCAAACTGTCACTCTGCTTCAAGAGGGTCGAACTATGGAATATGTGGGAACCGTGGGTCTACCGCGTAATTCTCATTTTCATCAACATCAACTTGAGATTGAAATTTGACGTGCGTGCGACGACGCCCGCCTAACATGCCATCTCTTTTGCACGCGTTGAATTTCGCATGCATTTGCTTGAAGTTGATACAAATGAGAATTACGCGGTAGAGCCCCTGATCTAAGAGTCGCCCCTTTTGCCCCTTGTGTCGAAGAGAAAACCCCTTCCTTTGCAAGATCGCTACATTATCAATCCTGATAATTTTTTCCTTGTTAATCTGTTAGTTACGACCATTAAAACAAACTCATTTTGTATAATTTTTTAATGTTGCAAAATTTAGTAATTAAACATTTTAGGCGTAAAACAAAGTGGCGTTAAAAAGGTCCGTCACAGAAATGTTTGAATATTCGTCTTCACTGACTTTTATTTAGTAGCGTGTGTGCTGGTCACAACATGACAACGACGCGGCATGGTTCGTATGATCCTCCGAATTTCTTCCTGCGGAATTATCTCCCATTCTTCGATCAATGCTTGAGCTGCTGCAGTGTTTGAGGTGCAAGTAAGACGTTTCCGGATGCGTCTATCAAGCAAATCCCAAATGTGTTCTATCGGATTTAGATCAGGCCACTCCATTATACGGATTTCATGATGCTGCAAGTAATCTAACGTGACGACTGCAGTATGTGCTGTGGCATCCATCCATCCATCAGCCTAGTTCGTCCACTGTTGGACATAAGCCTTTCCAGGACGGCAATGTCACTTTAATATTTAGTGGCCAGTTATAATTAAAAACCTAAGCAAAATGTTTTATTCCGCTTTGAAATCTTATTCCCCTAATTGGCATAGATTAAATTATTCGAAAACCATTTCGAGATTTAGGTTTAATAAGCCGTATTTTCGAAGTTTAGGTCTAAAAAACGTCATGATGATGAATATTTTTACTAAAAGGCTGCAACTTCCATTTGCCCTCGTGTGACGTACTTGAGTAAAGGCTGTTTAGAAATGTGTCCTTTGCTATCAAGATAAATTTATAATAATTTGCTTCAGACTAATTTGACAGCTAGATTACAGATGAGTAGACAGACAGAGACAGACCACTTTTTTATAAGCAATACATCACGATCAGTAGAATGTCTAAAATTCTCAAGTGACAAGGTCATCGGTAAATTTTTTAAAAAATCATAAAAAATAATAGTTAATTTATATACCAAAATAATGAAAACTATCCTAAAACGGCGAATATTCTCTGAAAAAAAATTCAAAAAAAATCTTTTAAAAATTAAGCTATGAGAATTGTTTTGAGCAGTATATTTTTCTAATTTTGCAAAACGATCGTTGAATCATGGATAATATAGGTTCTACTGAGAAAGAAAATAGCGTCACTGGCCACATCAACCGGAGTCGAAGCGAGACAGTTGTCTATAACTGTTCTTCACATCGCAAGAAGGCATCGCTTTAGTTAATTCTCACGCTCGTGTTGAGTATTTAATAGTGGGCTGTCCGCGCGACTGCTTTGATATGATTTAAGCCATTTAAGGGTGCATATGAAGTCAGATTGATCACCTCATTATGCATCATTCAGAACTGAACTCTATGAAGTTTCCGCGCTCTCAGCCGTGGCTGCTACGGCCTACGACCACTAAGAAACATGCGCTCACGAAAAACTGACCCGGCTTCTAGAAATTATTAAAATATTCTAAGAATGACCCATAGACTCATTTGTTCACTTATTTTTAAAACTAATTTCAAGGCTGTATGATTTAAGGAAGGCCCTTCAAAAATATAAAAGTTAGAGGTAACTTCGTAACTTTTTTTTATCGACCTTTTGCGTTTTTACTAAGACGTGCCCATCAGAAGTATAGTCTACTATCTATATTCTATTTATTAAACCGATTGACCAAGTTACGCAATATGAAATGGTTCTTTGGTCCCTTAAGAGCGGTTTCGCAGCCGAATTATGAAAAAAAAAAAACTTAAATTCAAAATTCACTCAATAGTTATTCAACAAAACCTATGTATTGTTAAATATTTTATTTCAAAATTTTTGAAATTCTAATTTACAGAAACCAATGGAAACTTTGCGATGGCAGCATACACAATACGTAATAAAGTTTTGTTGAATAACTATTGAGTGAATTTGGGATTTAAGTGTTCTGTATCGATTAATTAGAAAAAGGCGGGTTTTTCCCGCTCTTAAGGGAAGATTGTCAGATTTTGATGCCGATTTGTCGTCTGATTTGTACGCTAATGCATAAAGTCTAATAAAAATTAAAATAACTTTATCCATCTGCAGAGATAGATACTCATATCTTAAATTCTCCTAATCAACAGGCTAAAAAACACAACATACCTAAATAACATCCCGTTTGCAAAAAAATATTTCTATGATAATCTGCTATCATCATAATCATCAATATTTAAGGTTTCTTTCCCTCAACATGTTAAAATTAACTTGAAAATAAAGTACAAAACAAGTGAAGTGAAGTTTGTACCTATAGATGAGATATTTGTTTTTGTGTGAAGGTTTACAAACGCATATTTCATCTTCAAGCGAAACAACCTGTAAATATATAGTTGTATGTTTTAGTTTAAATGAATAAATAAATAAATAAATTTTCCAGAATGAAATTAGGTACCTAGTTAAATATTTATTTTTTGGAGTAAAAATATAAAATAAGTATTTAATCTTTTAAGAACATACACTCGTTAATGAAGATTTGATTCATTACAAGTATTTTTCCCAGAATTTCCTGGTGGCTAGTTAGGGCGACACATCGAGCCAAATATACGTGATCCGCGATTGTTGCTATTTGATGTTCAGGTCCTCTAAAAAGGCCGTTTTGCATGAATCACATTATGATTCTGTTCTAATGCCGTCTCTTTTGCACGCGTGAAAAAACTCTGACTCTATCCTACTTTCAAATCATTTTATGATTCACCCAAGTCGGCCTTTTTAGATCCCCTGGTCCTCTAAAAAGGCCACTTTGGATGAATCATACTATGATTCTGTTGTAATGCTGTCTCTTTTGCACTCATGAAGAAACTCTGATTCTATCCTACTTTCAAATCATTTCCTGATTCACCAAAGTTGGCCTTTTTAGGTCCCCTGGACACTTATGTTAACCATACAAAAATACCGCAATTTATTACTCCATTAAACTTGGTGTACAGAAAAAGCCGGCCAAGTGTGAGTCGGATTCGCGCACGAAGGGTTCCGTACATTATCTATAAAAACGGCAAAAAAATCACGTTTGTTGTAAGTATGTGTTTATTCTGTTTTGTAGTATTTGTTGTTATAACGGCAACAGAAATACATCATCTGTGAAAATTTCAACTGTCTAACTATCACGGTTCATGAGATACAGCCTGGTGACAGACAGACGGACAGCAGAGTCTTAGTAATAGGGTCCCGTTGGTTACCCTTTGGGTACGGAACCCTAAAAAACTATTTATAACATGATATACATTTGATAAAACCAATGTTGAGGATATGAACTCCTTCATCCATGAAGCATAGAGGCTTTACCGCCATTTTCAATTACGATCTTATTTCTAGTCACAAGCGTGTCGATGAACCCACTTCCGTGCGGGTGACATGACATAATAGTCCCACAACGTTATACGGAAATATTTAAAACTGTAATTAATCAGGAATAAGAGTGGTTTTACCATGTCTCGTGCCGTGGTCGATTCGCAGGAACAACGCTGCATGTTCGGAAGTTCCGGCCACCCTCACGGTGCGGTGCTATCAAGGAGCTAAGTAACCATGACAACTTGGTACCAGCTGGCTACAATATCTAACTGTACACTGATAGACATCTAGGATATTATATTGTATGAATTTGTATGGTCCCCAACACGGCACGATATTATTTATATATTTTACTTACGCTCGCGTGAAGGTGATGGGCATACAAAAAGGGATACCCAGTGCACGAAAAAAACATTCGCTGGGTATACCCAATCGTGTGGCTCTGTATGCCATATACAGGCTGTAATCGTTAAGTGTGACCAGGCGATTATTCCGTAACTATTACAGATATCAAAAAAATTTAAACTAATATCGAAAGTACGTTACCTATAAGTAAAATGACATCAATAACTTTTTGAAAATCAGACGAGAAGTATCCAAAATTTTGACATTAAACATTCGACTTAACTTAACGATTACACTCTGTATATGTCGTATGCCAGAAAATTATATATTACTACATTATACCTACGATATTGAATAGTCCGATTCGGACGGAGGTTTACATAAAGAAATAAACAAATCGTAATAAAGCTTACTTCATTCACACCTTGTCTAGGGTCCAAGCCGCTCAAAGTAAATAAATTTCGATGGCGAGAAAAATGGGTGATAAACTGGCAGACGGCACATCACAGAAATGATTAATTAATTAGTATCTCTCAGAACTATTTTCTAGTTTTTGGGTAACAAAAATTTGATAGCTTCGCGGGATAAAAAAAGTTTTAAACACAGATATAAATAGAACAATTTTTGTGGTTTTTAATGTGTTGATTCATGTTAAATAAAACCAATTTATAAATACACAAAATTTCATCTAAATCAGATTACCGTTACGGAGCTTTGTAGGCATAGAATAATTAATTTTATTATTCTAAGTTTGTAGGTAATAATGTTTAGCATGCATGATGTCACCATTTTTAGGTATAGTTCACACACAAACACACATACCTAAACACGGAATTTTACTAGAATACTTTCAGTTGTTACAAATTTGGGCTTTTTTTTCAAATATGTATTTTTAATCAAATAACCCTTGAAAATGCGAAACCTGTTGGTTGTAACAATATATACAAACGTTTTGTGGACGAAAGATAACATGGTTCCCTTTTTAATTATCCTCAGTATATATACAATACATATTATATCAGACTTACTACAATACAATATAATCGTGATGAATTGATGATTATATGTAAGAGTAAAAAACACTTTTTATTTTATATTTTTGCAGATACGACCTTCAGTTTAATATCCAGAAGGCTTGGTAATTTGCTAGGGCTCAGTTTTTATCCCTATCCAGATTATACAAACCCTCCTGAAGTCAGTCGACTTAATAGGCTCCCTATCTTACTTAATAATAGGTCAGTGCCGTTATAATCATCCTGTCTTTTTATTTTCCGTGTTGCACTATCATGCAATTAAGAGTTTTGCTCATTTTCAGTTTTTCTATGATACTTATGGTTGTTCCTTACGTTCTCATAATCTCCTTTTGCCAACACCATCTCATTCATTGTCCTTTTTCACTAATTCCTTTTCTGTCCAAGCTGTTCGATTGTGGAACAATCTACCTTTGCCAATCACTGCCTGTCTTCAAAAATTCAATCAAGGATTATTAGTTGTCACTCTGACTCTTTTATATGTATGTAAATGTTGATTTATTATTTGAAATAATTATTTAAGTATGTAGGTATATTGTACTAAATTCTAAATTCGAAGTAGCCAAACAATGTTGACATACATGCTGACACAACCGATTCAGTGAAGGGAAGCTGGAGCTCATCATCGTTGTGATTCAGTGTAGTACGTTTTAAAGGACTTAACTTAATTTAAGCGTTCTGTCTTTTTCTTTTTGTATCTTGAGATGAATATTTATATTTGGCTAAATTAAGTCAAGTCCTGTCAAATAAGTTAAATAGTGCTACACCGAATCAACATCATATATTATTTACTTATAGAGCAAACTGTATTTGTCTTCTGGATTGATTTTGAAGTATTTTCACTTACTGCCTCCTCTATGTTATAGTAGTTCGAACATCTCAACTACCTATAAGGCTCTCCACTCTATTCTGCTGAGGATGTAATAATTATTGGTGAAGCGTGAGTGTAAGAGTATGGGCTATAACTTGCATTTCACACCCCCTCAAGGATTCATGTAGTGACAATATATCTATTTCACTGTTACTTCAGCTAGTCTAGCATAGCAAACCATATAGAGCTTGATAGCGTGTGATACAGCGCTCTCTCTCACTCTGTTGATCTACCTCGAGAGGGATGGATATGTATTGAGCGGTTAAAACTCGATATGGTCTGCTATGCTAGATCTTCAGGGTTTTAAGGGAAAAGATTTCAGGTATGTATTACGCTGTGACTAACAGGAGCTGAGCAGTGACCAATTTTGTTTAAATGTGTGTGTATTCACTTATAACTTGAGAATCACAGTACAGATTTCAATGCAGTTTCCATCGTTATCTTGAAGGTTTCTATGGGAACGTTTAATGGTCTAAACTGACATTTACTTACAATCGGAGCAGAGCAAAAACCACTTTAGTTAGACTAGAGAGGAAAAGCAGCCATAGCCCAAGACTCTATTATATGCTGGACAAGTTGCAGGGGTACGGCTAGTTTATTTATTAAACTGGATATTTACACCTGCTTTGAATAATAAATTTGCATAAAAGTTCATTTCAAGCAACTTACTTGTGGAATCGGTCTGTAGTCATATTCAGGCTCTTGGTGCGGTATTCTCAATTAAATATTCCCTCGAGTAACAAAAGTGAAATAGCGGACGAAGTTTCGTAAAAAGTTTGTTCAACTCATATTCAGCACTGCATTGATGCAAAACACTTGACAAATACACAATTTTGTAAATAGAAAGTTTTTCTTATCGCGTCAATTGTATTTTGATAACAGGAAGTATCTATTTTGTTGGTTCTTCTAGAGTTACAATAGATTATTTTTATATAATTAAATTAAAAGAAATAGCCATAGCCAAAGCAACTACATTTCACTTATGAAACACTTATTTAAAGTTAGTAAATTAATTAAATAATAGTTGAGGTGTAGAATCCACCGAATCCACGGAACACGACAACTGACTGATGAATGAACTGAGTGAGCGAGCGAATGAGCGAAACGAACCCTGCCTGCAGTCCGAAATCATTGCTAAAACGAAAGTATGAAGTGAATGGCTTATAGAATAGAATAGAATAGAATAATTATTTATTAATGCATCAAAGACTCAAACTTTGTTAGTACAACTTAAAAAATAAAATAAAATAAAAAATGTTAGTAAAAAATTACAATCAAAAAATAAAAATACAAAAAAGACAAATTTAGGGAAAGTGGTGTGTTCGTTATTTCCTCACCACTCCCCCCGATGTTTCGCAGCAATGACTCAAGTACTGCAAGTACGTACAGTCCAGTCTGCTTGCGATCATAATTCAGAATGCTATTGGTGCTACCCCGCACCCTGCGCACCAGCGAAGCGCATCTTTTGCGCATCGTTGCATAAAAACAATCTACTCGCATCTCCGCGAACATCCCTGATGCGCTGTAGAAGCGTGGTAGCCCCAACAGCACCCTGAAAGCATTATTATATTGTACGCGGAGGACGTTATAAGACTTTTGAGTATAGTTAATCCAAAGGCTGCACGTGTAAAAAGTTGTACAAAATGCTTATGATCCATTGTAATTCTATTTCGGACCGCAGGGGAAAACAAAACGAACGAACGAACAAAATGTCAATTGTCAGCACTGACCTCTAGCAATAATACAAATACTTACGCTGGACATGTTCTGCCATACAAAATGACAGTTTTTTTTTGTGCCGATTCAAAGCACGCCCACTTGTTATAGTATATAACGTCATTATCTCATGTTTATCATTAGTTTTGGGTACTCTCACGTCAAACACTGCAGCGATCAGCGCCAAAATGGCGATAATCAAATTGCTTCATTTCTTCATGTGGTCGTCAATAGCCAGTCCAGCGTACTTGTGTTACTAGGGGTCAATGAATGATTAATGTTTATGGCGATGCTCATATTGTACGACCCAATAATTTTCACTTGCTGCATCATCATCATCCGCAAAGCGAGTACTCTACGCTACGGTCACATTATGACATCACATCAGTAATAATCATATCAGCATCATTGCTGATCTAAATTATTATTTCGAATTAATAATATAGATTGTACCAAAATTATTTTGATTTCTTTTCAATTGCTCTTATAGTATTGAATTTAATACGAACAAACAAATTAGGATTTAATTTTTTAAACTTTGTTACAACTAGAAAGTCGTTTTACTAGACATACCTCCTCAGCCCTCAGTAGCTTTTTCGGCTGCATCCTTTTCAATATCTTTTTGATAATTCAAAATGCTATTTCTAATAGATTTTTAGTGACAGTGGACGTCTGCAGCAAAAACATTATTGACATCTGTAGGCATTGAGCAAACGGTGTCACGAAGCGAGACAGTTGCAGCGGGAAGGAGACGGGAATAGGTGGCGATGAAAGGACAAGGAACGGTGGAGAAACTATAAATACTGAACGCGGAGTCGTAAATGTATATTTTTATATACTTGCATTGTTGATTTATGTGAAGGATAAAAAATAGAGTGAGTGCGTAGGAAAGATGATGATGGAACAGGTGTTGGTGCCGGCCAGGTGCAGCAGAAAGGAAAAGGTTTGTCACAGAAGAAACGATGTGAGTACCTAATATTGTTTTCATCACACAGAAGCACTTAAGTCGAGGCATGGGATGGCTATAAGGGGAGATGGCAGGCCATTTAGGGATACAAAGTCCCGAACCTGATTGCTTACAAGAAATGTACGATATACAACATACATACATGCATGTAGACTATTAGAGACGTCGCATAACTGACAAAAAGACTGATCAACATAGATCCTAGGCAAACGATATTTTGCATAATGTAATTTGCAACAAACGGGTCGCATATCCAGTTGCAAAACTTTGTTGCTTGCATGTGGCGATCTTAGCTAGCCCAGCCTTCAACCCACTGCTTTTGTTTAAACAAATAAGAGACGAAAAAGTTCATGTTTTATGACTTTTTATGACTCAATAAGTAAACAGTTAAAAAAAAACCTATAGAAAATAAAAAATTGTTAATAAAGCTTAATGGTTGAGCGTGAATGACTATTGGCGGACAAAAACTAGCAAGGCGGGGCATAGTGTAGGTGGTTGCAGGCCACTGCACACAAAAACGGACCCTTAAGGTTTGATAGGCGTACTATTTGCTCATAGTATCAAACTGCATCAAGGTGAAACCGTGAGGCCTTCAGTAATTGCACTGCTCTGAACTTCTTATAAATACGATACAGTTTCGAGTCTCCTATTAGTTTTAATTGGTTACACTATACATTTTTTTGGTATCTATGAGGTCCAGATCTACTTTTCTGTCTCTGTTGTTCGGTGCCCACACCACCTATACAGGATATTTTGTACGCAAGTAATTTGACCCAGGTATATTTTTATATTGTTAACAGGTGGTAGAGCTGACGCCGGGCTCGACTGTGGAGGTACCACTATCTCACTTGGAGACCCCCTTGAAGTAATTCGGGGGAGAGTAAGAAGACAGCTCACAGGCAAAAACCAGGAGGTCCACCATGCCTGGGACCGATGGATGGCAGTATATCCATCCCTAATAGCTGGGCCTTATATAGAAAAGACTGGTGACGGGCAGTGGCGTCACTGGTGGGTGGAGTTAGGCATATATTTACATTTCAATAATCATAAACTTGTGGTAGAATAATTATTTTTGTTATTCTGCCGCTAGTGACAGAATATATTATTTTGCTAAATGGCCGCTGCACTGGTGGCAGGCTAGCTAGACACTTTCTAGTTTTTTTTCAAGAAATTTTAAATTCTGTTAAAACTGCGGGGGTGACCTCGCTCCTTTCCGCTTCACTTGGCTCCCCAAATTTATTTACATGTATTCACTCGTCATCGCACCATTTTTGACTTTATGTTGAAATACTTTCGTAAATTTTCTTAGTCCGATAAAAAAATATAAAAAGAGAAAAACTAACGACGAGATTTCAAACCTAAAATTTACCTAACTACCCCTTCTTAAATGCTCTTACCCACTGCACGAACGATTCTGCACTGAAGTAACGAATCAAGCGAAGGCATACAAAGAAGTACCGTGAACGCACCGATGATCAGTCAGTCCATGGACGGAGCGCTATTGAACAGTGTGCACCGCCATATAGGGGCACTATACGTCGGGAGCACCGACAAATATACACTTCCATTTTCACGTCCAGTTTGTCCGGTAGAGCGCTCGCTCTACGAGTTTGTCACTCCACATCATTCATTCGATCGTCGAATTCATGACAAACAATTTTAGGGCGTACAAATTGAAGATCAAAACTGTGGCGCCATCTCTAAACGTGAAATAAACAATAGAAACGAGACATCTATCGTCAAATTGCACAACATTTTAGTTTTGCTACTCGCTGCTAGATGGCGGCAAACATAAATGCATAAAATTAAGTAAGGTTTTAATACAAGGAAAAAATAGAAGTTGATTTTGTTATCTTTGATTAATTTACCCCCTAAAACTTGTAGTAACGATTAAAAGGCGGGTTGCATTTGGGGCCCATGAAAGCCTCCTCGTTTGGCGTAATCGGCGTAAACTGTGATAGCAACCACTGATTACTCTAAATACATTGGATAGTTGAACGAATACCTAACCGAGTGACAAATCCTTTCAATTCTACTTGTGGTAGGTTTCGGCCGTAACTTGTCACCACCCTCATGACGAAATCATAACTCTTCGTGTTCCGGGATGTCATCATGAGAAGCTCCTACCTGAGAACCGCGCTTAAAAATGCAACCCGGATTAATACATATCATTGTATTTAGAAAATTGACTATTTGAATTTTTTTGATGCAGCCGAATTCATTCTGAAGTCTTGGTAATTGATTTGATTAGTTACTGAGCATGCATAAACAAAAAAAAAACCCTAAATGGGTCTGGTTTGAGCTTGAAAAATGTGAAGTAAATTTTTCTTTAGGTTTTTACGAAATGGATTTTGCTTGCTTAATAAGTAGGTACTTACCGTATCTCTAGTTGCTGTATTTCTGTGGACTCTATCCTATTATGTTATCTCGTGATCATATCGCAGAATTGACCATTCTAGTCTAGCATAGCAGAACATATCGAGCTTTAACCGCTCGATACAACAAGTCTATCCATAAATTATTATTACTTACATACTCATAGTCGCACTAGATAATTTTTTACGTACATTTCTTGTTTCATACTTCATAATATGGCCAATTTTACGATATGGCTACGACATATACATTATTTTTCCGTAGTGCCTGTTAGAATTTTTAGAACTATTAGAATTTTCTGAAAAAATATCCTCCCTAAGTCTCATACGAAATGGACACCTCTGCTTCTGACGATGATGAAACAGCGATATTTAGCTCCTAATGGAGTTACATTGTAAGGAGAAAGTCCACAAACAGTCGCTAAGTGGCGGAAATTGACTCTCAACAAGTGTGGGGCAGACCCCCAATACAGTGTCACCAGCGTGCTGGGGTCAGCACCTTAGTTACGACCCTGATTCATGGAGACTATTTTGATAATCTTTTGTGTTTCAATTTTACTAATGATTGACATTTGATATTTTACAAATGAAAACTATACTGGTGGACATAAAAATCGACTCAAGCATTGTTGTTCTACATTTAAGGAAATAACCCAATCATACAAACACAAACATATGAAATATATAACATATCATTTTAAAGGTATAGGCCTCCACCTTTGATTAAATGCATTTTTGTCTTTAAGTATTTGCTATACAGGCTGTAATTTTTTTTCAAGTGATGTATTAATAAATATTGAAATAATCAAATAGCAAAAATAAAAAAATAAAAAATTTTTTTTTACAAAATCATTCATTTATTAATTAATTAAGTTTAACATTAGTACTTCGTGTTCCGCCCTCTAGTCCTTATAGCTGCTTGCAGCCGGTTCTTCATTGACCTATTAAGTTTTTAATTAATTAAATGAATTTCACGTCCTGTATAGCGAATACTTTTAAACCAAAATGCATTTATTCAAAGGTGGAGGCCTATACCTTTAAAATGATATATATTTCATATGTTTATGTTTGTATGATTGGGTTATTCCTTAGTATTGGGTAGGACAACAATGCTTGAGTCGATTTTTATGTCCACCAGTGTATATAGAAAGAAAATATACGGCGAAATTTAATCAACCGCCCGAATTCCCATGGGAGGTTCAGTATATGATAGACACATGAGAAGTTAAAGCTGGATCAGATAAAGTAATGACAGGTCACGTGATATCGAGAAAATTTCGATTCAGTTGTATGGGTGGACAACCGTGTGTGTGTACAGGTCGGGGCAGTAAATAATGCATATCGTAGGTAAGTAAATCGTAAATAGATATTTCTAGCAAATAAATATTATATTTGTGTGTTTTATTGATTAATAAATGTTGACTATACAAGGTGAAATTTATTCAACCGTTCGAATTCCTATGGGAGGTTCAGTATATGATAGACACATGAGAAGTTAAAGCTGGATCAGATAAAGTAATGCCAGGTCACGTGACATCGAGAATCGTATTAGAAATTTGGCACAAAATAGCATTCATTTGCCCCCATATCACGTTGTAAAAAAAATATGAAAAATTGGAAATTGTTCAAAAATTTCCATAACAAAAGTGAGAACAATAAAATTTATTATCCGTAAAATACAATATGGGTATCAAATTGTTGATATTAAAAAGTTGATTGTAAAAATATACACTTTTACTATATTTAATGGCACTGGTTTGAAGAAATCTTTAAAAAACCACAAAAGTATGTATGTCCGCCCCCCTTATCTCCGAAACTGGTATATATGAAAAAAAAACACGATTATAGATCAGAACTGACCAATTACAGGAAATCTATAGCGATTAAAAAAAAATTGAGCAAAAATGAGAAAATAAAAAAAGTTAAATAATTAAAAAAGATATTTTATAATAATACAATGGGTATCAAATTGTAGGTATTAAAAAGCTGATTGTAAAAATATATTATGGCTATATGTAATTGCATCTATTTAGAGAAATACTTGAAAAACCACAAAAAAATGTCTCCAAAACTGGTGGACCGAAAAATATGAAAAAAATCATGGTAATATTTGTTTACGTAAATATTACAGATAAAATAAAGCGGTTGAGAATTTAACAAAAAAAATGACAAAATTTAATTTGTCATCCACAACACGGAACCCTAGGTACGCGAGATTTAGAAATAATGGTTGGTAGCCCTATTTATCGACTGGCCATATTCGACCCAGGTATCTTAGTATAGATGTCGTTGGCAAATCATAGAATTGGGCGTATTTCTGCCGAGGCATATCATTAATTCTGTTAAAACCAAAAAAAGTGCACCTATTTTTTTTACTTTTTGTTGAAACACTGTCGATATCACACTTCATGATATAGATATCGGCAAACATCTTGAAAAATGACAAAATGACAATGCGCATAGTTTCTAGGTATTTCTGGAAGAAATCCTTCTAAGCGATAAGAATGCCCATTGTTGCCTTAATCTACTAAACTTTGTATTGTTAACTATTGTTTTTCTTTTAGGACACAATCATAGTAGATAACACAACAAGTGAAAAAAATAAGAATTCTATTCGACACAATCGAGATAATTTTTTTTATCATGGTTTATGTACTACTTTTTACCATTGACTACGAGAAAATAAAAAGTAGTAAAATAACAATTTGAATCAAATTTTATTATGCTTACACGTGATCTGTAAATAAGAGAAGATAACATTAATTGTTATTACAGTATACAGGTTGATTGGTAATTCGACCAATTCCTGGAAAGTTTACAGTACAGCTAATTTGCCACGATTTTGACCCCATAAGCTGGTGGTCTAAAATCAGTGGTTCTCAAGTTATTTAAGTATTTAGTTTTTTTTGGAAAACTTTCCGACTTTCAACTAAAAACTGCTAATTGTAAGAAAACTTCTCAACTCTGGGAACTTAACCAAATATTTTTTCCCAATGACTAGTGAAGTGAAACAACAAGTGTCCGGACATAAACTGACTTTATTTCTAGTTACCCACATACACATTGACAATATACTACATCTTTCCCTTCAAATTTTTTTTTTTTTTTTTTTTATTAGACAAATACAAAATTTTGCTTAATCTACTAAATTAATAACAAATTTTACACAAATTAATCTTACATTCAGTACTCTTGTTTTTAATATATTTATAAGTTAAACAATTTTGACATTTCTGTAAATCTGTGTTACAAATGGACATATAACAGGATTTTATGAATATGTAATCTGACTGACGAAAGAATAACATACAATGTTATTTTGACAAATCTTTTATATTTTCTCGCGCTTCAATAGCAGCCTTCCTGCGTGTTCGTACACCTGTTCGTACAGGTTTTGAGTGAAACAACAAGTGTCCGGACATAAACTGACTTTATTTCTAGTTACCCACATACACATTGACAATATACTACAACTAGTAAGTAAGTCACTTGAAAAAATAAATGCATGCCCAAAATTCTCATAAACTCCGAAATAAAAAGTACTAAATCATAACTCATGATTTTGCACTCGACGTACAAAATATTACTTAGGCCTCTTGTAACACAAATAACTATTTGTAAACTGTTATCGGTAAACCAATAGCTCTTTTTCGACTAACAATGGTAAAAAAAGCATTTTCAATGCATGTGCTCGTAAAGGCCCACTTTTTATGCATCAAAACCGAACAGAAAGTCGATTATTTTGCCCTAGGGCTTTATTATTATTATTATTTTTTATTTATTTACAATGGTTGGCGAACCTGCAGCCTTTCCTGTGTACCATAAATGTCATACTTTTTTTTTTCCACTGTTTAACGGCTCTGGATACAGTCCTTTTGAGCCAATTACAATTTAATTTAAATAAAAATATGCATTGAAAAACGTAGTAGTACACGGGCGTAAGAGCAATAAATTACTCGGTTACGTTTAAAACACTCGCTACGCTCGTGTTTTAAATCGTCCTCTTAATTTATTCCTTTGCGCCCTTGTAGCATAAACTACTATTATGTTCATGTTATAAATATTTAGTAAAATATTCCAGGAATCTATCTATTCCTATTGATAGGCTCACAAATGGCCAATTTCCTTAATCATAACGGGTCTTCAAATTGTGGTTTTTGATGCTAACCCAACAGCTGTGATCCACCGGAAGTCGAAGGAAATAGCCACTAATGGCGCGCCCGGATATGACGCCATTAAACCTTTTAGTTTAGTGCTCCTCAAATAATTACTTTGTGGGACAAAGAACAACAAGGAATAGTTGATACCAATGATACTGATATAATAGTAGTAAAAAAGTCGCGTCTGTGAATTGAATTTTTTGCGAAATTTTATTTGAAATGGGTGCAAAAACTAAAATTTTTAGAATTTTCGCATGTTCCGTTTTAACTCGAGAACCACTAAATAGATTGGGATGCGTTTTTTTTTATTATAATCGTCGTGACCCTGGTCAACATACAGGCTATTAGGGTTGTTGATAAAATAACTGCCAGTCCAAAAACGGGGCAAAGATTGAATGAACGCGGTCGAAGCCGCGGGCGAAATACTAATACATGAAACCTCATTGGTTGATACTGAATAGACAACGTCTCCTGTAGTGTAATATCAGTATAATTTTTAAAGTAACTGATTAATTAGTCATAGCAAAGCACAAAACTTTTTGAATTTTTGAAAAATTCCTTTTATTACCGAAGTTAGCGATAGCGATAGTATGAAATCGTGTCAGATGACGTCACACGACATGCCGTTAAGCGCATTTTGATTGCCAATAACTTCGTATCTTTTTTGAGATATCGAAATAATAATTTTACTACTGGTTTAGCTTTTTACCAACCACCATCTTAATTGGAGACCCCCTCAAAGTAATTCGGGGGAGAGTAAGAGGACAGCTCACAGGCAAAAAACCAGGAGGCCCATCATGCCTGGGACCGATGGATGGCGGTATATCCATCCCTAATAGCCGGGCCAGCGGCGTCACTGTTGCGAGGGTTCCGGCACTGCGCTCACCAACCCGCCTGCCCAGCGTGTGTGAGTATGGGCAATTCTTCCAGGATGACCGCCGGGAGTGGCAAAGTCCTGGAAAGGCTTATGTCCAGCAGTGGACGAACTAGGCTGATGGATGGATGGATGGATGGTTTAGCTTTTTAAACGCAATTGATTTTCATTAAAATCTTCATGTAGGAGGAGGACTCATTATGTAACTTCTTGAGGGAACGACAATATGGAAGTTAATAAAATCTTCATGTAGGAGGAGGACTCATTATGTAACTTCTTGAGGGAACGACAATATGGAAGTAAATAAAATCTTCATGTAGGAGGAGGACTCATTATGTAACTTCTTGAGGGAACGACAATATGGAAGTAAATAAAATCTTCATGTAGGAGGAGGACTCATTATGTAACTTCTTGAGGGAACGACAATATGGAAGTAAATAAAATCTTCATGTAGGAGGAGGACTCATTATGTAACTTCTTGAGGGAACGACAATATGGAAGTAAATAAAATCTTCATGTAGGAGGAGGACTCATTATGTAACTTCTTGAGGGAACGACAATATGGAAGTAAATAAAATCTTCATGTAGGAGGAGGACTCATTATGTAACTTCTTGAGGGAACGACAATATGGAAGTAAATAAAATCTTCATGTAGGAGGAGGACTCATTATGTAACTTCTTGAGGGAACGACAATATGGAAGTTAATAAAATCTTCATGTAGGAGGAGGACTCATTATGTAACTTCTTGAGGGAACGACAATATGGAAGTTAATAAAATCTTCATGTAGGAGGAGGACTCATTATGTAACTTCTTGAGGGAACGACAATATGGAAGTAAATAAAATCTTCATGTAGGAGGAGGACTCATTATGTAACTTCTTGAGGGAACGACAATATGGAAGTAAATAAAATCTTCATGTAGGAGGAGGACTTATTATGTAACTTCTTGAGGGAACGACAATATGGAAGTAAATAAAATCTTCATGTAGGAGGAGGACTCATTATGTAACTTCTTGAGGGAACGACAATATGGAAGTAAATAAAATCTTCATGTAGGAGGAGGACTCATTATGTAACTTCTTGAGGGAACGACAATATGGAAGTAAATAAAATCTTCATGTAGGAGGAGGACTCATTATGTAACTTCTTGAGGGAACGACAATATGGAAGTAAATAAAATCTTCATGTAGGAGGAGGACTCATTATGTAACTTCTTGAGGGAACGACAATATGGAAGTAAATAAAATCTTCATGTAGGAGGAGGACTCATTATGTAACTTCTTGAGGGAACGACAATATGGAAGTAAATAAAATCTTCATGTAGGAGGAGGACTCATTATGTAACTTCTTGAGGGAACGACAATATGGAAGTAAATAAAATCTTCATGTAGGAGGAGGACTCATTATGTAACTTCTTGAGGGAACGACAATATGGAAGTAAATAAAATCTTCATGTAGGAGGAGGACTCATTATGTAACTTCTTGAGGGAACGACAATATGGAAGTAAATAAAATCTTCATGTAGGAGGAGGACTCATTATGTAACTTCTTGAGGGAACGACAATATGGAAGTTAATAAAATCTTCATGTAGGAGGAGGACTCATTATGTAACTTCTTGAGGGAACGACAATATGGAAGTTAATAAAAAGCTCCGTTTCGCAAATTTAAAAAACCGGCCAAGTGCGAGTCAGACTCGCGTACCTAGGGTTCTGTATTGTGGATGATAAATTAAATTTTGTCATTTTTTTTGTTAAATTCTCAACCGCTTTATTTTATCTGTAATATTTACGTAAACAAATATTACCATGATTTTTTTTATATTTTTCGGTCCACCAGTTTTGGAGATAAGGGGGGGCGGACATTTTTTTGTGTTTTTTCAAGTATTTCTCTAAATATATGCAATTAAATATACCCATAATATATTTTTATAATCAGCTTTTTAACACCTACAATTTGATACCCATATTGTATTATTATAAAAAAATATTTTTTTATTTATTTTACATCTTTTTTATATCTCTCATTGGAGCTCAAATTTTTTAAATCGCTATAGTTTTTTTGTCATTGGCCGGTTATGATCTATAATCGACATTTTTTTCATATTTCTCGGTCTAACAGTTTTGGAGATAAGGGGGGGAGGACATACATATTTTTGTGGTTTTTTAAAGATTTCTCGAAACCAGTACCAGTAAATATAGTACGAGTAAGTATATATATATATTTTACAATCAACTTTTAATATCTACAATTTGATACCTATATTGTATTTTTAGGACGCGGACCACATTTTTTTAAAATTTTTAACCGATTTTATCAATTTACCACATCTTCAGGGAAAAACCAAAATAGGGTTGACTATTTTTGTGTGAACAAAATTTGGAACAGGGGTGCAATTGTGTAAGAAAATCGTATTTATTTGACAGCACGGTTTCAATTGCTTAATTAGTAATTATGTTAAAGTGTGCTAATTCAAAATCCATTTTTTAGAACTTGTAGTCTAAAAAACCTCATGATGATGAATATTTCAACCAAAAAGCTGCAACTTCCATTTGCCTTCGTGTGACGTGACTTGAGAAATGGCTGTTTAGAAATGTGTTGTTTTTATAATATAAATTTATAATAATTTGCTTCCGACTGATTTGATAGATGGATGACAGATGAGTAGACAGACAGAGCCAAAACAATTTTTTTTTGACTAATCATACATCACAATCATTATAATGTCTAATTCTCAAGTGACGTCATATCGGACAATTCTTTAAAAATCATAAAATTATAGTGGTTAATTTCTATATCAAAATAATGAACACTATGTCCTAATATGGCGTATATTTGATCACGGTAGACCCGATTATATTAATAAGATTGATCAATAAAATCAAGATTGGTTTAGTCGGCTGTGTATCTCGAGTGTCAACGTTAGTCCGACAGATGCAAGTGCGATGAACGATCATGCGACAAAACTGAAAACCGATTTACTCGTGTTTAGGGTTGCCAGATGGAAAAATGAAAAAGGAGAACAAATCAGTGCTACTAATCCAAAAAGGAGGACATAAAACAATACCAAATATTTTTTCATGTTTTTTAAATTTATCTGAACAGATATTTGTATGTCTTGCCAGTGTAACATGCGTGGTTATGCGTGCAGCGCAAGTCCTACAATGGGTGAATGTGACAGCGATACCGCAAATCTACGCTAAAGAAATATAGGAGAATGAACCGTGCCGTGTGGAGTGACTAAGTGGTTTCGGAATGGTAACTGCAAAATTTTAAAAAGGAGGACAATTCATAAGTGAGGGAGGATGGGAGGAAAATGTGAAAAATTTAATATCATACTGTTTAAATGCGCGCGATGCAATTACATAAGTTGAATCACATGTGCGAGGAGCGCGACACGATGTTTTTGCGATTAAACAGTATTCCTTGCACTGGCAACCCTACTCGTGTTTAAATGCACGCTAGTGCGACAAACTGGAGAACGACACCAGTTTAGTAACCATCTTAAATTAAAAACTTGTACTAGTAGTTTCACTTTTAATTTATGACCAGCCCCTCTATTCTGTATCTTTAGTTGCCAACTGGACTAGGTGCCTATCATCAAAAACATAGCTAAAAACGGAACTTTAAAAATTGCTATTAGTGGATATTGAACTATTTACAAACTGTGTCGTCACTTCAAGTGCGAACATTTCCTTAGACAATCGGAATTCGATAGTTTATCTATGTTTTTGATGATAGGCACCGAGTTCAAATGGAAACTAAAGATACATAATAGGACCTGGTCCTCTAAAAAGGCCACTTTGGAGGAATCATATTATGATTCTGTTGTAATGCCATCTCGTTTGCACACATGAAGAAACTCTGTCTCTATCCTACTTTCAAATCATTTCATGATTCACTCAAGTTGGCCTTTTTAGGTCCCCAGTTTTTCTCCCAACCGGTTTCGGATTTTACACCATTTTCAAGGGAAGATTTATAGTTTAAAGTTTCACCAAGTGCCGACGAATCGCAAGTATAAATTGTGTATAATCAGTATTTTTTTAACTATATTTACATATAGTTTACGAGTAATATAATTTAAAATCTTTCTGGTTAATAGCTAACTTTAAGGCGATAAAAAAAGGGTTTTTTTCGAATCCTTTTACTCCACTATAATAACCTCATCTACGTATTTCATTTTTGGGTAAATGTTTATTGAGTATTTGATTAAGATTCTCACTGAAGGAAAACGCGATTGGATGAAATTTTCTTGATAGTATTTAATTCCAAAAAGACCTCTAAATTGTTTTATTTTTTCCTGTAATTCTAAAATCCTAACTACTTTCATTGTGAAACTTCAGTCAAAATATGGATATTATAAATTATTATATTTGTAAAGTTTCCTTGAAAATCTTTTTGACAAAATAGCTTAGTACATTTTATATTAATAAAAAACCAACTTTTTGCTACTTTTCCACGAATCCGTCTCACTCGCACTGAGGGTATTTTCGCATATGGAGTAACAGGGACGCTAAAACTTTTACGTATCGCCTTAAGTACAAAATTCAATCATTATTACCCAAAAATGTGCATTTTTGAGCTTGGCGTTATTCTTACTATAGATAGTCTAGCAGATATGTATTTAAGAACAATCCTGTTTAAATAGGCGTGTCTGTCTGATACTTTATAATTTTAGGTACGAGAAACGATCAACCATAACCTCTACCTTGCCTAAATAAAGACATTAAATTTAATTCTATTAAAACTAAAATGCTCAACAAAATAACAGTCTCTCAGTATTATATTAAGATTTTATGGCCAGGCCATTTAAGCGGTCTTACGAGCAAGCTTTAGTCCACGATCCATCGATCCCAATCACTTTAGTATCTGGGATCGTGGCCTCAACGATGGTTCGATAGTGGAAGAGTTGCGCGCGCGCCGATGTAATGACTCAATTATCCGCTTAGAGAGGGCGGGGTTCAGTTCGATATGTCTTCATTACTAGAGAGATGCTCGGCAAGTATGGACTGATCGATAAAACTTTTGAGTTCCAGAATTCTTTAAAAATGGCATTGCTTTATTAAAATAAGAAAAAAAAAAATACAAAAGCGAGACGATCTCCAATCATTTTTACCGGGATGGTCGGAAGTAGCGCCGTACAGCAATATTATGATCTCCCCAAAGTCCCAGCAGGGCGATACTTGAGAGGTTAGATCTCAGAACAATAGTTATTGTTATAGCTTTGTTCTGAAGGTTAGATAAAAAAAATATGTTGAGATGTCATGCGTAACAGAACGTACAGTTTAAGAATTTCAGTTATTTTCGCTAAAATAAGAAAACTTCAGAAACAAAATTTATTGTACAAAAACGTGCATTCGTACACACGGCAACGCGCTATACCTTCTTGTACGATTATCATCAGTAAAACTGCCGTGTACAGTCGCCTGCAGTTCAAGCTCTCTAGATATTTGTACTACAATGACGGTACAAACCTTGACGTTTACCTGTTCGAGACGTCAAGAAGCTGCTACTTTGCTACGCCGTAGCATTACGTAGCAGTTGTAGCACTCGTGTAAGGGAACTACATAGAATGGTGGGGGAATGATTCGTATCCTCTACGAAACGCATAACTTAAGATGGCTTTTCCTATTTTTGAATTACACATATTAAATAAACGTGTATGCGTATGGGCGCACATACTTAAAAGCGTGTTTAAAGTTTGTGTGCCCATACATTTACAACGTAATGCATAAAATAACAAAATTTTGCCAGGAAAGCCTATTAAACTATGTTCGCAAATTGCCATAAATCACATTTATTTAATATCTGTAATTCAAAAATAAGAAGAACCATCTTAAGTTGTGCGTTTCATAGAGGATACGACTCATTTCCCCTCAAGGCTATCTGTAAGGCCCGGCAATTGGGGATGCAGATGTCGCAGGCAAATAGTAAAATTCGGCATTTTACAAACGGCGTCTTCAGTTGCTTTTGCTATTCGACCAATCTTCGTCATATAGTAGAATTCGGCATTTTCTAATTTGTCGCTGCATATAGTAATTATTGAGGGTCGCCTCGCTCCGCTCCAGTTCGCTCGGCTCCTAATGTACTTACATGTAAATTTAAAACGCGTTCCACTTTCTCGGCGAGACTACACGAGACTTGCTGAGTACGAGAATGTTGAGGCAATTCGTCTTGTCTCGTGTATATTCGTCATGCCTCGGTTTTGTGTCGGTAAAATGCCCAAAATCAAAGTGTTCTGATCCTCTAAAAAGGCCGCTTTGGATTAATCATATTATGATTCTGTTGTAATGTCGTCTCTTTTGCACGAATGAAGAAATTCTGACTTTATCCTACTTTCAAATAATTTCATGATTCACCCAAGTTGGCCTTTTTAGGTCCCCTGGTGCAGTCTCGTGTTGATCCTCCCATATTCTCTTCTCGTCAGTCATGCTATTCGATGATAAATTCATAAAAAAAACAGCTATTCCATCCAAAATTGAAAAATTGAAATTGAAATGCCTACTCGACCAATATACTCGTATCAAACAATTGTTTTATTGATCGCGATTTCAGGTTTGGATCCATACTAAAATTATTTTTATTTAAAATTATTATTTCGTTTCAAAACAATTAAAATTTAAAGTCGTTGAGAAATAACAACATTCGTCCCTTAACCTATCGTGGGTATGTGGACAAAAAAAAACATATAAGTAAATAAGTATTTGTGTTTTTTTTTGTCCACATGCTATATTATCGTGTAAGGATTGTCCACATTTAGTACATCCGCCTTTTGCCGATGATTATTACGTCCCAAACGTAATGGGTGGTGAGCATTCGTTCCTTTCGAAACACGCAGACCAAATACACAAATTAATGCGTACCGCGGGGATTGAACCCACGACCTCTAAGTTAACAGGTGAGCTCTCTGCCACTCGGCCACAGAGGCGGTCGAATAAAATATAACAAGGAAATCAATAAAATTATTATGATCATTGCACAAACAGACGATAGGTTAATAACATTTCTTTCACGGATCAATAAGTAAATTGTAACTGTAGCGTAGCGCATCATGCAAGAGCGGCAGATGTTTCCAAGACATCCATTTCGTACGAGCATTCGCGTAGAACTGAGCGAGCCAGGCGAGAATGTGGAGAGCTGCTCTCGCCTCGCCTATTCTCGGCGAGAACTCTCGATATATAGTGTCTTGATAAAGCGCATCTTCATTTTCAAATAGAACCTTCACGCAACCCGCATAATATTTCGACGTATATTTTACAGACAAAATTATACAAGAATGAAAAACAGAAAAGTTCAACATAGTTCTTCATTTTCATTCGTCTTGAGGTTATAAATAAAGCCCGGTCCACACTATCAGCGAGGGCCCGACCGGTGCACGCCGTGACCGCATCATAGAGTCGGATCTATCCGAACTGGGCACAATCGATAGTGTATACCCGCCCTGTGGACCGCTTTTATGGCCATTCCCAACTTTAAACGATACTTTACTGATTTTTATGGGATATGGAAGAGGAAAAATGGGACAATATTGTTTTATTTAGATATTTAAGACCTTCTTTTGGTATTATACGAGGAAGCCATGTCAAATGAAGGAGTCATCATGGGTCAGTCAAGATTTAGTAGAATAGTCTTTTGCAACGCCGCGCCGGTTAGGGTGAAGCATTGTGGCGGAATATTATTTTTCGTGTGTTATAAATTAAGTCACAAAAATAAAACTAATATAAATAAGTAACTCCTTACCATTTTTAGGGTTCCGTACCCAAAGGGTAACCAACGGGACCCTATTACTAAGACTCCGCTGTCCGTCTGTCTGTTCGTCTGCCACCAAGCTGTATCTCATGAACCGTGATGGTTAGACAGTCGAAATTTTCACAGATGATGTATTTCTGTTGCCGTTATAAACAACAAATATTCAAAAACAGAATAAAATAAATATTTTAGGGGGCTTCCATACAACAGACAGATGTTTTTTTTGCCATTTTTATAGATAATGGTACGGAACCCGACTCGCACTTGGCTGGTTTTTTTTTACCGCAGTAGTGAGTTGTTTCAATTTAATTGGTTGAATTTATTCTTCAAACGGATTGAAACATTCAGGGCATTTTTAAAGAGAATTTAACGTTCCCTTCATAGAATAGGAAGTTAAATATTCATGAACAGCTTCAAGTAATATTAGAAACCTATTAAATTAATTGAATTTAAGCACAACAGGACCTGCTTCCGAAGTCCATCTATCAGCCATACGCGGCCATACGCCTACATCAAGTAAGAAGCCAAGCGAGCTTTAATAAAATGCTCCCAGCGAAGGGCTGTGACAGGTGTCATTATGACAGAAGGGTCAAGCGGCGCGGATGGAGGTGAATCTATCCCGCTCTTCAATTTCCGCAACCATAGAGATAGCATATAGTGCAGAGGGTCATAGGCTGCCGATCTTGTTTGAGCTCATGATGTCACAACATTTTGTACCATCCTGAACAGAGGGGTTCTTGGTAATTTTAAGTCAATTTTGCACTATTAATGTAGCAGATTCGGAAGGCTTTAATCTCAGTTTTAATTCTGTCTAAACACAATTTTCTTCATTATAAAAAAGTCCTTAAGCGTTAGGAGCAGAAGCTAAATTACTTTGGAAAGATTAAGTTTTGACAGCACTAAAATTAAAATTAAAGCCTTCAGAATCGGCTTTATTATAGTCATAATTATATATATAAATATACATGATGAATAGATTCACTTGCGCTCGTTTCACAGTTAAAAACTAATTCAACCCGACCGGTTTCGGTTTTACACCATCATCAAGGGTTTATATAATTTATTTGGAAGCTATTCCGTGCAATAAAATAATGATGTACTATGTACTATGTACGATGTATTATGTATTATGTACTATGTACTACATCATTTATTGCACGGAATAACTTCCAAATTAGCTTATATAAACCCTTGATGACGGATTTTTATCCAAGTTTCACCAAGTGCCGACAATCGCAAGTATTAATCATATATAAATATAATCAAACTATATTAACTAATAAATGTACAATTTACTTGTTTACCTTGGTTGTTGTCAAGAAACTCATCTCTGAAAACCCAATATTTTACCGGAAAAACAGCGGTAGTTCAGCTGGCAGTACGCCGGGCTCTCAATCTTGAAACCAGAATTCAAATCCTGCCGGTCGAGCGTGCACCAGTGAGTTTTTTTACATTTATGTGCATATCCATCCATCCATTAGCCTAGTTCGTCCACTGCTGGACATAAGCCTCTCCCGGCGGTCATCCTGGAAGAATTGCCCATACTTACACACGCTGGGTAGGCGGGTTGGTGAGCGCGGTGCCGGAACCCTCACACCAGTGACGCCGCTGCCCGTCACCAGTCTGTTCCATATAAGGCCCGGCTATTAAGGATGGATATACCGATATCCATCGGTCCCAGGCATGGTGGGCCTCCTGGTTTTTTGCCTGTGAGCTGTCCTCTTACTCTCCCCCGAATTACTTCGAGGGGGTCTCCAAGTAAGATGGTGGTACCTCCACAGTCGAGCCCGGCAACAGCTCTACCACCTATAATATATGTGCATATATATTTTGTATACTAACACTGCTGACGGTGAAGAAAAACATACTGTTAGGTAAAACTGCACCCGTAGCACAGTGTTTAATTGCGTGCGACGCGACTTAGTTGAATCACAAGTGCGAGGAGCGTGACATACTGTTTAGTGACAAAAACATGCTGCTCGCAGTTGTCATTTAACTAAGTCGCGCCGTGCGCGATTAAACACTGTGCTACGAGTGCTGCATGCCCTAAAAAGCATCAGTTTATGATACAGCGATATTTTTCCATCACGTTGGGATGTTAAAGTCTTAAGTGAAAGTGAAAAATGAAAAAATGAAAATGAAAAAATCTTTATTGACGCAAAAAAAAATACAAGTACACAGAATAATTGGAACTCTGGCCATTAGGGTAGGCTGGAACCTGAATTCCAACGGCCAGCGCTCTCCGTATAAGTTTACACATTTAAAAACTTAATTATGTACCGGCTAATGTTTTTTACAAAAATTATAATAATTTGAATACATTTAAATTACATTACAATAAAATTAGATTTAGATTCAACATGAAATAGATTTTATATTAGCTAATGTTAAATGACACCAGTATTACAATCAAAAAAAAAAAAAAAAATATTAAGAGTGTTAATTGTTCTAGTGTCAGTCCACAGTTGGAAACACCTCTGACACCACCCCAGGTATATATGTCTTCAAAAGATGTTTTTGTTTGTTATTTTTACCGGAAATTTAAATGTATATAGGTATAGGCAATGATATTAGACGAAAAAAAAGTGTAGATTGGTAATAGGCGATCCGCAAGTGGCACGTTAAAACTTGGCTAATTTGCCAACCTGAACTCAGTATCACGTCGGCGTCAGCGCATGACGGACGTCAGACGGGATGGCGCACAGCAACATGTAGGTTTTGTCTCTTTTTCGCTCGCGTTAATTATGACGCCCACGTGTCAATGTGACATTGCAATACAACGTAATTGACTGAAGTCATTTATGTTTTGTACCGTTTTAGAAGTTCGATTCTTGTGTGAAGACAACCTATCTACTCTTTCTTCTAATATCTTTGAGTATATGCAATAACGCAAACAACAGCTTTGATAAACATAAATAGAATAAATACATACATTCAAACTTATAATTTAATGAAGATTAGCAGAAAAATATGTGCCACGATTTGTACTAACCTTGGTGTCAGCATCTCTCTATAGCTTTGGTAGTCTATAAGTATAAAAGAAACCTACCTATACTAAGTCCGCGCACTGACGTATGATTTACTCGTATTACCTAAAGCTAGAGACGATAGTTGCTCGGCTACAGAAAGTAAGATCTCTTTGTTATGCAGAAGGTGGTCCTGGTACGTGAGACCAGGGTACGTTGGCTAATCTCTGGCTAATGGTTTCGGTGACGTTGAATTTGGGTTCAGATTTAATTCAGGAATGTTGGGTTCAGTTATTATCCAGTTTGAAGCAGTCACTTGCAAATGAAGAATACAGGGGAATAATGATGGATGTAATTTTTTTTCATTTATTTGGTATTGGCAACATTTGAAAGTCCGTCGAAGATAGTTTCGTTTTTATCAGAATAACTTGCAAAAAACGCCATTAGGGATGATGCGCGTAGGTTGTGAACAAATTTAAAAACTTGAATGCATAAAATTGATATTCAAAAATATGCCTACTTATTTCATCATTTTGCATAAAGTTCAATTTAAAAAATTTCAATACAATGAAACAATTTAGAAGTTATTCATTTGCCTTCTGCCAAAATAGAAAGTTATGACGTCACTTCTAAGTATTTTCATACAAAAAACCGTTTTTGACGTTTCATAAAAAGTTGTTGATTTCATCCCAATTAACCGTTTAAAGTTTGAGGCACAGCCTAAAAACGATGAAGGTTTTGTGATAGCGGCAAAAAACGATGGATGTCAGTAAAAAAATTATGAAAGTGTCTATGGCGCGGTTTTAATTGGCAATAACTGTTTTTTAAAATTATGTTCTTGCACTACCTGATACAAATAATATAATTGAAGATGATGATTGGTTAAGAAATGTGTAGCCTTGCTATTTCAGTTTCTTTGGTGACATTCATCATCACTTTTTGATTTTCGGTCATCATTTTTCCCTTGTTACATTGGGTCAAGTTTTTTTTTTTAATAAATTTCGTTCTCAATTTACTTTGACTTTTATTCCAACCATGACAATCGCTTCGCTCGTCGTCGCACATATTTTTTACTTTTGGTGAAAGATTTTCGATTTCATATTTTACGATCTGCCCAACCAGATCATGAAATGATCAATTCTACGATATGGCCACGACATATATATTCATAAATATACCTACACATGTCTCCCAGAGGAGTAGGTAGAGACATCTGCTACGATCCTGACACAGCTCTGTCCCCTTTTCCACATTCATCAATCTAATCGTACAAGCTCTTCTATTCCGGGTACTTATGATATGACCCTTCTTAGGCATTACGCCAATTTTTTGAATGAAATAAGTCTAAAAAAGTCTGTCTCTTACAAAGACACAGGTTCCGTCAGTATTTGACACCTATTTTCTTTCAGTAACCCTAGACAAAAACGTCTTACTGTCCCGCTTGCGCTGCCACGTTTGGACCGTAAAATACGAACTGTCTTAGAAAGACGCTGTATCTGTAGTATGCTAAGGGTACAGTTTTTTTTAATCATTGTTTTGTTTTAACATTATCATTGTTTACGTTGCTCATAACCAGTACCTGAAGTCAGTGAAATATTTCAATTAACATCTTCCCTTGAAAATGGAGTAAAATCCGAAACCGGTGTTGGGAGAAAACATAAATAAAGTGAAACTATAATGTTTACAAGTGCTTTTAACTCAAGATGTGTTTTAAGTTTCACTAAATGCCGATAGTCGCAAGTATTAATTTTACAGAATTATTAATGAAATATAATTTCCAGGTGTAAGATGTACACTACGTATATATTTTAGAAATGAAATAACCATTTTAGTCTGAAAAGGAACCGCCTGCGCACACTGACAATAAGTCATCTAAGTAGACCGTCCCATTCACATTATCTTACACCTCATTAAAGACGCTATTACAAGATGTTGAAGTTTTCACTGTTTTTTCAGCACATTTTTCGACAAATACGTCTAAAATTTAGTCAAATGTTTTGTGTACCTACAGCCCTACCCTAAACCTTCAAGTTTATTTTTTATTCCGAAAAACACTATTTTTCATTCAGTAAAATGAAATTTTCTCTACCCTCCTCCCGTAAAAACAGAAAAAACAGAGTGTGTATGTCTGAGCGAGACAAATATCTCAATACCTGGAGGAACTTCATAAAAAATTAAAATACCTTGTATAGGAAACAATACAAAATTTTATGTGTACCGTGAAAGAAAATGTAGGTTGTTTAAACAAACGTCGATCAAAATAAAATAAACTTAAGTCACTTTCAGTCAGACCTCAGTCGTAGAGCATTTAAATTTTTATCATTACTCTTGTTCTTTTTAATATTATTTTATAATTAAGATTTAAATTTCGTTCAAGTTACAAAGATATATATAAGCAATCTGTTAAAATTATTAGTTTACCTGTTTTTTTTTTACCGAGGTGATTATGAATAGTTAATAAAAGCCTCCGAAAAACAAATTAAATCACAGCGAACTGCTGCACACTGTTATACTATCTGAGCAGCGGCAAAATTAATTTTCGAACTAATTTAACTGTGTAACATCTACCGACAAAATAAATTAAACATAGCAAACTAAAATTTCTCACGACCACCTGGTTTAAATAATGAACCTCCGAATAAATTACTGAACTTCCGAAAGAAATACTAACTTACACATTACTTAAAAACATAGTCAAACACAAAACTATGAACCAAAAGTCAAAAATAGGTGCGACGACGAGCGAAGCGAGGAGGAGCGTGTTAGGTTTGTATGTAAGATAAAATAAGGAGCCGAGCGAACCGGAGCGGAGCGAGGCGAGGTCTCTAGTTTTAACAGAATTCATGACATACAAAAAAAAATATTCGGATATCTACGATAAAAATAGCTGACAGTAGTTTTCGGAATTTTAGTTTTCGCTAGTTTTCGTATATATATTAGCACAGAAGTTTTCGGTAGATTAGTATTTAAAGCAGTTACATTCATAAATTGAACATTTTTAATTTAGTTTACGGAGCTTTTATTACTACCCATTATGAACTGGCACCTCAAATACAGTTCCTTCGGCTTAGCTCGATCAGGTGTCAAAGATTTAGATTTATATTTGTATAGATAGCTCATGCTTTTAGCTTATCTAAGTCACTAAATATTTGTCTGACTACCTACTATGATGAAATTTCAAATGTCAAAACTCTGTGACTTATTTTTAGTAACTTATTGGTCAATAAAGTTATTATATAATCTTGTATGGAATAAGGTTTAGTTTACTTGGACATTTCCTCAAATTAGTTGTCAACTTATGATAGTCTTTCCATTTCGCGGATAATTTCGTTACTCTTGTTCTTAGTAAAGCTGATGAAAAGCAGGATAAAAGAAAGTTCTTGGTCGGTGAATTATTTAGGTTTTCCAGATGAAGAAGGTATCAGGTGGTAGAGCTGATGCCGGGCTCGACTGTGGAGGTACTACCATCTTACTTGGAGACCCCCTCGAAGTAATTCGTAATTCGAGGGTGAGTAAGAGGACAGCTCACAGGCAAAAACCAGGAGGCCCACCATGCCTGGGACCGATGGATGGCGGTATATCCATTCCTAATAGTCGGACCTTATATGGAACAGACTGGTGACGGGCAGCGGCGTCACTGGTGCGAGGGTTCCGGCACCACGCTCACCAACCCGCCTGCCCAGCGTGTGTGAGTATGGGCAATTCTTACAGGATGACCGCCACGGGTGGCAAAGTCCTGGAAAGGCTTATGTCCAGCAGTGGACGAACTAGGCTGATGGATGGATGGAGATGAAGAAGGACGAACTGAAGCCGAATCAGATGGCTCACGCTAGTCAAAAACACTTGCGTCCACGATAACAGTATTCATTAAACAATATTATAATTATCTTTGGCGGCGACATAAAAACAAATATAAAAATTATGTTCTTCAATTTATTCGTTTGTTTCTTGCGATAACCTCCTGTTATCTGGAACAACTGTAACTACACTTCGCTTTTTTAAAAAAAACACATGATATATTTGACTTGACAACCATTTATGATATATAAGGTTAAATAATATTAGTTGGCGAAACTAAAAACATAGGTAGTACTAGTCTATATGAACAATTGTTTGTATGGGAGCTAAGCCAAATTCTTAAAATTTGTTTCCACCTTTCCATACTGGACCAGTCAGCTGATCGGGGCAATTTGTATGGGAGGAAGAGAAAAAAAGTTACGAATTTCGCTTAGGTCCCGTACAAACAGTTGTTCTTATAGACTAGTACTACCTATATTTTGAGTTTCGCCAACTAATATTATTTAACCTTATAGAGATATAGACGAAAATCGAAGAAAATATTGGATAAATCGGGCACACCAACAATAATCTCCTAAATTTGCCATTTTAACAAAATCAAATTTGATATAAGAACTTTATTCCTTCATCGAGAATCTATCGAACCTGATATTGAAACAGTAAATAGCTATTACAGGACTAAAATGAAAAGTAAAACAACGTAATAAAGAATTAGACAAAGATTTCCCTAAATTTAAACATTAGTCGACCTTCCAGAACCTATTTAAAAAATCAGTAAAAAGGAAATAAACAAAATTACGAATAAATGACTAGAAATAAAAGGTGTAGCACATTTAGTGGCTAATAGTTTAGTTGGCACATTAAATGTGGTGAGGAAATAACGAACACACACACCACTTCCCCAAAATTTGTCTTTTTTGTATTTTTATTTTTTGATTGTAATTTTTACTAACATTTTTTATTTTATTTTATTTTTTAAGTTGTATTAACAACGTTTGAGCCTTTGATGCTTTAAATTAATAATTATTCTATTCTATTCTATTAAATTAGTATGTATTTTGTGCAACTGTAACATAAATTGAGACATTGGGACAATGCTTGTTTACGAAACGAATAATTTTGCAGGAGTGTCCCAATGTCCAGTTGCACATAATAAATCTATCTACGACCATCAAAAATATCGTCTTGTAAATTCTTGTCTGTGTAAATTCTTTATTGCACAAAATAAGTTACAATGCACAAAGGTGAATCTAATGCTAATTAGCATTCTCTACCTTTGGTGATGTGGAGAGTAGGTGAGACTAGACAAGTGAATTTAATTCTAGATGTGTTTCCCGGTTTCAACAAGTGCCGACAATCACAAGTATACATTTCGTAAAACTTTACACTTTAGGCCACGCTAAATAAGCAACTCGATGTGTGTCGGTACAAATATCAACGGAAACGACATTGAAATAATGTTCATTTCAGCGTGCCTTGAAAAGTGGCTGTTACGACAACCACTGCGTCTCCGGCTAGCGCAAAATAGGAGAAAATAATACTTTTCACATGGACGCCATGAACGGAAAAAAAATTTTGAACATAAATTTTTTAGATCTAAAAATTTCCTATAATTTGGTGAAATAATAATTAAAATCGCTTTAGGCGTTTGGAAGGAGTAAGAGAATTCTTGTGTTAATCATGTGAAACTTTCGATGACTTTCGATTTTTTTTGTCAAAACTTACAATAGAAAAACAGTTTATGAAACTTAAAATTTATTTTTGACTCTGTAATGCCTATCATATATTTTTATGAAAGTTTTTGGACCACCCGTGTGGGAGGAGTAGCCCTTCAAAGACAGGTCCAAATTGCAGTTGGCGTATTCATTAATTTGGAACTGATTTCTCGTCGTTGATATACCCAGACATAACATTGGTTTTGCGAAACGAAAAAGGTAAAAGCGAGGATTTTGTTATTGATCTATGAAAACGGTAATACAATTACGCTCTGACTATTAAATAAACGAAAATCACCTGACCTGACAAACAATAGCGATATCCATAGAACATGCTTATCTAAGTAATTAAATTATTTACCTACATCTGAATCTTGGAAATCAAGAAAAATATTGGATTAATGATCCTTCTACGCACTCCCATTTGCAGAAATAATTGGATTCAGGGATCAGTAGGGATCAAATCAAACGATAGATCGTTATTTAGGTAGGTTGGTATTCATAATAAATAATGCTGAGACGGTTATTTTTTGTCCTTTTTTTTCTCGGCTGTTTTGTTTTTTTTATAATTATCCATCTTATCATTTAATTAGTATAATCTGCTACAAATAACTCCAAAAAACATAAGCGACAGTAAGCTTTACGTCTTTATTTATGGTCCTGGATGGCAATTCTGGCACATGCGACAATTTGCGAGGGCCGAAGGCGGGTGATTTTAAGAAGCTCTTTGTACAGAAACGTAACAAGTTTTTAAAATAAAAACCTTTTGCGCGGATTCTTAACATGTGTTTACATGTTTTTTAAGGAGTTTGACTTCGTAGAATCGTCACACGGCATTTATTACGCGAGTAACAAAGTCGTATGAAACATAAAGCGTGTGAAAAATGTTGCGAGAATAGCTACCCAGGTATTTTTTTAATATATCTTCAAAAATCTCAAAATTTTGCAAGTGCTTGTATTTCTATTTCATATTAATAAATATATATATGCATTTTTCAAGCTTCATTTATTTATGTATGAGTAGTATATATATAGTTATAAATATTAAAATAATAAAAAACACGGCATTGGGCCGTCATTAGTGTAACGGGAGGCCAAAATGTACCTTATAATTTTTAGAGTTCCGTACCCAAAGGGTAACCAACGGGACCCTATTACTAAGACTCGGCTGTCCGTCTGTCTGTCTGTCTGTCCGTCTGTCCGTCTGTCACCAGGTTGTATCTCATAAACCGATAGTTAGACAGTTGAAATTTTCACAGATGATTTATTTCTGTTGCCGCTATAACAACAAATACTATTTAAACAGAATAAAACAAATATTTGAGAGGGCTCCCATACAACAGAAATGTTTTTTTTGCCGTTTTTATGGATAATGGTACGGAACCCTTCGTGCGCGAGTCCGACTCGCACTTGGCCGGGTTTTACAATAAATGTAACGGCCACTTATTTCGCCATACTAATTTCACTGTAATTGTGAATCGTTTGCTTCCAAAGAAAATGTACGATTACAGTGAAAATACTCGGGCGAAATAATATATGACTAATATATCGCGCCTTAAGAAGCCGTTACATAGAAGGTGATATTTATTTATGCAGCCAAATTCATACTGGAGACTCATTAAGAGCTTAATATCAACTTTCAATTACACTTTTCGTGTAATTCGTAATATATTTTTTTTGTGTTCCCTACAAACGCAACCTCAGCCCCTAGGCAATTATTATGGGAGGTCAAAATTTCATTTTGCAAAATTTGCAAAAAGTGTGATTGATGCGTGGTACTGATCACTTATCAAGCCTCCAGTGTGAATTTGGCGACATAAATAAAAGTCACCTTATATAAGGTTAAATAATATTAGTTGGCGAAACTCAAAACATTGGTAAAACTATATTTCTATATGAACGATCAGCTGACTGGCCCAGTATGGAAAGGCGAAAATAAATTTTTATGTTATAAAATTTAAAATAAAAAAAGGATTTCATTTAATCTAAGCTAATAAGGTTTCATGTAAAAGGAACCCTAAAACGTTATATCTCGCGAACCTCTGACCTCGACTTGTTTTGGACGACGCCTCGTTATCTCAATGTTCTGATTCGATAGCTTCTCGTACCTAATTATTAATATATTTTAAACTCATGTTATTGATTTCAGTAATCTTGTTAATTATAATTTTCGAGGACAATTCATGACTTTATTGATACAGACCATAAACTACCTACTTTGTCTGTTAAGGTGGATGGTCCAAGGCAATCTTCATACAAACTTGTGGGGACCAATAACGACGACAGAAGTATTATTATTTCATTCTGTTACCTTTTTCCACACGTTCCATCAACTTTACACCCGCGAAAAATCAGTTTTTTTACAAACGAACTTTTTTAGAATCTAATTTTGTTATTTAAAACTTTTGTAATCCAATGTATGAAAGTTTTAAATTGCAAAATTAGACTGTTAAAACATTTTGTTTTTAAGAAAACCTGAATATTCGCGGGTATAAAGTTGATGGAACGTGTGGAAAAAGGTAACAGAATTAAATAATAATACTTCTGTCGTTACGGGAACTATAACAATAACTGATGCCGAACAATAGTTCGAAATATATCTCTCTAAATGAGTAAATAATAATAAAAAATATAATAAATATACATAAAACCTAAATATATACAAATATAATAATCTTATTTAATTTTATTATCTATAAAACCTTTGAAAATGCTTATACAGCGAAACCGGTCAGGTTAAAAGTAATAATAATAATATAAAGTGGACAAGTACAAGTGTATTTTAATCACAATGTGTCATAAGTTCCACCAAGTGCCGACAATCACGACAATCAACTTTACTTCTGTCGTCGTTATTGGTTCTCACAAGCTTTTTATAAAAACTACCTTGGACCATCCACCTTAAAAGAAAACGTTAAAATATAATTACTTGAAGAATATACTGAAGAAGGGCTAAGATAGAAAGGCTTGCCATACGTCCGGATTGTCCGGATTTGTTAAACCTTGTCCGGACTATTGTCCGGACTCGTAATTACGTCCGGATTTTTAATAATTTTCGCACGCAATGCTAATCGACTTCACCCCGCCTCTCCCCGTCAGTCAATGCATGATGGGGATGAAGAAGTACCGAGTCAGTCGCCATTTACAGTAAAACCCCGCTTTACGCGACCCGTATAACGCGGATTCGCTGTAACGCGGTTTTTAAATTTTCGCGCTAAATTACCCCGCTTTACGCGAGTATGGAGTATGTACCGTGATGTGGATCGTGTTTCATTAGTTAGCCAAACAATAAGAAACAGTGTTGCATGTTATGAAGAAATTTTGATGGAGCGGAAGCAAAAAGCTACTCAGAAAACATTAGACTGTTATTTTAGAAAAAAATTGCACTTTATGATGTATTATTTTAAAAAGAATGTAAATATTTCTTTGTACAAGTGGTTTTCTTCTAATAAAAGAGATTTGATTCTGAATTTTACGTTTTATGAAAACAGACTTAACAGACCCCGTTATACGCGAAATTCGCTTTACGCGATTTTCCCTGGAACGCATCTCTCGCGTAAAGCGATTACTGTATATACTTAATCATAAATACCATTTTGTGATGTTTATAAAGATTTATAGCTTGCACTTGATTTGGTTGACGTGGATAACAGAATGTCCTGGAGGATGCCGCTGAGTAGGCCTCACGTTTCTTTCTATTGGTTTAGAGTCAGGTCCTTCTAAATGGCGGAAGTGACTCAGCTGTTCAGCCCCAATCGGCATTGTTTTCTCGTAAATGATCCATGTAACGCACTCGGTGTACGGCGGGGTGGTCAAGGATCCCTTGTAGGTCACATAGCTCCCTTCGAACAGGTCGTCTCTTTCCATCCATGAAAGGGAATCTCCACTGATTTGCACCGCGTGCTTCTGTTTTCTGATCTGGTCGAGTCCCTGCGCCAGCTTATCGAAGCGAGGGTTGGGAGCATCAGTTGCCTCCAGCTGGAAGCCAACTACCGCCAGACCGTCTGGGTGAGCCACGGCCTCTTTGATAGATTTATACTTACTGTTGTAGTGGACGAAGTGGCATTCTGCTCCGTATCCATGGCCATCCAGGACGTGTTCGCAGCCAGTAAAGTCATCGACAGACCAATGGAAGTGCATTTGCTCAAAGATGTATTCTCCAATGAGGGGCCCCCCTCTCAGCCGTGACTCTGCTTTAATATCGAACGTGAAGTAAGCTGTCTGTCCAGTATTAACGAGTGTGGCCGTTGATTGGTTGTCCCAGTAGTTATTGAACTTGAGTGGGTCCAAGGAGGTCCATTTCGGGCATCGTTGTAAGGATATGGCGATCGGAGATTGAGAAGAACGAAGTTTTGATATATGTTCGGCGGTGTATATGTTACGCTTTTTCCATGTCGTTTTTTCAGTAGTTACAAAGATAGGAACTGGCAGCGGTGAAGAGTTCATATCCGTATTTGTAAAAAAATTTGGTTTTTATCAACATTAGGCACTTTGTTTTTGTTATTAACTCATAGATATTTATTTTTGTGGCTTTCTATACTGACAAATTGCTTTTATTTTTTATAGTTTTATTATACTTTTATGTTGTTTCTACAATGCAATGACACAAATGAAGAAAAGAAAGAAAATGAAAATGAAGAAGAATGTTCTATCTAGAAAGAAGGTTTTGAACGATAGATCGTTTAAAATCTGGGCTAATTAAATATAAAACAAATCAATTATTTTAGCGATAATGAGAAATAAGGTGACGTGTAAATGTTTTAGCGTCCCTGTTACTCCATATGCGAAAAAACCCCCAGTGCGAGAGGGACGGATTCGAGGAAAAGTAGCAAAAAGTCGGTTTTTTATTGATATAGTATGTACTAAAGTTGCTTTCAAATTTTAACCAGGGGCTCTACCGCGTAATTCTCATTTGTATCAACTTCTAGCAAATGCATGCGAAATTCAACGCGTGCAAAAGAGATGGCATGTTAGGCGGGCGTCGTCGCACGCACGTCAAATTTCAATCTCAAGTTGATGTTGATGAAAATGAGATTTACGCGGTAGACCCACAGGTCTTAGATACTGTTAAAACCCATCTAATAAAATATAATCGCAGTCCATTTGTCATTCCAAATTATCAAACCAAGAGAAATGGTGTCGAAAAAGACCTCATTTCAATAAATATTTCTATCGAGCCGCATTTCTCCAATCGCGTTTCTGTATAACAGATCTCGAAAAAAAGATTCCAAAAATAATATATGTACTATTTTATCAAAATAATACATTGGCATCGGCATTTCTTCCAGGAGGACCGCTAACAGTGGCGAAATCTTGGATAGGCCTATGTCCAGCAGTGGACAAAGACAGGCTGATGGATGATGGTGAAGCATGGTGTTATAGTGATACTGATTTTGATGATAGTAGGTAATAATTTAATTAATTAATATAATTTCCTAACTTTTGAGGGAGTTAACATTAATTAATTACAGACTTTAAAAGGAAATAGACTATATGAGACAGGTAGGCAAAGATTTTCTTATCCCTTGGTTAAAGTAGATATAAGTAATTTAATGCATAGTATAAGTTTATGTTAAAAAAAAGACATGATCTTGCCAAGTTTCTTGCCCGTTCTTCTTAGCAAGACTAATCGAATGGGCGGAGGTATTTATATATATATTATATATTTATATATGTAACCTATTACTATGTAGTATATAGGATAGGATTTGGTCGGCCGCCTGGATTCGTGCTGGGGGCTCGGTTGGTGATCATTGAACCTTGTTCCTGGTCCCTGGCCGGGTCTCCGGTATGGGTTCGGGCCACAGAACATGTTCGGGCGGTTGATTGGATTTCACCTTGTATAATCATAATTTACCTATAATTTTAATCGTATATATATTGCTACATAAATTAAATAAACATTTAATCAAGTAGTTCATGTACATTTATTATTTTATTACATATATTTTTATAAGATTAAAATTTGACTTGTGAAACGTGTATTATATATACCTACTTTGCAAAATAAACTTTTTGAATTTTGAATTTTGATGGAATACATTCTTTACTGAAGTAGATACGCAAGTTCTAAACGTGATGTTTTTTTTTCCGTAGCGCCTTACGGGTCGATTCTCCGTATCTATTACAAAATATTGCATATAACGGCCAAAATACAACTTTTAGCTAAGACAACCTAAAAAAAAAAGTTTGCTATATGCATAAACCTATTTTTAATGATACTATGGTAGCTTCAAAATAATTGGATTTTCCATTAGCGTGATGCCGTGATATTAGATTATTTTAGGAATTGACGGCTGGTATCACGACTATGGAAAAGCCAATTATTTTATAGCTATTTTAAGGTGTATGACCACGCTAAATAAGCAACTCGATGTGTGTCGGTACAAATATCAACGGAAACGACATTGAAATAATGTCCATTTTAGAGTGCCTTGAAAAGTGGCTGTTACGACAAACACTGCGTCTCCGGCTAGCGCAAAATAGGAGAAAATAATACTTTTCACATGGACGCCATGAACGGAAAAAAAATGTTGAACTTAAATTTTTTAGATCTAAAATTTTCCTATAATTTGGTGAAATAATAATTAACATCGCTTTAGGCGTTTGGAAGGAGTAAGAGAATTTTTGTGTTAATCATGTGAAACTTTCGATGACTTTCGATTTTTTTGTTAAAACTTACAATAGAAAAACAGTTTATGAAACTTAAAATTTATTTTTAACTCTATAGTGCCTATCATATATTTTTATGAAAGTTTTTGAACCACCCGTTTGGGAGGAGTAGGTCTTTAAAGACATGTTGTGGACGCCGAGCCAAGCGACACCTGACGGCGATTTGAGGCAACAGAGACCCATCGCGGCGGCATTACCGTCGAGACGCGCGAAACAGTTTTTGTATTTTATAGCCTCGAATAATTAGTTTAGAATAAGTAAATATATGTAATTTGATTAGGAATAACATTTAGAACAATCACAATACATTATATTATGTCTAGCTGTAAGAATAAAAGAGTTATATCTATTTTTGTAACTGCAACCCCAAGAGAGGGACGCAGAGATATGTGAGATAGAGATAGCAATAAAGAGTAGTGCCGTGTGCAAAACGGCAGATATAAAAGGCGGACCGATCCCGCAGCAAATTCATTCCGAAAAATACAGTCCTACTATAAACATCGAAGAGTTGTTTCAATTATCGACGAGTCCACTACAGTTTTGGTCCTTCGAGTCGGATTGGAAGCTCTGAACCACGAAATTGGAAGACCTTGACCCACTGCTCCCGGCCAGCTGTTCATCTGCTACCCATCGTCCGATCACGATGGTCATTACCCGGAGCCAGGGTGATGCTGCAGAACTGGAGGAACAGAGGCGCCTAGAGGAACAAAGGCGCCGGGAAGAGGAACGTCTGGAACAGGAGCGCCTGGAACTGGAGCGCATCGAACAGGAACGACTCCGAAGGCTGGAACGAGACCCTCCGGCGTCACCTTCAGCTGCGAACACAGCCCCTGGCGTCACCATGGAGCCAGGGCCGTCCATACGACCACGATCAAGGTCGCCAGCGCACTCGCACCGCTCACATAGATCCACTACGAGCATGACTGCGAGGTTACGATTGGCAGAACTGGAGGCAGCTGAAAAATTCACGGAACTGAAAAGGAAGGAGCTAGCACTGGAGGCCGAGTTGATCCAGAAGCGACTGGCTGTACAAATCGCAAGCATCCACGAAGAAGAGAGCGTGCATGACGAGCCCCTATCAACTAACTTTCACAAAGTTGACGACTGGCTGCGCACGAACCCGATGAACACACGGGGGGAGCGCATGGATACCCTGACCACTTCACGCACTGAACAAGAGAGGGCTACTACAGAAAAGCCACGTGAAGAACGAAGAGCACGCTTCGCATCACCTCCAACCAGAACAGATGGAGCCATTGAACAGTTAGCAGTTGCAATCGAGAAGATGTCGAGACCCAGACCACGTTACGTCAGCGAGCTACCGTCATTCTCCGGAGCTCCAGATGAGTGGCTGCCATTCCAAGCTGCTATGAGAGACGCCACTACTCTCTATAGTCTGTCAGCCGCTGAGAACTTACAGCGACTGAGATCCTGCCTGAAGGGAGATGCACGCAACGCAGTAGCTGCACTATTACACACAGCCACCAATCCCGACATCATTATGAAGACGCTAGAACAGAGCTTCGGCAGACCAGAGATCATCATAGATAAAGCAATGGAAGAACTCAAGAGGTTGCCAAAGCTGGGATCATCAGCTGCAGAACTCAATACCTTCGCGGTCAAAATCCAGAAAACCGTCTGCGTCTTGAAGAACATCGATAAGAGGGGCTACCTATATAACCCTCTGCTAGCCCGGGAGGTGTTAGAGAAGCTCAGCCCACACATCAAGTCACGCTGGTGCGACTACGCCTGCGAACAAGAAGGGACTTCAGATCCAGAGATCGTCACGCTTTCACACTTCCTGATGCGTGAGGCAGACATAGCCCTACGATTCACATATACGCCGGCGTCCGCTACCACTTCTACAGCCGCTATGAAGAAAGAACAGAAACCCATAGCAGCAACCAATAAGAAGAGAGCAAGCGCAGTCTACGCCACCAACGAACCAGAGCAAGTCAATCAATCTGAACAGATTGACTTGTGCCCCAGCTGCGACAAGAACCATGCACTACACCAGTGCCCGACCTATAAGGCACTGAGTGTGGCACAGCGATGGGACCTGGTCAAAGAGAAGAAAATCTGCTTCCGTTGTATTGAGAAGAAGCACCGACGCTTTCACTGCAAAGCAAAGCCGTGTGGCGTTAACCAATGCCGCCGCCCACATCACGCTACGCTACATGAGGAACAAAGGCAACCTGCTGCACCACCTGCATCACCAGCGCAGAACAACACGGAGGCAGTCCTGTCGGTAGCATCCCTACACGCTACCGGCCCCAAGGCTGTACTCCTGAAGATGTGTCCAGTGGTTATCTCCGGACCACTTGAAGAAGTACCAACTTACGCGCTGCTAGACGAGGGTGCGACCATAACCCTGATCGATGAAGAACTAGCAAGGAACATCGGCGCAGAAGGTCCTACTCAGCCGTTGAACTTACACGGCGTCAACATGTCGCGACGTAACGAGCAGAGCAAGACCGTCACAGTACATCTCAGAGGAAAGAGAGAGAAAACACAACACACAGTTCGAGCACGAACTATTCGAGACCTGAGGCTTCACCAGCAGTCCCTACCGAAGAAACTGCTGGACCACGACCACCTGCGAGACCTGCTGCAGGAGGAGATCAGCTACGAACTAGCTCGCCCAGGCATCCTAATTGGCACCGACCATTGGGAAATGATCGTGACCAGAGAGCTGCGGATTGGCGCCCCCGATCAGCCAGCCGCATCTAGAACACAGCTCGGCTGGGTGGTACACGGAACCGTGCCACGCAGCTTGATCTATCACACTGAGGAGAGCGTGCTTCATGTATACGCACCCGATCAGCGCCTACATGAGAACAGACAGCACGACGAGCGCCTACATGAACTTGTTGAGGCGCACTTCCGCATCGACGCGCTCGGGGTCGCTCTCAAAGACCATGTGAGCGACAAGAACAAGCGAGCAATGAACATCGTCGAGAACACTATGAAGAGGATCGACGGCGGCTATGAAGTCGGGCTGCCATGGAAACATGACAATGTAGTCATGCCTTCAAGCTATGAGACAACGTTGCGCCGTCTCAAGGGCATAGAACGCAAGATGGATGCTGACCCGAGCTTCGCCAGAGAATACTCGACACAAATCGAGAACTTGCTGACCAAGGGCTACGCAGTACCATGTGACGGCACAGAACAACAAAGCACTGTTTGTTGGTACCTGCCTCACTTCGCAGTACAGAATCCGAACAAGCCCGGCAAGAAGAGGCTCGTGTTTGACGCAGCGCACCGATCACGAGGTGTTAGCTTGAACGACCAACTGCTGGAGGGACCAGACCTGCTGCTCTCACTGCAAGGGATTCTCTTCCGCTTTAGAGAGAAACCGATCGCAGTCACGGCGGACATTCGAGAAATGTTCTTACAAGTGAAGATCCGCCCGGAAGACCAGCCAGCCCAGCAGTTTCTATGGAGGGGCCAAGAACGAGTCAAGCCACCCGGCCATTTCAAGATGACGAGCATGATCTTTGGCGCGGCCAGCTCCCCCTTCATGGCTCATAGTGTGCGCAATCATAACGCACACGCGCACGCACAGACACATCCGCGCGCTCTGGTGGCTATAACAAAGAGCCACTACATGGACGATCTGGTGGACAGCTACGATGATGAAGAGGAAGCCCGATGTACCATCCGAGAACTCAGGGAGGTACACGCGGTCGCTGGCTTCGAATTACGAAGTTGGAACGCCAATAACATGAACGTGCTACGAGATGTACCAGAGGAACTGCGAGCGACCACGCCCACCCAACTGGGAGCTGGGGGCCCTGAGAGCAAGATCCTTGGGCTCTGCTGGAATCCCGAAGAAGATGAACTCGGTTTCAACACCACAATGAACCGAGTCCCAGCCCAGGTGCGCGCCCAGATCCGAGCGCCAACAAAGAGGGAAGCTCTCAGCGCGGTGATGTCTATATATGACCCGCTGGGATTACTCAGCCAGTACACAATTCGGGCGAAGATAGTACTCCAGAGTCTTTGGCGTCTCCAAATATCATGGGACGAACCGATCCCAGCAGAGGAAGCAGAACTCCTCGCGGTGTGGCTGCAGCAACTCAGCGACGTCACCCGGCTACGCTTGCACCGAAGCTACGCACTAGAAGGCCACAAGCACGTTGAACTACACGTGCTATGCGATGCTAGCGAACAGGCGTACGCGACGGTGGCCTACTGGAGGGCCACGTACCACGACGGCAGCGTGAAGACTGCTTTGGTCGCTGCCAAAGCTAAGGTGGCACCAAGACGCGCACAGAGCATCCCACGGCTTGAACTCCAAGCGGCGGTTATTGGCGCGAGGCTTGCCGACGTCATCAAGCGGGAACACCGCGTTGAGATCCAGAGAACCGCCTACTGGACCGACTCCTCAACTGTGGTCCACTGGGTTCGCAACGACGCACGGCGGTACACTCCTTTCGTCGCACACCGGCTGGGGGAAATCGCAGAACTCACACACAAGATGGAGTGGCGATGGCTGCCTACAGATCATAACGTAGCCGACGACGCGACACGAAACTATCATACGCCAATCACTAGAGGCGATCGCTGGTTTCAAGGGCCCAGCTTCTTACAAGAGCCCGAGGAACAATGGCCTACCGAACGAGTTCTCAACGAAGATAATGAAGAAGTTCTTCACACGAGCGAAGAGAACGAGCGTCAAGATGACTGGCTGCCCGACCCCTCCCGATTCTCGAAGTACGAGATACTGGTGCGAGCAACCGCACGCGTACTGGCTTTCACGGATATCTGTCGACGCCGAGCAGCACCTGTTGAACATAGACACGTGGAACGCGCCGAACGAGCTCTGATGAGGCGCGCCCAAGAAGACAGCTTTGGAGCCGAGATAAAGAGAATCAAGTCGGCCCGCCCAATCCCTAGGGCGAGCCGTCTATACAAGTTGGATCCAGTGATGGAAGACAACCTTCTACGAGTACGAGGTCGCATCGGAGCATCGAACGTGCCCCAAGAGATGAAGCGACCAATTATTTTGGACGGAAGACACCCCATCACCAAACTCCTAGTACTGAGAGAACACAGTACTGCCGGTCACGCCAACAGGGAGCGCGTGACGAACGATTTGAGACAGCGGTATTGGATAATACACCTGCGACCGACAGTACGTGCCATCGAACGCAACTGTGCTCTCTGCATAGTACGAAGAGCGAAACCAAGAACACCGGCGACCGGAGACCTGCCGCCCGCCCGCCTTGACCCGTTCCACCGACCATTCACAAACTGTGGCGTGGATTATTTCGGGCCTATGATTGTCAAGGTGGGGCGACGCCATGAGAAAAGGTGGGGTGCCCTCTTTACGTGCCTCACCACTCGCGCCATACACTTGGAGATCGCCGCTTCACTCTCCACGGACTCTGCACTGATGGCGCTACGAAGGATGGCTGCTCGCCGTGGCTGGCCTCGGATGATGTACTCTGACAACGCTACAAACTTCCGAGGGTCAGACCAGGAGCTGAAGACCGCCTACGCTGAATGGGCACCCGCCCTAAGAGAAGAGGGGATGCTGCATCGCATGGAATGGCGCTTCATCGCTCCAGGGGCTCCGAACCAAGGAGGCTGCTGGGAAAGAATGGTGCGCTCGGTGAAGACTGCGCTCCGTGCGACGCTACGAGAGAAGGCGCCCCGCGAGGAAATCCTTCAGACACTGATGACAGAGGCTGAGTTTTCGATCAACGCCCGGCCCCTGACCCACGTGAGTGTGAGCCCACACGATCCTGAGGCGCTCACACCCAACCACTTTCTTCTGGGATCTTCGATGGGCTTGCCAACCACTGGCCCCTGTGATGAGGCTGACCGACGAGCATGGAGAGCTAGCCAGGCGCTTGCTGACAACTTCTGGCGGCGCTGGATACGAGAGTATGTCCCAGTACTGGTCCCGCGTGGAGAGCCCACAAGCACCAGAAGACAGCTGCAGGTTGGCGACATCGTGGTGGTGGTCGACCACACGCTGCCCAGAAACGTCTGGCCCCTTGGGAGGATCGAGCGCATCTACACTGGACCAGACGGCGGTGTTCGAGTGGCTGACGTGAAGACGAAAACGGGCATCTTCAGACGTCCAGTCAGCAAGCTCGCCGTCCTCATGGAAGAAGAGACTACGCGAGGCTGCGTCGAGGGGAGAGCTGTTGTGGACGCCGAGCCAAGCGACACCTGACGGCGATTTGAGGCAACAGAGACCCATCGCGGCGGCATTACCGTCGAGACGCGCGAAACAGTTTTTGTATTTTATAGCCTCGAATAATTAGTTTAGAATAAGTAAATATATGTAATTTGATTAGGAATAACATTTAGAACAATCACAATACATTATATTATGTCTAGCTGTAAGAATAAAAGAGTTATATCGATTTTTGTAACTGCAACCCCAAGAGAGGGACGCAGAGATATGTGAGATAGAGATAGCAATAAAGAGTAGTGCCGTGTGCAAAACGGCAGATATAAAAGGCGGACCGATCCCGCAGCAAATTCATTCCGAAAAATACAGTCCTACTATAAACATCGAAGAGTTGTTTCAATTATCGACGAGTCCACTACAAGACAGGTCCAAATTACAGTTGGCGTATCCATTCGCCTTAATATCATTAAAACTATGTTTATGCATAAAGCAAACTTTTAACAATAAATTTTCTCAGCTCAAAGTTGTATTTTGGCTGTTATAATTATTTTTTTTATATTTTGTTACAAATCCGGAAAAATTACCTTTAAGCGAAGATGATTGGTTTTAGAGTTTCGTATCTACAGGGTAAAAAAGGAACCTTTATGGTGAGACTCCGTTGTCCATCCGTCCGTATGTCACGGGTCTCTTAACTTTTTAACCGGTAAAGATAAAAAATAGTATTAATTTGTCCACAAAAAATGGTGTAATAAGAGTTAGAAAAAAAAAAATATAATTTCTTCAAAGTAACAGAAAGGTATGGTTATATTTGAGGAGCTTATTCAGTAAATATAGTATAGAACAACTTTTATAATGGACCCAACCCTGAAATCACGAAAAAAGAAATTACTGTTTCGTAGAAAAATGCAATACCTAGGGAAGATTTTTCTTTCGAGATTTCAGGTTATTCTGTACCATTGAATGAATATGCTTTTCATATATGATCGAGCACACCTTTCTGTTACACCTTGTATAATAAAATATGGGTGCTAAAGTGTAGCTTTTAAAGAGTTGATTGTAAAAATACATAGTTTAGCTATATTTACTCACACCGATACTTCGATCAACAATTGTTGATTGAACCACAAAAAATATATGTCCCCCTTTATCTTCCAAACTAGAGGACCGAAAAATTACCGGTGAAGAACCTCACGCAAACAAACAGAAAAAAACAATCAATCTATAATCAGTGATAGGCAAAATTATAAACTATTATTTTTATGACTTTCCCCAAAACTGAGGAATACGGAACCCTATAAGCGCGCAAGTCTAACTCGCACTTAACGGTTTTTAAATTGTTTAAATGCCCATCTAATTTAAATTAAGAGGGTTGATAATGTTGATATGATTTATGTCAGAGATGGGACAATCAATAAAATTCTATCTATCGCAAGGAATACAAATGAATAATATGAATATATATCATTGCAGTATAGAGAAGCAGAAGAAAAGTAAAACTGGATGTGAACAGCTTTGAATGGGGATTCGAGCCCGAAAATTAGTGAGAAATCCGGGATTTGAATCAGAGATTGAAAGGGGTACCGATAACCCATAAAATTACCGAAATTAATAGCGGTAGCTCTTATGGAACCTTTTTAAATTCTGTACTATTATTTCACCGTTTTCCTGTATTCAGTGCGTGGCGGGAATTAGAAGGGTAAGCGAGGGGGTGAGACGAGAGACGCTGCGCGTCACGTGGGCGGCATTTTGAAAGAAAATACAAATTCTCAATCGGTTGTTTTTGCTGTTAATTTAGCGGTATACGAAAACCCAAATTTCCAAACGGTTATAAGCGGTTAATTTTGTGTGGACATTATTTTTCAGTATGACGTCATTTCGGTGATTGAAGATATCGTAATTTATGGATTATTCAATCCTTGGTTCGAATCCCGATTCAGAGCTCCTCATATCCAGGCTTACTTTTCTTCTATATCGCAATGATATAATATTAATTTCAATTACAAGTTATTAGTACAAATATTTCAATTATTTGCGGTAATTTGTGTTTTTTTATTTTTTATTTATTGTAACCAGACAGTCTTCTCACACCTATGCTACCTACCTATACAGCCTCCATACAAAACAGCCTACGCTGGTTATCGGCTGGCCATAAATCGCAGCAGCCTGGAGGCTCTGATCTGCAGCTAAGTTATGAGTCCCGGGAGACCGTTCAGCCGAGCTGACTGAATGTGATACACCAATGCCACCTCTACAGAACTACCATCAGCAGTGTTGTGCAGGGGGCGTTGGATCTGAAAATAATGTCTACTTATAGTGTGTTGGTATTGGTAGCCATTAAAATTTTTGGCATCACGAAAGAACATAAAACTTTCCCTCTTTTGGGCTTCTTAAGCATGAAATTGCCGTTTCCTACGGAGAATTTAATAAAAACTTAATTTTTAGTACAATAAATTTTGCATTTTTTTAGGAATGACAAATCCAAATTTTATAAAAAAATGTGTATGAATTAGACAACATTAAGCTAACAGCGACTTTAATCGAATAGTGTCAGCTGTAAAAAAATGTTACGAATCTTTTCATTTAAATTGATGACATTTAGAACGAACTGTCTTTGAAGATTTAATTTTTGTAATCAATTTGAAAATAAAAACAAAATTTAATAAGAGCGACTTTTAAACAAAAAACAAATAATGGAAGCAGCTATTAAATTACAGGAATTATGAACTCATGAATCTGTAAGAAAATTTCGGCAATTTCATAGTTAGTGACTATCTTTTGCCTGCGCCTTCCAGATTCTTCGGAGGCAATTTTCCGGGATAGACAGCATTATGTTTGCTTCTTCACCTTTTACTTTAGCTTTATGCTAAATTTCAGTTAAATCGGTCCAGTAGTTTCAGAGATTAACCCTAGCAAACTAACAAGCAATTAACGTTTTCACTTTATTATTAGTGTAGCTTTATTGATTTTAAAACGATTTAAAATTATAACCAGTTAAATAAAACTAACTGATCTACCTACCTATATAAATTGTTTAAAATTGTTTCGAAGATTGTTAATATTAATGTTATTGTATGTACCTATCTATCTATCTGTTATTTTAACCCCTTTAGTTATGTAATTCGATATTCTTAAGTGTTTATGAAAATAATAAATTAATATATTAAAAACCAAAATCATTTAACATTTGTACGCCGTCAGGTAGAACATAGTGCTTTTAATAAATTTTTTACACTTTGACATTTATAAATTCTACCTACTTAGTTAATAAAATTTTACAGTGTCTGAAGTGAAGATATGAAGGAGCGGAGTCACCAGGCACAGGCAAAAGCACTAGTTTTAAGATAAACCACTGTGAAAATGGAATAAACTTTTTGATTTTTGATTGAAAACTCAAAGACGAATATTTACTGAAAGGCTCCTGAAATTTAAGGAGTACTTGTTTCTTTGGTACATCTACTTCTACATTTTTGATAGTGTCAATAGATAACTGGATATAGTGCTCTTGAAGACGAGGCCTTCCTTAGGTGCACATCGGCTTTGCAATTATAATCCGTAGACTAACTTCCATAAGGTTGAAAATCGCGTGCGCCAAAATGCGCGCGAAACGATTCAGAACGAGTCTAATTTTAAGTTAAAATCGACTAAAATTACAATGTCATTTTTGAACTTGCATTGAATAATAAACAAGATTTTCGTATTGATAGTAAAATATGACACATAAAAATCAAATGAATTAAACACAAAACCAAAAATACACTCAAAAAGAGACTATTTACAAAAATAAAATCAATCTAGCGAAAGTTTTCCAATTAGGTCACGCTACTTAAAACGTAAAGATAAAGGTTTGAAAAAACATATACAAGGTGACTTTTTGATCATCGTCCAAATTCATACTGGAGGCTTGATAAGTGATGAGTATCTTGGATCAGTAACAATATTTGTGAAATTCGTATAATGAAATTTCGGCTTCCCATATAAATTCAGTTCCAGTCCCGAGTGAATCACTATGGAGAGTCGAAATTTCATTTTACGAATTTCAACAAAATTGTTATTGATGCGTGATACTGATCACTTACCAAGCCACCAGTATGAATTTGGACGATGGTCAAAAAGTCACCTTGTATATAAGTTTCGTATTGATTGCGTCTGTGGTAGATTTAGTACAATCGTTCAAAAACTGTTGAAAAAGGAACCTCTAAGCCACGGTAAAATGCAAATTGAATTTATTTATGACACCAATTATATACATGACAATTACATGACACCAATTTTCTAAATCTACTAAATTATTTCGTAGGCTGTGGATTACTGCGGGCGTTATAGGTTTACAACCGATCTCTAAAAATGGTCGACAGCAACAAATAAAATGATAAACAAATTAAAAATAAGACATTTTTTGTTCACATTATAGTTTTGTAAAAACAAAATAGCTTTTTTGACTGACCGTACCAATAACGGCACATGTTTAACTGCGTCCGACATTATTTTAAAAACTACATATTTATGATATTTTTTGCATACATTTGCAAGTCCAAAAACTGGATTGCAATGGCGATATCTATAGGTATTACATCCACTTACAATACAATATGTGCAACATAAGTTTTTACTTTTACAGATATAATAATATAACTACTCACATACCTAAACTATGTAATAATAATTATTATTATTCTACTTTGCCATTAAGGTTAAACGTCAGTCACTCGGTACAAAGTGCAGAACGTAACTTTGTTTTTCTTGTTAAGGGGAACGAAAATACAAACAGAAATAAAATGTCAGCTTTCGGATGATTTTGTTGCAATAATTAGGTTACGTATAGCCATAAAAAAAATACATGGTTTTGGTTGAACTTTAAGGTATTCATTTTCCACAAACCACGTTAATCGATTCATATTTGTACTGTCAATGAATTTTTTTGTAACCCTCTATTGCACACTTCTTATCGATTTTGTTTCAGGTATCGCTTTAGCGATTTTGTTGGTTTTTTTTAAATAAAATTAGTGTGAATGATATCTATTCATTTTCCACATACCACGTTATTCGGGTCAAAAAAAGCACCCCCTTTTTCCAAAAATACGTAAATCCACTGATGCAGTCAGCAGCAGCAAGATATTGTCAGTCTACGCCTAGCGTTGGCGCCCGTAAGACGTGGAACCTGTGCCCTTTTTTGCAAGCTATAAATATCTCCCAAAACTACTTCAAAACACATTGAAATTAATTTTATAAAGTAATATTTCGAGGAGCATCATATTCCTGCCGTTAAAAACTCAACAAAATATGCGTATGAGTGATTTAGCTACATCGTGCCATAGTCATAACAACAAAACTGAATGAATTTGGAATGAGTTCATACTTTTATGCGGGAAAATAATATATGTTACTCTAAAAGAATAATTTTGTGATCGTTATTGAAACCCAAATTAATTTACTTATACTTACTGAGATCTGTAACAAAGGTCAATGACCTTTTCGTGAAATTACCCTCTAGTATTGGCTCACCATATCAGGTCCAATAAGTGAAGTTTTTTGCAAATTATATAGATACACTTACTTGGGATAAATCGCCAAGCATTTAAAATATAGAAATTATTTTGAAATATTTACAGTGCATGGCAAAATTATTAGATCGTAGATAATCCTGTCGGTACATGTTCAGGTTCTGTTACGCAAAATAAAAACAATGAAACTCTTTTAGGATTAATTTGTTATCCCTATGTTTGTCTGTCTGTCCGTTTGTCTAGACAATTTTTTCTGGGTAAAATAATAAATACCAATATAAACGGCCCTCTATAGAGCTGTAAAAACATACTTTTGACGTTTTTATTTATATTACGTTTTAGGTTTTTGCGGTTTTTTTTTTACCTTTTTCATACAAATTTTCTCACTATGAAAATGTAGGGATGAACACTTGAGATAATATTTTGCATTTAAAAGTCAACACAGAAAGGAATTGTTGAACAAATAATGTAAAAAATATGAAAACCATGTTGTTCTATTCTAAAGGGATTAATTATCTACTGTTCAATGTGGCGATAGCTTTGTTTATTTTTTTCCTTGAATTATTTTTTACTAAGATAACAAATAGTTTAATACAAGGTTTTCCTTAAGAGGTCCCTTTACCCCTGTATTTTTCTTAAAATTCATACAATAGGTATAAACCGAATGTGAAGTCTACAGCTTATTTTCTTCATATCTTTTTTCATGAGTATATTCTAGTGACATCTAACTACGTCTCTATACAGCCCAAAAAGCAAAATTTGATAAAACACCATCATAATAGCTGTCAGGATATCGTCAATATTGCCTCGTTTTTACACAAAGTTTAACAAGTTTGTATATTTTATCTATACTGGAAATAAAAAAGAGAGAAATACAGGCGTCGTTCATTTTAAGATGACTAAGTTTACACACTTTTCTAAGTATAAACAATTACCGTTTCATGGAAAACTGTTTTGACCTGAAACCATTTCACAAATTCAATTAACTTATTTTGAATATCTTGTCTCCTTGCACTTCTTGATGAGAAATACAATTTCAATAAGTAAAAATACAACTTTTAGTTAAGAAAACTTATAGTTAAAAGTCTGCTGTATGCATTAACATATTTTTAATTATATTACAATAGTAATAAAATAATTGGCTTATCCGTCGTCGTGATACCAGCCGTAAATTTCTTAAATAATCTGATATCACGCTTATGGAAAACCCAATTATTTTGAAGATACCATAATACGTATCATTAAAATATGTTTATGCATATAGCAAACTTTTAACAACTTAGCTAAAAGTTGTACTTTACCGTTATAATTATTTCTTAATATTTTGTTACAAATTCGGAGAAATAGCCCTTAACCTTAACCTTGTATGAAAATATTTGTTATCTTTGTAACAAAGAAAAAAAAATAAACAAAGCTATCGCCACATTGAACAAACAGGAAATTATTAATCCCTTTAGAATAGAAAGATATGGTTTTATATTTTTTACATTATTTGTTCTACAGTTCCTTTCTGTGCTTTCTTTCAAATGCGAAATATTATGTGAAGTGTTGATCTCTATATTTTCATAAGGAGAAAATTTGTATGAAAAAGTTAAACAAAAGGCCATAAAAACGTTATAATATGTATGTTTTACAAGGCTGTAAATATTAGCATTTATTGATTTTACCCAGAAAAATTGCCTAGAGAAACGGACAAACAGACAAACATAGGGACAACAAATTAATCCTAAAAGAGTTTTGTTTTTTCATTTTGCGTAAAGGGACCTGAACATTTCAAACTATGATACAAATAAATTTCTATATTTTAAACACTTGGCGATTTATCCCAAGGGGAAACAGGTGTCCTAAAAGTCAACGCATTCCCTTGGAAGGCTGGTAGGCCAGCTCATGACTGACCAAAATATCAAATTATGACCTCAGCAAAAAGTAGATAGTCTTCGAGTTGATGGTACTTTTATAAATTCGAATAGATTTTTGAGAGTCAAAGCTAACCAGTTCTAAATTCTAAGAATAAAATTTTTGTTGCGCAACTCTGAATAGTCATGCTATTGATAAAGTCAAAAATAAACCTTGAAATGCTGTTACATCAGGAAGAAAAATAAAAACCCAATTTATGAGCAATTTTTTGTAATTAGGTTAGTTCGATACCACACCCTGAAAAAAAATGTCCTATGTTAGTTTTGCAAATTGTCTTAAATAACGGCTCATCAAATATTGTTTTTCAAATGATCTGGCAATTTCTGTGTATTACTTTTGAAAAAAGATTTAGCTATTTTACTACCAAAGGAGCTGGTATTTTTAAAATAATTAGAATTTAGAATGAAAGAGTGGCGGGCAGTAAAAATATTTGACGTTCATTAGAAATGCCATTTAACACGCGTTAGAGTGAGATAAATAGTGACGCTATTTAAAATGAGTTGGAATGAGATAGTAACGCAGTTAAACGTGGTTGAATGAGAGAGGCATAATTGATATAGGCTACAGTGAGATAGATAGTGACGTGGTGCATTCCTTCTGAGAATATTTGTTAGTTTCCACTTTTTGTAATAACAACTTTAGTAACAATTTTTTGTAAAGAAATTTTTGGTCCAATTTATTTTCCCGCAAGTGTAAAAACAGCTCAACGGGCGAAAAATATTTAAGAATGGGTAATGGTGACAATTAACCGTCACAATATTATTATGTATCTCTAAAGGAGTGAAAAAAAAAAAAAAAAAAACTGAAATGTTCCGAGGGTCAACTGATAAATCAAACACTCAAAAAACCACTTTTAGCCGACCATAATAAATTTACTTCCCGACGTGATAGCAAGTAGGATCAATGTCGTGTGACGATGATCGAAATACACTAATAAATTAGATAAAATAAAATACGTATTACTTTTGACCCTGCCTCGTCCACTCTATTCGTATTTTTGCTATGGTGACGCGAGCTTAGAGACCGGGACGAATTTCCCCCCGCGCGCTATCGTAAAATAGAATAAGCCACGCCCGGAACTGGTTTTTGTTTTGGCTATGTCATACTCTTAAGAAGATAAAAACTAAAAAGATATTGGTCTGTGGAAATTCACGCCAATAGTTCAGTATAAGTTAGGTTAATAAATCAACAGTTTAAAATAAAATGCACAATTAGCCACGGTTTTGTCCAAACAGGCTTAAAATGCTGTTTTAAGTTGCTGTGTTAACTCACTGTTAACCTATTCCAATCAGCCCGACGATGTCAAATAGACGAAACTAGTCGCAATAATTAAGGAAATAAAATAGTGTAACTCGTACAAGAAGACTTTGATTAGTGTTAGAATGAAGTTTCATCAAGGAGTCACACCTTACAGTATAAATTAAATTTCAAGTTGTTGATTCATAAACCTAACTTATACTGAATTATTGGCGTGAATTGTCATAGACTAATATCTTTTTCACTTTTAACTTCTTAACAAGAAAAACAAAGTTAAGTTGTGCACTTTGTACCGAGCGACTGATGTTTAACCTTAAGTAATTTTTTTTTAATTGGACTATACTTGCAATTTTTAAATTTTTCAAAAAATGTATGTATAATACTGTCTTTGTTAGTCTTTTTAAGGTAACTTGTTTTACTTAATAGATAAAATCATTCATAAAGAAATTTAAATCAATAATAAAAAATATAGAACAAGGAGTATATAAAATATTTTTTATTCATTTATTTAAAACTTAAATAAAAAGAGTAACTTAATTTAAAACTAAATAATCCTAAAATAAAAGAAAATGCCCTAAAACCTTAAGGATTTGATTTCTTATTTCTTTCAGTTCTAATCTAACAAAACGTATATATAAAAATAACAAATTATGTTATATTTACATACCTAATGTTCCATTAATCTATAAGCCATGGTCCGGACTATACGATCTATTGTTCTACCGATGGAGAGAACTAAGAGGGTTAAGAACCTGCAGTCGAAACAATAAGTTGAAACAATAATAATTGCAAAACAAACAATGCCCGATGTTTATCAATCAATGAATCAAACGGAGCCGAACAGACATCGAACCCGGGTTCAGTGGGACGGAAGCTGGGCCACAGGTCGCGGATCACTTCAAACGAGATGTGAACCAGATGCTGATATTTGTATGGAAATGTATCTGCGGTCTTTTGAGTGACGAAAGGGTCGATTCTGGAACAGGTCGACTTGACTTACATTTGAGGTCGGGTAGATACAACACTGGACATATTTGGATGGACTGGATGGACATATTTATTTGAACGCAAGAAAAGATTCTATTCTATTAGGTTTTTTTTCATTGTGTGTTACCGTTTCGTGATTTTCTTTCAAAAAGCAGTTCTTTTAATATCTTCTGACATAAAAAAAAACAAAAAACACGACTGCCATAACTTCAAAATTAATTTAGAAACGACACCCAGTGCAGTCGGGGACAGCTCTACATTGGATACGTGTTGTTTTGTATGTCCCCTGACTGCACTGGGTGTTGTTACTGAGTTAATTTAGATATTATTGCAGTCGTGTTTATTAATATTTTTATTTAATACTTTTATACCCAGTGCCAATCCGGATGGTATAGAGATTCCAATGATCCTTCATTCATCCAAATTGGTTAAAACGTTAAGAAGATATGATGGAATAAAGAAAAATACATACATGAACCCTGAAAACAATACACCCCTTTTTTAGGGGGTCGTGTAATACAAGAAATGCTTGTGAAAAACGGAGTGACAACACGATTTAAAATTGTACCAGAATTACCCCTAGATGGGATAGAAAAAGTTAAGTTCTTAGTGAAAACTATGACCAGAATATTGTTAATACATTAAAATTTGAATTTACTCTATTAAATCTTCCAATTATTCCACGAGAGATTTGAAACTTTAGAAAATATAAACAAAAACAAAAAAAAATATTTTAATAATAAATAAAGGCGTAGGGATGTGACGACCCCATCGCCCTCTGGTATGTCCAGTACGTCCAGTGCAATCAGTCACCGCAGGGCGGCTTGTGGCGAGCCGATGGTGAGTGGCGACACCACGGACCCTACCTCCAGGGGACACTATCAAACATGCGTTACACACACACATACACACAGCAACACACCCCCTACCTCTGCGCTTGCCTTAACCAGCCGGCCAGAGTGGAGATGCAAGAGCGGAACCTATGCTCCAGGTTGGAAGTGTAAAATGTCATAACGCCGGGGGCACTTGACTGTTAGAAGGATCTTGCGCCCCGCAGACTCACCTCTCGACAACCTTAGCTGCTTACATAGTGTTGCCCCCTGGCCGCCCCATGGCGGCTAGATAGGGGGCCCACAACGGCTATCCTGGTGGATAGTTATTAAGCAGCAAGTCACCATCTGCCATATTTAAATTTGTGAGAGATTTTCGAGGCAGTTGTCCGTTATCTCACTCCGTAGCCCTGTTATCCGGCCCATTTAGCATCCCATCCTCATAGCCCACTCCAAGTCGCTTCCTTCCTGGCAATAGTTTGGGCAACTGTGGGGGACTGTCCGTTAGTGCATCACAATGATACATTGAGGGAGAGGCCCCCATGGATGCAGCCATCTCACATCTAGATTAAATGGTACCAAAGGCCTCTTCAATGTTGGCTTCGGCCCCATGAATGCCTTTCAAATGACCGGGTCCCTATGGGCCCGTGACTGAAAAGTGTACCTACATAATAATAAAATAATAATACTTTCTTCGCCACCCAAAGGTTGGCTGGAAGAAATCGCTTTGAGTGATAAGTCCGCCCTTGTACAACATTGTGTGTTCAAAACTCTGTACTCAATTTTTTATTTGACCGTGTACAATAAAGTGTGTATTCATTCATTCATTCATTCAAATTCATTTATTAGTTCCTAAAAAACCAAAATCCAACATAAGTCATCAACTTAAATCTAATTCACCAAAATGTTTACAGATAATAAACCATATAAATTTAATTTGACGAAATTTTATTAATCGCATGACATGAATTCATATTGAATAAATGTTATTTATTCTTTATTGTGCACACACGGAAATATTAACATAAACAAAATTACAGTGAAAAAGATGCACATTGGCGAGCTTTGTGACAGACAGAGGTATCTGATACTCGTAGCAAAACCATCACACTAGGAAAAAGTAACATAACCGAAGTAATCACACACGTGTACATAGAGAAGAAAAACATACAAAGAATTATATAAGTTAAATTAATAATCAATTAAAATAACAATTTATATCAATACTTACTATAAATACTAATGGAAATTAAAAGGTTTCAGTGGTATAAGAGGATATATTTGTAAACAAACATTTTCACATGTGTCTGTCACGCACCAAGTTAAGACATCAAGTAAGAGACAACAGGGAATCTAAAAAGGCCGACTTGGGTGAATCATAAAATGATTTGAAGGTAGGATGGAGTCATAGTTTTTTCACGCGTGCAAAAGAGACGGCATTAGAACAGATTCATAATGTGATTCATGCGAAACGGCCCTTTTAGAAGACCAGGGGATCCAAAAAGGCCGACTTGGGTGAATCATAAAATGATTTGAAAGTAGGATGGAGTCAGAGTTTCTTAATGCGTGCAAAAGAGACGGCATTACAACAGAATCATAATATGATTCATCCAAAGCGGCCTTTTTAGAGGACCAGTTTGTTTTACAGAAGTGACAATACTAATCGTTCGTATATGGAATACAATTATCTTGCATGCGGCCAGTGGCCCATATACCTCCAACAAATACAATATACAAAATATTATAAATATACATACAGGCTACCTCGGTCGGTGCTAGTGCGGCTGCAGAGGCAGCGGAGTCCCGAAAGCGGCGCAGGTATGTCGCCCTTGGCGAGGGCTACATATTTGCGCCGTTCGGAGTTGAAACTCTGGGTCCATGGGGCCCAAGTGCGCGACGACTGTTTCAAGAACTGTCGTCGCGTCTGGTCGACGCCTCTGGTGATCCAAGAGCTGGAGCTTACCTCGGCCAGAGGATTAGTCTATCGATTCAACGAGGTAACGCTGCCAGTCTCTTGGGTACTCTCCCTAGCGGCAACGATCTAAATCAAATTTTTCATTTAATTTAGGTATCTTACGACTCTTTAAAATAAATGCACATGGACCTTTAATTTAAAATACATACATATTGTGTATATGTGTATACATAGTGTGTATACAGAACATATTAAAAGAACTGCTATTGTGTATACATAGTGTGTAATAAACTACATAAACATAAATATATATAATATTTACCTATTCTAATTGTGAGAGGTACTTTTTCTTAAAGGAACCAATAGTAAGACCGAAAGTAATATCGAATACTATGTGGAAGAGCATTCCATAGTTGGACTGATTGGACACTGAATAAGTTTCCATAAGCACAGGTGTTATGTATAGGGTTTTAAGAAGGGGGAAAGTCCTGGAACGTAAGGGTTCCTGGTCCCTGGAGACCAAAAACTCAAAACGTTCACGAATGTATAACTGTTGCCCATTACACTTGTAGGTATGTAGTTAATGAGTCCACAACTTTCATTACATTATAAAATAAATAACAATGTAGAAAAAAAAACATGAAAAATTCGAGTAACTTCAACATTTTTTTTGTGCTCCTCTAATTATGTCCCAAATGTATGATATATATATATGTGTCTACAATGTTTTTGTGTCTATTTTTCGAGAAATACGGCCTTAGTAGTTTCTGGTAACAATTACGATCTTTTAAAATTTATTGAAAACTTACTTTGCGGAAGTCCATCATGAATTTGTGGATTTATTAATAATTTGCAATATTCCGCTAAATACTCTTACCATGCTATTCAAAATGCAGACTCAAGCACCGCCCGCCCTCCCGCATAAAACATGCATAAGCAAAGCAAGCAGACTTTTGTCTGAACCTGTTAGTTCTGACTCCTTATTCTAAGGTTCTGACTCTCTGTAAGTGCACTGTGTACTGTATAGGTCCGTAACGCTGAAACTATTTGTGACTAGGCACAAATTCTTGTAGAAACAAATAGTAGCTATATAATCACACGTTAGTTAGAAGACCAACACTAAAATTAAAAAAATTTCGCAATTTTGATCATAGGTAGTCACTTTGCTATGGAATAGCCGACGTCTTACACTGACTTCACGATAAATGAAACTATTACACAGGTTCCTATAAAGTCCGAGTGTGGACCATCACTAGAACAGTCAACCCTCATACGCCCTTTTTTCACCGAAAATTTAAGGTGGCTCCGTCAGAAAAATTATCAACTCGATTCGTGGTGGATGAAATTACGAACAAAACCATATTAAAATAAAGTTCTTATCAGCTCGCACTGCAACATGGCTGTTTCGTCAGTCGCTGCGGCTGACAAGTGCGAAAATAGTATGTTATTAATTTATTTTATCTAAAATAAAATTAATTTACAAGAACTGAGAAAACCATATCATTTAATATTATTTTGCCTAGAAGTTTATAAATTTTGATACTGTTTCGATAAAAACTGTAGCAGTTATATTGTTACAAGCGGACAAAAAATCGAGAAATAAGGGTAAACTTAGAATTTTCTTGCTTCACTTCTGTATATTAAAATAAAATGTAGGAAAAACCACATCACTATTTAAATCATGTAGATTACTATGTATTTTTCTACTATTAAAAAATGCTACTAGTTACCGTATAAAATGGTTATAAAGTTACTCAGTTCAAGGTCGTTGGCATTGGGGGAAACCTTAACGTCCACACGTGATTGGGGATGAGCCTTTTCTCTACGCTTTGGGCACAAATACACGATTTTTAGGGCATGGACGTTTACCTCACAGTTTACCTGTTTACATTACCGTTCAACAATTGGCAAGTATACAAATACTATGCACATAAATTGAGAAAAACTTATTGGTGCACTTACTTACAGGATCACAAAAAAAATAATTATATAATTTGAATATGTGCATGCGCAATTTCTCAGCTGGTCATAGTGACAAAGTACACTAGGTACCTACTACTTTGATACGAATATCTACATTCGTGATTTTGTTTTGACAGAAGGTACTTTGTACCTTGCAAATTATTATAAAAAACAATTAGCTACTAAGTAAGCATGCATTTTAGCCTGTAGTGAATCTGTTACAAAGTGTGTAATGGGACACTTTCCAATACCTGTTATAATTGATGGTATTTGTAATATTAATTATTTTCATATTTTTGTCCCTTTTGATATTGACACGGTTAATACAAGTACAGTACCCTCTCGCTAATCCGCCACCAAAAAATCCGGACTACCGGTGGATTACCGAAAACGGCGGATTATAATGTACAGGCGGATTATAATCAAATTGAGGAAAACAACAAAAAAACATGGTAATTTTGTATTAGTACTTATGAAGGTAAATACATATGTACATTTGTATTAAAATTTAAAAATGAACTGACACATTAACTGATTACTCAGGTTTTGAAAAATACTGCTCTAATTTGGCTTGTTTTTTACCGGAATAAATCTTCGTAATAACATGATTACAGAGAGACATCAACTTGAAAAAAATGGGCGGATTATCAAGCGGCGGACTAGCGAGAGAGTACTGTACTAACAAAATTGTAAAAAATTCTTCACTCGACCTGCATGCAGGATTAGAAGTCAGGTCTTAAGATTAAAAGTCCGGCTGTTTGAGCTACCGCTGCTTCTGTACCTGTTCAACTGAATTACAAACAAGCCCGATCAGATACAATCGATGTTACCCTTCACAAGCTTGGACACAAAAAAAACGACGTTTAATAAATTACGTAGCCGGAGCCGGCAGCCATTGATCAATTGGTATTAAACCGTTTGTGTACAACATTCGCACTCCACCCAATTAACACGAAGATCTATAAAGATAAAATGCAAATTTACAAGTCCTCGGCCATCTTTTACCGTCTTGCAGCCCTTTCTTGTCTCAATATCTGCAGCCCTTCCGTCTCTCTCGTTTCAAGGTGTTTGACAGGCACTTTAACCGTGTTTAACTCTTCGGTGATTATTTTTGATAGCCATACATCTCCTTCGCTTAACTACAAACGAACGTGCGTATTTTTTCTTCTTTTTGGGGTTCTGTTAAAAGGGAACCTTTGTAGCCGGGCTTTGATATTTTGCCCAGGCTATTTAAGTCGGTGCTCTCGCAGCATATCTCTGAAATAACGAACGAAAGAATAACATTTATTGCTGCAACAGCCACACACATCATTAACAAAATTACAAGACATTAGAGAGAAAAAACAATAAAAAATAAATTAACATTATATCATTGCAGTATAGAAACGCAGAAAGAAAAGTAAATCTGGATGTGAGGAGCTTTGAACCGGGATTGGATTCGAATCTCGAATTCGAATCTCCTTGCGATGGATAAATCGCCAAGTTATTTCTGTCATAGTTTCAATAAAAAATAAAATAAGAACATCTACAGAATTTTTACATAAATATTGTCTCGGTGCGTCTGTTGCTGCAAAAGGCAACTGACTCAGCGTTGTGCTGATTTTCAGGCCTGGTGGTGTCTCAATAGCACTCCAGGTGTAGTAACTGCTGTTCTGTGCCAATAGATAATTAGTACGGTGGCTTAGTGAAATCACCGTTACCAGGGCGGATAACAGTACCAAATTTGGTATGAGGGTGCCTTAAGGGGAACGAAAATACAAACAGAAATAAAATGTCAGCTTTCGGATGATTTTGTTGCAATAATTAGGTTACGTATAGCCATAAAAAAAATACATGTTTTTGGTTGAACTTTAAGGTATTCATTTTCCACAAACCACGTTAATCGATTCATATTTGTACTGTCAATGAATTTTTTTGTAACCCTCTATTGCACACTTCTTATTGATTTTGTTTCAGGTATCGCTTTCGCGATTTTGTTGTTTTTTTTTAATAAAATTAGTGTGAATGATATCTATTCATTTTCCAAATACCACGTTATTCGCGTCAAAAAAAGCACCCCCTTTTTCCAAAAATACGTAAATCCACTGATGCAGTCAGCGGCAGCAAGATATTGTCAGTCTACGCCTAGCGTTGGCGCCCGTAAGACGTGGAACCTGTGCCCTTTTTTGCAAGCTATAAATATCTCTCAAAACTACTTCAAAACACATTGAAATTAATTTTATAAAGTAATATTTCGAGGAGCATCATATTCCTGCCGTTAAAAACTCAACAAAATATGCGTATGAGTGATTTAGCTACATCGTGCCATAGTCATAACAACAAAACTGAATGAATTTGGAATGAATTCATACTTTTATGCGGGAAAATAATATATGTTACTCTAAAAGAATAATTTTGTGATCGTTATTGAAACCCAAATTAATTTACTTATACTTACTGAGATCTGTAACAAAGGTCAATGAACTTTTCGTGAAATTACCCTCTAGTATTGGCTCACCATTTCAGGTCCAATAAGTGAAGTTTTTTGCAAATTATATAGGTACACTTACTTGGGATAAATCGCCAAGCATTTAAAATATAGAAATTTATTTTGAAATATTTACAGTGCATGGCAAAATTATTAGATCGTAGATAATCCTGTCGGTACATGTTCAGGTTCTGTTACGCAAAATGAAAACAATGAAACTCTTTTAGGATTAATTTGTTATCCCTATGTTTGTCTGTCTGTCCGTTTGTCTAGACAATTTTTTCTGTGTAAAATTAATAAATACCAATATAAACGGCCCTCTATAGAGCTGTAAAAACATACTTTTGACGTTTTTATTTATATTACGTTTTAGGTTTTTACGTTTTTTTTTTTTACGTTTTTCATACAAATTTTCTCACTATGAAAATGTAGGGATGAACACTTGAGGTAATATTTTGCATTTAAAAGTCAACACAGAAAGGAATTGTTGAACAAATAATGTAAAAAATATGAAAACCATGTTGTTCTATTCTAAAGGGATTAATTATCTACTGTTCAATGTGGCGATAGCTTTGTTTATTTTTTTCCTTGTTTTATTTTTACTAAGATAACAAATAGTTTAATACAAGGTTTTCCTTCAGAGGTCCCTTTACCCCTGTATTTTTCTTAAAATTCATACAATAGTTATAAACCGAATGTGAAGTCTACAGCTTATTTTCTTCATATCTTTTTTCATGAGTATATTCTAGTGACATCTAACTACGTCTCTATACATCCCAAAAAGCAAAATTTGATAAAACACCATCATAATAGCTGTCAGGATATCGTCAATATTGCCTCGTTTTTACGCAAAGTTTAACAAGTTTGTATATTTTTATATATACTGGAAATAAAAAAGAGAGAAATACAGGCGTCGTTCATGTTAAGATGACTAAGTTTACACACTTTGCTAAGTATAAACAATTACCGTTTCATGGAAAACTGTTTTGAACTGAAACCATTTCACAAATTCAATTAACTTATTTTGAATATCTTGTCATCTTGCACTTCTTGATGAGAAATACAATTTCAATAAGTAAAAATACAACTTTTAGTTAAGAAAACTTATAGTTAAAAGTCTGCTGTATGCATTAACATATTTTTAATTATATTACAATAGTAATAAAATAATTGGCTTATCCGTCGTCGTGATACCAGCTGTAAATTTCTTAAATAATCTGATATCACGCTTATGGAAAACCCAATTATTTTGAAGATACCATAATATCATTAAAATATGTTAATGCATATAGCAAACTTTTAACAATAAATTGTCTTAGCTAAAAGTTGTACTTTACCGTTATAATTATTTATTAATATTTTGTTACAAATTCGGAGAAATAGCCCTTTAGGAAAACCTTGTATGAAAATATTTGTTATCTTTGTAACAAAGAAAAAAAATAAACAAAGCTATCGCCACATTGAACAAACAGTAAATTATTAATCCCTTTAGAATAGAAAGATATGGTTTTATATTTTTTACATTATTTGTTCTACAGTTCCTTTCTGTGCTTTCTTTCAAATGCAAAATATTATGTGAAGTGTTGATCTCTATATTTTCATAAGGAGTAAATTTGTATGAAAAAGTTAAACAAAAGGCCATAAAAACGTTATTATATGTATATTTTACAGGGCTGTAAATATTAGCATTTATTGATTTTACCCAGAAAAATTGCCTAGACAAACGGACAAACAGACAAACATAGGGACAACAAATTAATCCTAAAAGAGTTTTGTTTTTTCATTTTGCGTAAAGGGACCTGAACATTTCAAACTATGATACAAATAAATTTCTATATTTTAAACACTTGGCGATTTATCCCAAGGGTAAACAGGTGTCCCAAAAGTCAACGCTTTCCCTTGGAAGGCTGGTAGGCCAGCTCATGACTGATCAGAATATCAAATTATGACCTCAGCAAAAAGTAGATAGTCTTCGAGTTGATGGTACTTTTATAAATTCGAATAGATTTTTGAGAGTCAAAGCTAACCAGTTCTAAATTCTAAGAATAAAATTTTTGTTGCGCAACTCTGAATAGTCATGCTATTGATAAAGTCAAAAATAAACCTTGAAATGCTGTTACATCAGGAAGAAAAATAAAAACCCAATTTATGAGCAATTTTTTGTAATTAGGTTAGTTCGATACCACACCCTGAAAAAAAATGTCCCATGTTAGTTTTGCAAATTGTCTTAAATAACGGCTCATCAAATATTGTTTTTCAAATGATCTGGCAATTTCTGTGTATTACTTTTGAAAAAAAATAATTGCTATTTTACTACCAAAGGAGCTGCGTATTTTTTAAAATAATTAGAATTTAGAATGAAAGAGTGGCGGGCAGTAAAAATATTTGACGTTCATTAGAAATGCCATTTAACACGCGTTAGAGTGAGATAAATAGTGACGCTATTTAAAATGAGTTGGAATGAGATAGTAACGCAGTTAAACGTGGTTGAAGGAGAGAGGCATAATTGATAGAGGCTACAGTGAGATAGATAGTGACGTGGTGCATTCCTTCTGAGAATATTTGTTAGTTTCCACTTTTTGTAATAACAACTTTAGTAAAAATTTTTTTAAAGAAATTTTTGGTCCAATTTATTTTCCCGCAAGTGTAAAACCAGCTCAACGGGCGAAAAATATTTAAAGAATGGGTAATGGTGACAATTAACCGTCACGATATTATTATGTATCTCTAAAGGAGTGTCTGAAATGTTCCGAGGGTCAACTGATAAATCAAACACTCAAAAAACCACTTTTAGCCGACCATAATAAATTTACGTCCCGACGTGATAGCAAGTAGGATCAGTGCCGTGTGACGATGATCGAAATACACTAATAAATTAGATAAAATAAAATACGTATTACTTTTGACCCTGCCTCGTCCACTCTATTCGTATTTTTGCTATGGTGACGCGAGCTTAGAGACCGGGACGAATTTCCCCCCGCGCGCTATCGTAAAATAGAATAAGCCACGCCCGGAACTGGTTTTGGTTTTGGCTATGTCATACTCTTAAGATGTACTGATGAAAATTTGCCTACATGTCCAAAAAAAAATTAATTTTTTTTCTTGTCACATTTTTTCTCTTTCTTAGTTTTCTTAAAGCTGTAATTGAAAATTTTTGTACTATTAGGCTCGATTAACAGCTTTAAGAAAAAAAAAATAATGAAGAGAAAATAATCAGAAGAGATTTTTTTGTCGTGTTTCTAGTATTTATCAGTACACCCTAAGGGACCTTCATACCAAATTCAGTGCCATTATCCGCCCGGTAAAGTAGATTATTTTTTAAATGTCGGAGATCTTATCTTCCGATGAATGGAATTGTTATCTATTGTTAAGTTCGACCGCTAATTAGCAGTGCATAACGAAACGCATAAGCAACAACATATTTTATGTTAATAGCAACTTTACCACCTAAACAAAAAGCCACTTGACTAACTAGCTCTTGTACCTAACAGGTAGAAAATCTGCGCGGATTGTCAAATGAAGTATATTATTGAAAGAACCCGACAATTTTATACAAAGTACACTTGACGAGCAATTTTTCTTTTTTCTTTGAATAAACGTTTTCAAATAAATAAAGAAGGAATTTCTCTAAATAATTTATACGTCTCTGAGTCAAAGAAGTCGTTATTTCTGTGGCGGGAATTAATCGATTAGGTCTTTTTCTTTTTGTATGTACATATTTATTAACATGTTGGCTTATGAAATGTAATTATTTTATTTAACACTTCCATCGTTGTTAATGGAAACTTAAAGCTGTTTTTAACTTATTTGATTCGAATTACAAAAAGTTTCTTTCAAAATGTGTTTAGACTTTTATTAAGAGGCTATGCGAATTTTATTTTTGTCACTGACACTCTAAGCGAAAAATCGCGCAGTGCGAGAGGAGCGGATTCAGGGCAAAAAGGAAAAAAGTTGGTTTTATATTTTTATTAAAAAAACTAAAATAGCTAGAAAAATTTCAAATATCAAATCTCTAGATATTGTTGAAACACACCTTATAAAATATGTTTCAGTTCTGTATATGGTTCTTATTCGTCAAACGAGGAGAAAAAGTGTGTTTGAAGACCTCATTTCAACAATTATTTCTATCGAGGAAAATTTATCCAAACATGTTTTCCGATTTCAAAACCCTAGATTATATAGTCAAAATGCATATACCAGAAATTAATTAAAATTTTCCGTGTATTTTATGTAATACACAGAAAAGAAATACCCGTATTTTTTTCGCATAGCGCCTTAAGGTATACATAATGCTCATTAGTATAGTCTCGTTTACTAATCCCGGGATCACACTAGTATTTATCGTCTAGAGTCCCGAAGCTTCGTGCTTTTTTATTTTGTAAGCGAAAATAATAGCTGATATGTTTTTATTTTGTTAGTGAAGATAATTAGCTGATATGTTTTTATTTTGTTAGCGAAGTTAATAGCTGCTATGTTTTTATTTTATTAGCAAATTTAAAAGCTGGTAAGTTTTTATTTTGTTGGCGAAGACATAGGTGCTTTGTTTTTATTTTGTTAGCGATGATAATAGCTGCTATGTTTTTATTTTACTAGCGAAGATAATAGTTGATATGTTTTTATTTTGTTAGCGAAGATAATAGCTGCTATGTTTTTATTTTGTTAGCGAAGATAAAATACCTGATATGTTTTTATTTTGTAAGCGAAGATAATAGCTGACATGTTTTATTTTGTTAGCTGATATTTTTTATTTTGTTAGTTTTATTATGTTTTTTTGTAATTTTCGTTATAGTAAAATAAACTTCCAATTCCATGCTCTGGCTATAGATAAGTCGATTTAAAAACTGAACAAGCAGTTCCAGTTTACTTCGTTATATTTTGGACAGACCGACATACAGACAGAATATTTCGTTGTTTTTTACAAACACCTGAAAATATTGGAGTTTGTGATTTTTATGCGATAATATTCTGCAATATTCTGCTCATTAACAATATTTATACATAATTGGTAGTAGTTAGTTGCAGATTTCAAATATTGCTTGTATTTAAAGTAAAATGGTAATCGATAATAATTTTATCGATAAATTATCAGAAATCCGAAGGAAATGTCAATCAAAACAGCATCAAATGTTGTTTACGCGCCTGCGCATAAACGTAAGTAGGTCGCGATGAATGACTAGATGTTTTCTTGAATGAGTTCTGATGATAAAATTTATTTAGTATCCCCGATGTTTCAATAAACTATTACATTACTTACACACAGAGATTAGGTCTCCTCTAATTTATATACATAGTTTTATGCATTAGATAATAATAAAAAAATAAACTTTATATTTTTCGATAGATTTTGACCTTATTGAGGCCGTCATCAATCGAGTGATGTCCTCGAATGTTTAAAACTATAAATAACAGGCTAATATAGCTAAAATTATATTTATTATAATTTATATACAGTTATACAAATTCAGAATATTCAAACTGAAGCATACAAATCTTGGTTTAAATAAAATGCAGCGCTATACCAACTGTATAAGTAGGTGGTATCAGTTTCAACTTGATATCTTACACGGAGCCCGATCAAAAGGGTATAGACAGACGGACAGACAGACGGACAGAAGACATCAAAGTGAAACTATTCCGTTCCGTTTTTTCATTTTGAGTTACGGAACTGTATAAACCACAAAAACGTGCGGATAGCTCTGATTCAACATAGGCGAAGCCGTGGCAAAAGACTACCTATAGATTTATACATAATAATTTTTAAAACTATATTGAACTTTTCAGGAAAAAAGCATGTGCAGATTTCAGAACCGGAAGTAATGATAGGTGTCGTTTTGGCTGTCTATGCATAGTAGGCGACCGGAAGTGGACAACTGTCATGGATTGTATAAAAGGCGGAACTACGCCCTTCGGTCGAAGAGTGGCGAAATTTCATACGCGTATAATTTAAATAGACTCGTATTTTAAAAGCTTGGACAACCAAAAATAACTTCTTTGCGCTCTTCTTATGGGTGATAATAAGAAGTCTATATTAAAGTTAATAATAGTTGCACTTCGTCCAGTTGACCTAAATACCCACTAGCATACTGCAGGTTATCGCAAATGAAGTCAGCTCCATTCTCAATTTTGAATGCATCCGCTCTGATAAAATTAGTAGTAACATAGACACATATACTGTATGTATAGCCATATCAATACATACATATGATAAAAGAGTAGAGTACGATGTATCTGTACATTGAAGAAAAGTAATAAAAATAGAAAGGGGGTGACTAAAAAAAAGTAACTAATAGAACGCATATCAGCGATTTTTAGAATTCTTTTCTGTTTGTCTGTTTGTTTGATTGTTCGCGCAAATCTCCAAAACTACTGAACGGATTTTCAAGTTGTTTTCACAGTTGTAAAGATTTTTGGAATTTACTTTTGTACTGTTAGAAGTTACATAGCAAATAATAATTCCTGGCGATGAAGGCCTATAGACATCACGAATTGGTTAGAATTATGCAGCGTATACAATTTTGGTACATAAAAAAATCAACAGGTGGCGTTATTAGAACTTTAGAACGCACATAAATTAGTAGTTTATGCTACAAGGGCGAAAAGGAATAAATTACGAGGACGATTTAAAACACGAGCGTAGCGAGTTTTTTAAACGTAACCGAGTAATTTATTGCTCTTACGCCCGTGTATCATACTACGTTTTTCAATGCATAGTGTGAGGAAATTAAACAAACATAATCTTGTGAACTTTAAATTATGATTGGCTGAAAAGGACTGTATCCAGAGCCGTTAAACAGTGGAAAAAAGGATAACGTTTATGGTACACAGGAAAGGTTGCAGGTTAGCCAACCATTGTAAATAAATAAAAAAATAATAATAATAAAGCCCTAGGGCAAAATAATCGACTTTCTGTTCGGTTTTGATGCATAAAAAGTGGGCCTTTACGAACACTTGCATTGAAAAAATATTTAATTATTTCCTTTAAATACCGTCATCTATTTTGGTAAATAAAAGTTTGATTGCGAAATTAGTTGCAGCATGGTGATACCTTCTTAGATGAAACGGGCTGGTTACGATAATAATAAAAACTGAAAATTCTAAAGCTAAGTAAAGAAATACTATTAAAAACTGCAAAAGAAAAGAGAAATATCGGAGTTTTGTATTTAAATATCGAATTTTCGGTATTTCATGCATCACGCAAAAACTACTGAACGGGTTTAGATGCGGCTACCACTGTACGGTCCTCACCAGTGAGACATGGATTACAAAGAAAGAAGGAAGGGAGATCACTGTTCGATAACCTATTATCAAACTTAAAAGTTACATATACTGCAGGATTCCCAAGGGATTACACGCGAACTAAGTCGCGGGCAACAGCTGTATTACATAGACTGTGATACAAAAAAAAGGAATGTGATACAGAAACTTTACTATAGTATACATCTCACTTGTGATTACAGTGATTACTATTTGGTGAAATTTATTTTGAACAAACCACGTGCCTCTTTGGGGTTATACAAGGTGAATTTGTGAACATCTTCATTCTTGAGCCTTTAAGTGATCCAGCATCATAAATCAATAACGATTTTTGTAAAATCCATAAAATGAAATTTCGACTCTCCATAGTGATTCACTCAGAACTGGGAGTGAGCTACTATCGGAAGTCGAAATTTCATTATACGAATTTCACAGAAATTGTTATCGATTCATGATGCTGATAACTTACCAAGCCTCTAGTATGAATTTGGACGATGATCAAAAAGTCACCTTGTACATTTATTTAAAATAAAATTATTTACAAATCAAAGATCAAAACAGGAACTTACATGATGAGTGAATGAGCGAGAACGAAACAGATCCTCTAAAAAGGCCACTTTGGATGAATCATTATTATGATTCCGTTCTAATGCCGCCTCTGTGACTCCATCCTACTTTCAAATCATTTTATGATTCACCCAATTCGGCCTTTTTAGATCCCAAGATTCCTCTGCTCCTGAATATCTACGCGTCAAATTCAATTACGTCAATTCCATACGCTGCTGAGTCACCTGCTTAGTATCTCTAAGCACACTTCTACTGCATAATATGGGAATTCTTTTGCGGTCAAGGCTGTGTGTGGGTCTTTGGAATGAGTTACCTACTGAGATTCGTATGTCGTCTTCTTTTGTCAGATCTCACTATGAAGTTTCGTTAGGTTGGTAGTCTCGTCACTTATTTACCCTTATTCATTATTCTATTGATATTTATAGATATTATATAGATATACAATATATATATATATATATATATATATATATATATATTATAGATGTATTTATTAATATATTCTTGTATATTTGTTTATGTAAGTCTATGGTATCTATTAAAATTAAGTTTAATTTGGTAGGTTATTTATATTTACACTTTATTGATTTTCATTTAATTTACTCTATCTATTACGTCTATCCCCATTTTTTAATTTTCTAGTGATAGTGATAATTTCTTCACCACCTTAAGGTTGGCTGGAAGAAATCGTTTTACGTGATATGTCCGCCTTTGTATTTTCAATATTCTGTTTTCTTTTATATGTCTTTTGTGTACAATAAAGTGTCATACTCATACTCATACTCATACTCATACTCATTTATTGGTAAAATACAAAAACATTTACAAGTCATTTCAAACAATACAATTATGCGGTATACAATTACAATTGATATAATAATAATACAGTATTTTTAATAATATTAGAAAATTAAATGTCAGATAAAGATAAGGTCAAATAGGAAATATTACAATGCTTTCTTAAAATTAATATCATTTAATTAATTAAAAGTCTTTCATGTTGTAAAAGGCATTTAGTGTGAGCCATGTCTTCAGCTTTGTTTCGAATTGTAGTTTTTCAGTTATAGATTTAATGTCTGTAGGGAGAGAATTATAAATTTTTGGACCTGCTACATAAACAGACTTAGTTGACTTCGTCAGTTTATGGAGTGGTATTTTGAGTTTATTCGAGTGCCTGGTTATGTACGACTGAGAACCTGCTTTCGACGGGAACAGGTCAGGGTTGTTCCTTACAAAAACGGAAACTTGAAAAATGTACTGGGATGTCAGTGTCAGTATCTTTAATTTTATAAAAAGTGGTTTTGCGTGCGCATCTATCGCAGCATGAGAAAGGATCCTGACGGCTCTTTTCTGCAACTTAAAAGGGCGTTCAGACTCGGCAGCGTCTCCCCAGAGCTCTAACCCATAGCACAGCACTGAGTGAAAGAGTGAGAAGTAGCAGGAGCGTACGTCGTGAGCTGGCAGCACAGCCGCCAGACGACGCAGCCACACGTCAATTCATTCATTCAAATTGCATTTACAAAGCAACATATGTAAATGTAATAAAGATATTATTGCACAGATTAGTGCACGGGTTATTACGTAGTTGTGGACATTTGAGGACATTATAGTGGAATCAGGAGCATTAGGGATTGATGACGTCATGATTGAGATTTGTTAATGTCCTGATAAGCTTATTACAACTCGCCATACATTGAATTATGTATTATATAATACAATTATGTATATTATAATATATAGGTATAAATATTATAATAAATACAATGTATCTCAGAATTATATATTGAAGAAGGGCAATGTCAAAAGTACCCGGAATAGAAGAGCTTGTATGACTAGATTGATGGATGTGGAAGAGATCAAGAGGTGTGTCAGGATCGTAGCAGATATAAATCTGTAGTCTCTGCCTACCCCTCTGGGAGACAGGCGTGAGTATCTGATAACGAAGAATATAATATAACTAGACACTGAAAAAATTAAACAGGTAAATAATATAGAAAAAATAACATCACTTTATTTAATTACATTTAACTGCTTTTATGAATTTAAAGTTTAAAAAAATTAAAAGATTAGTATGTAAAAATATACCATATTCTGTAAGTACATAAGAAGGAAATTGTCGCAATATAATATTACTTTAATTTATGCAGCCAAATTCATACTGGAGGCTTGATAAGTGATCAGTAACACGGATTAATAACACTTTTTGCTAATTTCACAAAATAAAATGTTGATTTCTCATAGTAATTGACTCGGTCGGGGCTGGGCTTGCGTTTGTAGGGACAGTGAGGTGCATGGCTGGAACTTTTTGCTGGAAATAATATTCCTATCCTTTGGGTACGGAACCCTAAAAACGATGCAAAGAACAACATTATTGAAGCTTTCTCTTTGGTTTGTCAATTTAAAAAATCTCAATGTTTTTTTTATGGAAGGAGATGATGGGTTCTTGGTATAGTTTGGACCAGCGTTTCTTAACCTTTTAGAGCTACGAACCCCTAAGAAATCAAGCAAAATTATCGAGGACCCCCTTAATATTTTTTCTTTCTTTCTTCTTCTTTCTTTAATAATGAAAACAGTAATAAAACTCGGATCATTTATTTTAGTACTACAAACACATATAAAAATACTTTTGAACAAAAGAAAGAGTACAGAGTACAGCCTGCGGACCCCCATATACATAGACGCGGACCCCTGGAGGTCCGCGGACCACAGGTTAAGGAACACTGGTTTAGACAGATATAGATATTTCAATTTTATTGAGATAAAACTCAAATCTAATAGTGGAAGAGTCTCGGGGCGGGCGTCAAGGGGGTCGAAAATGTTTTTCATTGATGGCTGGGGGTCCGAGGCTCGTTGTGGGGAAGGCCCTTTGGTCTATTCTCAGTCACATGTCGCGTCGCGTAGTAGATTAGCCATTTCTTTGAAATTTGGAAAATATGCCCAATAAAAATATGAAAAAAAAAAACGTTTTTTGTAACGATTCCGTGTTCTATTTTTGATTCTGATTCATATATTTCAATATAGCTAGGGGTTCATTTCCAACCCGTGATATTAATTATGTAACGTACAGAACCACAGAAACATTCGCCGGGACCCCTCACTGTGCGCCACCAAACTCTGCAGGACATCGACTCCGGCGCAGCCCAACTTAATAGTTCTCTGCGCAACCATTCAATAATGACCTCTAATGTAAGCCAATAAAAGCTACGCTCCACTTCTCTTATTGCTAATACCATCACGACTCTACCAATGTGGGATGACGTAGTGCTAAATGGGTGGAATTGATCTACCCCTCGGGGTGCAAACTAAGTGGGCCAAGTTAACGATAGCCTTTTTTCGTGGTTTGTGGTTAAGGGAGATAAAGGTGTTAAGTTAATTAATAGTTGATTGGTTGTTGGGTCGTTGGTATTATTTAAAAAAAACCTGTCAAGTGCGAGTTGAACACACGCGAAGGTTTCGTTTTATACTTAAAAAATAAACTCGTCTTTTGAAAGCTTACACATTTTCATGTTTTTTCATATCTCGGAACTTATGCATCTCAAATGCTGTTTTATAATTTATGTTTTTTTCATAAATTCTCACTCAGTCAATTAATATAACGGGCAAATTTTTGCAGTTTTTCGAAAAAAAAATCTCTTAATTTATATATGTATAAGGTGAAATCAAAGTATCCACCCAAATTCATACTGGAGGCTTGGTAAGTAAGTAGTATCTTGGATCTATAACACGTTGTGCTAATTTCTCCAAATAAGATAAAATCCTCCCACGCTGGGTTTGCGTTTGTAGGTAACACGAAAAAAGTAATTCACGAAATTTCACAAAAAGGGTCATCGAACCTTGGTACTGAGCATTTACCGAGTTTACAGTATGAATTTGGTGACATAATTTAATGTCACCTTGTATTCTTCCCAAACTGGTAACAACAAAATATCACTGACTCAATCACCACGAAATCTCCGAGACTTTGCGAAGATTATTATTTTTCAGTCTGAAGCTGCCGTGTGAGAACAGACACGGACTATACACCAAAGCTTCGCTATAAAGGTTTTCATTTTCTTAAAGAACCCTATAAAAGCCCGTTCATACCCTAAATGAGTTTTTAACGCATAGCTATCTAAACATATCTGATTATGTCTGTTACATGTGAAATGGACAAAAATAAATACATTACCACTAAGGTCTATTTTTTATAAATCGGTGTCTGTACTCGTATATAATCATTGATTGATTCCATTCCTAGTTGGAGCAAGTCATGAAAAATGTTAAACTTAGAAGAAAGGAATGCGCGTATCGAATTGCCAGAGTCTATCGACATCGATTCCGAGTAAAAATTGATGAAATCGAACAAAAACGGAACGGAAATGATCACACCATGACAGGTGCGCAGAGCGTTCAAATTGAATAAATCGATATCACTCGAAGTCGTCTTGAAAGAGGATCGATTGAAAAAACGATGCTATGCTACGATTGATTCGAATTCTTTACGATTGTGGTGGGTGTTGGAGTGAGGTCGATAATTTATCGATGTTTTATCATTTCTGCAACGTTAGATTAAATGTAACTAAATCTACTATAAAATAAACAAAATTGAATAAGATATTAAATTATAAGCAGCAGCTGCAGCAGAGGCCTTCAAGAGGCGCACATATGCAGCTTTAGGGGATGGCTGCATATTTGTGCCTTTTGGGGTAGAGAAACTCTTGAGCCATGGGGACCAGAAGCGCGACGACTTTTTCAAGAAATTTCCTCGCGCCTGGTCGACGCTTCTGGTGTTCGGCGGGCTGGGGTCTACCTTGGACAGCGGATTGGCCTCGCAATCCAACGAGGTAACGCCACCAGCCTGCTGGGGACCCTCCCCTGCGGCAGCAAGTTAAACAATATTTTTTATTTAATTTAGTCTATTTTTATTTTTATATTCTTTGTAGTTAGTGTATATTTAAAAAAAATAACAATAATAATTCCTAAAGATATAAATTGAGCCAAAATCTCTGTCGTCTCGGGGAAGAGTATCCAGGACACTTAAACCAAGATAGCTAGTCTAGCGCAGCGTTACCTCTTTGGATTGCTAGGCCAATTCTTTGGCCGAGGTGTGCGCCAGCCCTGGGATCTCCGGAGACGTCGACTAGTCGCAACGAAATTTCCTTATAAAGCTGTCGTGCTCCCGGCTCCCATGGCCCGAGGGTTTCAACGCCGAAAGGCGCAAATATGTAGCCCGCGTCAAGGCTGCATTCTTGCGCCGTCTCATCCTCTCGGCAGACACTACCGCCGCCCCAGCCTGAAAGGCGGTCGTCTGTAGGTGGGACGGAGCAACTAGCTGTGTCAACACAAGTCGGACCACACCATGGACCTCCCGTTCTTCCGTTTTCATCCAAATTGAAAAATAGATACGAAACATAGCTTGTCATGTAAAAAAAATAACATACATTTTTAATATTTTTTGTGCGTTGCATTTCACTTCAAAATTTTCCACAGTACATAGTATTTCATTATGAAATAAATCCCTCCAATTTAGTTTAATTCCTTTAATACGTTCGTAATCTCATTGACGCATCTATGAAATAAAGAATTTGTATTTGTATTTGTTATTTGTATGATACGACGCGCGCGAAGTAGTGCATATACAAAGCGGAAAACCCAAGACGTAAGCTCTTGCTACGCCCCGTAACGAAATAAAGCAATGAACTCATTTAAATTGCATACTGTATATAATAAATTATATCAAAATATATGCTATATAAAAATAACTTCTGGTTCCATTTTATCATCGTCACTAAGCCGCTTCGTATTGCGCTAGCGTGATGATACAGTAACAAATGAAATAAAAATAATTGAACTAGACTGATTTATGATTTTATCGATTTCACTTATCGATATCCATTTGTGTCACATAAGCACAACACCAAACAAGTCTATTTAACACAATCGAAGAATAACTTTTTGGAAACGGTAGCCGATGGGCCCAGCATGGGGCGGTGCCGCGGCGGCCATCTTTATTTCATTTATTTTTATTTTTTCGCCCTTGTTTATCCACCGTCTCGGCTGAGTGGCTGGGGCAATCAATAAAATGATGGGACTGTAAAGCTATGCCGGAATTAAATAGTTCATTGTACCTGCAGTTCCACTTCGATGCAGTTTACTGCTGTATTAATTAAAATCTTACAAAATAAATTGTAGATATTTTCACAAAGGATCAAAATGAAGTATTTGTTGCAATAAATAGTAGTAAAGGTTTGCTAAAATAATTTGGTACCGAGATAGAAAATGCAAAAAATTCATTTGAAGAATTCTTTTTTTTTGTCATCGTATCTATGATACACTTATTCGGTATCTAAATTTAAGGCGCTACGGGAAAAAATCGACACTTTCAGAACTTGCATATCTACCTCAGTAAATAATGTATTATTTTGATAAAATAGTTAATTGTTTTTGAATTATTTTTCTAGGGACCTGTTAAAACAGAAACGCAATTGGAGAAATTCGGCTCGATAGAAATATTTATTGAAATGAGGTCTTTTTCGACACCAATTCTCCTGGTCTGACAATTTAGAATGACATATGGACTGCAATTATATTTTATTAGATGGGTTTTAACGGTATCTAGGACCTGATTAAACAAAATTTTGATAGCATCTTTAGTACGTTCTAAATTAATAAAAAACCGACTTTTTGCTACTTTTCCACGAATCCGTCCCTCTCGCACTGAGGGTTTTTTCGCATATAGGGTAACAGGGAACTGCTGAAAGCTCTCTCTGCAGCAACGATCGTACTTTTCTGATTAGGTAGAGTGAAAAAACTTGACACTAGGCTTTATTTCATAAATGTCTTGTTCAGTTTTAAATTTGTTGTTGAATTTCCTATATTTAATAGTTTCCTGTTTGTCGTTCCTTGATCACGCCGTGAGGCGAAACCGAAATTCTTTCCACGTGCTTTAAGGCGATATGTGAAAAAAATACGGGTGTTTATTTTCTGTGTATTTCATGAAATACACGGAAAATTATAATCAGTTTCTGGTATATGTATCTTGACTATATAATCTAGGGATTTGAAATTGAAAAACATGTTTGGATAAATTTTCCTCGATGGAAATAATTGTTGAAATGAGGTCTTCAAACACACTTTTTGTTCTCGTTTGACGAATAGGAACCATATACAGAACTCAAACATATTTTATTAGGTGTGTTTCAACAATATCTAGTGATTTGATATTTGAAATTTTACTAGCTGTTTTAGTTTTTTTATAAAAATTATAAAACTAACATTTTTCGCTTTCGCCCTGAATCAGCCCCTCTCGCAATGCGCGATTTTTCGCTTGGAGTGACAGGGACAAAAATAAAATTCGCGTAGCCTCTTAAGGGAGAAAAGAAATAGTGAACAAGACATATAGTGTATATTGTGAAACAGTACATGTGTTTTTATCAAGATCATGTCTTGTTCACTATTTCTTTTCTCTCTTAAAACACGTGGAAAGAATGTCGTATTGCAGCAATAAACTCATTGTAATAAGACAGTTTCAAGCACACCAACTTATGGTTATGACTCCAAATCTAATTTATAAACCATAAGTCGCGTAAAACCAAAGCCCATGGGGAGAAAAATAAAAAAACCTAATAGAGAATTATAACAAACAAGGCTCCCGCCACCCGGTAGCAATTTCACACTTTATTAATGCAAGTATTAGACCTAATTCCATCGGTTGACACGTGCCGAATTTGCTGTTCTCATAAGTCTGCTCTCCCCTTAACTTGACAGGCAAATGGACAATCACCCATTGAGTTTCAACTCTAGCATCATTGTCAGAAGTTCTATAATCGATTAACACTGTATCGTGAAGCGCAACTTTAGTTAATTTAAAGATTTTAAAGGAAAGTGGTTCTTGACTGCTAGTGTTAAGGATGTAAATTTCAAGTACAGTCATGGATAAAAGTGTTAGTTCTCTTAAGTTGCATAAAACTATTGTGCATTTCTGTAAAGTTTTACTGTTTGATTGACAAATAAGCAAATAACACACGTGGGTAGTAGTATATAGTTTCAGTTTTAATATTGACTTACATAGATTTTTTACACCAAGCAGTACCAAAAGTCGATTTGTGTCGGTGTAGATTCGCTAATAAACATTATCAAAATCACTTCAGAGGCAATGCGAATTTTATTTTAGTCACTGTCACTCCAAGCGAAAACACGCTCAGTGCGAGAGGGGCCGATTCAGGGCGAAAGCGAAAAAATGTTAGTTTTATAATTTTTATAAAAAAAACGAAAATAGCTAGCAACATTTCAAATATCAAATCTCTAGATATTGTTGTATGTGTAAACACACCTAATACAATATGTTTGAGCTCTGTATATGGTTCCTATTCGTCAAACGAGGAGAAAAAGTGTGTTTGAAGACCTCATTTCAACAATTATTTCTATCGAGGAAAATGTATCCAAACATGTTTTCCAATTTCAAAACCCTAGATTATACAGTCAAAATGCATATACCAGAAATTGATTAAAATTTTCCGTGTATTTCATGAAATACACAGAAAAGAAACACCCGTACTTTTTTCGCATATCGCCTTAAATAACAATTTTGTTTTTAAATTATCACATCTTGTTATTGTTACTTGAATTTATTTTGGAAATAAAAGTAAATCACAATGAGACTATCTAAAAATAAATTAATGAATCTGTAATAATTTCACCCGCACAATAAAGGAGGACTACACCAAACACAACAGAGGCCAGCGGCGGAGATCCATAGATAAAGTAGAGCGTACAGGGAGAGAGCGCACGGACCATAGATCATAGAGTAATGCGGTCACGCTCTATGGTATTAAGTGTCAGTTATCGTCTCTATGGGGCTTGTGCCGCGTGTTTATAATACATTTTTGTGTTTGTCATCTCCCCTCGCATTGCAATAGCAACATGAAGTGAGGTTTACTCGGATTGAATACGGTATTATAATGAAATGATTCATATTTAAGTAAGTCCTCCCCTTCACAATTTCGTCGGGAGGCAATGTTTCTTATTAAAGAGGTGTTATGACTTGTGATTTTATTGTTCTTTGAAATTGTGTTGTTGTTTATATTTGTATTGCCTAATAAATTTACATTACAGGGATTTGTACGATAATTCCGATTGATTGATACGCTTTCGTTGCTAATTTTAGACAACTTTTCTTCACAACTGTAACTCCGTTGTATCTACATGTCAGGCATTTTTTGCACGTCTCGGTTGTTTTATAAAATATTTTGTGAGACTCTAAGTTATTAATCACTTCTAATTAATGTAAATAGAGCTGTTAATTAGCATTTATACACACTCGGTTTGTTTTTACTGGGCTATATTCTTCTATGGTTTTTACTAAGGATAAAATGTAAAATATAAACATTTATCATGTATCTAAGTACAGGTATGTATTGTATACTTCTGTGCTATATTGAGTAGACGGCTGTCTATTGCATCTGACTGTACACTTGAATATATCTATACACTGCAGTATATGCCTTTTTGTTACGATACATTATGTTACGATACATTATGTTACATGTCAGGTATTTTTTTGCACGTCTCGGTTGTTTTATAAAATATTTTGTTAGACTCTAAGTTATTAATCACTTCTAATTAATGTAAATAGAGCTGTTAATCAGCATTTACACACACTCGGTTTGTTTTTACTGGGCTATATTCGTCTATGGTTTTTACTAAGGATAAAATTAAATATATAAACATTTATCATGTACCTAAGTACAGGTATGTATTGTATACTACTCTGTGCTATATTGAATAGACGGCTGTCTATTGCATCTGACTGTACACTTGAATATATCTATACACTGCAGTATATGCCTTTTTGTTACGATACATTATGTTACATGGCTGTGTTAATTTATGTTTAAAAATCACAAATTCCTATATTATGTCGTATATTTTGTATTGTCGACGAATACTTCAATCCCAGTTTAATTAATATACCTACTTTACTGTGGAACAGCTGATTTTTAGAGCAATACAATGGCGTGATTCCATAGTTGACTCTGTTGATATCAGGCTGAGGTTTAAAAATATTAATAATTACCTATATAATCTATGAAATGTGAAATGAAATTTATGTAATATAGGTATAACATACACTTATTACAGGTCGGTTTTAATGTAATATAAGTAATTAATAATTCAATTGAAGGTTATGAACGGCGAACTACACGACCGTCAAACAGGTTTTACTAGCACGGTGTGTAGTTTTCGACCCTTGCTACCCGTTAATAATTATGTGCATTAATGTGTAATAAATTTGAGTATATTATATATTAATAAATACTTTAAATTTTAACTTGTATGTTCACCTGTAAATTCGCAAATTAAATGTATATACACATAAGTTAAGATAACCCTAAGTAATATAATACTGTAACGTGCAAAAATACTTCATTATGTACTTTTCTGAAATAAATTCATTCATTCATTAATTCAGTGTCGACAAAAAAGCCTTGACAGTAAGCCTTAACAATCTTTTAATGTTTAAAAGTAATAATAATAATAATAGATTATTACTCCAACTGATGCCGGGCCCAGTGGGGCCCGAAATATATCTTGGAATATACTGTAATATCTTATAATGATTGTCTCATTTATATATATTTACGTTTATAATTATATATAAAAAATAAAAGAAACAAGCTGATAAAAGCAATATAAATATATTTAATGTTCAAAAGTGTAATTCACACAATACATACTATAAAAGTGCTGATCCAAAATATTGCACAAGAAACAATCACACGCTAAAGATCACACAAAGCGTGTATGGGCTCAGCGATCCCGTTCCCAAGCCGAGAATAATCCCGGGATGGCCCGATCCCGGAGATAACGGGATAATAGCCGAATATCTTCGTAATGTGTATGTAATGGGTCGACACGCGACCTGCGTGCGGCACTGGTTGTTGGTGTCCAGGGTCTATCGGGATTAACACTTTGGATCTGGTAACTCTGACAAATACGTATTCAACGCTCTCTTTTAGTCTGAATCTGTCTGGATATTCTTGACTGAGTGAATTACTTGAGTGTATCTTTTGATATCAAGTAAGCTTCCAAAATTATATCGCGCCATTGAACAAAATGAGTACAAAGAAATAAGTGTTCTGTTTGAAACAGACTGTTTCCATTAATTAGAAAAAGGCGGGTTTTTCACAATCTGGCTGCGAAAACGCTACGGAAAAAAATCGACAATTTAAGAACTTGCATATCTATTTCAGTAAATAATGTATTATTTTGATAAAACGGTATATTATTTTTGGAATCTTTTTCTAGGGATCTGTTAAAACAGAAACGCGATTGGAGAAATTCGGCTCGATAGAAATATTTATTGAAATGAGGTCGTTTTCGACACCAATTCTCCTGGTCTGACAATTTAGAATGACATATGGACTGCAATTATATTTTATTAGATGGGTTTTAACGGTATCTAGAACCTGGTTAAACGAAATTTTGATAGCAACTTTAGTACATTTTATATTTGTAAAAAACTGACTTTTTGCTACTTTTCCACGAATCCGTCCCTCTCGCACTGAGGGTTTTTTCGCATATGGAGTAACAGGGACGCTAAAACTTTTATAACTTTTAAACTTTTTAAACTTTTATCGCCTTAACTAGCTACAGTATTTTTAAAGGATCAGGATTTTATTCTTACATATCAAACAAGACGCCCGAAAATTGAATTTTTAGAGCGAGACGCAGAGACTCAGGGGCTGACAAGGTCTTAAGAGGATGGCATACCCTAGCAACTTTTCTTATTACCTGTCCAGCACAATAAGTCTAATGGCAAAGACTTTATTTGCTTTTCATAGAGGCGATTATATGTTGGCTCTTTGGCCTCTTTTTCTTGGACGCGTAATACTAGTGATCACGCAGCGAAACAACAAATTGGTGTGTTTTTAGCTAATACTGAAATATTTTATAGGGAAAAAAATATTGAATTTAGGTGATATACCTTCATATTTCTATTACCTACTTTATAAAAAAAAATTCAAGTTGATCTCTTAACCGCGTTCTTGAAGCGAACGTTTGAAAACAAAAAAAAAAGGGTGCAAAAAATTATTTTTTTTGACTTAAGTATAAATGTTAGTAGATTGTTTATACGTAAGATCCCTAGAGAAAAGATTAATAAATCAATTTTTTTTTTTTAATACAATGAGAGTCCGAATTTCTTTAAACGAATCCTAGATAGCCTGGAGTTGGTCATGCTCTAGGCTCAGGTACAGTCTTAAGAAACAGAAGGACGGACGGACACCAAGGCTTAGCTTAGGTATAAACGTTTTAAATTTTGACGGAAATCTAACAACAATATTAGAAAGGAGTGATACGATTAAATAACGATTAAACAATATTCCCAAAATATGTTTTTGAACAAAATTTAATTTCCCTGAAAATATTTTAGACCAAAGCCACACATAGCAGTAGAATTCGCTTTAGATAAAATTATGTTTATGTGTGTTAATTCGAAAACCATTTCGAGATTTAGGTTTACTAAGCCGTATTTTAGAACTTGTCGTCTAAAAAACCTCATAATAATGAATTTTTTTAGGAAAATGCTACAACTTCCATTTGCCTACGTGTGCCGTCACTTGAGAAATGGCTTTTTAGAAATGTGTCCTCTGCTATCAAGATAAATTTACAAAAATTTGCTGCCGACTGATTTGATAGATGGATGACAGATGAGTAGACAGACAGCAGAGACAGACCACTTTTTTTTTTATAAGCCATCACACATCACAATCAGTAGGTATAATGTCTAAATTTCTCAAGTGACGTCATAACCGACAATTCCCATAGCTTACATTTTAAAACATTTTTTTCAGAGAATATTCGCCATTTTAGGACATAGTTTTCATTATTTTGGTATATAAATTAATCATTATTTTTTATGATTTATAAAAAAATTGTCCGATGACCTTGTCTCTTGAGAATTATAGACATTATACTGATTGTGATGTAAAAGTGGTCTGTCTCTGTCTGTCTACTTATCTGTCATCTAGCTGTCAAATTAGTCAGAAGCAAATTATTATAAATTTATCTTTTAGTACAGATAGCAAAGGACACATTTCTAAACAGCCATTACTCATTAAGTGACGTCACACGAGGGCAAATGAAAGTTGCTGCCTTTTCGTAAATATATTCATTGTCATGGGGTTTTTTAGACCAAAACTTCGAAAATACGGCTTATTTAACCTAAATCTCGAAATGGTTTTCGAATTAACACACCTTAACATAATTTAATCTATGCCAATTCTTAAAAATTATAACAAAATAATGGTTAATTTATTAAACGGCGTATATTCCATGAAAAAAAAAAACTTTTTGAAATTAAGCTATGGGAATTAGGTTTCAGATGAGACATGAAGATTTCCTTAATGCGTGTGTAATAGAGCGGCGCGTGGCCCGCGTGTGCCGTGTTGTTTGTGTCGGGGGATCTAGTGGGATTAGCACTTACCAGCCAGGCTGAGACCCATACTGCCTTTTTATTGAACCCTCTTTGAAATCTGGGTAAAAAAAATCGTGAATAGTGCGTTGATGTCTAATATGGCTGTTCGAATACGCCGCCAAAATGTAAATCTTAAAAAATTGGTCAAGTAAATCAAGAAACATCCAAATAATTTCAATCGGGAAGATGGTTTCAAATTGTCTCCCACATGGAGTCCAGTTATCGGGAAATTTAAATCGCAGATTTCTTCTCTTAGTTCTTTCATCTCCAGATGCTGTGTGTTGTGTGCCGTGCGTGAATTAGATAACAATTAATTTTAAAGACTTAATTGTTTATGCGGGTAAAAGAAATATACTTCGGTCGTCACCTGCAAACGACGGGTGTCCCCTTTTCGTAAAAAAGGTAAAAATTGATCGCGGTAGACCCGATTATAAACCTATATACTCGTATTATAATGTGTACGAAACACGAGAGTTTAAAGTTATATATTGGTCAAGTAACATTGCATATTAAAAAAAAGTTCATTTTGTATTTTTTTTAATCTTATTTATTTTATAAGCCATACATCAAAAAAATAAGATTAAAAAAAAAACGAAAAAAATGTACATTCATCACTTACAATTTTTCAATAATAAAGGCATTAAATTTTAGTATAGTGGCGAGTTGTCAAAAAGCGTTTTTATCATATCTTACAAAATAAGCTGCGTTATCCGTAATCTGCAAATAATAATAATTTAGGGAATTTTAGAAAAGGCCCAGTCGATAGATCTTTATTATCTTTTTTCTCTCTACGCAGTTATTTCATCTGTTGCTATAGTCGAGTCCAGAATTAGGCGAACTAACTTGACAGTTCATTTTACACTAATGTTACCACAGTTTGGCTAGTGCTGTTAATATCGATGTTTAAAAAGTCTAGTTAATCAGTATTATTGTGTTTGGAATCAAACTAATAATTTTACTAAGCAAAATAAAAATTGGTTGGAATTAATAATTTGGCTACCATAAATTCTTTTATTTCTATAACATAGGATAATAATCCATTATGTGTTTGATTTTTTCAGTCAAATTGTAATCTAACAACAATACTTATTAGGGTATTAATTCAATTAATTTTAATCGAACACAGAACGGATTTGGAATTATCACCGACGATATATAGCGTTTGTCTCTATCGCACTTTCATATTTGCCAGAAAGAAAAGGATGAATGCTATATGTATGGTACATGAAATGTACCGTACTAGCTCGACAGAAGCCACCTGTTGTAATTACTTTTGTACTTTATTCCTAATTTGAGGAACAAGTATCGTAAACATGCGCTTTAAACCGTACATCCTTCAGATCATATTATATAATATAAATTGCTGTAGCTCGTCCCTATTGTATTGGCAAGTTTGTATGAGTGAGAAAGTTTCGACGACAATTACTTGATAAAATATAAATAGAATCAGATTTATAGAAGGCACAAGGTTATATCGACATATTTGTGTCGACATAAACCTATCACTATTTATTTTTTCCTATGTCTGGCAACATTTTCGGCTGTCAAGTTAGTTCGCCTAATTCTGGACTCGACTATAAATAAAAAGCCACTTTTGCACGCGCCAGTACTTCTCGGTGTTCCCACTGAACTCGGATGTTTTATTTGCTTGCCATTGGATGTTCAAATATGACGTTTTAGCTTTGGTTTAAAAGAAAATTATTTGAAGGATTAAAGGATTATCGGGATTGTAGAAGAATTATTTACTGTGTGAAATACCGCCCTCTATTAAAAATTACATAGTCTTGTACAGTGGAGACCGCATCAAGTAAGACACATTGGACTTTGTACCTATCTTATATTCTTCTCTGTAGGGGCTAATGTCGTACTGCTTGATAGCTTGATGTTGTCTCCACTGTACTGCTATACATGTACAATGTACATGTATGTGGCAGCAGCATTTTCAAAGCTGTTTTAATAAAAAAAATCGCTACAATTATAAATAATTGATTTATTGTGATTTGATCATATTTCTTCTAATAGCGGCGAAGGCGGTAGCTCAGGGATAGAACGCTGGCCTCTCAATCTTGAGATCCAGGTTCGATCCCCGATCGGGCACGATATATGAGTTTTTCAGAATTTAGGTGCATAGTAGGTATTTGTTCTTCTTACCACTAGCTGAACGGTGAAGGAAAACATCGTAAAGAAACCTGCATGCCCTAAAAAGCGTGTATTTGTGCCCGAAGTACGCCAATAGCTCATCACGTTGGGACGTAATAATCATCGGTGAATGAACCGAGTGTGGACTGTGACTTGCATTTCACAATTCACACTCGGAACACCTCTGGCAGCCCCGCGGGGATTCATGTCGTGACGATATATTTATATTTTTATTCTAGTAATATTGTAAGTATATATTCAAAGTGTCAGTTATCTCAATAAAGATACGCTAAGTGCGAGTGCATACCCACTTTGCACCGACGGTTATGGTGACTTGATAACTTATTACACAACGAAAACTGAAATTTTGTCTTTGTTAGTAAAACCATAGATAATATAGCTACTAGGTAAAACGTGGACCTAAGCTCTGTGGCCCTCTTGTACAAGACAAGTTATTTATATGTAAATTGTAAACAATACATCCAAATACAATTCTATACATAAAGACAGATGGACAAAAAACCTCCGGCCGTGATGGGATCAAATAGGGCCTACATCTGCGATTACATTGTGCTTCTGAAACACCTCAAGTGGGGGTCAATTCAGAAGTGCACCAGGACTTATCATATATTTTTAAATCTCGTAAAAAACTGTTTTTTTTTTTTTCATATTTTGCTAAATTATTTGTACAATTTGTGAATTAAACATGGTGAATTCTGTGTGTGTTACGCCAACAGCATGTTGCCACTTTTCAGGATTTTAATAAACGTTATTAATTGACTAGTATGTCTTTAAATGTAGTTTATGTATGTATATATATATCTATATACACTTAAATCTCACATTATATTAATTATATATTAATGTAACTGATGCCGGACCCAGGATAGGGCCCGAAATATATCTCACATTAACTTGAATTTTATTTTATTATGTGTATATATATATATATATATATACAACTACATTTTCAGGATTTCGGCTTTATAGATAATTAGTACCTCATCTCGTGTATTTGTGCTCAAAATTTAGATTTAGTGCCTCCAGCCGATAAAAAGATATTCACGAAAGACAGGTTCCGCTGGAGTAACTTAACCCTATTTTTAACATCGTTTTTTTAACGATGGTCGTAGCTAAATACAAACTTGCTACTTAGATAGATATAATTAGTGCCTAATTTCGCCCAAAAAACAAAATTAGTACCTCGTGAGGTTTCAGAGTTATTCATGATGCCGCTCTGGGGTAACGTTTAGGGAATTGCGGTATCTCGGCATGAATACAACTACGATTTTTTTCTAGTTGAGTCTTAATTATTTACAAATTAGTGCAATTTTGTTTTTTCTACAATCAACTTCGTTGGAAAACTTTAATTATTTTTTCCATAATCCAAAAATCGATTTTTCCGCTTCAATGAGAAAACCTAGAAACTTAGCAATTATAGTGTTGTGTACCTTTTATGAAGCATCTTGTAAAATTTAACCGACCATTTTTTGCCACCATTTTTATTTAACCGACCAATTTCGAATTACTACATACGACCGCACAGTACGTTATGTCAACTTTCTTAAATTTGTAGAACAACATTTCGTTTTTCGTAATGGTCACGAACAAAAGTGTTTTTATTTATCGTTTAATAAACACGTACGTGTGTGTGTGTGTGCACGCCATATTGACGATTAATGTTTTACAACATTTTTTTAAGCATAAATATTATTTTTATTGCTAAAATTTATTTCAGAAAAAAGAAAGATGTTACGATATAGCACTAAAATTGACAGATCACAAGTTTTTCATAGATTTTCTTATCATTAAATCATGTCACATTTGACATCTGTCAAAAAATATATGAAAATCTTATCATCTGCCAATTTCAGTGTTATATCAATACATCTTTCTTTTTTCTGAAAAAAATTTGAAAGCAATAAAAATAACGACACCTCTCAGTAACGACACCTGAGCCTAGAACATGAACATAAACATCGCCAGATTTTCGAGGCTTCATTAGAAGAAATTCGGACTCTCCTTATATTGAAAAAAAATATATATTTATTAGTCTTTATTAAGGGAACGACCTAATAAAAAATGTGTCATGATTTATACTTTAAGGACTTCTTAATTTTTTTCCATAAAATATAATAGAAATCTACTATAATCTAAATAATTTTGCCAAATAAAGCTAAAAATCCTCCATTATGTTGTTTCGCTGCGTGATTATAAGTATTATCCGTCAAAGACAAACAGGCCAATAAACAACATATAATCGCTTCTATAAAAAGCTAATAAAGTCTAATAAAGCTAAATAAGCCATTGCACTTTTATGTCATACTCTTCATCCATGCATCCATCAGCCTAGTTCGTCCACTGCTGTACATAAGCCTTTCCAGGACTTTGCCACTCCCGGCGGTCATCCTGGAAGAATTGCCCATACTCACACACGCTCTGGGCAGGCGGGTTGGTAAGCAAATACTTAATACAGATACTTAAGGCGCTCTTATCCCAGAAGAGTGACACTCTGTCTTTTTCTTTACGTGTAAGGAGTAAAGAAAATAACCACACTTTTGTACTTTTTCGTTGTTTTTATCGGTTTTTAAATTGTTTAAAAATAAGGGATATGTTTATTAAAACCCACTTACGTGGTCGACCTAGAAAATTTAAAGAGCAATATTACCAGATATGTTTCGTTAATAAAAGAGTGGAATTATGGAAATGGCATGATTTGAAAGGTCTTATTACATGCTGTGTTCGTGAATTATTTCTATCGAGCAAAGTTTATCTGATCGTGTAACACATGCGTGGAAGACCTAGATAAACGTTCGAACTATATTACGTATTTTTTTTTTGAAGTTTTAGACGATATTTGAAAGTTCTATTTGACTTTGAAATTACTGATTTTGGGATAAGAGCGCCTTAATACAGTAATCACAGATACTTAATACTCGTAATATGTAAAATTCAACATAAACTGATATTTTTGGTGCTACTATTAGTTTAGATTAAATTTGGCGCCCTCCTGCATATTACAACCCGCAGTAAAACTACAATATTGTTAGTGAAACAGTAAACACGGTTTCGGCCGCGTCAGTGGAACGTCCTCTCTAACAATTCGATTTGTTTTATGCTGAACAGTTCTGGAGCGGCGTCAACGCGCGCCGAATGTAAAAACGGGACGCGTTTATCCCCGCAATTTGTTTAGCACCCCTTCGGTTGTTCTTTATTTGAATAAAATGCATTGATAAACTTTTGATTTGTTTGACCCTTGCTTTTGGCGGTTTATGGAGAAAGTCAATAAAATGAATAGGTTACTGGGACCAGTTCTTTTCAGGTGGTTTGTTGAAATTTGATTATTGTATGAAAATATGTATTACCCGACTTTGGCAATAGAAATGGCCGCCCGCTTTTCCTCTATGTCAGTATGTATACCAAATGCTCATCTGACATTATGGGATATGAGCGACCGCGACAATACACATTTAATTGCTATTGTTTTTAATGCGAATATAATAAACATAAAATATAATAGTGTGTAAGGAGAGGTGGTTACAAAGGTCACCATTTCTATTCCCAAGGTTTATTGATCCGGGTAATAAATACGTAGGTAGGATGGTCTATCTATTTTTGTAAGGAGATTTGAAATTACTTTTTTTATTTTTATACCACAGAATCATTTTAAAATCAAACAAGTAGGTACGTTTTCCAAGTTTACTATTGCGAAGTACGTTTTTTTTTAATTATACCAACTTTTAGAGTTAAGTACGTGTCTTTTTTAAACCACAATCAAAGAAAAATCATAAAATTCCACCATTCATTACGCCTGCCCTTTATTCAAATTAAACACAAATCAAAACGCCACAAACCATCCACACATCTTCATTGTGTATTCTATAAAAAATAATAGGTGCATTTGTTGCCATATCATAATAAAACGGCCGATATAATATCGAGCCAAGCCCCGGGGCGATGAAAAATAAATAAAAATGTAAGGGCGGGAAAACGCGCGAGGGAAATGTAAAGCCACTTAGTGTCCACCCTGCACCCCGCACCCCACATTCCGCAACCCCCCGGTATGGGGATTTAGTGGAAAACGTGGATTTTTCGTCTCCCATGTTCTGTTATGAACAATTTTCGTGAAGCGTATTCAAGGATTGTAATAAAAATGTCTTTTACGAGATAAATTTATGGATAGATTTTTTTCAGGCTTTTATTCGTGCGGATTTGCATTTGTTTTGCATGTCGACCGGCCGATGAAGGAATCTAAGAGAAATATATTATTCATATAACTATGTTTTCTGTCAACACAAATCAGGCAACGGTAGCACAGCATACCTATAATGTTTTATATTTGAAGGGTACAGGGAAAGAACAAAGATTATCACATCGTAAGGAAGGGCTCAAATAAATCTGTAAATAATAAAAACTTTTTTTTTTCCTTTGTTAAAAGGCAAAGTAACACCCTAAAGCAGAGTTTAGCGAAAATGAACACACAATCTTATTTTTACCAAGTGAAAAAAAAAAACTGATCAGACTATTAATGTTGTTAAAATGATTAACTTTAAGTGAACTTAAGGCATCCAACTATCACTGTGTTCAGATGAGCACTGATTCCAAACGTGTGAGCGTCACCCATTTAAATGTGGAAACGTTTTGGTGCTGTCATAGTACGGTAAGGGCTTATCTTTACTTTTAAAATCTTTGATTTGTGCCCGAAGCAAGGCGATATGGCTCATTCCCTATCACTTGGGGACGTAAAAATAAACTGTTAAAAGAGGGTGTACGATTCTGGTTTAACATGAAGTTTAAGGTATCTAGAGGATTACTCCCTTAAGAGGCCCCATTACGCCTGGATTTTTCTTAAAATTCATAGAAAAGGTAAAAACTGATCAACAGCTTATTTTTTTCATATTTTTTTAAGTTTTATCTAGCGACATCTAACTGCGTCTCTATACAGCCCAAAAAGTAAAATTTTATGAAACACCATCATAATAGCTGTCAGGATATTGTGAATATTGCCTCGTTTTTACGCAGTCTAACAAGTTGTATAGTTTTTATTTAAACTGAAAATAAAAAAAGAGTGAAATACAGACGTCGTTTATGTAAAGAAGACTAAGTGTATACACTTTTCTATAAATAAACAGTGACCGTTTCATGGAAAACAGCTTTTACCTGAAACCATTTTACAAATTCGGCGCTTTTTGAATATCTCACTATCTTGCACCTCTTGGTGAGAGATGGGTCGGAGTGCGATGTAAGGGGGAAGGGAAACATATATAAAGATGTGTGCAAAGTTTCATTAAGATCAAAGCCACCAGATCCTCACAAATACTTAAAGCATTTATATGGCAGCTTAGCGGAATGGCTCACCTTAGAGAGCAATTTAACACCTAACAAATCGCTAGACCAAATTGTATCTTAATATATTTAAGTAATAAAACATGCAATAAATAGCACAAATAACAAGAAGTCCAAGTTAAACAAAATTTACTGCCGCTAATGACACCGACCATAGACATGACAGAGGAGAGCAAATTGCCTTCCCGCCATATTTCATGGTTTACAGCGATTTCCTAGCTATACGTGGGATACCCAAACAATTTTGCGAAAGTAAAAAACAATGTTTTACGTTATATACTTTTATTATTTAATCTTTTCAAAGAACTCTCCACCAGCATCTCTACAAAGTTTCATGCGTCTAAAACAATTTTCAAAACAATTTTTCCAGTCCGCCTCAGATACCTCTTATACGGCCTTCTCAAACACTTCTAGTGCATCTTCCGGCGAAATGTATCCCTTAGTTAATTTTTTATTCAAGGGAATAAAAAGAAGACACGCGGTGCTAAATCAGGGCTGTTAGGAGGGTAACCCAAAAGTTTAACCAGTGTGCTGTTCAGGAAGTTCCTTGTTTTGAGCGCTGAGGGCACTAGCGTGTTGTCATGGTGAAGCAGTAGCCCACGGAGCCCCGTGTTCGGTCGTTTGTTGCATACAGCAGTGAAAAATTCTACCAAAAATTTGTTAGTATACCATTTGGCATTGATGTTACTTTGATTTCATAAAAGAATTGTCAATAAATACCCCGTCAAATTGAACAAACTAACGATCTAAATCTTCCCTGCGCTTCTCGATCGCTTCACGTTGGTAGGCGTTGGTAGGCAAACTGACGACTGGAGCGTCTTTTCTGATTCGTATTGATAAATCCAAGATTCATCACCTGTAATAATGTCGTAAACATGCCGAGACGAGCCTGTTTCAAATTTAGCAATCATGTCACTGCACCATTCCACGCAAGCCTGCTTCTGACCAGCGGTGAGGTTTTGCGGCATCCAGCGCAAAACTATTCTCCTCAAGCGAAGGTGCTCGTGCATAATCTCATGAATGCTCCCCGATCCAATCTAAGATATGTGCTGAATCTCTTCATACGTAATTCGCCTATTCTCTAATATTAAATTTTTCAGTGCTGGCACGTTACCTTCTGTAACAGCCGTCAAATGGTGACCACTTCGTTCTTCATCCCTCAAAGTTGGTAGACCGCACTTAAATTCATTATACCAGCGGTATACGGTTGCCTGAGAAGGGCTTTTATCCATAATTGCCATTTGAAGTCTTATATGGTTTGTCCGGCTTAGGTTAGGCGACACTTGAAATAGTAAAAAATCATTTTTCATTTTTCAATGAGACACGATAGTTCAATTTAGCTCGTTAAAATGTGTTGTGAACTTTTGAAGTTAAAACGGTCGTATTTTTACTTTTAAATAATTATATTTTCATTAGTATAATTGGCCAGTGTGTCATACATAAAATCTTTTTTTCGCAAAACATACTTCGTGGCCTGGTATATATTTTTTCCTGCTGTCAGCTTTTCCAAGGTTTTTCTTTTCGGCAGACGTGCTATTTATATTTTTAGGGTTTTCTCAGAACACGGGTTCCCTTATAAGGGAAGCAAAGCTTCGTTTTCTGTCTGTCCGTCTGTCGGTAGAGAACAGGCTGTCATTGAGTTGAAAAGATTGGAGAATTATTAGCCTGGAAGAAAAATACGACAAATGATATTAAGTGAAAGCTTCTGAAAGAAAGTGAAGAAGTTCTTATTAATTAATTGAAAGCTCTCTTATTTGAAGAGTTTGTATGACTTGATCAATGACTGTAGATGAAACGATAGTGGTGTGTCAGGATAGTAGTAGATGAAGGCCTTTGTCTACCCCCCAGGTGTGAGAGACAGGTGTGACTATATATATGTATGTATTCGGAAGTGTGTATTTATGTAAACTTGTACTGTTTCGTAAATCCCATTAAAATGTTGCCAATTTTCGTAAAAAATCTGAAATCTTTAAAGTGTCGCTATTTGTTTTTTAGGGTTCCGTACCCAAAGGGTAACCAATGGGACCCTATTACTAAGACTCCGCTGCCCGTCTGTCTGTCCGTCTATCCGTCTGTCACCAGGCTGTATCTCATGAACCGTGATAGTTAGACAGTTGAAATTTTCACAGATTATGTATCTTACAAATACTAAAAAACAGAACAACATAAATATTTTAGGGTGCTCCCATACAACAAACGTGTATTTTTTTCCGTTTTTATAGATAATGGTACGGAACCATTCGTGCGCGAGTCCGACTCGCACTTTACCAGTTTTTCTATCTTTCTATCCGCGCCATAAAACATACTATAGGTAACATCCTCATACAAAATTTAGGTCGTAGTATAAAAGTTGCTTAGTATATCTTTGATAGTCACAAGCTGATTTAAGTTTTAAAACAGAACATGTTAGATTTACCGTGTCTGTTTAAAAATTAACAATGAGGATTCCGGAAAAAATGCCCATGATGGAATCCGTACGTAGACAATACACCGGTGTGCACTCGTCAGATTTTGTTTATCCTTTAAAAGTTCAAACATAAATTCCCCACTCTATTGTACAAAAACAAACTTGGCGTTTTCATATAAATCTACAATCATACAAGCCGTTGAGTCGTCTTTGTCTTCATTGACATACCATTTTAACTTGTGCTATTTGTTTTCCAAGTATGCAGAGACGAAGTTAGGAAGATGCCAAGGTGGGCAAGATCAATCCAATATGATCTTGGCTATAGTTAATTTTAGGGCACCGGACAAAAAATCTAAGGATAAAAAAGTCATAATCCGATTTAAATTCGAAATTTCGTGAAAATCCGCTAGCTCATTGAGCCCGTCTCCTAAATCAGTATATTTTCATGGTAACTGATTAATTAATTATTGCAAAGCACAAAACTGATAGCGATATTTATCACTTATAGTATGAAATAGTATCGGATGACGTCACGTGTAAAACTCAATTTGATAACCAATAACATCGTCAGATTTTGATATATCGAGAAAATAATTTTACTTCTGTTTTTAGCTTTTCAAACGTAATTTATTTTCATAAAAATTGACATTCAAAATCTACATAAAATTTTAGATTTATCTTTTCTACGTTACTTGTTTGGATAGGGATTGATGAATGAAATATGAAACATACGTATATGTTTCATACTTAATTCATACTTCCTTACATTCTCTCAGAAATGTAATTAATGTCGTCTTTGCCTATATACAGAATGGAAAAAATTTAAGGGCCCTGGATGGGAACAACCTTAAATCCTTAAATTAGCTCATTTTACTGAAAGGAAACATTCCTTTATTTTTTTAAAGAAACAAAGCTGGTTGAGACAAGCGAATTTTAGAAGATCTTTGAATGCAGTTTTGTTTATTTAATGTCCACACATATAAATACTCACGCCAAATAGGCAGATAATAGAGGTTTCCATCTGCTACGATCCTGATACACCTCTTTTGCCTCTTCACTTAATTAGATACTTATTATTTTTCTAGGGGATGTCGATGTATCAAGGTGCCATCTTCGCCCCTACATTCCTGGGTACACCTCTGGCTGCTAGTTCCACTTCGCATTCTCTTCTGACGCCTCCAGAATTACAGTCCGGAACTTGGACACAAACTCAACTGATTCAAATTGGATTTTATTATTTATGATGCCATTGGGACCGCCGCAGTGGCTGCTCGTGGACGAACTTAATGTGTATTTCCTTGTATTTGCATCTCTGATTCATTCTTGGGCGAAATTACAAAACTGTTCGAATTTTAAACTTTTTGAAACTATGACAGAAATAAATTTTCAATTCTGCCCTAGATCTATATTATTATTATTTTTTTGTTTTTTTTTTAATGTTTGGCTAACCTGAAGCCTTTTCTGTGTACCATTAATGTTATACTTTTTTTCCACTGTTTAACGGCTCTGGATACAGTCCGTTTGAGCCAATTATAATTTAAAGTTCACAAGATTATATTTGTTTTATATCCTCACACTATGCATTGAAAAACGTAGCATGCTACACGGGCGTAAGAGCAATAAATGACTCGGTTACGTTTAAAATCGTCCCCCTAATTTATTCCTTTTAACCCTTGTAGCATAAACTACTACTCTGTGTTTGAACACTTGGCGATTTATCCATCGCAAGGAGATATACATTTACATTATATCATTGCAGTATAGCAACGCAGAAAGAAAAGTAAATCTGGATGTGAGGAGCTCTGAGGGATTCGAACCCGGGACCTCTCGCTTACCGGGCGATTGCTCTAACCACTGAGCTATCCAGGTCTCAACACAACTCGTGAATTTACCGATGTGCTTTCCCATACTGCAATGATATTTATATATACCCACTTTACAGTGAGCCACTTGGCGCCTAGAGGACGCTAGTGTATTCAAAGCTAGTCAAAGACCATTATGCCCTACCGTCACCTGTTACAGTATTGGGTAGTGAAGAATACACATTACTCTTATCGAAACTTTTCATAAATCAAGTTTAATGTTCCAAAAAATTGTAGTCCGAAATAAATAAAATGCTGTTATTAAATAGATCATTTGTGCAACCATGATTGATTTATTTTAGTTAGGTTAGATGACCCCAATATGAACGTAAAAACTGGACATAGACTTTAAAACTCTATTACTATAACGGTTATAGTATTTATAACCCTTAATTACAACAGCACAATAAAGAAGACCCTCTATACAACTTTACAATAGACAACAGTGGGTTATTTTGGCAGATGTGTCAATTAAAATGACAAAAGTCGGTGTCGATTGCGGCCGCGCTGACACAGATTATCTCTTGATCTTTTAACCGCTTGAATTACTGGTTATTACATGACAAAGACATGTTTTAATTTTGATGAACGAATCGCTGGTGGAGTATGAAGTGATAACATCTGAAATTCTGCTTCGCTGTAACCTAGTTACTAGGGTTATGTCAATGTTTCTGCAGGATTTTGTCTTAATTTTAAAACTGTCAAAGCTCAAATCTCTTCAGAAATTCATAGGGGAGGTAATAATACAATTTTTGAATATTAAAATTCAAGTAAGGCCTTTAAAATAGGTTACATTATATTAGTAGCTGGTGAAATAGTTCGTATTATTTGATATGTTACTGTAATTTTTTTATGACATAAGTATATCGTATAAGCACAAAATAGATACTACCAGAAGGCTGACTAGACGACGACGGAGCGAAAACAGACGCACACATGCATAGACGCGTACGTATGATGATCTCGGCAGAATTTCGTATTGGCATTCGAATGACTTCGACTCGTCGTACGTACGCATCTATGTGTGCGTGCGCCTGTTGTCGCTAGTTATGGGGAGTGAACCTTCTGTAAGTGGCTAGCTGTTATATATCTGGGTCTGGCGTACCCTAATGACTAGAATTCCAATTAGTTGGGTCGTCCCCATGAGTTTTTGTGTCAATAAATATTTTTCATTTTCAACTACTTGATAACCTATGGTAAATTTAAGGTTAAAGCGATATGCGAAAAAAATACGGGTGTTTCTTTTCTGTGTATTCCATGAAATACACGGAAAATTGTAATCAGTTTCGGATACATGCATTTTGTCTATATAATCTAGGGATTTGAAATTGGAAAACATGTTTGGATACATTTTTCTCGATAGATATAATTGTTGAAATGAGGTCTTCAAACACACTTTTTCTCCTCGTTTGACGAATAGGAACCATATACAGAACTCAAACATATTTTATTAGGTGTGTTTCAACAATATCTAAAGATTTGATATTTGAAATTTTGCTAGCTATTTTAGTTTTTTTAATAATAATTTAAAACCAACTTTTTTCCCTTTTGCCCTGAATCCGCCCCTCTCGCACTGTGCGATTTTTCGCTTGGAGTGACAGTGACAAAAATAAAATTTGCATAGCCTCTTAATCGGGTAAGTATTTTTGAATAGACAGACATACAATACAATACAATAAAATCCAATATTACAATACAATATTCTTTATTGCACACCAAAAAACAAAATAAAGCGACAGTTTAAAAAAGTAAAAATAGTGTACAATTGGCTGTGTTATCACTAAAAAAGCGGTCTTTTCCAGACAACTTTTTGATGAAGGAACTCTAAAAAAAAGAGAAAAAGAAATATACATATATACGTATTATGTTACACGAAATTAATGTTAAGGTGGTGCGTAGCTCCCGCAAGATGACTCTTCTAATATATACAAAAAAAAAACATTACTAATTTTTTTGTGTCCTACGTGTCATTGTATTTATCATTATTTTCACCGATAAATATATTTCGAAGACAATTTTTAATGCTCTTTATTGCAACGGAAGTTAAATAAAAAGGGTTTTAAACGATATAATTATTTATAATATTGATATTATCATAATATGACGGAACCCTAAAAATCTAAAATAAAAGGCAGATAATAGCGGTGACAATAAAACGTCTGATGTCATACAGAGTGAATAATAAATGTACCCGAAATAAAGATAAGCGATAACAATAATTGAAACATGTGTTGAGGTGTCAGTTTTGACTGACACTAGCTTTGTTTACGTCTCTTTTAGCGGTTGGCGAACTTTGTTAACATTATCTATATCTATACTTATATATAATAGAATCGTAACTAGTGATGTCCGTATGAGGAAAAAATAGAATATTAGTTTATGCTACTAAGGCATAAAGGAATAAATTACGTTTTAAACGTAACCGAGTCATTTATTGCTCTTACGCCCGTGTATCATACTACATTTTTCAATGCATAGTGTGAGGAAATAAAACAAATATAATATTGTGAACTTTAAATTATAATTTTCTCAAAAGGACTGTATCTAGAGCCGTTAAACAGTGGAAAAAAAAATTATAACATTTATGGTACAGAGGAAAGGCTGCAGGTTAGCCAACCATTGTAAAAAAATAAAATAATAAAGCCCTAGGGCAGAATAATCGACTTTCTGTTCGGTTTTGATGCATAAAAAGTTGGCCTTTACGAGCACTTGCATTGAAAATACACTTATTTATTCCATAGGCCAAAATAATTGTGCGGATTTTTTTAGTACAGATATATTTGTCTGTCTTTTTATCTGTAGCTAAGACCATTTAGCACGGGACGTGGCAAAGCGTGAGTCTTAGTACTTAATTCATTATGCGCTTTCCGCGGGAGGGGAGGTCAACACGCATAGCACACATTTACTCACTCACGCACACTCTAGCGAAAAATTGTTCTGTCACACTAAATAAAGAGCTGTAACACAAACACAAAACGAGCACACAAACAAACTAACATGAACAAATTGCTAATGTACTTCGGCAGAGGGGAATGCGTGCACTTGCCTAGTCTAAGGTCATCTTAAAATGGGTTTTCCATTTTTATGTAGGTAGGTAGCTTATATCGGTTTTTACGAGTAAGGCGACGTCTTAACTTAACACTTAAGGCGCTACGAAAAAAAATCGACACTTTAAAAACTTGTATATCTACTTCAGTAAATAATGTATTATTTTGATAAAATAGTACATTATTTTTGAATTCTTTTTCTAGGGACCTGTTAAAACAGAAACGCAATTGGAGAAATTCGGCTCGATAGAAATATTTATTGAAATGAGGTCCTTTTCGACATCAATTCTCCTGGTCTGACAATTTAAAATGACATATGGACTGCAATTATATTTTATTAGATGGGTTTTAACGGTTTCTAGGAAAACTGGTTAAACGAAATTTTGATAGCATTTTTAGTACATTTTATATGAATAAAAACTGACTATTTGCTATTTTTCCACGAATTCGTCCCACTCGCACTGAGGGTTTTTTCGCATATGGAGTAACAGGGACGCTATAACTTTTACATATCGCCTTAAGTTTGCTTGGTGAAGAGTCATGGTCTAAGGTTGGTATGAGACCTGTTTTTTAAAGCAACTTTCAAATATTTAGTCATATGATCTTAGAATTTTAGGCTTTAAGGAATTTTAAACCAATGTTTTGGCTTGGACTAGTTTTTCAAACCCTCCTCTTTAAATCGGTTACCAACTGGGTGCCTATCATCAAAAACATAGATAAAACTGAACTTTCAAAATTGCCTTCAGTGGGTAATAAACTATTTACGAACTGTGACGTCACTTCAAGTGCGTACATATCCTTAGACAATCGGAATTCTATATATCTATGTTTTTGATGATAGGCACTCTGTTGGCAACGGATTCAAAGATACATAATAGGCCCGCAGGAAACAGTTGATGATATCTATTTACTCAATTTGGTATGCAGCGCAGAAAAAGTTGCGGGCAGAAGCTAGTCTAGTAGTTGTGTCGGAATATGAGGTGAGGACACCTGTCAGTCATAAATCATAAAAGTCTAGGAGCGTACAGTCGGTAACACTATGTATCGAGTAACAAGATGGGACCAATTTGTAGTTGTGTAGAAAAAAAAACTACATCAAAATAAATTGGGTTGTCTGGGCGCTTTGTTTTTGCTGACTGTACAGGTTGCGCCCAGCCAACCCTGTTTATTTTGATGTAGTTTTTGTTTCTACACAACTACGAATTGGTCACTTGCTGAAAACGATGCTGAACTGATTTTTATAAAATCAGGCTGACTTTACGTTACTACCAACATAGGACGCGCAAACCTTATTTTTTAAGCACCTTTTGATACGCTCTATCGAACATAGTAGGGCCCTACTTGTTACTTATAGACAGAAAAAAAATTGCTGACTGTACAAAATGCTTCAGTTTGTACCCAACCAACCTTGTTTACTTAGTAGTTTTTTTTTTTATTTTTTGCTTAAGCGAGTTACCTTAGGCAATTGGTGAACTACTTCATTAGTTAATTTTTTTATTTTCGTAATATTCTAAATAGCTATTTTATTTACATAATAAAATCTTAATTAATAAAAAGTACAATTAAGAACCAAATATTATTACTACTATTAAGAACACCTATAAAAAAAACATGGCTTAAATTAAAAAACAATTTTTTTCGACACATCTCCGAATTGGTCACATCTTGTATCTCGATACATAGGGTCACAAACGGCACGCCCGTGGTCTATAATATTTGGTTATTTTTTCGGCGCTTATCTTCGAGTTGGCAATTTAGGGTTGTTGAGCGCGGCGGAGTGTGACATAAAATGGCGCGACGATAACCGTTGATGGATCCTCGTCAAATTATGATTAAAGCAGATTGTGCATTAACGTAGTAACTCGCATTTATATCCGTTTTTAATGTTCCGTCGAAAAACGGAAGATAACCGAGCTTTGGTGTCTATCTACCGGCAGGATTATTACGTATTTTGCAAACAGTAAGCAATCGGTGAGCAATCGACAAAAATTGCGCCATTATTGTGTCAAAAGTCACTTTCTTATTAAGAAACAAACAAACATAAGATACAAACAAACATAAGATACAAACAGTAAGCAAACGACAAAAATTCGCAACTTTTGACACAATAATTGCGCAATTTTTGTCGATTGCTTACTGTTTGCAAGATACGTAATAACACTGCGCGTATCTACTGATCATGAAAACCACTTCCATAGAATATTTTTGAAACAAATTAATAAAAAAATTCACTTCCTCAAGTAAATTTTAAATACTTACCCGCCACTTTCATGGGAAAGCAAAAAATGTATAATTGCAAAAGTTACAAAGCAAGAGTTTCTGTGATTTTATCTCATCAAAGACGTTGTCTATGAAAACTATGCTATTTAAAAATATTTCATTGCTATATCTACGCATTTACTTGAGCACATTTTCAATAATTATTCTAGTAAGTAAATAATTATTTCTTTTCCAAAATGGCAGCACTTTCGCAACATATATCCCCTCAAGGTTAGCAATAACTGTACAAATACTATGCACATTATAATAGGTCTTTACATATGAAATTTTCGTTATTTTGTTCCAGATTCATGAGTTCATAATTCTGTAATTCAATTGCTATTTCAATTATTTGTTTTTTGTTTGTAAATTGATTTCAAGGTTTTACAGTATTATTATCCGTGGTTTTACGTATTAAAATACGTCTACGTATTAAATTATGTTTTCATTTTCAGTTTCATTATAAAAATTAAATCTTCAAAAACAGTTCGTCCTAAATGCCATCCGTTTCCATGATAAGATTCGTAATAATTTTTTACAGCTGACACTGACATCAAAAATTAAATTAATGTTGCTGTTAGCTTAATGTTGTCTCATTCATACAAATAAGAAATTACATAATTTGGATTTGCCATTCCTAAAAAAAATGCAAAAATGTTAGTACTGAAAATTGAGTTGCCTTCTAATTCTCTATAGAAAACGGCAAATTCATAAAGACCCGAAATATTATTTGCTGCATACCTAACCGGATTCAGGATAAAAATTCATCTGGAAAAATTTAGATAACAAACAAATAAAGCTTTATCTTTCTGCAAATAAAGAAAACGATCATTAACAATTCAATAGCAATTGGCACCCCAAACGTTTTATTAGTGGTGGCATCAGTATCGATACAAAAAGTAATCAGAGTTGTGATGATAGCAGCCACAATCGTGACAGCGGGCATTCCTCACTGAGGGGCCACATCTCCTGAGGACACTTCCCCAGTGTGCCATAACCTTAACTAGCGCATCTGTCCTGTTTTGTGACCAACCTTAGACTACCTCCCGCACCTTCTAACCACCCCAATAGATACTACCATAGAGGGGTGTTCAGGAGCTTTGTGAAGGGTCGAGGTATAGTGGTTGGAGAGAAGTGATTTTTGCTAGGTATTCTAGAATTGAAGATGCGGCTGGTGGTGATTAAAAAAGTGAATGTTTGGATATCATTGCTCGCTTGGGAATGGTAATTGAAAATGTATGAAGTGACATTTGGTACAAGCGTCCTAGTGTACCCACATGCCTTAGCATCCTGTTATTTTGTTAAATGTGGATATTTGATATTTTTCCAAAGATAATAGTTTAGAAAGAGTGTATCAGGAGTCTTTCAGCTCAATCCACTCGGTTGTTTTTAAATTTCAAAAGCACCAAACATTTTAAAACCGAGCTTTATTATCTAATTTCAATATATATCGCTAAAGCTCTTTTTTTATATAATGGTATAAAACTGTATAAGTTATATAAATTTCTTGCGTAGACTTGCACTCGTAGCATAGTGTTAAACGCGCGCGACAAAATTAGTTGAATCACAAGTGCGAGAAGTGTGACACGATGTTTTACAGTATGTCTCGCTCCTCGCACCTGTGATTCAACTAAGTCACACCGCGCGCGATTGAACACTGTGCTACGGGGCCTGACATTCTTATATTTAGTTTAGTTTAGAATTTTGTATCAACAGTGACGAAGTGTCGGGAATTGAGAGATTTTTTCGAGTAATTTCTCCGGATTTGTAACAAAATATTAAGAAATAATTATAACGCCCAAAATATAACTTTTAGCTAAGAAAACTTATTGTGAAAAGTGTAATTTATGTATAAACATATTTTTAATGGTGCCTCTTGGGCACCGCACCCGACGGCAAAGGTTTAGATAAAAATAAATTATTTAGTATAATGTTTTATTTAGTATGACATTTTATTTAGTAAAAGGTTTTAGGGCTTTTTCTTTTATTTATTTTTTCTTAGGATTATTTAGTTTAAAATTAAGTTACTTTTACATATATAATTGTGAGTAGTTAAATATTTGAGAGAATAAAAAAGCCACACGATGACAAATAAAAAAAAACATTTTTTTTAGAGGCTTTTCCATAGTCGTGATTGATAACAGTCGGAAATTCCTAAAATAATCTAATATTACGCTTATGGAAAATCCAATTATTATGAAGCTACCATACTCATTAAAAAATATTTATGCATATAGGAAACTTTTAACAATAAGTTGTCTTACAATTATTTCTTAATATTTTGGTACAAATCCGGAGAATTGACCCTTAAAAACGGGTAAACTAACAGTTATGATCATAATCATGCATTCATGAGTCATAATCACATCGAAAGCTCTACGAAAGCTCTACCAAAGCACAAGTAGAGATATATTTATAGAGTAGTGAATCTTAGTAAAACGTTCTGTTTTAAAACTCACGCACACAGATGCGTGCTCTACACGCCGTCTAAGCGAAGTTCGGGGGAGTCTCCATACAACAACAACATCAGATTCACTACTCTTTAAATAATAGGTCTTTACATATGAAATTGCCGAATTTTTTTACAGATTCATGAGTTCATAATTCCTGTCATTCAATAGCTATTTCCATTATTTGTCTTTTGTTTGAGAGTTGATTTCAAAGTACTACATCTACGTATTAAATTTCGTTTTTATTTTCAGTTTGACAATTAAAATTAAAACTTCAAAAACAGTTCCTCCAAAATGCCATCCATTTCCATGATAAGATTCGTAATAATTTTTTACAGCTGACACTTCAAAAATTAAATTAATGTTTCTGTTAGCTTAATGTTGTCTCATTTATACAAAAAAGAAATTCTAAAATTTGGATTTGTCGTTCCAATGCAAAAATTTTAGTACTGAAAATTTAGTTCCCTTCAAATTCTCTATAGAAAACAGCAATTGCATATCTAAAGACCTATTATATTAAATTAACTCTGGCACAGGTAGAGCTTCCTATGAGACGCGCTTAAATAAACATATTTTCAAGTGAATTTATCAGTTTTGTTACTGTAATTTCATTTATATAATTCTTCTGATATTACTATCATACATCCTAAGGCCGATATTACAATATCACTTTTAAAGGATCCTTCATCGAATATTGTCTATGAAAACTTATCCATATCGTAAAAAAGGATCTCTTTTCATACAAAATTGGCATAAAACATTAGACGTCAAATTCAAAAACGAATAGAATAGTATATTAAGTATATTATTTGGTACAAAAAAAAAAACACTTTACATAATTAAACTTAAAATTAACATAGGATGTATCAAAAAGGTCGCCGCTCAGCTTAATACCGTGACAGATCCACGGCGCTGATTTTCAGCGGCTACCTAGCACTTAAACTGAATTTATGACAAATGCGTACTATAATTACTCGTATATACTAAATACAAATAATTGAACAAAAGTCAAAGAAACTTAATTATTGTACAACATTTTTATACAATCGTTACTTAACTTAGAGCGATGGTTACATGTTATCTTATGCACAATTCGTAACATTTACTTCGTCTTTTGAATATAACTTAAACATTCATCAAAGAAAACTGCTTGAGTGTGAATAATCAGAGGAAAACTGATAGTGTAATATCGGTCTAAAAAGCATAAACACCAGAAGCTAAACATTCCAAATGTAAACAGAAAGAGCAACCACTTATCACCTATTGACAGAAAGAGCCAGCCAGCCGTCTCCAAACTTTCGAACTCACGTTTCGATTGCTGGAAGCGCGCCGACCCCCCTTCCTCACGCCCCCGCGTGCCCCTCCAGGCGGGGGAAGCTATTAAGCCAAGCCAAAACTAATTTAAATTAAATCCTAGTGAATTACCCGAGGAGGAAATTGTCGAGCGCACCCCCGGTGCTCTCAGAGAGGGACACTCGGGATGAAAAGCGTCTCTTAAAAGTAAATTATGGTTGGGACGCTTGGCATATTGGTGCGTGACCCTTCAGTTTTAGTCTGACGTTCTTAAGAAGATTTTTTGACAATTTCGTCTCTTTTTCCGTTATAAAACAGAAATACTTGAAGAGAAGCATTGAAAACCCCGACGCATCTGTCTGAATACGGTAAGACGATTTTGCATATATGTGAAGAAATATATTAGCGCCCCTAAAAGTAAAGAAAATCAATGAAATTATAACTAAAAAAAAAATAGATTCAAGTGAAACAAACAAAAAAAATTCAGAAGAAGAAATTACATTGTGTACGAAATATAATACGATTTTTTTATTATTTATTTCCTTTACCATATATTTATTTCAGAGTGATTGGTGCAGTATTGTTGTTGTAATATTGAATCATGCGAAGCAATGTGAGGAAGTTTTATTAATTTTGCAATTTAGTTATGTACATTTAACTAGATTTATTAATTTGAGATTTTTTCATGATTTTATATTTTGCAATATTATTAATTTCTTTTGTTTATTTATTAGTATTAAAACAATATATTTCAACCCTCGGTATGGGGCCGTCATCAGTCGAAATTCTCAAATTATTAATGATACTTCAAATATAAATTGCAAGTCCCTTTTCTCGGCAACAGTACCCTGTATATTGCTTGCGGGCGGCGCGGCGCGGGCGTCGCGTCGGAACATCGTTACATGTACCATTTGAATATTATCTAACTCTCTGTACCAGCCCCCTCCGCCACCTCACACCCCTCGTCAACTTTAGACACAAGTCGCCTTAATTAATGCAAATTTGAGTGCTAACAAGATTATGAAGCGTCTTGCTTTTTGAACGCGCACTCTTAACATCGTTCTAAGGGCGCTGTCATAACAGAACTATTTTATTTAATTAAATTTCCTAAACAAAATCATCTTCAGGATAATGGGGTGCTCACATCACAGCAATATCTTCGACAATAATAAAATAAGAACCGTTGTTAATTCAGCAACTCATTCATTCATTTATTTATTCATAAACAATTTTTACATCGTATTTGAAATAACAGTATTACAAATTATAAAATGTTATACTTACAACCTAAAAACAAAAATTAGACGTTAATAAGACAAACAAAGGATATTAGCAAATAAAAATCAATAAAAATGTCACATATTCTGAAGTCAATCACAACTTAAGCTACCTATTTACATATTCCTCAACTGAGTAAAAGCAGTTTGTCAGCAGATACTGTTCTAGTTTATACTTAAATTGTTTAAAGTTCTCAATATTTTTCAGTTCAGTGGGCAATTTGTTGAACAGTTTTACTGCTTGATAGCGGCTGCAGTGACTCACCACTTGGGAAATCCATCCAACGCACGTTTCAAAAGAAATATTCTTTCTGTTCACAACAATCTAAAATTAGTCAAGTATCTGCTTATCCAATTTAAATCTGCTTTACTATCTAAAGAGTTTAACTTTAACCTATGCCTGGAAACAACGAGGATGATGGTTAAATTCAGTCGTGTTTTTAACTTCTATTTTTGTCTGCTTTAAAGAATTGTCAGACTTAAGGGCCCGTTATCCCTCACATTGAGCATCTCATTTTGCATAAAGTAGAACTGAACTCTATGATCTTTTATTATAGTTTAAAATAGCGCGCTCTGAGCCGTGGCTGTTACCTGTTACGACAACCCAAACATCGCGCGCTCTTAAAAAACACGTTTTTCGCTCAAAAAACGTTTTTACGGTGAAAATTTCAGAAAACTATCCGTTAAAGTACTTACTAAATTACATTTTCCTTAATTTTCTGTAATTTTTCTACGATTTGATAATGTAAATTTTATATAAAACGAAAAAATCTTATGCAATTGTTTATATTTATATATTTCTTATTAAGAAAAGTGACTTTTGACATAACAATTGCGCAATTTTTGTCGATTGCTTACTGTTTGCAAGATACGTAATAAGCCATCCGGCATTAGTTGAGTATCTTAATTAAAATAAATATACATTGACGTATAGAATATAAACATACATGACATGACAGGACATTTGCCATGTATTTAATTTTAAAATGGTTAATTTAAATGAGTTTTTTTTGGTTATTATTGTTTTCTCTTTTAAAATTGTAAGTCTTTCTTTTTGTCAAGCATTTTTTTAGTAATAAGGTTTTCTTTTTATTTTTTTAAATTCTATTCTAAAAAACAAGGCGCAAAAATTGCCTGTCAAAGAATTCGGCACCCTCTGAGTAAGAAACAGTAGTTTCATTTTAACATTATATCATTGCAGTATAGAAACGTAGAAAGAAAAATAAATCTGGATGTGAGGAGCTCTGAACTGGGATTCACATCCAGATTTACTTTTCTTTCTGCGTTTCTATACTGCAATGATATAATGTTAATTTATATCTCCTTGCGATGGATGAATCGCCAAGTGTTCAAACATAGAAATTTATTTCTATCATAGTTTCATTTTAATTTAGAGCACATAGTTAAACAACGTTGAAAAAATGCTACTTTTTTGGGTTTATTATATTTAGCCTGCCGAATCAGTAAGTTGAAGTGGCAGTGGACTGGCCATATTTGTCGCCGACGTGATAACCGTTGGGCCCGTAAGGCATTGGAATGGAGACCACGTACAGCAAACCGCAGCGTAGGCCGCCCTCGTGCCCACTGGACTGACGATCTGAAGGACGTTGCGGGTGGCGGCTGGATGAGGATGACTGAGGACCGCCAAGAGTGGCTTAATATGGGGGAGGCCTTTGTCTAGCAGGAGACGAATAGGGGCTGATGGATGGATGGATGGATGCTTAATATTAATAAACAACTAATATTATTTATCCTTATACAACACCGTGTAACAGAAAGGTGTAACCATATTTGAAGAGCTTATATTCAGTCAATGGTATAGAACAACTTTTAATATGGAACAAACCGAGTATCTCGAAAAAAAATTAACTTTTTCATAGAAAAATGCAATGCCACTCGGCTGAAATGTATGGAAGGGCAGTTTTTTTTGAGATTTCAGTGTTGACTCCATAGTAAAAGTTGTTCTATACCATTGACTAATAAGCTCTTCAAATATGGTTTCATCTCTCTGTTACACGTTGTATAACTTTACTTCAAAGTCTGCCTGGAACCAATGTAGACAAGCCCCAAGTTTTGAGTAGTTAAGAGGGTGTGTCGGCACAGTGTGAGGTACAACATTAGAGGTGCCGTTTGCGACTTTAAAGTTATTTGGAAGGGACATTCGTGAGCGTTGTTTTAAAACAGTTTACCGACGGGTAATGTAATCTAAACTTTTTGATCTCGGTTAACTTACGAGGTTAGTATTGTCTTTTTTATAACGTGTACAGCCGTCGTAGCACGATGAAGTGCGATTTCATTTGTAACGCGTTTTATCGCCCACATTGACCGAAATAAGCGATTGGTCGATTGCGCGCGATAAAACGCGTGGCAAATGAAGTCGCGCGTCATCGTACTACGGGGTCTGGTGGATGCTAAAGACAGATTGAGTACCTCATTTTGAATCAATAACAATTGAACTCTATTTCGTTCCTTTTTTGTTCAAAATAGCGCGCTGAAACGTGGCTGTTATGACAGCTGAGAAACGCGCGATCACGAATAACTGAGTTTTTATTTCGTAACTGTTGAAATATAGTTATGTTTGTAAAATGGCTACGCTGGGCTATGATTTATATAGGTTGTTAAGGCGATTGCCGTCGCCAAATTAGCAGCTCGATGTTTGTCTGTATGAATATCGACGGAAACGACATTGAAATAGCGTTCAAATCAGTGCACAATGCGTGGTGGCTGTTACGACGCTCGCTGCGTCCTTGAAAGGGCAAAATAGGAGAAAATAATACTTTTCACATGGGCGTCATTGTTCGATTGAATAATTCTATGTTATATTTATAGCTATCAAGTTTATCTATTTATCAAAGCATAAATGAATTAAATCACCTAAGCCGCTTAGGAGCAGTAGGAAATTCAAGCCAAAAAAACACCATTCAGTTGAAACAATTTTTCATACAGAAGTTTTGGTGGTACGAAAAAGAAAAATGTTGCATATGTTGTCCTAGAGTTGATAATCCATAATACATTTTTTCAATATTTTTAGTTTGGCCATAAAAGAGGAGTAGGCTTTAGAAAGTACCCATTTGGCGGTATTTTGATTAAGATGAAGATATTGGCGACAGTATTTGTCTATACGAACACCTTTTACTATGCACAACCTTCGAAATGCGAGAAAAAAATCTGCTGTTCCATAGAAAAGTCACATAGCTACCCAAACAAAATGTATGAAATAGAAAAATGCAATGCCACTCGGTCGAAATGTAAGGAAGGGCAGTTTTTTTTTTGAATTTTCGGCATTAGCTCCACAGTAAAACTTGTTGTATACCATTGACTGAATAAGCTCTTCAAGTATGGTTACACCTTTCTGTTACACGTTGTATAATTGTGTATTTTTATGCGTAATTATAAAAAATATCCGTATTTTTCTTTGGGTTTCTAGCAACGTGCCAAATGTATCTTGGCCATAGATAGATAGACAGACAGATGGACAACGAATCGTCACTATAAAAGTTTCTGAATTAATTACATCTTAGAGTTAAGAGCTTAAAAGTTTAAAAATATTGGATATTGAATTTTAATGTCAATTATTTTTACTACTAATTATTTTAAATAATAACTATCTTAAGCTTATTTCGTATTGTGGATGATCAATTTCATGTATTTATATTTAACGGTGCTAAAGTTATGAGGCTGTGATATACGGACGGACGGACGGTCAACAGAGTCTAACCATAAAAGTTCCTTTTGTACCTTTTAGGTACGGAACCCTAAAAATGTAATGTCATATTAAATTCTGACTTTCCTTTAATGTCGTATTAAACTAAAAATTCTGACTTTAAAATTCGAATTTTTTGTGTATCCAAGTACCTCATCAACTCAGCAACGTTAGCCTTAGCATGCTTTACCAATGACGGAGACGTATAGACGAAAACCCTAACCTTTAGGAGTTTTTGTTATTGAACCCTAAAGACATTCTCAGTCACCTCCGGCTACTAAAATAGGGAAATCTATCCGCTTAACCCTACACTGCAGCCCGTTCCCACGTCGTCGGAAGCTGGGCGTGACGGGTCTCTGTGACGTCATTGTCCATGATTCATCAATCATTTAAAATTTCCTATTTAATTTTAAATCAATTGGTGTGCGCGTGCCTAACATCCATCTTTTGTTATAGATATTTTGAGAAATAAGACCGGGTTGAAGCGGGGATTACTAATTACTAAAAACCTTACTAATTACTGTTTTTTTTTTATTGACACTATTGATAGTAAAAAGTCTTTCAAATGGTGCAATTTCATAATATCAGGCAATTTCATAATATCAGATACGGTACTATAAAAACCGGTCAAGTGCGAGTAGGACTCGCAGGGACCCTGAGGGTTCCATGCCATTTAAATAAGTTTATAAGGTAGTGATAAGTAATAAATAATTTAATTATAATTAAATAATTTGAACAGAAATTACAAACTTATCACTACCTACATATTGTATGAAACAAAACTGCAAAATTAAGTTGGTTGAGTATTCGGGGACGTAACCCTAAAACTACATTATAAATCGGCGTTTTTAGTATTTGTTGTTTAAGTACAACATAATAATATATTACATCCATCCATCCATCCATCAGTCTAGTTCAAGCATGTCAAACTTGCGGCCCGCGGGCCGCATGCGGCCCTCTGCGTATTTACCGGCGGCCCGATCAAAATTTAAGAAGGCTATCTGATGTAAGCGTGTCCGCAGATAGAATTACCCCTCAAATTGATAATTTATTTAAAGACAAAAGATTACAAATTTCTTGGAAAGGATTTAAATATATTTTTATTTTATTTTACTGTTAATTATTAAATTACATGTACTATTCTATCTATATGCAATGAGTTCTTTTTCTTTATGGTTGCGTTTTGCGGCCCACTGATTCTACGGTCTTTATGCGTTTGGCCCACCAATGACTTTGAGTTTGACATGCCTGGTCTAGTTCGTCCACTCTGGACATAAGCCTTTCCAGGACTTTGCCACTCCCGGCGGTCATCCTGGAAGATTGCCCAGACTCACACCGCGGGGCTGGCGGGTTAGTGAGCGCGGTGCCGGAACCCTCGCACCAGTGACGCCACTGCCCATCACCAGTCTGTTCCATATAAAGCCCGGCTATTAGGGATGGATATACCGCCATCCATCGGTCCCAGGCATGGTGTGCCTCCTGGGTTTTTGCCTGTGAGCTGTCCTCTTACTCTCCCTCGAATTACTTCGAGGGGGTCTCCAAGTAAGATGGTGGTACCTCCACAGTCGAGCCCGGCATCTGCTCTGCCTCCTTTAAATTTCACCTTATATACTACAAAATAATAAATTTATAATAATAATAAGTAATAAAAACTGGTATACATAACTTTTGTATTTGTAACTTACCTTTGCGGATACACTGAGGTGCCGAGACATTTCCGACGGGTTATACAGTGCTCCCAAAGTGATAATGCGCATACAAATCTTCGCCACTGCTCGGCAAAGTTCGTATTTCCTTACACTTTCTATACAATCAATAAGGTCACGTGGTACGTCCGGTCGCTCGGCTATAGATTTGTATGCGCATTTATTACTTTGGGAGTACTGTACCTGCAATGTTTTTGATTAACTTATTCAAGAAAATATTATAAAGTTGAGCTACCATTTTAATAAAATAAAATAAACTCTCAGACGTTCCAATTTAATTTCAAATTTCGAATCAATTTTGGCAGCGCGTGCCCTGCATCAATCATTTTCGTTATCAATAAATATAACATTAGCAGTAACGGGTTGGGAGGGAGGTGTGAACTCGTGCGGGTATCCAAGAAGTTATCGAGGGATGGATGACTGAGGTGCTTTCTTTCTCTACCCTCATTACGTCTGTCTATCAAGCAAGTGTTAATAGTAGTTTATGCTACTAGGGCGAAAAGGAATAAATTACGAGGACGATTTAAAACACGAGCGTAGCGAGTGTTTTAAACGTAACCGAGAAATTTATTGCTTTTACGCCCGTGTATCATACTACGTTTTTCAATGCATAGTGTGAGGAAATGAAAACAAATATAATCTTGTGAACTTCCAATTATGATTGGCTCAAAAGGATTGTATCCAGAGCCGTTAAACAGTGGAAAAAAAAGTATAACATCTATGGTACACAGGAAAGGCTGCAAGTTAGCCAACCATTGAAAACAAATTAAAAAAATAATAATAATAAAGCCCTAGGGCAAAATAATCGACTTTCTGTTCGGTTTTGATGCATAAAAAGTGGGCCTTTACGAGCACATGCATTGAAAACAAAATAAATGTAAGCCAATGCACTAAGATTTAAAATTAATAATGGTTTTTTCGAAACTATGACAGAAACAAATTTCTATGTTTGAACACTTGGCGATTTATTCATCGCAAGGAGATATAAATTAACATTATATCGAGAGGTCCCGGGTTCGAATCCCGGTTCAGAGCTCCTCACATCCAGATTTACTTTTCTTTCTGCGTTTCTATACTGCAATGATATAATGTTAATGTTTTTTTTTATTACAGTAGTATATACCGCGAAAATAAAAACGTTTATCTTTTGCTCTACCTTGTATTCTAACTTTTTCAATGCAAGTGCTCGTAAAGGCCCACTTTTTATGCATCAAAACCGAACAGAAAGTCGATTATTTTGCCCTAGGGCTTTATTATTAATATTTTTTTTTATTTAGTGACAATGGTTGGCTAACCTGCAACCTTTCCTGTGTACCATAAATTTTATACTTTTTTTTCCACTGTTTAATGGCTCTGGATACAGTCCTTTTGAGCCAATTATAATTTAAAGTTCACAAGATTATATTTTTTTTATTTCCTCACACTATGCATTGAAAAACGTAGTATGATACACGGGCGTAAGAGCAATAAATTATTCGGTTACGTTTAAAACACTCGCTACGCTCGTGTTTTAAATCGTCCTCGTCATTTATTCCTTTTCGGCCTTGTAGCATAAACTACTATTATATACTTCAAAAGCAACATACATTTTTTGGGTTGGTTTTTTTTTAGTTTCCTATGGTATTTACGCTTGGCCCTTACTACGCCTGAAAAAAAAAGCGTTGATAAGAGATAGGATGAAGAGCGCTCGCCTATCTAAAAAGTAAAGTGCCACTCTCCCAGTACGGCTTCTCGTTGCGTCATCCCACTACACGACGAGTCGCTCGGTGGCATGTTTTTTTCATGAGAATGGTTTAAAGCCATTGCCGAAACCTACCACTAGTTAAAGTACTAGTTTAACTGTCTAGGGTGCGCCAGGTATTTGGAGTAATCGGTGGCTGTATCTAAGTTTACGCCATTCCGTGAGATTCCTTTCAGCATCAAAGATCGTGGCCAGAAAAATGCCTGCTCAAAAACAGCATTACAGATCGTGGCCAGAAATATGCCTGCACAAAGACAACGTCACAGACCATGGCCATAAATATGCATGCCCAAAACGGCATCATAGATCGTGGCCAGAAATATGCCTGCTCAAAGACAGCATCATAGATCGTGGCCAGAAATATGCCTGCTCAAAGACAGCATCATAGATCGTGGCCAGAAATATGCCTGCTCAAAGACAGCATCATAGATCGTGGCCAGAAATATGCCTGCTCAAAGACAGCATCATAGATCGTGGTCAGAAATATGCTTGCTCAAAGATAGCATCATAGATATTGTAGCCATAAATATGTCTACACAAAGACGGCATCACAAATTGTAGCCAGCAATATGCCTACTCAAATACTCAATTATCAATTGAGTGATTTAGAGTACGTTATATACACAGGTTGTCGATTTCGTCCACAACTTGCGTCACATGAATATTATCATACATGACGCTTATTCCTAAAAACAGAATTAAAAAAAAATACCACTTCAAGAAGGAGTTATGCTGTTTTTAGGGTTCCGTACTCAAAGGATAAGGGTCGGGACCCTATTACTAAGACTCCGCTGTCCGTCCGTCTGTCACCAGGCTATATCTCATGAACCGTGATAGTTAGACAGTTGAAATTTTTACAGATGATGTATTTCTGTTGCCGCTATAACAACAAATACTAAAAAACAGAACCATACAACAGAATTGATTTTTTGCCATTTTATAGATAACCTTCGTTATCTATAAACGTACGGAACCCTTCGTGCGCGAGTCCGACTCGCACTTTACCGGTTTTTATATGTCCTAAAATTATCTTGATAAACGGTAACAGTGGCGTGGAGCGCTAGTACTTATCTACTTGGGTATCCCTTCCCACCCCGCCGCTCTGTTCCGCCAGTGCTGAGTCAAACTCGTCATGTCTGTCGTACACATATTAATAGTTCTGTGATCGTACACTAGACGTTTTTTGTCACCCCCAAAACATCGTAAAAAATATTCGAAAAAAGTATTTATTAAATAAATTGTTTATCATTAGTAACGTGAATATAACCTACCTAGTGACGGAAGTTGCTGACTAAATCAACACTCTGTATAATCATTTATGACGGCTACGTCAAATTTTGAAATTTTCGCGCAGATTTTCTATACAATAACGGGATTCTCTCAGCGTGCACTTAGCGTTTTTTTCCACAATTTCAGAAACAAAGCACGTATTGTCACTGCAGCATGACTGGGCAGGTCATCAATCACCTCTCCCCTTGCACACTGGGTCTACCTCGCCCCTCGCTCGTCTGAGTGCTGACAGAGTGAAAACGACGTGACTATGGTGGTGACGGACCAAGTATTTTTATGGTGTATTGTTGTTGAGCTGTTTTCTTTGAACAAGTATTACTTTTAATGGATACTTATTATTACTTATGTGTATTTTTGTTCTGTTACTATATACATTTGATGTTGTTATGTATGATTTGTAGGTAAATATCAATCAAATTAGAATTTGTATTAAGAGGCTATGCGAATTTTATTTTTGTCACTGTCACTCCAAGCGAAAACACGCTCAGTGCGACAGGGGCGGATTCAGGGCGAAAGCGAAAAATGTTAGTTTTATAATTTTTATAAATAAACTGAAATAGCTAGCACAATTTCAAATATTAAATATCTAGATATTGTTGAAACACACCTAATAAAATATGTTTGAGTTCTGTATATGGTTGCTATTCGTCAAACGAAGAGAAAATGTGTGTTTCAAGACCTCATTTTAACAATTATTTCTATCAAGGAAAATTTATCCAAACATGTTTTCCAATTTCAAAACCCTAGATTATATAGTCAAAATGCATATACCAGAAATACATATAAACATGTGTTCGTCTATGATATAAATAACTAATATTTACACACACACACACACACACACACATACATACGCACCCTCACACTCACTACAAAGTAATAGAATAAGTTAAGTTACTTTAATTTAATTGCATTGTATCTTTACTTGTCATTGTGAACTTTATATAAAAACTAAAAACTGTGTGGAAGAGCGGGGTCTCCTAATACAAGTATTTACGTAATTTACGTATTTAAGGAGTCTCCAACCCAGCTTTGTTAAACCGCTTTGAATGATAAATAAAGATTTTTGTATTTGTATTGTATTGTATTGTATTTAATTAAATGGATTTGATGAGATTTAACATCTATTTATCAGTACGCCATTATGTGGTTGAATTTGTTCCGATTGTTTTATATACAACGTGTAACAAAAAGGTGTAGCCATAATTTGAAGAGCTTATTCAGTCAAAGAACAACTTTTACTATGGAGACAACCCTGATATTTCAAAACAAAAATCTGCCCTTCCATACATTTCAGCCGAGCGGCAATTGCATTTTTCTATGAAACAGTTTTTTTTTTTTTCGTGATACAGGGTTGGTTCCGTAGTAAAAGTTGTTCTATATCATTGACTGAATAAGCTCTTTAAATATGGTTACACCTTTTTGTTACACGTTGTAAAAAATTACATAAATTTATGCAGCCAAAATCATACTGAAGACTCCATAAGTGCTCAGTATTAAGGTTCAATGACCCTTTTTGTGAAATTAGTACCTAAATAATTTTTTCGTGTTCCCTACAAACGCAAGCCAAAACTATGAAAAGTAAAAATTTTATTTTACCAATTTTCCAAGATAAATTTCTGTACCGTTATACTAATCACTTACCAAGCCTCCAATATGAATTTGGTGTATCAATTAATGTCACCTTGCATTTTGTGCAAGTTATAGTTAGAAAGACAGAAGAATAACACGGAAGGTTTTTCATTTGTCATTCAGACACAAGAGGTAATAAATTAAAAAAGTATATACAGTGTGTCCCTCGTACAAGTGCACATCCGAAAAGGGGTGAAACTAGACCTTATTTCATCGACAATTTTTTTTTTATAGAATCTTTGTTTTATAAATTTACGTTTTAAATTTTTTTGCCTACCATGGAGACTATGTATAAAATATGTCATAACTTTGATCTATCGCGAGTAATGCAATGAAATAAAACTGTTGTAATCCTTAAAAATAGACTTTGCATACCAAATCAAAAACAAAACATAATCAACTACCATTACCATAAAAATAATATCCTAAAAGATTATTTCTTTAATTTTTCCGCCTTTTCTTTCAGTAACAGTCAATTTTTTCAAAATAATGTCCCCGTTTTACTATAATTTTATTCCTATTTATCATTGCCTATTCCATTATTTTTCAAACAAAAAAAAAATACAACTTTCTATCATAAATACAATATTTTCTACGAGCGGTTAACCAAAGGCACTGCGCTCGCGTCCCATACAAAGACACCCGGTGGAGTATTTTTCAAGATTAAAAAACAAATTCAAAAATTTTTTTTTCTTTGTTTTTGTCGAAAAAAAAGGTCTAGTTTCACCCCTTTTCAGATGTGCACTTGTACGAGGGACACACTGTATATATATTCCTTCATATTAAAATCTGCCGTAATAATAATAATAATAAATGTTTATTTCAGATATTTCATCTATTTTGTTACTAACATAATTTCTTATTAATAATAATAATAATATACGTTTATTTCCATACGAAAATATTTAGCACATACAAATATTTCTGCCAAACTGTAATGCAGTTTGTAGGCGGAAAAAACTCTCTGCTTAAATAAAAATAAACAATGAAAAAATTTAATTTAATAGTTTCAATTTAACCTAAAAAGCTTACTTAAAAATAAAAGATAATCGTTTTATCTACACTTAGATATCATATTTCTGCAATATTAATGATTTTAACTTATTTTTGAATACAGCACGGGTTGCATTACATTCTGAGAAGACAACAGGCAAGGCGTTAAATATTTTTGGTATTAAATATTTATCTGTTCTTTGACCATAATAGTTTTTGAATTTATAAATTTGGAAGGCATTTCTGGCGGCTTTTCTAGTGTAATATTTGTGATTCACAGGATTCTTGTACTGATTATCAGGACCAAAATTTTCATTTGCTATCAAAAATCTTACTTTTTCATGTACAGGGATTATTTTACAGATATTAAATAGTTTATTATAGTTACTTTTACATTTATTCTTTGTATTTTTGTCTACCAATAACTTAAGAAATCTAATTTGTAAACATTTTATTTCATCTAAGTATGTCTTGAAAGTATTGCTATTATTAGTACTACATTTACACACATTTTACAATATTTATTTACAGTTTAGGTTTACACTCACGCAATTTGTAATCAAGGGCTCATTTCATGAATTGTGTGCATAATTTTATTTCATCTAAGTATGTCTTGAAAGTATTGCTATTATTAGTACTACATTTACACACATTTTACAATATTTATTTACAGTTTAGGTTTACACTCACGCAATTTGTAATCAAGGGCTCATTTCATGAATTGTGTGCATAATTTTATTTCATCTAAGTATGTCTTGAAAGTATTGCTATTATTAATACTACATTTACACACATTTTACAATATTTATTTACAGTTTAGGTTTACACTCACGCAATTTGTAATCAAGGGCTCATTTCATGAATTGTGTGCATAATTTTATTTCATCTAAGTATGTCTTGAAAGTATTGCTATTATTAATACTACATTTACACACATTTTACAATATTTATTTACAGTTTAGGTTTACACTCACGCAATTTGTAATCAAGGGCTCATTTCATGAATTGTGTGCATAATTTTATTTCATCTAAGTATGTCTTGAAAGTATTGCTATTATTAATACTACATTTACACACATTTTACAATATTTATTTACAGTTTAGGTTTACACTCACGCAATTTGTAATCAAGGGCTCATTTCATGAATTGTGTGCATAATTTATCAAAAAAAAAAACAATTTACATGTCAAAGTCGGTATAATGGGTGGCAAAACAACGACGTAAATTTTTCTGAATTTTACGTCATATTTATTTCCCGGGAATTTTACTCGCCTTCGGGCTTGATGGGACAGCCATTTTGGATTTTTTAAGTCATGCCAGTAGACTGACGTATAGAGAGAATGGGATATAATAATTTTAGTTTCTTGACGAGATCTTGAAAAGCAGTACCTATATAAATCGTCAAGTCCACCATTTTTCCTAAAACAAAGCCCGTTTTCGAGACTCAATTTCCTTTCCAGCCGACATTTTCCTTGTATCTCCATCCCTGTCTACACATAAGGGCGTCTACACACGCGCGCACAGTTATTCACAATTACTGCGACTTACGCCCAATGCGCTTTGTGACTTATGTATTTTGTGGGGATACATTATGTGAGGGGTGTCATCGGTGCATTGTGTGGAGTTTACTAGATCAATGTTATTATAGCGTAAATAAATTTCTTGATCAATGAATTGTAATAAATAATTAATGATGGCATGTTTTTATAATAATGTATATAATTAATTTACTATTGACTAATATATTTTAAGGAATTAATATTTGCACACCACAATGTGGTCGAATTTGTGAATCAATTTATTATTATAATTTTGTTATCTTTAATGTACCAAATTCTGAAGCAAATAAACGTTTTGATTGATTGATTGATTGATTGATTGATTAAGGTAGGCCATCCCGTTCAGCTGCCATATAAATGCTTTAGGTGTTTGTGACGTCCTGATGGCTTTGATCTCAGTGAAACTTTGCACACATCTTTATATACTTTTCTTTTCCCCCCATACCGCACTCGGACCCATCTTTCATCAAGAGGTGCAAGATGACATGATACTCAAAAAGCGCCGAATTTGTGAAATGGTTTCAGGTAAAAACTGTTTTCCATGAAACGGTAACTGTTTATTTATAGAAAGTTGCATAAACTTAGTTTTCATTATATGAACGACGTCTGAATTTCTCTCTTTTTTATTTCCAATGTGAATAAAAATTATAGAATTTGCTGAGCTTTGCGTTAAAACGAGGCAATATTCACGATATCCTGACAGCTATTATGATGGTATTTCATCAAATTTTGCTTTTTGGACTGTATAGAGACGTAGTTAGATGTAGCTAGATAATACTTATGAAAAACAATATGAAGAAAATAAGTTGTTGACTTCACATTCAGTTTTTGTATGAATCTTAAAAAATATCCAGATGTTAAGGGGCCTCTTAAGGAGAAGAAGCAAAGTGTGTAGGCGACTTAAAATTCGTAATCCAAAATTATATTTTTAGATGCACCTACAATTATATTGAACAATATTCGTTGATTAAAATTCAGTTTCTCATGCAAACTGACCGTTGATATTAGGTCTTTACATATGAAATAGCTGTTTTCTATAGAGAATTTAAAGGAAACTCAATTATCAGTACTAACATTTAAGAATTTTTTTTAGGAATTGCAAATCCAAATTATGTAATTTTTTTTTGTGTATGTATTAGACAACATTAAGCTAAGAGCAAAATTATTTAAGCTTTTTAAAAGTGTCAGCTGTAAAAAATTATTGCGAATCTTATTATCATGGAAATGGATGGCATTTAGGACGAACTGTTTTTGAAGATTTAATTTTAACATTCAAACTGAAAATAAAAACAAAATTTAATACGTAGATGGTAAAACCTTGAAATCAACTTTGAAACAAAAAACAAATAATTGAAATAGCTATTGAATTACAGGAATTATAAACTCATTATAAATTTCATAGGTAAAGATCTATTATTAAGGATTCCTCGGAGGCAATAACAATTTTCTTGGTTCATTTTATTGTGCTATTTCCGGTGCCAATTTATTCAGTATAAATAGGTGAATTTGAAGTATTCATTTTCTCTCAAAGTAATAATGCGCTATAGCCGGGCGACCGGACGTACCACGTGACCTTATTGATTGTATAGAAAGCGTAAGGAAATACGAACTTTGCCGAGCAGTGGCGAAGATTTGTATGCGCATTATTAGTTTAGGAGTACATAGGAGTATATACTGTACCTGTGCATGTTTATATGTGCTGCCTAAGTCTATACATATGTATGTGACTAATTACATATTTTCATAATTATTTCCATAATAAATACATTTTGGCGTTTCCGTTAGCTCTACATAAAAACATTTTAAGGTTTTAAATTAATTTTAATTCCAGGAATTTTAAATGGCTATAATACTAACGGTCAATTTACAATTATAAAATTGTAGTCTCATAAGTTTGCTTTATCTAATTATAAATTAAGTTTCCATCAACTCTTGTTAAAGGGACGCCTGACGCTAGAAAATCAACAACAACAGGTTTTCAAGGGTTCATTGGAAGAAACTAGCTCTCTCCTCATATTGAAGAAAATATATTTGATTTATCGATCTTTTATCTAAGGATTCCACATATAAACAATGTTTTAAGATTTATACTTTTGTCAAAAAAAAAAAGTTTTCCACCCTCTTTTTTTTGGTTTTCAAACGTTCGTTTCAAAAACGCGGTTAAGAGATCAACTTGTTTTTTTTTTTAATAAAATAGGCAATAGAAATATGAAGGGATGTTACCTAAATCCAATATTTTATTCCCTACAACATTTTTCAGTATTACCTAAAAACACACCAGTTTGTTCTTTCGCTGCGTAACCAATTACGCGTCCAAGAACAAGAGGCCAAAGAGCCAACATATAATCACCTCTATGAAAAGCAAATAAGATCTTTGCCATTAGACTTATTGTGCTGGACGGGTAATGAAAATAGTTGCTAGGGTATGCCATCCTTTTAAATCAATCAACCTCGGCATTAGGGCTTGTCCTCAAAACTTAGGGCTTGTCCGTAAAACTTAGGTCACCTTGGATAGGGTGGAGTTCCAAAATTGGTTTTCCAATATGGCTGCTTTTGTTTCGTGACTTAGAAATTACCATACGGAAGGTTTCATCGGTTGACTGATCATTTTGCGGAGGAGGAACTACCTAATATATTTTATCAAATCTAAAGTAAGAATAGGCTCTGGCAATATGGCGGCCAATGTAGATTCGTGAACTAGGATGATTTTACATACAGAAATGTGTGAAATATTAGGTTTTTACACATGGAATTGCCGTTTTCTATAAAGAATTTGAGGGAAATTCAATATTCAGTACTAACATTTTTGCATGTTTTTGAGGAATGACAAATCCAAATTATGTAATTTCTTTTGTGTATGAATGAGACAACATTAAGTTAACAAAAACATTAATTTAATTTTTGAAAAGTGACAGCTGTAAAAATATATAACAAATCTTATCGTGGAAATTGATGGCATTTAGGACGAACTGTTTTTGAAGATTCATTTTTTATAATCAAACTTAAAATAAAAACAAAAATTAATACGTAGATGTAAAACCTTGAAATCCTCTTTATAAAAAAAAAAACAAATAATTGAAATAGCTCGGTTTACACTCACGTTGACTATATGCCAACTGTTTTATATTTTGTACAAATATACTAATAGATTTATGAGTCGTCTATTCGTCGAAAGTAGACGACCCCAACTGGGTCGAAATAATTTATTTTTATTTTTTATTTAAGCACAGTCAAATCGTTTTTTAGGGTTCCGTACCCAAAGGGTAACCAACGGGACCCTATTACTAAAACTCCGCTGTCCGTCTATCTGTCCGTCTGTCACCAGGCTGTATCTCACGAATCGTGATAGATAGACAGTTGAAATTTTCACAGATGATGTATTTCTGTTGCCGCTATAACAACAAATACTAAAAACAGAATAAAATAAATATTTAAGGGGGCTCCCATACAACAGACATGTTTGTTTATGCCGTTTTTATAGATAATTGTACGGAATCCTTCGTGCGCGAGTCCGACTCGCACTTAACCGGTTTTTTTTAATTTATGAGCAGGCACTATTGAATGTTCAAATATTAGAATAAACAAGAAACTCACAAATCAAAAAGAGTATTCAAGAATATTAAATTTGAACCCTCGGATTTTTTTAAGAACTTCAACAAATTACGATCGTTAGATTAAAATTATTTTAGTCTGGATTAAAGAAAAAAAATTTTATTTTAATTATTTTGTAATAATATTTATAAGCTTAGCTTAGCACATTACTTAATTAATATATTTTAAATTACACTTAAATAACATTAAAAAACCTACCTACAAAATAAAACTTGCCTAAAACAAAAGACTAACCTAAACCCTTAAAAAACCTATATCTTATAAATATAAAATTATAAAAATATTTATTAATTTTTAGTGTGTATATAAATTTTTATTTATAAGTATTTATTTATTTTATTTGGTATGTTAATTTATGTAGACTACTATTTAATTATTTTTATTATTTTTAACTCATGGGTTTTAAACAGTTTTTTGTCTTTGTGTGCACTTATGAAATACTCACTTTTTGTTTAATCGATTCTATCACCAAGGGTTTGCTGGTAGATGCTCTTTCAGAGATAAGCTTGCCTTTTGCTTAAATTTAAATACGTTTTATTCGTTTTGAATTGAATTGAATTTCTTTTTTAATGTTTTGTTATATTCTAAATATTATTAGATGCATTACAAACCAGAAATTATCAATCAGAAAACAAATCCAAAGACAAGAATTTGAAAAAAAAAATTCCCCGGGCCAGGATTCGAAACTGCGACCAATCTGCAATTTTTTCAAATTCTTATCTTTGGATTTGTTTTCTGATTGATATTTTCTGGTTTGTAATGCACTCTAATAATATTTAGAGTATTCATAGCGATGGATTTCGCAAAATAAACATAATCTTTTGTTATATTGTTTTAAAATAACAATAAATTTAATTAATTTAAATTTTACTGGAGCTTGCATTTTAATGTTCTTTTTTTATGACTGTATTTCGGTGCGTGCGGTGTAAACATTTAACTGTAAAAATTTCCAAATAGATAGATATCAATCATTTTAATTATTTGCAATATCTACCTAGACAATAAACAGAATAAATTCTTAGGTCGCAGAAATGTTTGTAGAAAAACGGGACATCTTGCTAAACGACAAAGTATTTAATAATTTAAATTATAATTATTGATTTAATTTATTTTAGTTTACCTAACTTTTATTAGTATAATTTAGTTATAGTTTTTATTTTATAAACAAGAAACTTAACTATAAACTATTTATTTTAATATATAAGTTTAGTCATTATAATGACTTTAGAACGACAATTGAATTTTATACAGCGTGTGATAATTTTGATAATATGTATTATCTTTATTGCGGGATTATAATTTTTAAAGACAATTGTTCATTCATATTTTTCAGCAATATTCTACAAATGTATCTAGTGTTGGGACATCTAGTATATTATATTTGATCGATTTTTACATTTTTGTTTATTTAATTACCTCATAAAAAGTAAATGAAAAAATACTAAGGTGAGAAACGAACAGCTGGTTAATATGTCGATATTTTAGAAATATATTTTCAGTACTTTTTTTATTTGCGTTAAAAGCAAAATAAATAACCCAATTTGAAATACACGCTTAGAGACGAGAAATATATTACAAATCCATCAAAATGTTAAAATACTTCCCCAAAACATCGCATCGTTTCAGATCAATACAAATTGGATAAACCACAAAGGTAGAGACAGATAAAAAGCGAGATCCGCCCGCAGCGAATTCGCAAACTCTCATTACGCGCTTACTAATTAAAAACTAATTTAATACGTGAGAGAAAAAGAGAGCGAGACACTTAACTGATACTAATAAGATCGTCAAACAATTACGAGCGGCTCATCTGCAGCGTGCGAGCGAGAGAGCATCCTAAAAACCCCTCTCTCCCCTCCACACCACACTCTCTATTTAACTTTTAATTTATACTCATTCCTTTATATCTTTTATTGCTTCGCCCATCGCGACTCCTAATGCGCCCGAGGTGCCGCTCACTCTAATTAAATTCATGCAACACTAAGCTTTCCGAACACCCCCTTAAATTGGCCCCGCCCACTTCACCCCTACCACGAGACTTCGCCCAATCAGGAAGTGTAGCTGTGCCTCTAGCGGCGGGGGGTGGGGTTACAAGTACAGACAGTCAGTGTGAGATTTCTGATAGAGCTGTCAAGTCGCGTCCACAAGCGGTCGTTACGCCGTCTTGACTGACATATTTATTATTATTTATGTCAATTAGGTTATTACTTTTTTGTTTAATGGAATAAGGAATTGGTTGTGAAATTGATTGCCTTTCGGTCGCTTATGATTCATCACTGTCAAAAATATAATCTGAAACGTGTTTTTGTATGATTGATTGTTTCGTCGGGGTTATTAGAGATATTGGATCGCGACTGAGCTGTAATCTAGTTTGACGCCTCTCAGTATTGTCTATGGTCTATTGTAACATCTATGATGAAGACGAGCCGCTGATTGCCTATCAGCTGTCAAGTTATACCGCTAATGACAGCTTCAATTTTGAATTACCTGAGCTTTCGTCATGGATAACACCATAGACGGATTAATATTCGTCCATGATAAGACGTTACCTAATTACTATTACAAAATACAAAATGAGCCAAACGTTAAAACTCGCTCACAAAAGAAATGTAAGAACTTACGCCACCTACATGCTAAGATAGTTCCAACATTTCCAATAAACATGAAAAAAAATTGAAACTTTTAGATATATGTCACATAATTATTATTAGAAAAGCATTTTTTTATATATAACAGATTAGAATTTTTCGTACCTTTCTATTTTGTATAGTTATTTTCTATCAAGAATGCTTAATAATATTTTTATCGGTTCCTGTCTCCGTATGTCTCTATTTGTAGCGAAGCGCCACGCGGCTCAAAAAGATTATGACATCCTCGTAGCAGCGACTGTAACAAACGGCGAGCTTATAAATCCCACATTACCCCAACCAAAGTGCGATAATAAACGTTATTGCAATACTCATACAGTTTACTTTACGCTGCCCGATAGTATCTTAAACGCTGTCGCTTATTCAATGTATTCCAAGCGGTAACTTAGTCGCCATAACTCTATTATGAACTTTCTTGTTCGAGCATATGGTTGAGAGTTGTTTAGCGTGTATGGTTTGTGGAATAAATCTATAATATGAAGGAGGCGGGGTGTGTGTTCTTCGGTGGGGTGGGAGAAGGGGGGACGAGGCTCCGCCCACCGCCGGCCAGCCATCTCAGTGCCGGGCCCGACAAGCCATGCGAGCGCACTCTTCGACAACAACAAAAATACGTGGTCGCGAAAAAAAATGTGTGTGTTTTAAATCAAGCGGAACAAAAATAAATACTGTGGAAACTGAACAAAAATTGAGTGATAGTGGAAGTAACTGAGCAAAAAAAAAATCTGAAAAGCAAATATTTTTGACAGTGATTGGCGAAAAAATGACAATACGGAATGTTATATGCGGCCGTCGGTAAGTCTGCGTATAGTGCGGGGCGTGCGAGTTATCGATAGACAAGATATCGACGGGCGCGTCGGGCAGCGGCGGCGACGGCGGCATGGTGCTCGAGGGCGGGTTGCCGGCGCCACTGCAGCTGTACGCCGCGGCGGCCGCGCAACTAGCCCCGCGCCCCGCCTGGCCGCCGTTCCTGCCCTTCTTCGGGGTCCCTCCGCCCTTCCTCACCAGGCCTAGACTGCCGCATCCGCTGCCGAACCGAGCCCCTCATGGCCCGCCTAGTGAGGATTCCAATGAAGACGGTGGAAGTAGTAAAGGTAGGTTAGAAGTAATTGTATCTATATGTTACCGGCTAAACCCAATTTTAGAACAAACTAATTTGGCTTAGGCCAAAGTGGTTCTGAGTTGTCACAAAAAATAACCATGTAGGTTACGTTTACCATAGGTAGCGGTCATACCTAAACCTTCTAACCTAACCTACTGGCTCTCTTCTGCACCGAAGGACTTCCAAAAAACTAGTTTGGCCTAGGTCAAATTGTCCTAAACTAGGATTTGGCCGCTAACATAATTATGTAAACATTACAAACTTGATTATTCGGAAAATACACGCTTGCCTGGTCTTACCATTAAAATCCTTCATTACAAGTGCTACTAGCAAGTAAATGTACCTATAAGTTGATGATATTCTGATACTCTGAGCACGAAGAATTGTGCTGAGAAATACCCAAATAACTTAGTAGCACTTCACTTCATCATTCAGCCCAAATCCACCCACTCATAGGCCTCTTCTACTCCACGCCATTTTCATCTTGCTATGTAAAAATATGCAACAATAAAGAAAATTGAACAAAATAGATACATTATTATGATAATAGTATAGATAAACTATTTCAGTTTACTAACTTTTTTCTGTCAAGCAAGAACAATTATAGAATATGTATAATAAAATGATAATATCGATATAAACAACGAACATCACTAGTTTAAGTTAAGTTTTAAATAAATTGAACGTAGGGAAAATATTTAATGATTTAAAATAAATATAAAAATTATTTTCTAGTAGGTATTTATTTGCTCACATAAGAAACAATCTAATGAGATTTTAATGTGTACTTAGCCAATTGCAGAAAAGGTTTTTAAGTTTAATGAACCTTTAAAGTTGATGCCATCACTTACATTGTTCTTAACAAAGAAAGTGACAGCATTAATTTTAAAGTTTCATTAAACTTAAAAACTCTTTCTGCAACTGGTCGTTAGTTATATTTAATAAATAAGAAATAAAATTAAATAGATATTACATATTTGTAAGTATTAGCGCGTTTGTACCAAGCATGTTTTCTGCATTCTGCCGTATTTTACGAATTGACCCAATTGTATTAATTGACGATTTGTTGGGTCGTCGGATCCACCAACGGGAGATAATATGTATTATTGTTGTTTCTTTTTAATTTTTTATTCCTTTAGCAAGCATTTTGTTTAAGTGGAATTTAACATTTTCGTTTTTTTTTCTTCACTGCGTTCCACTGTGCCGTGATTCCGCTCCGCAGCGGCCGCCCGCCGCCGCGCCCGCCCGCCGCCGCGCCCGCCCGGGCCACCCCATCGTGCCACCGGTACTGGTGATGATTTTTGTTAGGGCAATCAAGAATGAATTGTCAAGTTAAAATACTGAAGATGCGTCAGTGAAACAAAAACTCAAAAACATCACACGAATAACAAAAAAATACTTCCTCTAATAAATACTGGCTTGATATTTATAAAAAAAAAACTCTACCTACTCTATTATTAATATAAAATAACTCTACCTAATCTAGTAGTAAAAAAGTCGTGTCTGTTGAATATTTTTGCGAAGTTTTAATTAAAATTGGTTATTATTATTATGTAGTATTTGTACGGAGGCCATAGCTATAATGTTTTGAATTTTTGTATCTGTGTGTACCTATAAATATGTTCCATATTAACTCAAGAACCACTTGACGAATTTGGATGCGGTTTTCTTTATTATCATCGTAATGACCCTGGTCAACATATAGGCTATAAGGAGTGTTTATATAAGTTTCTTGCCCGTTCTTCTTAGCAAGACTAATCGAATGGGCGGAGGTAGGCATGTATTTATATATGTAACCTATTACTATGTAGTATATAGGATGGGATTTGGTCGGCCGCCTGGATTCGTGCTGGGGGCTCGGTTGGTGATCATTGAACCTTGTTCCTGGTCCCTGGCCGGGTCTCCGGTATGGGTTCGGGCGGTTGATTGGATTTCATTTTGTATAATAATATTTTACCTATAATTTTAATCGTATATATATTGCTACATAAATTAAATAAACATTTAATCTAAGTAGTTCATGTACATTTATTATTTTATTACATATATTTTTATAAGATTAAAATTTGACTTGTGAAACGTGTATTATATATACCTACTTTGCAAAATAAACTTTTTGAATTTTGAATTTGAATTTTGAATTTTGAATTTTGTGTTGATAAAATAACCGCCAATCTAAAAACGGAGCAAAGATTGAATAAACGCGGGCGGGACCGCAGGCGAAGGGCTAGTTACAAATATAAAACATTTGATCACGCTTTGTTCCCAGAGGGAGGGGGATTGATATATTTCAAATGTATGAACCTTTTCTGTGATATTTTTTTTTTTATCCCCAACATAAAAATTAGTTGTTGGTTGTCGGTGTCCGTTATAAATATACTGCTAGCCATAATTATTTGCTTAATCATATATATTTATATATAAATATAGTTTTTTTTACAAAATTGACACTGTGCGTCCTTTACAAATTTTAAATAGGTTACTAAATAAATTACCTGTTTTTGTATTAGAATAATTAATTAAGTAATATTGTTAACAGTATAATTAAAGGTTTTAAAACTCTAGAAGTCCGTTTGCATCATATTATTATTATTATTATCTAATTGACTACGGGAAAAAAATCGACACTTTTAGAAGTTGCATATCTACTTCAGTAAAAAATGTATTATTTTGATAAAATAGTATATTATTTTTGAAATATTTTTCTAGGGATCTGTTAAACAGAAACGCGATTGGAGAAATTCGGCTCGATACAAATATTTATTGAAACGAGGTCTTTTTCGACACCAATTCTCCTGGTTTGACATTTTGGAACGACATATGGACTGCAATTATATTTTATTAGATGGGTTTTAACAATATCTGGGACCTGGTTAAACGAAATTTTGAAGGCTACTTTAGTACATCTTATATTAATAAAAAACTGACTTTTTGCTACTTTTCCTCGAATCCGTCCCTCTCGCACTGAGTGTTTTTTCGCATATGGAGTAAAAGGGACGATAAAACTTTTACATATCGCCTTATTGGCGAAAAATATGCTCATAGAAGAACTATAGTATAGATAGGAACATAATGAATTTGCAACGATGCAATCTTGCGCTGTTCAACAGGAAATATTAAACTTTGAATTAATTGTTTATATTGTGTACAATAAAGTGTCCATTCATTCATTCATTCATTCATTAAATAAAATGTACTTGATCATACTGAAAACCTCCGAAATCTACCGGGTGTCAATGAAAAACTTTTTTTTTTCAAAGTGTTATTTAAATTTTTTCAATTTTTTTTTTATTGTCGTACTTGATCTTCTGATTGCTTTTCCGGAAAAAAGTTCTGTGCACGCCACTGCCTTAAAGGTATCTTAAAATGAAACAACATAGTCTCCTGATTATAATAACAACTTTTCCAAAGAAACATACCTACTCATGGTAACAAAAAAAATTATTTCACGTTTCAGTAATTCTCTAGTTTTTGCCTACGGCTTCGCTCGTGTGGCAGTCTTTAATTATTAGTTTTAGGCTTGGCGGTATTTTTATCAACACCCCTTATAGCCTGTATGTTAACCAGGGTCATTACGATGATAATCAAGAAAACTGCATCCAAATCCGTTGAGAGGTTCTCGAGTTAAAACATAAAATACATACATACATACAGACTGATAGACAAACAGAAATACAGACTATTTAAATTTAAAATTGTTGTCATAGTCTCCGTATAATACTATCTAATAAATAACCCATTTCATTTTAAATTCCGTAAAAGAATTTACTTTATTATTAATAGAAAATATTACACTTTTGCTCACCACTATATAAAAAAAAAATCTGCTGTGATTTTTGGATGGCCAAGGTTTTTTTTTTAATTTGCGCCAGGAATGAACTACATATTCGTATATCCATCGGTGAACAGAGATTTGTTGCACCTACTATATTGCATCTATATCTTTATATTATATTTTTGTGTATGTTTATTAATTAGTTTATTATAGCGTAAGGAATCCCCATTAATAAGTATTATGTAGTTTACTCTTATGTTTGATTTCGAGACATTTACACGCTCCTTTCTTTATTTTTTCTATATTTTCTTTTTCACCCAAAGGTTGCCTGGAAGATACTGCTATTAGCTGTAACACTGTAAAATATTTTTAATGTTATTTTTTCATGTTTTTGTGTAAATGTACATTAAGCGTAATAAATAAAAAATAAATAATAAACAATTTTCTTAAAGATATGTAAACTCAGTGGTGTGTACAGAACTTTTTGCTGGAAAAGCAAACAATTGGTCAAGAACAACAATTAAAAAAATATGAAAACATTTAAATATCACTTTGAAAAAAAAAATTGGTATGACGCCAGGGTAGACCTAGAGTGAAAATTTCCTATACAAACTTTTTTTTTCAAAGTGATATTTAAATTTTTTTATATATGTTTTGTTGTTGTTCTTGACCAATTGTTTGCTTTTCCAGCAAAAGGTTCTGTGCACGCCACTAAAGCCCATCTTTCCCAGCAGAGCAGACTATTAGACGTTTCCAAATTTAATAGAACCTTCAAAAACATACTGAGCTTATTACTATATGTAGAGATCCGATTGTCTGGACCCCTGTCGCCGCTTGGTCTCATCGGTCGATACATTTCCTCAATAAGCGTAAATTATGACCTTAATATTATTAAGGTATCACCTCCAAATATTCGAGTCTCATTCTCATTTAAATAAATTTTATATTAATAAAAAATAAAATAAGTTGCGAAGAGGCTAACGAGCATAAGCTGAATGTTCGTAAGTTATTAAGAACTGCGCCTGATATGTTATCCCATGAGTTAGGCTATTTTCTCTCTTATTACAATGCGGTAAGAATTTAGAAAGTCCTTTCTCGCGTTGTTATGTTATTAGTTGTGCGGGGTCGTACCCCGCTGTGCGCGCCGCGATCGCTGTCACTTGTCGATAGATACATTTTTATCGACTCTTTGTCGGCACTAATGCTGAGGTGTTACTCACGAAATTAGAATGTTAATGGATGACGCATGGCCGGTGTTTGGACTTAGTACAATTTGGACTTGTTACATTTTTCGGTGTGTGATTGTGGTTGCGTGTTCTACGTGTTACGTAACACCCTTGATCACTTTTTACATTTAGGTTAACTGCCTGATATTTTTCAAATAATAATACATAATTTGAAAGTAAAAATTACTATATTTTATTTATAACTAACGACCCGCCCCGGCTTCGCACGGGTGCAATGCTGATACTGTCTTTAACCTCTAAAATTATCAGTGTTTCTCTATTATATTATTCATGTATTATACATATAAACCTTATCACTCTATCTATTAAAAAAAAACCGCATCAAAATCCGTTGCGTAGTTTTAAAGATCTAAGCATACATAGGACAGACAAACAGAGCGACTTTGTTTTATACTATGTAGTGAGGTTTAAACATATTTATACAAAAGATCTCGGCACAACATGGATCCCTAAGGGGACCTGAGATGTTTCCAAGTATGCACTGTGAAGTCACATTCCACACTCGTACACCCACGTTTCACCTACGATTATTACGTCCCAGCGGTGTAATATGCCGGCAGATTAATGTGCCTTCCGAAGCACACTGACCGAAATATTAGATATTGTATTATTAGCACATTCGCTGCTGAAGAAAAACTAAATTGGTGTGTTATCGCTTTGAAATACTCAATAACTAAATCATCCATCAGCCTAGTTCGTCCACTACTGGACATAAGCCTTTCCAGGACTTTGCTACTCCCGGCGGTCGTCCTGGAAGAATTGCCCATACTCACACACTCTGGGCAGGCGGGTTGGTGAGCCCAGTGCCGGAACCCTTGCACCAGTGACGCCACTGCCCGTCACCAGTCTGTTCCATATAAGGCCCGGCTATTAGGGATGGATATACCGCCATCCATCGGTCCCAGGCATGGTGGGCCTCCTGGTTTTTTGCCTGTGAGCTGTCCTCTTACTCTCACCCGAATTACTTCGAGGGGGTCTCCAAGTAAGATGGTGGCACCTCCACAGTCGAGCCCGGCATCAGCTCTAACACCTGGTAATAACTAAATACACACACATAACAACACCAGAACGCATTGCTACGAAAATGTTGATCGTAGCAAGCAATGCTACGAAGCTCTACGAGGCTACGACGTTTTCTGTGAATGAAAAAAATCACTCAGTTTTGGTTACACCAGACGTACATCTTCTTATTCGTGTGAAGGTAATCTTCAGCAGCCTCGTTGGTTTTGTCATACCTACTACTTATATTAAAAATTACAGATATTTCAGACACATGACATGACAGAACATGTCATTTGACCACTTTAAGACCGCATGTCGATATACTGCGTCATCGACTAGCGCTTGTAGCGTCCACTAGCGCTTGTAGCACTATTAGTCAGAGACGGGACCCGTCTACTAGCACGTGAAGGGATAAGGTCATCTTGAATGCATGTAAAGGGACATTTATTTATCATATGCATGGTTGTGTGCGTATGGTCACAGACACAATTGCTGTCGACGCTTGCTGGCAGGAATCCCCATTTCTGTAGATTGTCTTTGGAACGTCAAACACCTGCTCTAAGTCTATTTAGGGTGCTCCATACACTCCACTGCTGTGATGCGCCGGCGCCGGCCAGTAGATGTCAGCAGGGGAGGCGACAAGGATGTCTTGTTCGCGGAGCTGTGCCTTCCAAATATTGGAACGTGCTTCTTGGGCATTATTCAGATTTTTAGTGGAGTTGGTCACGAAACTTTTTTGATATTTTAAGTGACTTGGGACAGCACTGTAAGTGTGAAGCGGGTGTCGGCTCATGAAGCTGTTTGTACCATTCCACAGCAGCTGATGATAATGGACATTACCATGTAATTGGAGAGGTATCTTTAAATGAAACCACAAGATCTAGTTATCATACTGAATAACTTTCTTAAAGAAACGTAAGAGCGCAAATAAAAATTGTTTTTTTTTTTTATTGTAGTTTTGATCCAGTTTGATGTAAGAATAATACTAAATAAATTACAGTTGTTATTACAATAATAAAAAAGGAAAAAATAGAAAGTATAAAATCGAGTTAATATAGCGTTATCAACTGCAAATCCTCCTCATTTGAATTTTAAATTAATTAATATTGTTCCTAAGTATGGGATTGATGAAAGCACATTTGTAATAACTGTAGCTCCTCAAAATAATATTTGACCTCAATGCTGTAGTAGCTATTAAGGGGTTTAGTATCACCAAACGGATACTTTCGAAAAAAATAAAATATCCTTAACCATCCATCCATTAGCCCCTATTCGTCCACTGCTGGACATAGGCCTCCCCAATATTACGCCACTCTTGGCGGTCCTCAGTCATCCTCATCCAGCCGCCACCCGCAACGTCCTTCAGATCGTCAGTCCGGAAAACAAATTGTAGTTATTAAAGAGCTCGTTGTAAAAAAGTCAAGCTGTTTTTTTTAGGATATAGGCTTTATTATTTTAATACAAACTTTTTAGTAAAATAATTTAGATCTAAACTAAGTAAAAATAAATAAATTACCTAATAAAAGTTAAATTAAATAAAAATATTTTTCCAAATGTAAAAATATATACGTTAATTATATTTACTGACACTGATTTCGAGAAATCTTAGAAAAAGCACAAAAATCTGTATGTCCTCCCCACCCTATCTCCGAAACTGGTGGACCGAAAAATATTAAAATAATGTTGATTTATAGGTCATAACTGGCCAATTACAGAAAAACTATAATTATTTAAAAAAAATAACGCAAATGAGAAAAATGAAGTTTTTTTTTAGAAAAACACCGTGAGGATATCAAATTGTAGGTATTAAAGAGTTGATAATAAAAAATATTGCAACTATATCGAGAAATCCTTGAAAAACCACAAAAATGTATGTCTCCCCCCTTATCTCCAAAACTGGTGGACCAAAAATATGAAAACAATCATGGTAATATGTCCTTACGTAAAGATTACACGAAAAATATAGCCGTTGAGAAATTCACATTTCATTGAGAAAAAACTGTCGAATCACGGAACCCTAGGTACGCTAGTCTGACACACTTCACCGGTTTTTTAAATAGGATACATTCACCCCCACGTCAACCATTTCAATAGCAATCAAACCCAACTAACCAAACTGAGAAATACATGAGCGATAGAGCGTAAGCCGTTAAGTATTGATGAAATACGAACTGGCTTTATATCCGGATATATTCCCGATATACCTTCGCTATATGTCCATTTGGGCACAAATTAAGCGGCATTCGTCAATACAAGAGGGTTACAATAGCGATTCATACACACCGAGGGGCTTAAAAAGCGATACAAGAGCGATTCATACGTCATTCGGGGTCCACTAACTACCTTTAATTTCTATTTGCGATTTCGTCAATATAAGAGGGTTACAATAGCGATTTATACACACTGAGGAGTCCAAAACGCAATACAAGAGCGATTTATACGTCATTGGGAGTCCACTAACTACCTTGTATTTCTATTTGCGATTTGAGTCATGTTCCATCTCTTTTTTTCCTTGAAATGTTTAATTTGCGAACTCTTTCATTTTAAAACTTAACCTAAAATGGTGTAAGATACAAATAAAGTGAACGATATGCGACGCAAATAAATTGGATGTTATTTTTTCCATGGTATAGTATTATGTGTGTTGTGAGTGAAATTTCCTTACGAAGATAATTTTACTGGTATTCTATATATAGTTTTCCACTTCGTTTTTAATACGCCTTCCTAATAATGTGAAAGAAGATTGAAAATTAGAGAAATGTGCAAAGAGGTTAGGTTAGATATTTCGTTTATTTTCTAAATTATCGGCTGCAACTGCAGCAATGTAGTACTCCTTCATTCTTTTTAAAAATTCTTTCATTCTTTGTCGTCAATATCTGTAACGAAACGATAATTTCGATGAACCAATTCAACAAAATAAAAATAACAATGGCGGAATATTTCTTAGGAGTATGTAACTTCTCTGAGCATTTCATACGTCGTTAGGACGTAGAAAGTAGGTGACTAAGTTTTAGAGCAATATGATAGCGGTGTATAAAGCCAAATCATGGCCTTGATAGCAATCGATCATAAAATTTTAGGGTACGGTAGCAAATATATAATGGTTTAAAATGAAATACACTATAAAAGCTTTTAATGTTTTTTGTTTTATAAATATAAATAATAGGTACTGATAGACATGATAATTTAAATATTAATACTGTTATCTCATCTATATATTTCGGGTCGGTGTCGGTTATATTACGTATCGTATCGTACCGTACTACCGTACCGTACCGTATCGTACCGTACCGTATCGTATCGTACCATACCGTACTTCTTCGTACCGTACCGTACCGTACCGTACCGTACCGTACCATGTCGTATAGTATCGTATCATATCGTACCGTATTGTACCGTACCGTATTGTACCGTACCGTACCGAACCGTACCGTACCGTACCGTACTTCTTCGTACCGTACCATGTCATATCGTATCGTATCATATCGTACCGTATCGTACCGTACCGTACCGTACCGTACCGTACCGTACCGTACCGTATCGTGCCGTACCGTACCGTACCGTATCGTGCCGTACCGTACCGTACTTCTTCGTACCGTACCATGTCGTACCGAAACGTACTGTACCATACCGTATCCGTACCGTACCGTACTTTTTCGTACTGTACCGTACCGTACCATGTCGTATCGTATCATATCGTACCGTGCCGTACCGTACCATACCGAACCGTACCGTACCGTACAGTATCTTATCGTACCGTACCGTACCGTACCATACCGAACCGTACCGTACCGTATCATATCGTACCGTGCCGTACCGTACCATACCGAACCGTACCGTACCGTATCTTATCGTACCGTATCGTATCGTATCGTATCGTATCGTATCGTATCGTATCGTACCGTATCGTATCGTATCGTATCGTATCGTATCGTATCGTATCGTATCGTATCGTATCATCATCATCATCATCATCATCATCATCATCATCATCATCATCATCATCATCATCATCATCATATTATTATTATTATTTTAAACTATTACAAATTATTTGAAAAGCTAATTTAACAAAAAACATGAATTTCATTGATAAAGTGTGTACGGAACACTCAAGGCACGAGTCCTACTCGCACCTATACGGCGATGTCACGTATAATAGAAATATAAATCGCTCTTGTGTCACTGGTCTAAAATGGCAAATTCTAACTGAATTAAGAGAACATAAACTCTAATAGACTCCATTTAAGCATTATGTAACTCTACGAGAGTATTTAAACTCAACTGTACGTGCTTAATTCTTGTATCGGAGTTAGTAATATCGGATATACGGCTGCCATACATTGGCGTTATGATTACACTTTTATATTTCCTAAGCATACTATTACTGCCTATTGGAGTTGTAAATCGCTAAAATAGCATTTACTAACTCTTTTCTGCACCTCAAAGCTTCAACAATTGCTGAGAGCATTAGCTAACGTTTTTCTATGTCTACAAGTAAATTTCACCGCTTTTATAACCCTCTTTTGCGTCCAAGAGGATTTACAGAAGCGAATAAAGCAGCTTGTGTGTTAGTTGGGAATAATATCTGGTAAAATAGTATGAAATTAATATAATATATAGGTAAACACCGAGCACCGCGATCACCAACCTGCCTGCCCAGCGTGTGTGAGTATGGGCAATTCTTCCAGGATTGGCAAAATCCAAGTCCTGGAAAGGCTTATCAAATGTCGTTAAGGTGATATACCGTGCTAGCAAAGGTCCCCGTTACTCCAGGCAGAAAGACCCGCAGTGCGAAAGGGACGGAATCAGGGAAAATTGTCAAAAAGTCGGTTTTAAATTAATGCAAAATTAACTAAAATAGCTACAAAAAATTCCATAACCAGTAATTTAGGTGTAGTTAAAACCCATCTAAATAAATATTTTTCAAGTCTGTATGCTATCCTAATTTGTCAGAATATCAAAAAAAGTGTAAATTTAGACCTGATTTCAATAATTATTTCTATCGAATGAAATTCCTCCAATCGCGTTTCTGATAGACCAAAATCTAGTAAAAGGTCCCAAAATTGTTATACTAATTTATTTTACTTGGAACTTCATTAAAAGAGCAGATAAATAACTTCAAAAAGTGTCAATTTTCACGGTATAGCCCCTTAACACAGTTTTTCCCCAATTATCTTTACAAAACTGCGAATGTATACGTATATGTTACAAGCCAAACCCAATTTTAGGACAAACTAGTTTGGCCTAGGCCGATTTAGTTTTTCAGAAGTCCTGTAGCGCAGGAGAGAGCCGATAGGTTGGAAGCTTATACAGAATGCTCTGAAATTCGACCTTTTCCTTGAAAGGAGTTATACTACAGATCATTTCCAACAAATAATGCCTATCAACTAGGGGTCGAAAATGATATTTTTTTTTCAAATAAAAAAAGTCATTATTTCAAAATTACAAAATAAAAATGGTTTTCTTTCCACTTAAGACCTTTTACTTCTGAGATTATGGGAATTCTGGGCATGTGTATTTTTTATATCACTCATTTATCATTAATTAGAAAAATAACAAATAAGTGCCCAAAGAGGAATCATTATTTTTGAATGAATTTGTTTTTCCTTACCAGTCTGAATAACTCAGAGACCATTTATTTTCGACCCCTAGTTGATAGTACTTAATCTGTTGGAAATGATCTCAAGTATAACTACTTTCAAGGAATAGGTCAAATTTCAGAGCAACCTGTATATGGCAAGTCGAGGGGCGATTTTTTTTGACAACCGAGAAATCCTATAAGACCACATTTAGTATTTTAGTATGCAAGTCAGTATTTTTATGCAGTTAAAATACTCTGAGAGGATGGCATACCCTAGCAACTTTTTTATTACCCGTCTAGCACTATAAGTCTTATGGCAAAAACCTTATTTGCTTTTCATAGAGGCGATTATATGTTGGCTCTTTGGCCTCTTGTTCTTGGACGCGTAATACTAGTGATCACGCAGCGAAACAAAAAATTGGTGTGTTTTTAGCTAATATTGAAATATTTTGTAGGGAAAAAAATATTGGATTTAGATAACATCCCTTCATATTTCTATTGCCTATTTTATAAAAAAAATCAAGTTAATATCTTAACCGCGTCTTTGAAACGAACGTTTGAAAACAAAAAAAAGAGGGTGGAAAACATATTTTTTTTTACAAAAGTATAGATTTTAAAACATTGTTTCTAGGTGGAATCCCTAGATAAAAGGTTGATAAATCAAATATATTTTCTTCAATATGAGGAGAGACCTAGTTTCTTCTAATGAACCCTTGAAAACCTGGTGTTGTTGATGTTTTAGCGTCAGGTGTACCGTTAAATACATGCCAAAAAATATACACACGCTTTGTAAAATAATATGGAATAGTGATTACATCCCATTCTGACACCAGTATGGCTAGCCGCAGCCCGTTCATCCAAACCTCTGTCTCAACCGGGGTTCCTTTGTGCATCAAAACCCTATCTCCCCACAAATAATTACAATTATAATTCAAACCACTCATTGATTAATCATTATGTTTACTTGTAATAATTGCGTCCGCCTTATCAATTTGACATTTAGTTAGTGTTTCTCAATGATTTAATTTCCATTCAGTTCGTTCGTAAATGATAACGCCAGTTGGTAACACTTGTTTGCAATTAACATTATATTTACTGCGTGCTCTAGTGCTTGATAAGTTTGATAGCGTTTTAGGTACGAAGTTGCTTCGTACCTAAATAGCGACCCTATTTACTTGTCCATTATATGAATCTTTATCAACATAAATGGGTATAGAATTATGCCGATTCGGTGTAACTTAAATAAACCTTTAATTTAGTTCATGTACATTTATTATTTTATTACATATATTTTCTTTATTAGATTAAATTTGACGTGTAAAAAGTGTATATATCTATACCTGCTTTGCAAAATAAACTATTTGAATTTGAATTTGACACGTTTTAACTTATTTGGCAGGACTAAACTTAATTTAAGGTTAAACGACAGTCGCTTAGCGCAAAGTTTTACAAAATACAAAAATATTTATTTCGGTAAAAAAACACATTTTAACAAAAACATTGTTGAGGCCTTCTTGTAAGTATAAAATACTTGTAACAGAAGACCCCACTCTTCCATAGCCATAAATTATTAAAATTTATACCAAAACAAATAATTGTAATAAACTTTATAACAAAAATTAAAATATTTTTACATGACAATTAAAGTTAAATGCACGGTCTTATTCGTATTAAAAGTTAATTTAGTTTTTCTTGTTTCGAAGTTAAAAATTGAAAAACATTTTGGTCTGTGGCAATTGACGCCAATCGTTTAGTATTAGTGAGGTTTATAAAGCATGAGTTTGAAATTTAATGCACAATTAGTCATGATCTTGTCCAAACAATGTTAAAACAGCATTTTAAGTTGGTTTTGAAAAGATCATGACTAATTGTGTATACAATTTCAAACTTTTGCTTTATAAACCTTACTAATACTGAACTATTGGCGTCAATTGCCACAGACCAAAATGCTTTTCATATCTTTATTTCTTAAGAAGAAAAATAAGTTAAGTTATGCACTTTGCGCTAAGCAACTGACGTGTAACCTAAAGCGTCCTGTCTTTTTCTTTCTGTATCGAAAAGACAGAGACAGAGCCCTTAAAATAAGGTTAGTCCTCTCAAAGGACTAAATTAAGTCGCGTTACACCGAATTGACACAAATATCGTGGATACCAGAATTTTTCGCCGCGTTGCATAAAACTTTACTTTTTCCGTGTCCGTAGGTGTTGTCTCTGAAATGTATATTTTTCAATTTAAGAAAAACTAGTATTATTTTGAAATTCAAATGACTGACTTATTTGCTTTTTTTAATGCGTATTCTACGAAATATGTACGTCAAACTATATTCCCTCCATTACAACCAAAAAATCTGAAAAAATACTACATATATTATTCGAAGATTAACAGGATGATCTTAACATCGATATTATTTCAATAGGCATGATTATGACCGTGTCTTACGGAACCCTCGGTGCAAGACTTTGACTCGCACTTGGGTTTTTTTTTTCATTCCAAAGTAACAATTTCAGTCTGAACGTTCCGTTACAGTTTTCCTAAACGTAACGAATCTTATTCGATACGCACCGAAAAGAATAATCACCCGATAACTTTTTGAACGAAACATATAAATAAATAAATAAACCGATTGTTTTTATGCACCTCGACTAAAGGTGAATGGTGATATTAAGTTTTTTGAATTGCCGATTGTTAAAGGTTTTTTTTTCATTTAAAAGTTTTCGGTAAAATAGAATAATCCCCGGCCGAGTTAACTTGGCAACCCGCTTTCCTTGTCCTTGCTGCGATCGCTCATACTACAGGATATATTTATCTCTCGCTCCCCAGGTGCCAAGTTAACTCGGCCGGGTTGTCATTATTAAATTCCTAATCTGTATACAAACTTGTTACATAACTCACGTCTGAAAGTAGAAACCAAAGAATATCTTAATGAGTAATAGTAATTATTTGAATTTATAATCATCCAATTAGTTTTTAGTTCAAAAGCGGGGCTAAATTTATATTACAGTTTTTTTTTTTTTTACTTTTTAGTAACTATGATATTATTATATCATGTAATAATTAAAATAAAATATGCACATGATTTTTTTTCCTCTCATCTTCTCATTCAGCTAAAGGTTGCCTGTTAGATATCGTTATCAGTAATAAATGCCGCCTTTGTACTGTATGTTCTTTATGCCCTGTTTTATTCTTTAAATGTGCATTAAGTGTAATAAATAAAAAATGAAATAATGAATAGTTATATTTGCAAGTAATGTATTTATTCATTATTTTTTTGTATTAGCACATTAAATTGAAAAAAATAAACAAACCTATTTATTTTCCGTGATTCCCGTCTAAATAAAACACGCACCTTCATGCCTACTTCATCAGTGCAGTAGTTACACAGTTATACTGCAAATTCACGGACATATAGACGAACTGAGAAAGGAAAACCTAAAGGTTTCCGTATCCGTACGGAACCCTAATAACACAATCATAATTGATCCACCCAACACCCATCTAAATCCAAACCGCAACACAAACCATCACTTAAAAACACAAAAATAACCGCCCCCAATAATGACACAAGCAAATGGCCTAATAAACTGAAATCACAACCAGTCAAAGGCGCATCAATAAAGGGCCAGCACCATTGTGCAGTGAAAGGGGAGACTCGGCTGTAACGGAACAACGATAAATTAAACCTAACACGGTCTCCCCCAACTTTTCTATGAAGATCTCCTTCGATGCGAGACGTCATATTTTAGAAACCACTAGACGCGGCTAGTGAAGCAAAAATTCATTTTTATTGCATAAGCTCGCTGTAAAGTTACTTCCATTGTACGGCAACATTTTTGCAAATACGTTAGGCAATAAATTATTTTACGAACAGGTAATATCCGCTGGTTCAAATTTAGAATAGGAAGCAACAATGGCTGATAGTTTACAGCTAAATAATGACAGTACTTATGAACGGCGCGGAAATGTCATTATTCTGCCAGTGTCGCGCTTGAGACGAATTTGATGATAGATCTTCTTCACAGTTTAAATACTTATATTTTTTTGTTTTTCTTAAGGCCCTTACTATTGCCAAATGGGTACTTTCTAAAGCCTACTCCTCGTTTATGGCCAAAACAAAAATAATGAAAAAATGTATTATGAATAATCAACTCTTAGATAACATATGCAACAGTTTTCTTTTTCATACCACCAAAACTTCTACATGAATTTTTTTTTTACTGAATGGTGGTTTTGACCTCAAATTCCCTACTGCTCCTGAGTTGCTTGGCCGATTGAATTCATCTATGCTTTAATAAATAGATAAACTTTATAGCTATAAACATAACATAAGATTATTCAATCGAGTAATCACGTCCAAGTGAAAAGTATAATTTTCCCCTATTTCGCCCTCTCAAGGACGCAGTGAGCGTCGTAACAGCCACTATGCATTGCGCGCTGATATGAACGTTATTTCAATGTCGTTTCCGTTGATATTTGTAGTGACAAATATCGAGCTGCTAATTTGGCGATGGTAATCGCCTTAAGCCTGTACCTGAGCCTAGAGCATGACCAACTCCAGTCTATCTAGGATTCGTTTTAAGAAATTCGGACTCTCCTTGTATTGAAAAAAATATATTTGGTTTATTAATCTTTTCTCTAGGGATCTTACGTATAAACAATGTACTTAGACTTATACTTTTGTCAAAAAAAAAATGTTTTGCACCCACTTTTTGTTTTTGTTTTCAAACGTTCGCTTCAAGAACGCGGTTAAGAGATCAACTTGATATTTTTTTCATAAAAAAGGTAATAGAAATATGAAGGTATATCACCTAAATTCAATATTTTTTTTCCTACAAAGTATTTCAGTATTAGCTAAAAACACACCAATTTGTTGTTTCGCTGCGTGATCACTAGTATTATGCGTTCAAGAAAAAGAGGCCAAAGAGCCAACATATAATCGCCTCTATGAAAAGCAAATAAGGTCTTTGCCGTAGGACTTATTGTGCTGGACGGGTAATAAAAAAAGTTGCTAGGGTAAGCCATCTTCTTAACTAAGTATAGAGTGTCGAAAAAAAACGATCGGTGGAGGAAGAGTATCTTAAATTGTATTGATGACATGATTCCTTCAAATTGAATTAATGGAAACTTTTTTATAAGATAAATTACATCTAAAGATTTTTAAAAAGTCCCTCGTTTTAGACCTGAATCGAACCAGCAAAAAAACAGGTAGTTTTATGACAAGAATAGAAGATAAGATAAGAAACGTATATCTTCAATGTCATTAAAAATAATTCGGTTTAAATATGTAAATTTATTATAGTCATCCCTTTACACTATTGTTGAAATACCAAAAAAGACAATTTACACACTAAATACACTGTCATCAAGGTAACAATAACAGGTGCGGAAAACCATAAAAACTGCGATAATAAGGTTTATCAGTCAAGTTGTCAACTCAAAGGGGATACTCAGCGACATTGGACCGGAGCGTGCAAATTTCCACCAAGCTACTTACTATGGGTGGTGGCGACCAATTTCAAGGACCATTTGCTCACACGCCCTCTACCGGCCTGGAATGGCTTTTTAAAATAAATAAGCCAAGATAATATTTATTATGGAAGAATTTCTGTTCCATTCTCTTTTTTATGGAACATCTGCTGTTTCGTGGCGTGGATGGAGGAAGGTCCTTGAAATTTAATCAAAATTTGGTGTTGGGAATAAGACAGTTAAATTAACGTCTCTTTTGTTTTTTTTTTCCTTATTTTAAGGTAATATGTTGATATATTTTAATAGAGCTCTTACTTTAATGTAATTTAGACTTGTTAATTGTCTTCAAAACTTTTATTTATGTTTATGTTTATGTTTATTCTTATTGCACACAGAAAACTTAATTCTAAATTATATAATAAAAGTTATGTACAATGGCGTGCTTATCTCAATAATGAGATTTCTTCCAGCAAACCAAGGGTGATAAGGATATTTGAAATAAATAAGATATTTATATTGTGCACGATAATACTTATACAGAAACAAGATTAAATTAATAGTAGATACCTAATTAGTTAAAAATAATAACAAACTACATGAAATTTACATTAATTATTTATTATTAATATGTTGGTGCTGACGTATGTATGTATATTTAGACACAAAATAATCATACGAGTATAATTTTAGCAGTTACCATGTAGCACCCGTTACATGAAATTTGTATAAATTTTTAGCTCATGGACTCAATGAAATTATAATAGCATACATTTACAAAATGACTAAGTCATTTACAGCAAAATTCATAGTATGACTAGACTCATACTTATACCTATACAAATATCATAAAATTATTGATATGCCTCTTTTATTATTTTATTAGTCTTGAAAAATAAATACATTTAGAATATAAAGATAAACGATTGTTATTTTTCTATACAACTTTATAATCTTCAAAATTAGATCTCACACTCACAACATGCGTAGCTAAAATCGGTACGCGTGTCCCAAAACAAGCATTTGTCAAATTCGTCCCGCTTTTTTTCTTATTTGCTTTTTCATAGTGTTCGTTTCTGGTGGGGTCACCCCTTTGAAGATTAGGCACGGGAGAGACGGGTGGATGGGTCGCCAATATGTCCTAGAGTTTAACTGGTATTGGTTACTTATCGGTGGAAAGTGGCCCCAAGGGTATTTAGATGTTTAGTAACCAGCAACTGTTACATCCAAAGATTTTGGTTGAGGGGCAGGTAGTCGCCAACAACCTTGAGTCAACTTGTGTCGGTACAAATATCGATAGAATCTAAATTGAAATAACGTTCATATCAGCGCGCACTGCATTACGACGTCGCTGGGTCTCCGGATAGCGCAAAATAATACATCACATGGACGCAATGCACGGAAAAAAAATCCATAGATAATTTTTCTAAGCAATTTTTTCCTTATATTTTAGTGCAAGAAACATACAAATACCATTAGTCGTTTCAAAGAAATAACCAATTTTACTTAATTTTAGTTTAAAAACAGCTTGACTTTGAACTATATTTTCATACTGTTTTTTTCAACGCAAGAATAATTTTCATAAATATTTTTTTTCCCTTATACTATTAAATTCGACTGACAACGAGCACAAGTTGGTCGAAATATATATCGATAGTATTTAATAGTTTTTCATTTATATTTACAATCTGTTTTTTTAAATAATTAAAAGCAAAAAGGCTCTAAAATAATACTTCAATTAAATAACACTATATATATATTTTTTTAATTTTTAAACATCTCATTTAAGAGAAATATCCTTATCAGTAAAAGTAATTTTCGGATGAGGCTGCAGGCTGTAAATAATTTCAGTGCATATGAGTAGAAATCGGCAGTTTTCTATACCTTTATCAATAAAAATATACATACACAGAGTAGAACAATTCATATCAACACTTTAAATCTCTATTTGCTATACTTAATTCTCGCTTTATTTGCCATGACAATTAAGTATTGTCATCATACAAAAAAATATTTTTATTAACAATTTCTGCTGTGCCATTGTTAGAATAAAATCATTGTTTAAAAAAGCGAAACTAATTTAGTGACTAATTGGCAATTTTTTTCCGTGGGTACGATAAGAAAAAACGTCACCCACGTTTTTTTTTAAGATTTTCCGGTCCAGCGACTGCCATGAATATAATTATAACTTTTATTAATTACTAGATGTGCCCGCGGCTCTGCCCGCTTTGAAATTATAATAAATATTAAAAAAAAAACATTGAAACACTTGAATCATAGAGAGGAGATGTTTGTGAGTGACGTTGGATGTAGTTTAGGAGATATCTCTGGAATTAACAAATTAATTCTATGGAAAAATGATTTGATGTTCAATTTGCGTTTAAAGTTGCGTTGTATGATGTTACGTTTTTGAAAACTCAAAACAGTGTGAACGACCGTTTAGACATGACATACACTGTATGTCATACAGATCTAACGTTTCTGAAACGCTGAACATTTTGATTTCATAATTTCATTCTTTAAAATCATTAAACGATCACTTATCCAAACCCATACTGTTTATACCGTTCATCATTGTCACAATTTAAGGAATCGAATTGCATAATTTTTTCGCGATTTTGTCGTCCGTGTGAGTGATAAGCGCACAGAAAGGTGTATAGAATGCCATCTCACTCTTTCTCGTAAATTTTGTCCCTTTCTAGCTTTTCGATTTTATATAATAAATACGCATTACGGAAATAATCAAAGCGCATTACTTTCCCGTGCAACTTTTGATAACAGATTGCGTAATAAATGCAAAATAAATGGAAAAAATGCATGTTAAATGATCTACCTGCATTTAATCCGTATAGAACAATAAATACTTATTAATTACTAGGAATAATTAGTATTCCTCAACTTCGGTCTTCGAATTGATTGCAAATGATAAAGACTTTAAGTTGGATTTATCTTACAATAATATGTTGATTCCAAAACCCAAATCCTCATAATAGCCCCCTATCCAAATTAAGCCCTATCCACACGACCATAAGATGAGAATCACTATGCCAATCCTTGATAATCCAACGCATAACATATTGGTAATCCTGAGAAAACAAACAGAAGGGGTCTGAGAGACCCCAACCCGTAACTAACCCTATTAAAAAGTGGCGGCGGCCATCACCCCTGGGTGTTTTAATGTAGCATAAAATTAACCCGCGCGTCACGCCCGGTGCGTACGAGTACGGTTAAACAGTGTCGGTGGTATGAGAGACCTTCATATTTTTTGGCGTTCTAAATTCTAACCCTTGTTAGAAATGCTTAGAATATAATTTGTAAACAAACAATCATCCATTCGTGTTGCACCTTGCCGACTAGCGAACGAGAATTGACGATGGGCTTGCAGACCACGCCTGATTGAAAGCTAGGATGAGGAGCGCTCACTCAGAAAGCACTTAAAAAGTAGAGTTACCATTCTCCCAGTACACCTTATGACGTCACACCGGAACACGACATAAGGCGCTTGCTGGCGTAATTTCGTCACAAAATAGATACAACCAGAAGGCCGACTCCACGACGGAGCGAAAACAGACGCACACATATGATGATCTCAGCAGAATTTCGTATTGGCATTCGACCGACTTCATCCGAGATCGTCGTACGTACGCTTCTATGTGTGCGTGCGCCTGTTTTCGCTAGTTATGAACTAGTTAAGAACAGTTGTGTGTATCTTCCCTGCGGTCCGAAATAGAATTACAATGGATCATAAGCCATTCACTTCATACTTTCGTAATCGATTTTAGCGATATAATTCTATTTCGGAACGCAGGGCTTGTCTTCTTATTTGTGTGCAATAAAGTGTTTATTCATTCATTCATTCGGACTAGCTCTCCCTTACAGAAGGTACTCGTGATCCGAACGCGACGACCGACCGATACCACGAGTCCAGGGTGCCTTGGCAGGATAATAGTGGAAATGAATTGTTAATTGTTGTTGTGTTAATGTTTAATTAATTCAATATAAATGTTACACTGTTATGTTATTACAAGAGAAAAAGGAATATAAAATGTTATGTTATAACTTATGTTGATGTTCATGAGTGGCACGAAACCAACCAACGTTTCTACAATATTTTAGGCTTAACTATGTGTCGCTGAGTCGCTGGCAGTCATATCGTCATCCGGAAAGTACTAGAAATTGTCCTCAATACTTGCGGGCGCTGTGTGTATGTATGTAAATACTTTATTGCACAAAATAAATTTACAATGCACAAACTTAATGCTAATTAGCATTCTCTGCCAGTTAACCTTTGGTGATGTGGAAAGTTTTCGAGGGTAGTGCCAGATAAGTTGATTACTATAATCAATTCGACCAAGAAATCGTATTTTCATAGATACTATGATATATGATATATATCGATATCATATTAAAATCTAATTAGAGTTAAATAATTATTATATATACATATATAATCTACTCTTAAATACAATAATATACATATAATATACATATATTAAAAATAACGATACATAGGTAATTACGAGAAGGACAATGACTCAGGTGGATATGTGAAAATAACAATTTTTATGATTGATTCTGTAGCTGTGTTAGCAACCTTGACTTAAGAGGATGGCATACCCTAGCAACTTTTTTTATTACCCGTCCAGCACAATAAGTCTAATGGCAAAGACTTTATCGGCTTTTCATAGAGGCGAATTGTATGTTGGCTCTTTGGCCTCTTTTTCTTGGACGCGTAATACTAGTGATCACGCAGCGAAACAACAAATTGGTGTGTTTTTAGCTAATACTGAAATATTTTGTAGCGAAAAAAATATTGAATTTAGGTATACCTTCAAATTTCTATTACCTATTTTATGGAAAAAAAAACAAGTTGATCTCTTAACCGCGTTCTTGAAGCGAACGATTGAAAATCAAAAAAAAAGAGGGTGCAAAACATTTTTTTTACTAAAGTGTTTAAATCTTAGTACATTGTTTATACGTAAGATCCCCAGAGAAAAGATTAATAAACCAAATATATTTTTTTCAATACAAGCAGAGTCCGAATTTCTTCAAACGAATCCTAGATAGCCTGGAGTTGGTCATGCTCTAGGCTCAGGTACAGTCTTAAGTAAACTATGTCAATAGGAAATAATTATAAATAAATTTTAAGATAATCTAAATGTGTGGACAAAGTCCATACAGTAACAATAGATTTCCATTGATTTTTTTTTGTCGTTAGGAAACTCTACCACCATACTCCTACCAGTTTTAAATCTAATTCCATTAGCCCTGACTCCAGAGAGTCCCTGAACACAAAGCCACAAATAGCTGCTGCAGGAAACTTAACAAATATATCAAAATTAACACAAACAAGTAGCGAGATAGTGGCGTAATTATTTGAAAGCGAGAACGCCGATGTCCCCGACAGGGCTAAGGGCAGCGCTTGATAATAGTTGTAATAAATCTGGTACAATTTGAGCGGCTGCCGATAGCGCTCTTTGTGTCGAATGCCGCTGCAACGCACACTGATTGTGTTCATCTCTATTCAGCCACTGAGACGCTGCATTATTTTGTTTATATACAAGGTGACTTTTCGATCATCGTCCAAATTCTTACTGGAGGCTTGGTAAGTGATTAGCATCAGGAATAGATAACAATTTTTGTGAAATTTGTATAATGGAATTTTTCACTCCCAGTCCTGAGTAAATTACTATGGGGAGTCGAAATTTCATTTCATGAATTTTACAAAAATCGTTATTGGTTCATGATGCTGATCACTTACCAAGGTCTTTTTTTTGGTTTTCAAACGTTCGTTTCAAGAACGCAGTTAAGAGATCAACTTGTTTTTTTTTCCATAAAATAGGTAATAGAAATATGAAGGGATTTAACCTAAATCCAATATTTTTTCCATACAAAATTTATCAATATTAGCTAAAAACACACCAATTTGTTGTTTCGCTGCGTGATATTATATCCTTTATTGTACACACACACAAAAAAAAACTTAAAATAAAATTACAAAATTGAAAATAATATGCACAAAGGCGAGCTTACCTCTGCAAGAGGTTCTTTCTAGCCAACCAGTGTTGTGGTGAAAGTTTAAATTAAAGAGGTTGGCAGCAAGCGTACAACTTAAACATAATTAATTGTCAACTAAATAAATAATCTACTTTAATTAACACAACACAATATTGTGTATAAACAATGAATAAAATAGATAAGATAACAAATATAATGAACATAAATAAATAATGTAGAAGTATATATATATATATATATACAATGTGTAACAGAAAGGTGTAACCATATTTGAAGAGCTTATTCAGTCAATGGTATAGAACAACTTTTACTATGGAGCCAACACAGAAATCTCTAAAAAAAAAATCTGGCCTTCCATACATTTTGGCCGAGCGGCATTGCATTTTTCTATGAAACAGTAAATTTTTTTTTCGATATACAAAAGGCCTGAGGCTCAAGTACGAATTTGGACGACGTTTATAAATTCACCTTGTATATGTACGTAAATGAAAACACATATCTACTGGTTATTCTGAACGTAACATAGATGTGGAGATAAAAAAAAAACTCTTTTCCATACTGATTTTGAAAACTTACTGTGAATTTTGAATAGGAAGGTTTTGTTGCAGGTTTGTGTTACTTTGGGAAGATCGTTCAGTATGATCAGATGACGTGGTTTTATTTTTAAAAATACGTCTCCTATTATGTATAGCGTGGTAGTACTTTATTATGTTTTTACTTATTAGGTATTTACATATGAAATTTCCGTTTTATATATGTAGAGAATTTTAAGGAAACTCAATTTTCAGTACTAACATTTTTGCATTTTTTTAGGAATGACGGAATTTAGGAATCAAAATTATGTCATTTCTTATGCGTATGAATGAGACAACATTAAGCTAACAGCAACATTAATTAAATTTTTGAAAAGTGTCAGCTGTAAAAAATTATTACTAATCTTATCATGGAAATGGATGGCATTTAGGACGAACTATTTTTGAAGATTTAATTTTTATAATCAAACTGAACATAAAAACAAAATATAATATGTAGATGTAAAACCTTGAAATCAACTTTCAAACAAAAAACAAATAATTGAAATAGCTATTGAATTACAGGCGCTAATTAAAGGCGCTTAAAACAAGCAAAATAAATTTCCAACAAGAGAACTTAACCGAGTACGGAATGAAATTACAACTAATATTTCTTACTATCCTGAGATTAATTTCGCACTGGGGTCCAGAAAAATCGATTTTCGAATCTAATTTCAAATAGATAGTGGAATTTTTCATTGAAGGTAGAAGAAAAATTAAATTTCGTATCTGAATAAACCTGAGGGTTCCAAATGACGGAAACCGAACACCATCGCCCGGAGACCAGCCACCATCAGGAACCATCGAGACTGCGGTTTTGCCCCATTTGGCCCCCCTTAGTTATCGACCCCCGGGGACCGATCGGACAAGTAAACAGTTGTGAAATCGAAAGATTAACTAATCGAAATGTGCCGTTTGTTGCTCGGCGCCACAGAAGGCTACTCTGTGTTCAGTGCTGGTTATGTCCTACGTGTTAAAGGGAAGTTGGAAATTATTTCGTAATTCGCTTAGATTAAATTATGTTAAGAAAACCGTTTCGAGATTTAAGTTTAAGGGGGAACGAGTCGTAACCTCTACGAAACGCACAGCGTAAGATGGTTCTTCTTATTTTTGAATTACAGATATTAAATAAATGTGATTTATGGTATTTCTCGAACATAGTTTAGTGTCAGTTAGGCTTTTACGGCAAAATTTTGTTATTTTATGCATGAGGTTTAAAATGTATGGGCACACAAACTTAAAACACGCTTTTAAGTATGTGCGCCCATACATTTACAACGTAATGCATCAAATAACAAAATTTTGCCGTAAAAGCCCAACTGACATTAAACTATGTTCGCGAAATGCCATAAATCACATTTATTTAATGTCTGTAATTCAAAAATAACAAGAACCATCTTACGTTGTGCGTTTCGTAGAGGATACGACTCGTTCCCCCTTAATGAGCCGTATTTTAGAACTTGTGGTCCAAAATACCTCATGATGATGAATATTTTTACGAAAAAGCTGCAACTTCCATTTGCCTTCGTGTGACGTCACTTGAGAAATGGCTGTTTAGAAATGTGTCTTTTGCAATCAAGATAAATTTATAATAATTTGCTTCCTTTATCTAAAATAATAAAAGCACATTTGGCTACACTTTTGGTAAAAAAAAAAACGTTAAATTTACGTATTTTAGGGGTTTGTTCTTATGATATTACTCATATTTAACTATTTTTAATTTGACTTAAACATATATCTTGATAATGTTAATGGTCTTAGCCTTAAATATTCTAATAACATTCCATAGATACCCCACAATTTGATGACAGCGTTTGTATGGAGGTTTGCGTGTGATGACGCCTCTTAAACAATAAAACATCAGCATTGTAGCACTAGATTATGCTAATGAATGTTCAAATCAAACAAATTCATCAGTTCATGTATTAATTAACTGCTAGATGGCGCTGCACACTGAGTCACGTTATAAGGTGCTTTAAAAAGGCCGCTTTGGATGAATCGTATTATGATTCTGTTCTAATGCCGTCTCTTTTGCACGCATGAAGAAACTCTGACTCTATCCTACATTTAAATCATTTCATGATTCACCTAATTTGGCCTTTTTAGATCCCCAGCGCTAACGAAGTAGCGCAAAAAGCGAATATTATATTTTATTTTTAAAATACCAAAACAGTTGTTCAGTTTCATCCATTCTTTATTGTACACGAAACACATATACTAGGAAAAAAAACATGTACAAAAGCAAATTTATCTCTAAGAGAGAATTTACCTCTGGGGATGTAAAAATAGTGATAGATACAAAAGTAGATATATGTATATAATACATGTACCGTTACGTAATTAATTATATACTAAATTATTAATTATATACCTACTCCATTGGTTTCAACATTAGGTTAAGACCATGTGGTTCTACTTAAACACTAAATAATAGGTTGAAATAAAAAAAAAACTCAAACGTGCATGTAAATCGTACGTACAAGCATGTACGATCAAAATTGAAAGAACCTCCTTCGAGATAAATCGAACTTCCAGTAGTTATGAAAAACAAAACATCAGCTAATATTAGTATAAAAATCCATAACAGTCGTGTTATTTGAATGTGGAATGAGGTTTTGTTACGTTTGCTCACCAGCAATTTCAATGGGCAAAGAGGTTTTATTAATGTTACTGGCTGAATATAAATGAAGCAACACAAAAAAACACATAGCGCGCGAAACGTAAAACTTTTATTGATGTTTTATTGAATTAATAGAGTCCGATGAAAATATTTTGTATGAAGGACTAGACAGTGAATATCTGAACGTCAAGGTAAGTGTTATTCTAGTAGAGTTACTAGCAGAAACATTTCCCACTAAAAACTACCTAGCATATCAACTTTTGGAATTGCAAAACGTAAAAAAGTTTTTAATATCCGCGCATTGTTTGAAAAAAGTACTAATATAAGCCTTGGTGGCATTATCACGCTCGACCATCAATGCTTAATTTGCCGACCGCTGCAGTAATGTACCATAAGTTCGAGGAGTTAATGTGATACCTTAAAACATATTGTAACAAGAAGTTTTGAGCCAATTCTTCTCTTCTAATTCCCATTTAAATTGATCACAAAATATTTACAAATTCACATCTCTCTTGAACTTCCAAGAACAAACAAACATCACAATAAATAAATACACATCCAACACCATTATTAACCCATAACTGCAACAGAGTTCAGAACAGCAGTTCATAGATAGACAAATGTACCCTGCTCCCCGTGAGTTATGGGGCCCGTGGGACCCCGCTCCGGTCCAGATAACATACGAACGAACGCAGCGCACGGTTGACGAAGACTTTGACTGTTGTTTAACCCTACTTTGTTGGAGTCTGTATACTTTTCGTTATTTGAATGATTCTCTTTTATTCAGAGATTGCGGAAAAAAATAATTTTGTATTGTGCTTGTAATATATCTATAAGGTGAAATTTAATTAACCGCCCGAATTCATACTGGAGACTCGGTTAGTGATCTGGAACAATGTTTAATGACCCTTTAGGTGAAATTCGAAAAAGATTTTTTTTGCTCCCGTACTGCCTACTACGAATTCTATTTGAACTAGTCCAGTTCGTATGGGAACAAAAAAAAAATATCATTTGAAAAGCAGGATCATTGAACTTTGTTCCTGATCACTAACCGAGTCTCCAATATGGATTCGGGCGGTTGATTAAATTTCATACGTCTACAATTCTTCACATACGGTGACTTTGATTGATATAACCAAATTCATACAGGATACTCGGTAAATAGACAGGACTAAGGTTCAATGACACTTTTTGCAAAATACGAAAAATATTTGTATTTACGTTTTTCAAAGAAAGGGCCATTGAACCTTGTTACTGATCACTTGCAATATCTCCAGTACGAATTTGGTTGTATCAATCGAAGCCATCTTGTACCCATATACAGGGATTTATTTTTAGTCGCTGAACTCACAAACAATTGGCACATATTAAATTATGTTAAGGTATGTTAATTCGAAAACCATTTCGAGATTTAGGTTTAAGGCGATATGTAAAAGTTTTAGCGTCCCTGTTACTCTATATGCGAAAAAACCCTCAGTGCGAGAGGGATGGATTCGTGGAAAAGTAGCAAAAAGTCGGTTTTTTATTAATATAAAATGTACTAAAAATGCTATCAAAATTTTGTTTAACCAGGTCCTAGATATTGTTAAAACCCATCTAATAAAATATAATTCCAGTCCATATGTCATTCTAAATTGTCAAACCAGGAGAATTGGTGTCGATAAAGACCTCATTTCAATAAATATTCCTATTGAGCCGAAATTCTCCAATCGAGTTTCTGTTTTAACAGATCCCTAGAAGAAGATTTTAAAATAATAATACACAATTTTTTCAAAATTATACATTATTTACCGAAGTAGATATAGAAGTTCTGAAATTGTCGATTTTTTTTCGTAGCGCCTTAATAAGCCGTATTTTCGAAGTTTTGGTCTAAAAAACCTCATGATGATGAATATTTTTACGAAAAGGCTGCAAACTCCATTGGCCCTTGTGTGATGTCACTTGAGTAATGGCTGTTTAGAAATGTATCCTTTGCTATCAAGATAAGTTTATAATAATTTGCTTCAGACTAATTTGACAGCTAGATGACAGATAAGTAGACAGACAGAGACAGACCACTTTTTTATAAGCAATCACACATCCCAATCAGTATAATGTCTAAAATCTATCATCTAGCTGTCAAATTAGTCTGAAGAAAATTAATATAAATTAATCTTGATAGCAAAGGACACATTTCTAAACAGCCATTACTCAAGTGACGTCACACGAAGGCAAATGGAAGTTGCAGCCTTTTTATAAAAATATTCATCATCATGAGGTTTTTTAGACCAAAACTTCGAAAATACGGCTTATTAAACCTAAATCTCGAAATGGTTTTCGAATAAACACACCTTAGCAAAATTTAATCTATGCCAATTGTATAACTGGATGTGATCTCCAATGTACTAAAAAATTGGAAATTATACGAAAATGATTTTTACTTCCCTACATTCACATATACAGGTTGGAAAAAATGAAAGGGCCCTGGAGGGGAACTACCTTAAATCCTTTAGTTAGCTCATTTTACTGAAAGAAAACATTCCTTTATTTTTTAAAAGAAACAAAACTGCATTCAAAGATCTTCTAAAATTTGCTCGTCTCACCCGGGAACTGAACCAAATAAAAATTTAAAAAATAAACCCTCGCTATTTTATTATACGAATCGGTACGATTATTGTTCAAGATAAAATTTGTCTATTAAACTAAAGTCTTACACTCATCTGTTGTACGAGATACCCATGAAATTGAATATTTATTAAAAGTTCTTTATTAACAATACCTAGTACTGTTCAAAGTACTAGGTATTGTTATTTTTTTTATTTTTAGTTGGTTCGATTCCCGGGTGAGACAAGCGAATTTCAGAATATCTATGAATGCAGTTTTGTTTCTTTTAAAAAATAAAGGAATGTTTCCTTTCAGTAAAATGAGCTAACTAAACGATTTAAGGTAGCTCCCCTCCAGGGCCCTTAAATTTTTTCCAGCCTGTATATAATAGTTGGTATATCAATGCTTTCCCTAAATTCTCAATTCCTACAGTCAATCTCTATAGTACTGATCATTTCATTGATCAGTTTGATTGATTCGGTTTCATCAGTGGAGCTATCAGTAAATATTTTGTTACACGTGACGTCACGATACGCCTTGTAAATTATACGGAACCATCTGTTTACTAAATATGGCTGTCGATATTTCAAACCCTCATTTCGTTAAAAAAAAACGTAACCTTATAAATAAAACATGCCTTCAATGATGTCTTCTTTCAAGGGCGAATCAATCAGAAGCCATTATTCTTGTTAAATATGAATACTTAAATAATATTTTAAAATTTTGCTGGTCTCGGACCCCTTCAGCAATCAGGATTGGATGCCATTGCAAGTACAAAATTCAGCCAATTTCATTCTGAAGACTAGGTAAGTGATCAATAACAAGGTTCAATAAAAATGATTTATTGAATATTTTATTAATAAATGAAATATATAAGAAAACACATGTAAATGGATATTTTTTCCATGGAATATTCATATTAATTGGTTAATTGGCTTGACATACGCAAAACATAAAATTGGTGAAGATGTGATGATTTTGTTTTTGTTTGTGTATTATATTAACGACGTCAGGAGGATAAGGGACTTTGGTGTATATAGACAGATAGATAAGGGACTTTGGTGTATATAGACAGATAGATAAGGGACTTTGGTGTATATAGACAGATAGATAAGGGACTTTGGTGTATATAGACAGATAGATAAGGGACTTTGGTGTATATAGACAGATAGATAAGGGACTTTGGTGTATATAGACAGATAGATAAGGGTCTTTGGTGTATATAGACAGATAGATAAGGGACTTTGGTGTATATAGACAGATAGATAAGGGACTTTGGTGTATATAGACAGATAGATAAGGGACTTTGGTGTATATAGACAGATAGATAAGGGACTTTGGTGTATATAGACAGATAGATAAGGGACTTTGGTGTATATAGACAGATAGATAAGGGACTTTGGTGTATATAGACAGATAGATAAGGGACTTTGGTGTATATAGACAGATAGATAAGGGACTTTGGTGTATATAGACAGATAGATAAGGGACTTTGGTGTATATAGACAGATAGATAAGGGACTTTGGTGTATATAGACAGATAGATAAGGGACTTTGGTGTATATAGACAGATAGATAAGGGACTTTGGTGTATATAGACAGATAGATAAAAACTTTATTCAATGCCTCTTACCAAAAAAACACAAAATATACACATTTGGAGCTTAAAATATAACAAATAATAACAATCTTTGACACAGAGGCTGAAAGGGCGCTGGCTCAGCATACGCCACAGAATAATCTGTGACAGTGATATTCTGCCAGTACCATGCATTAAAAAGAACCATGTTGGTTAAACAAATTAAGACAATGAACTTATAAAATTGTATAACCAGAAGACAATTTCTACAATTACTAATTTCTATTTCGGAATCGGAAGGGTAAATATACTTAAGTAACATGTAATAAATTTGACAATAACAAAAATAAAATAGACACATACAATGAGAAAAGGGGAAGGGAGAAGGGGCTTATTTATCGCAATTTTTACGATTTAGCCAAACTTAGATTCATGCTAGAGACTCGGTGTTTAATACCAAGGTTTAAATACCCTTTTTTGCAAAATACGAAAAATAATAATTTAATGATCAATTAGTATAGGAAACCTAAATTTTATTTTACGTTTTTAAAAGAAAAGGTAATTGAACCTTGTTACTGATCACTTACGAAGTCTCCATTATGAATTTCTCTACATCAATCAATGTTCGGGCTCGAATAGCCCGAAATATAATCCCACAAATATTTAATTGAATGTGTTTTCTAAAGTATATTATTTTAAAACTTAAATATAAAAGCAATACAAAAATATTTTTGTCATTTATTGCTATAAAAAGTGGAGGGAGTAGGAAAAAACCGAGGAGTTCAAAGTGATTGATATTTTTCATGTTTGTTACATTTTAAAGGCTTTCGTTTTGCCTTGCCCATTATTTTGGGCCGAAACATTTCTCCACATCGTAGGTACTAAAAGGCATCTGGGAAGCCTATTTTCGGCATTGTGACTCAAACAAAATTTAAAAAATTTGATGTTCTATGAATATTAACTCTTAAAAAAATTTTACATGCAGGTATGTCGAACGGGTACGAAATTTGAAGTGTTATTAACTGGCCAAAATGCCCTCAATCAATTTCATTGATATACTTACACATCATATTTTCACGAGCACAATCTGCAGTTTATTCCTTTATAAAAGTATAATATACAACGTGTAACAGAAAGGTGTAACCATATTTGAAGAGCTTATTCAGTTAATGGTATAGAACAATTTTTTCTATGGAACAAACCCTGTATGTCGAAATTTTTTTTTACTGTTTCATAGAAAAATGCAATGCCGCTGGGCCGAAATGTATGGAAGGGTAGTTTAATTTTTTTGAGATTTCAGGCTTGCCCCCATAGTAAAAGTTGTTCTATACCATTCACTGAATAAGCTCTTGAAATATGGTTACACCTTTCTGTTACACGTTGTATACCTACGTATAGAAAGATCTATTTATCATATTTCAATCTTCAATACCCTAGATCGCCTCTGGCTACAGATCGCAAACTGAGATGCTACAGGATATATAATAGGATACAGGTTTCTTGTAAGATTTTAAACTGTAAAATAGCTATTTTACAAAGCTTTACCTGACAAAATCCAAGTTTGTTGACTGTCAAAAACTGGTTTTATCATAAAAGTGATGACAGGTGTTCTCTGTAAGGCGATAAAATTAATTTTAATACGTAAGTTATGGTGCGAAATATCGATGTTAAAGTAATATTTTGTCTCGAAAACTTACTTATTTAATTCAAAAATAGACTGGTTTCAAATTACCTATTCGTCACTATATTATTAATAATTCGTTATTTGAAAATTGGACGCTGATCTTTGCCACATAATAATTAATTCAGATTTTTTATAAATAAAAGTATATCTCTATATTTTTAATTGAACTTTGTTTTAAGTTCCTTAATTGGTTTTCGAGTCAAACTTAGCTCAGTGAAGTCAATGGCTTAAGGCGACTACTAGCTGTCGTCAAATTAATAACTCGATGTTTGTCAGTACAAATATCGACGGAAACGACATTCAGCGCGCAATGCACATTGCACAGTGGCTGTTACGATGCTCGCTACGTTCTTGATAGGTCGAAATAGGAAAAAATCATACTTTTCACATGAACGTGATTGTTCGACTGAATTATCCTATGTTATGTTTATAGCTATCAAGTTTATCTATTTATCAAAGCATATATGAATAAATATAAAATAATAAAATAAATTCAAGCCAAAAACACTGTTCACGCCATGGACGAAATACTAGAGGACTGACAACCGCCATACTTTGGAGCGTAATTCGATTTTTAGTTTCAAATTTGTAGCTAGATAGAGCTACTGGTTCAAAACAATCGAATTCAATCGGATTCACGGCTCAAGTGGAGATTACTATCTTTCCTAGTAAAGGTAGGTTCGTAGTAGTTCCGCTTAATTTCGGAAAGATGGCGGTATAAGCGCGCGCGCCCTTTGGTTCGCGCTCAGCCGCTGCCTATTCTTTCAAAATTACTAAATGTACATAATCTATCTATTACTTTTGACAATCAAGATTTTGTTTAAATCAATTTGATTTCCTAAGAACAAACAACTTGTTCACCGCGACAGTGCCCGTTTTATCGTACCTCTCTTTCGGTAATCAAATACTTGAGAGTGAATGAAACTAACATCGCTCGCACGCGCCTACTCAATGGCGATAGGCATAGCTATATATACGAGAAATGGCGCGTACTGTTCGGAACATCTAAAAAGGTAATATAATACCTACCTTTGATTAATAATACTAGATCTGATCACACTGTCTTTGTTTATGAGGTCAGTTCCAATTAGATGTAATAACGATTGTATACAACTGACATTGAATGTTATTTTGACGAAATAAAGTCTTAATTTGATTGAATGCATTTTTGCTACCTACAAACATCGCCGTTTTCGGATGGTTCCTGCCTGATGAACTTTTCTTAGCGACAAGCAAATAACCGTGTGTTTTTATAGTTGTTTATGAGAGGTCAGCAGTGCTTGTGTTTGTGCTAGAACTTTTGATTCAGAGTTAAGGGTCGGTTGCGCCAAACATGCTCTCGCGTTTGGACAATTTAACATATTAAAACAAAATATTTTTAACAAATAAAATTTGTGTAAGTACCTAGTTAAGAAGTTGAACTACATTCATTTTTCATATTTAACACAAGTATCACAATCATCGAAAAAAAAAATCGGAAAGATCACTAAAATCACGGAAAACGTAATTTGGCTTTGGAACTAGTATGATCAGTCTACTATTCTAACTACAAAATAAAATATTTTTTTATAGAGTAAAGAAATAAAAGTAGCATTTACAGATTTTTTAAAGAAATACTCCAACATTCTATATTTTTCCTGTACAGAAAAATTACGCAAAAAGAATTTAAATGTTTGTGTATTTCTTTTTAAATAACGAAAAGAAAAAAAGGTACTTTGACATCTTTACGAAAAAAAAAAAAAATTCAATTTGCAACAAAAAAAATATATTTTTTCTGTTTGCAACGCCAAATTACGTTTTTCATGATTTTAGTGATTTTTCCGATTTTTTTTCTCGACGATTCTGATACTTGTGTCAAATCTGAAAATTTATAATGTAGTTCAACTTCTTAACTACTTACACAAATTTTATTTCTTCAAAATATTTTGTTTTAATATGTTAAATTTTTCAAACGCGAGAGCATGTTTGGCGCAACCGACCCTTAAGAGGATAGTTTCTGCAAAACCATAATTTTTTCTTCCTGGTTTGAAGCATCTAGCAATACTAGATAAAAAAGAAAACATATGTATTTCATTCGGGAATATAATACACACTTATATCGAAACAGAATTCTAAGAAGTCATTTGAATATTGAGAAATAAAGTGCCAAAGATGGCTCTAAAAAAAGTTTTCATGTCGAGGTTTAAATTTATTTAAGTAAAAACCCGTTCATATTATTTATGGATTAAATTCTGTATAAACTTTATTAAACTCTTAACGAGACAGATATTTGATAGCAACTTTTCTTTTTTTTTAAATAATAAAATTAATGAAAAAAGTTGTCATTTTGACTTTTTTCCAGAATCCGTCCCTCTAGCACTGCGGGTCTTTCCGCACGGAGTAACAGGGTAGTATGCAAGCGGAACATATCCTCGTAATTTCCGACCGTGTAAAATGAGTTACACAAAGTGCGCCTACTGTAAATGTAATAAAACACGTAGAGAAGTATCGAAGTTCCGATTTTTGTCAGAATTCAAAAACAGATGTTGGTAGTACTAAGTTCGACGCGGCTCAACCAATTTGGTAGTTCACTTTATTCCCGAAGTAATCCCATGTACCTCAACTGGGTGGAGATCACAGTTTAAAAAAACCGGTTAAGTGCAAGTCAGACTCGCGAATTTTGTCTTTTTTTTCGTGAATTTCTCATCCATTTTATTTTCCTGTAATCTTTACGTAAACAGATATTACCATGACTTTTGTCATATTTTCGGTCCACCAGTTTTGGAGATAAGGGGAGGGGAACATAATATTTTTATGGATTTTCAAGGATTTCTCGAAAAAGGTGCAATAATAGTATATGCTACTAGGGCGAAAAGGAATAAATTATGAGGACGATTTAAAACACGAGCGTAGCGAGTGTTTTAAACGTAACCGAGTAATGTATTGCTTTTACGCCCGTGTATCATACTACGTTTTTCAATGCATAGTGTGAGGCAATGAAAACAAATATAATCTTGTGAACTTTAAATTATACTTGGCTCAAAAAGACTGTAAGTATCCAGAGCCGTTAAACAGTGTAAAAAAAAGTATAACATCTATGGTGCACAGGAAAGTCTGCAGGTTAGCCAACCATTGTAAATAAATAAAAAAAATATAATAATAAAGCCCGAGGGCAAAATAATCGACTTTTTGTTCGGTTTTGACGCATAAAAAGTGGGCCTTTACGAGCACATGCATTGAAAAATGCTAAGTATACTACATATTTTTACAATAAGCATTTTATTACCTATATTTTGATACCCCGAGAAAGAGGCTAGCGATTCTGTCAAAGCGTCTATAAAATCATCCACTGTCACCCATGCCGGACGATAAGCGGTGCCGATTAAAAGGCGCGCATTGTTTACGTTCACCGAACGTAAACAATTTATTTCATATATTAGTATGAGTAAATATGGTACAAATAAATAAATGTTAAAAACAATGATATTCCATATCGTTGGTTAAAAATTATAACTTCTTTATGAGCAGTTTCGCAGCCAGACTGAAAAACCCGCCCTTTTCTAATTAATCAAAACAGAACACGTAAATTCAAAATTCACTCAATAGTTATGCAACAAAACCTTATTACTTACCTATGTATTGTGTATGTTGCCATCGCAAAGTTTCCATTGGTTTCTATAAATTGGAACCTCGAAATTTTTTAAATTTTAAAATTCTGATTTACTTATGACTTCAAATATTCTGATTACAAATGGAAACTTTGCGATGGCAACATACTTATACAATACATGGTAATAAAGTTTTGTTGAATAACTATTGAGTGAATTTTGAATTTACGTGTTTAGTTTCGACTAATTAGAAAAGGGCGGGTTTTTCACAATCCGGCTGCGAAACCGCTCTTAGTAACCTATTTCGCTCTAGTACTGTAATTTTCAATTTGGAAGCCGTTCCAAAAGACATCCAGGAGATTAATTTTTACCCTGACAACAAGATAGCGTATGGTAAATGTATAAAGTGTGAAAGGGACAGACTCTTGTGAGGTAAATTTTAATTTTAATAAGTATATTAACTAGTTTTGGAACGTAACCTATGCTAGGTATTCTTTTATCTTATCTTTATCCCATTCTCTTTGCGCGCGCATTTATACCTGCGATGCGACACGTCACGTGCACATGCATTTGTATTGTGTTGTGTACTACACTTATGTGTGTGCGATGTTTCGCTCGTAAACAACATAAAATAGTAAAAGCGCCATCTCTGATTACTCGTGGATATTACTATGAATTATACTACGCCTTCTGCCTTAGTACCAAGCATCCATTGTTTGTACAGCTAGCGGGCGAGATAGTAGTGACATCTAGGAATAATACAGGATTTTGGCTTTCTAGCAGAGTACGTTTTTTTGTAGGGGGTTGTCAGTCTTCTCGTATTGTTCGTCTATGGTTCACGCTAAACAGCGTGACGTCAGCGCATGCGCAGAAAGGGTGACTCGCGACGGAATCGAGCCCCGCGCTGACCGCCGCTCGCTCGGTCTGTTCGGATCGACGAGCCTCTCAAGGCGCACGCGCGCGCGCCCGCGCAGCCGACAGCTCTAAACAATAGACATTCGCGTCAGCACAAACAATATCGCGTACCTAAAGTGTAGTGTTAATACAAGTGCTGTGTACATCACTCAAACCAGGACATTCAATACATCCCTGCACAGACGCCAGCTCAACTAGCCAACAAGAAGGCTCAGCACGTCACCGCATCTCCCGTCGGCCCGTCCACAGACATCATCAAAGGTCAGTCAGTTTACCCACAATCTTTTTCTTATCCTGTCTACTCTCCCATTCAAATTCCATCAGCTCTGCATCCTGTAGCCAGCGGCTACATTTTTGGTCCTTCGAGCCGAATCGAATTCTGGTCCTTACAGTCCATTTTCACAATTTTGGCCCTTCAAACCGCTACTGAACCAGCCCTCGTCGAGTTACTACAGTCCATTTTCACCCGGTTACATATTTTGCCCCCTTTCCCGGCAAAAAATATTTTGTGGTTTCGAATACCTATCGCGGGTAGATAATTAGAACCGCCGCCTGGAACATTCCATTTATCGGTTAGAACCGACCCCCCCACGCCCCTTTACAGAATAACTCATTTTCATCACGGTTGTAATTATTGTTCAGCTCAGATAATATAATTATATCCATTCGGCCCAATTGTTTATTACAGTCCACTATATTTCTTTATTAAACCCCCCCCGTCACTTCCAGGGATTAATTATCAGCCCTTATAAACCCCATACGTAAAATTAATTAAACTCAAAGTCAGCATTTTGCTCAACATTTTTTACATGTAATTCCCGACCCAATCTTTTCAAATGTTCTCGAAGTGATTCAACTTTGCTCGTAAATACATAGTTCACATTTTAGTTTCATATCGTGTTACAACGTTTTGAGTACCTACACTTCACTTTGTTTTCTATCGCGCGAAGAGGTGCAAATCTACCCACTGTCAAAGATAGTTCTCGTATCTTGCGAGATATTTTTTGTGAGAGTATAAATTCGCTTTATTTCGTGCATATACATACGTATATTACTAAAGCGTGATTTCATCATTAGTTTGTCCGCTCATTTAGATCCGATTTCGGCTAGGTATTTTATTATATAAATAGAATAGCATTTAGCTTCGTGTAAGCGGGAAGTAGCATAATAACATAAGAGTGAACAAGCCTTGTCGATTGTAATCTTGTAATCACGGTAATCTTGTGTTGCAGTAATATATTGCCGAACAGTTTTATCCTGATATTGTCTGCTTTTTATAGTAAAATTTTTTTTTTTGTTTTTTCATCTCATCTCTGCTTTTATTGTTTATGGTACACATATAGGGTGTTCCAAGTTGGTGTATCAGCTCATATACAGGTTGTTTAAAAAAAAAAATTTTTTTTTTTTTTTTTTTTTCTCTCTGTCGTGTTTATTTGAGAGTTCCGTGTTCCGTTTGAACATAGCCTTTGTTATTTCGGCCCGCGCAAGTTACAAGCTATCCGCACGTTGGAGTTGGTAGCGCTCAAGTTTTTAATAACTCATTTTCACATATAGTCACACTCATCACACATTCAATCAGCACATACACACTCAACTCATTTTCACTCACACATTCACTCATCAGATACACACTCAGCTCATTTTCACTCTATGAAACCAGCACTCAGTCATCACACACACACTCATCACATACACACTCAGTTCATTTTCACTCAATGACTCCAGCTCCAACAGAGAATTCTTGTAACTCCGCACAACGTGTAGTGAACGTCACTAACACACCAATAATAGCAGACGTACATGGTCAATTTCACTCAGCACGAGCCCTGTTAGGTTTTATCTCACGTCGCGGTACTCTAGTTCTCATTCGCTCAGAGTCGGCACAAGCTGTGTAGGTGCTAGGGATCAACTCATTGAAGTTCAGAACTTCTTCGGGTCAAACAATGATGCAATCACTCACCAGCTCGCGAATCAGCACATAACTTGGTTCGGCGCTCTGCACGAAATAATACTCAACTCAAGACCCCTCTGCCCGATTTTATCCGATCCTACGGACTTTGACCCTCTCACGGCCGGACATTTCATTATTGGTCGTCCGCTCACCGCTCTACCTGAGCAGTCTTTTTACGACAGACTCATATCTGTTCTTAAACGCTTTCAGCTCATTCAAGCGCTCTCTCAGCGCTTTTGGACTCTCTGGTCCAGATCCTACCTCCATACCCTGCAAACCCGCTCCAAATGGCTCTCCCCTTCTTCCCCTCCTCAAGTGGGTGAACTGGTCCTCATCAAAGAGGATGACCTGCCTCCGCTCCAATGGAAGTTGGGGAGAATTCTCCGCACAATGCCTGGCAAGGATGGAGTGATCCAAGTTGTGGATCTGGACACAGCCCATGGAGCCGCAGCCCCGGCCCCCCCAGGATGTTCACGCTAAACAGCGTGACGTCAGCGCATGCGCAGAAAGGGTGACTCGCGACGGAATCGAGCCCCGCGCTGACCGCCGCTCGCTCGGTCTGTTCGGATCGACGAGCCTCTCAAGGCGCACGCGCGCGCGCCCGCGCAGCCGACAGCTCTAAACAATAGACATTCGCGTCAGCACAAACAATATCGCGTACCTAAAGTGTAGTGTTAATACAAGTGCTGTGTACATCACTCAAACCAGGACATTCAATACATCCCTGCACAGACGCCAGCTCAACTAGCCAACAAGAAGGCTCAGCACGTCACCGCATCTCCCGTCGGCCCGTCCACAGACATCATCAAAGGTCAGTCAGTTTACCCACAATCTTTTTCTTATCCTGTCTACTCTCCCATTCAAATTCCATCAGCTCTGCATCCTGTAGCCAGCGGCTACAAACACCTTTCGGTTGAAATATTTTTTCACATGAAAAATAAAATTTTCTACTACCTGATTTATGTATTTAAACAATAAATTTTTACTTTCAAATTTAATGTATTTTATGATTTTGCAAAGAGCGGCGCGGTTTTTACCTTTTTTTTTTTCAGGCTTCGGTTGGCGGCTTTTATTTGTGGCCAGTATCATTTTGCGAAAAAAGAGTGTCAGACACGATATAATCGATTATGTCGCGAATCGGAACGCAGGGAATTTCGATTGTAAAGACAAACTAAGGACGTCAAAAAGAACCTAATTTAGCATGACATGAAGACAAACGTCAAAAAGAACCTAATTTTGCAATAAATGAAATTTCAATACGATATTTCGAACTGACCTGATAGTCACTCCGCAACGGGGCCCGGAAAGTTCGATTTTCAAAACTAATTTTGAGTATTAAATTGAACTTTTTCATAAAGGTAGTAGAAAAAATAAAAATGTTGCATCTGTTGCTTTAGAGATGATCATTCATAATACATTTTTTAAAAATTTTTGGTTTGGCCATAAACGAGGAGTAGGCTTTAGAAAATACTCATTTGGCGATACTAAGCCCCTTAATTCTAACAGGCAATTCTTCGACGTTCGTGCTCGAAAGTCCTAATAGGACAATTATTCTTCCAAATGATATGTATATTGCAAATTATTTCAAAACTCTTCGTAATGATTCGCCATTACCCCGCTAGCTGTTATTATTTTAACGGCACAATAACGCGGCAGGCTTGGGTATCAATAATTAAGTTACGCGCATGTTGCAGGCAAAATTAATTTAAAATGATAACAAGTTTTTATTAATTTGAAATTTTTATTATCTTTTACCTGAAACATTTCAAAATGTAACCTTTTATTCAGGAAATTTACTATTGGGGTTGTACCTTGGTTGTACCAACACCTACTGTCAGTGTATGTACAGTGGAGACCACATCAAGCTATACACTTGCAGTACGACATTAGCCCCTACAGAGAAGAATATAAGATAGGTACAAAGTCCAATGTGTCTGGTTGTACAGAAGGTGTTGGTTGTACTGTACCAAATTGAACTAAAATTCATTATAAATTGTTAATCTAAATTTTCGTAAAATTCCAGATTTTTATGATCATATTTTGAGATGGAAAATAAAAAATCCAGAAAGTCTCAATAAAGCTTGGTTCCAACGCTTGACTGTGACATGTAAATTCAATTAGGTTGTCCCTGTGCCACGGTAAAACTGCAACTTCGCAGAACCACTCCACAGCTTTCTTTAATGACGGCACTTTCCTGACAAGATGTCTTCATCCACGCAGACAGGGCTGGACACGGCTAAAAAATATTATTTTTGTAAATTAAATTAAAATTAATTAAAATCGTTTATTTCAGAATTGATCATTAAACATTATTTAACGTCTAGTGTCGTCCAGTGATGGCTGATAGGACACCCGCACCTACCTCCCACTACCTTCAGAATAGTATTGCGGCTCAAATAAATTTTTCGTGTTCAAATAAATTTTTCCTTTACCTTTTATACCTTTTGTACGATTGTCACCTTTATATAGGCGCAATAAGAATTGCCATGGTATACCGTGAAAAAAACCAAGAAAAATAAACTCCGTTAAATAGTGAGTCAAACACGTGCATAAAGTGATACACTTATAATTATTATTATTGTGTAAATAAATCATAGGTAGTAGGTAGAGTTTTTTAACGATCAATTTGAAAATATGTAAAGTACGTTTTCTAATATAATTATACAATGTGTAACAGAAAGGTGTAACCATATTTGAAAAGCTTATTCAGTCAATGGTATGGAACAACTTTTACTATGGAGCCAACCAGAAAATCTGAAAAAAAAAAATCTGCCCCTTGCCTAATTCGGCCGAGCGGCATTGCATTTTTCTATGAAACAGTTAATTTTTTTTTCGAGATACAGTGTTTGTAAAAGTCAAATATGGTTACACCTATCTGTTACACGTTGTATATCTCAACATTTTCATTTTGTTATTATATTGACAGTTTTTTTTTGACAGAAACACATTTTCTGATTTACCTTTCTGACCTTTCTTTACCTGAATTATTTTGTCCAAATCCTGGTATTTCGTTGCCTGAGTCCGTCCCATGCACGCGTGCCTGGCCGCATCCAGGTACATATTTTGGGTCAAAATTATAACTTTATTATTGCTGGTGATTTCGAAAATTAATTTCTCAGAGCCGTGAGTAAATTACAGATGGGTTTGAGGTCCGAGGATCGTTATCTGGGCCCTCAGGAACGCTGGAACCACAAAAATTGGACATTGAAAATATATTTTTATTTTATAAGTGTTTATTTACAATATACGCATAATTTATATAGTTTACTAAGTAAAAATGCAGTCCAAAACCGGTAGCAGGTTTTGGCAGCTAAAAAGTCACAAAGTTGCATTTTTTTAAGAAAACCTTTGTAAATTCATATTTGTATCGGATTGTAGTTATTACCCTTCCAAAATTATAACAAAGAGTGTTCAGGAATTTTTCTTACCATATTAATATTAATTCCAATTTTAATTGGAAAAAGGTATCTATATATTTTATCAAAAAGTTAATGCTTATTTTTAGCACTCGTTTGTAACCAAAGGACCCGCTTGCTACTTTCCTTGCCATCCACTTTTTTTCTAAGACAAGTAATATTTCTTCTCTTACTACTCAGGATTAAAATAAAATAAAATAGTTCTTTATTGAGGTTACGAAGACCCATTGTAAAAACACATGAAAATACATTAAAAATACACATTTTAAATAACAAAAACTAAATGAAAAATAAAAAATTGTAGGATAAGATTATTTATAATTATTGTACTAAATTAAATTAATTATTTAATTAACTAATTATTAATTATTTAATAAATTATTTATTAATTAATAATTAATTAAATAATTAATTTTATTATAATAAATCTGAGTTTGTCCTTAGTTTACTCCAAAATTTAAATCAATAGCTTTTATACTTTATGAATTACTTCAATTTATTTAAAAAACAGTTTCAAAATTTTTAGTGTTCCGTACACAAAGGGCAAAACGGAGCCCTATTAATGTCACTCCGCTGTCTGTCTGTCCGTTTGTATGTTACGGGTGTCTAGCTCTTAGACGGAACGAGACAGAAATCCGAAATTTTTATATGTTGTGTAAAACATTGACCCAAAATCGAATATTGAAATAAAATGTGTGCGTAATTCAATATTATAAATGCTAAAGTTTGGATGGATGTTTGTTACTCCTTCACGCCGTAACTACTAAACCGATTGGGCTGAAACTTTGCGCAAATGTAGTTCGAGACCTGTAATAGGACATAGGCTACTTTTTATCCCATAAATCAGTTCCCATGGGAACAAGAAATAGTGTCGTTAAGAGACGCGGCTCGGCCTTCAGCCTTGCCAAACATACTATACTAGGGGATTAAATCAAAGACCACCAAAGACACATTAGCAGAGGATTATATCAGAGAACAAAAATAGTGTTGATCAGAAAAGCTGCTCGGCCTTCGGCCTCGCCAAAGACACTTTACATGGGGATCAAAATTAGAGATGATGAGAATCCAAAACACTCCATACTCCAAACCAGAGTCAGATCAACTACGTACTAAAAAATTAATGAGCTAAAAAATATATTTACAGACTCTATATACGACTGTACAAAAACTTAATCATTGCGGGCGAAGCCGCGGGCAAAAGCTAGTACCTAATAAAATTACTAACCAAAAACACTTCGCATGCAACTTCCACACAAAACTGTCACTACGAATGAAATACAGTCGATAATAAGGTACAATCGTGTCCCAATTAGCTTACATTTAAACTCACCTAAATAACCGTAAACATAAATTAACGCGACCAAGAATCGATTCATATTATTGAACTCTACTTCAGCTTTAATTGCAATTTAATCGATTTCCAAAAAGTGACAGATCTCTCGCTCTCATCGGCTGTAGTGTGAACATTAAACTGATTGATCGAGCCAAAGTTTTCGGTAAATTTCCCTTGTGTACTCTACCATTAGGTGGTTACAACGGTATCTTATTACCGCGGGAATTTACCGAATTCTTACACCCGAGTCCGCCCCCCGATCGATGGCGAATTGATTCGAGGAATAAGGAAATTATCAGAGTAACCCACCCAATGTTACTCTACCTGTATTCTGATTGAGGCATCGACCGTCTCTGGTCGGTCGTTACTGGATTTTTTCATGACTTATTTAAGACTTTTTTTTTCTTCTGGCGACTGTCACTTTTCACAGCGCCATTTTGCCAATTTTAAGTTTCTGTCAAAAGCACAAACAACGTGAGATTTCCTATCAATTGGCTTCTTTTTTTCCCGCCAATATTTGCGATTTGTAAACCGTTTCGGGGAATAGCTTTTGTGTATTTATTTTTGGTATTTGCTATCCATTTAATTATTATTATTTATTTTGTGCACCACCTTCGCATTATTTTTTCCAACGATAAATTTCCACCCAAAGGTTGTCTGGAAGAAATCGCTATTAGTGATAAGGCCGCCAATTGTTACCCTCTCTCATAAGTTTGTTCTTTTACCTTATTTTATTAACTGCGGTGTACAATAAAGAGTATTTGTCTTGTCTTGTCTTAACCGTTTTTTGTACACAGATATTAAAATAAGCATGTTTTAATATAAATAATCAAAAGTATGATTATTTAAGTGGATACTTCTTATGTCGCCTCTTTACTTAATATACGTTAGTGATGGCAGCGCATTCGCTTACAAGGTCATTTCAATGTTTTATTATGCCGATCCAATAATCAATAACTAATCAATTATCATGGATAAAAATTATAGATTACAAAAAATAATGAACCATTTAAAAATATAATAATCTTTAAGGCGCCCAGCGTCATCTGAAGATGATTCTATTGATAAATTTATTTCTCTTAAACGGTATTTTTAAATACTATGAAAAAAATATATATTGTTAGTTAAACTATAAAAAACAACTTTATTTTAAGAAAATATTCTCACGTATAAGAAAAAGTATGAAAATATTGTTCAAAGTCAAGCTGTTGTTAGACAAAAATTAAGTAAAATTGGTTATTTCTTTAAAACCACTAAGGTATTTGTATGGTTCTTGCACTAAAATACAAGGAAAATATTGCTTAGAATAATCATTTATGGATTTTTTTCCCGTCCATCGCGTCCATGTGAAAAGTATTATTTTCTCTTATTTTGTGCTATCCGGAGACCCAGCGACGTCGTAATGCAGTACGCGCGGATATTAACGTATATTTCAATATATCGATATCTGTATCAAGGTCGTTGGTAACTACCTGCCCCTTAATCAATAATCAATTTATCCTTCATTAAAATATTTCATTCCGGAAGTGACGTACAAGTTCCAAATATGCCTCCTTAAACAAGACGCGGACAAAAACGTATCCACTTCAAAATCCACCGGACGGCGGAAGAATTATGTCTCGAATGCCATTTCGCCGGCGGACGTTTAGTTTTAGAGGTTTTTTATTGAGGCGATATGTTATAGTTTTAGCGTCCCTGTTACTCCATATGTGAAAAAAACCTTCAGTGCAAGAGGGACCGATTCGAGGAAAAGTAGCAAAAAGTCAGTTTTTTATTAATATAAAATGTCAAAATTCAAATAGTTTATTTTGCAAAATAGGTATACATAATACACTTTTTACACGTCAAATTTAATCTAATAAAAATATATGTAACAAAATAATAAATGTACATGAACTTAATTAAAGGTTTATTTAATTTATGTAGCAATATATATATATATACATATGTAATAATTTATATTATACAAGGTGAAATCCAATCAACCGCCCGAACCTATACCCATATAATATATAGGTATAATGTACTAGAGTTGCTATAAAAATGTCATTCAACCAGCCCCTCTATTATGTATCTTTGGTTGCCAACTGGACTGGGTGCGTATCATCAAAAACATACATAAAAACTGAACTTTTAAAATTGCTTTTAGTGTGTATTGAACTATTTACAAACTGTGTCGTCACTTCGAGTGCGAACATAATCCTGAGACAATCGGAATTCAATAGGATATTATCTATATTCTTGTTGATAGGCACACAGTTCGGATAGCAACTTAAGATACTAAATAGGCCCTTAGGTCCTAGATATTGTTAAAAACCATCTAATTTAATATAATTGCAGTCCATATGTCGTTTCAAAATGTCAAACCAGGAGAATTGGTGTCGAAAAAGACCTCGTTTGAATAAATATTTGTATCGAGCCGATTTTCTCCAATCGCGTTTCTGTTTAACAGATCCCTAGAAAAAGATTCCAAAAATAATATTCTATTTTATCAAAATAATACATTCTTTACTGAAGTAGTTATGCAAGTTTATTAAAAGTGTCGATTTTTTCCCGTAGCACCTTAAAATCACATCTACATACCATACATTAAAGTCAGAACTTGAGAGCAACACTAGCCAGAGACTGGTTTTTCTATAAACCTACTTAAGGTTGCCTTAATAAATACTTGAAAAAGACCAACCTGTCAATTAAATACTTATAAGTCCATCAAAGTGAAGTAGGTCTTATAAAGCCTTTACGTTAAAGTAAAACGGGTCCGGTTTATAATAATGGTAATTTTACGCCAGTTATTTAACAAAAACTTTATAATAAACATTTATTGATTCCCGTAAAAAGTCCATATTTATATTATATTGATTAAAAGCTCGTTGGTTCGGTTTTTTTTTCAAGGAATATAGCGGTTAAAGTGTCGGTACGCGCAGTATTATTGTACAATTTGCATATATTACATTTTGTTATTAATATGTCTTCTTGTTAGGCATTCCCGTAATAAAGTTCGAGCTGTAATAAGTATGTTAGGGCATTTTCAATAAGGTATGGTCAGCAAAATTAGATACCAACCCAATCTTGTTATTTAATATTGTTTATAAGTGTGTTATTTATATTGTTTAAAAATGTGTATGACTGGATGCCAACCCAATTTAAAAACCTGGTCATCCGCTGAAAATCACCGTCGTGGCTACAGCTGCGACATTATGCTAAGCGGAGACCCTTTTCGTATCATTTAGTTTTTAGTAATCCACGCGACCCTATCACTAAGACTCCGCTGTCCGTCCGTCTGTCCGTCTGTCACCATGCTGTATCTAATGAACCGTGATAGTTAGACAATTGAAATTTTCACAGATGGTGTATTTCTGTTGCCGCTATAACAGCAAACACTAAAAAACAGAATAAAATAAATATTTTATCGGGCTCCCATACAACAGACATGTTTTTTTTTGCCGTTTTTATAGATAATGGTACGGAACCCGTAGTGCGCGAGTCCGACTCGCACTTGACCGTTTTTTTATTAAGTAGTTAAAATTTTCCTAAAAATTCCTCATTATTATGTATAACTAGTTATTAAGTTTTGATACCGAATAAACTTTTTCTTTCTTTCTTTCTTTCAAAAGACTTATCGTACCCGGGCCCAGTGCATATATTTGTCCTAAGACCTAGCAACAGGTGATACATGAGATGTGGAATACTTGATCAATAGTGCGTTGTATCTGTGGGTGTTACGATCAAACTAATTATAAAAGGCCGTTTACTTATCTTTTTTGATGACTGTACTAGGTATATGGGGTATATGTGTGATAGGCAAATAGTAAAATCCGACATTTTACAAACGGCGCATCGTTAGTTTCTAAACGCTCGCTGTTTTGCAATTTGCAAAAGCCATGATCTTGCTAGGTTTCTTGCCCTTCTTCTTAGCAAGATTAATCGAATGGGTGGAGTGCATATATTGCATATATTTATAATGTTTATAAATATATTATATTTAACTTTTACTAGCTTTTCATTAGTAGTGTTATTAAAACAATTTTAAAAAATTTTAACTAATATATTTATAATATTATTTATTTTCTTATTCGTATATTTTTTAATAAAACTCGAGTAAACCTTTAGTATTTCCTTGTGTATTTTCCCATATTATTATTTTTTATTATATAAAACTATTAGACAAAGATTATTTAATTATATTACATTAAAACCAACCTGTTATAAGTGTACCTGATATATCTACGTAACATAAATACGTAAATTTAATTTAATATATCATTTCAAATTTGCCGTTCGTCAAATTGAAAGATGCCCGCCGTTTGTAAAATGACGAAGCCGACACCGAAAGTCTTTCACCAAAAAGTGACCAATATATTTCATAAATTGTCATTGAATTTAAACTTAACTGGTATTTTTTTAATACATTAGAATGTAATATTTATTAACGAGTACCTATATAAATGATATTGAAATTTTCCACCGTTGGTCGTATTAATTGGAATTTAAAGAAATTGAAAAAAAAAAGTGTTTGGCGAAACACAGACAGAAAATGTTAAAATATTTATTTATTTATAAATAGTGATCCAATATTTTTTTTTACTTTTGCTTTGTAAAAATAACTTTAACTTTGCGAGTGAAGTTCTCCGAGTCCACTTGAACAATCCGGCGTTTGTATGTATGTATGTATGTTTGTCTGACGATAACTTGAGTATCGTTGATCGGAACGTCATGAAATTTGGTGACAAAAAGAATTTTAAATTCGTACATGAGCCAAATCGGTCAAGGGGTTGTAAGAAAAGGTCGAAAAATATTTTTTTAAAACAGTACATCGTGAATTCATAGTTCGGAGCAGACTTCTAGTTATAAGTACGAGGATAAGAACAGATAATCAAAACAACATTTGAATTTTATTCATAGAGCCGGTATCGCATGGCGGTATCAAATGAAATGCTTCTTTGTATTCAATAACAAAGATGTTATTTCTGATGTCGCTTGCAATCTTCTATTTCTATTAAGGGTGGGTCGAACGGCGAAGTGATATCGAAGATATTGTCGGTTATTCCATGCGAATTATTGTTGGAATTTATAGCTTATTCCCAGTCAGATGTTAATCTTCGTTCCATGTTTGGCTGAGTTTCATTGTTTGGCTATGTTAGGGTTCCTTCCACACACGACAGTTTTGATTAAAATAACAGAAAATGTACTCATTAATTATATATAAAATTATTGTAGTTAGGTCTTTATCTACATTTTCTATGTTTTGTATATGTTACCGGCAAACCAGATTTTAGGGCAAACTAGCTTGGCCTAGGCCAAGTGGTGGTGCGACCGCCTACATAAACTTCGTGGTTATTTTTTTATGACAACACAAAACCATTTGGCCTAAGCCAGGTTTGTGCTAAAATTGAGATTGGCCGGTAACATTTTTTTTTATTTTTTATTTCCCAACTTACACCTACCATTGCAGATAGAATGTGTTTGACTTATTTTGTCTTATAAATCTACAAAATAACACTATTAATTTCATATTCCATCAAACTTACTAAACCTACTTATCTTTATAACACATATTCCATCAAACTTACTAAACCTACTTATCTTTATAACACATATTCCATCAAACTTACTAAACCTACTTATCTTTATAACACAGTGTATATAACGCTATTTTACTGAATTCACTTAGAACATAATTAAAAAGGTCTATGAGTTCCGCGATAGAATTGAGAAAGGTAAACGCGCGCGTCAGCGGCGCCTCCGCCATCAGTGCGGTGCGTGCGCGCGGTACGAGCAGCAAGGGCGGCTGGCGGCGCCGCCACATGTACCTGTCTGGTACACACAAATACTCGCGTAACCTCGGGAGCGCTACAAAACGCGCAACACACACAAAGACAAAGAAATTTATTTGTAAAAACACGAGTTAGGTATAAAATATGGTAAATGGAGATCCTAGATCTATCACATTTTAGCCTAAAATATAACGTTTATTGTGAGCAACTAGGCCCATATCACAAAATTACAAATAAACAAACAAACATACACTTTTAAAAGGTTAACAATAAGACAATACAATAAAATAAACACAACTTAATAAACTTACAAAATAAAACATCAAAAACATGTAAAACACGAATACAGAAATCAATATGCACTATTAGTATTTATATGTACATGAACCCAGTGTTTTATAGCATGGCTGTCCAGTCTATTGGCTAAAGTATTCAAGACAGAGTCAGAGCTACCGCGCACTCTAAAACAATAGTATAAAATTACAGATCTAAACAAACACAATTCCTAATTCCACATTACATGATATGTCATACAATGTTCTAAAAATATAGTATAATAAATGCAAATTAAGTCATGTTTAGTGTACAAGTTATAAGATACTCTCAGTATGTACTTTCAGTTCCATTATCGAGAAGATATTCTTCTATGGCATAGTAACATTTATTAAGCAATATTGGATTCGTACCCGGGACTTCTCGCTAAGCACTAAATCGCTAAGTGAGAGGTCCCGGGTTCGAATCCTGGTTCGGAGCTCCTCACATCTAGATTTACTTTTCTTTCTGCGTTTCTATACTGCAATGATATGATGTTAATATTGATTAAATTTCCACGTGAATGCTAGTGTACTAAAGTTTCGTGCTTCTATTCAATAAGGTTGCTAGAACAATAAGGATTTTTATCAGAAAAGTGGAGGCGAAATAATTTATAAATAAGGTAGGTTTTGGGGTCATTGGTCCTTATTTCTCAAGAGCTTTTAACGCAAAAAGAGGTTATGACAACAATGATTGTCGACATTGGCTACGGTCCGGCGTAGCAAGTGAGCTATTTAACTGCTACGAGCGTCGTAGCGTTATCGTATACATATTATTAGTGTTACAGATCGTGGGCTAGTGAAGTATAAAATCGAAAATGTTTCACCAAACGTCAAAAATAGGTGCAACGATAAGCGGAGCACGGAGGAGCGTGTTAGGTTTACATGTAAATGAATTTGGGGAGCCGAGCGAAACGGAGCGGAGCGAGGCGACTCTCCTAGTTTTAACAGAAATATGATCTATATGTGCCCAATTCTATGATGTGCCGACGATTCTACTAGTTTTGTTAATTATATTACACAAGTTTTATTCCATGGCTTTAATGACGCCACACAAAAATCATAACAGGTTAAAAATTTTTCATCTTTCCCATAGAAACTGACCACAATATGCATATGGTTAAGTATGTGGTTAACGTGGCACATTTCGTGTCGTGTGTACTATTGGAGAAAATTGAGCACTACCATTACTCGCCCTTATTATGGTTAGAATAAGAGCGCAAAGAGGGCCTGCAGAGTTTTCCTTGATAGTAATTATGCTGCGTTACTGGCAACGACTGAGCTTAACACTTTCACTGACCTCAACGCACAAGAGCATTTATATGCTACTGGGCGTGACAAGACTACGCAGATAGCAGGTTAATTGCTTTTGCTACGATATATCACCCGTGCAAAGGTCCCCGTTACTCCAGGCGGAAAGACCCGCAGTGCGAGAGGGACGGAATCGGGGAAAATTGACAAAAAGTCAGTTTTAAATTAATACAAAATTAACTAAAGTAACTATGGAAATTTCAATTAACAGTAATTTAGGTATTGTTAAACCCCATCTAAATAAATATTTTTGAAGTCTGTATTCTATCCCAATTTGTCAGAATATCAAAAAAAGAGTAAATTTAGACATCATTTTAATAATTATTTCCATCAAGTGAAATTCCTCCAATCGCGTTTCTGATAGACCAAAATCTAGAAAAGTCCCAAAATTGTTATACTAATTTATTTAACTTGGAAATTCTTTTGAAGAACAGATAAATTACTTCAAAAAGTGTCAATTTTGACTATATACCCCCTTAAAATCGTTAATGGAAAGCGGGTGTTATGAGTGTTAACTGACATAACGACGGAAACACCTCCGAAACCCCCAGTTTTTTTGGTGGCTCCGTCGTATAAATAAGGGTAAACTTGAAAATTTCCTCCATCAATTTAGTATATTTAAAAAAAAATAGGAAAAACCACATCACTATTTGTACCATGTAGATTACTATGTCTTTTTCTTCTATTCAAAAATGCTATATATATATATATATATATAGCATTTTTGAATAGAAGAAAAAGACATACGAGCTTACTAATATATATATATATACACCGTATAAAATTGTTACAAAGTTACTCAGTTCAAGGTCGTTGGCGTTGGGAGAAGCCTTAAACAAATCATATAAATACAAGTGAAATAATGATACATTTCTAAGTTGAGGTTATCATAAAATTAACTTTCATTGGACTTCGGGTTTGGAGTAACAATTTAGAAGTGCCATTAAACCTAATCAATAAAGTCAGAGAATAATGTTAAATTATTAACCAGAACAACCCTTAGCGAACACACCAGGCATTGATGCTATTGGCGAGAGTCTTAACAGCTGGGAAATAGAGGTCAATATGGTTTGTTCGGAAACCTAGGAGTCAAGAGTTTGTTCCCCCTCGCCCCCCTACAACCCCTTCGTTCCCCTGCGACATTAAAACATGATCAGAGACTAAATTAAAGCGCGCCAAAATTGTTGTCTGTGGGCCCAAGGCGGTCGTTTGTTTTAATACAATAACTCTGCTCATCTCTTTCACTTCCCTCATTAGAAATACAAGTCTGTCTCGCTTACACTTGGACAGTTTTGGTGTTTCTATTAAGACGACGTCAACACGATTATTTTTTCGACTAAGACATTGTTTTGTAATTTTCCTATGTATTATATTTGGTTTAGGTCTAAGTTGCAATCAAAAATGATTTCTTTTTTTTTTCTTGCAGAATGAAATGACTAGAGAGCATAACGGATTATAATATGTATAAAAATATATTATTTTTATGATGTTCATTTACGCCAAAACGTGTTTAAAGAATTTAAAAAAGGCTAATTTAGACCGAAACATTCTAAATTTGAACCAGAAGCGCGGCCGCTGTTCTCTTAATCACTTGTAATTTATTTAGCCCCTTTGAGGCCTGAAAAAGTAATTTATATCCATCCTTCTTCCCCTCACCTACATAAGAGTATGCGCATCCCGCTCTGTTTGAACCATTTTTAATTAAAATCGTCGAGAGAGAATTAGAAATTATATTCTATTTTCAAAAACTTGTTTTGACGCTTGTCGGAGATTATCTCTTTTTTATGAGCCCCCAACCGCGCCTTTGTTTTAACTGCCCAGGAATTGTCTAAATTGACTTTGTTTCAAAGCTTTGAAGCTCTTTTATCGTTATATCTTATTCATTTCAATCTTTGCTCTTTGATTAGAAATGTTTACGAGGTACATATATTCTATGTCACGTGGTCCGTTTGTCTATGGTTTTAGTAGTGACGTGTACAGATAAGCACGTTTTGTGTGTGTTGCGCGTTTTGTAGCGCTTCCGAGGTTACTCACACTTGAAAAAGTAGGTTTGCATACACGGACAACTACAAACATAGCCAAACGGTCTTCGTGAAATAGAATATCTGTACGTACCTTTACGGATACATAGGCACAAAGTTAGATAACTTTATGGAAAATATAGTTAAATATTTATGGACATAAAATTATGCATTTCAATGAAATAGCACCTTGTCTATGCTCTTAGCACATTGGTTCTGCTTTGTGTTTATGTGCTACCTACTATTATGATTATTGTATTGCAACGGGAGACATAAAAGGTACAAACATAAAGTTTAAGTACAAGTTAAAATGTTTTATTTTATAATATACAACAAATAACACACAATATTAAAATACATGATTTATATAAATGGCTCACCTCAATACGTTTTATGATCGGGATAGCTGACCAGTTTCAACAGATTTAGACTGCCTTCATCTGGGCGAGCGAAGACGTTTACGCGACGACGTTATGCCTCACACTCTATCATATTAAAATACACTTAAGGCGCTCTTATCCCAAAATCAGTAATTTCAAAGTCAAATAGAACTTTCAAATATCGTCTAAAACTTCAAACAAAAAAAATACGCAATATAGTTCGAACCTTTATCTAGGTCTTCCACGCATGTGTTACACGATCAGATAAACTTTGCTCGATAGAAATAATTCACGAACACAGCATGTAATAAATAAGACCTTTCAAATCATACCATTTCCATAATTCCACTCTTTTATTAACGAAACATATCTGGTAATATTGCTCTTTCAATTTTCTAGGTCGACCACGTAAGTGGGTTTTAATAAACATATCCCTTATATTTAAACAATTTAAAAACCGATAAAAACAACGAAAAAGTACAAAAGTGTGGTTATTTTCTTTACACCTTACACGTAAAGAAAAAGACAGAGAGTCACTCTTCTTGGATAAGAGCGCCTTAAAACAAATCAAGATATACTTCGGGCCCCACTGGGCCCAGCATTAATTGAAATAATTAATGAATAATTTTATAATTTCAAATAATGTCGGGCCCAGTGGGCTAAAGATCAACAAAATAAACATATATATATTTTTTTATTCATCGTGAGCTTTCAGTGTGTTATGCATTACTGGCTGTATATCAAGTAGTTACAAAAATTCTGTGTTTTTGAAAAATTTAACGGTTTAGTCTAGGATCGAAGTCGGTAGCGTACTTACCGTGTAAGCGAAGTCACAGGTTCAAACTATACAACGTGTAACAGAAAGGTGTAACCATATTTAAAGAGCTTATTCAGTCAATGGTAAAGAACAACTTTTACTATAGAACAAACCTTGTATCTCGAAAAAAATAAATAAGTTTTTCATAGAAAAATGCAATGCCGCTCAGCTAAAATGTATGGAAGGGCAGATTTTTTTTTTTGAGATTTCAGGGTTTGTTCCATAGTAAAAGTTGTTCTATACCATTGACTGAATAAGCTTTTCAAATATGGTTACACATTTCTGTTACACCTTGTATAATGTTAATATTATCATTGTTCATCAGGTCTTGGAGACGACGATGGAGACAGCGGCAAGCGGAGACGCTCCCGGACCAACTTCAACTCCTGGCAGCTTGAGGAGTTGGAGCGAGCCTTCATGGCGTCACATTACCCTGATGTCTTCATGAGGGAGGCGCTCGCCATGAGGCTGGACTTGAAGGAGAGCAGAGTGGCTGTGAGTACACCTTTAGTTACATAACCTCTTTAGTTACATATCCATCCTACTTCTTATCCTATACTAAAATTTAAAAATTTTAAATTCCAATTTGGAGGTGGTATAAAATAAATAGTTACTACCAGTTAGATGGTTACGTATGTAATATTTATCGACGAAAGATGAATCCTTATTTATACGTGACTATTGATATCTAAAAGGAATGCGGCAAACGTGTAGACGTGCCGCCATATAAAGTTTGTTGGTTTGTTACCTAAGATCTCGAAAACTACTTGTAGAATTGACATGAAACTTTCATTGTCTTATAAAAAAGGTCCTAGATTAACACATAGGCTATATTTTGTGGCGCTGTGACTTAAGGAATATGAGCAGTAAATATTTTAGTGAAACAATTGGGTGTCTAATTAGTGTGGTCTTTTGATTCGGTCCATTCACCGTTGCATAATCGCGTTTGTGGCATGCTTGTAGTTCGTGAGGGTCCATTTGCGGAATCACTACTTAGCTTAGAGGTAGAAAGAACGCTGACCTCTCAATCTTTCTCGGAATATATGTGCATAGTATGTTTTTGTTCTTAGGCGCTTACAATTGCTGAACGGTGAAGGAAAACGTCGTAAAAAAAGCTGCATGTCCTAAAAAGCGTGGATTTGAGCCCGAACTACTGTGAAAGGGCTCACCACCCATCACGTTGGGACGTAACAATTGTCAGTGAAACGCGGATGTACCGAGTATGGACTGTGACTTGCATTTCACAGTTCACACTCTGAATACCTCTGACACCCCTCGGGGATTCATGTCGTGGCGATATATATAAACAGGTATAATATTTTATCGACTAAGACCGAAATTCATAATATAAACCCTTTGTAAACGGGTCACGTGATCATCAAACTGAAACATGGTACTCAGAGTGGTTCTGGTATTTTGTTAATTCTCTCCACGGGGTACGTTTAGGCTTTATTCTCTAAGTACTGTAAAATTATTAGTCCCAAAAATATTGACCGATTTTACAGGACTGTCATCAAAAACTAGTTCTACGCGGTACGCTAGAAACGTTTCACAAGTAGCATGTGAAAAATCATATGAAATGCGTTTTCATATGTCACACCTTCCTTCACATAGTCTGTTAAAAATCACAGATCATGCTCATAGAAGAGAGAGCGAGCGAGTAGGGACGAATCGTACTACAGCGGGCGTGTTAGAAGGAGGAAAACATATTTTGCTGATTCGTCGCTACACTAAAAGCGACCCGTATGACGCATTGTTGAACTTTGTCCTTGACTAACGAATGAGAGTATTTAAAAAATAAACCTTTAAGATAGATGACGTAAGGTGATAATTGTTGCAAGTGTGACATTAGTGCATTGCACATGAAAAATCATTGTCTGTGAAATTTCTGAAAAATTAAAGTAATTTCATAAAATGGCAATGAATTAAATGTAGCAATCAATCCCATGCCTACTACGTGGACGAAATGCATAAATAGCATTCGTAGCAGAGTTAGATTTGGGGCAGAAAAGTAAGCAGGCCTCCACCCCATGCCTTATACGACTCTAGTATAATTTGCTATCAACTGACGATTTTCTACGTACAACATGCATTGAAATCAATCTAGTAAAAAAATGGTAATCACATGCCATCGGAACATAAAATGGACATAAAAAGAACATAAAATAACAAAAATTCACGAATTTTTATTTATTTTCGAGGAAAATCACAGTCATTATTTCTAAGTACAATATTATCTACGATTTTGATTAAAGCCGCGTATCCATTATGTCATTAATTCCATTGAAAAAGTATAATTTGTGTTACCAAAATGTTACCATAGCATAGGACATTAAAAATGTATCTATCTGTTTTTTTTTCTAATAAATCACGTTACTTGCTTTTGATTTTAAGATCGTACAAAATGACAAGTTGCAAACATACTCGTGTCCAGGAAATATAATTTGACCCGATTCACCTTATAAGTTACCGGGCGAATCGGGTCAAAACTTACCTACTAACTACATGAATACTATGTACTTATTTTGAAACATAATTGCTACTTTTATTCAACTGAGCACAATACAGGAAACACGTGTCAAAACTAACATCAAAATTATTGTTCTCTACCAATAACAAGTTACGAGGTCTATCCGATTAGATACGGGGTGTTACAAGTTTTACTACGTATTAACGTCCCTTTGACACGATGTGACACGCTGGAATTAAATATCTAAGTTTAGAATGTGACGAAAGGGAACCGGCTTTATGAGTAAACTTTTTATATTATTGTTCGGTAGCTATAAAACAGCAGTGGGGTTAGGCGCAGTATAAAGCAAAATGCAGTTGTCGCAGGTAACTTTATAGGTATTAATTTAGAAACCAAAATTTCCAAGAAAATAAATGACATTTTCAAGGTTATGCTTTAGTGCTTTGACGGGCTAAAACCGCAATCACGATAACTTTCCTTGATAGAAAAAAATCACAAAAATCGGTCCCGAATCTAAGGAAAAACAGCTTTTTGGTCTGCTTTTTTGAGATTTGAAATTTTTCATAAATATTTTTTTTACAAATCTTTAATGTTGTGACAGGAAACAGGAAATATTTTTAATTACAAGTCCTAATGTAGCCGCAAATTCAAGATAACTGTAGTTGTAAGTGAGCAGCAATTTATTAGAGCAGGATAGACAAATCAAAAACAAAAGCGTTGGTGCAGGACGGAAGTTTAGCTTGATACTAGGCCTTAATGGATTTCGGTAAAACTAATGTGCAGCCAAAGGTTAAGCTTCGACCAAAAAAGGCACTTTGATACATTCGGCTTCGGACACATTTTAGCCAAATGTTAGTAAGGAATGGTAATTGCTATCTGAACCAGTTTTTCCTAAAAACACCGTCCTACTACCATATGGTGGCATGGTCTATATACACGCACTTATATTCCATCGCAATGTTTATTGTATCCCAGTAAAATTATAACTTAAACATCAAATCCTGGAAAGACCCTAATAATTGCTGAGACTGCTTACAAAGCTATACATTTTTTTTCAATGCATGTGCTCGTAAAGACCCACTTTTTATGCATCAAAACCGAACAAAAAGTCGATTATTTTGCCCTAGGGCTTTATTATTATTGTTTTTTTAATTTTTTTGCAATGGTTGGCTAACCTGCAGCCTTTCCTGTGTACCATAGATGTTATACTTTTTTTTCCACTGTTTAACGGCTCTGGATACAATCCTTTTGAGCCAATCATAATTTCAAGTCCACAAGATTATATTTGTTTTATTTCCTCACACTATGCATTGAAAAACGTAGTATGATACACGGGGGTCAGACCAATAAATTACTCGGTTAAGTTTAAAACACTCGCTACGCTCGTGTTTTAAATCGTCCTCGTGATTTATTCCTTTTTGCCCTAGTAGCATAAACTGCTATTAATGGCAACAAGTTTAGTAGACTTCGCCTGAGAGACAGATTGTCTGCAAGGAACCCTTAGAATAAGGAATACAAAAGGAACCTCTGGTTGAGATTGCTCAATTTTTGATTGCTCAATTGTCTATTGAGACAGTATTTTTTTATTGTCTCCGTTTCCTTTAAATCTAGTTTCCAGTGGAACAATAAAGTTTAAGTCTTTTTTATCATTCGTATAAAATTATGGGTTTCATTTCAAACAATAATATTCGTATTAAAATTAAGGGTATTTAACAGGTTGATAATATATACATAAATAATATCAACTTGATATAATATTATATCATATCATATCAGTGTACTGAGTGACGTTTTTAACTTCTCGTTATATAAAGTACAACATTTGTGTATATCGTCCTGATACTTGACTGTATTAAAATATGGGTAGTATTTAAACGACCGAATATAAATTAAAATTTAAGTAAGTAAGTAGCGTTTAATCATGAACATGTGTCAAACAATATAAATAGGTCTTGAAATTTGATAACACTACACTCCATGTTTTACCCATATGGGCATATGAATATTAATTAGCAGACACCCAATGATAACTAAGTATTATCAAAAGAAATGAAAAAAAGTCTTGGAGAATTAAATACAATACATGTGTCAAAATTATTAGAATTCATTGTTATGAATAAATTAAATTGTTTTATCATTTAAAAAGTCAATGACGCTATAATAACATTTGTCAGCAAGTAGCGTAGTTTTAAACAAATTTACAGGTTTTAAAAATACCGAGTATAGCGGAAACGGCGACTTGAAAATACAAATTTGAGTTGAGTTCAATAACTCTCAGGCGAACAATTGTCTATTTTAGTGACAATTTAATTTTAAGTAATAGAACTAGAACAATGCCTCGCTCCGCTGCGCTTCGCTCAGCTCCTTATTTTATCTTACATGTAAACCTAACACGCTCCTTCTTGCTTCGCTTGTCATCACACCTATTTTTTAACTTTTGGTGAAATATTTTCTATTTAGCTTATTTAGCCCGCTTAGTATTTTTAGTCGCACGCTTTGGTATTTATTCCGGAAACTTGAAGTCGCTAATAAATTTTTTATTCGCCCAATTAATAATTTCCCTTAAAATATTAGAAAGGTCTGCTAGATCGTTCTAGTCATCAAATCTTCTAAATAAAGAAACAGACGCCATTTGGAGCATTTATATACCAAAGAAAAAGTATAGGACCGAGAATACTACCCTGAGATTTTTGTGGTATCAATAGTGTCAGATACGTGATTTGAAAGCCTTTTTTGCGCAAGACCATGGGGCTGTAAACTTTAGTATTTGGTATTCATTTTAATCTTTAGCTTTTCTTGAGATGAAGTGTTTGAATAGAAAGAAGGACAACAAAGCGTCACCACAAATGTTTCCTCGAGTTCTTTTTTCAGACACTTAATTAAATTACCATGTCCCGGTCAGACCATTAAAATATTGAAAGCCAAAGTAAGTTTGTACGCAGTTTCAATGAAAACACTGGAAATTGGTCACAGATTTAAGTGCCATGTCTACATTTAGCTCCATAACAAAATGGCACTGAAGTATCTCAAGTTAATGTCTTAATTTTCTTCGCTCAACTTCATTTTACCGTCAAGAGAGAACATTGCGGATTCTCAACAACTGATTTGTAAAAAAAGAGAATAAGTTGTTACAATCAGATTTATCGGGAGAAAATATTTCTCACCGGATTTATTTCAGCGCTTTTGTTTCATTCCGTCAATTTTTCAAGTTGGTAATGCTTGCTTATTTTGTGACGGGCAAAGCCAAGAATTAATAAGGTTTTCAGCACAAAGATTTTTGATAAAAGATGAAATTCTCTCCAGCCACAATATCGTCTGATTTGTCCTAATACCTACCAGGCGCTCATATCCGTAAAGAGCTGAAGGTTCCTGTTCAATATAGATGAGAGACGATTTCCCTTATTTTTCCCGGACCTTTCAGGGCTAAGCGGCCTTCGGGGACCGCGGTCACTGCCCACAACTTTTTATATAAGGCTTTACCAACCGAAATAATGTTCAACTTGAGATAATACAGTTTTGAATGGACCCCGTTTTGTGTGGGTCGGGGGTCCTTTGCGCCGAGGGATTGATCGCTTCTTGTTTTCTTTTTTGAGGGAGTTTTGTATTCTTTCGGACCGTGGTTTAAAAGTTGAAAACATTTTAAAACGAAAACAATATTCGCCGTAATTTTCGCTACGATCATTATGCAGATAAGGAAATTCATCTTCATAATCAGTATTAACGTCTATTGTGGCCGCAGCTATCGGGCTTGGATCGCGGTGTAAGAGACAGACTATCCCGCAGCACTCCTAATAGTTGTTATAAATCAAAAGATTGCAATCTCGGCGGCACTCCAGGGACGCGAGCGAGACGGCACGATTGAATAGCATAGATTTAAATGGCCGGGTCAGATAAGGATGGATGCAGATCCCGCTGCTCCGACCTCGAACCGCGACGACGGCTAGGGACGTCACAATTCGATTACAGCTCAATAAAGTTAAAGTGACTTGTTTGCCGTCTATAAAATGGTTTTTTTCTTTCCTCCATTTTCTTTCGTTCGCTGCGCCTCGATCTTTACGAGTGTTTCTGATTGAAATGCTTGGAAATGCTATTAAAAGAATTTTAGTAGTTTATCGATGAAATATAATTGTTTTTATATGTAGTTTTATAGGATTTCTGACATCTTCTTTCGGATTTTATGTCTCTATTCGTTGTTCGGGATTAAAGTTATAATAAGGCTTGAAGTTATTTAATTTGAAAATCATTTGGAATTTGCCCGCCTTAAATGATCACAAGCATCCATTATATGAGGGTTCCGGAAAGAAGTCGTTAAAAGGCCATTCTTTACCAAAAGCATCGTATTATAATCTAATTTCATCCCTACTAAAACTGGCTAAAACGGCTCACTCGTCTTGCCTTATGCGGGAAAGTATCGACTCCATTTTAAAATTCATAGCATAAAATTTACATTTATATGCCAATTTGATTCCGTAACAGGGCGTCGGCGGTCGCACGCACACATCTGTATTCAGTATACATGCAGCCCTTGGATCCCCCGAAAAATGAAGAAAAAAACTTAGCCAAGTGCGCCGCTGAGATTCCTTTAAGGGTTCTCCCGAAAAAATGCTTAACGGAGATTTATGGCGAGTCGGATTCGCACGTAACTGCAATAGAATAAAGAAAATTTAACATATTTATTTCCTGTCGTAGCCTTTCTCGATTTCTTAATCTTATATTAATAACGCAGTAACAGTAATTCAAAATTGAGCATAAGTTTTAAATTGCTAAAATTTAAATAAGATAGACAAGGTTAAATTAAATTAGTTGGCGAAATTTGAAACATATGTAGAACATGTCCATATGAACAACTTTTTCTATTAGGATTGTGCAAAATTATTAAAATTTGTTTTCACCTTTCCATACTGCACCAGTCAGCTGATCGGGGCAATTTGTATGGGAGGAAGAGAAAAAAAAGTTACGAATTTCACTTAGCTCCCATACAAACAGTTGTTCATATAGACTAGTGCTACCTTTGTTTTGAGTTTCGCCAAAATATTATTTATTTAACCTTATACATATGTAAGCTCTAAGTGATAAATTGTGAAAGAAATAAATTTCTACATTTTAAACACTTGGCGATTTATTCATTTCTATCGTCCTCTAGATGTCATGTGCCTCACTGTAAGAGTATCTATAGATAGACATCATTGCGATATAAGAAAGCACATGGATAAATTCGAGAGTTGTGTTGAGACCTAAATAGCTCAGTTTGTCCCGATCTTATTACTTAGAAATTAAATGTGGCTTAAGGCGATATGTAAAAGTTTTAGCGTCCCTGTTACTCCATATGCGAAAAAACCCTCAGTGCGAGAGGGACGGATTCGTGGAAAAGTAAAATGTCGGTTTTTTTATTGATTTAAAATTAACTAAAGCTGCTATTCAAAATTTCGTTTAACCAGGTCCTAGATATAGTTAAAACCCATCTAATAAAATATAATAGCAGTCCATATGTAATTCTAAATTGTCAAACCAGGAGAATTGGTGTTGAAAAAGACCCAATTTCAATAAATATTTATATCGAGCCGAATTTCTCCAATTGCGTTTCTGTTTTAACAGATCCCTAGAAAAAGAATCCAAAAATAATATAAAATTTTATCAAAACAATACATTATTTACTGAAGTAGATATGCAAGTTCTTAAAGTGTCGATTTTTTTTCCGTAGTGCCTTAATACGTACCCAAGAGAGACTTTAATAAAACCCAAATTCTCCAGTCTGTCTGTGAAGAAGTGGAAATTTTGAAAACAATGAGTGTAATATGCCAACAGAACCCTAACTGAAATTTCCTTACATTCTTCGGTTGGCTGCCAGGAAAAAAGATACTGGTGCGAGGTTTAAATAAAGAACACTAAATGGAACGCTTAGGCGACAAAATGTGGATAGAATATAAAATTTAAGGGAAACCATCTATCCTTGTCCCTCTTTATGTTTTCCCGTATTGTTGTCTCGCTCTCTCTGTATCAAACATCTTTTACCACCCTAGGCTTAGCGGTGGAAGATAGACACGAAGCTACTCGCATGGTTGCCCCTTAGGCGTTCGCCGCATTATCTTGTGAGTAATATTTTTGTCGGCTACATCAGACTTTGCTCCAATTATGAGTCTTATTTTAAGATTTAATGGGAAAAATAATAAACTATGGCAATAAAGAACGTACGTTATCATTTTCACATATAATTTAACACTTGAACTTGCTTATTTTACTCATAGATACTTCAAAAAATCCTGAAAATTCACGTTTAATTCGTACAATTTGATAATTTCATATTGCTTTAGATAGGTTCAATTTTTATTTAAGATAAATTACATTTTGTTTTTAAAGTAACATAAAACAACCGTAATCAACATTGCTTGTCGTCACGTAAATCAGTTATGTATCTTATATTAAATCCCAAACTTGACTTGCTAAAGGATTGCATATCATGAAAAACGCAAGTTTTATAATGATGCAAGTGGCAACCCTGGATTGTAAATTTGTGACACATTGAATGCGCGTCGCGTCGTGTTTTCAGGACGCGCGTGAAAAACTATGTCTATCTCGCTCGCACACGAAGTGTATCAATTTTCCGGTTACAAAAGAACAAGCTAAAATGGATATTTTCTCTAAAAATCTTCAACATAGTAGCGACATATTCAGGACGCAAGTGTTTGATATGCATATGTATACGTATGCACAACACAGCTTTATGAATAGCACCTGGTTCCCAGCAAACTTCTTCATTTCATTTTTAGTCAAATAAGATAGGAGAAAATGTAATGGAAACTGAAAACATCGGCCTTATACTAAACTCCGTATAACATTATATACGGACAAGAGCACAACTTTTAAATAACGATGAATTTCCTTTAAAAAATGTGTACACTTTGATTTTTTTTATTATTAAATCCCTTTTTAACAGCCAGTTTTCGTGACATGACAACTAAATCAAAATCGTTTCAAAAGCGCAATAAAAGTAAAATAAAGGGGAGACGCGGCGCAAATCAGCCAGTCAGCAGGAAAAATCAACAACAAAGCGACGAAAAGTCGCTATTGCATGTCAATAGAGAGTAGATAGAAGACTTAGGGCAGGATTTGTACTGTAATATTTTGCAAGAATTTAAATTAATAAAATTACTTCTAAGTACATATTTTGTTTTTTTTATCATCATACCTCATGTTTTGCTATTAACTTTTTTATAGTAAGCTCCTTTGTTTTTATTTTTATTTTATAGTACTTAAGTACTCCGGTTTTATTCGACATTTTCTTTTGTTCTAGTCAGTCCTAATAGTACAAATCCCAAGGATATTCTGCCAGACATATTTTGCAAACGTTCATTTGATCCTATTTGTCATCATAACGCCGCGCCGATCGGTGTTCAGGTTAGATCTAGACTATTTCTAGATTAAGTGTTAAGAAATCTAGAATTCGAGAATAACTTGATGTTAAATGAAAAATCTAAAATGCTTAGGTATATTTTTAACATTTAACCGTACATCAAATAAGTAGAGATATCACAAATACAAGCCTTAACGATCTTATTTACACCGCAGCAAGAAACAAGAAAATGTTTAACAGAGGGGAGAGTGGGCAATTGTGGAACACAATGCGATTTTCACAAATGTCCCTCGTATGAATCTCGTTAGTATCCCGAGCGTTGGGGAAGTTGGGGAAATCTCGGGCACTCTCGAGAAGTCAAAGTCACAAGGGAGTTAATGGTAGCGTTTTTATTCGTTGATACAAATGTGCCTTTTCAATGGGGATGTTGCGGCGCGTTGATTCGGATTTACAGGGATTTACACGGATAGGTAAAAAGTGGGGTGGCGGGATTGGGGTGGTCAATCTTTATTTGTTTTGTGGTATTGGTGGCGGAATAAAGCGAATTTGCTGATTTGTTGGTGGGGAGCATTTGAATTTGTTTTTTGTAAGGTTCGTTTGTCATAAAGTGTAAGTACTTTTTGTTTATAGATTTTTAATTGATTTGTGTTTTTCCGTTTTTCTTAGATTTTTTTATTAACATTCAATTAGTAAATTAAACATACATAAGTTCACGCCTGTCCCCTAGAGGAAGACAAAAACTACAGACTTTTTTATTCAGAGTGCTTTTGTATTGGTTCTTCTTCTTTCTCTTCTCTAGTATGTGTGTGACCAATTTGCCCGTACATCCTCGTACAGCGTCCACGTCAGTTTAGCTATTTTCAGCTTACAATGTACAGGCTGTTAAGATAATGTTGCGGAAACCTGAAACTGGCGATAGTATTAGAAGAGACAAAAAACTTTTTTTGAAAAAAAAAGTTGAGGAACCGCATACAATAAACTCACATTAATACATTTTAGTAGGGTAGGTATGCAACTTTTCTATGGAACAGTAGTTATTTTTTCGCGATTTCAGGTTTGGTTCGTTCCGAGAAAAAATATTTTTACGATACTACCAGATTGTTTTGTAAAAAAAACCTTGTAAACAAAAACAGAATTATGTTATATTTACTTGAATTATTGTCTACATTAGATTGTTCAAGTAAACTGAACAATAAATAAGTAAACTCAACAATAAATATAGACGTCACATATAGTGTAACGTTTTCTGTTTAAATTAACTATATTCAGGTTAACGGAACCAGAATATTTTCAGTAAAAGTCGTTCGTATGGACAAGACCATCGCCAGTTTCCGGCTTCCACAACTTCATCTTAACATCCTGTATATACTTCTCGTATCAATATTAACCATTGTAAGAAAATGCACTGAAAATTAAGTACTCATCAGTGATCCATACTTAAATTGTTATCGCTGAAAACATTACTTTGATTAAGTTTTTTTCTGACACTTTACTGTCAGATTTTCCATTCAATTGTGAGGCATCATAAAGAGAAAAATATCGTAATAATCTCATACTAAATGTATGGGAATGTTTAATGTCAAAATTTTGGATACTTGTCGTTTGATTTTCAAAAAGTTATTGATGTCATTTTACTGATTAGGTAACGTACTTTCGATTACAGTTTAAATTTTTTTGATATCTGTAATAGTTACGGAATAATCCCCTGGTCACACTTAACCGATTACACCCTGTATAACTGATTTACAATATTCGCTTTTATGAAACAAAAACTTTTCTAACTGACATTCCTAGTCAGTTACCAAACCCTCATCAAGAGCAACATATTCCCAATCACACAACCAAAACTAAATACCAATGATCCCCCGAGAATTACCTCCGTATACCTATTAATGACATCCACCCCTCCCCTTCCTGTAGAGGGAGATGGGGGGGGGAACAGATAAGATACAGGGTGGAGGGGGTGCCTCATTAACGGCACCATCCCACCACCGCCATTACCCGCGCTCGTTCCGAATCTATTCCTTTATCAATATATTTCGATTAGCCGCCGGTAGTAAGGGATTCTCGGGTCTTTTCTAATTAAAAACTTAACTAATTTAATTTTAGTCTTCAGTAAGTTGAATAAAAGACGTTAATTTTGAGATTTTCATTTAACTGGCATACGAATCGAACGCTTTGTCCACAGTGGACTCCACAAAACTATAAAGTAAATATAAAATTCCACGTCTTATTAATGAATTGCCAGACTATTTAAAGTTAACCTTAATTTTTCTAAATTCAAAGAATATTAAAATTAAATTAAAAGAATTTTATTTAAAAAATATTAATTAAATATGTGATCGTTTCTGAAACAGCCTATATAAAAATATGTGTCCTTTCATGGTTGGTTTGTTGGTTGGTCTACCTATTCATTATTGAAGTACAAAGATAAAAAAACTCTTTGGAGTTTTTTTGTGCTATTTGTACCTAATTATTGTATAATGTAATATGTATGACAACAAATAAAAAAAAAACATTTTAAAAGCTATCATACCAGCCTAGGATAGGAGGTAGAATTGGTGCGGCACCTTCAAATTTATTTGGTCGAAAAGTGGTTTAAATTTATGTTGATTGCACACGGTACCCATCGTCACTTGAAGTGCTTGGAAAATCTTGCCGCAGATATCGTCAATTCGAGCTTTTTGAAATTCTGCGTATTTAAGATATTAAGATATTTTCTTAAACATACATACTTACCACGTTTTTAAAACGATCTAAAAAGTATAATGCACTGAACAGACAAACTGACAGACATGATAGCGAGTTAATATTGCATTGTCATCCAGTTTGGATCTTAAAAGGCCGACTTGGGTAAATAATAAAATGATTTGAAAGTAGGATATAGTCAGAGTTTATTTACGCGTGCAAAAGGGACGGTATTAGAACAGAATATGATTCTTCCAAAGCGGCCATTTTAGAGGACACTATGTTAAGACGGGCGCAACGTGGGTAACCCTATGTATCAATCGAGTAACAAGATGTGACCAATTCGTAGTTGTGTAGATACAAAAACTACATCAAAATAAACAGGGTTGGCTGTGTGCAACCTAGAGCATTTTGTATAGTCAGCAAAAACAAAATGCGCACAGCCAACCCTATTTATTTTTATGTAGTTTTTTTTTCTACACAACTACAAATTGATCCCATCTTGTTACTCGATACAAAGGGATTTTGTGTTAAAAGTTTCAAGTCTCTAGCTCATCGGGAAGTTAGGTTTAAATCGGTTGCAAAATTTGTACCGAACAAACAAACATACCAGAAAGCGAGTTATTAAAAACGTGCTACATCCAATATCCTGCCGTAGCTAAGGGATGTAAGCAGATCATTTATATTTATATCATCGGTTTTTTACACGTTTTACACAAATTAATCCTCTTACTTCTCATTATTGCTAATACAATAGACCGCAGTTTGGATTGTGGCTCGGAGGCTTCCTAAATGATAGAGTTTTTGCGTAACTATGCTCAACGACATACCACATCAATGTAAAAATTTAAATTTTTATTTTTTCAGACCTTTATGCAAAGCCTAATTGGATATTTTCACTCGTAGGTTAACTTTTTTGAAAATAATGCTGTTTGGAATTAATTCTAAATTTTTCTCTAATGCGGCTTGAGTTTTATGTCTAAAATAAATACTCACAGCAAGAAAGCATAGTTTATTTAAATCTGCATAGAAAAAAAACCTAAATAAATTATTGTAATTTTTATCTTGAAATCAGACTCGTTCTGAATTATTTCACGCGCATTTTGGCGCACGCGATTTTCAGTCCTTCTCCGGGTTTTAATTAGCAAAGCAGCTGCGCGCCGAAGGAATGCCCAAAACTGTATACTTAGATATCAAGAAAATTTGTACACTCGTTCCTGAGATACGGAACGAGTGTACAATTTTCTTGATACCTAAGTTTTTTAAGTCTAAAATAAATTCTAAATTCATAGCGGGGGCGATGAGTCCTGCACTGATTCGTCTGCGATCGTACTCGCAAGTATTGTCCACTTTCCCCGGTCAGTCAGCACAGCCAGCGGGCCTATTGTGTATCTCTAGTTGCCTTCTGGACTGGGTGTCTATCATCAAAAACATAGATATACTATCGAATTCCGATGTCCTAAGGATATTTTCGCACTTGAAGTGACGACACAGATTGTTAATAGTTCAATACCCACTAAAGGCAATTTTGAAATTTCAGTTTTTAGCTATGTTTTTGATGATAGGCACCTCGTGCAGTTGGAAACTAAAGATATAGAATAGGGGGGCAGGACAGCTCCTTGAAGAAGTGCCGAACAGCTCTCGAGGTAGAGGTCGTCACGATCCCTGCTTTAAATTTTGTATACAGTTTTTTAGTTCTAAGGAATATTCAAATGCAATGTTTATTGTTTAATGAATTAAATAAATGAAATGAAATGAATGAAATCTTAGAGCGTTTGTCCACGGTCCGGGATTCCATCCATTATATGACGGACCGAGAAACTCCGCACGTATTTAGAATTCTACGAGTAAATACATGCGCAACTTCTCGGTCCGTCATATACCGGATGGAATTCTGAGCCGTGGACAAACGCTCTTAGTCTATCAACGCACTCGCGAATGCAACGTTTGATCTGGTTGGTCCATTTAATGTATCCCAGAAACAGAAAAGTGGATTTTGATGGAAATTTTTCTTATTGAGGAAACTGTTACTACAGTAGAGCCACTGAGTGATGGCGCCTATGACGTTTAAATGCCTACAAAGTATCGTAATTATTTATAAGCAAGTGTGAATTAAAAAATGTAATACTTCATTGTTGATAGTGATGTACTACTTGTTTCGGTTATTATTTTTCGATTTGAATGTTGCTTTATTGTGCAATGGAATTCGTATAAAAACAACGAATTTTTAAAAAAAAGTTTCTCATTTTTTATAGGTCGTGTTTGAGGTCGCCAAGTTACGCAATAATATTTAATTAAAAACAAAACAATGACGAAGTTAAACTACACGAAAATAAATGATGGTAAAATACTTTTTTCGATTTAGATATTTAAACATCTCTTGGGGGCCCCGGGGCACTACACCGCATAGCCCTCCGATAGCTACGCCACTGGTTTTGGCACATTTTCCTTTTGTATCATTATGTTGAATGTTGAATGACGTATCTAATGTTGAGTAAACTCACACTTGATTTTTATTTTTAACCGAAATTTGAAATGTACCTCATCACTAAATGCAGCTGTCATAAGTGCCATCACTCAGTGGCTCTACTTTATAACAATCATCGCGCTTATGCTAAAGAGAGCCGATCATAAACCTAGAAAAAAGACACCCAGACAAAAAGCTTGTTAACATTAACATTATATCATTGCAGTATAGAAACGCAGAAATAAAAGTAAATCTGGATAAAATCAATCGCCCAGAAAGCGAGAGGTCCCTAGTTCGATTCCCGGTTCAGAGCTCCTCACATCCAGATTTACTTTTATTTCTGCGTTTCTATACTGCAATGATATAATGTTAATTTATATCTCCTTGCGATGGATAAATCGCCAAGTGTTCAAACATGGAAATTAATTTCTGTCATAGTTAAAAAGCTTGTTCTCTAAAAAACTTTTTAATTTTATAATATCGCATCTGTATAAATTGCCTGAATGTTCAAGGTAAATAAAATACGAGTCAACATAAAACAGCATACGGACCAGATGTTCTCACTTTGGTATCAACGTAAAAGGTGTCCCATTAAATTAATCCAAATTAATCCGGGGAAATGGGGATGTTAATATGAAATTTAGTATATCTTTTGCTATAAAATGATGATGGGTACCCCATAAAGATGAGTGCACATGACATTTGGCGTGGATAAAATATATAAAGGCCGACCGAATAGGATGAGCTTCTTGCTTTTTTTAAACGCATGTTTTGATGCTTAGCTTTTTTGCCAAGATAATGTTTTTTTTATGTTAATCGGTTGGGTTTCATTATCACTAAAACAACAGATGACAGGCAGAGTTTTACAAGTTAACGGTTGATTCTTCAGTTATGTGATGAAACCGTTAGAAATAATAGATTAGGAGCGTATAGTCGGTAACTCTATGTAGGTGTCGAGTAAAGGAGGGGACCAATTTGTAGTTGTGTAGAAAAAAAAACTACATCAAAATAAATAAGGCTGGCTGCGGCAACCTAGAGCATTTTTGCGGACTGTACAAAATGCTCAGGTTGCGCCCAGCCAACTCTGTTTATTTTGATGTATTTTTTGTTTCTGCACAACTACAAATTGGTCACATCTTGCTCAAAACGTTGGTGAATCGATTTTTTCAAATAAATCGATCTTCGATAAAATTAGGCTGACTCACGTTAGTACCAAAATAGCGCAAACCTTATTTTTTAAGCACCTTTTGATACGCTCTATCGAACGTAGTAGCCACTTGTTACTTAAAGACGTGATTTTTTAATCAAAAATAAAAATTGTTTTTTGTTGACTGTTCAAAATGCTCCAGGTTGCGCTCAGCCAACCCTGTTTGTTTTGATATAGATTTTTTCTACAAGTCTCCGAATTGGTCACATCCTATTTATCGATACGCAGGGGTTACATATAGTACAACTGAATCCATATTCTATAAATCAAAACGCCCAGAAACAACTCTCAACTAAACTTTGATAGATAAATTCATGACTATGGGAAATAAAATTATTTTAAATCTTGTATAATATCATAAAAAAATGTGTAGACCAAACCGAACTTATGTTTATTGTAACTTATAAATATGCAAAAATAACGATTAGATTTTTTTGTATTTTATGAAACGTTTAGAAACCAGAAGCTTAATTATCTCATTAAGTACAAATGCACGGTATCTGTATGGTGTTTGTAAATCTACTTCAATTGCCTTATTACTCGAACGTCTGTTTAAAAAAGAACTGTAACTAATTTGATTGAATAAAAAAAATAATAGGTTTTGCGCAAGTGAAGGGCGCAACAATTATGTGCCGGCGCATGCCGCATCAGTATGTAAATTGATCAGCAAGAAGCGCGCGCATACCGTAATGAATGTGTGTCCGATTGTACGCCCCTTTAGATAATAAAATAGAAACTGGTGGCGATAATAAATAAATAAAAATATGATTTATATAAAAACGGCTCACCTCAATACGTGTTATGAACGGGAAAGCTCCAGATGAAGGCAGTCTAAATCTGCTGAAACTGGTCGGCTTTCCCGATCATAACACGTATTGAGGTGAGCCGTTTTTATATAAATCATGAATTATCCTCAAGTCTCATTTAATTCTATAAATAAAAATATGTTTTTAAAAATAATTACTAAATAAGAAAAACAATATGAGTCGCCATCAATTATCACAAATCGACGATAGAAGTTTTATCGAAATCTATTTTAATCCAAATCTATTTTTATCCAAATTGCATTGATCTTCAGGTCTAGGAGGGCTTATCAAAAATATGAAAAAATTATGCTTATTCGTTATTAAATCTAGTTTTATCTACTTACGTCAACGTCAAGTTAGTAAGCTAGGGATAATATTGCCAGATCGTATATAGTGGCTTAGTATACACCTATGTAAAGTTGCAAGGGTCCTCCCGTACCTATATATTATTTACGTATTTACACGTAAAAGCTACGTCATTATTACGCACGTGATAATGACCGGGCTGGTTCTTTTATATGTTGTTTTACACTCACCAAATTAAAACTAGAGATGTAACGAATATTCGGCAACTATTCGGCCAATTCGGCCATTTTTTTAATATTCGGTATTCGGCCGAATAGTAGACGGTATTCGGCCGAATACTGAATACCTTATAATGAAAATAAAAACACATTTTCATCAGAAAGTATATATTTGGTTAGATGGCAGAAAATCTAGTTTTTATTCAGTATAATCTGCTATATAAATAAATGAAAATAAAAACATATATTAATCAAAAAGTATATATTTGGTAAGTTGGCAGAAAAACTTGTTTTCATTTACTTTTTTCCTTTTCCGCCTCGCGAGATCTTGACTTTACACAGCAAACACAAAGCAAACTAGTTTCTTCATTCTTCACTACAAATCTCCAATTTCCAAACGGATGACTTTTTATTAATTATTAGAGCCATTTTCAAATGTGCGTTCTAAAAAATCAAACACAAATTGCGATCACAAAAGTAAAAAAACATAAACACACGCCCGTGACACGCGCGTTGTGCTCAAAATTGAGCTTTGTCTTCCGCCGCCCCGTCGCGTCGCCCGCGCACCGGGAAATGCACAGATGTCTTCCCAAATTTTCAGCCGGCAAATATTCGGTATTAGGCCAAATCACTATTCGTTGCATCTCTAATTAAAATGACCATTTAAAATGCCCGTTTACACTTTGCTTTAATGCGGCCAGATGACATCAAACTTAAAAAACTTGAAAAATATTTATTTGTCTTTACAAATGTGCTAACATACAAGATACAACAGATACATAAGTGAAAAGATAAAAAGGTCTAAGCTCGGCATACAACTAGCTGACACACATGCATACAGCCGCCGATTTTCAGCTCAGCCTTGTATACATGATAAAACACATATTAGATTAAAGTAACTACAAAAAAAACTTTTACAAATTAATTATTTCATTAAAATTATAAATTTTTTACATTGATAGGTACATTTATTTCAAACACAGAAGAAAAAGGTTTTACACACAAATACAATAAACTACAAGTTATATACATACATGCACAATTTTCAAATTATCAAAATAAATAAAAAATGCTGGCCAGATCACCACCGTCGTTCGGTAGTGTACCCAGAAGGCTGGCAGCATTGCCTCGCTGAATAGCGAGGCTAATTCTCTGACCGAAATAGGCTCCAGCCTGGAAGCGTCGCGTCGATCAGGCGCGATGATATGTCTCTGTAGAGACGAATAAGCATAATTATAATTGACGCTGAAAGACGTTGACATACTAAAACTAGATTTAAATAACGGAGAATCCCATTTTTCTCAACGAAATGACGTGATTTTGTTCAGACCCCCTATGCTATCCCGCAAGTCTGCATAAAAATATAACAATTGACTCATTTAAATTTTTAATTACATTTTCTGACAGAAGTCTTCAGAAGTCTGACAAAATACTTCGGCTGTCATTTTTAAAGCATCTCAGAACATCCGGATCTTTGACCCGAAAGGGTGAGATAATTGTTTCACCAAGTTCACCAGAGGTGACATAATTGTGTACATAATTGTCCCATGCTTATTGAGCAGGGGCGTTGGCCTAAAATTTTACGGATTCTGAACATTTTCCGATTGAACAACCCACATGAATTTGACAACTTTGACTATCCTTTTTGCTGTCCACATTTGTATTCCGTTATTAACGAAACTTGTCCTTTCCCCACCAGGTCTGGTTCCAGAACCGACGCGCCAAGTGGCGTAAGAAGGAGCACACCAAGAAAGGCCCAGGGCGACCGGCACACAATGCTCACCCGCAATCGTGCTCCGGAGAGCCCATACCTCCTCACGAGCTGAGGGCCAGAGAGAGGTGAGACTGATTCTCTAAAAACTGCAGTGTCATCGTTAGAAAGGGCAGACCAAGAAGGGACTGTATGTAGGCATTCAAAAATAACATAACGCCTAGGGGACTGTCCATATACGTAATCTATTTTTGCCGATATTCGACCACCTCTTACAATCATCCAATCGTCATTCTCCAATCTCTCTCACAAAACTTATGTAATTTTCGTTGTCTGTATTACAAAATCAATATTGTTGTTTAAAGAATATTTTTTTAGTTTTGGCAAGACTCCCCATTATTGCTATCTATGCTCATAATATTACCGTCATCCACAAACCAGACCCTTCCCCCCTAATTTCAAACAACGTCGTATATGGACGGCCCCTAGATGGTTTCCGTGGCGTTTCCGAGAGTGGACTGTCATTAGAGCAGTCATAATTCGTAAAATCCTCTTTTCACCGACGATTTTAACATCCCAGTGTAACCGCTGGCTACAGGAATGCAGGGCTGATGGGATTTGACACGGGAGAATTGTGGAAAACAATGTGGGTGCACTGACCTGGTTGGAATGTTTATGGGCGAGCCGACGAATGCGCTGACAATGTGCCGCGTGGTGTACTCCTTGTCGGGCTGATGATGACAGGGCTGATCTTGGACAGGGATGTGCAGAATGTCTTGGAGTAATACACAGCACTGAGATGATCACAAGATACGGTAGATACGCGAGATTGGTTGTGGCGTCGCGAATGTGTGCACACACGTATTATTCGGTCGACGGTTGCGGCGAAACAGCCGGCTGCGCGAGTGCGCAGACGTGCGCCTCGGGAGGCGTCTCGAGCCGAACAGAGCGAGCGAGCGGCGCTCGCGCGCGCACCTCGAGCCGGCGCGCGGGGGGAGACTAGCTGTCCGCGCATGCGCGCGGATTCGTCACGTTGTAGCGTGAACATCCTGGGGGGGCCGGGGCTGCGACTCCTCTTGAGCTGAATCCAACGGCAGCCTGGCTATCTTGAACACAGGTCGTCGCAGATTTCCATGGGCTGTGTCCAGATCCACAACTTGGATCACTCCATCCTTGCCAGGCATTGTGCGGAAAATTCTCCCCAACTTCCATTGGAGCGGAGGCAGGTCATCCTCTTTGATGAGGACCAGTTCACCCACTTGAGGAGGGGAAGAAGGGGAGAGCTATTTGGAGCGGGTTTGCAGGGTATGGAGGTAGGATCTGGACCAGAGAGTCCAAAAGCGCTGAGAGAGCGCTTGAATGAGTTGAAACCGTTTAAGAGCAGATATGGGTCTGTCGTCAAAAGACTGCTCAGGTAGAGCGGTGAGCGGACGACCAATAATGAAATGTCCGGCCGTGAGAGGTTCAAAGTCCGTAGGGTCGGATGAAATTGGGCAGAGGGGTCTTGAGTTGAGTATTATTTCGTGCAGAGCGCCGAACCAAGTTATGTGCTGATTCGCGAGCTTGTGAGTGATTGCATCATAGTTTGTGCCGCAGTCTGAGCGAATGAGAACTGGAGTACCGCGACGTGAGATAAAACCTAACAGGGCTCGTGCTGAGTGAAATTGAGTGTGATTGAGTGAATGTACGTCTGCTATTTCAAGTGATACGGTTGGCAACAAAATTGGTGTGTTAGTGACGTTCACTACACGTTGTGCGGAGTCACAAGAATTCTCTGTTGGAGTTGAAGTCATTGAGTGAAAATGAACTGAGTGTGTATGTGATGAGTGTGTGTGTGATGAATGTGCTGAGTGCGCTGAGTGCTGGTTTCATTGAGTGAAAATGAGCTGAATGTGTATGTGATGAGTGAGTGTGTGAGTGAAAATGAGCTGAGTGTGTATGTGCTGATTGAATGTGTGAGTGAAAATGAGCTGAGTGTGTATGTGCTGATTGAATGTGTGATGAGTGTGACTATATGTGAAAATGAGTTATTAAAACTTGAGCGCTACCAACTCCAACGTGCGGATAGCTTGTAACTTGCGCGGGCCGAAATAACAAAGGCTATGTTCAAACGGAACACGGAAAATAAACACGATAGAGAGAAAAAAAAAAAAATTTTTTTTTTTTAAACAACCTGTATATGAGCTGATACACCAACTTGGAACACCCTATATGTGTACCACAAACAACAAGAGCAGAGATGAGATGAAAAAACAAATTGTTTACTATATTTGTGCTATATATATATATACCCGGGTAAAAAAAGCAGACAATAACACAAATAAACGGTCCGGCAATATATTACTGTAACACAAGATTACCGTAACATAAAATATCGGAAAGGGCTGAACTTGTTCACTAATTTAAACAACACTTGTAAAAATACAAACAGCTATGTATGCACTTTTCACTTTTATGTTATTTGCCTTGAAATCATGTGCCGACAATACGCGTTGGTTCGTCGTCAAAAATTCTATTTATAGAATAAAATACCTACCTACTGCTTTGAGAGCGTAAACAAACAAAGAATGTATTTACCTAGCCGAAATCGGATCTAAATGAGCGGACAATCCAATGATGCTAATCAAGCTTTAATCAACGTAATAATACGTAACCGTAATAACGTGTGTACTTATGTACTATACTCGCACCAAAAAATATCTCGCAAGATACCTACAAAAACTATCTTTGACAATGGGCAGATGTACACCTCTCCGCGGGCAAAAATTGGGTAGAAATAGGTAAATTGGGTCGGGTCGGGTCGAGGGGTTTTAATAAAGAAATATAGTGGACTGTAATAAACAATTGGGCTGAATGGATGGGCCGGTTCTATACCGATAAATGGAATGTTCTAGGCGGCGGTTCTAATTACCTACCCGCAATAGGTATTCGAGACCACAAAATATTTTTTGCCGGGAAAGGGGGCAAAATATGTAACCGGGTGAAAATGGACTGTAGTAAATCGACGGGGGCTGGTTCAAACAAAGTTACGGGCCGGCGGGGGATAGGCGTGGGGTGATATAAACCAAAAATTTTCTTGGATTGAAAATGGACTGTAATAAATCGACGGGGGCTGGTTCAGTAACGGTTCGAAGGGCCAAAATTTTTCACTACCGGCTCGAAGGTCCAAAATGTAACCGCTGGCTACAGGAATGCAGGGCTGATGGGATTTGACACGGGAGAATTGTGGAAAACAATGTGGGTGCACTGACCTGGTTGGAATGTTTATGGGCGAGCCGACGAATGCGCTGACAATGTGCCGCGTGGTGTACTCCTTGTCGGGCTGATGATGACAGGGCTGATCTTGGACAGGGATGTGCAGAATGTCTTGGAGTAATACACAGCACTGAGATGATCACAAGATACGGTAGATACGCGAGATTGGTTGTGGCGTCGCGAATGTGTGCACACACGTATTATTCGGTCGACGGTTGCGGCGAAACAGCCGGCTGCGCGAGTGCGCAGACGTGCGCCTCGGGAGGCGTCTCGAGCCGAACAGAGCGAGCGAGCGGCGCTCGCGCGCGCACCTCGAGCCGGCGCGCGGGGGGAGACTAGCTGTCCGCGCATGCGCGCGGATTCGTCACGTTGTAGCGTGAACACCCAGTATAAGTTTTATCGCCACCGTACTTCGAGCATATAGTAACAGACAAGCGGATGCTTGTTAGGGCATGCAGGTTTACTTAACAGAGTTTTTCTTCACGTAAGGATTCAAATAGTATACACATGAATTCCAAAAATCTCATTGCTACATGCTTCTTGGGCAGAATTCGAACCAGAGTCTCAAGATTGAGACTCCAACGTCCTACTGACTGCTTTTATAATTAACCATAACGCAAAATGGTTTCCGTTATTTTAGGGAACACCATAAAAATAGGAACTACCTATATAAACTTTTATCCGCAACATACGGCGCAGCGACTTGTTGACCGAAAGTGCCATCCACGGCTACACGGTAAGCTGTCCTGTATTACAAAGAGCGACGAACATCTGTTTATGCAAGTTTTCTGGATCTGTCTAGGGCCTTCGATCTCGTTTCATAAGATGTGTTCTAGGCCAAGTTGTAGGAGAGAGGCATACCGGCGGAGTTGCTGCGAATCTTTCAATATTGGTAACTAAACCAGATAAATAGCGTGAGATGAGCCGATAAGCTTTCGGAACCATACGGGTTGGAGTGCGGGGTGAAGCAGGAGGGTATAACCTCACCAAAGCTCTTCAATCTCCATATTGACGCCCTGATTGTTGAGCTTAACGTCAAAAGAGTGGGGTGTCACATATACGATGTCAGTATCAATAACATCAGCTATGCTGACGACATAGTGCTACTGAGCCCTACAGCCAGGGCCCTCAGAGAGCTACTCCGAACGTGTGAGAAGTATGCAAAGTCACACGGCTTGATTTAAAAAATGAAGAAAAGCGAGTATGTGGTGTTTGGGGCCGTCGGGGGCAGGTGTCCTGATATCATACCCGTTATCTCGCTAAACAGTGTACAATTAAAACGCGTTCGTGAGTTTAGGTATTTAGGACACCTTGTGACTGACGACCTCAAGGACCATGCTGATATTGAAAGATTAGGTAGGGCGCTTGCGGTAAGATGCAATATATTGCCCAGCACGTTAACAAGTTGAAATAACGCTTTTTAAAGCATACTGCCAAGTATTCTAAACGTGCAGCATGTGGACTAATTTCACGCAGAAAGCCGTTGGCGGATTACGGGTTCCAGTACAATAATGACGTCAGAAAGCTGGTGGGGCTGTCCCACTTCTGCAGCGCATTGGACATGTTTGCGGAGGCTCACCCTGATGATTACTTCGCTATTGTGCGGAAGAGAGCAGCCTCGTTGCTCTGCAGAGTGCGGGCCAGCCTCAATTTCATCTTAAAGACCATAGCAGGGAAGTACGACTCGCCCATGATACGTCACCTGGCTATGGTGTTGGTCACGTACCGTTAGCACCTATATACTCGTATAATGTTACATTGTATTTTAGAATAGGAATACAAACATAGGATAAGAACCTTAGAGTATTACTAACAAATGTGAGCCTTTATTGTTTGTAAATAAATGAATATTATTATTATAAATATATATATGCCAAAAACGTTAAGGAGCATATACACAAAACTAATTCTCTCCCTTTCTTCACAGGGCGAGAAGAAGAAAGAAACTGGCGAAAGCTCTGGATCGACAAGCGAGGAAACTCCGAGCCAAGGGCATCGCTGTAGACCTCGAGGCGCTGAGAGCCGAGTACTTGGCTCAGCACAGGAACAGTGGCATGTTCTCCGATTCCGACGGGGACGGGGAGGGGGAGGACTCAATGATCGACGTGGTGGGGGGAGACTCCTGCCACGACTCCGGTCCAGAAGACTTCTCCATGGGTAGACTGCGTGCGTCATCTGGCGCCGACGGCATCAACAACTCCGACAGCTCCACATCCGACGCGCACTCGGGACGGAACTTCAGCCCTACTCCTGACCCTCAGCCTTCCTTTTTCAATCAGTTCGGAAACCCTGGAGCAAACTTCGAGAAATTCGACTTCGATTCCGGAAGAGCGGTATCTTTAGACCTAAGTGGCGGAGGGACGGCTACCGAACAGGATCTGTCTAGAAATGGGGGGACGAGAAAGCACAACCCTTTCAGTATAGAATCCCTACTCAACCATACGTGAAAGTGACTTTTTGAAGTAGATTTAGGTTTGACTATAGAGGCTCTATGATCTGAGTTGATTCAGTGATTTATCCAGTTCTTATTCCGCAATAGCGTTGAGCACAGGCATTTAGGAAAATGTCTTTTTGCTCTTAAACTATCATTAGTTTTAACTAATAGGGGTGGTTTGTTCCTATTTGATTTCATAAGAGCTTGGTAAACAGGGCATCTCATTTCAATGGGCCTTGTAGGGAAAGTACCCTAAATACTGAAGATAGGAAATTTCCCCAAATGGAGACTACATTTTTTTTTTTTAATAAGTAGGACTGCAGTCTTCACACATTTTTTTTCAAAGATTATTCTTTATTTTTCAGGTAACACTTGATCCATTGCCTTGTTTTGTAATTAAAATGTTATCTTTATGGTATTAAGAAATAATTAATCCATTTAATTGATCCTTTCGATCTGTCATTAAAACACAGACGGTGTAACTACAAAACGGTGTTTAACTTTAGACAGTGTTTAAATCTGTTGCTGTCACTCTTTTACAATGTGAAAGAAAAGGCGACAACGACAGATTTAAACACTGTCTAAAGTTAAACACCGAGGTTGTTCTTTTTATCAATTGTAGCAGATTTGATTCTCGGTTCAGGCAGGCCATTTTTTAAGGAACTTAGAACACAGACATAATTATAAAAAAAAAATAAGTGTAGTCTTCTATCTTCAATATTTAAGTACTCCCCTCCAAGGCTCATTGTGATGGGATGCTCTGTATACTCAGCCAGTTTATTTAATAATGTTTATAATTTATTTCTAAGTAATTGTATTTTTTTAAACACAATACCATGCACATCCTGTTTAACCGCATATTTTTTCAAGATTGGCATCTCATCTATTAGGTCTTTACTTTTGAAATTGCCGTTTTCTATAGAGAATTTGAAGGCAACAAAATTTTCAGTACCAACATTTTTGCATATTTTTTAGGAATGACTAATCCAAATTATGTAATTTCTCATCTGTACGAATGAGACAACATTAAGCTAACAGCAACATAAATTTAATTTTTGAAATTTATGAAATGAAAAAAATCACCTGTAAAAAATTATTTTACGAATCTCATCATCGAAATGGATGGCATTTAAGCGAACTGTTTTTGAAGATTTAACCTTTTATAATCAAACTGAAAATAAAAACAAAATTTAATATGTAGATGTTAACCTTAAAATCAAGTTTCAAACAAAAAAATAATTGAAATAGCTATTGAATTACAGGAATTATAAACTCATGAATCTGTAAGTAAATATCGGCAATTTCATATGCAAAGACTTATAATTATTGGAATCGGATAGGAACAAGCCACCTTTTCCTTGGTAATACCTAAAGACTTATAAATGTATCAGTTAACGACATATCTATGTGAATATTAGTTGTAGATCGAAATGTATTATATAGAGAGTAGTGTAAATAGGCTTACTTTTACATCTCTATTTATTTTATTCTTGGATGTTAATATATTCTTATTTGTAATAAACAGTGCCGTGCACAGAAGTTTTTGCTGGAAAAGCAACCAATTGGTCAAGAATAACAATAAAAAAATATGAAAAATTTAAATATCTCTTTGAAAAAAAAGTTTGCATTGGAAATTTTCACTCTATTTTCACGTCATACAATTTTTTTTTTCAAAGTGATATTTAAATTTTTTCATTTTTTTTTTATTGTTATTCTTGACCAATTGCTTGCTTTTCCAGCAAAAAGTTCTGTGCACGCCACTGGTAATAAATAAACCTTGGGGGCAATAATTCTATAGATCTATAATGTTTGTTGATGGTTATAGCAGCAAACGTATTTATTTTGCACACATATTTATAAAATTAATATTATACTTAATCATACAGATTTATTGACAGATAAATAAATTAATTGAAGTGCAATACGTTTTTAATAATATATTTACTTATTTTGATCAATCAATCATTCATGTGAAATGGCGTTTATCTGATAACAGGTTGGCTCCAAATTTGATTTCTTTACTTCGTCATTTTGTTTGCTTACATCACAACGCAAAATAAGACAAATTAACCACGTTTTTTCTTATACATTTATACAATCACGGATAATGTATTACTTATTTCACCCGTCCAGTTATCGATTTTCGATAACAATTGAAGAACAATAGACTGGAGCGTGATTGCCGTGTGAAATTAATTTAGACGGGTTAAGCTATATCGAGCTATATTTAGCTCAACTTATACGGTCAAATTCATACTGGAGGCTTGGTAAGTGATTAGTATTACGGGTCAATTCCTTTTTGCGAAATTTGATAAATAAAGTTTTGTTTATGGGCTGTGCTTACATTTGTAGGGAACAGAAAAAAAAATACGAATTTCCCAAAAAGGGTCATCGAACCTTGATACCGGCTACTTACGGAGTCTTCAATATTAATTTGGCTGTAAATGTCACAGTGTATAACAATCTAAAACAAAAACATAACAATAATTTGTCCTGTTTTGTAAACACGTACTTAGCGACATGCTTCTAACGACCTTTGTCGTCGCTACTTAGCGGAAGAGGCGAGTAATTAACCTAATCACATTGGTATGAAAATTCTTGTCTCTAAGTGGGTACTAACAACTTTGTATGGAGAGATAAGACCTCTTGCTTTTGCAACAACAAAATATTACTGATGCTATTCAGAAGTGCCATGCTAAGCCAAGTTTACTAAATGTGGTTTTGGTTTGTCATGTCAAAGATTTCTAAAGTACAATCGTAGTAAATTTTACTTTGGTGTCTTGGTGTATGTAAACGGTAATAGAATTAAGGCCCAGTATCAAGCTAAACTTCTGTCCTTCTCTAACGATTTTGTTTTTGAATGAGCCCATGTCCTACATTAAATTTCTTATGAAAATCATGCGTTTAAAGGGCTAAAAACAGTAGTAAAATTATTTTTTCGATATCTCAAACAAAGGCAAAGTTATTGTCAATCAAAGTGAGCTTAACGGCATGTCACGGGATGTCATCTAACACGATTTTGTAGTAAAAAATATAAATATCGCTATAGCTAACTTCGGTGATAATAGCAATTTTTCAAAAATTCAAAATTTGTTGTGCTTTGCGATATCTATAATTAATCAGTTACTATGAAAAATATACTGATATTTTTCTCTACAGGACACGTGTCCTTTGTTTATCCTGCTCTAATCAACTGCCGCGCACGCAAAACTTCAGTTATTTTGAATATGCAGCTACATAGGTAAATTATGACATTTAATTAAAAAACAGATTTATAGCTTTAAAGATACAGATAAAAATTTTTTAGAGCTATTTTGGCGGTTTCTTTCTATCACGCGAAGTTACTAAAATCAAATTTTCAGTTCTGCAAATGTCTTAAATATGTCCTTTTTATAACATTTATAATTTATAGTACATATGATATTTTGGTATTTGAAATAATAATATGATAATAAATTGACTATATGAATTAAGTAAAATGTTCATTTAGCTTTGTACAGGGCCTTAATTTACTTTGAAAAACGAAAAGACGAAGAATTCAAGTTTAGAGCACAAAAAATTACTGAATAAAACTAGCTATGTGTGTGTTTTGTAAAATGGCAGTATATTAACCGTTCATTATGTGTATTGAAAAACTGATAAGATTAGCTAACATTATTTTTCTTATTTCTGTGGTAATGTAGAATAACAATTGAATCGGAAATCAATTTGTTATGGTTTTCTAGAAATTTTGTAGTGACTTCATTATTTTATTCGCAATCAATTTTTACTGGGTATAAATTACTTACTGACTTTTAATATTATTTTTTCACCCGCTTGATACGAGTACCTATAAAATAAATGTTATGAAAAACATTTATATTGGATTAAGAGACCGGCGCAGCAATCCTTGTTCATACAAACGAAATACCAAAACCATTTTAAAATCAAGATATTCTAAGGATAGTGCTTTATTCCGATTAGATTATAGAATACTAAGTTCTCAAATATTTATTTTGAAAGCCCATTGATTTGAAAACGACATATAAGCAATTTAAAATTTCCATACAAAGCTTATTTTTCTCATATTTCATGTTTAAATCAGTGTTCTTATTTAATATGTATTTGGTAACCTAGTATTCTGTAATGCAATCGGGTTAAACACACACTAACTGAAGAATAAGTATGATTTACAAATGGTTTTGGTATTTCGTTTGTATCAACTCTTTACTGTTATCCGAAACATTTATTAAAAACATTTCTTTCGAATTTGAAGATTAGAGTGATCTCATATTCACCATAAGTAACATAAAAAATATGTTGTTCAAATAATAAGAATAAAAATGCTGAAATTGATAATAAATAATAGATTGAAAATAAAGAAACATTGTAACATATTCAATTATATCATTATCACCTATTTCATAAATAATCATGTAAAGTTGTAGTCGAAAACAATATGTTAGGTACAAAATAATTAAGTTATTTAAAGAAGTATGGGGGAGTGATAAATTAATTAATTAATATTTGTAAATTGGTTATCACAATTATTGTATGTAAGATGTAAAAAGTAATGTAAAGCGATGAGTAACTTATTGAATCAAAATATAACGTATTAAAACTGCTTATTGTATTATTATTTTCTTCTAAAAGCGGCGGTAGCTCAGGCCGTAGAACGCTGGCTTCTCAATATCGTGGGCAAATCGTAGGATTGCGCAGATCGTAAAGTATGAAATCGAAAATCTTTCACCAAAAGTCAAAAATAGGGGCGACGACGAACGGAGCGAGGAGCAGCGTGTTAGGTTTCCATCCATCAGCCTAGTTCGTCCACTGCTGGACATAAGCCTTTCAAGGACTTTGCCACTTCCGGCGGTCATTCTGGTAGAATTGCCCATACTCACACACGCTGGGCAGGCGGGTTGGTGAGCGCGGTGCCGGAACCCTCGCACCAGTGACGCTGCTGCCCGTCACCAGTCTGTTCCATATAAGGCCCGGTTATTAGGGATGGATATATCGCCATCCAACGGTCCCAGGTATCGTGGGCCTACTGGTATTTTGCCTGTGAGCTGTCCTCTTACTCTACCCCGAATTACTTCGAGGGGGTCTCCAAGTAAGATGGTGGTACCTCCACAGTCGAGCCCAGCATCAGCTCTACCACCTAATTACGCTGTACGTTGTGCTGTTACGTTTACTTATTAATACATTTAGGGAGCCCAGCGAAGCAAAGCGACCCTCTTAATTTTTACAGAAATACGATATGCCTGGCCAGGTCATGATATGCTCAAATCTTCGATGTGCTGACGACAGCTATAAACCGGCGGTATAGCTTATGCAGAACGCTGGCTTCTCAATCTTAAGACCCAAGTTCGATCCCCGGTTCGGCGGGCACCAATGAGTTTTCCGAAATTGTTAATTAATATTGTTGCTAATACTTACCACTTGCTGAATGAAGAAGGAAAACATCGCGAGGAAACCTGCATGCCCTGCCTGCAAATCATGGATTTGTTCCCGAAGAACGGTGACAGTGCTCACCACCCATCACGTTAGGACATAATAATCGATAGTGAAATGCGGGTGTACCGAATGTAGACTGTGCCTTGCATTTCACAGTTCACACTCGGAACACCTCTACCACATCCTCGAGGATTTATGTCGTGACGATATATTTTATATATATAGTTGTAGAAGAATGCAACAAACTTAATTCTGACGATTTTCTTCTTACGGTGTTAGTAACAACAATAATAGAAATAAAAACAATATGCTCTCAGAACTGAAACAATTGTAAGTTTGATGGTAGAAAAGTAACTATTATATCTTTGTTTTTTTTAATGAAACCTTAATTCCTTGGTAGGGCATTATTTATATATATTGACAAAATGGTAATCTGCTTGAAATGTTGTATTATCTATTAAAATAAAAGCTAAATAATCACTCATAATAACATAATGAAATCTTCAACTGTACAGCCATATACAACATGTAACAGAAAGATGTAACCATATTTGAAGAGCTTATTCAGTCAATGGTATAGAACAACTTTTATTATGGAACAAAACCTGTATCTCGAAAAAACAAACTACTGTTTGAATAAGCTCTTCAAATATGGTTACACCATTCTGTTACACGTTGTATAAGCACCAATACTTCCATATACGACGGAGGCACCCGCTACGACGGGTGGAGCCACCCGCTAATATAAGACGGGTGGAGCCGTGGCCGTGGGTTGGGTATTCAGAGAAATCTGTCCTGCTCCAACGCTTATAAAACTTGTGATTTCGAGGGGCTTTTATTTATTATTTCGGAATTAGAGCGTTTTATAGCTATACACTGCAATAGTATTACGATGTCTATGATTTTATCACATTTTAACGACGTTTATTTTGTTTATACGTTTATACACATATGCAAATGCATATAACTCTCTAATTACGGCATTAATGCATATTTTAGCCTTTTTTCCCAATCGTGCATAAGTAGCGGGGGGTACGTATAGGGATCTAGGTACATAGACGAGGCGAATGATTATGCCAACTGCAATTTGGACCTGTCTTTGAAGGCCTACTCCTCCCACATGGGTGGTCCAAAAACTTTCATAAAAATATATGATAGGCATTATAGAGTCAAAAATATATTTTAAGTTTCATGAACTGTTTTTCTATTGTAAGTTTTGACAAAAAAAATCGAAAGTCATCGAAAATTTCACATGATTAACACAAGAATTCTCTTACTCCTTCCAAATGCCTAAAGCAATTTTTTCCGTTCATGGCGTCCATGTGAAAAGTATTATTTTCTCCTATTTTGCGCTAGCCGGAGATGCAGTGGTTGGCCACTTTTCAAGGCACGCTGAAATGAACATTATTACAATGTCGTTTCCGTTGATATTTGTACTGACACAAATCGAGTTGCTTATTTAGCGTGGTCATACGCCGTATACCACCCCTTAAAAAAGAGATTATTTTACCGCGATCACAAAACGTTAGGTTTCACAAAATAATGGTTTGAAAATGATGCTGCTAAATGGACGAGCATGCCAATGAACAGTTAATTTGTACAACAAATGGTTTACTTTCTACAAATGGAGGTTTATCTCTGAGTATGTATTTGTTCCAGATTTTTCCAGGCGTGTTAATAATTGTTAAGTATAATTTAAAATTATTTTTATGATTTACCAGTTTATGGTTTTTATTTTTAAGCTACATTTCGACTGCTCAGTAGTCTGGTTCAAGAATCAAATTTAAATATTTTTAAGGTGTTTTTAAAGCCATAGTTAGTCATATAGTTAATATTTTTCAAGTATTTTTCCTATTTGCCTGACGACGACTCCATTGAAGGAGGCGAAAATTTTCTGTTTATATTAAAATAAATATACAATTACCTAAAAGTATAAAAAAAAAGGATATTCCTTACATAAAGATCGAAGCTGCTTTTCATGTTTCTGCATAAATCAACAGTTTCTAATAAACAGATCCATTCTAACAATCCCTATTTTATTCCCACATTTCGTTTATTTTCCAGTAGACTTTTGCCCGCGGCTCCGCCTGCGTTTATTCAACTCTGCCCGGTTTTCGGCTTGAGCGTTATTTTACTAACACCCATCATAGCGTATGTATGTTGACCAGCGTCACTGCGATGATAATAAAGAAAACTGTATCCAAATCCGTGCAGTGGTTTCGGAGATGTGTGCGTACAAACAAACAAACTGACAGACAGAAAAGAATTCTAAAAATTCTAAACCTTTTCTATTTTCATTACTTTTCTTCAATTTACAGATTACAGACACAACAAGTACTACTGTTTTATTATATGTATTGATTGATTATGATGTGATCTTGGCCGAGCTGTGGGGGGGAAATCCCAGTGCCAGCACTGTTTAGCACCCCTACAGTGAAAGCATTTTTTTGTACCCCTACAGTGAAAAGTTGAAGACTACATAAAGTTTAGTTAACACTTGATTTGTGATAATGTAATCACGTAATCAGTTATTAGCTACATCTATGTGTTTAATGATAATGATTGTGTTTTTTTTTTTTTAAATAAGTCATTTATTGGGAATCCTTCAAGGATAACTTTTAGTTCCTTTATTATTCCTATCCAAACATAATTTGCAACATCTGTAACTGTAGTAATAAAATAAACAAAAATAATATCGAGTACCAACTCAACACGCGTAAAGCCTCGTCGTTTTGAACCATGAATAATTTTAAACATGTTGGAATTATTCGCCATAAGTTTAACACCGTGGCGAAACACCGACTTTGATATCTGATACGCGTACTCAATGGGAATTTGGCCATGCAACACTTTTGACATTCCGTTAAATTGTCCCCTAATGTGACAAGGCATTGTTAAAATAACAAATATAATAAATATGTTGTATTGGTTGTAGTGTAGCACACTGCAATATTGTACTACACAACGTGTAACAGAAAGGTGTATTTGAAGAGCTTATTCAGTCAATGGTATAGAACAAGGCTGGCCAAACACAGGCACGCGGGCCACGAACTGGCCCGCCAAGGCATTTGAATTTGCCCACCAGCACTTCGGTCGGCCGGCTAGCCGATAAATTACTATCAGGAAAACCACTTCACAGCTCACATTAAATAAAAGAAATATGTTATTTCATTTCATCTACAAATAAAGTAAATTAAAGCATATTTCGTCTTTTTTGTGTATAAATTTTAAAAAAGTAGTCCTACTAGTAGGCCCGGCGCCGCCACAGACTAAAACATTTTGCTCACCGGGAAAATCTATTGGCCAGCCTTGGTATAGAATATAGAACAACTTTTACTATGAAACAAACGCTGTATCTCGAAAAAAATTAACTGTTTCATAGAAAAATGCAATGCCGCTCGGCCGAAATGTATGGAACGGCAGATTTTTTTTTTGATATTTTGTGGTTGGCTCCATAGTAAAAGTTGTTCTATACCATTGACTGAATAAGCTCTTTAAATATGGTTACACCTTTCTGTTACATGTTGTATAGTAACAAAATCATCGAATGAAGCGGTGTAGAAACTTATTAATTTAAATTTATGATATTTAGTCTTATATTAGGTATTTATTCTTCGAATTTGTACGGAATTTAAAAATAACTCTCATTCTCTTCAAAAATAAAATAAATGTAAAGAAAATTAACTAGAATTGATATTTTTTATAATATAATGAATCATACAAAGAAATAAATAAGGGTTGAAGAAAGCACAATATAATATATTTATATTTTTTTTAATAAATACCTATATTATTGTGGTAAGTACAGGAAAGTATAAAATTGTTAACTTTTCAAAAGCCGGGAAGTTTTTTGCAAGAGAAAAATAACAATATCTTTTAATAGTAATATTAAAAATTGAATTAACCTAATATAAATGAATAATAAACCTAAAATGTTTAGAGTTAAGAAAATCCAATTAGGTATTTCGAATTTGAATAATATCACTAAAAGATCTTTGCATATAGTGCATAATTTCTAGACATTATCTTTAGCTGTTGTTTTTATATAATTAATTATTTAAGGCGTTATGTTATTTCTGATGATGTGGTTCCAAATGTGAAGAGTTAATCCTTAAAACTGTAAACATGTAAAAAGCTAAAAAATAAAAATATATAATAGGCAGTGAAGAAAGCAAAGATACCGATTACAAAATTATTACAGAATTAGTCTGCTTTCCAATCTCAAGTTAGATCACATGATTGATAGCTTTGCCTAGTCTACGCTCCATCATCCTAGGCCGAGCTTTATCCTATTTCCTACTATCTATGATTTCTGATGCATCAGAGTTTCCTACACCTCACTACCGAAGCGAATCTGTAATAGTGGATTGTTCTATTACACCAAAAGTTTTAGACGCCTGATGAACTCTTCTTGGCTGGCAATAAGGATGATTTCTTCTGAAACTGTAGATCTAAAAGTCGTAGTGTGATTATATGACGCAACGAGCTGGCTAACTTGCCTAACCACTGTTCTCTGGTCTTTAACTAGCTGAGAGTTTATGACTGACTCAGACAAAAGGCCTGGACATATAATTCCATTAGGGTTATGGAACATCGGTAAGCTGTAATCAACTAGCAATAAGGACGAGTTTTGATAGGACGTTTTCGTGGGTGCGTACTGAAAATTGGTGTGAAATTATTGTCAGGAAAGGAAATGAGACACTGCTAGACTAAATGTAATCTACTTACACACGGTAAAGGTATATTTGATGTACTTTTAAGTTATGAACTTAAGGTTAAAAACACGGGGATGGCGTGACACAAATTTTATTCGAAAACCTCTGTCGCCTCTTTTTGGAATAACGTAGTATTACCTAGTTAGTAAACATACGCGGCGCACACATAGATTCACCCGTCTACTTACAGCCAAAATAACACCGTATTTCTATGAAGCTTAGTTGTAAAATACCAAACACCTCATGGGATTGTGCCAATGTGACACAATTAGGTCCGTGTTGATAATGTTTGAAAAAATATACATTGCGGCGTTAATATTCTAACTCAATGTGTGACACTCTTTATAACCTGCAATGGACAAAATATTGTCTAATTTCAACGCTACTCGCTACAATGCTAAATATTTCATGGTAAGGTTGAAATTTTATTTACCGCGAGGTTTATTCTGTAAATATCACCAGTAAATACATGTTTTAATTACTTACGAGTGAAATGAAATTCCTTTGGATGTCTTATTTGCGTTATTTGAAGAGAGAAGAATTAAAAAGTTCTGTGGTTAAAACAGTGACTGCAACTCCAGATGCGCTAAGGAAAAAATAGACCCAAAACTGCTCATTTTTCCGACAGCTTCAGTAAATTCCTATGGTCAAGTCGTATATATTCTAATAGATAACAATTGTTCAGAGATCCACAATAAAGAGTACAATTATAATACGAGTGGCTGACAGTTTAAAAACTACTTCAACAAAAGGCTTGACTGGAACTAATGGCACAGAATACAATTGGTAAAGTGAGGAAGTCAACGTGGAAGACGAAGCGAAGTATCACGTTGTAGAGCTTCGAAGACATTTGTACGAGTACAAATATCGTATTACATATGTGTTGGGCATATCGTATATTCGTATATTCGGCGTATCATGAAGTATGAAATCGAAAATCTTGCAACAAAAAATAAAAATAGGTGCGACGACGAGCCGAGCGAGAAGGAGCGTGTCAGGTTTATTCGAGCGAAGCGCGGCGACCCTTGTAAAGGGCGCAAAGTTTCCATTGGTTTCCATAAATCGGAATTTAAAAAAAACATTGCATTTAAAAAATTTTGAAATTTAAATTTACAGAAATCAATGGAAACTTTGCGATGGCAGCATACACAATACATAGGTAATAAGGTTTTGTTGAATAGCTATTCAGTGAACTTTGAATTTAAGTGTTCTGTTTCGATTAATTAGAAAAAGGCGGGTTTTTCACAATCCGACTGCGAAACCGCTCTTAACATTGAACTTAAATAATAATATAGTATGGAAATAACAAATAGGCGGCTTGATCGTTTTCCAGACAACTTTGGGTGAAAGAAACTGCACGAAAGGATATAACTAAAGAGGTGTACATTTAAAGTACACCAGGAGGTCTACCGTAGATACAGTGTCCTTTGGTCATACTTGCTCTCTTGCACAATGACAAATGCGGTATGCGTGAGAGCACAAGTAGGATAGATATATGCTGTATATATGGTGCGTGCTAGCTACACAGGTATATAAAATATTAAATAAGTTTATAAAATCAAGTGCTTAAAAAAGAGCTTCATTTAAATTTTACTAATTTTGCAATAAATTCTAGTTAACTTATTGACTTTTAAGTTATAATACGAAACAGGTGGATAGTATAAGGAAAAACCAAGAAAATGTACTATTTCCCAGCTAACTTTATGATTACAGCATTATTAACTTCGACGAATGAAGATTTTTAAAAATACTGCCAAGATAAAAAAGAGAATTCTTAAAAAAAAAACTGCTATTCTCATTTATGTTTTTAATTTTAAATTATATTATTATTATAATAAGTACTTTTCCAGAAATATTATGTTATTTTAGATTCGACTGAGAATGTAAAGGTAATTTTTAAGTATATTTATTTATTAATAGTAAAACAAATGTGAAAGACAATAATTAATACAAAAATAATCCTAAAGAAATAATTACAAAAAGAAAATTGCCTCTAGATCACTATATAACATCACGATAATAATAATAACACAACACGTGAAAAAATTCCTTATCATTTTTGGCTTCGTATTTTGAATTTTTATTCGACGAATGACAACCCCAAGAAAGTAGTAAGTTTTATGTTACAAAGAAAATAAACTATTATGTCATTTGCTTTAAAACGCTGAAGTTTTATTTATATCCATCAAATTATATTTAACAAATTGCTTATGACTAGAATTTAGTTACATTCCCTACCATTTGAAAAGTAGGTGGGCTAAACGAACGCTGGGGGGCAAAATTTGCCACTTTCTATCATCATTTTGACGGTTTTAATCAAATGTATTGCCTCAGACAACGAATGTATATCATTGCTCATCAGAACCATATAGTTGGAGCAGTTCATGAAGGCTAGTCCAAGAATTATTAGTTTATTTTGAGTGGGTGCTCGGTAAATAGTATTTGGAAACATATACATACATATCATCATGAAATAATGAACTTTGTTTTTAGAAGTCAACATACTTCAGGCGTCAAAATTTTTAACAACTATTTTATTAAAACTCGCGTGAGCTGACATACTAAAATTATTATTACATACGGCTTGAACACTCACGTGTGATTGTTGTTGACTATATGCCAACCGTTTCACCGATACAATTTCGGCATTATCAAGGCGAGTGTCGTTCTTAGGACGACGACGCGGCGTTCACCGTCGTTGTCAAACGGGCACTGGCAGCCGCCGATCGGCGAGCTGCGCGCATTGCTCGTGCGCTGAGCGTTGGCTGCATATAGTTGGCATATATAGTTGGCAACGGTTGGCATATAGTCAACAACAATCACACGTGAGTGTTCAAGCCGTATGTAATAATAATTTTAACTATTTTATTTCGAAAAGGATCCACCACCGTACACCGACAACGCGGACATCCACATCCGTCCCACTCACACTAAAATATATAGGTATATGTCCATTCGCCTTAAGGCCCTTACTATTGCCAAATGGGTACTTTCTAAAGCCTACTCCTCGTTTACGGCCAAACCAAAAATAATGAAAAAATGTATTATGAATAATCAGCTCTTAGACAACATATGCAACATTTTTCTATTGCATACCACCAAAACTTCTACATGAAAAAATGTATTAAATAAATGGTGTTTTTTGGCCTGAATTTCCTACTGCTCCTAAGTGGCTTGGCCGATTGAATTAATTTATGCTTTGATAAATAGATAAACTTGATAGCTATAAACATAACATAGGATTATTCAATCAAACAATCACGTCTAAGTAAAAAGTATAATTTTTTCCTATTTCGCCCTTTCAAGGACGCAACGAGCGTCATAACAGCCACTATGCATTGCGCGCTGATATGAACGTTATTTCAATGTCGTTTCCGTTAATATTCGTACTGACAAATATCGAGCTGCTAATTTGGCGATGGTAATCGCCTTAACTGTTGACTTAGACAGTTGTGTTATCTTCAGAAGACATCATATTACTTTCCTCCGCCCCACGCAGGAGTTCTTACACCACAATCTCTATGCTCATGATGAATAATATCGCACGATATTAACTTACTACCATAATAAACGTACTCAAATCTTATTTAACCTTTAGCCAGTGGTAATAAGGTTGATAGTGACGCGACTTCCAAGTCTATTAGTGGAAGTGAGAGAATATTTCCACAACACTTTGTCGGTAAGAGGCGTCGTTAGCGCCGCTTTCTGACATTAGGCTCCATTTGCCTGTAAATTGCACTGATTACACTGCACTCCACGGAAAATCGCTTATTTCGTACCAAATGTGCCATGTTGCGCTCTCATAGAAATGTTGTTATGCTATTAATTTTATCAAGTGTGTGTCGTTCTGAATGAAAATTAAGAGTATTGGATATCACATGTCTGTTCTTTCCATAAAAAGAACAGACATGTGATATCCAATACTCTTGATTTTTTTTTTTTACTTTTCGTCGCTTAAGGCTGCGCCGAGCGTAGAACGATTAGACACCTCGCTTGTTCTCTCGTGGTCGTGTTTTATCGTGGTCGGATTTATTGAATTTAACAGAAAAAATCATATTTAATTTACCAGACAAAATTTTAAAAATGTGAAACGGCCCAGTTGTATTTTATAACGTTTGTGATTGTCTTGAATTGTGGTTGAAACAAAATTCGACAGTTAAGTTATTGAAATGACTAAAACCCCAATAACTTTTTTATATTTTGGGCCTACTTTAGATATATTTGTTTCTTACACCATAAGTTATTTTTAATATTCGCTGCGGCGGAAGTGTAGATACATTATCTGTGATAATAAATATATATTTTATTTATTTATCATTGAAATATTATTCAATAAATTAATTTAACAGTGACTGTCGTTTTAGATTATTTTGCTCGGCGCCCTCTTAAGAGTCGAGTTCCGAGATTGGGCAAAACAGGATTCGGGGTTATGGCTTTTTAAGATAGTAAAATATTAATTTCTGAACAAAATAAATACCACTTGTTACCTTACAAGATGAGTACAGGTTCATCAAAAAAAATCTTGGCGCTAATGTATAGTAACTTCAGAAAAAAAAACAGGATGTCAAGTTCAGGTTACACCCGTAGCGCTGCAATGCTATTCAAGAGATTTTCTTGAAATTTCTGTTTTTTTTCTGAAGTTACTTACTGTACATTATTGCCGTGATTTTTTTTAATGAACCTGCACTTCATCTTGTAAGGTAACAAGTGGAATTTATTTTGTTCAGAAATTTGAATTTTTACCGTCTTAAAAAGCCATAACCTCGAACCCCGAATCTCGGAACACCGACCCTTAAAAGTCATTATACTAAAGATATAAAATAAATTCAAAATTATTTATTTCGATTACAAAAATCAAAGATTTGCAGGTGGTTGGAATCAATCTTTTAATTTTAAAGTAAGAGAATACCTGTAGTAGGAGACTCCGCTCTTCCAAAGTGGAAAGTATATTTAATTTATAAACTTAAATGAAACTTGAGGACAAATCATGATTTAAACAATTTAAACTTAGTTTGGGTGAAGGATCGATTAATTATAATACAATATTAAGAAATAATTATAACGGCTAAAATACAACTTTTAGCTAAGACAACTTATTGTTGAAAGTTTACTATGTGCATAAACATATTTTTTATGATATTATGGTAGCTTCAAAATAATTAGACGGATTATTTTGAGAATTTACGGCTAGTATCACAACTACGGAAAAGCCAATTGTTTTATAGCTATTGTAATATCATTAAAATATGTTTATGCATAAAGCAAACTTTTAACAATAAGTTTTCTTAGCTAAAACATGTATTTTGGCCTTTATAATTATTTCTTAATATTTTGTTACAAATCCGGAGAAATGACCCTTAAGTCACACTTGTGTGTTTAATTGTTAAAATAACATAATCTTTCTTTGAATATTTTTCATGAACATAATTACGTACTATCGTACAAAAATCCGATAGCTCTCTTCTCGCTTTTATTGTAATGGTATTAAAAGCGAAACATGGGTCAGCGGCAATTTCTTTGATTGTACATTTAAATCTGTAGTTTTCTCATTGTTAGCAGCCATGTCTATTAAGCAATTACGCAGTATCTTGTTAGAAAATAAAAAAAAACAGTTATAAACATAAATTATGCATGGATTTTCGTTTCTGAACTAATTGTTACTAATTACCAGTTTAATTGTAAAACAGCGCTCTTCTCAATAATACCTCAGATTAAAATCTTCAAACAAATGAGCATCAAATTAAAAAACCGATCAAGTGCGAGTAGGACTCGCGTCTTAAGGGTTCCGTACCATTCAAATAAGTTAATATATTACTCGCCCAATTTCACTCGCCCAGATGAAGGCAGTCTAAATCTGCTGAAACAGGTCGGCTATCCCGATCATAACTCGTATTGAGGTGAGCCGTTTATATAAATCATGAATTATCCTCAAGTCTCATTTAATTCTGTGATAAGTTAAAATACTGAAATAATTTAAAGAGATATTATAAACTTATCATTACCTACAAAATTCATGAAAAAAAACAGCAAAATTAGTTGGTTGAGTATTCGGGGATGTAACCCTAAAACTACAATGTAATTTGGCATTTTGTTGTTTAAACACACCATATGGTACATTATTATACAGAAACTTCAAATTCCCTGCTTTGTTCTTTGAGATAGACTCCGTAACAAAAATGGTCTAAAAATTTCAACTTTGATAGCCCCCTATATCTATATTTTTGAAGATAAAAAATATTTATGTATACTAACTCTACTCAATGGGTTCTGGAAAATGACACCCAACATGCTGGGGTAAGAAAAAAAAAGATTTTTTTCGGCTCTATTTCCATGTATGACGACCCCCTTAAAATAATTTAATTACCTTTTTTATTCAAAACTCGGCTTTGGGTTAACATTTTGCACAACATATCAAAATTTCAGGTCTCTTCTATCTCATTCCGTCTAAGAGCTAGAGACCCGTGACATATGGACAGACAGACAGACGGACAGCGGAGTGACATTAATAGGGCTCCGTTTTGCTCTTTGGGTACATAACCCTAAATAACGGTTAAGTGCGAGTAGGACTCATGCCCTGAGGGTTCCGTACCATTTAAATAAGTACTTAAATAATTTAAACAAATATTACAAACTTATCATTGTATGAAACAAAACTGCAAAATTAATTTAGTTGAGTATTCGGGGAGGTAACCCTAACACTACATTATAAATTGGCGTTTTCAGTTTTTGTTGTTTAAATACAGCATATTATATGGTACATAATATACAGAAACTATAATTTCCCAATTACTTTGGTCTTTGAATAGACCACGTAACAAAAATGGTCTAAAAATGACAACTCTGATAGCCCCCTATTTCCTTATTTTTAGAGATAAACAAAAATAAAAACAATATTTGTACTCTATTTAATGAGCTCTAGACAATGACACCCCACATGATAGGACAAAAACAAATTTTTTTCGACACCATTTTCATTTGTGGAGCGGGGCGGGCCTGAAAAATAATTCAATTAGGTAAATTTTTTATTCAATATTGGACTTGGTTCAACATTTTACACAAAATAGCAAATTTTTGGTCTCTTTCCGTGTTTCTTTCCGTCTAAGAGCTAGAGACCCGTTACATACGGACAGACAGACAGCGGAGTGACATTAATAGGGCTGCGTTGTGCCTTTTTGATACGGAACCCTAAAAATGTAAAAAGTGTTCCGGTGAGGAACACAAACAAAAATGCACATGTAAAATAGTTTTTTTTTAATGATGTCGCATTTTCGCACGTTACACTGCAGCTGCAGACACTTGGCGAATGAGATCTAGGCCGAAAAAAGTGTAAGATTTCGACTGTCACGACACTTTTACTTATTATGTTTGTTTATGTGTTTGTTTGTAGGTATATCACTGCAGTATAGACGTGCGGAATAAGCATCAGTAGCGAAAGGAACTTCGTTCCTACAAGGTGTCCCACGACACCTCTCGTATTTTTTGTTATTTGATATTCTTTTTGCTAGAACAAATCTCTTTTTAGAGAGAAGCAAGTCAATGTACATATTAAAGCCAATTCTGAAGGCTTTATTTTAGTTTTAGTGCTGTCAAAGCTTAAAATTTTCCAAAGAAATTTAGCTTCTAATCCTAACTCTTAAGGACTATTTTGTATCGAAGACAATTTAATTGTAACATCACTAAAACTAAAATTAAAGCCTTCAGAATCGGCTTTTACGTTTCAATGTAAATCATTTGTATCCATTTTTGTATTGTGATCAAAATGAAAAAAAAAAAATAAAGAATATAAATTAAAAACAAACGAAATGATATTTCAAACGGTCAGTAGCCATAACCGAGGGCAAGGCATCAATTACTGCTAATTATTATGTATGCAAATGAAGGTATTAATTCCGGAATGATTCAATCCAAAACGGGCCAGCATTTCATTTTGTGTAGCTATCGCGGCCCGATCTCTTGGACTTGCCTTAACATGATTAAATGTAGGAACAAATTGTATTATTATTGTTAGAAGTAATTCTATAAAGGTTAGGGAAATAAATTAAATTCCTGATTAGTGACCTCGATACGTGTGTAAAGTTGTTACAAATAAAAAACCGGCTAAGTGCGAGTCAGACTCGCGCACAAATGGTGCCGTACAAACACATAATACGGGTAGGGAACTCTAAAACATGTTAAATAATTCCACTTGTAGTTATGAGTGACCAATCTACTAAACTCTATGTATATAAAGGGTCTGATTAACTTATAGTTAAATATTTGTAATTTTCAGATTTTTTCCTATATGTGAGTGCTATAAGACCTACTTGTAAACCAAATTTCAAGTTTCTAAGTCAACTGGAAGTGCCTTATGGGTTTTGTTGCCTTTGCGAGTGTCAAAAACTTGTGGGACATTGATTAAATGAATGAACGAATGAACACTGTATTGCACAAAAATAAGAAGACAAGATACACACAAAGAATAGATAGAAGGCAAGAGCGGACTTATTCCTATAAGTAATTTCTTCCAGTCAGCCTTGGGAAAACATAAAAGCATTTTTATCTTGGAATTTGAAATCTAAATCAGTGCATAACATTATTCAAAAATTTAAAATGCAATAACTTATTTTCACGTAGTGTTCCGTAGGAGGTATTAGTTTCAACTTGATATTTCATACGGGGACTGAGTAAAAGGGTCTTGAAAGACAGAGATACAGACAGACGGACAACAAAGTGATCCTATAAGGGTTCCGTTTTTTTTAATTTTGAGGTAAGGAACTGTCAAAAAGGTCAGGTTTTAAACTTAGATAAGCGTTTCGTAAAAAATATAATATTAAGGTATTTTATATTTTCATGCAGGTTCAGAAATTTGAATGTTGGTAGAAAAAAGCGACTGAGCTTCCGTATTTCAATACCGATTAAAACGAAAGTAACACACGCAGATACTTACTAAAGTAGATAACAAAGTAACGTGACGCGCATTCGTAACCTTTTTGACAAGTTAAACAATACTTTCTTAGTCCTATCTCTGTTACAAAGTAAAAACTGTACTTTTTAAAAGGATCAGGTACGGTAATTCTACCCGTACAGCACACTAATGATTGGGCCTAAAAGCAATGATACAATCTTTTCGACACGCGCATATGCGTAATCACTTAATTTTTGGGGAATGTTTTACGCATTTTGACAGGGTTGCCTCCCTGTGCGGAGTGTGAATAAATAAAATTACGCTAAATAAATAAATATGTGCCTAACTCCGCCTATCCGTAGTATTGCTTAGATTCAGCGGTTCTCGAACTGTTTTGGCGACCAAATCCTTTTGGAAAACGAAATATTTGACGGAGCCCCAAAATAATCAAAATTGGTTTTATGTGTATTCTTTTTTTAATAATCGTATTAGAAGGTTTGAAATTGTTTTTCATTTTTCATCAATTGTTCATCAATGGTTTGGCATCCAGTCTATTGCGGTATTTTGTTTTTGTAGCTGCATAGGTTAAGAATCCTATTTTGCACAAGTACGTATTTGGAAACGGGAAAAGAACATTAGGGACCTTTGTGGCAATTTGTAGATATTCATCACGCCAAACATTATTTGGAGGCATTGTTTTAAACCAAGGGTCTTCAACCCGCGGCCCTCGGGACATTTCTTGCGGCCTTCAGAGACTAGAAGAGATATTCGTTTGGAATTTACGCGCCTCATCTCTAATATCAAACGACGTTCGGTCATAAAATAAAAGCAGATATCGTCAATCTGGTTAAAAAGAAACAAGTTCAATCCTCACATTAATCTGTATCTTGTAATTTTGAAACAATTAAAGAATTTCAATTTATTTGTTTGTTATTTAATGTTGACGTGCTGCAATGTGGCCCTCCGACAGACGTGGACCAAATTTTTGGCCCACGCGCTAAAAAAAGTTGAAGAACCCTGTTTTAAACAGTGATTCCATGCCTGTGTCTATTGACTGAGCTCCTGGCTGAAATATTGCGCACTAGCGCTCTCATATGTCATATTACTACTACTAACCCTTTTAGTTACACTTTTTAAACATTATTTTAGAATAATTAGAAACAGATAGATTTGATTTTACTCTGCAACATTTTTTTCCATTATGGCTAGTATTTTCGCGGAGCCCCCACAAAGGCTTTGCGGAGCCCTAGGGCTCCGCGGAGCACACTTTGAGTATGGCTGGCTTAGAAGATGGACAAGAAAGTTAGCAATTTTTTTTTTATACATTTTTCCTTTTTTTACAAAGGCAGGTAAATAAAGGGATAAAAATATAAGACATAACTTTTCAATGCATGTGCTCGTAAAGGCCCACTTTTTATGCATCAAAACCGAACAGAAAGTCGATTATTTTGCCCTAGGGCTTTATTATTATTATTATTATTTATTTTTTTTTTTTTCAATGGTTGGCTAACCTGCAGCCTTTCTTGTGTAAAATAAATGTCATACTTTTTTTTCCACTGTTTAACGGCTCTGAATACAGTCCTTTTGAGCCAATTACAATTTAAAGTTCACAAAATTATATTTGTTTTATTTCCTCACACTATGCATTGAAAAACGTAGTATGATACACGGGTGATATTTGTACTGACATATTTCGAGGTGCTAATTTAGCTTACTGAAGCCTCTTAAGTACCTATTATTTACCATTTGCTGAACGGTGAAGGAAAACATCCTGTGAAAACCTGCATGCCCTAAAAAGCGTGCTTATCTGTGCCCGAAGAACGGCGATACGGCCTCACCACCACCCATCACTTTGGGACGTAATAATCGTTGGTGAAACGCGGGTGTGCCGAATGCAGACTCTGGAACACCTCTGACACCCCTTCGGGGATTCTGTCGTGTCGATATAGGTGTATTATTCTCCTTACATGCCAAACCCTATATGTTTGAAACAGTTCCACGATTTTTCAACCCTGAACCCGCCTACGCCAAGGTAAACCCGTACTTTTTATTATATCAATTTGTGCCCATTGAAGCCGCGGCGTTTAGAGTTAATACCTTTATAATTGTGGGACCGCAGCGCGCGGTCTTTTAGACTCGCACTTGTTCTTATCTGATTTAAAGAAACAAAAGTTCAGCACGCAACAAAAAAATGAAGTAATTCTTCTAATGGCGCATTTGGGATACCACAATCGTTTAAAATGCTTAATTTCTAAGTTAATGGAATAATTTCTTTCCAATAACGTGTTTTTATTAACTTTTTTATCGATTTAGCGACACGCGATCGGAGAATTAGGTGTGTTATCTTGAATCGTAATTTGACATTTTGTATTTTAAACAAAAATCTATATAAATCTGTTCTTATTGCTCAAACGGTAACCTAAAATTTGGTAATCCGTTACCAAAATCTGTTTTGAAAGACTACTTTCTTCCTGAATAAGTTATAGATTGGTGTCGATACGGTATTAGATATTTGACAGGACTAAACTTAATTTAAGTGTTGTCTTTTTCTTTCCGTGTAGAAATGATAAGGACAGAGCGCTTCAATCAGGTTTAGTCCTGTCAAATATGTTAACACCGAATCGATGAATATTGGTGAATATGTCGTGCATATATCGTAGAATTGGGCAGATCGTAAAAATCCTTCACTAAAAGTCCAAAATAGGTGCAACGAAGAGCGGAGCGAAGCGGAGTGAGGAGAAGCATGTTAGAGGTTTACATGTAAATAAATTTCGGGAGACGAGCGAAGCGAAGAGGAGCGAGGCGACCGTCCTAGTTTTAACAAAAACTAATCTGCCTAATCTGCCTAAGCAGATCATTCATGATATGCCAAATTCTACGTTGTGCCGACGACATATAATAAGTCTTTACATATGAAATTGCCGAATTTTTCTTACAGATTAATGAGTTCATAATTCCTGTAATTCAATAGCTATTTCCATATATTTTTTTTTTGATTGAAAATTTATTGAAAATACATCTACGTTTTAAATTTTGTTTTATTGTCAGTTTGATAACCGAATTCGTCCTAAATGCCATCCATTTCCATGATAAGATAATAATTTTCAACAGCTGACACTTTTCAATAATTAAATTAATGTTGCTGTTACTTAATAATTTTATACACAAAAGAAATAACATAATTTAGATTTGCCAATCCTAAAAAAACGCAAAAATGTTAGTACTGAAAATTGAGTTTCCTTCAAATTTTCTATAGCAAACGGCAATTTCATATGTAAAGACCTAATATATATGAATACCAAATTAGCTGATATTAACATACACTTACAAAAGCTCTGAACAAAATTTCATTCCACATTCAAAGATGGAAGTCAAAAAGCTACTCGTTTCTTTGTCCTCTTTGTTTGTCAATTTGTGGTCAGAAATTCGACGAATGACCCTAATTGGTCCATATTACCTTTCTGGCTTTCTGGTTGGCCAAAACCAATTTTTAAGAAAATACCACAAATAAACTTAATGATAAAGAAGCTGCTCTATAATTTTGTTAATACTTTCCGACTTAAGGCGATATGTAAAAGTTTTAGCGTCCCTGTTACTCCATATGCGAAAAAATCCTCAGTGTGAGAGGGACGGATTCGTGGAAAAGTAGCAAAAAGTCGGTTTTTTATTAATATAAAATGTACTAGAGTTGCTATCAAAATTTCGTTTAACCAGGTCCTAGATACCGTTAAAACCCATCTAATAAAATATAATTGCAGACCATATGTCATTCTAAATTGTCAAACCAGGAGAATTGGTGTCGAAAAGGACCTCATTTCAATAAATATTTCTATCGAGCTGAATTTCTCCAATTGCGTTTCTGTTTTAACAGCGGCTCTACCGCGTAATTCTGATTTGTATCAAATTCAAGCAAATGCGTGCGAAATTCAACGCGTGCAAAAGAGATGGCATGTTAGGCGGGCGTCGTCGCACGCACGACAAATTACAATCACAAGTTGATGTTGATGAAAATTAGAATTACGCGGTAGACCCGCAGGTCCCTAGAAAATGAATCCAAAAATAATGTACTATTTTATCAAAATAATAAATTATTTACTGAAGTAGATATGCAAGTTCCTAAAGTGTCCATTTTTTTCCGTAGCGCCTTAAAGGAAATGAGGACTTTAATAGAAAATCAAATTAGGAGCTGCACGACTAAGTTTTCTTACTGAAATCGATTACCCTACAGTGTGCCTATTAGTGTTCCAAGAAACTTACTGAATCACACATAACGCTTTCTATTGTAACGGGGGCGTTCGGATCTGCACCCTTAATTTTGTTTTAGGTCTAAAATACTCCTGTGCCGCCATTGTGCCGCTGAATATTTCAGAAATTTCCAACTGAAAAAGTTTGAAAAACTTTGATAATAACACGCCATTGAAAAACAATCTATTCTAGGTTTACCGAGACTACTCATTATTTTGGCAATACCTTTGTTTAAAAGAAATCAAAAATTTCGATCAAATTATTTCTTACTTACCACCCGATAAGTGTTTCGGCGGGCGACACCCGGTGTTCAATTTCTCTAAAGCGATCAAAACCTCTCTAGGATTTTATTTTGCATTAGTAAACCCAATAAAATTAAATATATTCGACCAATTTTGTCATTATATTTATGTATAATGGTATATATTTGTTCATATATATAGAAGGTAAAACATATTTCAACCATTATACATAGTAGTTTATACTACGAGGTGCGACAAGGAGCTAGCGAGTGTTCCAAACTTTTCGAGTAAGATAGCCTTTACCCACGTATATCATACTACGTTTTTTAATGCATAGTGTGGGTAAATAAAGGTATAATTAAAGAAATAGTATTTTTCATTACGAGTGCGGAAAGCCTGTCATTGCAAAGAGTTCCGACAAATGTCTACCCGAGCCGAGGCGCAGCCGAAGGTGAGGGTTGACAGTCGGAACAAGTTGCAATGACGGTTCCGCACGTGTACTGAACAACTATTTTTAATACAGTTGCGAAAAATGAAGCAATTTAATAAAATAATAAAAACACAATAAACTCAACTAACTAATACTCCACGCAATAAATTCTTCGTATGTAGATATGTAGCGACTTTTTGACTTTTCCGGTAAAATGTTCTCCGAAGCATTTTGTACAATGTATGAGTTCCGGCGGTGTTAACTCAAATAAAATATCGTCGAAATTTCTCATTTTGTGCAACAAACAACTAAACCCGCAAAGAAAATTTTTGGAAAATGGCGCCAACCGTAAAAGAATATAAGCAGAGATTTTTTGTATTCTTCACCCATTCTGGGTAGGCAAAGGGAACTTTGCCCATACAGCCAAGTCTTCAGTAGAATTTTTTTATTTATATGAAATGAAAATGAAATTTAATGAGATGAAATTAAATGAAACCTAACCTAACTCATTGAATCAAATCATTAAATCTGATATTGAAACAAATTAGTACCTTCTTTTTAGAAATATTTGCATGAATTATAAAAACTTCTATGAATTTTTTTTTGTAAAAACTTCGTGGTTGGTTTTTTCTTTTTAATAGACATTATTTTGACAGTTGGGAAAGAGAACGCACGAGTTCGGAAAAGGTAAAGAAAAAGCTCGAGTATGTAATAGCCTACATCCCGAACGCTATACGTCCCTGCAATACGCCACTTTTTGAGCAACTGTATTAAAATAGTATTTTTCATTACGAGTGCGGAAAGCCTGTCATTGCAAAGAGTTCCGACAAATGTCTACCCGAGCCGAGGCGCAGCCGAAGGTGAGGGTTGACAGTCGGAACAAGTTGCAATGATGGTTCCGCACGTGTACTGAACAACTATTTTTAATACAGTTGCGAAAAAATGAAGCAATTCAATAAAATAATAAAAACACAATAAACTCAACTAACTAATACTCCACGCAATAAATTCTTCGTATGTAGATATGTAGCGACTTTTTGACTTTTCCGGTAAAATGTTCTCCGAAGCATTTTTTGCAATTATACTGAGTTCCGGTGGTGTTAATTCAAATAAAATATCGTCGAAATTTCTCATTTTGTGCAACAAACAACTAAACCCGCAAAGAAAATTTTTGGAAAATGGCGCCAACCGTAAAAGAATATAAGCAGAGATTTTTTTAGTTTTCTTCACCCATTCTGGGTAGGCAAAGGGAACTTTGCCCATACAGCCAAGTCTTCAGTAGAATTTTTTTATTGATATAAAATGAAAATGAAATTTAATGAGATGAAATGAAATGAAACCTAACCTAACTCATTGAATCAAATCATTAAATCTGATATTGAAACAAATTAGTACCTTCTTTTTAGAAATATTTGCATGAATCATAAAAACTTCTATGTTTTTTTTTTAGTAAAAACTTCGTGGTTGGTTTTTTCTTTTTAATAGACAATATTTTGACAGTTGGGAAAGAGAACGCACGAGTTCGGAAAAGGTAAAGAAAAAGCTCGAGTATGTAATAGCCTACATCCCGAACGCTATACGTCCCTGCAATACGCCACTTTTTGAGCAACTGTATTAAAAAAGTAATTATTATTAAAATTCAAATGTTAATATAATTTTTATACTTGTTGGTGTAAATTTTACCTATGAATTAATGTAAATTGTACCTATTGGTACGTATAGACCACAAGTAGATGGTTTATATATCTTTGCCAGTTCAAAGTTATTTTTCCGAAAATAATGTGGCATTTTATTTATATTTTTCTCTAGAGAAAATTTTCGTAAGTATTAATGTATTTATTTCTTGATTTTGGCAGCAAGAGCCTATCATTTGCAATTATATCGTCTGCAAGTATAGCTGGCGGGTTTAAGTCCAGTGATTTAGCAATTAAATTCCAGATTTTCTAAAGAAACAATCAAACAAAAAATATTTTAAATCTCAGATATAAACTTTGGGCGGGCTACTTACTTTCTTTTTCTTTCTGTGCACGCAAATTGCCAACTTGACGGGAAAAAACGGTACGTTCCAAAACATGTCATAGAACTGTGACTCCGAAATTTATTTGAGTGCAAAACAAACAATTATGATATAACCTCTGAGCAATTAATGTGATAATAATAAAAACTTTCACCGCTTACTCGAACTTTTAAGTCACTCGACTATATATTATATTCGAATTTGTAAATACATCAAAACTAAAATTTCTTTTTAAAATTCAATGTAACTGGCTCTAAAGCCTATCCAGAGCTGTTCAACAGTGAAAAAAAAATGTATTATATATGGTAGGTAAACAAGGAAAGGTTGCTTGAGGTTAGCTTACTTCCTGTAAATAAATAAACAAAATAAAAATAAAACATGAGTGCGGTAAAATTGATTTTATGGACAGTTTTGATGCATATAAAATAAGTGCTTACAAGCAGCATTTGCATTGAACATGCGTTTATAAACCGGGTTGGGAAACCGAAAACCCTCCTTTATGTTAAAATTTAAAAAAGGAAATAATTAACAATGATTGTGAGTGTTTATTCTCTAAATGCTAAATAAAACCCAAGAATATTTTTAAAAAGGTGTGGATTCCTCTTAATCAATATCCATCTGTTATTTGGAGACAGGAGGAATATTATATACTCTCTCTCATGCTAGGACACATACAACATACTTTACTATTTAAATATTTTAGTTGCAGATTTTTTTATAATCCTAAATATTTTTACGACTAATGGTATTTTTCCGCACGCACCCTCACCAAGGGGTGGGTGAAACCAGATTCTATTTTCTTTAGCAGCCGAAGGTGAAATTTTCCGCCGTTAGTGAGCAACACTGACTATAATTTAGCGGGACATTATCGTAATTGGTTCGTTCCTAACTGGCAACACCGGAGCGTGCGGGCAACTGCCTTTTTAGGGTTCTGTAGGGTTTAAATTAGGTGTAAAAATAGGGGATGCGTGTGTCGATGTCTTATTAAACGTTATAGAATTTTTATCTTCCGTGTTAGGGTTATTTGCGAATAAAATATTATTTATCTTTTCAAAGGTGTGCCCGACGTTTCGTTGCGGTTTCACGTTACGTGGTCGTGAGAACAAAATTTATATTTTAATAGGGCTTAAGAATATTCGAGAATGTGCAATTTCCATAGCTTAATTTCTAAAAGATTCTTTCAAAAAAAAACAGGGTATATACGCCATTTTAATACATAGTTTTTATTATTTTGGTATCTAATTCATTTTTAAAGAATCGTCCGATATGACGTCACTTGAGAATTTTAGACATTATATGATCGTGATGTGTGATTGCTTATAAAAAAGTGGCCTGTCTCTGCCTCTCTACTCATCTGTCATCCAGCTTTTAAATCAGTCGGAAGCAAATTTTTATAAATTTATCTTGATAGCAAAGAACACATTTCTAAACAGCCATCTCTAAAGTGACGTCACACGAAGGCTGGTTGCAGCTTTTTCGTAAAAATATTCATCATCATGAGGTTTTTAGACCACGAGTTCTAAAATACGGCTTATTAAACCTAAATCTCGAAATGTTTTTCGAATTAACACACCGTAATATCATTTATTTATTTATTATATTATATTAATAGTATTTTGTGCAACTGTAACATAATTTGGGACATTGGGACACGAGTGCTTGTTTATGAAACGAACGAAGTGCTCCAGGTGGGTCGTTTCGGCAATGCGGCTTGAAGGCTAATCAGGATAAAAGGGGCGTGGCTTAAGAAATATTGTTGGGACTTTTTTCTCGTCTCTGTCGTTGATTGTGTCTCTAGCGGTTTTATAATATCCAATCCTATGTTACGTTTAATAGCTATCAAGTTTATATAATTACTAATAAATGAATGAAATCGACCAAGCTGCTTAAGAGCAGTAGAGAATTCAAGCCAAAAAACACCATTCGGTTGAAATGTTTTTTCAATATTTTTGTTTTGGCCATAAATGAGGAGTAATAGGCTTTAGAAATACATTTTAGACTTTATTTTTCCGGCATCTGGCGAATTTTAAATTTAAATTAGGAATCCTTCAAAATACTAGTAATTTTGCGCATGCGCGTCGGAATCCTATGGTAAGAATGATAAAAGCCGCCGCACGGCGGATTTTTTATACTCATGGCCTTAGTTCCGCCGACGTCATCACGTGATAAACTTGTATACCTTTGCTTCATTTGTCGCATCAGAAATCGAATCGTTGGTGAAGGAGAGCACTAGTTTTAATAACCAGGTTTTAGAGTTCGAATCTATCTCAGAAGTTGAGATAGGAAATTTAAACAAAATTTCAAAAAAAGTTGAACATGTTAGTAAAGGGAGCCGAGCGAAGCGGAGCGGAGCGAGGCAACTTTCATGTTTTTAACAAAATTCATGATATATTCTTCTAGTTTTTCAAAAATATAATGAAATAGTATCAAACAGCAGCAAACAGCTGATTGGCGGCGGCGGACATTTTAGTCTGATTACGTTCGTGGCTTTAATCATTATTCCTATAGAATTTTTCAGTAGTTTTTCAGTGGATACATATAAATTTAAATAAAAAGTCCGCCGCGGATGGCGGAAAAATACGTCTACAACGCGACTCTACTAGTGGACGTTTAGTCACATTGAATAATGAAATGTGTTGACTATGACTTTCATTTCACCGTCCCTACTCGAAAACACCTCTGACACTCCCCTCGGAGATTATCGTCATCACGATGTCTTTATAATACATCCGCCCTCTATACAGAATAATATGACGGCTACACTTAGCTGAGACGAGGCGCATTACCCCCGCTATACTATCAGTGCCACCATCACCGTTGCCGTCCCACCGATGTACTTTAACAAGGAGCAATTTTTCACAATTTCCATCGGCTCCCGGCACGCGGAAGTGTAGTAGGACCACACGTTCACAAGTCTCACTAGATATCGTCGTGCAAGAGAATTATGGATAAATTACACATAAAGTAGCATTTGATTGTTACGTCAATTAAAGATTATTTTATTTCTCAAGTGTAAAGTTAATTCAGTTATGTGTAGACATTTTTGTTTAGTGTGTAGGTGTGGTAGACATGGAATATTTCACAAGTAGCATGTGAAAAATCGTATGAAATGCGTTTTCATATGTCACCTTCCTTCAAATAGGTATTCTGTTAAAAATCACAGATCATTCGCATCACAGATTACCTTAGAGAATGAAAGTATTTCAAAAAAAACCTTAAAGATAAATGCCGTAAGGTGACATTTTTTTGATTAATTAGGTCACAAAATCACTTTTTTTTAAGAACATGAAGGTAGTAAGTAATATCTGTGTTTACGAAATGAAATTTCACTTGTCGTGCGACAGACAATCATTATCACAATAATTTGACAATAATTCATTAGATGCAGTGCGATTTTTTTAGAACGCTAAGATTTATCCATTCTTACACTGCAATCCAAAACCTGTTTAATTTATTAAAAATACATAGCACATTTACGTAGTAACTGTAGGAAATGTGACATTAGTGCACATGACAAATCATTGTCTGTGAAATTTCACATGTGAAATCACTGTGAAAAATTAAAGTAATTTCATCAAATGAAAATTAATTAAATGTAGCAATCATTCCCATGTGTAGGGCAAAACATGCGCAGGAGACCCGGCTTAGCTCGATTCATGCTGTAGTAAAGTTATTCGATAGGCAACTCACACTTAGCTGTCAAGTAACGTATACGTGCACATTCTACTACAACCAAACATGACGGGCCATCGTGAGATAAAAGCACTATAGTACATCGTGGTTCGGATAACCAATAAAACACACACTACCAGTAGCCATGCACTGAACTCAAGGAACTTCCCAATGTGTAGAGTCGTCACAGGCACCCTACTCCAAGGTGTATAATGTGCATGGACGTCGGCGGCAAGTATGATGAAGTGATTACTGTACCGACTTCGACCCAAAACTACAATTTTCACTTACCTCGAAAGCCTTTCGTGATAACTACCCGCAGTTAATGCTAATGGAAATAACTAAATTAAGTTGCATGATCGGCTTTGTGGTGCCAATGTTGGAATTGCTTTGTTGGCGGCAGATTAAAATATAGCTGGAAAAGCTGGAAATCGCCTACTTTTATGTGGATAGGGTAAGAAAATCAAATAAAAATAGAATGGATTTTTTCCCTTACCAATGCATTCCAGTATAAGTAAATAAAAAAAAGCACATTGATGGCATTTACAGAAATCATTCTGCACTTAGCTCTCTTAATTGTCTTTATCGCAGTCCAGATCGTAGCTTGGATCCATTTTACAAATTAATTATCATTTTGAAAAGTGAAATATGCAAGCTAAACATATGACAATATGGATGACTCTACAGTATTAACAAAGTTAAAAAAATATAGTTGCATCTGTCGCATTCAAATAGTAAAATTCCGGCGTCTTCAGTTTCTAAACGCTCGCTGTTTTGCTATTTGACGAATCTGTGTTAGAAGTGTTAGGGGTCGCGTCGCTCCGCTCGGCTCCCAATAGTCCCAATATGTACTTACATGTAAACCTAACACGCTCCTTCTCGCTTCGCTTCGTTCCGCTCGTTGTCGCACCAATTTTACACTTTTCAGTGAAAGATTTTCGATTACGGCTTTTTAAAAAATTACGAAGTCATACAAACGGCAGGCATTTTTCAATTTGCCAAACGGCAAATTGCAAAACAGCGAGCGTTTAGAAACTGACTACGCCGTTTTTAAACGGCAGAATTTTAGTATTTGCCTGCCACACATCGATACCATGTTAATCATTTAATTCAAAAGACGCAAAAACTAAAACATACATGGTCGGAATAGGCAAGTTTACAGAATGACTCACGATGAAACTTAATATCTTCATCAAGTCCGTCCACTAGAGCCACAAACTATCAATTTTGGGACCAAACAACGGCCGATAGGTGATATTATTCAATAGATCATCGCCGTAACTCAACAGCGTGTATCAAAATAATTGTATCCAACCACTGCCAAACGTATAATCAAAAACGTATCAACCGAAATCAATTTTACTTCGGCAAGGTCGATTTTAAAATTATCATACCGGTCCAACTCCAACACTTCTACCAATTCATCAAGACCTTCTTAGGAGCTTCTGCTAGCTTATTTATCGTCTGTTTTGCTTTGTATAAAAGAGGGAGGGTGAGGTCGTGGTTGGCTGGTCGAGGTGTAATTATTTAACAAGTGTGCGGCGCTAACTGGCCACCAATAAAATTGATTTAGATTCACAGAGAGTAATCGAAGTAATCATTACTTGTGGCTGCGTGGTAATGTCTTAATTGAACGAACTGAGTCTGTGTTCAATGTTCATGCGTGGGCAATTTACTGAGGTCTGAGCATTGATTGAACACTTCCCTTCATCTATAGGTCCTTGATTCGAACTGTTTTGTAGCTTTTACCTGCGATTTTCTCCGCAAACTTTTTATAAATAAATAAACATATGTCGTGGGCAGATCAAAGAATTGGGTGGTGCGACGACGAGCGGTCTACATGTAAATAAATTTGGGGAGCCGAGCGAAGCGGAGCGGAGCGGGGTGACCCTCCTAGTTTTAACAGAAATATGATCTACCCAGGCACATCATGATATGCCCAATTCTACAATATGCCTACGACGTATATATCGTCACGACATAAATCTTCGAGGGAGTGTCAGAGGTGTTCCGAGTGTGAACTGTGAAATGCAGGTCATAGTCCACACTCGGTACATCCGAGAAACCATCACAGCTTATGTATGTATGCAATAGTACATAGTTAACTATGCAAGCAACTCAAGTCCAAGCAATAACTCAGCTTCCAAGCGCTAAAGGGTGATTGGGTACAGCTTAAGAGGTCTGTGGAGCAAGCCTAGTTCATACAAACGAAATACCAAAACCATTTGTAAATCATATATATTCTTAGGTTAGGATTTGATTGGATTACAGAATATACTAGGTTCCTAAATATATATTTTAAAAGGACGCTTATTTAAAGACGACATATGTATATAAACAATTTAAAATTAAGCTTATTTTTCGCATATTACATGTGTTCGCGCCACTTCTTGTGGCTCTCATACTGCGGGGTAGTTGTGAATTAATATTTTCAACTGTCATTTTCGCTGCATCTCCACCCGCTTAGTTTTGGACGCAAATCAATCAGTCGTCAATCAGAAGCCTTTCACGCCGGAGGTATACGCTGATTGTCATTCGACTAGGTCCTACCTCGACCCTACCGCCCGCCATTTTGAGATCGCACCCGCTGTGCGCCTCATTTTCATCTATTACTATTACGAAGAAGATTAGCCGAGAAGAGCGCAACCAGGCACGAAGAGGAAGAAGAAAACCATCTTGGAGAACACCAGAGACTTGGTGGCTCAGGCGAAGCGTGGTTTGTGGTGCATGCAGCTCCTTCCCAAGGTCAGATCTTTCATCTTCGTAATTATTTCTCTTCACTTCCCGCTATTTTTAAAACCTATGGTGATACAAAGCACTGCCGTCATATCGCGTGCTCATTTTTTGGCCATTCGAGCCGGATCTAGATCCATTTTAGGCCCTTTGATCTGCGATCTATAACCATTTTTTGGTATTTCCAACCGCTATCTTCATGTTCTTTGTCTAAAGAACACGTGAATTCCGCTCTAATTTTCACTCTGCCCGCAGTATTACCCCGCATTCCCGCTCTTATTTGCATTATCTATGCATTAAAACCCCGCATTCGTCAAAATATTAGTGATTCCATTTCCTATATACTGGAAATTATAAATTATCTACAGTGAAATACGCCATTCTGTTAATTTATCCGCTGCGATTATACCATTTGATCATTTCACAGAAAATATTATCTGCCTACCTGCTAATTCTTAATATTATCGAGAGGTACTCGTACACAGGTTCGTCCGCCGCCCGTGTTATCTCTAACTCATTAGCATTATTCTATGTTGTAGTCAGTATAAAACTTTCAATAGTTCTGGTACTTGCCTAACTTTGTACTATATAACATGCCAAATTCCGCAGAAGCTGCAAAATTAAAGATGTCGTATAGTTTAAAGAAGCTTAAAAATAAAAGGCAAGAATTGTTTAATCGCCTTCAGAGAGTTTATGACTTTTCTAAAACCGCTTTAGAGGATGTTTCTTCGGCAGAATTGTTTATGGCCAATGTCGAAACTTTGGATACTGTACGCTCAGAAATTCATGTAATCATAGATGAAATTAATGACACAGAGGTATTGATAAATCCTAATTTTGAACCAAATTATCAAAGTTGGTCAGCTTTTGAGGATCTTTACTCCCATTGCAAATACATCAACCGGAAGTTATCACATTCTTCGAAATCGGCTGACTCTAAAGTTAAAGCTCCACTTGACATGGAATGTCCCAAAAAACCTACTATCAAGCTTCCAAAACTGGAACTCGTTGGTTTTTCTGGTGAAGCTACTATGTGGCCAACATTCTATGAAACATTTAAAACCACGATTCACGATAATCCGGACTTGACCGACAACGAACGAGTACAATACCTGATGGGTAAACTTTCTGGCCGGGCACTTTCGATTTGTTCTGGAATCACACCGAACGCAACTAACTACGACATAATCTGGAAAACACTCGTTTCTACTTTTCAAGACTCGCGTAGTTTAGCCACTACTTATTTGGATCAAATGTTTGAATTTCGCCCTTTAACTACCGCTAGTTCAAAAAACTTGGACTTGTTTTTAGACAAGTTCTGTTCCGCTGTTTCGTGTTTAAAATCACTGAATATTAAAGATCTTTCGGATTTTATCCTTATGTATTTGGCCCTTAAAAAACTTGATGTTGAAACCGCTCGTTCATTTGAAATGTTTAAACGTGGTTCCGATTTACCCCATTATGATGAATTAATATCATTTTTACGGGAACAAACTAAGATACTGAACCGCACTGCACCCGCAATTACCGCTCCCGCTCCGAACCGCTCCGTTAATAATAATAACAACAAAACCGGGTACAGTACCAAGTCAACCCATGCTTTTGTCTCCGCTTCGACCAATAATAATTGTTGTCCGCTATGTAAACAATTAAAACACTATAATTTATATAAGTGTCCCGAATTTGTGAAACTAGATATCGAGAAAAGATTTCAGTTCATCAAATCTAATAACGGTTGCACCAATTGTTTAAGTATTACGCATAACAATTCCGCTTGTAAATCGTCTTATAATTGCCGCCATTGTAATTGTAAACACCATTCGATGTTGTGCCGCAAACAAAATGTGATGAATACTCACACCGCGCTTGGTCAAAATATTACCGTGTCTCCACGCACACATACGCAATCTTCGAGGTTGGTGGATCCTGCCGTATCGGCGACTAACACAGAACATATGACTAATGATTCTCAATCCGTACCAACTGCGAGTAATAATATTTCTTTATGTAACTTACAGCCTAACTCGCAGCGTAATGAAACATGCCTTTTAGGTACAATTCAAGTGATCGTGAAAGATTCTAACGGTATGTCAGTCCGTCTACGTGCGCTCTGCGACCCTGCGTCACAATCCAGTTTTTCGACGGTTTCCTGTTGTGAGAAGCTTAACTTAAAATATGAGAAAATTCCCCGCGCTTTTGTTAAGGGCATCGGCTCTTCATCAAACCCAATTAAGGGTGCGACAAACCTTAAATTGTTTTCACGATTTGATGATTCGGTTTCAATTTCGCTTGACACTTATGTAATCGACCGTATTACCGACAACTTACCATCGGTGCAGGTGGATTTGTCTACGCTTTCGTATTTAAAATATATCACACTTGCTGATGAAACATTTTACTTACCGGGTGAGATTGATATTCTTATCGGTGCATCTTTATTCGCGGATATCTTGTTATCAGGCCGCGTCTCTGGTCCCCCGGGTACGCCGACGGGATTTCAGACCATCTTCGGTTTTACGCTAATTGGTAATACGCCTGTTTACCAAAATACCGCATGTTCAATTTCGTTATGCTCTTATATGGAGATTGAACCGCCAATAGATTTTATTTTACAAAAATTTTGGCAATTAGAAGAGGTGCATTGTGAACCTGCTTCTAGTCCCGCAAATGATGAATGTGAAAAATTATTTATTAACAATGTGTCACGTGACCCCGCTGGTCGCTATTCGGTTTCTTTACCGTTCGCACGGAATCCTAACATACTAGGAAACTCGTACCATCACGCAAAAAAGTGTTTTATGTCTCTTGAGCGTAGGTTTGTTTCTAACGCAGATTTACGTTCCGAGTATAACAATATAATAAATGAATACCTAACTAAAGGTTACATATCCCCGCTTCATAATGATGACCAATTATCTCTTGGTTATTATATTCCGCATCATCCCGTAGTGCGTGTTGATAAATCAACGACAAAGGTGCGTATTTGTATGAATGCCAGTACTAAGACTGACTCCGCTGATGGTACTCGTGTCTCATTAAATGACACGCTGCACACAGGTGCTAATTTGCAAAACGATTTGTTTTTAATTTTACTTGACTTCCGCTTGTATGAAATCGCTTTTACCTCGGATATCAAACAAATGTTCTTACAAGTTTTGGTTAACGCCGATGATCGCAAATTTCAAAAGTTTTTATACCGCTTTGACACGTGTTCACCGCTTATCGCTTATCAGTTCAATCGCGTCTGCTTTGGACTACGTAGTAGCCCTTTCCTTGCGATGAGAGTAGTCAGGAAACTCTGTGAGGATGGGAGTTCAGCGTACCCGCTCGCCGCTACTGTAGCCGCACGAAACTGTTACATGGACGACATCTGCTATAGCACGCCCACCGTGCAGGGCTCCTTACAGCTCAGAGATGAGCTGGTAGGATTGCTTAAGGCCGGTGGCTTTGAGCTCGTCAAGTGGTCTAGTAACTGTCAACAGTTACTTGATACACTGCCTGATACTCACCGCTTAAATTCTAGTAAGAATTTTGAAGAACAAACTCAAACTCTTAAAGTTCTTGGCTTACAGTGGTCGCCTGATTCTGACGAGTTCTCTTTTACTGTATCGCTAGATAGTCGCCCATGTACTAAACGCAATGTTTTGTCCGTGATAGCACGTCAGTACGACGTCCTCGGCTTTACCGCTCCTGTGATCTTGTACGCAAAATTACTCTTGCAGAAAATCTGTATTTTAAAATTAGACTGGGATGAAACACTACCCTCTGATATTGCGCAGATTTGGCAAAACTATTTGAAGGAGCTACCTGTTTTGCGGGATTTACGTATTAAACGCCACTTAGACGTGTTCCAAAATTCGAAAATTTCGATAATATCATTTGCAGACGCAAGTGAACGTGGATACGGATGTGTCGTATATATTAGAGTACAAGATGACTCAGACACTTGCACTAGCATTCGGCTGGTATGCGCAAAGTCAAAAGTCTGTCCGCTCAAGACCGTCAGTGTCGCCCGCCTTGAGCTTTGTGCCTCGTTACTCATGTCGAAATTAACTCGTCGTGTAGTTGACGCTTATAAAATACGTCACAATATTGAACGTATTTACTGTTTTACCGATTCTATGGTAACTTTACACTGGATACATTCCTCACCGCACAGGTTTAAAACCTTTGTCGCGACGCGTATAACAAAAATAATATCCGCTATTCCCGCTGAATGTTTTTACCATACAGCTGGTTCTCAAAACCCGAGCGACTGTCTTTCCCGTGGTCTCACTCCCACGCAGTTGATGAGTCACCCGCTCTGGTTCACTGGACCTGCTTGGCTTTATCTGGACGCTAAAGAGTGGCCAATCAAAACAATAGAATCAGCTTCTATTGAAGAAAACTTGCCGGAATCAAAAACAATTTCTCTTCCCGCTTTTAGTAATGAAGAACCGCATCCACTTCTTTCTCTTTCGGAAAGAATTTCGTCATGGCTTGTGCTTTTACACACAATCATTTACATCTACCGATTTTTACGTATTTTACCGCGCTCTAATATTTTTACCGCTACCGATATGGATTTCGCTGAAGTTGCATTGATTAAAGCTCTTCAAGCATTTTATTTTCTTGATGAAATAAAAAGATTAAAGTCAAATAAACTTTGTTCTCCCGCTTTAAATCGACTATCGCCATTTTTAGATAAAAATGGATTGTTACGCGTTGGTGGTCGACTTCGCAACACAGACATGACGTTCGATCAACAACACCCTGTGTTGTTACCTCGTAAAAATCATATTGTCGAATTGATTATCATTCATTATCATCGCAAAAATTGTCACACTGGACCAGTGGCTTTAATGTCAATAATCCGCCAAAAATTTTGGATACTTTCCTGTCGAAATATTGTTCGTCGCGTAATACATAGCTGCAATTATTGTTTTAAGGCGAAGCCGAGACAAACCTTCCCTTTCATGGCAGATTTACCATCATGCCGCGTTAATGAGGCTAAAGCTTTTGTCCACTGCGCTGTGGATTATTGTGGTCCTATCAGTATCACTCCGTATCGAAAACGTGGAGTCCGTCCCGTCAAATGTTACCTCTGCATATTTGTATGCCTGGTGACTCGTGCAGTTCACGTTGAATTGGCAACTGATCTTAGCACGAACACTTTTCTTTCCGCGTTCAAACGTTTTTTATCTAGACGTGGAGCAGTGTCTTTCGTATATTCAGATAATGCTACGAACTTTGTAGGCGCTAGAAATGCCCTCTCAGAAATTTACAATTTGACAAACTCCGAAGAAGTTAAAACGTCTTTCGCGAATGAACTTGCCGATCATAGAATACAATGGAAATTTAATATTCCACGTAGCCCACATTTTGGGGGACATTATGAGATATATGTCAAAGGATTTAAGACGCATTTGCATAGAGTAGTAGGTACTCAACTGTTGACCTACGAAGAATTATTAACTGTAGTTACGCAAATAGAATGTGTCATAAATTCTCGTCCGCTTACGCTGCTGAGTGAAGATCCATCTGAACTTAGCGCGTTAACTCCTGCACATTTTCTGATGTCAACTCCTTTAAAAGAATTACCCGCTTGTAAGGTGGCTGATGAGCCAGTTAATTTATTACGTCGCTACGCGTTGCTTGATCAAATGGTAGAATCGTTCGCAAGGCGATGGAAGAATGATTATCTCCATCTTCTCCAGTCTAGAGGAAAATGGAATACACCTTCCAACCCAATCAAAATTGGATCTGTTGTCGTTGTAGTTACCGATAACACTCCACCGCTTCAATGGCCGCTCGGTGTTATTGTAGCTGTATACCCTGGCAAAGATAATGTCATTAGGGTAGCTTCTGTCAAAACGACGACAGGTGTTTACAAACGACCTGTCGTGCGTCTTTGCCCTCTCCCATCTCAATAACTCCTTTCTTTGCCCCCGCTTCAAAATTTCGTTATTCTCTGTCTTATTTTTACTTTTCTATTCTTATTTTAAAACCAATGGTTTTAACGCCGGGGGCAAATGTTCGCGCCACTTCTTGTGGCTCTCATACTGCGGGGTAGTTGTGAATTAATATTTTCAACTGTCATTTTCGCTGCATCTCCACCCGCTTAGTTTTGGACGCAAATCAATCAGTCGTCAATCAGAAGCCTTTCACGCCGGAGGTATACGCTGATTGTCATTCGACTAGGTCCTACCTCGACCCTACCGCCCGCCATTTTGAGATCGCACCCGCTGTGCGCCTCATTTTCATCTATTACTATTACGAAGAAGATTAGCCGAGAAGAGCGCAACCAGGCACGAAGAGGAAGAAGAAAACCATCTTGGAGAACACCAGAGACTTGGTGGCTCAGGCGAAGCGTGGTTTGTGGTGCATGCAGCTCCTTCCCAAGGTCAGATCTTTCATCTTCGTAATTATTTCTCTTCACTTCCCGCTATTTTTAAAACCTATGGTGATACAAAGCACTGCCGTCATATCGCGTGCTCAACATGTTTAAATCGGTGTTCTTATTTAATATACATTTGGGAACCAAGATATTCTGTAATGCAATCGAATAAATACACTCTACCTTAAGAATATCTATGGTTTACAAATGGTTTTGGTATTTCGTTTGTGTGAACTAGGATTGCTACGCCGGCCTCTTAAGTTTTCCTCGGAAATAATAACAAAATTGTAACAACTCCAAGAAAGTTATCCTTAATGACCCGGGAATGTGTTTTTGCTCCTCATTTGCATTGAGTTATGTGCCTATGGATATATTAATATTTTGCAGTATTCCGCTTAACCATGCTATTCAAAATGCAGGCTCGTGCATCGCAAGCAGGGTTGTATTTTGTAGTATAATTATACTATTTGTACCATATTTTCATGACAGTATGTAGTATCGTAATGGAACTATACTACGTAAAAATACCATAATTTTATCTTCAGGCCGACTGACTTGTTTTATTGGTTGAGACGTTTTGCTTTCTAACATTTACCCTACAATATAGGGAATTTTTGTGCGTTATGAAAATTTTTGTAAATTTTTTAAAAAATTCACTAACAAATAGTCTATTTCATTAAATTATGAATATATTTAGTACATTTTTTAAAAATTTCACTTACAAATACGCTATTTTATTTCAATACAAAACAAAAATCGACGAAAAACGAAACGTAGTATAATTTAAGCCAAGTAGTATATTTTTAATTCCCATAGACAATAATTTTCCGAGGGTCTGAATCCAACCCTGACCGCATACATGGTAAGAGTGTTTAGCGGAATATTGCAATTTTTTAATATATCCATAAGTGGATGATGGACTTCCGTAATCAATTATATTGAGTTATATAGAATATTTTCATTTCATTTTCATTCATTTCATACTGTCGACTCGGTAAGTGCTCGGTGTCAAGGTTTAATGACGCTTTTTGTGAAATTCGTAATTTTTCTTTTTTATTGTTCCTTACAAATGCAAGCCCATTACCATGGGAGGTCAACATTTTATTTTGCCAATTTTCGAAAACGTGTTGTCGATCCGTTATTTTGATCGCTTGCTAAGCCTCCAGTATGACGTTACCTACTTATTAAAACTATATTTTAATAACAAACTCAAAATTTCGTCGCATATTTAAGAATAAATATTAAGTTAAGTTATTATTTAAGTACATTGTATTTAATGTATTTTATTTATAATGTATTTTCTATTTGTTATGTCAAATATTTATTTTAAATTATATAAGTACATTGTAATACTTTACCTAGGATAATCTTGATATAAGAACATTATGTACCAAGATTACGCAAAAATAAATATTCTATTCTATTATATTATATATGCTTATCATCACAAATTTGGGGATGCATACAAAGACTCAAAGATTATCTTTTGCGGATCCTTTTACGTACCTTAACGTGCTTTCAGGAACACAAACTATGCCAGATTTGAACCTGCTAGCTATGAGATTCAACTGTTGGGCCACTGCAGTCCTATAAACATACCACATATCAGAGCCAAGGCGGCTATTCTGGCACGTGCAATAAAATTTCGAATACATATTTCGGGTGATATGAAAATGGTTTTTCTGTGAATGTGTTTCGATATTTTTCGATTGAAAACCTGTGGTACGTATTCCTTGAATTTTGTAATCACCATCTGATGGATTATAGGATTTCAAATACACATCGCGTGATATTTATCATGCTCTAAACAAAAGTCGAATGATTGATATTTCCATTGAAAAATAGTGCCAGAATTGCCGTCGAGGGCGGCTATTCTCGCAACATTTTTCACACGCTTTATGTGTCATACGACTTAGTTACTCGCGTAATAAATGCCGTTCGATGATAATTCTACCAAGTAAAACTCCTTAAAAGACATGTACTACATGTTATGAATTCGCGCAAAAGGTTTTTTTTTTATCTTGATACGTGTATGTACAAATAGCTTCTTAAAATCCCCCGCTTTCGGCCCTCGCAAATTGTCGCATATGCCAGAATTGCCGTCCAGGACGCCGATTCTCACTTCATTAGCAAATAATTCGTATACGACTCTAATGCGTATGACTTGAATTCTACATAAAAAAGTCGAACGACAGCCAAAATCTGTATTCTGAACGCCATGCTACATCGAATTCGAATGAAAAAATAAATGTCTAACGACTAAAAGAGTTATCTGTGAATCACACGTTCCATTTTCTCGATTGTAAATTGAAAGTTAGTCGAATTTCATAACATTTACAGTTTCACTATTAAATTGATACATTTTGCGGCAAAATATTAATTTATTTTATAAACTAAAGAAACTATTTAGGTATAAAATATACGGTATTAAAAGTTTAATGCACTTAAGGGTCCGTTTCGCCAAATATGCTCTCGCGTTTGGACAATTTAGCATATGAAAACAAAATATTTTTAACAAATAAAATTTGTGTAGGTAGTTAAGGGGTTGAACTACATTATAATTTTTCAGATTTGACACAAGCATCACAATCATTGAAAAAAAAAATCGGAAAGATCAGTAAAATCACGGAAAACGTAATTTGGCTTTGGAACTAGTATGATCAGTATGAGAAGTTTGTGTATTTCTTTTTAAATAACGAAAGGAAAAAAATATTAATATTTTATATGAATAAGGTACTTTGAACTCTTTACGTAAAAAATATATATTTCAAATTGGAACATAAAATTTTTTTTTTTCTGTTTGCAACGCTAAATTACATTTTTCGTGATTTTCGTGATCTTTCCGATTTTTTTTCCCGATGCTTGTGATACTTGTGTGAAACCTGAAAAATTATAATGTAGTTCAACTCCTTAACTACCTAGACAAATTTTATTTGTTAAAAATATTTTGTTTTAATATGCTAAATTGTCCAAACGCGAGAGCATGTTTGGCGAAACGGACCCTTAACTCCCAAAATTTTCAAATGAAATGTAACCTAAGAGCATAAATTACCTCCCCTATGCATCTTGACACCGATGGCTGTGATAGATTTACCACATAATTGTTACCAACTGGAGCTTGGTAACACCCGGTGCCGACGAAATTCAAATTACACAAAACCTTAAAAACAAGGCAGTAAAGTTATCGTTAGGTTAAGCATCATAGGTATACTTATAGGTAACCTAAGTACCTACCTACCTACAGTAAAACCAAAGTAAGTAGGTAAGTAAGGTACCGATTTATTTAATAAACTCACCTTGGTTTTCAAATCAATTTCCTTTTGTGGGACGAGAGGTTCCACTATATTTATGAGATTTCTCGCTAAATCTTTCGAGAACCGAAAGTTCTTTTTAAAATCAGCGTTGCTCATATCAAATGGCTCTACCCTCCATGTAGCACGGCGCCTTGGTGTCGCTGCAGCTATTGCCGCTTCACCCAAAATTTCTCCAACAAAAGCAGCTACTAACTCGTCCATTTTTAGTAGCACCGCACTCGAAGTGTCAAAAGTTTTTCAAAAGTTTCCAAATCTATCCTAACCTCTTTCTTCTTTGGACTTTCCAATCAAGAAACGTCAACTGTCGATGAATGCGTTCAAATTTCATACGCCTTTTGCCAGTCGCATGGTAATTACCATGCGACCATATGACACCTCAAAGCGAACGAAATTTATTAGCAAATTTGCGCATACGACTTTGTGAGAATACATAAAACTGATTTTTATGCGACAAATGTCTAATCCTTCGAATATTTTGCGTCTACGCTTTCAATTCGCATGGGCGAGAATCTGGGCCCTGGTCGTCGGCACGCGGAGCCCTGAAGACCTACAAAGGCCCGCCGCCACTCCTTACACTTGACAACTAAATTGTGTTGCCAGCAAGACGTGTAAATTGGAGCACGCCTCCACACGCCAGAGCTACGTTCTTAAACTCGCTGTAGCGACACAGGCCCTAATCCTGTCTCTTTTGCACGCGGGTAAAAATGTATACGTTATCCTGCTGTCAGTGGTGGAACCGGATAATGTTGTGAATTTTTGAACGCACTTGGGCTGGTGTGGAGTGGCGAGCGATCGAGTCGCAAATTGTTATGCTAAAATGTCCCCCAATTAGGCGGAAATAGTTAGTTTAGTAGTCCGGTATTTGATATAATTCCAGCCTCAAGACAAATTTAAATACGTTTAGCTTTAATGACATCTATTTTGACTTCATCTTTCTACATTGGCATAGCAGCAGAAAATATTGACCCATTCTGTTCTAACGTTTTGAATTCTGTTAAGGCCCCATACAAAGCTAAATGAACATATTTAATATACAATAAAATATATATGTCATAAAAGAGGATTTAATTAAAACATTTGTAGATCTGAAAACGTGATATAATTAACTTTGCTCAATAGAAAAAATCGCAAAGTCAGTTCTAAAAAAATGTTAAAAGGGCCTTAATGACATGTATTTTTAAAGCTATAAATCTCGAAATTCGTGAGATTTTTTTTAATACATTACTTATAACATTTGTCGAGGGATTTTAAATTAGATGTCCTAATGTAGCCGCAAATTCAAAATAACCAAAGTTTTGCGTGCGCGGCAGTTGATTAGAGCAGGATAGACAATCCAAAAACAAAAGTGTTAGAGCAGGACGGAAGCTTAGCTTAATACTGGGCCTCAAAAAGATTTTAGCAATCGAAACTGAAAAGAAAAATTATGTAATTTTGGGGTCTGTGTTTTATTTCAGTTTTTCAAGGCGCTAATATTTACACCAATCAAAAAACTCAATCTTATATGCGATTTAAACGGCTTCACGAACTACCACGCAACAAGTAGGTACGTGCATGAACAAACAGTAAATAATTACACGAAAGGAAGTGATATTCCCATTACATACATTACAAACGACCGTAAAAACGTTCACCAACAGATTACAAACCAATTTAACAATATCAAAAGCGAGTGAACAAGTTTTACGTGACGTTAAGATGAGGCCGAACACATCCCACAGCCCGAGATACACTACCCGACAATTTGCCCACAATCTCATTCAATCACCTACACCTAACGACCCGGAGCAAAAAACCCACGACAGACGCTCTCAGGAAGTCGACACAACAATAAAAAAACAAATAAGTAACCCGAGCAAATTAAGTTATAACCTAAAACACGTATGAAGCCATCATCCCAACGGTGTAATCATATTAACGACTACAAAAGGAGCGGCAAAAAATACAAAAATTAGAGGATCGGGAAATGTGGGCCAAACAAAAACGTAACGTATCGCCTAATTATAGCTGTTGCCCGAACAAAACAATTTTATGTGCATCGCGTCGTCGCACACGGGATCGTTTTTAAGATGGAAACGATTAAAAAATACGTTTTGAAGAATTATCGAACTCTTTAAAAAAATATTGCAATGTAGACTAACACAAATTACTTATAAAGTGTTGTTAAACCAGCAAGCAGTTCTTTTGTAGAAATTGAAAATTATAAGAAAACAATGAACGAGAGTAACTTCATACCTAGTAACAAAAAGCTTTTGCTGGAATCTAATTACACTGCAACGACGTACAAACGCGCACGGGAGCTTTTTAAAACCATTCTCGAAAAGTAATTTCCATTTTCAATCCGTGTGTCACGGGGCTCGGGGCGAATCCTTTATTATTTCGACGTGTATATTTTTATTTTCGACCGGGCACGATTATTATTTATGAATTAATATTATTTGGGAATTTATTATTATTTTCTCGAGAGCAAAGCGCGTCCTTTTCAATTTGCCACAAGGTGCGGGGAATTAGCCTCGCAGGGAACGAAGTGTCTTAATCTTTTTCTTTTCTCCATTCCTTAATAACTTTATGAAGTTTTTTGACATTTGTTTTTGTATTCTTTGATTAATTAAATTTGTAAGTTTAGAGCTGGCCGCACCACCGAGTCCCAGTTAATTGATTTTGGTTATAATATAATTTAATTGCGAATTTGATGCTCTCCGTCTGCCTTCGAGATTAATACATTAACCTTTTTTCTGAATCTCATAACTGGAACGTTTAGTTCTGGTTTGTTTCATGGTTAGTTAACTTGTTTTGAATCTATTCACAGAACCTGATGTGTGACAATAATATGTTGAAACTAATCAATTTTCATCTCAGACGAAGATGACGACTCAGATTAAGAAAAATTTATGAGAAACCACTGATTGATATACATTAACGAAATAAAATTATTTAATCAATCTTTGAGTTATTGGTTTTCTTATAGGCACTAAGGAATACAAATTCAATGGTTTAGCATTATTTTTATTTTATATACATGACACATATATATCTATACGCAAAAAAAAATCATCGATACTTATTTCGACCGATTTGAAATCGTCGTTAGTCGAATGTGGGATTAAAAATTGACAAAAATAAGTAAATAATATTACAAAGAATATTTATTTATTTATTTACTTAAATGGTTAGTATTACAGAAAAACTTAATTAGGCCTATCCTAGGGTTAGTAAAATACACAAATAGAGAAAAAAAAATTGGGACTAATAATACCCAAAGCAGGCTTCCGACACATTAACAGATTCTTTTTTAGACTTAAAAACTAACAACCTAGCACATAATAATAATTTAGAATATGCGTGCTCCGATACTAGAATTCTCCGTAACACGGAAGCACTATGAAGTTATTTTCGCCAAAGGGCGCCCAGTGCTATAAGTAATATAAAGTAATGTTCCGCAACTTCTTGATATCAAGCAGTGACAACATACACCATCAATGAGCGGTTTTCCAGACTTACCTTGATCAAGCTTTCAGAGGTAACCATAGATGGCGTTACCCTGCTTTCAAGTGTCAAAAATCAAAGATTATTTTTTAATCTGTGGGCAGCAATATTTTGTGGGCTAAAAAATTTCAAGCAAAGTGTCAAATCCAACAACACCCTTCACAAAAATATTCTTATTTTGTTGTGTATATATGGTAAAAATTGGTCAGCCCATGCGTTGTGGCTAATTGTAAAAATATGGGAATACACAGTTTCCCTAAGAATTCACTATGGAAAGAACAATAGTTCTTAGCAATAATACATGAATCTAGTGTTGCCAGAAACACATTTATTGACACTTTGAGTACAAGCTGCACCATCTATCGAGTCGTTCGGTACTACTTTTTCTTTTTTAATTTGACTTTGAAAACCCCTCATTGCTAGAAGTAAACACAATAGACATTAAAATATGTACTAAAATTTCTCGATACCAAGATATAAGGATATAAGAAAATAGGTCTATATAGCATTAATAGCTCAACAATGAAATATTCAACCTAACTTTGTACACGTTTATAGAGTGTATAATACTCATACTTATTTTTTAATAATATTATAATAAATATAGGTTTATATAGCATTAATAGCTCCACAGTGAAATATTAAACCTAACTTTGTACACGTTTTATAGAGTGAGGAATACTCATACTTATTTTTAATACTATAATGAAAATGGGTTTATATAGCATTAATAGCACCACCGTGAAATATTCAACCTAACTTTATACACGTTTAGAGATTGAGTAATACTCACTTTAATAATTATAATAAAAATAGGGTTATATAGCATTCATAACTTCACAGTGAAATATTCAACCTAACTTTATACACGTTTAGAGAGTGAGTAATACTCATACTTATCTTTTAATAATATAACACAGAGCAGCACCCAGCGCGATTGTTTGGGGCTGCGTATTTCACGAAACTGGATTATTCTTGTTTGAACCACCTAGCTATGTATAAATTGAAATTAATTATTTTCCATATGATTACCTTTCGCGTGCTTAGTCAAGGATCAGGGTCATAGACGTAACTGTGCTATTGTTTTTTTTTTCATACATGGAACAAATAATTACCTTGTGATTGTTGGCACTTGGTCAATTCAAATTAGCATTTTGATATATAAACACTTGTTCTGTTTCACTAATAAAACTTTAATGTCTTCATCCAGTTTCTTCTTACGACAATGAACATATACAATGATAAAATATTAATATTAATGTCTAAGAGCGTAAATTTTAATCATAAAATGTTAACTTACAAAGAGATTTGCAGATTTTAGTGTGAAGCCTGGCCTAACTAAAAGACGGCCTCGAAAATTCTTGCAGAATAAATGCAAACAAAAAATAATCCAAAGATAAAATCAACCAAACTTTTACCAGGGAGTGTTATATTGGGAGCAAATTTGTGCATTCTGTATTACCGTGCAGGCAAGCCGCGCTCTAAGACCTTTCTATTTCTGGTGATAGCAGAAAAACTTTGGTTGCTTATATCTTCGAAACGTGACACTCAAAGAGGTTTGGTCACGAATATTTTTGTTTTTATTAATGGCAGCAAGCGATTTTTATAGGAATTAATCGTGGCCGCAATAAAAAAAAATTGCAGCCAAAATCTTCAAACCCCTTGGTAGTTCGAAGATTCACTACTGAGCTGCAGCTAATAAAAATAATTGAACTTCATTTGTGAAACGGTGCAGGTCATGAAGTATTTTGTTTATTGGAATATTTTCTGCTCGTAGCTTACAACCGAGGTTACCTGATGCTAGTATTGCGGCAATGATGGCGGTTACTGCCATACAGCCCAACCTCAGTTACAAAGCCAAAAACTGGCGATAATACTCGTCCATACTAACAACTTTTACTATGGAACAAACACTCAAACCGCGAAAAAAATTGGCTTTTCCATAAAAAAGTTTCATACCTACTCGAACAAAATCAACTGACTTTTTTTTCACCATTTCTCCATTTCTTTCTCTCGAAATGTTGTTTGTATGGACGAGTACTATTGTCAGTTTTTGGCTTCAGCATCCTGTAAAGTGATATGCTGTTTTTAGAAAGTTTCAAGTGTCTACGCTTTTCATTTACAGCTGCTACGGCGGCGGTGGCGCGGCGACGCCACTGACATTTTGCGTCCCCACCCTACCTTTGTCTACTGATGCGTTAGGTACATCACTCGTGTGAGTCTGAGTCTTGCAGTAAACATTTTTAGTACTAACAGGTCATCTGATAATTTTATTTAAGGCATTACAACATGGGAAAGTGTTGCCACTATAAAAAAAAGCATTTTTTACTTGCTAGACTATTTAATGAAAATTTACTCAAGTAAATGCCTATAAATAGCGTTGAACTATTTTTACATAGCATAATTTTCATAGACAACCTCTTCAATGAGCTAAAAAATTTTAACTTTTGCTAAAAACTTTCGCTTTTGGCGATAAAAAGAAGTTGTTTCTGAAAACTTTACTATGTAAAATTTGCTAAGAATATGAGGAAACTACAAAAAAAAAGTCGAAGGAAGAACTCAACCAAGCCGCCCTAGAAGGACGTATGCTGACCAAATTAGTGTCATATTGAAGAAGGGCAATGTCAAAAGTACCCGGTATAGAAGAGCTTGTATGACTAGATGGATGGATGTGGAAGAGGCGAAAGAGGTGTGTCAGGATCGTAACAGATAGAAATCTGTAGTTTCTGCCTACCCCTCTGCCAGTGGCGTGCACAGAACTTTTTTCGGGAAAAGCAATCAGAAGGTCAAGTACGACAATAAAAAAAATATAAAAAAATTTAAATAACACTTTGAAAATAAAAAGTTTGTATGACGTCAGGGTAGGCACTGCCTTTCACAGAGTGAATATTTTCATACAAACTTTTTTTTTTCAAAGTGTTATTTAAATTTTTTCATATTTTTTTATTGTCGTACTTGACCTTCTGATTGCTTTTCCCGAAAAAAGTTCTGTGCACGCCACTGCTCTGGGAGACGTGAGTATATGTTTATATGTAAGTATGTATAAAATATGACATCATTTCTGTTGACGTACTGTGACAAAGTTATAAAGTCATATTTTCAAAATTTGTATTTGCGATTGTCGGAACTTGGTGAAACTTAAAAATTGTCTACGTTGCTCAGAGCTAGTGCCTGGAGTCAATGAAATGTATTAACATCTTCCCTTAAAAATGGTGTAAAATCCGAAACCGGTTGCAAGAAAACATAAATAAAGTGAAACTACTGTACAAGTACTTATAACTTAAGATTATATTTTCAAATTTTTTGACCGTGAAGCACCAAGAAAGAAGTACCTACAAACGCACGATCGGACGAGCTATTTAATTAGTATCGGATAGCCGTCGCTACAGGCGAGGTGTCCGCTTGAGAAATAGCCGCGTCGATACAGAAACACAGCACACATTGTTATTGCCTGTTATAAATCGTTACGCGAATTTATCGACCGGATAAATACGCCGGTTACGTTTGGGATAATTGCTCCAAGAAATTACTAAAAGTGCCTACCTTCAGTTTTTGTTGTAGGTGTTTTTGGGTTTATGTCAAGTGATAGAAATCCTGAATGCGAAACTTTTGTTTCTGACTGGTTACAACTTTGCTGATTGAATTGAACAGTAAATGCTAAGCTGATAGGTATTTAAGGCTTAAGCCTTTATTTCAAGGGTTTTTGCTTAAATATATATATTTATATATCAAATCCAAGCTCATACTCATAAACTACATATATATAATATGTATATATATATATATCACACATCGTGTGATATTTTTAGTTTAAAAAAAACCGGCCAAGTGCGAGTCAGACTCGCGTACCTAGGGTTCCGTATTGTGGATGATAAATTTAATTTTGTAATTTATTTTTTAAATTTCTCAACCGCTTTATTTTTCCTGTAATCTTTACGTCAACACATAATACTAATTTTTTTTTTCATATTTTTCGGTCCACCAGTTTTAGAGATAAGGGGAGGATATACATTTTTTTATGGTTTTTCAAGGATTTCTCGAAATAGATGCAATTAATTATAACCAAAATATATATTTTACTATCAACTTTTTAATACCTACAATTTGATGAGCATTGTATTCTTATAAAATATATTTCTCATTTGTCTTCAACTTTTTTAAACCGCTATATTTTTCCTGTAATTAGCCAGCTATGATCGATAATCGACTTTTTTTTCATATGTTTCGGTCTACCAGTTTTGGAAATAAGACCCGGGGACATACATATTTTTGTGGTTTATTAAATATCTCTCGAAACCAGTGCCAGTAAATATAGTACAAGTATATATTTTTACAATCCGTTTTTTAATAACTACAATTTGATACCCATATTGTATTTTAAGATAAAATTTTTTATTTTTCTCACTTTTGTTTTGGAAATATTTTGAACAATTTGAAATTTTTCATATTTATTGTTACATTGTAATATATGGGCAAATTAATGCTATTTTTGTTTCAAATTTCATGTCTTTATCTTTAACTGTGCTAAAGTTATGAGGCTGTGACATACGGACGGACAACGGAGTCTCACCATAAAGGTTCCTTTTGTACCTTTTAGGTACTACGGAACCCTAAAAATGTACAATTGGTGTTTTACAAGCAAAACTCCACAAAACTCTAAGAGCCTTCTTGTTTTTTTTCCCACTAAGTGGAAAGGCTAAAGGACCTTTGCCCATACAGCCATGTCTGAGGTTATAGTTATTACCTGTTTATAGGCACTATCCTCTTCTGTTGAGGATTATCTGAAAGGTCTGTCAAGTCTAAGTCACTGTCCTGTCGTTTCCGCTATAATGATAGCATAACGCAAATACAACTAACTGGGTTAGAAAAAAGGCACAGCCCGCACTTTTGTTCCATTGAACAACGCACCGCACTGGTTACGGCGATTTTAATACACAATATTCTATCACTATTCTTGAAATACCCAAAATGCAATATTTTTGTCAACAAAACAAAAATTGACAGCATTACCACTTCGCGCCTTTTTTTAAACCTCTTGTTTTTTTTAACAACGCGATTGGCATTAACTTGTTTTTGACATGCCACAGAAGCGTCAAGTACCGAGTGCATAATGAGTCCGAAACGACCTAAACCTTCAATCGACCATCCTCCAGATTAATTCACGCCAACTCTTGAACATTACAGCTCCCATTATGAAGAGGACGCTTATTTGAGCAGCTCTTACACAAACGCACTTTGAAGATGCAGCAAGAAGAGGTTGCTGCGTAGCTTAATAGTAGTTTATGCTACTATGGCGAAAAGGAATAAATTACGAGGACGATTTAAAACACGAGCATAGCGAGTGTTTTAAACGTAACCGAGTAATTTATTGCTTTTACGCCCGTGTATCATACTACGTTTTTCAATGCATAGTGTGAGGAAATGAAAACAAATATAATCTTGTGAACTTTAAATTATGATTGGCTCAAAAGGATTGTATCGAGAGCCGTTAAAAAGTGGAAAAAAAGTACAACATCTATGGTACACAGGAAAGGCTGCAGGTTAGCCAACCATTGCAAATAAATTAAAAAAATAATAATAATAAAGGCCTAGGGCAAAATAATCGACTTTCTGTTCGGTTTTGATGCATAAAAAGTGGGCTTTTACGAGCACATGCATTGAAAAACTATTAAATCGTTTTATAAGGAAAAAATTTCATGCTCACTTTGTTTAAAGCTTACCATTTTAATTTTAAACAATAGTTATGAGACTTTTGAAACCAAAAAAAGTTTATACTGCTTTTATCATTAGGTATATAAGCTCAAATTAAATTAGTCAACGAAATTTGAAACATATGTAGAACATTTCCATATTGTCCATATGAACAACTTTTACTATTAAGGTTGTGCAAAATTCTTGAAATTTGTTTTCCCATTTCCATACTGGACCAGTCAGCTAATTGGGGCAATTTGTATGGGAGGTTGTGAAAAAAAGTTACGAATTTCGCTTAGCTTCAATACAAACAGTTGTTCATATAGACTAGTACTACCTATTAATACTATTAAACCTTATATTATACGTATTGGTGACAAAGAAGGGATTTTAGTAGAGACTTACTCGCGGCTCCGTTAGTCCAATGGCTGTCAAATTAAAAGCGAACATACATACATACATACAGATTGACAGAGAGAGAGTTGAATTTTATACATTGTGTCCCTCGTACAAGTGCACATCCGAAAGTGGGTGAAACTAGATCTAAATATATCGACAAAAACAAAGAAAAATTTATTTTTTTTTAATCTTGAAAAAATACTCCACCCGGGTATCTTTGTATGGGACGCGAGCGCAGTGCCTTTGGATAACCGCTCGTAGAAAATATTGTATTTATGATAGAACGTTTTATTTTTTTTTTGCTAGAAAGATAATGGAATAGGAAATGATAAATAGGAATAAAAGTATAGTAATACGGGGACATTATTTTGAAAAAATTGACTATTACTGAAAAAAAAAGACGTAAAAATTAAAGAAATAATCTGTTAGGATATTATTTTTATGGTAATGGTAGTTGATTATGTTTTGTTTTTGATTTGGTATGCAACGTCTATTCTTAAGGATTATAACAGTTTTATTTTATTGCATTACTCGCGATAGATCAAAAGTTATGACATATTTTATACATAGTCTCCATGGTAGGCAAAAAAAAATTTAAAACGTAAATTTATAAAACAAAGATTTTCTAAAAAAAAAAAACCTTTTTTTGTCGATAAAATAAGGTCTAGTTTCACCCCTTTTCTGATATGTACTTGTACGTGGGACACACTGTATCTAAATTAAAGGTAAAGAATACAAGACGAAGATTTTTGTACTTTACTTTACTTTACTATAAACTTATAGTGGAACGAAATACGTTTGTATTGCGACTTTAACCTGCCGTTATGAGAAATACATATACGTGGCCTAGTAAAGTCGGAAACCTCTTTTCTCTCAACAACATCCTTATTGCTCAAAGATAAAACTTATATTAGGTCACTCGGGCTCCACAAAGGAGTCCTGTATCGCGCACCCATCAGCTCAACTCCTGCGCACGAAGCGCCCGCCCCGTCATTTATTGTGCCACTTCACCGTGTGTGCCGTGCGGTGCGAATCTGAGGGTCACGGGTACAATTGTATAAGTTAACTATTTTTTTTTTACAAACTTAGCCACTACGTATGGTTCTACTCTATGACGCAATACATCCATCGTTTTTTTGGTCTTCATTTTTCTCTACTCTATGGTTCAGTATTTTTTGCGAAACAAATGTTGAACCATAGAGTAGAGAAAAATGAAGACCAAAAAAACGATGGATGTATTGCGTCACAGCGGATATGCAGGACTGTGGCACGCCATGGCAGTAGACAGAAAGAAATGGCGGGACGTGACATATTATAGAGCCGACCCTAAATAGGAAATGGCGAGAAGGATGATGATGATGATGCCACTACCATGCCTGATGGATGAAGGGCGCTCGACCTGAAAGTAGGAGAGTAAAGCAAGCGTGGCATTGATCAGTCTGTCCAAGGACTTCTGCAAAATCTATAAAAGTCTGCCTGAAATGATTAACGCCTGCTTTTAGGGATTAGCCAAAAAGGGAAACCCTCATAAATTAATGTCAAAGTCGGCTTTGTTAGAACATCTAAAATATCAAAGTATATCCAATAATATGGGTATTTTTATTATTTACTTATAACTGCTTTAATTTATGAGACGGGTTCATACCACTCGTTATCGTGCAATTGAAATTTTCTTGAAATATTTTTAAATATACGAGTAGTTTTAACTAATTTCATTATTAATTTACCGGGATTAATCACATCACATCACATCCAGATTTACTTTACTTTCTGCGTTTCTATACTGCAATGATATAATGTTAATTTATATCTCCTTGCGATGGATAAATCGCCAAGTGTTTAAACATCGAAATTTATTTCTGTCATAGTTTCATAGTTATTCACTCCAAATTTAATCCATCTATAGTGCGCGCCAATCTTTTAGTCGCCTCTGAATGAGTTACGAGTGCAAGCTGCGCAGGTACAGTCAAGGAAACAATAATATCAACGGTTGATTATTAAATGTTTACTATAACTGGGAAGGTGTACTTGTTGTACCTACCTATTTCATTATTTATTTATTATTTTAGTGCGATCTTAACATCAATCTGCGGCATGCAGGCGGGTGTGCTCCGCGCCCTCGCTCCTGTAACGTCCCCCTGACACCGTAAAACGGCTATTGCGTCGCCTCGTGCGGCTATCTTCAGAGGCGACTAAAAGATTGGCGCGCACTGTACAAGGACTTTAATCTGGTATAATTCCCGGCCGGCACATCGCTATAGTGCTCATGTTGCTACCACGATCGGCGGCAAGTGTTGCTCATCTTCACCGGACACGCCCACCCATTTGTTGCTGCACCTTTTACTGTGCGATATGACCGCCTGGGATGTCATATTCAGATTGTATCTATATATTGTACAAGATTAATGCGCTCACATTTTTGCAATTGCTTAGGCACGGACACGATAGCAAAGTTTTTAAAAATCTTGATTATTTTTAAATGTATTATTGTGTCTCTATAACTGCAAATGTTTTTAGCTTTGAAGCACAAAGACGAGCAGATCTCGACTCCAAGCGAGACCAACTCAAGGCCCGTCCACCTGTGGCTATTGACTGCAACTACGAGAATGGAATACTCAAATGTGGTATATGCGGACGAACATTTAAAGCCAAGATTTGTTACGTCAGCCACATTCGGGCACACCAGCGAAGCCCATCACACCCTCACCAATAGCAGTCGCCGTAGCCGTGTCGGCTTGGATACCATCATCATCATCATAACTGACTGCACAATTATTAGAAGTATAACAATTGCGAATTTCATTTTTGTCACAGTCACTCCAAGCGAAAACACGCTCAGTGCGAGAGGGGCGGATTCAGGGCGAAAGCGAAAAATGTTAGTTTTATATTTTTTATAAAAAAACTAAAATATCTAGCAAAATTTCCGACTTCAAATCTCTAGATATTGTTGAAACACACCTAATAAAATATGTTTGTGTTCTGTATATGGTTCCTATTCGTCAAACAAGGAGAAAAAGTGTGTTTAAAGACCTCATTTCAACAATTATTTCTATGGAAGAAAATTTATCCAAACATGTTTTCCAATTTCAAAATAATTATTGTTCAAAACCCTAGATTATATAGTCAAAATGCATAAACCAACCAGAAATTTATTAAAATTTTCCATGTGTTTCATGAAATACACAAAAAATAAGCACCTCTATTTTTTTACATATCGCCTTAAACGGTGATTATAATATTATGAACATAAAAGATAACTTCTTAAGAGTTGCTGCAGCTGTAACGACAAACTGACAAGTGAAAATATATCAAGAAACTTTCTGTAAACTTGCGGCGGCTATTTTGAAAAAAAAAAAATAGTACATTGTTCACCGAGGGAAGAAAGGGGACCAATACACAGGGGTTGGGAATCGCACTTTCTCCCGAGTGATACATAGTGCTTTATACTACACCTGCGGGGATATAGTATAATTTTGCTTTTAATCAAGATACAATAAAAGAAACCGACTGACTCGCGTGCGATTGTCACTTTTTCTGCCCGCTCAAGCAAGTTAACAATGAATTTTCATACACTTTTTCCGCCCACGTATTTGTATGACAGTAATAATGTGTTTTCTGCATCGTTTTCAAAAAAGTAAGAAGGTACTTTCCGAGCAGGTGTAGTATAAAGATATTTTATTTGTTATTTGAAATGAGACGTTAATTTGGGTGATCAATTAATTAATTCTGCCCTCGATATTTTTTTGCATGTGCCAGAATATGACCGTAAGCGTACCTTTAAATAGTGTAGCCAATTCTTTACGTTAACTTATTTGATCTATTATATATTTCAAGAATTGCTTCAAGAATTAATTAAAGCATCCGCAACCTTAGTAAATAAATATCTATGATACACAGACCACTTAGCCGTCGTCATAGACGAGTACAGCCTACAGACTCCTCATAACAGGCGGCCGATTTCTGTCAACATCTGACTGAACCAGTAGATACAATTCGCCACTCTAAAATTATATGCTTCGGGTGACCAAACCAAAATGGCTTCTATATTCATTACGTTAGAATCTTCGTCTTCGGGAAAGATAAGTTTGTGGCGCTATACGTAAGATTGGAAAAGCCAATAGGATTGCAGTATCCCGTTTCGATTGTTGACAGAATTATTTGTACGCAAGATGTTGAACAATAGACGTCTTTCTGGGCTGTATTGTCTATGGCCGTCGTATTAGACTCGTAAGGAGGGCAAACCTTTTTCCCCAACATATCAGTGCAAGTCACACATTGCTATACAAATGTCATTCCATACTATCTCATCTCTATCTCGCAACACCCCGGTAGTTGCGGAAAAAAATCTTACTTGTCTGTGGTTGAAAAGATGTCTAATATGATACTATTGAAACTCGCGTGATCTAATATACTAACGTGGCCGTTTGACAACGACGCTGAACGCCGCCTCTTTGTCCTGAGAACGACACTCGCATTTAAAATGCCGAAATTGTATCGGTGAAACAGTTGGCAGCCAACGTGAGTTTCAAAACCGCGGGTCTACCGCGTAATTCTGATTTTCATCAACATCAACTTGATATTGAAATTTCACGTGCGTGCGAAAGAGATGGCATGTTAGGCGGGCGTCGTCGCACGCACGTAAAATTTCAATATCAAGTTGATGTTGATGAAAATCAGAATTACGCGGTAGACCCGCTGTTCTTAATTTAATAAATATGTACTTGATATAGGTATATAACGTTTTGTATCCTCTCCCAAGACGTTATTTAGTGCTTAGTCTGTATGTATTTTACTGTGAAATTTATGTTTTAGGCATTTGTCGGCTAAAATATGCGTAATTAAAATACAAGTAGATACTTTCAGAATTTTCAAAGCAGTAATTTGCTTTAAGCAACACTGTGTTCAACTTAAATATTTTCTTAACAGCCTCGAAATAGGTACTTGCAGATAACGGCGGCCGCTCCGTGAGAAGAATTGTTTCTTAACTCGCAAAAATCTACGCATAAAATTTTATTAAAAACAACAGTACAGCGAAAGCTCATTATAATGTACCGCGGGCCTCTCATATCCGGGATCTGGTTATTATTTTTCATTGTTATTGTTATTACAAGCTCGTTGGCTTATTATTCCCGCGTTACAACGCTTAACAAACTATTAAAGGTATCCTCTTAACGCCTTATTATTTTGATAAACCCCGGCAATTGTCTGTTCTGACCGCGCTTTTGTTCACTTTTTTTTTTTTTTTTTGAGCAGTGCAAAGGCTCGGGGGCTTGTGATGAGGTCCGTAAACAGAGTGACGGATTACACAATAGACTTACAAGATCATAATGGTATTATAAGCGGTAATCTTGGTTATCAAACATCTAGAAGTGGTCTGTTATGTTTCGTGAGCCTTTTTTGTGCTTTTTGTCGCGGCATCAACACGCCTCGATGACGACAGAAAGTAGAATTTGTTTTTAACTTTGTTTGCGTAAAAGTAAGTATTTATAACTTTGAAAGAGTGTACAGGGAATGTATCATTTTTAAAACATTTGTTCTTTTGTATCTACCGACTTTCCAATACTTGTTTCAGCCACTTCAATTTTCTTTATTCTTTAATGTACACACAGAAAAGCAGTTAAAACATATAATACATTAAAAGATATGTACACAGGCGAGCTTATCTCTAAAAAGAGATTTCTTCCAGCAAACCTAAGCGGGAAAGGGAAATTTTATTAAAATAAGTAATCATACATACGTGTACTACAAAAGATATATCCTAAATAATATATATATACATATTACGATATAACAAATACGTAACAAAATATACATACATAATTATAATATACTTACTTACACTTACTTACCTATAATACATATAAAGTATACATAAACTTTCTGAAGTTTATGTTGGTTATTTAATATAGGTAAAATATATTTAGCGGGTTTTGCACACAAATTCCAAGTTAATGGGGATCCACACGCAAAGCTAATTACAGATGGCGCTAGCATAGGTCCGGCCAGTAATATTTATTGTTCTGTGGGACCGGCTATGTCAAATTTTGTTGACGTGTGTTTCCTTCTGTTTTTGTCCAATATTTCGCATTTTTTTACAACCTCTAATCACTTGTATTCCAATATGTTATATATTTGTTATTTTTATTATTTTATTCATTTTAATGTGGGGTTTTCCGGGAATAAATGAACACCATTATTAAAGCAACTTGATACTGCACACAAAGGTATAATTCAAAGAAATTAATAGAAAATCACAAAAAACTACGCAAAAACCATGACAATGTATTGAAATGACAGATTTTCATGGTCGCATCGACGATGCGCCATCTACAGGGATAATTTGGCAGTGTGGATCCCCATTATTTACAGCTTCAACGCGCCTTTTTTAAAAAAAGCTCAATCACCTCTCACCAAAATTCTCAAAACACAAGCGACAGCCTTAACAAGAAACGAGAAAATAATGCAAGAATAATGGTGCACATTAATTAATATAATACGATGTCGGAGTCACAGTATCGGTCTGAGCAGCGTGCGATGGTATCGGCGGGGTCACACCATAACACTTGGCGCGGCAAATGAAACGCTTTTATGTAATTGGATGGATGGGCCGCGCACTGTGCGCACATAAGCTAAGATTTGCATAAAAGATCGATGCAAAATTATTAATTAACTTTAAAAAAACATAAATATCGTTGACAAACTTTAAACTTTCAAGATGGCACACATAATTGATTGAATACTCGGGTCTTTTAACAGCATAAAAATACAAAATACCGTAACAGATATTTAATTAAATTAAATTATTAACAAAAATCCACAGCAATACAATTTTTTATATTTTTATTTTTTTTTATTTATTGACAAACATATATCCTTACAGGCTACCCTAATTCGATAGATATGTATATAATCTGTAATATATATAGTATATAGATATGTAATAATATAATGTGTTAACTTAAGGGGCTGTACCGTGAAAATTGACACTTTTTGAAGTTATTTATCTGCTCTTTAATTTTGGGACCTTTTACTAGATTTTGGTCTATCAGAAACGCGATAGGAGAAATTTCATTCGATAGAAATAATTATTGAAATCAGGTCTAAATTTACATTTTTTTTTATATTCTGACAAATCAGGATAGCATACAGACTTGAAAAATATTTATTTAGATGGGTTTTAACTACACCTAAATTACTGGTAATGGAATTTTTTGTAGCTATTTTAGTTAATTTTGCATTAATTTAAAACCGACTTTTTGACAATTTTCCCCGATTCCATCCCTTTTGCACTGCGGGTCTTTCTGCCTGGAGTAACGGGGACCTTTGCTAGCACGGTATATCACCTTAACATTATATTATCTGTAGATACTGCCAATAACGAATTTTACTATGCTAATTGTACAGTATTAATTGTTACTAGGAACAGGCTAACTATTTAATTTTATAACATAATGACAAAAACAGTGAAGGTTGTATAAAGGTGTGTGTGTTTTATATGAATAAGCGTGACAAGTTCTGTATGAGGGTGTGTGAATGTATTTTAGGGTGTGTGTGATTCTCACATAGTAAATGCAAACTACTCGATAAAAAGTAACAATCAAGAATAAAGAATGAGTAACTACCTACATGATAGAAAAATAAAATGTTTGTTTAAATATAATTTTGAATGTTGAAGGAAGTAATTGTCTTTTGTATATATAAATTTATCTTATTACGTATTATTAAGTGTTATTAATTACATACTGGATAAGGCGTAAATGAACCAGATAACGTAAATTGCTTGAAGTTTCAGCGCTTCTGTAGGCTGTCGTTGCTACAACCTAACTGATGTGCAAGACACAATAATATTTTTTAAGATATATATTATATTTTTACGTGATAAAGGCCCGAGTGTTACGTTCATTTATACACAAATATCGTTTATTCATAAGAAACGCATTCACAAAAAATTATAGAAACAAGATCAATTTTTGTAGGTTATGTCGTATTCAAATGAGTGTAAGCGCAAGTTTAAGGTTTAGCAAGAAAACTTAATATTATTTATTTGTTACTCATATGAGGACATGATAAATAAGTGGATAATAAAGCACTTAAACTAAAATAAAGCCTTCAGAATCCGATTTATTAAATGTTTAAACCACTGTAACAAATTTTATAGATATTGTAAGATTCACAAGCAATCTTTTCACCGTTTAAACAGGAGGAATGTTGCGTCATTATTTATCTATTTTAGCCTATAAGTTGTTATTTCTTTTGATTACTTTTAGGCTTACGACTATTTTAAATACATTCGTTTATTTTTCAGAACATTATATCTAGTGATCTAGTTACATTTTGCGATATTTTTTTGTACCGATTTTTTTTGTACCGAAAACAATGGTTAATATGAAGTGCCTTTTTCTGAATATAAAACTTGCAAAACTTTTGACTTCTCAGTGTGCGCAGTGCGCACTGTGCGTGCTCGAGGCGGGGCGCGCAGTTTTTTACGATTGGCATCGAACGTGCTTCAGCACGACGTACAGCAAGGCTCTCGCGCCATTCCGACAATTACAATACGTCGTATTTTATTATAATTATTATTTTTCTTACTAATTAAATATGTACTCCATTATTTTATACTGACCTCAATGATATTATCGGAGGAATTCTTGCTGGTAATTTATGGGAACGAGAAATTCTATTGAGAAGTATTTAAAGTTTCTCGCAAAAACAGCTTCGCAACATGAGGGTTCTACTTAAAGACTTATGCACACTCAACTTTCTAGTAATAAATATTCATCTTTCGCCAACATACTCGTAGATAACATTAAACAATAGAGTTTTAAAGTCAGCGCTTGCACGTAGAATGCAAAAACGCCTGCGCTCGCGCATAAAGTAGTGCACGTGAGACAGACAGACAAAGAGAATATTATTAAATTAGTGTTCGCTTCGGAACAGCTTAATTATACTAACTTGTAATTGAATCTTTAATTTATTGCTAATTACTCGTGTTTTGCCGCGCGTGCGATTGTGTGATATGTACACTTTTGATTATAAACATTGATTCTTTTCCCCTTGAGAATAGAAGCTAGCTTTCCTTGGCCAATTGTTAGAGTGCAGATTGTTTCGCTATATGATTATGTATGAGTATACAACGAAAGATAAGTCTCATACACTCAGCGTTTGTAATTTGGTTTTTATTGCATTTAAATGTTCGAATTGGCGGCATGTTTGAACTGTGAAACATAATTTGAAATTGAAACAACTTAATGAAGAGGCTGCCACATGCTGGACTGCTGAACTATCTCTCATATTCGTTACCTATAATCTGTTCGCGTAACGAAAAAATCGGCGCATGCGGTTATAGGAGTCGAAGGTGAATTTTGCTCTGTATATTTCTGCTCTCTTCTAATAGGTGAAAGCACAGCTAATTCAGTTCTGATACAGAGTTATTATATTAATCAAAAACAAGGTTCAATTTGTTGTTTAAGAAATTCATAAAATAATAATTTGAACAATATTGATTCTTTAGTTCGAGATAAAATCTTTTGTTACGAAATCTTTTGTTACGTTACATCGACAGAGATATGAAAAGTTTGGCCATTTATTAAGAAATAGGTAATAGTAGATTGTTATACAAGGGAGGTAAGTCGTCAATGAGTGCTTATGGTTCGAGGGTGTAATTGATCACTTCCACTCAAGTGTAATACTCAACTTTTTATTACTAATGCGAGGAAATAAAAAACAACTTACAAAACAAACATTTTCCGACAAAGATTTTTACTTTCTTTTCAGTCCGCCACTTGATAAAAATCGTCATAGGTTCCCAAATATCTCTCTTTTGAAATAGTAGGTAACAGGTTTTTTACGACTTCCTTTGCCTGTAGTTTTATCGATTCAGGCGTCAAATCAAAATAGTCATTATCACTAGAATTCATAATTTTTTCGTTAAAAATATATTTCCAACAACGTTTTCAACAAGATTTGCGTGGCGCCAATTTTCTTTTTTTTTAAGGCAAGCGCGATCGCTTGAAAAAAAATATTGTGTCACTTTTAAGCGTCTTGCCGGGGTCTTGCCTCAATTATGAGGTCTTGTCCCAAAAAACAAAGAAAATAGCCTCGTTCAATAGATTTTTTTAACTTCATAGTTTTCCTTCTCAATGAGTCTTAGTTCGAAATTGGCAGTATGAAGCAAAGTGTTACGAACGGACCCCCGACCATCCCCACTTTTGATTTTGATTTTTAACCTATCGTCTTTTTATTGTCATTTTATAAAACTTTTTAAAGCCTTCTTAATAATTTCATCATAATGTTTGTTATATGCCAGCAGCGGTAACTCAATACACTCAGGTTCAAATCCTGCCGGTTTAGCATACACCTATAAGTTATTGTAATTTATGTCCAAAATTAAAAAAAAGTAAATTTAAAATGAATTTTTCAAAAGTGCATTCGTATGTGGTTGTTTTGTTATTTTTTCCTACCTACATCCCATGACCTACTCAATCGACTATGCTATGAGGACACATTTTATTCAGTTCTCCACTAGAATAATGAAAAGCAAGATATTGAGACACAAGACCTAAACAATTAATTTATTTCATTTATTATTATGCGTATGTTTAGGTAATAATTAGTTATTCTATAGTATAAACTAAAAATTTAAATGATATTACATACTAACATTAAATGCAATTGCTAATTATGAAGGAAAGAACATTAAATATTATTATGAATAAATAAGAATTAAACTGCATTAGCAAAAACTCCGATTACTAACCTTGTCGAAGGCGAACTTAAGAAGAAATAAAATAAAAACTCAATCGGCCCACTAGATTTTAGTACGTTATGGATCTCGGAAAATGAAAGGTTTTCCGTATCTCAATATAACTTTATGAGGATATGTCGCGCTTGCATCAATCCCTGTTACTCGGACGGATTCTGTAAAAATAGCAAAATGGCTATTTCTTCGCTAATTTATTATTAAAAATACCAAAAGTAGATCTGCTGTTTGTTTCATTTATGTCTATAATATGCTCATATAATCTTAAGGCGATATGTAAAAATTTTTGCGTCCCTGTTACTTCATATGCGAAAAAACCCTCAGTACGAGAGGAACGGATTCGTGGAAAAATAGCAAAAAGTCGGTTTTTTATTAATATAAAATGTAATAAAGTTCCTAGATATTGTTAAAATCCATCTAATAAAACATAATTGCTGTCCATATGTCATTCTAAATAGCCAAACCAGGAGAATTGGTCGAAAAATACCTCATTTCAATAAATATTTCTATCGAGCCGAATTTCTCCGATCGCATTTCTGTTTTAACAGATCCCTAGAATAAGATTCCAAAAATATTATACTACTTTATCAAAATAATACATTATTTACTGAAGTAGATATGCAAGTTCTCAAAGTGTCGATTTTTTTTCCGTAGCGCCTTAAGTAGGTGGTAGAGCTAAGCGGCTTGACTGTGTAGGTACCACTATCTTACCCACAAACCCCGCCGAAGTTGTTCGGGGGAGGGTAAGACGGCAGCTCTGAAACAGGCGGATTGATGGCGGTATATCCATCCCCAATTGCCGGGCTTTATGTCAAAACAGACTGGTGACGGGCTGAATGTGAGTGGCGCTACTGGTGTGCGAGAGTTTTGGCACCGCGCTCATCTCAGCCCAGCGTGTGTGAGCATGGGCATTTCTTCCAAGAGAACTACCAAGAGTGAGGAAATCTTGAAAAGGGCTATGTCCACAGTGGACGAAGACCTGATACTGATAGATGGATGGAATCTTAAATCTCGACAGGAAAACTTTTTTAGAGCCATCTTTTCATTTCTCAAAATTGGAATGACTTCTGAAGATTCTGTAACGACAAGGGTGTGTATTATATTCTTGGAAGAAGTGCTTTTTTATATGTATCGTTTTGCTAAATTCTTTAAACAAGGATGAATGAATTTTGGTTTTGCAGGGACAAGCCTCTTAAAACCATACACAACAACAAGCAAGCGTTAACCATAACAAGCGTTTAATTTTGCTCTTTCTCTCGATTTAAAGCGATAAATAGAAAACAAGTTAATATCCCCAAAATTAGGTTGTCCGCACACAAAGGCGACTGTCGGTACAGCTAGCAACACAATACGGTGTAATGATTGTGATGTACCGATAGCAGCGGCAAGCTTTATTGATTCGGACAATTGTACCGATTAGTTGCACCTCTGTGAGAAACAAGAATCAAGCGCAGCCGCGGAGAAGGTATGTCTTCTTAGTATGGACTATACCATTTATTTAGGTACTAAGATATGATTTATTATTGTCATTGGCAACTTATAATGCAGTTTTTCTCAGGTTTCTTTTGTTTTTGATTATTGTGCTCATTTGTAAGATTCCGCCAAAAGTCAAAAGCCTCGCCCCTGTCCGTCCCCCGCGGCGTATTTCAAATTATTCTTAGCATTGCCAGATCAGTTAAAATTTGTGCAGCAGCAGCAGAAGTACCCAGGAAATATATTTTCGAGCTCTGACTCATGATCCGACTGAAATACAACTGGGAAACATATTAACACAGATTTGTGAACGACCATTTTTGAGAATCAAATTTCTCTTAAGAAACATCAGTAAACTAAGAGGCAATGTCGTTTAAAAAAATCTAAGTCTATTAATAAATAAATATTCATCTTACAGTCACAGTAATCAAGCTTCGCAGACCGCGCGCCGAGCGGCGCGGGCGCAGGCGGCCGCACGATCAAGCTGCTCGTAAACTCAGACCAAACAGAAACACAAAAAGTTTGTCAAGTGTACCTAGCACACAATATACGGGTTCAGTCACTGTAGACATAATTTGCTACAAATGAGCTTGTTTTAATTGCTCTATAAATAATCAAATAGTTTCAAAACGTGAGTCTGTCGAACACTTCTGCACCTGCACGCCAATTTAAATCATCGTTGAATACATTCAGACATTTTTGAATTATGCTTCGGTTAGACACAGAGCATTCTCTACTAAGGTTTTCAATTCTAATGGTACCCTGAAAACAGCGAAAGAGTATATTAGAATATATACCAGTATATATTCCGTAGTTTTTCAGGTTTAGACATCTTTAAAGTTCTCTAGTTTTGATGGAACCCTTTAGTTGATTTTCAATGCAAGTGCTCGTAAAGGCCCACTTTTTATGCATCAAAACCGAACAGAAAGTCGATTATTTTGCCCTAGGGCTTTATTATTACTATTTTTTTTAATTTATTTACAATGGTTGGCTAAGCAGCCTTTCCTATGTACCATAAATGTTATAATTTTTTTTTCAACTGTTTAACGGCTCTGGATACAGTCTTTTTGAGCCAATTATAATTTAAAGTTCACAAAATTATATTTGTTTTATTTCCTCACACTATGCATTGAAAAACGTAGTATAATACACGGGCGTAAGAGCAATAAATTACTCGGTTACGTTTAAAACACTCGCTACGCTCGTGTTTTAAATCGTCGTCGTGATTTATTCCTTTTCGCTCTTGTAGCATAAACTACTGTTATTATAAACGTACGTATAAAAAGGAATTGACAACTTCAAACCACTAACAAAAATTATACTAGTACTTATTTGATTCCTCTCTCTACATCGAGTCAAATTAACCGTGTCTTCTATTAACTCCCAACAGGGTTCCTCTATTTCTCGGTACCCTACAAACACAACAACACACCACAAGCCGAGAGGAGGATAATAAAGAGAGTCAGTTCGCCGTCTCAAGGTGTGAACCTGTCAAGTTGAAATGATGACTCCATTATTAACCGGCTAAATAATAATTTCTCCACCGTGCCTGCTTGTGTTGGTGATGTGTTAATAACTTGTGGGCATGTGTGTGTTATAAATGTGTGTGCAAAGTTTGTTAGGGCAGGGTTGTGGGTTTCAAATCAAGACCGAAAAAATAGAATATCTGTTTATTTATCTGCCACAATACAATTACATAATAAACGGTTAAAAACGAGACATTTAACAAAATAAAAATAAGAAAAAAAAAAAAAAGGTAAAGAAAGGTATCATTATTTTGCGTTTGATAAAGTTTTTATGGAAAAAGTAAAAGCTCCATAATTCGCTTAGATTAAATTATATTAAGGTGTGTTAATTCGAACAAAATTTCGATACTTTGGTATTTTAGAACTTGTGGTCAAAAAAACCTAATGATGATGAATATTTTACGAAAAAGCTGCAACTTCGAGTGATGTCACTTGAGAAATGGCTGTTTAGAAATGTGTCCTTTGCTACAGGTCACGGCACGATTTTTGACCGCTCGGCGAAAGTGGTGGGAGACTAGCGCATGTGTTCATTCGCGCACAAAATTACTAAGTACGACAGAGAAAAAATTACTAGTTAAGGTCAGACCTCATAAACCGTGCCGGTACCTATAACAAGATTGATTTATAATAATTTGCTTCTAACTGATTTTACAGATGGATGACAGATGAGTAGACAGACATAGACAGACTACTTTTTTTATAAGCATCACAATCAGTATAACGTCTAAAGTTCTCAAGTGAAGTTATATAAAATAAAAATGTTTAATTTATTTACCAAAATAATGAATTTGAAATGAATTACCGTCTCCTAAAATGGAGTATATTCTCTGAAAAATATTAAAAAAAAAACTTTTAGAAATTAAGCTATTGGAATTAAGCAAATAATAGTGAAATATCGATATTGATTGATTTTATGAATAAATTACGAAAAAATTTAACTCTTTGGGTTGCTTACGAGTATATTGATATACTGTAGCATTGCAAATTTTGTAGGTGCGGTTATCACAAAAAGTTACGCGTCGTAGTTTTGCTTGATGGTAAATTGCGGTTTACCCTCTTTTCTAGACATGAAGTTGCTCGCGTGTCTGCTGTGATTCCCGAGGTTTTAGCTCGGTCATTTGTCGGCCGGAGCTTTTGCTGTCAACTCGTGTTGAGTGTATTTTCATTTTATAATGGCGGATGTGCCAACAGGAGTTGTGTTTTTAATAATATAGGTGAGTTTTCGTGTTCAATTTGGTTAATTATTCTTGTGTGGAATAGTTCTATAATATTGTTTTGTATTTCAGGAAAATATTTACATTCTTCGGATGATTTCAAAAAGGAATTTTTTCGTCGGGTTGGTGGGAGTTCTGACTATAGTCAGATCATGGTATGTATTGCTTTCTTTGTATTTTGAGTCACCGGAATTTTGTTCTCATCGTTCCGTGTGGTAAAGGTTTTAATATTGTCTATTCTCTTCTAATTCCAGGGTATTCAAGATTTTCAATATTTTCAAGTTTTTCAAGTTTTTCAAGTTCAAGTTTGAAGTTATATTGCCTCGTTGGTGATTTTATCCAGCTGGCAGAGAAATGACCGCCGCGTGGTGTACGCAGTAAGCAGTTCCTTTGTCTGCGTGGACAGGGATCGTTGACCTTGAAAGGGGGCAGCGGACGGCGTGCCATTTCCTGTTGTGAATATTGAAGAATTCAAGTATGTGTTGTAATTTTTATTTTTAACCACACACAATTAAGGTAACTAGGACGGTATGTTTTCAGGACACTTAGTTATGTGTCCTATTAGTAACCAAGTGTAAATTCTTCTTCCTGTTTCACTGAATAACCCAAACTGTAAAATTTAATGTTCCGTAATTTTTTTTTTCCCTGGTAGAACTGAATGGTGTACCAGACGATTTGGTTTAAAGAGTATGATCGACAAATATGTATTGTTAGTTGGATCTACGGCTCCCCTGAGCTAGATTTATTTTGGAAATTAATTCCCTTGTTTGTTTTCAAGTTTTGTTACACTTAAAGTTTTTTTTAATGTAATTTCACAAGATTCCATGTAATCTAGTTACCTGTGGTTAAGGCGGTAACAATTCCATCTAGTTATCACTTAAATGTTTACTTATGTCTTGGCAATACTAATTCCAATGTAATATTACTACCAGATGTTAAGGCGGTACCTGACACAACTATTTAAAGGTACTTAAGGTTTTAGTAATGTCTTGGCAGGATATATGCCAAATGAAGGTCTTGGCCAAAAGCTTGTAACTAAGTATAATTTTTCCGTAACACCTTTGACTTGTGGAATTTGTCTTTTGTTTTGATAAAATTAAATACACTTCATTGTAAAGTACCTCGAAGTTTTCTTCAGAACCTTTTACCAACTATTAGGTTACAATTAGGTCACTATTTAATTTTATCTTGTTCAGTAGTACGACTGGTGGAAAGACCGGGTACCTGCCGGTCGTGCTATCTGACAATACATAATCGTATCATACATACGGCTACGTTTTGATTTGATCTAGACTTCTCTAGCAGCTCTCGCGGTAAAAAAATCCTTGACTTGTACACAATGAACACACCTATTTCATCAAACGAAAAACGTAGCTTATTTTATTTTCAATGCAAGTGCTCGTAAAGGCCCACTTTTTATGCATCAAAACCGAACAGAAAGTCGATTATTTTGCCGTGGGGCTTTATTATTTTTTTATTTTATTTATTTGCAATGGTTGGCTAACCTGCAGCCTTTCCTGTTTACCATAGATGTTATAGTTTTTTGCCACTGTGTAACGGCTCTGGATACATTTCTTTTGAGCCAATCATAATTTAAAGTTCACAAGATTATATTTGTTTTCATTTCCTCACACTATGCATTAAAAAACGTAGTATGATACACGGGCGTAAGAGCAATAAATTACTCGGTTTATTCCTTTTCGCCCTAGTAGCATAAACTACTATTATAGGTACATGTGCATACAACCCTAAGCTCAATCTAATAACCCAAAAACCCACACATATAGACAACCACGTCTACACAGAACATTCACATACTCAGTTGGCTGATGTGTGCGTGCTAAAGGTGTTGTCCGAAATGAATTACGTTTTTAATTTTATTTGCATGCCTTGTCATTTCGCTCCAAGTGTTATTACAGTTAGTATCTGATTTAGCACGTAACGTAGACATATTGGGATTTTTGTTTGTTTTGTTTGCGTCGGTATTTTATTTATGGACGTTGTAATTGAGATTACGAACTGACATTTTGAGAGTGTCTCCGTGTAAAAGACATCAACGGGGTGTCGAACTTGCAGAATATAGGGATTTTGTACTAGGTTTTTGTTTTGTGTTTAGTACTAAGTGAAAAATTACAGTAACATTTATATTTGTTTTACTATACAGGCTGATGATTTTTTCAGCAACTTCCGTCACCAGGTAGATTGTATTCACGTTGCTTATTCCAAAAAACGGCATACAAAAGAAATATCACATAAGAATGAAAATACGCCCTTTTTTATTTGTACTAAAATTCTCTTGACAAATGGTCACTGCAGCACGAAATGCTAGTACCGACATACTTAGGTGCCTCTCCCTCACCCTGCCGCCATTCCACCATTGCTGAGTAAATTTCATAATTTATGTCGTACACAAGGCGTTTTAAGCCGCCCCAAAAATATCGTAAATTTTGTATAAAAAAAGTATTTTTTTTTTTATTTATTGGTCGTCAGTATCGTAAACATAACTTACCCTGTGATGGAAGTTGCTGACTTAATCAACATCCTGTATACGAAATGTATAATTTAGGAAATGCCAGTACTTTTTTATGGGACAGGTAAATTATTTCAAAGGGGTCACTTCTACTGATTATGCACTACTCGTAAATAACTTGATTTCTATTGAATAATATCATGAGTGACTCGATTGTCCTCGGTTTAAAGACAAAAGGCACAATTTTTGATATTTTATTTTATTTCTATGCAATAAATATTTTCTTTAATAATTTTCTCTATTATTGTCTTTTCTCAAAAACTCCTACCTAAATGCAACTTATCTGGTACTTTAGAATCAGATATTATGACAAGTAACAAATGACAAAAATGTCAATCAACTTAATTACCCCCCCAAACTGCTTATTCTTTTAAAAAATTGCAAGTCTGACGCGTAATATTTTTGCTAAATATAAAAATTTGATAAATTGAATTTCTTTCGAATCATAATACTTCATAATTGTTGTAATTTTCAGCAAAACTAGGTGGTAACTCGGTTAACAACACCGTTTTTCCATAGTAACTTGGGGACAAACTTGGGGAGTTACCATAAATTTGTTAAGAATTACTGAGATTTTTTTTATGTTGCGATTTTATCTAGTTAGCAAACAAAACCATTTCCGGAAAGAAAAGAGTGAAATTGTAAATTTCGTGGTTGAATACTGGCAAAGACTCAAAAAGTAGTGTGGATAAAAAAGTTGTTTGATACAAAAACGATTATCCTTTTGTTACTGTGAATGGGTTTTTAAAAGATCAACAAGGATCGCTAAAGTGGATCTAATAAAGTGTACTGTTTCTTTGGTTTCGTTAAGATACGCAAACCCAAAAGCAAAGCCTCAGTGTCCTTTTGTCTGCCTGTCTGTCTGTCCATTTTTAGGAACTCAAAATTGGTTAAACATAGTTCTGTGGGTTAAACTAAATCATTTTTATAATAAAACAACAACATTTTAGAAATTGACAAAATTTATATATTATATCTAGTATCTACAGACGTTTTTTTTTTAATAATAGGTCTTTACCTATGAAACTGCCAAAATTTACTTACAGATTCATGAGTTCATAATTCCTGTAATTCAATAGCTATTTCAATTATTTGTTTGAAAGTTGATTTCAATTAAATTCTATTTTCTGTTTGCAACGCCAAATTACATTTTTCGTGATTTTAGTGATCTTTCCGATTTTTTTTTCCGATGCTTGTGATACTTATGTGAAATCTGAAAAGTTATAATGTAGTTCAACTCCTTAACTACCTACACAAATTTTATTTGTTAAAAATATTTTGTTTTAATATGCTAAATTATCCAAACGCGAGAGCATGTTTGGCGAAACGGACCCTTACGATTCGTAATAATTTTTTACAGCTGACAGTTTTCAAAAATTAAATTAATGTTGCTGTTAGCTTAATGTTGTCTCATTCATACACAAAAGAAATTACATAACAATGATTTGTCATTCCTAAATATAATGCAAAAATGTTAATACTGAGAATTGAGTTTCCTTCAAAATCTCAATAGGAAACGGCAATTTCATATGTAAAGACCTAGTATAAAATATCTCTTCTTATATGAAATGAAGTATATATTTTGATGGAATCTTAATTCTGAGAGATTTCTTATTAAATTTAAATAACAATTATATTGGAGTATCTCAAAATTACAATAAAATACAATAAATTCCTGGGTTTTTGTAGCATCACCATTGCTTGGCTCTTATTTTAATTGTACACTACACTATTCCCATCTCTTTCTTGCACCACCTTTCAAACCTAATTAAACATGACTTTCATAACCGTTTGGTCATTGTTTCTGCGCACGCCCATTCCCCACGTGAATTGGGCGGGAAAATATCGACCAATCAGAACCCACCTTCGCGTGCGCACGCAGTGATGAAGGCAATAATGCGTACGAGTACTTGTGTATTTTACTCATAATACGAAAACATTTTATTTTTGGTCATAAATTTGAAATAAAAGTGGCGTTTATAATTTTATAATTTTTTGTTTGGAAAATTATCATTTAATTTGTGTACTTGCAAACACTGAAGGTGAGGTAAACAAGTATAAACAACCTGTATTTGTGCCCTAAGTACGACAATAAGACTCAACCCCTATCACGTTGGGACGTTAAATCGTCGGTGAAAAAAGGGTGTTACGAGTATTGACTTCTTTAGTGATTTTCCATCCTCGTACAACATCTCTGACACCGCTATCTTGATGATAAGGTTCATGTCTTCATGGTACATCATTTAGTTTGTTATTAAAAAAAAAATTAATCCCTATGACACCATAAAACATCTAAAAAATAAACCTTGTCAAATCGTAACAGTGACAGAAAAATGAGAATGATTTCACTTAATTCGGGTTGTCAGGTAATATGTAAGAGAGCGGGGGTTGGCGGGAGCGGAGGGAGCGCGGCGCGCTTTGAGCCTCGAGGTGCTAATAACGAGGCGTCCCGCGGCGCGCGCATCCCGCTGCGAGAGGAATGTTGGGGTACTGGGCCTTGTTGTTGACGATCGAATAACTAAATTGTACAATTATGGGCCAAACAATATTAATTCCTGAAAAACATAGTACAAGTTCGGACCAGAACAGAATTTAGGGCGCGCGTGAAATCATCATCGAAACACCGAAAACGCGCAATGGAGATTCTTACTGTCAAATTAGTACCGCATAGAGGGCACTGTGTGTGTTTGTGTCTGTTATCTTGTCAGTTCACATACAAATAATTAAATAATTTCTCATTTTCATTGAAAAGTTAGAGCAATGGGTTTTTGTGTGGCTTTTGGATGTAAAGGAAATGGAACTTGAACAACAAGGTCTTCTTTCTTTCTTCGCAATGAAAAACCTCTTTTCTTTAGCTCCTCTTTCAACTGAGCAATACGCCAGGTTGAATACTTTATGTAGATATCAATGTGAATACACCAACCGAAAAATGCACAAAAGTCATTAGACTTGTGGAATACAAAAATAACATCTATCAGCGTCTTTTACAAGAGCGTGATAAGACACAAACACTCAGCGCCCTCTACCGTAAAAGCTTTTGGTTTTCTTTCCCATTGTGACGTCATCTGTGGCTAAATTCAAGCCATCTTTCCCTACTGGCCTGAACTGAAGGTAAAATAAATGTAACACTATGTGAATTTTATTTTTGTCACTATCACTCTAAGCGAAAAAACGCGTAGTGCGAAAAGGGCGGGTTGAGGGTGGAAGAGAAAAACAGTAGTATTTATATTTTTAGTTAGTATTTTTCTATTTTTTTTTCTCGGGAAGTAATGCATATTTCAGAAAAACTACTTCAGTTAAAAGGCGTTTGTTAATAGCGTCAGCCACAAAAATATTAGTTCGATTCCTTGACCTTCAACTTGACTTAACTCTAAGTCTACGATTTCATGATTTGGAACCAGTGTGATCGGTATGTGGAATCGGTCTTAATTAGAATAATAATTATTATATCTACGGTCTTGACCTATCCACCTTAGACTCTCTTGCTCACTAAACCTAGAAATTAGGTGAAAGGTTATTTTCCAGACTTCCATGTTTTTATCGTTCACTTGGTGACATAGATCAAGCGTCTGGAACTTGGGCCTACTTATAAGTTTTCCGAACTTCATTTTCTTGTGACTGACTGAAAGTCAATCAAAATACAACAACAGCTTCAACATCCAAAAAAAGCTGAAGGTAGCCAGCAATAGAGCCAGTTACCCTACCACGGCAGTCAGATCTCGGCGTCTTTATTAACTATAATCACATCATCGCAGCGACGAGAGCGCCCTCTACTAAACTATACGGGCATCTTCTATCCGACCAGCGGATTATGTATCTTTAGTTGCCAACTGGACTGGGTGCTTATCATCAAAAACATAGATATACTATCGAATTCCGATTGTCTAATGATATGCTCGCAGTTGAAGTGACGACACAGTTCGTAAATAGTTCAATACACACTAAACGCAATTTTGAAAGTTCAGATTTTATCTATGTTTTTGATGATAGGCACCCAGTCCAGTTGGCAACCAAATACAACGTGAATTGAAGACATTTTGTTAACGAAAACTGGTGATAGTACTTGTCCACCTAAACAACTTCTACTATGGAGCCAACCCTGAAATCGTAAAAAAAATATCAGCTGTTCCATAGAGGGCAGGTGAGGTTCTTTATTCTTTAGTGGACATAACATTAACATAATACAAAAACAAAAAATATATACAGAAAACAGATATGCACATTGGCGAGCTCATCTCTAATAAGATATTTCTACCAGCAAAACCATCTTGATAGGAAAATGACATTAAACAAAAACCACAAAAAATGTATGTACCCCCTGAAACTGGTGGTCCGAAAAATATGAAAAAAAAAAAAACGATTATAGGTCATAAGTAGTCATAACTAGCCAATTACAGGAAAATTATAGCGATTAAAAAAATAGCACAGATGAGAAATATAAAAAAGTAATTTAATATTTTTTTAAATGTTATCTAAATACAATATTAGTATCAAATTGCAGGTATTTTAATATCTGCAATTCATTAGAGTTGTTTGTAAATATACATAGTTGACTATATTAATTTGCATCTATTTCAAGATATCCCAGAAAAACCACAAAAAATGTATTATTATATTAGCCCCCCTTAGCTCCAAAACTGGTGGACCGAAAATATAAAAAAATAATTTTAATATGTGCTTATGTAAAAGTTATAGGGAAAATATAGCAGTTGAGAAATTAACGAAAGCAAAATTACAAATGAATTTTCTATTCCAAAACTGTCGAATTAAGGAGCCCTAGGTACGCGAGTCTGACTCGCACTTGACCGTTTATTTTTTCATTAATATATATATACCTAGGGCTCCTTAATTCGACAGTTTTGGAATAGAAAATTCATTTGTAATTTTGCTTTCGTTAATTTCTCAACTGCTATATTTTCCCTATAACTTTTACATAAGCACATATTAAAATTATTTTTTTATATTTTCGGTCCACCAGTTTTGGAGCTAAGGGGGGCTAATATAATAATACATTTTTTGTGGTTTTTCTGGGATATCTTGAAATAGATGCAAATTAATAAAGTCAACTATGTATATTTACAAACAACTCTAATGAATTGCAGATATTAAAATACCTGCAATTTGATACTAATATTGTATTTAGATAATATTTAAAAAAATATTAAATTACTTTTTTATATTTCTCATCTGTGCTATTTTTTTAATCGCTATAATTTTCCTGTAATTGGCTAGTTATGACTACTTATGACCTATAATCGTTTTTTTTTTTCATATTTTTCGGACCACCAGTTTCAGGGGGTACATACATTTTTTGTGGTTTTTGTTTAATGTCATTTTCCTATCAAGATGGTTTTGCGGGTAGAAATATCTTATTAGAGATGAGCTCGCCAATGTGCATATCTGTTTTCTGTATATATTTTTTGTTTTTGTATTATGTTAATGTTATGTCCACTAAAGAATAAAGAACCTCACCTGCCCTCTATGGAACAGCTGATATATTTTTTACGATTTCAGGGTTGGCTCCATAGTAGAAGTTGTTTAGGTGGACAAGTACTTATATATATTAGTATTATATATATATAGTATATATATATATATATATATATATATATATTATCACAGATTATCACATTTTAACCGTTCATTATTTGTTATTTTATTTAGTTATTATTCAAGATAAATTAATGCTTATTTAACTGGAATAATAAAAGAAAAAATATTACTTCGTGAGCGATTGTGCTGCCACCACCAACAAACATATTATTATGGCCGCCATAACTTCCTTCAACTTTAATTGCGTAAAGAAGCTACTAAAGAATGTTCCACTTAAATAATTTACGGTTCTCTGATTCTCTGACACAACCCCCTGCTTTTTAATTAAAATGTCTACTGTCACACTCACGTCCACGTTTTGCAACGGCGTAGCAAATGCTACGGTCCCACAGTTTTCCCGCTTTGTAGACCCACCCACAGGTGATAGAGCTGATGCCGGGCTCGACTGTGGAGGCACCACCATCTTACTTGGAGACTCCGTTGATGTAATTCGGGGGAGACTAAGAGGACAGCTCACAGACAAAAAACAAGGAGGCCCACCATGCCTGGGACCGATGGATGGCGGTATATCCATCTCTATTAGCCGGGCCTTATATTACGAACCCGCCTGCCCAGCGTGTGTGAGTATGGGAAATTCTTCCAGGATGACTGCCGGGAGTGGCAAAGTCCTGGAAAGGCTTCCAGCAGTGGACGAACTAGGCTGATGGATGGATGGTAGACCCACTACCACGCCGTAGTCAACGCAAGTACGTGTCAAAAGTCAAGGGCAACTCAGCTTGCGGAAACCGGCAACTGACGATAGTACTCGTCCATACGAACAACTTTTCCTATGAAGCCAATCATCGAATCGCAAAAAAAGTCAGCTGTTCCATAGATAAGTTACATAGCTACCCGATCAAAATGTATGAAACAACAGTTTCTTTTTCTCAATTTCTCTTTTTTTTTCACGGAAAGTTGTTTGTTTGGACTATTACTATCGCCAGTTTTTGGCATCCGCGACATCATCCTAACACTTAGTTATATCTTTCACATAGGGGTTTACAAAGACAATTTCAATATCAACACATTATTTTGGCAGTAAAGTGACTGAAGGAGATATTATAATATAAGGAGCTATTATTGCATATATTTATAATATTATTTATTTCTTATTCCTATATTTTTATTTTATTCAGGTGTATCTTTTTCTTTAAATTTAAGTAAACCCAACCTTTATTATTCCCCTGCATATTTCCCCATATTATTATTTATGACATAAACCTATACACATAGATTATTTAATTACTTATATAACATTAAAACTGACCTGTAATAAGTGTATCTGTTATACCTACATTACATAAATAAATATATTTCATTTCATTACAACACGTTACAAAATATTTACGGGTTTTATTTTACGTCTATTGATTTAGTTAAAACTTCATATTTTATGACAACATGTACTCACTTTTCTACTAAAATCAGATATAAGGGGGGGGGTTGGACCCCTAAACACTCCCGTTATTCACGCCCATGCTTAGCTCTATTTAGTTATAGCGGAATAGTACAAACCCCATAATCTTGTTTAAAGAATCTTACCATATTACCATCCGTTTTGTGTCTCATACTTGTAAGTTTATAATTATAAGTGCATATGCAAAGTGTAACAGAAAGGTGTAACCATATTTGAAGAGCTTATTCAGTCAATGGTATAGAACAACTTTTACTATAGAGCCAAACACGAAATCTCAAAAAAAAAATCTGCCCTTCCATACATTTCAGCCGAGCGGCATTCCATTTTTCTATGAAAAAGTTAATCTTTTTTTCGAGATACAGGGTTTGTTCCATAGTAAAAGTTGTTCTACACCATTGACTGAATAAGCTCTTCAAATATGGTGACACCTTTCTGTTACACGTTGTATAAATATATGATGCGTTTTATACAGAGTGTATTAATCACGTGCTAAGAAAATTCAACCACATGCTCTACTGCTCATATCTGACCATAGAAAAACGTTAAAAAGTGATTAAAAATTCACTTCCCTGTATAAATTTTTATTACCTATTCGTAATTTTCTAAGAGAAAGCCAAATAAATTTTTTACGTATTTGAAAAAGTCATAAAATTAGTTTATCTTTGTAATCAGAGAGCATATGGTTTATTTTTCAGGGACCACTACTATCAATAGATAGAGATATAATATAACATTTCTCATGGTAAATAAACCTTAAAAAAGGTTGTAAAACATAAAAGGGGAGTGCCACCCCCTCAAAACCTAGATTTTGTAATGTAAATAAAGAATTTTAGAATTTTTGTTTTTTATTTATAAATGCTTATTCTACATTGGACCGGTTAAGAAGAGCCCATATTTGGATCAAACTGAGCCATATTCTTTAACACTTTGATAGCGAGGCGGTGCTCAGTCGTTGTATTAACACTTTTGTTATAGCTTTGTGGGGAAATTATTTACTGCCTACATGCCTTTATTGGAGAGTATGGACATTATCTAGTACTTTTTAGGGTTCCGTAGTAAATAAAAGGTACAAAGGAACCTTTATGATGAGACTACGTTGTCCGTCCGTCCGTCCGTCCGTGTGTCACAGCCCCATAACTTTAGCACCGCAAAATAGCATTAATTTGCCCACATATAATAGTTAAAAAAAAAAACTGTTCAAAATATTTCCAAAACAAAAGTGAAGCAAAAAAATATTATCTTAAAAATACAATATGGGTATCAAATTGTAGATGTTAAAAAGCTGATTGTAAAAATATACACTTTTACTATATTTACTGGCACTGGTTTCGAGAAATCTTTTAAAAAAAACAAAAATATGTATGTCCCCCTCCCTCCCCCCTTATCTCTGAAACTGGTAAACAGAAAAATATAAAAAAAAAATGGTTATAGATCATAACTGGCCACTTACAGGAAAAATATAGTGATTTAAAAAAAATTTAGCTCGGAAGAGTTCGGTGGTACTTAACTTAAGGCCTTAGTATCGCCAAATGGGTACTTTCTAAAGCCTGCTCTTTATTTATGGCCTAACCAAAAATATTAAAAAAAATTATATGAATTATCAACTCTTAGACAACATGTGCAACATTTTTCTTTTTCATTCCACCAAAACTTCTATATGAAAAAAAATTTAAGCTAATGGTGGTTTTTGGCTTGAATTCCCTACTGCTCCTAAGCGGCTTGGCTGATTTAATTAATTTATGCTTTCAGTATGCTTGATAGCTATAAACATAACATAGGTAGGATTATTCAATCGAACAATCACGTTCATGTGAAAAGTATTATTTTCTCCTATTTCGCCTTATCAAAGACGCAGCGAGCGTCGTAACAGCCACTATGCATTGCGCGCTGCTGGTATGAGTATTATTTCAATGTCATTTCCGTAGATATTCGTACCGACAAACATCGAGCTGCTAATTTGGCGACACTAATCGCCTTAAACCGTTCGACAAGATTGTGGAGTCATGATGTTTTTCTACGGCCCAGTATTTTCCTGAAAGGATAAGCTGTACTTTTGGCTGGATATGATTATGACCCATGTACTGCAGTTTTCTCTTTTATACTAACGTCCATCTACCGCAGGGCTACCCCTCTTGCCTACGCAGACCACAGGTTTCCATCTACTAGAAAGAATCCTAACACAACATTACTTTACAAAATAAAAAACTGTGCAAATCCGGGCTTAATTCTACAAAGATCAGGGGATCTAAAAAGGCCGACTTGGGTGAATCATAAAATGATTCGAAAGTAGGATAGAGTCAGAGTTTTTTCACGCATGCAAAAGAGACGGCATTAGAACAGAATCATAATGTGAGTCATGCAAAACGCCCTTTTTAGAGGACCTGGGGATCTGAAAAGGCCGACTTGGGTGAATCATAAAATGATTTGAAAGTAGGATATAGTCAGAGTGTTTTCACGCGTGCAAAAGAGACGGCATTAGAACAGAATCATAATGTGATTCATGCAAAACGCCCTCTTTAGAGGACCTGGGGATCTAAAAAGGCTGACTTGGGTGAATCATAAAATGATTTGAAAGTAGGATAGAGTCATATTTTTTCACGCGTGCAAAAGAGACGGTCCTCTAAAAAGGCCATTTTGCATGAATCACATTTTGATTTGTTTCTAAGGCCGTGTCTTTTGCACGCGTGAAAAAACTCTGACTCCATCCTACTTTCGAATCATTTAATGATTTACCCAAGTCGGCCTTTTTAGATCTCCAGACAACTTGTTCAACGACCTTTTAAATCATCGCTTTGCTTATATTTCAGTAGAAAAAATATCTGAGGCGTATGATACTTAAATTTTCTTGAATGTGCATCGTATTTATATAAAACAGTCGCGAGCATTTTGAATATATCTAATTTGTTGTTTGATACAAAATAATATTTAGTGTTGAAGGTATAATGTAAGTTAGACAGATCCTCAAGAGCGGTTTCGCAGCCGAATTGTGGAGAACCCGCCTTTTTCTAATTAATCGAAACAGAACACTTAAATTCAAAATTCACTTATTAATTATTCAACAAAACCTTATTACCAATGTATTGTGTATACTGCATTCGCAAAGTTTCCTTTGGTTCGTGTAAATAAGAATTTCAATTTTCTTTTTATTTAAAAATTTTTAACATTTTAATTTACAGAAACCAATGGAAACTTTGCGATGGCAACATATACAATACATAGGTAATAAGGTTTTGTTGAATAACTATTGAGTGAATTTTGAATTTAAGTGTTCTGTTTCGATTAATTAGAAAAAGGCGGGTTTCCCACAATCCGGCTGAGAAACCGCTCTAGTTGCCTCTGTAGACGACAAAAAATCGCAATATACGGCGTTTGATGATTAAAAGGTTTCCTTTTGCAGAGTGAATACCTAGAACCCTTAGATCATTTTACGAAGGGTAGCCATAAAAAAAATTGATGTAGGAAAGAGAGGGAGTAGTCTTTCGTTATTAAAATATGATAATTCAATATTTTTTTTCTTCTAGTTACAACGTTAAGTTTAGTATCATTTTCAACTAAACTTGAGACGTACAGGCCATATACGAAATAATACTTATAGTATTTCATATAAAAATCTCGAAATTAAAATAAAATTATAAAAAAATCTTCCTTTTTTGACGATAATTTAATTAAAGTTAAATTTGTCGGGTCCGATGATCCAAACGACTCACTAATCTGTTCAACTTATGTTGAAGAGGCACATAGCCGTATTTTTTTACATGCATAAGATATGGCCCTCAATGGCGCATCAAAAATTACGATACACACGCTTGATTAACATGGCCTCAAGGAGCTGTGGATATCTTTCGGCACTGGCAAATACCATAGCTACATACCGGTGCATGAAGTAGCAAACCATTTAATCGCAGATAAAACAGAAGCTTTAAGAGGCTACCATGCATTCACAGGGTGTGACACCGTTTCAGCGTTTCATTCTATGCACTTAATCAGCATTTTTCTTAACCGCCTGTCTCCTTAGAAGACAAATTAAAAAACAAAACTCTCCTAAACCTTCGTAATAAGCCCAAACCCGACTGCGATCATTTTACCTTTAAGACTGTTTCTGAGTGTGACGTTAAGAGAGCAATTCTTTCTATTACTTCAAAGGCTGTGGGTGATGACGAAATTTGCTCTCAAATGCTGCATCTTACACTAGATGAACTTTTACCTGTCCTAGCTGACGTTATCAACTGCTCCCCTGTCACCAGCTCATTCCCCACAGCCTGGAAAAATGCACATGTCATCCCTCTTCCAAAGACTACAAACCCTTCATCGTTTTCTGAGTATCGCCCAATTTCCATTCTTCCTATCCTTTCTAAAGTTCTTGAGTATTTAGTCCACAACCAAATTTCGTATTTCCTATCTAAAAATAGTTTACTCAATCACTTTCAATCTGGATTTCGCCCAGGGCATAGCACCGTCACGGCACTCCTGAAAGTCTCCGATGATATAAGATTAGCTATTGACAATAAGAAACTGACTATACTCACACTATTGGATTTCAGTAGTGCATTTAACTGTGTAGACTTCGATGTACTCCTTAGCATTCTTAGCTCTCTTAACGTATCTCCTCTTGTCACAGAACGGAATGATACTTATTTAAGGGGTCCCCTGCAGTGCATACGCTCGGACGAGGCTTCCTCGGAGTGGTGCCAACTAACTGCTGGCGTACCTCAAGGTAGTGTTCTCTCTCATCTCCTTTTTAAAATTTTTATAAATTCTGTTTCCAATGTTCTTTCTTCGAACTACCATCTTTACGCAGACGATTTACAACTCTACCGCCACTTTGACGTAACTGAGGCAGATATTGCTGTCTCAGAAATGAACAGTGATCTTTCAAACATTCACAGGTGGGCGGAGGCTTTCGGACTTTTGGTTAATCCCAAAAAATCTCAAGCCATTATTTTCGGTAGCAGATATATGACTAACCTTCTCAATCAAACGGTAATTCCACAAGTAGTTTATAACGGTATCCCTATTGCCTACACCAAATCTGCAAAAAATTTGGGTGTCATATTTGATTGTAATTTGACGTGGGCTGGGCATATTAATGAGGTCAGCAGGAAAGTCTTTGCCACATTTCATTCCCTTAATCTCCAGAAATTTCTCCCCTTTGAAACTAAAGTTACTCTCGCATTTTTCAAATAAGGCGTTTTAGTTTGATTTATCACTACCTGGGTCCTGAATACCAGTAACAGGCATTATTTAGACATGCTTACTCTAACTTAAACTGCACCATCTTTTTCTGTCATAAGAGTTTGTGGTCAAAATCGGGTCTTTGTAATTTATAGTGTTCTCGATATTGTGGAGTTTTTTTTTTTCATCTACTTCACTCAGACTAATACATCATGTGGGTACTTTTTAAAAGGGATATTAAATAGGCTTTCAAAATTAATCATTTTTATTTTATCATCTGTTAAATTAAAAATGATATGGACGACTTTGTACAAAAAAAAGGAAAATGACGATTACATATTATTTTTTTTAAGCCTTTTTGTGGAGAATATTGCAAACTGAATAGCAGAAATGAATTCTAAGTCTTTGATTTACTCGAAAATGATACCCAACTTGACCTTTTAGCTACAATGTTAATGTCAGGAATCTCTCCCCCCCCTACCACCCACATAAAAAACTTACATTAATAAAATTAATGGCTACCCTTCTTAAATCATTCATTCAGTCCTAAAAAGCAATGCACCAAAAGGAAATATCTTAATCATTAATCGCCGTATATTTTAGTGTACACAGGCAACTACTCCTAAATTAATAGCATGTACAAATTTTGACTGACGTTCGGTGGAGCACTATACCACAAAATAACCACTTACAGAAGGTTTACTCCGCATAACTAGCGAAAACAGGCGCACGCACACATAAACGCGTACGTACGAAGTACGCGTCTCGGATGAAGTCGGTCGAATGCCAATACGAAATTCTGCCGAGATCATCATACGTACGCCTCTATGCATGTGTGCGTCTGTTTTCGCTCCGTCATCGTCGAGTCGGCCTTTCTGGTAGTATCTATTTTCACTATTTTGTGACTATAGCTCCTCAAATATCACGCCGTCACGCGGTCTTGAGATCTCCAGGGGGCAAAATCAGTTCCACGCCCAGGTCTAGGTGTTCCATATGATGATGATGTCGATGATAAAGCGATGATGGTGTGATGATATTCTGTGAGGCGGTTATCCACCCTGATGACTACAAACTTAACACTTTCACTTTGTCTTATTCATACATTTCACGCGAAATTAAAATATCTGCGCCCGAAACTCGACTCTGTTTGCTCCTTTTTTTTTTTTTTTTGATATTGCTGCGGTCATTTTGCCACAGATCAAAATTCTGTCAGACGAAGTAAAGCCATCACGGTATGTATGTATTATATAATGTATCATTAAAAATAAGCAAATGCTAAAAATTTTACTTTTAAAGTACCTGAAACAGGACAAATAAATACTTATATAAGTACGTACAACGTCACAAGACAACACAATAAACATTATTACTTATTATACTTTAATATTATTAATTTGCTCCTATTTCACAATTCTATTTTGATGTTTTCACAATAGTCTTTCACAAAACTTAACATTTTCACTTTGTCTTATTCACAATACTTTTTTCGCAAAGTTAAGATTGCTGCCCCAGCAACTCGACTCTGTTGGCTTCTATTTCGCAGTTATTTTTGTTGTTTTCACAAAAGTTTTTCTACGTGTAGGTAACATACAAAACGTTTATAAATATATTATATTTAACTTTTACTAGCTTTTCATTAGTAGTGTTATTAAAACAATTTAAAAAAAATTTTTAACTCGATATATTTCGGCCCTCGGTATGGGGCCGTCATCCGTCGAATGTAAAACAATTTTTTGTGACATATAATTTAGGTATCATAGTAAAAAATAAAAAGTAAAAAGTAAAGGTGACACTTGTAAACAATTTTAGTTTTAAACTATTTTCTATTATTTCTATTATTATTATTCTATTATTATTTATTATTTTTTAGAAAATAGTTTAAAACTAAAATTGTTTACAAGTGTCACCTTTACTTTTTACTTTTTATTTTTTACTATGATACCTAAATTATATGTCACAAAAAATTTTTTTACATTCGACTGATGACGGCCCCATACCGAGGGCCGAAATATATCGAGTTAAAAATTTTTTTTCAATTGTTTTAATAACACTACTAATAATAATAACATACAAAACAGGATACATTAAAGGCACAAAGCTATGTTTTGTAATCTACAAAGAAACCTTTGCAACCGTCCAAGAAAATTTCACTCGAACTTTATTTATTGCTATTCTCGAGAAGCGTTTTTGTAGTTTTGACAAGTCGTAACAATTTCACAGTACGCAATTTGCAGTAGCAACAATTACGTCGACAAATACACGTTGAAACGCAAAGATTCATTTTAGTTGCAGCCTTAAAAACTCGTTACAGCCTTAAAGACAGAACAATACCGCGCGTACATTGTAAAACAAATCGTTCTGCTGTCGGTACCGACCTTTCCCATTGATTGAGACATCTTCTCTGTAACTGCTTACGCTGACGTTACTACCAACATTTTGATGCAGCTGATATTTTTTCTTGGTTTCTATTGCCTTTAAAAATAAGGATCAAAATTGTTCGGTGAGGTGATGGGAAGGTGTACCGGTAATTTGGTAGGCTGTAGTCATAACTCATTGGTGCAGTCGGAAACTATTATTTGTTGTGGTTCCCCAACACTGTATTGGGAGTTAAAAGACTCTGCATTCTGAGGTAAGTGAGGTGCGTAAATGGATATTGCTTAGGCTTGGTAACTGGGAGTTAGAATTTTGCAATATTTTGTATTATAGTTTCTAATACTAAAATACTAGGACTTGTATCATGAGAAGAAATCGGTGATTCTTAGCCTGTATTTCAAGAAAATACTTTAAGAAACTTGAAATATTAACTATAATTAAACTCAATATCTTATATATATATAGATATGTATATACGAAAACACAAAAAATATAATTATAGGTAGTAAAATATATTTAATATATACAAGGTGACTTTTTGATCATCGTCCAAATTCATACTGGAGGCTTAATAAGTAATCAGTATCTTGGATCAGTAACAATTTTTGTGAAATTCGTAAATTGAAATTTCGGCTTCCCATATAAATTCAGTTCCACTCCCGAGTGAATCACTATGGGGAGTCGAAATTTTATTTTATGAATTTTACAAAAATCGTTGTTGGTTCATGATGCTGGTCACTTACCAAGGCTCAAGTATGAATTTGGACGATGTTCACAAATTCACCTTGTATATATAAACTTAATATCAAAATATTGAATATAAAATAAACATTAAAATCTCTTTAAAAACATCAATAACTATCCACTTTAACATCAATTTGACACAATCAACAGGCAACGGTATTCATTGTAATCGATTAAGATACCAAATTGAAAATCATCAACGAAGCAGTTCCCGTAAAGCAATTCACCGGCTTTACAACTTTGATGTATTGCTTGCGCGGACTGATTGTGATTACGCCAGTGAAAATGTCGTTTCAACAAAACACTGTATTAAAAAAATGAATAATGACTTCTTTGTCGTCGACGTCATTATTACGTGCGGTCAACGGTGCGCCGGAGAGATTTCTATCTAACACCACTTCGCAATCACGAAACAATATAGACTCTATCGTTTTTAAAATAGACTTCAATTTGTTTTGATAGAAAATCTTAAAATGCTATTCTAAAATTTACCTAAACAGCATGTGATAAAGTAGTGTTTTGATTGTACGTGAGGTTGCGTTATAAACTTTAGAGCCTGTTCAGGTTTTAACGTGATGGTGGTGTGGCGAATCGTTTTGACAGATAAGCAGGTTATTATTATCACATTTTACTTTACTCATACACGCGCAGTACACGCGTTTACATGAGATTATTCTGTGTGATTTGTTTGTGTTGATTCAACTTTCCCATATCAAATTTCCCATTTCTTTGGTTCTCTTGGTTATTTGATGATTAAGTCATTTGAGTTTGTTATTTTATGTATTCAAATCTCACTAATATTATAAATGCGAAAATTTGGATGGATGTATGGATGGATGGATGTTTGTTACTGCTTCACGCCGTAACTATTAAACCGATTGGGCTGAAACTTTGCACAAGGACATAGGATAGGACATAGGTTACTTTTTATCCCATAAATCAGTTCCCATAGGAACAAGAAATAGTGTAGTTCAGAAACGCGGCTCGGCCTTCAACCTCGCCAAACATTACTACACTAGGGGATTAAATCAGTTATCAAACACCGTCAAAGACACATAAGCAGAGTATTCATTCCGAAAACAACAAATAGTGTCGATCAGAAAAGCAGCTCGGCCTTCGGCTTCGTCAAAGTTGGACACGCGTCTCGGTCTTCGGCCTCGCCAAAAACACTTTACATGGGGATCAAATTAGAGATGATGACAAAAAGGAAACACTCCAAAACAGAATCAATTCAACTACGTACTAAAAAATTTGTGGTCTGCAAAATATTTACAAATTTGATAAGACATACAAAAACTTAATCAACGCGGGTGAAGCCGCGGGCGAATCCTAGTGCTAATTATATTTATGTGAATTTTATCAACTACAGGTTTTAATCCGTAAAATAGTTTCACGCCACGATCTTGATCTTTTGTTTTAGCTATCGTGATAAATTGATAACTCAACAGATTAAGTCTTTATTTATTATTGCTTTACAAATGGTGGATATTGCTTAAAATCATTTATTAAGAATAACGTAGTTGCATTATCGAATTTTTTATTTATCTTTATTTTCATATTTTGTATTTACCTTTTATCGTCTGTTTCTAAATATATTTATCGACTAATTATAAAATTGAAGAAAGTAGGCAATCAAAAAAACTCTAGATAATTGACGCGTTAACAAAAAGACATAAAATACTAATAGTTACGTGATTAACGAAATAATTTTTTAGTATCATAATAAAATCCGATTTTCAACACTATCGTGCGAGAAAGTAATGCAGCAGTTTTTTCTTCCCAATAGCACATATAACATGTAATCAATCAACAAGTTCTGTCGCTGTCAACCACGTTGATGACGTTTGTCATTATGTCATTATTGACATTTCAATCTTTGGACTTGAAAGCTTTATACTTACGACTTAAAATGAACCTTATACCCCTGGAGCAGGGATCGTTATCGTATAACATTAATATTGTAGAGTCTAAAGTAAAAACATCGCTATCGATTTATACGGAGGAATAAGGAAAAGATGGTGAAAATGATTGACAAGGTATTAAATGGATTTCCAAGAATCTTGTACCGTAATCAGACAGTGACTGAATATTTTCCATCTTTTGTAATACCGCCCCTCACTTACATGAGAAATTACATCATGATTTATCAATAAAAAAAAAATTGATATTATTATTACTTTATTATTTTAAAAAGTAGGAATGTCCTACTATAATTCAGATAATCGTTTAATCAAAATCTGAAGTTTTTGTGAAGGTGTATTTGGAATAAAAATAATCATAATAGTAGTTTATGCTACAAGGGCGAAAAGGAATAAATTACGAGGACTATTTAAAACACGAGCGTAGTGAGTGTTTTAAACGTAACCGAGTAATTTATTGCTCTTACGCCCGTGTATCATACTACCTTTTTCAATGCGTAGTGTGAGGAAATAAAACAAATATAATCTTGTGAACTTTACAAGTTATGATTATTAAATAACATATTTATAAGTTATGATTGGCTCAAAAGGACTTTATCCAGAGCCGTTAAACACTGGAAAAAAAAGTATAACATTTGTGGTACACAGGAAAGGCTGCAGGTTAGCCAACCATTGTAAATAAATAAGAAATAATAATAATAATAAAGCACTAGGGCAAAATAATCGACTTTCTGTTCGGTTTTGATGCATAAAAAGTGGGCCTTTACGAGCACTTGCATTGAAAAATATCAAAAACTCAAATACAATGGCAGGCCGCTTGTTTGGAACGCGACGTGTGTTGATACACTCGCCCCGTCCCACCTACAGGCGACCTCAGCCAGGGCTGGTGCGGCTGCGGAGTCAGCAGAAAACTTAAAGCGGCGCAAATATGCTTTCCTTGGATAGGGCTACATGTTTGCGCCGTTTGGTGTTGAAACCCTGGGGCCGTGGGGTCCGAGCGCACGTCGTCTTTTCAAAGAACTTTCGACACGTTTGATCGACGCCTCTGGACCCAAGGGCTGGGGCATACCTCGGCCAGAGGATCAGTCTGGCGATCCAGCGGGGTAATGCTGCCAGCCTCTTGGGCACCGCACCCGACGGCAACGGCTTAGAGTTTTTTTTTTTTTTTTTTTAGTATAATGTTTTATTTAGTATACGGTTTTAGGGCTTTTTCTTTTATTTTATTTTATTTTAGGATTTTTTAGTTTTAAATTAAGTTACTTTTTTGTTATTTAAGTTAATAAACAATAACTTTATTTGAACCAAAAAGAAAAGTGTAGCAACAGGTTTTAACAAAGTATCATAACTAACATAATTAATAAGAAGTGACTTGCATACTTTTACTCAATAATAACTAAGTAGTTGATCCCAGATTAGAATTATCTGGCAAAACAGTCAAACAATTCTTCAATAAAAGGAACAAAAATTATACTACGGGCATATTAGTTGAAGCTATAAGGGCGACCTCAAAAAAAAAAAACCTAAAGCTAACTTTTGTGCACAAACGTTCCTTAGAATCACAAAAGTACATCCTTAAAACCCCTGACCTCTAGGGTGTCCGCGTCCCCCCCTCCCCCCCCAAATGTGTCTCCATTTGCAGTATTTTTAAATTTACTTAATAACGGTAAGAGTTAGATGAAAACTGTCAAAGAAGTAAATATTCTTCACACGTTGGTCTACAAAATGAGACTATATTTTCTTAAATTGACCAAGTAATGAAGTTACAGTTCATTAAATCTGAACTGATAAAGTAGGTACCTATACTGCATTGTAACATAGAAGTCAATGTATTGTACACAATACTATAGGTTTGAACGTTCCTTAGGATCACAAAAGTACATCCTTAAAACCCCCTAGGGTGTCTGCGTCTCCCCTTCCCCCTCCCCCTCCCCCCTAATGTGTCTTCATTTGAAATATTTTTAATTTTATTCAAAAACGGTAAGAGTTACGTGAAAACTGTCAAAGAAGTAAATAATCCTTATTAAAACATTATTCTTCGTGCCTTTGTTTACAAAATGAGACTGTATTTTCTTAAATTGACCATGTAATGAAGTTAGGTTCAATACATCTGAACCATTGACTTGAAAAAAAGATCTCAACTGGTAAAATAGGTATCTAAATATATTGTATTGTAAGACAGAAGTCAATGTATTGTTCACAATACGTCACAATACTATAGGTCCAAATGTTTTGTACATATGTAGTTATATAGTTTACCTTAAAACGTACGTAGTACATTATACTTCAATTGCTACAAGCACCGCGCGGCGGCGCCGGGTACAACAAGGGGAAGAACGTTTTCGCAGGATAAAGGCAAAATCTTCACCGAATATAGCTGTTGATCCTAACAACTTCATCACAGTCCAACAATCAGATTTTTTGAGAAACGACGTTAACTAAAATAAGCTAGTCCAATTACTGTTCTCTTATTTCAATGCTGGCGGACATAATGCCCTTCAATGTCCTGGTGACGCAGATTCAACGATAGCTGGCAAAGCCCTGGAATATGATGATGGCCAAAAAACGTCTTAGTGGTAGCCAAGGACACAGATATTCTGATTATGCTAGTTGCAAGATCAAAGATGGACTCAAAAATAAAAGATTTGCACTCTCCTTCATCTCAGACGGCTGGCAAAACATTTGGTATCGCCCAAGTAAACGAAGGTTTGGGTACCATGTAAAAGACCGTGCTTTTTAGTCATGCATTTACTGGTTGTGACACAACAAGTGCCTTTTTCAACAAGGGGAAAAAACATGCATGGAAAAATCTTCAGCAGTTTCCATCGTTGATAAATATGACAGAAGTTTTTTTAATCGCCCCATGCTGACAAAGAAGAAATAGTCGCGGCTGGCAAAAAATTTGCCATGGCTCTCTATGATAACAATTGCGGCTGTGAAACGCTTGACGAGTTGAGAGCAACTAAATATCTACGCAAAATCGCCACACAGCCAGTAAACGCCTGTTTTCAACTAGCATCCTAGCATCCTGGTGCATGTGGCCAACACTCATTGCGCATGTACCTTCAGGTACAAGAATGGCTTGGGTACCAATTAAATCCACAGGATTGGGGATGGAAAACTGTGGGAAATAATTTAATACCAGTGGCGACCACGCTGCCTCCTGCGCCAGACCACTTAATGAACCTTATATCATGTGATTGCAAAAATTTGTGCGGGAATAGATGCGATTGTGTGCGTGCTGGACTAAAATAAAGGGTTTTGTGTGGACGTTGCCGAGGTCCAACGTGTGGTAACGTATCATATGATAATACAGAAGCTTTAGATGATTAAATGGTTAATACACTTAAATAAAAGTTATTTATTTTATCTGTACCTAAATGACAACTTTATACATAAATACAAACACATTTGTAACTAGGATTTAGTGTAATTTTCCAATGTGACTTACCGTGGAAAATATATTAACTTTCATTATCTTGCAAAATGTTTAACCGCTTAAGAAAATAAAGTCTTATTTTGTAGACAAAAATACGAGAAATAATGTTTACTCACAATGTCTTATCAATAATATTACGGTTTTTTCAGAAAATCAAGTAATTTGTAAAAATTCAAGTATTTTTTATTTTTTTGTTTTATATTCATAACAATATCTCAAAAACTAAACTTTAAATTAGTACAAAATAAATGTAATTTCGTAGATAATATAATGAGAATTAATTACTTCTTTGACAGTTTTCACCTAACTCATACCGTTTTTTAGTAAAATGAAAAATACTGCAAATGGAGACACATTTGGAGGGGGAGGGGGGGACGCGGACACCCTATGGGTCAGGGGTTTTAAGGATGTACTTTTGTGTTCCTAAGGAACGTTTGTGCACAAACATTAGCTTTAGGTTTTTTTTTTTACCCTAAATTTTAAAATGCCCGTGCTATTAGTTAAAGGTTCCCTAGCACCCGAGCTAGACCGCGTACGATCTGTATTACGGTTGCCAGTCGGGATAGCCGACCAGTGCGAGACGCAACGTCGTCGCGGAAGCGTCTTCACTCACCCAGAAGAAGGCAGTCTGAATCTGCTGAAACTGGTCGGCTATACCGATCAATAATACTTATTTTGGTGAGCCGTTTTGCAAAATTCACGTTTTATCCTCAAGTTTCATTCAATAAAATATTGTCATTTATAAGTATAATACTATCGTCCACACAACATCCAAATGTTTTATTTGACTATATTCAAAAAAAAAATCAAAATTCTTTATTTACATTACAAAATGTAGGTTTTGAGGGGGTGGGACTCCCCTTTTAAGTTTTACAACCTGTTTTAAGGGAGACCCGCTCTTTCTACGGATATTATTTTACAAATTTGTATTAAAATTAGGTCTTGCTTAATACATAATGATAATTTTAAGAATCTTTTTATTTGAATAAGTGTAGGTATTTATATAAAGAAAAATGTGTGTGAATGAGGGTTTATGTTGTGAAATAATATAATAATATAACTACAAGAGAGTGGGTGTCTTGTGAGGGTGTGTGTGTGTGTGTGTGTGTGTGTGTGTGTGTGTGTGTGTGTGTGTGTGTGTGTGTGTGTGTGTGTGTGTGAGGGTGTGTTTGTTTTAAGTACTTTTCGAGGACGTGCACCTGAATACACAAGGAACTTTCGAGGACGTTTTCCAACCGAGGACTTTTTCATGGGTCCCCGGGTAGACTTAATTACAGTACCGTATTCTACACGCGATTATGATCCTTTTGATATATTTAATAAGGAAATCTGAGGAAAACCTCGGTTTGGTCACGATCATTCATGTTCACACATCGACAGTGTGTGACCACCAGGCGGCGCCACTATCGATTTTCACACACTACCTTTAACACTCTAGTCATGTTGCTGGTACTTTATGGGGACTTGTGTGTTAATTTACACTCATGGAGCTCGGATGGGTAGCTTTTCCTGACAAAGTGTATTCAGGTCCTCGTCTGGACGCATTTACAAGACGAAGGTGTGTGATTTTTCCGTCCTCGATTGGTAATCATAGATTTTACACAATGAACATACAAAAAATAATAACAACGTAAAAGTTAGTATGTATGAAAGCAAACTACTTGTTTTAAATTAAACTTATTGCTTAGATTTAGTAATTTATTTTCGCACAGTAAACAAAAAATATTTTAGAAAGTAAGTCTTCTGACATTGTGCAACTTGTTTGATAATCACAAAATATAAAATTGATAATCACTATGTCTCAATGCAATCGCCGAGCTAACACTCGTCTGGAGTGAATAACTTATACACCAGTCCCAGCGCCCGCGGTCATCGAGATCAGTCTAGTGGCAAAGAATTGCCAACTTTTTTTCTATTCGATCACTGTATATTCTTTACAAGAAATCTTACACAGTCATGTAAATTGTCACTATAGTAATTAAGTAGTAATAATAAACTTCGGTCACATCGATAGAAAATCGTGTTGCGCGTTTGATTGTGACGTGAACTAACATTGCAGACCATGGTATATATCTAGTTCTAGGTTCGAACACCTACAAATAATTAATTATTTTCGTGTTTTGATTTGTATTATTTTGTAGACATTTTACAAAGATATTTTACAAGCCACGATCCTGACATACTTTTGTCGCTTTTTCCACATTTGTCATTCATCAAGGAGAATTTGTTTAAAATTTAATAGAATAGCCGGAAAAGTGCAAGTCGGGCTTCGCTCTATTACGGTTCCGTACATGAGATGATTAATTGATTTGGTCACAGCTTACAAACTACACAACAGATCAGTGGTTTAGTATTTGTTGTTTAAAACAGTTTGGTATATGATACATAATATACAGATATTTCAAATTCCTAACAAGCTATTTCAATAACAAAAATGGTCTAAAACTAACCACTTCGACGGCTCCCTATTTCTTAATTTTTGAAATTGTTTGTACTCTACTTAAGGGCGGGTCAGCGCTCCTCGGAAATAAGTCCTGCGAACTCTTTTATTTTGTAACTGCCTACCTTGCTGTAGTCCGCAGCCACGCATGGAAAACTTCAGTTATTTTGAATTTTTTGCAACATTTGCATCATGTGGAAAAACTATAAATCGTGTCTGAAAACTGTATTTTTTATAATGTTTTTTTATGTTTTATTATTATTTTGAAATATGTTTATTATTTATGTATATTTATATATTTTTTTTGTTTTATTATGATTTTGAAATCTAAAGTGATGATTCCAAACCCTGTTTTAGCCCAATTTCCGAACTCGGACCCTTAATGAGTTTGAGACATCGACACCCTAAGCCAGTGTAAGAAAAAATCGGCCATTTTGCCTGAAAAATACAAAAAATCTATTTTTGATTTAATATTCGGTTTAAAAATAAACTTATTTATTAAATTTCAAATATTTTTTTAAATATTTATTTAACTAAGGCAATTTTTTGTGTTATTTATAATTTTGTATCATTTATGTTATTTAAATTTCTTGTTAATAAATAAAAACATATTTAGTTTTGGGTCAACATTCATCGTAAAATGTCAAAATTTCAGCTCTGTAACTCATTCCATCTAAGAGCTAGAGACCCACGTAACTTATGAATGGACGGACAGACAGCAAGCAGAGTGAAATTAAAAGGGCTACATTTGGCCCTTTGGGTACGGGACCCCAAAAAACTAAGGATCTTCTTGTGGGGGGAGCGGTACCAGGGGATCCCTTCCAACCCTCTCCCCCCCTCCCAAACCTTGACACCCCAACTCCTGCCGTTGACTGTTACGGCTGTATTAATTGATTGATTGAACATTAATTTTACAAACCTGATAGAAATAGATCTGCTTTTTTATCATTTTGAAAACTCCATCTCGGATAATTATAGGGATATTTTTTTTCCTTGGCAGCAGTTTCACTGTCTTGATTGTTTCTGGCACAATAACACAATAGGCCAAAGGCACCAGGCTCACACAACAAATATACAAATATTGTGAATACAAGACATAGGTACCTATTTTTTTATTTCGTGTTTATTGTCAGGATAGACAAAAACTTGAGAATGCTTAGACCTCAAGAGATAAAATTTCCGTATTGCATACCGGAACTATGGAACACCTGGTAAAATGGCAACACTCGTTCAAATGCTCATATTTAGTAAGTTGCGAAGATGCAGTAAACATTCGGAGCGGCAACGTCGTAGTCATCAGCTAGCCGCACGATCTGGCAGCGTTACATAGTAATACATACAATAGTAAAAGGTACTCACACATGCATGTTTGCATGTAACGCTGTAGTGCGCAGTGCGCACTATGATACGTTAGAATTTGTGAAATGTCAAAATAAAAAAACCGGCCAAATGCGAGTCAGACTCGCATACCTAGGGTTTCGTATTGTAGATGATAAATTTAATTTTGTAATTTTTTTTGGTGAATTTCTCAAACGCTTTATTTTTCATGTTATCTTAACGTAAATACATATTATAAACATGATTTTTTTCAATTTTTTTTTTCCACCAGTTTTGGAGATAAGAGGACATATACATTTTTTATGGTTTTTCAACGATTTCTTAAAATAGATGCAATTAAACATAGCTTAACTACATATTTTTAAAATTAACTTTTTAATACCTACTATTTGATACCCATATTGTATTTTAATAAAACATTGTTTTTATTTATTTTACTTATTTTTTTTTTTAGTTTTCGTTTGTGGTCAATTTTTTTTAATTGCTATAATTTTCCTTTAATTGCCCAATTATGATCTATAATTGTAATTTTTTTCATATTTTTCGTTCTACCAGTTTCGGAGATAAGGAGACATACATATTTTTGTGTTTTTTTTAATATTTCTCGAAATCAGTGTCAGTAAATATTAGAGATGAAACGGATAGTGATTTGGCCGGATACCGGATACCGGATATCCGGCGAGGCTCTTGGCCGGATAGCCGGATATCCGGCGGCCGAATATCCGGCTCAAGATATGCGTTTCACACTAATTGAGCAAGTCTAAACATTACGCACCAAGGTGCGTGCGGGTGCAACTAGGCGAGATTATTTGTGCATTTTCTAAATGACGATCATTTTTAAATGTAAATTTCGTACCACAATCATACAAATGCTGGTCTGCAAACGCGAAACCATTTTCTGATCTTAACGAAATTCGTAAATTTGTATATTTTGTCTCTTTGCAGCGGTGTATACTGTGCATAAATGTACAGGCATCTAGGAAACCGCGCAATCTACTGTTGATACTGAAAAAAATTCCCAAAGTAACATATTGGAAAAAAATGGAACCTGCCCGCCCAGTGCCCTTTCAAAATTCACAATAGGTTTTCAAAATGAATAAAGAAACATGAAAATATTTTTTTCATTTCCACTAGTATGTTTCTTTGGAAAACTTGTTCAGTATAATTCTTAGACCATGTGTTTTTATGACCTGTTGAGTTACATTCGGTATATTGTGAGAGCAAAAGAAGCTGATGTAATGTATGAAGAAAAGCACAAACGTTTATTCCCAACAATTGCTGTAAAGCTTCTCTTTATCTTTATCTCAACTCTTATTCACTTTATGTGAATTTGGATTATTCAATCATTGATACAATCAATTTATTTTGTGATTTAAACGACTTTTATATGCTGAGTTAAGTATCCGGTATCCGGCCGGATACTGGCTACTATCCGGCCGGATACCGGATACGAAAAATATGGCCGGATAGGCCGGATACCGGATAGTAACCGGATATCCGTTTCATCTCTAGTAAATATAGTAAAAATATATATTTTTGCAATCAACTTTTTAATATCTACAGTTTGATATCCATATTGTATTTTTAGGGCAATATTTTTTATTTTTCTCAGTTTTGTTTCAGAAATATTTAGAACAATTTCAGATTTTTAATTTTTTTTTTCACTGTGTTATGTGGGCAAATTATTGCTATTTTTGTGTGGAATTTCATTTCTTTATCTTTAACGGTGCTAAAGTTATGAGGCTGTCACATACGGACGGACGGACAACGGAGTCTCACCATAAAGGTTCCTTTTGTACCTTATAGGTACATTACCCTAAACATGCTATTTAAAGTATTCAATTTCTTTGTGTTTAGCCAATGCTCAGGCAAATACAATTTTAAATAAAAAAGACAAATATTTTTATGAAAAATTTTCTTGGGCCAAGATTCGAACCTGCGACCACTTGCTTACAGGGCAAGTTGTAGAGCTCAGTAAATTAAATGGTAGACCTTGTGAGCAAGAGAACGCAGGTTTAAATCCTGACCCGAGTAAATTTTTCACATAAATATTTGTCTTTTCTATTTAAAATTGTATCTACCTGAGCGTTGGCTAAACGAGAATTAAAAAAAATCTTTTAAATTCCCAAAGGAATTAACAATTTTACTCGATACTACATGTTACTGTAGTGACGGTGACTATCGATCGTATAACGCTCCTGCATTGATCGATTAGTATGTGAATATGTGATTATTACCAGTGGTCAGGTAAAACGAACACAAACCTATATTACGCGACTGGATTGTAGGCGATTTCATACTGACAAGTAAGTACTCGCCCGCACTCCCGCTGTGTCGCACGCATACTATACCTCTGCGTTTGAGAATTTAAACGACCAAGGTGAGAACCTTCGTCGCGCAGTTGGTAGAGTGCTTACCTTGTAAGCAAGATGTTGCAGGTTTAAACCCTGGCCCAAAGAAATTTTTCAAAAAAATATTGAAAGTAAGTAAGTCAAAAATTATATTTAAGTTATTCGCTACAATAAAACGTGTAACTTAGATTATCGAACTGTGAACTGTGACCTACTGTGAAAAATACGGATTTACTAGAAGGAGGTGAATCACAGATGCAAGAGTTACTTAAGTAAAGCACATATTTGATGCTTGGGGAGAAAAGCAGGTTGCGTTCGGTGTCTTTTGTGACCTCTCAAAAGCTTTCGATTGCGTTAATCATGAAACATTTTAAATGCAAAAAGGACAAAATTTATAAAATTTACGTTACCAAACGTTATTCAAAAGGATGTTAATTTGCTTTTGAGGGGTCCAAACTCGAATAAGTTAAGGAAATTAAGTTTTTAGGCATTACAATAGATTTTCGTCTTCAGTGAGGTCCTCATATAGAACCCTCTGTGGTAGGCTTAATTCAGCCGCATACGCTGTTAGACGAATTATTAGGCAAATTACTGATGTAGATACTGCTAGATTAGTCTATTTTAGTTACTTTCACAGTATTATGTCATACGGTTTTCTGTTGTACGGTAGAGCCAGGGATATAGACACAGTCTTTGTTTTGCAAAAGAGAACAATTTGGGCAATTTATAATATGAAGCACCGGGATTCAATAAGAGAAAAATTCAAAGAAATTCATATGTTAACTGTTTCTTGTGAATTTATTTACCAAATTCTTAGATATGTCAGAAAAAAAATTGATTCTTTCCCGAGAATTGGCGAACAACACTGTAAAAAAACCAGAAATAAACATAAACTGGCTTTTCCAAAAATCAGACTTGTCAAAGTGAGTACCTCTTTTGATGGACCTGGCATAGGATTTTACAATAAACTTCCAAAGGAGATCCTAACTTTGTCATAGAATAAGTTTAAACTGTAAGCAAAAGCAAATTAAGCAATATTAAGCAAAGATAACTGAAAAAGGCATATTATAAAACAAGTGAATACTTGGATGATGGTAATCATAAATTACTGCTGTCTTGTATGTTCTTATCCCTTAACTTAAAGAAGGTATAAGTAAATAGTCTAGTTTAAGTTTAAGAATGTAGCAGATATGTCAAAAAAAGGAAATATGCAAAAAAAGACATGATCTTGCAAAGTTTCTTGCCCTTCTTCTTAACAAGACTAATCGAATGGGTGGGGGTAGGCATGCATTTATATATGTAACCTATTAGTATGTTGTATATATATTAAAGGTGGGATTTGGTCGGCCTCTTCCTGGTCGCTGGCCGGGTCTCCGGTTTGGGTTCGGGCGGTTGATTTAATTTCACCTTGTATCATTATAAATTTTACCTATTACTTGAATCGTATATATATTTCTGCATGAATTAAATAAACATTTAGTGTAAGTACGTTTATTATTACTATATAAAATACATTTTTATTAGATTAAAGTGTATAATGTTTACCTACTTTACAAAATAAACCATTTGAATTTGATTAAATTTATAGTTAATACATCTGAGGTGACTGTAATTTATGTGACCAAATTCATACTGGAGACCTGATAAGTCATTAGGGCCAAGGTTCAATTACTCGTTTGCATAATACAAAAAAAGTTTTTTGTGCCCCTATACTAATTTAAGAGTAACCCCAACTTAATTTATGTAAGAAGCCCAAATTTTATTTCGTGAATTTCACAGAATGGTTCATTTTACCTTTTATTGATTATTTACAAAGTCTCTAGTATGAATTTGGTCATATAAATCAAAGTCGTCTTGTATGTAAATTTAGCTCAGGAATAGGCCTGAAATTTTGTATAGGAAACGGATCTCCTAAAACAAAATATTACAGTTAGCGATGCTTCATGAGATTTTTCAGTTAATGTCACGAAGAAATCGGCGCGAAAATCAAAAAAGGTCTCGGATGGTACTTATTTATTAGAAGTGAATGTGAAGAAAATGTGGTCCTTGTTTAGTACATGTTATACTCGGAAAAACGTCCACGGTCTGTTCTTGGGAAGTCTAACACAAGGTCCTCGTCAGGTACTTGACACTAGAAAAGTGTGTGAAAAAAGGTCCTCTGACTGACATCCCTGAACATGGATTAAAGTCCTCGGTTGGTTCACACATATGTCCTCAAAAGGACGTCTCTGGGACTGTTTGCGCGTGTATCAGAAGTCCTCGGGCTGGTCAAGAAAAGTCAAGCAAACAAAAGATGAGATAGCATTTTGTCACCGCTCTAACTAAACCAGATTTTTTGTTATGGTTCTTTTCATCTAGGAAATAAGGCCGTAAGTTGTCTTTAACATAGTTTTTCAGAGGGTCCTCGAATTGTTAATATACAACCATAGTCCTCGATTAGCCCTCTGTACAAACAAGGGTGTGTGTGTGTGTGTGTGTGTGTGTATATGCATTGTGTATATGAAAGAAAGGGTATGTGTGTGTTATTTAAGGTGGTTCCTTAGCCCTACGACCGTAGGCTCGGGATATATTGTTTATCACTCTAGGGGAAGGTGAGTCAATGTTTAAATACCTATAATTTTGATATCAATCTATTTGCAGTACTTTATTTGAGCTTATTGAAAGTGGAGGTGTCATGCGATAATATAAGTTCGGTTTGTTCATAAGTCAAACTTTTTAGCCATATTGTAAGTTTCTTTTTACATTCAAAGTATGTCATGGTGTATATATTTAATATTCGGTTTATCTTATTGTAAAGGTAAATTGATTGTGTACCAAATTGGTTTTGAGCAAACAAAGTTCTTACAGTAGCGCATTTGATAACTGAATGAGGATTCCGTTTATTGAGAATTTTAGGGTCTATAGATATGTTTTTATGAATTCTAAGCACACATTGGAGTATATAACTGTCTGACGGTAAGAACATTGGCATCTTTATATAATTTTGTTGTTCTATTTAATTTCTTTTCGCGCAGCATTATATGTGAATAACCCTTGCAGAAAATAAGACGATTATTTCATTGTGTATGTTTATTTACGAAATTAGTTGATGTGATTTATTTAATTAAATCTTACATGTTTATTTATAGTCAAGGAGCAAGTTTGTAAAGTGAAGATGAAACTATAGAATAGAATAGAATATTTTATTATAATAAGCGCCATGACGTTGATTTTCAGTGGATTCCTATATATATTTCATAAGTATATCTATATTAAAAATAAAAGAATAAGTAAAATTTTCAAATATAAGTTTGACAGAACACAACTTATCTCTATTTGACAATTAAATAGGCTATGTATGTAACATTGTTTATTGTATAATACATAATGGTGTAATAATAATAATAATAATAATAAAAATTCTTTATTGCACAATAACAATGTATGTACAGAGGGGAACTTAACGCTATAAAGCCTTTTCTTCCAGTTAACCTGGGGCGTTGTGGGAAATGTAGGGTAGTGCCCAAAAATAAGAAGGGTAATGAATACTATATAAATAATATACATGATGTACTTATATAAATATATATGGTGTAGTACCGAGTTTGCGCTGTTTGATTTTATGACGTTGTCTTTTTTTGTATGGACCTGTTAACAATTTTTCTGACCCTAATCGCTTGGAGTATCAATTGAAAGGATTTCATGAGATGTTTGTAAAAATACACTACTTACTTACATCATTAATTACATATCAGCCACCTGTTTATAAAAAACAATAAAGAAACACTTTTAAAACACATCAAGTTTGGTAGGAAATGGCTGAAGGATTTTATCTAAAACATACAAAAGATACAACATGAGAAAGATTTAAGGGGCTCCACAATGCTTCAGTGTTGCATTGGATTCAGTTCCGTCAATGTAGATGATAAAAAGATATATATGGCGCGTTTTTAACTCAAGATAATTATTAATTACACTTCATAGATGTAAATTTATTTTTTATATTTAAATTTATAATTTAAATTTAAATTGTATTTATTTAATAATACATCAAACTTAAATAACAAAAAATTAACCTTGTATTACAACTAGATAAAAATTTAAATTTAAATGTAATATGTAAAATTACATCTTTAAAATTATGTCACTTTAAAAAGCACAGAATTCACGAAAAAAACGCTTCAGCTCTCTTATTTCAAATCCGATTGAAACAAAACCAGCACATGCAGATTCTTATTAGAAAACACCGTCTTTATTACACAAATAAAATGCAGTTAATGTCCTAATATAGTTGTGATTTCAAAATAATTGAAGCTTTGCGTTCGGGTTAACTGATTAGAGCAGAATAGACAGTTTAAAAAAACCAAAAGAGTTAGAACAGGACTGAATTTTAGCATTGCGGAGCCCCTTAAGAAAGATCTACAGGAAGCTGAAAAATAAATAAACATTAAAGTTGGAAAATTGGCAATGGGCATGAATACATGCGCGAGCGTAGCTGTAAAAAAGGAAAGTACTAAAAAAACTAAAAGACGCTGCTTGTTACAAAAGAAAATTATTCAGGGAACAAGTCCCAAAATTCAACCAGACTGGACTGTTTTATTCAGTGACGATAAACTATAGATAAAGCGATGGGTTTAGCTTAAAATAATGCTAGACAATGCGTTTTTTGCGATGATCTCTTGCTAGAATAAATAAAATTAAAGCCTTACAATACGTGATTTAAGCGCTTTAGGAAAAGCGCTTAAAACCTATCCTTCCTAAAACCGGATAAAGAAGTTCTGAAGCACCTTTACCCATCACGTATAATTAAAGAGGGCGAGGCTGGCCTCACTAAACCACATAAATCATAATAATTTAATGCGAGAAGAATCCTTTAGGGTTCCTTTATCGCGCCGCCGCCGAAACCCGGCCGAACGGTTTTTTTCTCCGCTGTGAAATATGGCCTCGTTTCGATATTGTTATTTTCACAAACATTACCCTTTCGAACCTTTAAGGCGATTACACTGGCTGCAGTAACGAGGTTTAACTTAACCTATGACTACAGATATTTTTTTTCAATGCAAGTGCTCGTAAAGACTCACTTTTTATGCATCAAAACCGAACAGAAAGTCGATTATTTTGCCCTAGGGCTTTATTATTATTTTTTTTATTTATTTACAATGATTGGCTAACCTGCAACCTTTCCTGTGTACTATAAATGTTATACTTTTTTTCCACTGTTTAACGGCTCTGGATACAGTCCTTTTGAGCCAATCATAATTTAAAGTCCACAAGATTATATTTGTTTTATTTCCTCACACTATGCATTGAAAAACGTAGTATGATACACGGGCGTAAAGTAATAAATTACTCGGTTACGTTTAAAACACTCGCTACTCTCGTGTTTTAAATCGTCCTCGTGATTTATTTCTTTTCGCCCTTGTAGCGTAAACTACTATTTTTTCTTGGTGACGGTTGCTATTCTAAGCGCCACTTTTTTGCTAGTTAGATTCTGACATGGTTAGTTCACTACAGGTCTTCTAATAAGGCCGTTTTGCTTGAATCACATTATGATTCTATTCTAATGCCGTCTCTTTTGCACGCGTAAAAAAACTCCTACTCTATCCTACTTCCAATCATTTTCTGATTCACCCAAGTCGGCCTTTTTAGATCCCTGATCTCCTGATCATATAAATTTATTTGACGTTTTTTTGATTTGCCTCTGTGGCAGAGTTGTAGAAAGAGAAAGAGTGCTCGCCAGCTAATTCAGAAGCCAGAGGTCGTGGGTTCAATGCCCGTGGTGCATATTAATTTGGGTTCGGTCTGCGAGCTTTGGAAATCTGGCCATTTGTGCCCGAACCAATATTTATTTATTGCCCACTACATAGAGCCGCGCTGCACCTTGTACACTCTTGAGTCACAACCAGGCACTGACTAAAAATCAGCGCTGAAGGTTTACACCTTTAGCACATCGCTGAGTCAGTTGCCTTTTACAGCAACAGACGCACCGTGACCTTGTTATAATTTGTAATTGTAACTATGTATTTGTAATTTTTCTTTATGAATATTGATATATATAGTCGTTTTTGTTAAATTATACACATTAATTAATGATAGCAAGATATATTTCGAGTCCTGTTGGACTCAGCATCAGTTGCATTATTGATTATTAATTGCTACCATTAATTAATCTGTATAATTTAACAAAAACCACTAGTATATATATATATATATCAATAATTGTAAGTAAGTTATATTAAGTATAAATTGTATTTGTAAGGCTGTTGCAGTAATAAATGTGTTTCTTTCTTTCTAAGTCTGGTTATAGACTATTAGTCTATGGTCTCGTGATAGGGCTCACCATGCACCCGTCACGTTTGGGACGTATAATCCTCTGTGAAAAGCGGGTATAACAAGTATGGACTGAGACTTGCAAATCACGGTTAAGGCGATATGTAAAAGTTTTAGCGTCCCTGTTACTCCATATGCGAAAAAACCCTTATTGCGAGAGGGACGGATTCGTGGAAAAGTAGCAAAAAGTCCGTTTTTTAGTAATATAAAATGTACTAAAGTTGCTATCAAAATTTCGTTTAACCAGAGGGCCTATGGACATATGGACTGCAATAATATTTTATTAGATGGATTTTAACGGTATCTCGGACCAGCCCCTGTATTCTGTATCTTTAGTTGCCATCTGGACTTGGTGTCTATCATCAAAAACATAGATATACTATCGAATTCCGATTGTCTAAGGATATATTCGCACTTGAAGTGACGACACAGCTCGTTAATAATTCAATACCCACTAAAGGCAATTTTGAAAGTTCCGTTTTTAGCTATGTTTTTGATGATAGGCACCTAGTCCAGTTGGCAACTAAAGATACAGAATACAGGGGCTGGTCCGAGATACCGTTAAAATCCATCTAATAAAATATGATTGCAGTCCATATGTCATTCTAAATTCTCAAACCAGGAGAATTGGTGTCGAAAAAGACCTAATTTCAATAAATATTTCTATCGAACCGAATATCTCCAATCGCGTTTCTATTTTAACAGATCCCTAGAAAAAGATTCCAAAAATAATATACTATTTTATCAAAAATGCAAGTTCTTAAAGTGTCGATTTTTTTTCCGTAGCGCCTTAAAGCTTGAGAACACATCTGACACCCTCTCGAGGATTCATGTCGTGACCATATGTGTTTTGATTTGAATTCCTATATAAAACGTAATTATCTGCTAGTTTCAATAGCACGACCAACTTTGCTTTAATATTATTTAGAAGCAATCAGAATAGTTATTGAAATAAGTTGTTAAAAACTCAAAATTATAAATACAATAAGGAAAGTAAAATTTTTAAACTAAATAATTTGAATCTGAATAACGATTATTTTTGTCCGGCCGACATTTTTTTTAACAATGCAGAGTTTTTCAGTTTCGTCAGAAAGTACCATTTAGTTTATCGATATTAAGTGTAATAATGTCACTAATCGAATCGCCATATTGATAGGTTATCTTTATAGAAACGAAGGCAATTAAACCGCTTTTATACGATCAGTGGACGATCGATGATAATTAGTACTGACTAAACACTGACGTCCATACTATACTGGACTGGGTGTCCGGTACAAATAACAGCTAATAAACTGTGCCGATTTAAGGTGCTACGGAAAAAAATCGACACTTTTAGAACTTCTATATCTACTTCGGTAAATAATGTATAATTTTGATAAATTAGTATATTATTTTTGGAATCTTTCTCTAGGCATCTGTTAAACAGAAACGCGATTGGAGAAATTCGGCTCGATAGAAATATTTATTGAAATGAGGTCTTTATCGACACCAATTCTCCTGGTTTGACAATTTTGAATGACATATGGACTGCAATTATATTTTATTAGATGGGTTTTAACAGTATCTAGGACCTGGTTAAACGAAATTTTGATAGCGTTTTTAGTACATTTTATATTAATAAAAAACCGACTTTTTGCTACTTTTCCACGAATCCGTCCCTCTCGCACTGAGGGTTTTTTCGCATATGGAGTAACAGGGACGCTAAAACTTTTACATATCGCCTTAAGAGCGCACCGAGCTTTTTACACAGTCAAACACATTTTTATAACACTTATTTGAAATAGTAAACAATTAAATTAAAATCGAGGGAAATATATTGGTACTATTGGGTATATATACTAGGCTGTATACTCGATGGAAACACAATTTGATAAAGTTGTCTCGATAGAATAAATTCGCAAAGTTACCTCTTTTCGAGTAATTTTTTCCTCTATTTCCCTACTTTTTTATATAACTAAGTAATTTGATATTAAGATTCATTTACTAAGATAAAGTTCATAGACGACTGGAGCGTCTATACACGATAGTTTTTTTTTTAAGAACAATATGATGAAAATAACAACAAAAAACATTGAAAAAGAGCAAAAGATTGGTTATTATCTTTACACTTTACACGTAAAGAAAAAGACAGAGACAAAGGCAAACGCTCGGTGCGCCATTAAAGCGACTCCGGCCAAGTTCTCAGGAACTATTTTTGACGTTTAATGGAGAAAGCGTCTTCTAATCCGAGATTCTTACGCATTTTGATTGACATCATATCACCATCGACTTGCGCACGTCGCTAAAATTTTTAGTTTCATGGAACTTCGTAGCTGTCTCGCCAAAATGGCGTAAATCAAATTGGTACAAAAAAGGATTAACAACCGCCTGTCCAGTGGTAATAGTATGGAGGTGAGTGACCACGACCTTTTGAATGGAAGTTCTTGTTATGAGCTTTACAATTAATTATAAATAGTGTGTATCTGCATAACATTTCTCTATGGTAAAAAGCTCTAGCTTGTCTGCGGCCCCGTTTCCGGTTGTCATCCAAATGAAGAAAAAGAAATACATATTTCGAGTTACTGAAGAAATCTACTTTTATTTCATTAATCCTACACTACAATCTTTCTGGAACGAACCAATAAATGGCGACGAGAGGGAAGAATGACGGTGCCTACAAATTTTATTGAATTTTTCGACAAAAATCAAAAATTTTCAAGATGGGTCGAAAGATTGGAAGGTGCGTTTTCCATCTACAAGGTTACGGAAGAACATGAAAAAAGGAACTACTTCCTCCATTATATTGGCGCGGAAACGTACGATACAATTTTCGATTTGCTGTCCCCTGATAGTCCTAAAGATAAGCAGTTTGAAACCTTGAAATTGACGCTGATACGTCACCTGGAGCCAGAACCATTGGAGATAGCAGAGTACTACAAGTTTCATAACAGGAAGCAGCTCGAAGGAGAAACAATACGGGATTACATTGCTACACTGCGAAAGATGGCTTTATCCTGCAATTTTGGGTGTTTTTTAGATACAGCTCTGCGAAATCAATTTACGTGCGGCTTACGCGACGAGAAGGCCAGAGACAGGTTGCTAGAAACTAAGGATTTAACTATTGAACGAGCACTCCAACTAGCTCAAAGCATGGAGGCACGAAAATCTGAGAATAATATACATTCTGTGCAAACTAAAACTTTCCAAGATGGATCATCAAGAAGGTACAAAAACAACAACAACATTAAGAAGCCTCAGTGCTATCGTTGTAACTCGCTTGACCACTATGCTAATAAATGTCCACACATCAATGTAGAGTGCTCCTACTGCAACAAACGTGGACATTTGCGACGGGCCTGCATGAAAGCGAAGAGAGCAGTCCATGTGGTCGACGTTGAAGAGGAGGTAAATGATGTTGAAACGGTGTCATACAAGGTAAATGTTATTGACTTTGCTAGTAAAGATAAAATCACTTTAACTGTAAAAATCAACCATTTTTATATTAAAATGGAGTTAGATAGTGGGTCTGCAGTATCAATAATAGGGGAAAATGAGTTCAAATTGAAATTTCCAAATGTAAAACTCCGAGAAACACCTGTAAAATTATACTCTTACACTAATCATAATTTAAATGTTATAGGAGTGGCTGAAGTTGGAGTAGAGGTGCTCGGTGAGAAGAGGGACGGTTTGCTGTTGTATGTGGTATCAGGAATTAATAAGATGGCATTATTTGGAAGGCAATGGCTGCGTTGCTTCTCTCCCAAACTATTAAGTAAAGCTCTTGAAGTAAATCAGGTACAAAAATTTAATAGTACATTGACAGTTCAGGCAACTCTGGATACATTATTTAATAAATACCAAACACTTTTTGATAACAGTTTAGTGAGGGAAATTAAAGGAGAACCAGTGGCATTACATTTAAAAGAAGGAGCAAAGCCTATATTCTGTCGGGCTAGGCCAGTTCCATTTATGCTTAGGGAAAAAGTCGAAAAGGAATTGGAACGGTTAATGCAGCAAGGAGTTTTAGTTAAAGTTAATTATAGTGAATATGCAACACCAATAGTACCAGTTCTAAAACCGAATGGGGAGGTTAGGTTGTGCGGGGATTTTAAAGTTACAATCAATCCACAAATTATAGTTGATGAACACCCTTTACCGACACCGGATGAACTGTTTGCTGACTTAGCAGGTGGGGATAAGTTTACTAAAATTGATTTAAAGTGCGCTTACCTACAATGGAAGGTAAGAGAACAGGATCAAAAGCTATTAACTCTTAATACCCATAAAGGGCTATTCCAGAGTACAAGATTAATGTATGGGTTAAATTGTGCACCAGCCAAATGGCAACGTAAAATTGAAAACATTCTGAAGGACATTTCGGGGACGTCTGTGTTTATTGATGATATCAAAATTACTGCACCTGATGATAGAACACACTTGGAAAGATTAGAGCAGGTATTTGCAAAACTAGCTGAACATGGGTTAAAAATAAATTTAAAAAAGTCGCAATTTTTACAAAACGAAATAGAGTATTGTGGGTATAGGATCAACAAAAAGGGTATTCATAAACAGCAGTCTAAAATTGAGGCTATACAAAAGGCACCAGTTCCAAAGAATATTACAGAATTACAATCTTTCTTAGGATTAGTAAATTACTACAGTCGTTTCCTGAAAAACCTTGCTGACACATTAGAACCATTACATCAATTACTGAGAAATGAAACAAAATGGGCATGGACTGAAGAATGTAATAATGCATTTAATATTATTAAGGCACAAATGCAAAGTGATTCATTCTTAGTTCATTACTCCCCACACTTACCATTAATATTGGCTGTAGATGCATCACCGATAGGGGTGGGAGCCATTTTATCACACCAAATGCTGGATGGTAGTGAACGTCCGATTCAAATGGCATCACAAACATTAAATAAAAGTCAAAGAAAATGGTCTCAAATAGATAAGGAGGCTTATGCAATTGTCTTTGGGGTAAAGAAGTATTTTCAGTACATATTTGGTAGACAATTTACATTATGCACAGATAACAAACCTTTGAGCCAAATATTTTCACCAGAAAAGGCTTTACCTCACATGTCTGCCACCCGGATGCAGCATTATGCTATTTACTTACAAGGATTTAATTACAATATCAGATACAAAAGCTCTAAAGACAATGCAAATGCTGATGCATTATCTCGGTTACCCTTAAATTTAGAAGAAAAGCATGTGCTAGAAGCTGCAGACTTAATAGAGATCAATCAAATAGAAAAAATGCCAGTGACAGTTACAGATTTGGCTTCTGCGACAGCGGAAGATATCGAATTGAAATGTTTACTAGATGGGTTAGCGATCGGTAAAAAAATGACAAATTCTGAAAGACTAGGTATAGATCAATGTGAATTTTCAATTCAAAGTGGATGCATTATGAGAGGCAAAAGAGTAGTGATACCAGTTAAGTTGAGAAAAAATGTAATAACTGAACTACATTCAGGGCATTTTGGGGTAAATAAAATGACAGTACTGGCTCGCAGTTACTGTTGGTGGCCAAACATAGACGTGGATATCAAAGAGTTTGTAAAAAATTGTGTACAATGTTGTGAAACCAAATCTGCACCAAGAGAAGTGGAAACACATCATTGGGAAAATCCATCACATCCTTTTGAAAGAGTACATATTGACTTTGCTGGTAAATTCTTAGGGACATATTTCTTTTTGTTGATAGATGCTTAATTCTAAGTGGCCAGAGATCTACACACTGGACAGAATTGACACAGACAGTACAATAGAAGCATTGCAAGATATTTTCAGTAGGTTTGGTATTCCTAAGATATGTGTAAGTGATAATGGAGCTCAATTCGTTAACCCTAAATTTGCACTGTTCCTAAAAAAACTTGGGATAGTACACAAGAGGTCCGCATCCTATCATCCGGCCACGAATGGACAATGTGAACGCTATGTTCAAACTATGAAAAATAAATTGAAATGCCTAGGGGCAAATAAAAGCAACATACAAGAAAAATTAACTATATTTCTGCAACAGTACAGGAATATGCCTCATTCTGTTACCAACAAATCACCAGCTGAGTTAGTGTTTAGTTATCCGGTTAGGTCAAAGTTATCATTAATGATACCAGAACAAATACAAGTTTCAGGTTATAAAAAGAATACAGATAAAAAAATAAGAGATCTAAGGGTTGGTGACAGAGTTATAGCAAAAAATTATTCAGGAATAAAAAAATGGAGATTCGGAATTGTAAATAAAAGGTTGGGAAGGCTTCATTATGAAATTGAAGTAGATACTGGAGAGAAGTGGCGCAGACACATTGATCAACTGAGAGAAGTAGGTAGAGAGATACCATTGCAACATGAGCCGGACTTGCTTTCTTTTCCACCGTTGCAACCGCTACCATTGATTGAGGTTCCAAGGGAAACTCTGGTTCATAATAAACAAAATGAAGTAATATCTACAGATTCAAATGATGATGCCACACCATCTTTAAAGTCTAACGAAGAACCAGAGTCTCAACTGCAACCAGAAGTAATAAAAGACAATATTGTAATAGAACAACCACAATTAAGGAGAAGTTGTAGAGTAAGAAAAAAGATTGAGAGATTAGATTTGTAATAAATTTGGTGGCATTACATTATATAAGCGTTAGTGCCTACACATTTAAGTATAACAGGTAACACTATGTCATTTTTTACTGTAGTTTAACGTACCTACATGAGTGTTCATTACGTTTAAATATAAATTTGTATGTGATGTTTACGTATCCGTATCAGATGTTAAATGACTGATTCTTGTTTGTATTAGTTTAATTGATTAGAAGGCGCTGTATTAGTAACAAGAGTTTTATATTATAGAAAAATGTTTCTTATCTGAATTTATTTTGTGGGGGGAAAATCTGTTATGAGCTTTACAATTAATTATAAATAGTGTGTATCTGCATAACATTTCTCTATGGTAAAAAGCTCTAGCTTGTCTGCGGCCCCGTTTCCGGTTGTCATCCAAATGAAGAAAAAGAAATACATATTTCGAGTTACTGAAGAAATCTACTTTTATTTCATTAATCCTACACTACAATCTTTCTGGAACGAACCAATAGTTCTTATAACGTTTAATAACGGTTAAAGTCGTATTCAAATAGGTAACTCGAACTGCAGGCGACTGTACAGTCGACAAGATTCCCGCCAGTTTCAAAACCTTGTTGCTTGCATGTGGCGATCTCAGTTAGTCCCGCCTTTTATTTCGCTGACCAATGAAAGTTAATGAGAGACATTTTTTATGGCGTTTTCGGGTCCATCAGACTTCATCAGTCACTTGTTGGTTGTTGTGTGAATGACTATTGGCAGATAAAAACTGGCAAGGCGGGGCTAGCGAAAGATGCCGCGAACCACTGCACACAAAACTAGCTCTAAAGGTGGACAAGCGGAAATCTTGTCGACTGTATATAGTAATGTATTGAATTTCTACAAAGTTATTACCGGCGATAGAGATACACCGCAGGTTTGATTCCCAGCTTCAGGTGCTGGCCACACCGATTTTTTTCAGTATCAAGCTAAACTTCCGTCCTGCACCAACGCTTTTGTTTTTGTATTGTATATCCTGCTCTAATCAACTGCCGCGCACACAAAACATTTGTTTTGAATTTGCGGCTACTTTAGGACATCTAATTAAAAATCCTTCTACAAATGTCTTAAGGCATGTATGTAGAAATTTCTCGCAAATTTTGATATTTATAGCTTTAAAAATTCATTTCATTAATGCCATTATAAGATTTTTTCAAAGCTGACTTTTAATTTTTTTTCAATCGAGTGAAGTTAATAGAATTACGATTTCAGATCTACAAAATTAAATGTCTTGAGTATTTCCTCTTACATAACACTAGCTTCTGCCCGCGGCTTCGCCCGTGTGGCAAAAAAAAATATAATGCCTTTGTCTACCTGTCATATAGGGGAAGGTTGCCCAAATCGTACCGTTCCTAAATCGTACCCCTCGCAATATCTACCAAACTAAGAAGCATATTTTTATAAAGGCAACATTTTTTAATGCGCTACCAACATAACAACTAAGGCCATATTGCTTTCATTTGTTTTTGTTAGTTTTTATAAAGAATTTCAACCGAAAACCTAAGGCTGTAGTGAAATAACGATAAGTTTTATGTGTATAAAACAGTGTGTATTAAGGACTGTGTAAGTAATTTTGTAACAAGCAAAATTCCGGTTTTTAAATATATGTTTTTCATTTTGTTGTTCAAACGTCGCTGTTGCTTATATCGTACCACCATAACGTGCCTAAATCGTACTTTAAAAAAAAACAAAGAATAACTAGAATATATATTATAAAATGGTTGATATTGATACTCGTATGTCAGAATAAAAAGAACAAAAATTTTTGATTTATCCAAAACAATATAGGTAGGTATGATATTTTTGTTTACTGAGGGAATTTAAGACGTTCATTTTGATAATATTTTACTTCAAAATAATACTACATATTTACTAAGTACGATTTGGGATACCATAGGTACAAATTAGGATACCGGTTTCCTATATCGTATATCCATTTGGAAGCTTTTTTAAAAAGAGAAATATTTTGTATTACTAATAAGCAATAGTTTTAACTAAATAAAACGTTGATTAATAGATAACTGCTCTTTGCATTAAGGCAGAAATCAAAACCCTAAACCGTCACATTTCTAAGAAAATTTCAGATGAACCAAAATTGGTCCAATATGGGCAACCTTCCCCTATAGTCCATCTGCTTTTATAGTCGTTTCATCTATTAAATAATTAACAGTAATATGCCTTCTTCAATAGGCCCTGCTTAATAAACAGTTTAAACTTATTCCCTGACAAAGTAAGGACCTACTTTGGAAATTTGTTGTAAAATCTTGTACCATGTCCTACGAAGGAGATACCCACCTTGGCGAGTCTGATTTTTGGAAAAGCCAGTTTATGCTTATTTCTGGTTTCTTTACAATGTTGCTCACAAAGCCTTGAGAAAGACTCAACATTTTTTTCTGACATATCTAAGAACTTGGTAAATAAATCCACAAGAGACCGTTAATATTTTAATTTCTTTGAATTCGGTGCTACATATTATAAATAGCCTGAATTACTCTCTTCTGCAAAACAAAGACTGCGTCTGTATCCGCGGCTCTACCCCACAATAGAATGCCGTATGACATAATGCTGTCAAAGTAACTAAAATGTACTAATCTAGCAGTATCTACATCAGTAATTTGCCTTATGCGTCTAATAACGTCAATTATGACGATGTCCCGTTTTGAGCAAAAATAAAAGCAGTCACGTTGTTCACACGTCTACATACATATAAATTTATTTTCAATGCATGTGCTCGTAAAGGCCCACTTTTTATGCATCAAAACCGAACAGAAAGTCGATTATTTTGCCCTAGGGCTTTATTATTATTATTTTTTTTTATTTTTTTTCAATGGTTGGCTAACCTGCAGCCTTTCTTGTGTACCATAAATGTCATACTTTTTTTTCCACTGTTTAACGGCTCAGGATACAGTCCTTTTAAGCCAATTACAATTTAAAGTTCACAAAATTATATTTGTTTTATTTCCTCACACTATGCATTGAAAAACGTAGTATGATACACGGGCGTAAGAGCAATAAATTACTCGGTTACGTTTAGAACACTCGCTACGCTCGTGTTTTAAATCGTCCTCGTAATTTATTCCTTTGCGCCCTTGTAGCATAAACTACTATTATATCATAGTTTCTAAGTATTCGTTGTGGAAGCCGGAAACTAGCAATAGTACTCGCCCATATGAACATCTTTTCCTCTGGAACACCCCCAAATCGCGAAAATGGAATCTGCAGTTCCATAGAAAACTTAATTTTCTACTCGACTAAAATTCATGAAACGAATGTTTTTTATTTTCATAATTTCTCGATTATTTGCACGAAAAGTTGTTCGTTTGAACGAGTACTATCGCCAGTTTCCAGCTTTCGCAACATCATCTTAACACCCTGTCTCTCGGCTTAATACGAGTACAATACATTTTTTCTACTACCTTTAAGAAAAAAATCCTTTACATAACTCGAAATTAGTTACGAAAATCGAACTTTCTGGACCCCGTTGCGTAATGTCTCTCAGATCAGTACGAAATGTTGGTTGAAATTTCGGCTCACGTCGAAATTAGCTTCCTTCCTCGGATGAGAAATCGCGTAATTTTGTACTCGGTATGAAATATACTATTCTGATACTATTCTGCCTTACCCATTTTAGAAGGTGACTATTTAGCCGTCATTTCATATATTTGATATGAATTATTTCATCTCGATTCAAATGTATCGAAGTTTCGAATTTATTATCAGAGACTTACGCTTTCTAAAGTATTTACTGTACCTATGTTGTACAACTGACAAAAATGAATAGAAATTACTCCAAAACGTGTTAATATTCATCCAAAAACCATAACAACCTAACAAGTTGCGTCTATCCAAAGCGCCAATAAAAAAGATTTACGAGTATAAAATATACGCCACAACGAAACCTATGCGGTACAAATAACCCATCATAACCTAACAGGGTCCAAACCAAATTAATATTTATAGAATTGTATGAACACTCGAATATATCATGTAAACAAATAACCGAGTTAACACATTAGAGCTAGAATATAACTATAAATTATTATTGTAGGTCTATTGTAGGTAGGAGTAAGACGGGGGCTTCTTGTTAGATCCACTGTACTTGTATTACCACTGGATGTTTATAAATATCTATAACCAGTGCGTCCTTCCAGTGATGACGTACGGCGCTGAGACGTGGTCTCATACCAAAGGCTCAACGAGCTATGGAGCGGGCTATGCTTGGGATATCTCTGATGGATAAAATCCGAAACGAAGATATCCGTCAGAGATCGAAGGTGACCGACATAGCCTGCCGAATCAGTAAGTTGAAGTGGCAGTGGACTGGCCATATCTGTCGCCGACGTGATAACCGTTGGGGCCGTAAGGCATTGGAATGGAGACCTCGTACAGCAAAGCGCAGCGAAGGCCACCCTCGTGCCCGCTGGACTGACGATCTGAAGGACGTTGCGGGTGGCGGCTGGATGAGTATGACTGAGGACCGCCAAGGGTGGCGTAATATTGGGGAGGCCTATGTCCAGCAGTGGACGAACACGGGCTGATGGATGGATGGACCTATATACTGTGTGTTAAGATGAAGTTGCAGAAGCTGGAAACTGGCGATAGTACTCGTCCATACGAACAACTTTTACTATGGAGCCAACCCTCGAATCACGAAAAGAAATTCAGCTGTTCCATAGAAAAGTTAAATAGCTACCCGACCAAAATGTATGAAACAACAGGTTTTTTTTTACACAACATGGGATCCCCACAGTCCATTTGTGCCTGAAGTACGGCGATAGGACGCTCCACCCATCACGTTTGGGACGTAATAGTCGTCGGTGTTTTCATTGTGACCTGCGTTTCACAGTTTACACTTGGATCACGACACGAGATATTTTTCTTGTGTTTTTTTTTTTTATTGCTTCTTTTGGGGCAAACGCAACTCGTCTATTTTTTATTTCATTAACTTTTTGAAAGTTTATTACTTTTTTAATTTTTTTTTATTAATTTCGGTTTCAAAAACTTTATCCAATCGGAGATAGTGCTAGTGGAATCATAGTGGAGTGGTATTCGTAGGTAGTAGACAGGCGTTAGCAAATAATAAACACAAAAAACTACCTCTTTGTTCGTGAAAATGATAACTACAGAAATGTTTTAAAATGAAATATACTACAAAATATTGTAATTTTTTATAATTTATTTATTTTTATATTGTAATGCTTCTAATGTTTTTTGTTTTCTTTTTTAATTTAAATAAACTGATGATAGGATAATGCAAATATAGGTAAATACTGTAAAATAATCTCAAGATATATTTCGGGTCCGATCTGGACCGGGCATCAGTTGAGTATTTTAATAACTACAGAAAGCATTCTAAATGTGCCCAAGGAGGAATAACCCGATTCCTATTAATATATCACTTTCAATATAATAATAAGCTCTATTATAGAACACAATCGCCGTCGGCTAACACCTTTCGGTGATTTAGAACACCACTGACACGTCTATGTTTATAGATTCCTTTATTTATTTTTAAGCGTTTTTGGAAAATAGTAATCTGTGACAACACTTTGTTGGGTGCGATAGGTTCAAAAGTCATGAAGTTTGTTTGTCTGCAATTAAAATTTATGTAAAGCGTACATCGTATAATAGGTTCCGTCAATGCAAATTTTGAAAATACGCTTTATTTCACACCACGGATATATTTGATACCATACATACATTTGACACCACGCATGAATTTGACATGCATCTTACTTCGAGACCCCCTCGAAGTAATTCGGGGGAGAGTAAGAGGACAGCTCACAGGCAAAAAACTAGGAGCCCCACCATGCCTGGGACCGATGGATGGCGGTATATCCATCCCTAATAGCTGGGCCTTATATGGAACAGACTGGTTACGGACAGCGGCGTCACTGGTGCGAGGGTTCCGGCACCGCGCTCACCAACCTGCCTGCCCAGCGTGTGTGAGAATGGGCAATTCTTCCAGGATGACCGCCCGGTGTGGCAAAGTCCTGGAAAGGCTTATGTCCAGCAGTGGATGAACTAGGCTGATGGATGGATGGATGATGCATTTGACAGTACGCATGTGACATATTTGACATTAAAATGTCACTTTTACCATTTTTTCGCCTCCATGTAAAATTATATGGATAGGGTGTGGATAGCGCAGTGTTAGTGCAATATCTAAATGAACCCTCTCTTGATAATGCCGACAAGTAGAAACTATTGTGGAAACAATAGGTCTTTACATATGAAATTGCCGAAATTTTCTTACAGATTCATGAGTTCATAGTTCCTGTAATTCTCTAGCTATTTCTATTATTTGTTTTTATTTGAAAATTGATTTCACGGTTTTACATCTACGTATGAAATTTTGTTTTTATTGTCAGTTTGATAACCAAAATTAAAATTTCAAAAACAGTTCGTCCTCAATGCCATCCTCTTCCACGATAAGATTCGTAATAATTTTTACAGCTGACACTTTTCAGAAATGAAATTAATGTTGCTGTTAGTTTAATGTTGTCTCATTCATACACAAAAGAAATTACATAATTTGGATTTGTCATTCCTAAAAAAAATGCAAAAAAATTGAGTTTCCTTCAAATTCTCTAAAAAAAAACGGCAATTTCATAGGTAAAGAACTGATAGTGAAAATAGGTTGTGAAACGGTAAAAGTGTTTTATTCATCCATGATGATGTTTCACCAAGAGCTGGCAACCGCAAGTATTAACTTTTAGACTATTATATTTTAAAACTTATTCACCAGAGGGCGCTTATCTAAAGCTGGGTGAACCGGCTCACAAGTCTTATGATAAATCCAAGTTGACTCGCATTCAAAAGCCACAAACATCGCAGTTCGTATCGAGCGTTGGGCATCAATTGATTTATCAGCAACATCTGTAAATGTTAATAGTTGGGAACGCATTGCGATTGCGACACTGCGAGAGTCAGAATGGCCGCGGGCGACGCGTGGGCTGACCAATAAATTGACTCTAGTTTAATTCAATATGATGAGCGCCCTTATTCTGGATACAAAGTGTTTATTGTTGTTTGACAATAAGGTTATAATAAATTGTATTGTAAAGCAGCGGTTGTTCATTTTGTACGACGCCAGCCTTTCAATCTTAAGATCCAGGTTCGAATCCATTATGCACTCAGTTCTTCGGAATTTATGTGCATTTACCACTTGATGACTGAAGGAAATTACAGCGAGGTAAACCTTTGTATGCTTCAAATCAGCGTGTATGCCCAAAGTACGGCGAGAAGGCTTTTGGCCTTATCACGTTGGGACATTAAAATCGTAGGTGAAAAGAGGGTGTACGAGTGTTGAATATTCTAACACCTTTACCCCCCCGGGGATATATTACGTTAAAAAGTTAGTTATTACATGATTATTATCATCGATGCCAAAATCATCAAGTGATGATTCAGTTATTCAAACATATGCGTTTTTAGGCTTTTCCTTAAATAGCTTGACAGAAAAAAATACAAAATCTTAATAGGTTCAATTCACAGGTTCAATTCTATTTGAAAAGTACGCTCGGTTAGACACGAACACATTTTACAAATTGTGGTACCGATGAATATACACAATAAAGCCGATTTTGAAGGCTTTAATTTTAGTTTTAGTGCTGTCAAAACTTAATTTTCTTGATTACAAAATAGTCTTTAAATGTTAGGAACAGAAGCTAAATTACTTTGAAAAAATTTAAGTTTTGACAGCACTAAAACTAAAATTAAAGCCTTCAGAATTGGCTACATTATTTTCAATTTAGTTGGCCAAATTTAGTTTTTGGGCTACATTGTGGATGGACACATGGGCAGTTATGTTATGCTATATAAATAAAAGTTTGTGGGTTTGCAGACCCCAAAATTAATGTCATGTTTTCGTAAAAAAAAAATTATGTACTTACAGGATGTTAAGATGAACGGAAGCTGGAAACTGGCGATAGTACTCGCCATAAGAACTTCTTTTCGTGAAAAAAAAAAACTGAAATATCGAGAAAAAAAAACAGTTGTTTTATACATTTTGGTCGGGTATGTAACTTTTCTATGGAACAGTAGATTTTTTGTTCGTGATTCGAGGGTTGGGTCCATAGTAAAAGTTGTTCGTATGGACGAGTATTATCACCAGTTTCCATCTTAACACCCAGTATATCCATGCAAGGCCATAAAGTTAATCGAAATACCAATACAATAATAAATGAATAAAACTCACATTCATCAATAATTTAAAAGGAAATTAAGTCGTCAAGAAAACGATTATCATACGAAATAGATAATTAAAGCTAATCTTTTTCACACATTTACATAAAGTTGTCACGAGATCCAAATACTATTCCTGTTTTTTACGAAATAGGACTTTATTCAGCGGCGATAAAAGCTAATCTGGTGGAACATTAACTGGAGCATTAAAATTCATAATGAGATACCTCATTTCAATTAATTACATGATACAAAATGTTATCGGTACTTGGTATTTACGCTCGGAGGCTGCGCTGCCAGATTCTTGATTTTACCTACTTTTTCTATAACCCGTCTAATTTCACAAGGTGCAGCGTGTTCCATAATGTTCATTAGAAAATTGATAACAGTGCCTGCTTCAGCGTCATCCGAAAATTACTGTTACTGATAACGATATTTCTCTTAAGGCGATATGTAAAAGTTTTAGCGTCCCTGTTACTCCATATGCTAAAAAATCCTCAGTGCGACAGGGACGGATTCGTGGAAAAGTAGCAAAAAGTCGGTTTTATATTAATAAAAAATGTACTAAAGTTGCTATCAAAATTTCGTTTAACCAGGCCCTAGATACCGTTAAAACCCATCTAATAAAATATAGTTGCAGTCTCTGTGTCATTCTCAATTGTCAAACCAGGAGAATTGGTGTCGAAAAGGACCTAATTTCAATAAATACTTCTATCGAGCCGAATTTCTCCAATCGCGTTTCTGTTTTAACAGATCCCTAGAAAAAGAATCCAAAAATAATATACTATTTTATCAGAATAATACATTATTTACTGAAGTAGATATGCAAGTCCTTAAAGTGTCGATTTTTTTTCCGTAGCGCCTTAAATGAGATGTTTAAAAATTATGAAAAAAATATATATTGTTATTTGAACTATAAGAAAAAAATAGATTTCTGAAGATTATTCTTGCGTTAAATAAACAGTACGAAAATATTGTTCAAATTTAAGCCAACGCTGTTATTTCTTTTAAACCACTTATGGTATTTGTATGGTTCTTGCACTAAAATACAAGGAAAATATTGTTTTGAAAAATTATCTATGGAAATTTTTTTTTCGTTCATCGCGCCCATTTGAAAAGTATTATTTTCCGCCATTTTGCGCTATCCGGAGACCCAGCGACGGCGTAATGCAGTGCGCGCTGATATGAACCTTATTTCAATATACTTTCTGTCGATATTTTTACCGACACAGATCGACTCAAGGTCGTTGACGACTACCTGCCCCTTAAGATCGATATAATAAGCTTTTTAGGATTCCACGCCTTAAGGGCAAAACGAAGCCTTATTAATGTCACTTCGCTGTCCGTTTGTCTGTCGTCCGTATGTCACGACTCTTAAGACGGAATGAGATATATGTTTCGTAAAATGTTGACCAAAAACCGAATATTGAATTAAAATGGTAATAAAATTATTGAAATAAAATAATAAAAGGCATCGAAAATTCATTTTTTTTTTACCCATGTGGAGTTTTAGGGCGAAAGGGAAAAGCTTAGTTTTATATATTTTTTTAAAAACTAAAATAGCCAGCAAAATTTTCAAAATCAAAACTCTAGATATTGTTGAAACCCACCTAATACAATATGTTTTGGTTCGGTGCATGGTTCCTATGCGTCAAACGCGAAGAAAAAGTATGTTTGTAGACCTCATTTCAACAATTAGTTCTATCGAGGAAAATTAATCCAAACATGTTTTTCAATTACAAAATCCTTGATTATATAGTCAAACATTTTCCGTTTATTTAATGAAATACTCCGAAAAGAAGCATCCTTTTTTACCGACTGAGCCTTGGCTGTTTTTTTTTCTTCTTACTTTGCAAACATAGTAATTTAAATATTCTTTACGGTATAACGGTCATTTTATCTGCATTTTATTCAAACTCATACAAAAACCGTTCAGTACACGGTTAAATTTTTCCAAGTAAAGTAAGTAAATAAGTTCAAGTGGCAGTGGACTAGCCATATTTGTCACAGACGTGATGGCCGTTGGGGCTGTAAGGCATTGGAATGGAGACGACGTACAGCAAGGCGCAGCGTAGGCCACCCTCGTGCCCACTGGACTGACGATCTGAAGGACGTTGCGGGTGGCGGCTGGATGAGGATGACTGAGGACCGCCAAGAGTGGCTTAATATTGGTGAGGCTAGGTCCAGCAGTGGACGAATACGGGCTGATGGATGGAAGTAAGTAAGTAAGTAAATCTTAAGACCTATTATGTCAAAAATCTTAAAATGAAAACAAAACAACCTTAAAAATAAATGAAAAAATGTTGTTTAAAAAAACACTTGTACTTATCCACATATTACTTGTAACTTTATTATGCCAGACCGGTTTCGCTGTAAAGCATTTTCTAGGGCCTTTTACACATCCTAACTAACAAAGAAATAATTTACACTACAACCATGTCTAAAATGACGTGCAATAAATGAGACAACAAACAGAAGGGGAAAATAATATTTATAAGTAATATGTGGATAAGTACAAGTGTTTTTTTAAACAATGTTTTATAAATTCCACCAAGTGCCAACAATCACTAGCATCTACTATGAAAAAATGTCTTTACTATTCTAACGCCATCCGGCCCCCTTTTTATTTTAGAAAATGACAAAATCAACGGCATAATTGTCTTGAAAGCTTGCTAACGCCATCCTACCCCCTTTTTATTTTAGAAAATGACAAAATCAACGACATAATTGTCTTGAAAGCTTGCTTAAAAATCTTTTTCTAAATCTTTAATTGTTTCCTCCATCCACAAATCTGTCATTGCCAATAATAATTGAACCGAAGTTCCCATGGTAACGGACACGATACCAATTAAGAAATAACGTCAAATCTATTCCTCCGTTAGATTAAAATCGACAATGATAAACATAACACTTATTCATAGCCATTTTAAATATTCCAGTCGATAGTTTATAGATTACTAATCCTTTTTTATGTTGTTTATACAAATGTGACACCACTTAGCCTACTTTCTTTAGAATCTATTATTTGCGATGAAAATAAAAGATAAATTACAAATTTGGATAGCTACAGTAAGTTTTTTACTTAATCTAATATTTCTGTTTTAGAAAGATTTAGTTTGTAAAATGTTTTCTTTTGTAGCCTTCTTAGTTTAAATTTAAACTATTATTGTCATAAATATCGTTTTGTTTTTCTTTTTTTTTAAGTAACGCACTCAATACTCCAAACACTACTTCTTATAGCTCACCCTGTTTAATTTTTTTAATATTTCCCAGAATATTTAAAGTGATCACTGATCATGTAAACATTAAATATTCCCACAATATATTGCCGCAAATTGTTTAGTTATGAAAAATGTAGTGTAATTAACAGGTATATAAATATCAGGCCACAATTACTTATGCCAAGAAGACCATCGCAGTTGGGCATTCGCTTTTATGCTCTCTTTACTACATTTTCTTTTCTATAAAGAAGTTGTTGTCAATGACTATAAGGGGCCTCAAATTAAAATAAAATAAAAAACCGACCAAATGCGAGTCGAACTCAAAAGGGTTCCGTTTCACCACACAATACGAGTATGGGTACCATACCCTAAGAATATTATGGTAATTTTTTTCACTTGCAATTATGGAGGATCAACTTAACTTGACACTTATGATCTTTTAAATTTTATTTATCTAAAGGGTCTAATTAAGTTGATGATTTATATTTATTATCTTCTAAGTAATTAAATATTTGTAATTTTCAGATTTTTTTCCATGAAAGTGCCCTATAGGTTTTGATTCCCTTGCGAGTGTCAAAAATTTGTACGAAATAATTAATTTCATAATAATGAATCATAATCATAATAAATCATGTAACGTGCAATAACTTTATTTTGCGTCGATTTAGAAGCCTGATTATTTTACAGCACCATGGTGCCGTAGACTTTTGTAGGAGGTATCAGTTTGAACTTGATATCTTCTACGGAGCCCAAGGAAAAGGCTCGTGACAGACAAACAGACAGACGGACAACAAGTGATCCTATAAGGATTCCGTTTTTTCATTTTGAGGCACGGAACCCTAAAAACAAGTCTTGTCTAATTAAGACCGAGTCACTGCTTGTTGATTGAAAATTTAAATAGCAACATTCAATAATAACATGTTAATCTTTTATTTCAATGTCGATTTGTGGTTTCTCTTCACGCTCCATATTAATTTGCGTCATTTTTAATCAACGGTTGCAAAATTATACGTCTACAAATCTGGGTTTTTAGATTAGTTTTAATAATCGGCAAAGTTAATTAGGTAGGTGGGTGCATTTTTGCACAATAAAAATAAACTATCGAGGAACACCGTTAGATAGATGATTCAAATTACTGACGTAGATAAGACTGACTGTCTGTAACTGTGTAAGATTGGTGTGTTTTAGTGACTGTCACACCATCATGTCATATGGCATGCTGCTGTGGGGTAGGGCCATGAACATAAAAGCAGCGTTTGTTTTATAGAAAAGACCATTCAGGCTATTTTAAGTATTTGGACCCATTGTGAGAAATGTTCGAATTAATTATATATATCTACTAAAGGCTCTATGTGGAATTTATTTACAAATTTATAAGGTTGTCAAGAAAAATATTGATTACCCAAAACTCGATAAGCACCAAACCATAGAAACCAGAAATAAACATAAATTGGCTTTCCAAGGTTCGGGCTTGATAAAGATAATCTTTTGTTTATGATTTATAAAAAACTTCTAAATAAAAACGAAAACAGTTTGCCAGAAAATAAATTGAAACAATAACAAGCACGGATTTTTGAAAAGGGCAAGTCCGTGAATTGGAGTAGAGAAAAATGCGTGGTTTTCGGTAAATCTCATGTCAAAATAATACGGTTTATGTTCCTTTCGCTAATTTATGATTCCTCAAAACAAAACAAAATTATATATATATATATATATATATATTTGTATATATATAATTTTTTTTTTGTTTTTTTGGTATACATTTTTTTATATTTATATATACATTTTTTTTGTTTTTATGAGCTTTAATACATTACTCAAATACTTAGATAGATAAGACTGACTGTCTGTAACTGTGTAAGATTGGTGTGTTTTAGTGACTGTCACACCATCATGTCATATGGCATGCTGCTGTGGGGTAGGGCCATGAACATAAAAGCAGCGTTTGTTTTATAGAAAAGACCATTCAGGCTATTTTAAGTATTTGGACCCATTGTGAGAAATGTTCGAATTAATTATATATATCTACTAAAGGCTCTATGTGGAATTTATTTACAAATTTATAAGGTTGTCAAGAAAAATATTGATTACCCAAAACTCGATAAGCACCAAACCATAGAAACCAGAAATAAACATAAATTGGCTTTCCAAGGTTCGGGCTTGATAAAGATAATCTTTTGTTTATGATTTATAAAAAACTTCTAAATAAAAACGAAAACAGTTTGCCAGAAAATAAATTGAAACAATAACAAGCACGGATTTTTGAAAAGGGCAAGTCCGTGAATTGGAGTAGAGAAAAATGCGTGGTTTTCGGTAAATCTCATGTCAAAATAATACGGTTTATGTTCCTTTCGCTAATTTATGATTCCTCAAAACAAAACAAAATTATATATATATATATATATATATATTTGTATATATATAATTTTTTTTTTGTTTTTTTGGTATACATTTTTTTATATTTATATATACATTTTTTTTGTTTTTATGAGCTTTAATACATTACTCAAATACTTAGTAAACAAGAAACTTAACTAAAAACTTAAATAACATTCAAAAACTAAACTAAAATTATATATATTTATATTTAACGACACCACACCTTAAGAAAGCTTCCGTAGAAAAGTTGGCCCAAAAACTTGCTTATGATAATTAGACACGCGAACAGGCGATAAAACAAAATTATCTTAAATTATCTTTCGATATACGACTATAAAAATGCTTTATTGATCTGTGTGATTAAACGTGCTCGCTCACAGATATAAGAATTGTCGAGCTAGGACTTTTAGTGTGGACCCTTCCCAAAATATGTTTTTTTATTACAAAAACTTTGCAGTAAAACTTTACAGATTTAAGACGAGTACCAGTAGGATTATAATTTTATTTTGGAAACAAACATGTTGTCAGTTAGAAATAATTAGAACTAATTATTTTAATTTAATAAATATATCTTACGTAAATTAGCTTTTGATTTAAGTATGTGCGGAAAGCGATAATTTGAAATAGATTATAACTTTTATTTTTAACACAGCTAAATTTATTATGGAGATTGGATAATAGAAATAATGGATAATGGAAAGATGTGACCAGAAACAAAATTAAACTGTTATTTTAGCAAAACGTCACACCTCATTGACACTTGTGCTAGTGCGCGCGAGACAACTAATCGAGCTAGTCGTAAACTGAAAAAGAATCGATCGCATTACATGTTCGGTGGAATATTGGTGTACCCAACGGCGGATCCAGGGTAGGGGTCATGGGGGTCATGACCCCCCCCCCCTGGGCCTAGTTTAACTTTTTTTTTCTATACAGACACGCTAAATTTACCTAAAATTGCACAACATGTTATTATATATTTAGACTAATTCAGAGCCTGTGACCCCCCCCTGGCTCGCAGGCTGGATCCGCCCTTGGGGGTACCATGGCCAAATAGATTATACTTGCTGTAACCGTGATAGTATTTGGTACAATAACAATTGACGTGGGTAATCAGGCGAGGTGAATAAAAAACCACACATCCATAAACACACTGATTATTTAAGAGCGGCTTCGCCGCCGGTTTGTGAAATACTTACCATTTTCTAATTAATCGAAACATAACACTTAAATTAAAAATTCACTCAATAGTTATTACACAAAACCTTATTACCTATGTATTGTGTATGCTATCGCAAAGTTTCTGAATTTAAAAAAAAATGAAATTCTAATGTATAGAAACCAATAGAAACTTTAGCCTCTTGAGAGACGCCATAAGTTGAAGGGAGCACAATATATTTTGAATTAAAATAATTATATTTTATATTATATAATATGTGTGTTGCAAAAATTTCTTGTGAGGGCATAGTCTACGAAAATGTGGATTGTCTTAAACCTTATTTGATAAAAAAATATAAAAAAGGTTAAACGAGGAAGACCAAATAGGACCTAAACCAGATAAAAGGCAACTAAGCGACGATATCTTAATAGGCCGAGATATTTCGACACGGAATATCAATTTGATCGGTATTTGCTAATAATTTGTTTATAAAATGGAGGTTTTGTGTCATCGGGCGGCTTATTCATTGTATCGTTCCGCTGTTTGCTTTCACTTAGCTCAATGAGATAGTTGATGAAGTGCCTGTCTATCTGTGATGTGGACAATAGAGCTTTTCATTTATATGGATTATCGTTAATACTTGTAGATAACTTAGTTTTTATGAATAATTTAGCCAAGCGCGAATCGGATTCGAGTACAAAAGGTTCCGTACCACAACATAATACTATAGTATAATAATAGCAACATAAGTCGACAAAAACAAGCTGCTATGGTAGGGCCTGATAAATAATTCACGGCTACCGCTGAATACGGAACCATAATGTCTTAACCCACAGTCTTAACCGCTATATTATTCCTGAATCTTTAAGTAATCACCATTACCACGATTTTTTTCATATATTTCGGTTCTCTTGTTTCGGAGATAAGTTGGGGGGGGGGTGGTAAGTTGGGTAAAGATAACGTTAAAAATCGTTAGTTTTCCGAGATTTTTAGTATGGATTGGTTTGCAATTCTTTTTATTCTTGCCTTGTTAGAGGCACAACACGTATTGTGTGAAAATTTCAACTGGCTACCTATAACGGCTGAAGCTGTAGACCCTGTGACAGACGGACAGACAGCGGAGGCTTAGTAAGAGGGTCCCGTTTGGCACCCTTCGGGTACGGAACCCTAAAAATTAAAAGTTTTTTTTTAAACTTGTAGGTTTTTTAATTAATTTTCAACCGGTATCAGAATTTAAGTCAGTTCAGAAATCTTCACAACAAGTTACTTTTTTTCTGTGTTTTTTTTTACCGTAGTAATTTTTAAGTTTTTAATTTTTAAAAGCTTAAATTTAGTTTAGTTTTAATTTTTAAGGTTAAGGTGGTAGAGCTGATGCCGGGCTCGACTGTGGAGGTACCACCATCTTACTTTGAGACCCTTTCGAAGTTATTCGGGGGAGAGTAAGAGGACAGCTCACAGGCGAAAAACCAGGAGGCCCACCATGCCTGGGACCGATAGATGGCATAGGTTGTCCATCCGTTCGTCCGTCCGTATGTCACAGCATCTTACAGCATCAATATGTCATTTCAAATACAAGTGAAATATACGTTACAATAGAAGATATACTCGAAACACAAGTACGTAACTGAGTTAACTTCGCTCTATAGAAAAAAATCGCAAAGATAAGCTCTTCAAATAGCAAATATATGTGTTTATAGCAAAGGTGTGGTAAGTATACCCCAATGGCTTTTATTCAAGGGGCTGCACAATGCTAAAATTCATTCCTGCTCTATCCTGCTCTAATCAGATGCCGCGCAAGCAAAACTTCAGTTATTTTGGAATCGCGGCTATATTAGAACATCCCACTATCCCACTAATATTATAAATGTGAAAGTTTGGATGGATGTATGGATGGATGGATGTTTGTTACTTCTTCACGCCGTAACTAGTTAAACGATTGAGCTGAAACTTTGCACGAATGTAGTTCTTGACCTGGAATAGGATATAGGCTACTTTTTATCCCATAAATCAGTTCCCATGGGATAGCAGTGGGGTATCAAGTTCCTATAGAAAAATGATGTACTGTTACTCCTTCACGCCGAACAACTTTGCACAAACGTTAGACCTGGAGTAGGATATAGACTACTTTTTGTCCATAAATCAGCTCCCATGGGAACAAGTAATAATGTCGTTCAGAGACGCGGCTCGGCCTGAAGGCTGAAGCCTCGCTAAAAATACTATTTACTAGGGGATTAAATCAGTTATCAAAGACCGCCAAAGACATATTAAAAATATTTACAGACTCGATACGACTACACAAAAACTTAATCAACGCGGGCAAAGCCGCGGGCAAATGCTAGTTAATCATAATTTCTTTATATAATAATGATGTTTTTTTCTAGTAAGTATCTGCGTGTGATTTTTTCGTTTCAGTCGGTTTTGAAATATAAAAACTGAATCGCTTTTTTCCTAAAGTAGTCACAATGTAATAGGTCCGTTTTGGCATATGTCATCGCAACGTTAGATAACGTTAACGTTAGATGTGAACCATGCAAATCGGTAACTAGGTCAACCGATTCTCACGAGAAATCGATTCAAAATATTATGAGTTTGTTATCGTTTGAAATATTTTCAAGTTTATTGGTTATAATTTCCAGAATAAACATAATTGCCAAAGTCAACGTGAAAGAAAATATAAACAGTTCAAAAATAAAGCCTAAAAACACAAGTCACAAGAAAAAAACACTAAAAACAAACGAGAGCTCAACGACTTCCAATATGGTGATAGAAAGATATTTTGGGTGCTAAAACCAGCTTTTAATTTTTTTTCTCTACGATAAGAATCTGAAATGGAAATTCTTACGCGCCAGTAATATTTTGTAATGTTGTACTTCACTGACCTCAAATTAGATGGAGGTCTGAGCGTTGATAGATATAAAATACTGGCCAGTAAGAAAAATATGTAGGCTTCAAGATGAAAAAATTGCTCCATGCCTTATAAAAAAAAATACTGCCATATTTCTTACCAGCCAATCTGTCTATTGATAGGATGATTTATGGAAAACTGCCTGTAAACCAATTCATTAATAAAAAAAATAGGACTTTAAGCAATAAATGCATGTTTTTTATATATACAAGGTGACTTTTTGATCATCGTCCAAATTCATATTGTTGGCTTGGTAAGTGATCAGTACCATTGATCAATAACAATTTTTGTAAAATTCGTAAAATGAAATTTCGACTTCCCATAGTGATTTACTCGGAACTGGAAGTGAATTTCTATGGGAAGCCGAAATTTCATTTTACAAATTTTACAAAAATTTTTATTGATCCAAGATATTGATCACTTATCAAGCCTCCAGTATGAATTTGGACGATGATCAAAAAGTCACCTTGTATAGTAAAGCCGATTCTGAAGGCTTTAATTTTAGTTTTAGTGCTGTCAAAACTTAAAAGTTTCCAAAGTAATTTAACTTCTAACCCTAACAGTGAAGGACTATTTTGCAATGAAGAAAATTTAGTTTTGACAGCACTAAAACTAAAATCAAAGCCTTCAGAATCGGCTATATTTTTTTGTTTTTGTAAACTATAAGTTTAAAAGCTAAGTGGTATGTAACATTATTTAGCACAATTATTATATTATATTTTTCGGTATACGCGACACCGTTACAAATACATGCAAATGTTCAAATCTAAAAAGTTTATATTTGCAAAAAAAAAAGGAAATTTAAACTTCGCTTTTTGTGTACTGGTCTCACAAAAGCTAATTACAGATCATTACAATTATTTTATCAATATTAAAACAAGTTAATTATTTTCACGTGGAATCGAATTGAGTCCGTGAAAGTAGGCGATTATCGAGTTACAACACTATTCTGCCGTGCAGAGCCTAAAGTGCAGTAACAGCAAAATCGCGGTTTCGAGAAAAACGCGAAAAACCTCTTTAAACTGTTTTTTTTTACTTTTTGAATAGTTTCAGTAAAATTTTTGACTTTTATTTACAACTTTGGAATATGAAGAACAATTTTACAAAAGAGAAAACCGATTTAGATCGCAAATTTATTAAATAAAATGTGTTTTTTAAAAGTAATAGCTGTTACGTCACTAGATTTCTTGGTAAATATTTGCAATTTCCAGACTAAATTGCAGTATTTTATAAACATACTGCGAAAATTGGTTTTCTTTGGTAAACATTGCAGAGTAAAATGCAGTACAATAGCCACTTTACTGCATATTAAATGGTATTATGAATAAAATTTATTGAAATTTGTATGCGTTATCGCTGCAAATTTATACCCTTATTTATAAAAAATAAAACAAAATAATTTGTCATTTGTGCCGGACAGGAATCTAACGAAGATAAGAGAGCTGGTTGATCAGGTGCGATAGCTAGTTGCGACATAGCTGGTACCGGAACTGGTTTTGGTAGTGCTGCTTCTGTTGTGTGGGTGAGCGGGGTAGCAGACAGAACTTCTATTGGATCTGGTTTTTGTCGTGCAAGAAGTGTTGAGTGGATGATAGGGAAGATCTGTGATACTGGTGCTGAAGATGAGGAAGTTAGTTGTTCTGGTGCGGCAGATGGTTCTAAAATCGCTGGTACCACATCTGGTAGTGCTGCTTGTATTGAGTAGGTAAGCGGGGTCATAGATAAAGCCTGTGTTACTGGTGCCGGAGATGATTGTTTCAAATTTGTTTCAAGGAGGGAGCTGGTTGTTCTGATGCAGTAGCTAGTTCTGACAGAGCTAGTACTGGAACTAGTTTTAATAGTGCTGCTCGTATTGAGTGGGTCATTGGAGTGGTAGACATAAGACTGTTTTACTGGTGCGGCAGTCATTTCTGATAGAACTGTTCTTGGATCAATTTTTTTTTGGTGCTTTTTGTGTTGAATGGGTAAACGCAGTCGCTGACAAGGCTTGTCTTACTTGGAGAAAGTATTGATTGACGTGATCATACGAATTTTCGTGTTAAAATTTCCTGTTTTCAATCTTCTTCATGTCATTTAACGTTACAGGCAATGACCAAATAGATAGATATGATTGGTTTTCTTTTTTGGGATAGATTGTTTGAAATTGTCTTTTTATGACGGCCGTTGTTAGAAATAAATCGTTGATGTGTCGGTTCTACATCTTAATTTTTCAAACTTTTTGCCAAAATAGCTTTAGTCCTACTTGATCTGGCACTCATTTTCATTTATTAATCTTCTTTAAACCAGCTCTGTAAGTAGTATAAAACAAACAAGCCTGAGAAAAATAATATATTATAATGTTAACTATTGTTAGTTATTATAAGTTATTATGAATTTAAGAAATTTCACTGATAAAGTTCTCTCATTATTATGTTTTGCTTAGAAATATGTTTGTTTTTAACTTGTAAATAAAATTCCGTTATAAAAATGGTCCAAAACTGACAACTTTGACGGCCCCCCGTTTCTTTATTTTTAAAGATTAAAATTGATAAGAATGTAATTTTCATTTTGTATTCTACTTAATGAGCTCTAGACAATGACACCCTATATGTCAGGGTACGAAAAACTGATTTTTCCGGCTCTTTTTTAGATATGTGACCAAGACTTCCTAAAACAGTAATTCAATTGAATTTCTAATTAAATATTCAGTTTCGGCTCAACAGTCTTTACAAAATATCAAAATTTCCGGTCTGAAACTTATTCCGTCTACAAACTCGTGACATACGGACGGACAGACAGATATTAATTAATAGGGTTTCGTATTTTCCTTTGTGTGCGGAACCCTAACAATATATTTTAGACAGTGTCTTAAATGTATAATTCTGTATATTCTTTAGTACACACACGGATATATAAACATAAACAATATTATAGTGACAAGAGATGTAGTACATTGGGAAGCTTAATTTTCATCAGAGATTTTTTGCAGCAATATTATCACAAAATAAGAGATTGTAACATAGACAAACATGTCATACACGTGTACGCAAAAAAGGAAAACATATACAAGTAAACAAGTATAAACCTAATAACAAAGTAAAAATATGAATACCGATTTACTACGAATACAATTTAAATTATTATAAATATAGGTATATAGTGTATAATACACTAATAACTAGAAAAACATAAATATATTCACTAAAATGTTTAATGGAAGTCAATCCGTTTAAATCCTTAATTATGAATTCACCTAACAGTAGTTAAAATTTGTACATGTCGAGAGGATGAATGAAAGTAGAGTGAAGAATTTTATATGGAAGGTACAATTCAACCAGGCAACCCTAGAAGGACGTATGCTGACCAAATTAGTGACATAATGAAGAAGAGCAATATCAAAAGTACCTGGAATAGCAGAGCTTGTATATGACTATATTGGTGGATGTGGAAGAGGTGAAAGAGGTGTTTCAGGATCACAGTAGATGAAAATCTGTAGTCTCAGTTTATTCATCTGGGAGACAGGTGTGAGTATATGTATGAATATATGTATGTAGTTACAAATCTAAACTATATATCTATATATACTATTCAGATAGTGAGAGGTAGATATGTACAATATTATATTATACATATACAAAAATCGCCGGCGTACCAGAAAAGGCGCGCTATAAAACTGTCGGCTGTCAAAGTGTTAAGCTTTTTATAATGTTATTGTGTCTAATACATTATTAAAAACGATTTTATTTCAGTAAATATCCATTCTTAATATTTCGTAATAAGTAAGTAGGTACTAATTTTTATATCATAGACGCATTTCTTATCATCACAATGTTACAAAGCATTCAATAAATACATTTTTGAGCGGGGCACCTGAACTTTTGTTCGTGCGGCAATATTATTTACGTACCTTAGTTGAGAGAGTCTCGAAGCACTTCATGGACACACCCTCTACTTACAATGTCCGAGATGCATTGTTGCCACCCTCGGATTTTGGTTTTCCTCTAACTCCTTGTAAAAATCCTTTAAATTTGACACTTTTCAGACATTTTTCCCCTTAACATTAAAATTAAAAGTAAAACACAATTTAAGGTTAACTATTATTGATTTAACTATTAAATGTATCAGTTTATTTAACGATAAGTATTTCAGTAACTTTAAAACAGTCATGAGTAGCGTCCAGTTTTAAATAATCAATGTCAAAACAGAAAAATGTCTTACAAAAAATATCTATTATTGGTGCTAGCGATAGAGAACTGCTCACCACGTTCCAATATATGCATACTAAACCCAAAATTTGGTCCAAATAAATTTCCTCTAAAAATACCCTAAATAATTTTATACCCCAAAAATCCCCTAAACATGAAAAAATACCCTAAATTTAGGGGAAAATACCCTGAGGTGCACTGCCAAGACGCAATTGATTAAGCAACAAATCCCGTCTAGAGTGCAGTAAATTATATCACAAACGTAGCCAAATTGTATAAAATCTTACTTGTTACGGATTAAAATGCAGTATTTATTCTTATTACTGCAATTTAAGTAGCAATACGTAATAGTTTACATTACCGAATGTTAAAACATTGCCAACTAAACTGCAGCAACTCATCTAAGTACTGCAATATAGACGGGAATATTTAAGTTACTAAAATGTTAACGTAACAAGTAAAATGAAGTAATAAATCGAATGCAATTTTTTACTGCGCTTTAGTATGTTTTATTGTGTAAAAATAAATTCAAATTACTCACTAAAACAACTTATTCTGACGTGTTACTGCGTTTTAATTTGTAATCAGCTGCCATTAAAATAAATGATAGTCAACGCAGTATTAAGATTTTTGGTACATTTACCTCTTACTGCAGTTTAATTTAGTTATCATAACAAAATTACAAACTAAGCGTATTGAAATTTAGCGGTAATAGAGATTATTACTGCAATTTAGTCGGGAAAGTGACAAATAAACGACGACGTAACTGAATTACTGCGTTTTACTTAGTATTCATATGAAAAATGTGACACAAATTCTCACTTACTGCAGACTCAAATGTTTATATTTTTTTTATTTTGTTACATACTGAAACAACGATTAAACATAAATATGCGCTATGATCTGCCGATTAAGGATCTATATTCAGCTCAAAAATGGTAAAATTGGTCTTACTGCACTTTAGGCGCTGGACGGCAGTATTATTAAGAAAAAATTGAATGAGAATGTAACTGTTTTTGAGACATTGTACTTTGGAATATGCGTGAAAATAATACTTGAAATATGTTCCGTGATAATTAAATAACGTTTATTTATTTTCTTTAAACCCAATAAGTTAATAATTATTCGTTAACGGTTTCATTTATTACATGTAAAGTTATATTCTATGGTCGTTCTTATCTGTCAAAACGGGCCTCTTATTTTGTGGCAACTGTAATATCCACGCTTTTTTAAAAGTATTATAATTAAAAGAAGATTGAAAGTATGTTTATTTATAAAGTGTAATTAATAATTGTCTTGAGTCAAAAAACACGCCAAAATCTTTTCAAATTTTTAACATCTGCATTGACGGAACTGAATCCAATACAAAACTAATGTTTAGCACTGTGGAGCCCCTTAAGGTCAAAGTCCTTGTTGCTCAAGATGTTTACTTGTACACACATTGCTTATCGAGGATTATGATAATTTTAAATTAAACGAACACCTAAAGTTTCTCATTAAATTTAAACTACTACCTTCTGCCAATATCTTAATCTCCTCCCTGAAGCCAAAAAGAGACATTAATAATTACAAAAATTAACTAATAACAATAACAAGCGGCTTACCAATTGATTAACTAATCAACAGTTAATGGTTTACAAACTCAGCAGCGACTTAAGCCTTGCTCAGACGGTAGCCAAAGCCTCTTGGGTCCCGAAGAGAAAATAAAATTAATACCCTGTCAAAAAGCCTCGTTTCGGACCGATCGTTAACGTTGTCTCGAAAATGAAATAATTTTCTCACTAATCCTAAAAATATATCGACCATAAATAATCGAGAGAATTGCTGTCTGTCTAAACCTTGAGCTAGGGATGTGCATATTGGGAATTAATCTAGGATTTTATCGATATTCTCTCGTGAATATTTTATCGTAAAAAGCCTTATGAAACCGCTTGTCTTTAAAAGTATCAGTGAACTCAGAAGATTAAAAGATTAAAAAGAAGATTAAAAAAATTTAAATCAAAGCTACAATTTAAAGTATATGTATTTTTATTTTTTCTTAGATAATGAAAATATGCAGCTCTTCATTTGTTTTTGAGTTTACGAATTTAACTTTGGAACTGTTTTGCACGTCAAATTGGTGTTGAACATTGCATTGTATTAAACATTTTTGGTCGTTAAAAGAATTTTTTTTAGCTATGGACGATACAAACTGAAAATGCGTTGTGGCTCGATTTAGGTGTCTGGGAGTATATGTAGGTGACAACTAAGACCGCTCTTCAGCCGGCAGCGCGCCTGTCATGTAAGCAGGAGGTCGCAGGTTCGAATCACGGACTCCTTCAAATATTTGTTTACTTGAAATTTGTTTCTACTTTTCTAGTTGATCTTTTCACTTTAAAATATGAATGTGACTATTCTTCAAACTGAGAGACAAAATAAACTGATGACCATTTCTATTATCGATATGATATCGATATGGTAAAATTGTTAAAAGTAATAAAATAGAAGATTGTCCAGCTTGACAAGTCTAGTATGCGGTTTATATTTTGTAGCGCGTTTATTCATGCCATCTTGATAATTAAAGAAAAATCTTTTACTAATGCAAATATTTTCTGTGAAAGTTTTTCTTAGTTTCCTGTAAAAAACCTACAAACTAAAATCCTAAACCCACAACTGATTGAACCTACAACCTACAATATGATTGTAAATAAAATGCATTTAGTTACTTATTTACCTACAGTCTTAATATACTTTTGTCAAAATTAATAGTAAACACAGTAAGTAAATTTATATCATAGTATTTTACCAAGGGACCTCCAGGTCTGCTCGAGTTTCACGTATGTGCTAACATAATATGTATGTCTGTTTGTGTCCTTAAATAAATGAAAATAAATAAATGAAAAACATTGATATCGTCACAATACATTATTTCACATCACTAAAACCATTCGATAACATCAACTGAGGCTGTAGATTATTAAAATATATAGCGCTTAATAATGTATTAGTAGTTATTAAAATATTCGTTTTATTTCTTGTCACGATGCTTACTTTAAAGCTTAAACTGTTTTATATCTGGTACTTGGGCAATCTTCCAAACTATTCAGTACATAATACACTTATGGAATTATCAGCGGTGGTATTGTGTAAAGATACACAATCAGTGTCCAAATACCTAAAATGTACAGTTGTAACTGTCAAACGATCGAATTCCGATTGTCTGAGGATAAGTGCGCGTCTGAAGTGACGTCACAGTGCGTTGCGATATCAATATCCACTTGAGGCACAAGTAAATGGAAACAGTTGCATTCTAGTTGTCTAAATAACCTTTAAGGCTCTAATAATTTTTAATAATATTTTATGTACGCTGCACTTTACATAAATATAGTTACTTAATTAAACAGTTTTAAATATATATTTACATATTTTTCTATTCGCCTGATGACTACCCCACTGAGGGGTCGAAATATAACAGTTTAAAACTGTTTAGTTAAGTAACTATTTTTATGTAAAGTGCAGCATACAAAAAATAAAAAAGCCATTGTACGGTATTTTGTAAAACATATTTTACTAATATTAGTATTCGTAAAAATTATTAGAGCTTTAAAACGTCAGTAGCTTAGCGCAAAATGCATAACATAACTTTGTTTTTCTTGTTTAAAAGTTAAAAATCTAAAAACTTTTTGGTATGTGGCAGTTGACGCCAATATTAGTGAGGTTTTTCAAATTTAAATTTCTAAACAAGAAAAACAAAGATAAGTTATGCAATCTGCACTAAACTGCTGATGTTTAACCTTAAAGGTTATTTATCATACTATTCATAATTATTTTTTTTTATATAATATTTATTATTTTTATTAATTTTTAGTGCGTATATAAATTTTTATATATTTTTTATGAGTATTTATTTATTTTATTTGATGTGTATTACAGTTAATTTATGTAGACTAGTAAATAATTGTTTTTTTTTCACTCATGGTTTTTAAACAGTTTTTTTGTCTTTGTGTGCACTTATGAAATAGGTACTCACTTTTTGTTTAATCGATTCTATCACCAAGGATTTGCTGGTAGAAATCTCTTTCCGAGATAAGCTCGCCCTTTGCTTAAACTGTAAGTTCACTGATAATTGTACTACGTTTTATTCTTGTGTGCAATAAAGGATTTTGAATTGAATTGAATTGAATTTATCAAGATTCAATTTTTTTATTTCTTTATGATTGTTCAAATATTTTAATCACTCTTGCCTTGTGTTTTAGATTTCAGAAACTGATCACTCAGTTCAGACTTCTTTTGCTTCTTCTTCTCATTCCAATTTAGGTTCTCAACAATAGATAGGAACCAATCTGCGTACTGGTCTTCGACACAGACCGAGACGAGAGGGTACGGCGATGTGGTGACGTAGAGACTGTCGCCCTCCACCAGCTCTTGCCGGTTCCGACCGTCGAAGGATGCCCACATCTTGCTGTGAGACCTCGAAGCCAGTGCAAGCTTCAGCTCGACGTCAGCTGGGACCACAATAGGCCTAAACGAAAGTGAATGAGGACAGATCGGCGTCACCATGATGGCGGGAACGGCTGGGTGGACCATGCTGCCTCCAGCGGCGACGGCATACCCCGTACTGCCAGTTGGAGATGACACAATCACACCGTCACCCTGCACTCGAGTGAGAAACTTTTCATTCACGAAGATCTCAATACTAGTCAGATATGGGGAAGGCCCTCGATCCACCTCCATTTCATTCAGCACTATTATTGGTTTATTTTTCTTCATACCTTTCTTGTGGACAATACATTGTAACCTCGCTCTCAAGGTTAGTGCTGCTTGACCTTCCAAGACTTTGGACACTTTACTTTTGAAGTTTTGAAAGTCAAATAATGTCAGAAAGCCCAAGGACCCCAAATTAAATGACATAAATGGAGGTGCCGCTTCTCTAAACAACGTGTTCGCAAATAGGACAGTTCCATCACCACCTAAACTGATGACGAAGTCGACTTTATCCGTCAGATCATCAGTGTCGGCGCTGAACGTCATCAGTCTTCCTTTGACTTTTGAAAAGTCTGGGAATTTCTCAAGCAATGGGTCGATTAGGACTGCTGCTTCGATTATTACAGATAACCTTTTCTCGTAAATCAGCCAATGCACAAGTTCCACAAAGGTTTGCAGGATCGTGGCGTCTTGGATCTTCTTGATGACAAGCACGTTCACAGGGGGTTTGATCCAGCTCAGCTGCTGTGATTCTGTTATTCTTCCGCAAGGTCCAAACTCTTTAATGGTAGACGTAGGTCTCTTGCATGGGCATGGTCTTCTTTCTGTGTCCTTGATTGTTTGCTCTGACGATAAGGCTCGGTTTGGCTTGATACTTGAAGGTGACGAATCAGGATTTAAGTCCATATTGACACATGTTTTCGTTCCGTTATATTTGAATTATGTTGGATCAAGCATATTACGTTTTAATTTTGAGTAAACTGGAACAACAAAATGAAGATTGCAGACGATTTTTTTGTACTAAGTATTTACATTATTTTATACAAACACGAAATATTTTTGAAATGTATTTGTTTTTCTTTACAGATCTATACAGCTTTGATTTGTTTGTCGACCTACCTAGTACTATACTTATACCTGTACGATAAACTTAAGATCCATAGACGGGTATTATAGGCAACTCCAAAAACGAATTTTGCCTTTAGTGCAACAATACAATACAATACAAAATTCTTTATTGCACACCAAAAACAGAGTAAATCGAAAATTTCAAAACGTAAAAGTAGGGTACAATTGGCGGTCTTGTCGCTAAAAAGCGATCTCTTCCAGACAACCTTTGGATGGAGGAACTCTTAAAAGAAAGAAAAAATCTATAGAGGCGGTGTACAGAATAAATAGATAAAATTATAAATCGATACATAAATAATATATAAACAAAAATAAATCAGTGTAGATATAAAAGGAACAAAAAAAATATAAGTAGAAAAAATATATAGGTCGAAACAAATATAATAATAAGAAGAATAATAAAGAAACAATTTGATCAAAGTAAAATATAATGCTGTTTATTCAGAGTTTTGAAAACTTGTAAGGATGGAGCTTGTCTTATTGCGAGAGGAAGGGCATTCCATAGACTTATTATAGCTTCTACCTACAGTAAGGGTTGTAAAACTTAGGTTTGTAAAATTTATTTCGATAAAATCTATATCGATGATTTGTGTTACTGATAATAATTTATTCTGACTTATAATTCTCGAATCAAATCTAAAATAAATTAGTTTAATCAAGACATATTAAAGTCGTCAGAAGGTTTTCAATTATAGATAACCATTTTGAAAAATTCCGAAAAATGTACGTCCTTATAATACAGGACCATGTCCAAGGTAGATAATTAAGAGGCTATGCGAATTTTATTTTTGTCACTTTCACTCCAAGCGAAAAATCGCGCAGTGCGAGAGGGGCGAATTCAGGGCAAAAGGGATAAAAGTTGATTTTATATTTTTATTAAAAAAACTAAAATAGCTAGCAAAATTTCAAATATCAAATCTCTAGATATTGTTGAAACACACCTAATAAAATATGTTTGAGTTCCGTATATGGTTCCTATTCATCGAACGAGGAGAAAAAGTATGTTTGAAGACCTCATTTCAACAATTATTTCTATCGAGGAAAATTTATCCAAACATGTTTTTCAATTTCAAAACCCTAGATTATATAGTCAAAATGCATATACCAGAAATTTATTAAAATTTTCCGTGTATTTCACGAAATACACAGAAAAGAAACACCCGTATTTTTTCGCATATCGCCTTGATTAAAGTATCGATAATAAAAAATAAATATTATTATATTTCAGGGTTCATAAATAAAGTTTTAATTAAATAATTTGGCTTTTATTGGTTTTAAATTAATTCAAATAGATTATTTAATATATATATTCTTAGCTCTTTAGTTTATGTTTTTAATATTTATAGGATTATTTAGTTTTAATTTTAGGCATACATATTTTATTTGTTATCTAATTAATTACTTATTGTATTTAAAACGCAAAATGAAAAAAAATTACAAAAAAAATCATTTACTTCGACCGTTTTCGATCATGGCGACCACTTCAACTCTTAGTCGGTACCAGTGTTGCCAGATGAGGAAACTGATATTACAGTGTTATGGGGTCAAAATTACAGTGTTTGGGACCAAATTACAGTAGAATTCATTCATTTTCATATTTTTCGCCATTTTCAACGAACTAATTTGAGTTTTGGCATTAGAAAATCAGAGTGTCTCCATACACTGTAATTTTATTAATTGCTACAGTGTACAGCTACTCTAATTACAGCGTGTCTGGCAACACTGGTCGGTACGACGCTGGTGCGACTGAAGATGGCTAATGTAGCCGATCTTCCTAGTAAACCCCCGTGCGCACTAAGCGCACAGTGAGTATACCATACACATATTAAGAGGATAGTTGCCGCAAAACCAAAATTTATTCTTCCTGGTTTGAAAAATCTAGCAATACTACATAAAAAGAAAAAAACGTATTTCTGCCGGGAATATAATACACACTCATATCGAAACAGAATCCTCAAAAGTCATTAAATATTGAGAAATAAAATACCAAACATGGCTCTAAAAAAAGTTTCCATGTCGAGGTTTAAGCTTATTAGAGCAAAAACCCCTTCATATTATTTATGGATTAAATTTTGTATACACTTTATTGAACTCTTAACGGGATAGATCTTTCTCTCTGATGATCCGTCTCTCTGGCACTGCGGATCTTTTCGCATGGAGTTACAGGGTAGTATGCAAGTGGAACCTATCCTCTTAAGGCGATATGTAAAAGTTTTAGCGTCCCTATCGAGCCGAATTTCTCCAATCGCGTTTCTGTTTTAACAGATCCCTAGAAAAAGAATCCAAAAATAATATACTATTTTATCAAAATAATACAGTATTTACTGAAGTAGATATGCAAGTTCTTAAATTAAGATTAAGATTTATTTCCGTAGCGCCTTAAAGAGAATGGCCACGGATGATCGGGCTTTTAACTATTTAGTATTGTTTTCTTACCAAAATAATGCTAGTAGTAGTTTATAAAACTGGTACATAGAGAGATTAGGTTCAATTTTTTTCCGGCCCTATATTCAATGGAGTTGCACATGCGCAGTGGACGGTTGGATTGTCCTGACGCCATAGTTTACCAGGAAATTTATTATTTACTGCGTTTTTGTGGGTCAAAAGTTTCATTTTGCTCTATAATGACAGCAGTGATACTGATATATATATATTTTTTTTGTTTCCATTTGGCATTCTGGAAACAGACGAACAATAAAAAAAACTTCCGTCAAATTTGAAAATAGGTAGGTTTATTAAATAACTGTACTTATTGCATGAGTTTAGATAAAGGAGTGTACCAACTGCACATAACTAGGTATTAAAACACTCGTGTGATATTTATTTATTTATTTATTTATGTACAGAAATCAACAGCGATATATAATAAGGATAAAACAAATAACATATAACTTAATATTAAGGCCAATTATAGATTTCAATTTTGGTAAATTTTTACATGAACTTTTTACATATTTTTTACATACGAGTAATATTAAATTTTTAGGCAAATTGTGAGTCGGACTCGCGAACAAAGGGTTCCTTAATTACCACCACACAATACGGGTTCGGGACCCTAAAAATATGGTTAATAACAAAAATATACATAAACGCCATAGCAACATCAAGGCAACACAAAACAAGCCGGTAGCGCCTGCCAAACAATTCGGCTCCCGCTGAGTACGGAACTCTAATTACCTTTAGAGTATATATTCTACAATCTGACCTTTGAATCTTGTATGTAGTTCGAAAATCAGGCAAAAACAGGGTTTGGCATTATCACTTTCGATGATAGTAAATATTAACATTTCTAAACAAAATAAACACCACGTGCTATTCTATAAAATAAAAAATAATATTATTAAAAACAATTGTTGTAAATTTTTATAGAAACTTCAGAAAAAATTCAGGAATTTCAAGAAAAACTCTCGAATAGCATTATGTGTCATCACTGTTGTGATTTAATTAGAGACATAACAATGACAAAACTTATTTCAGAATCATAATAAAACATCAAAAACACTATAAAAAAAAAATTGTCAGATACGATTTATAGTTTTCCCACACTACGCAAAAATGTTACCAAAAAAGGCAAAATAACTGAGGTTTTCCATACGCGCGCGGCTATTGATTAGACCGAGATAGACAGTTACAAAATAAAAGCGTTCGAGCAGGACTTATTTCCACGGAGCGCCGACCTTTAAAATAGAGCTGAAACAAATAAAGTTAAGTAATGCTACTTTTTCGAAGTTTTTGTATGGGGACTGTGGGACCTCCCGTGGGTTTCAACACGTACTCTGTGAAAATTTCAGCTAGCTACCTACCATAGCTGAAGCTGCAGACCACTGTGACAAATGGACAGATGGACAGACTAACAGACAGCGAAGGCTTAGTAACAGGGTCCCGTTTGGCACCACTCGGGTACGGAATCCTAAAAACCAGTGGCGTGCACAGAACTGAAAATTTTCACTCTAGGGTAGGCAGTGCCTAACCTGGCGTCATACAAACTTTTTTTTTTTCAAAGTGTTATTTAAATTTTTTCATATTTTTTATTGTCAATCTTGACCTTTTGATTGCTTTTCCGGAAAAAAGTTCTGTGCACGCCACTGCTAAAAACTCGCCTGGCTCAGTTTTAAGCTCACATCTGTTATGCAGCACTTTCATTTACTACAATTGAGGCCGTCACCGCAAAAGTGGCCTAACCCACAATATTTCATATTCGTACTTATATATTGCAATTTATTTAAAACATAATACATTTTTATTCAAAACCGGCCTATCCCTAGTTTCAGCCATGGATTCTGACGGCGTCAATTTAAATTGAATCTACGAGCAGAAAAAACTCCTAAAATATTTTTCTAATTCGACGTTTCTCTACCAATTTTATTAGGTTCACATGGAGCTAGTCAATACCGCAAACACTTTCAAGGCGTACAATAGAAGACACAAAAACCGGGCCCGTTTTAATAAACAACACCAACACGCCCTATTCTATTCCACCAGCCTCTAATAGAGTAATATAATTTGTTTGACACCTCAAGCCGAAGTGAATAGCCAATCTATGCTCACAAATACGTTATAATAAACTAATTGTAGTTTGTATGTTTGTCTGTAAAAGAAGCATAGAGAATTAGTATGTAATTTCGCGTTACTCTCACGAAAGGTCATTCCAAACACATTATTTGAGGGTTACATTTTTAATATTTTGACCTCAATTGTTCAATTATTGCCCGTGGCTTCACCCGCGCTGATTTTGTTTGCATTTTCCCGAAATAAAAAGTAGCCTATGTCACTCTTCGGCCCCTAAACTATCTCTATGCGAAAAATCACGTCGATCCGTTGCTCCGCTGCTGCGTGAAACACACCAACAAACACACTTTCGAATTTATAATAGGAGTACGGATTAAAGTTTATATTTTTGACAGGAAGATAGGCTGAGTGTTTTAAACATTATATGTAAAATAATTTGCAACCACTTAAAATTACAAAGAAAACACAAAAAAAGTTTTAATAAACTAACTTTATTATATCTTGTATTTTTATGACGATTTTGCATTTGAAAGCCAGCTAGATCACGCACTTGTATAGTAAACAGCCTATATTATTATAAAGAAATAGTAACAAGATTCACACAGGCAAAGTCACGGCAGAAAGCTAGTGATGAATATGGGCCCTTGATTAATTGTGATATCAGCATTTAATTTTTGTGTTAACAGTGAACCGACCGCGGCCCGATCCATTGTGCGCCGCGCCTTTGTGCCCCGTGACGTTTCAATTTTGAATAAATTAAATTTCGAACGGTTAATTTTTTCAAACCTTTTTTCATTTACTTTTTTGTAGCACACATTGAAAGTGGCCAGTAGTGTAATTTATGGCAGCTTTTAACTGAGATTAGCTATTTGGTTTTTGAAACCAACAGTTTATGACCTTTTCAAATTGGTCAGCTTAAAATTTATTGCTTGAATATTGAAACCGATTAACAATTTTAAATAATTACTTAATTTAATATAGTCATGGACAATTCAGACTCATAAATCTCAAGTATAAACAACTTCCTCATACAGAAGGACAAATTTATTAATTAGTGTAGAGTTAGAGTGTTGATGTGTTAGAGTTAGAGTGTTGAGTTTGATGTTGTGTAGAGTTGGAGTGTTGTGTGTCAAATTTGAAGAGCTTATGTTAATGGTTAAATTAGAACAACTTTCACTATGAAACTAACATTGAAATCGTGAAAAAATCAGCACTTCTATGTAGAGACGGTATTGCACTTCTCTGTGAAAAAGTTGATGATCTGGTTGGCTCCATAGTAAAGATGTTCTAAATCTGGATAAGCTCTTCAAATATTCAGATGATGTTGCGGGAACCGGAAACTGGCGATAGTGTTCCTTCCTGTTACATAACTTTATTTTTATAACATAATAATTGGGTCAATCTAATAATTGGGTCAATCAACTTTTACCCACACTACTTTAGTCTTTGCCAGTATTCAACCACAAAATTTACAATTTCGTTCTTTTCTTTCCAAAAATGGTTTTCTTCGCTAACTAGATGATACCATAACATAACATTTCGAAGTAAAAAAATATCAAGAATTCTCTGTAATTCTTTAACAAATTTATGGTAACTCAGTGGACGAGTTTGTACCCGAGTTACTATGGAAAAACGGTGTTGTCATCTGAGTTACCCCCTAGTTTTGCTGTAAATTACAATAATCATGAAATATTATTTGATTCGAAAGATATTCAATAATCTGTATGTTTAATATACTTATGTTAAGAAAAAAAGGGAAGCGTTTGACTCAATTTTTTAAAAGAATAAGAAGTTTGGGTAAAACAGTTGACTGACCCGATTAATCTGGATTAGAAAAAAACCGGCCAAGTGCGAGTCAGGATCGCGTACCTAGGGCTCCGTATTGTGGATGATAAATTAAATATGTCATTTTTTTCGTGAATCAACCTCTTTATTTTTCCTGTAATCCTTACGTTAACACATATTACATATTACATCAAATAAGAGATCGAGGTATTGTTTCGTACGGAAACGCGGCTTGGTCTTCGGCCTCCCCAAAAACACTTTAGCAGAAACAAGGAAACAGAAACTTTACTACGGAAATTATTAACTTTTTAAATTATTTACTACGGAATCATGCCAGTGACAAGAACGTCGGTCAAAAACGCGGCTCACCCTTCGGCCTCGCCAAAGACACTTTTGAAGTGGATCAATTCAGAGAACTAGAGAGAGTTTCGTTTCGTTTACGAAGATACCACGTGAAAATATAATTAGAGATCAAATATAATTTTGTCCGAAAACGTGGCTTGGCTTTCGGCCTCGCCACAGACACTATAACAGAGTTGCAATTCAAAAAATTAGAAATAGTTTCGTACAGTAACGCGGCTCGGCCTTCGGCCTTGCCAAAGACACTTTCGAGATCATTATAAGAAGTCAACAAATAAATTCCAAACCAGAGTTAGGTCAAATACGTACTAAAATTAATGGTCTTGAAAAAAATTTCAGATTCGATAGATAGGCCTAAATGAAATCAACGCAAGCGAATCCGCGGGCAAAATCTATAACAGATAACCACAAAATATTCAAAAGTCAGTCGTTTAGGGCAAAGTGTATAACTTAACTTTGTTTTTCTTGTTTAGAAGTTAATAATTGAAAAACCTTTTAGTATGTGGCAGTTGCCGCCAATTAGTGAGATTTACAAAGCATGGGTTTGAAATTTAATGGACATTAGTCATGATCTGGCCCAAACAAAGTTAAAACAGCATTTTAAGAACTTTAGATCATAACTAATCGTCTATACAATTTCAAACTCTTGCTTTATAAACCTCACTAATACTAAATTATTGGCGTCAATTGCCAATGACCAAAATGCTTTTCGACTTTTTATTTCTTTACAAGAAAAACAAAGTTAAGTCATGCATTTTGCGCTAAAACGACAGACACAATTACTTACTAATTTAAGGTAAAAATGAAAACAAATTTGAACAACGAGTAAAGAAGACAAAACAGAGTTTATTAGAGGAGGGTCCTTTTTGCTTCGCCGTAGTCGGGTAAAAATAAACACTACCATATTTATTCCATATTTTCTTTGGCGATTAGATTAATCATCTACCTACAACATACTCGAATGTAGTTGTACCAATCTATTATTTATAAAAAGTGTGTACCAATTTTTATGTATTATTATTTTGTTATTAATTTACTTACAATATGAAAAGTAATATTGGCTGCATTAAAATACTCCATCGTCCGTGAAACAAAAACGAAAGATCAGGAATCCGGTCTTAACATTATTTTTTTGTAAAGAACCCATCAATTTTAATCAAAAAGCGAAATCATCGTCGTAATAATTGCAAAAACATCAACACCGGCTACCAATATACCCAGATAACAATCACAAGTGAAACCTGGTGCAATTAGTAGGCAATGCCGGAGTAAACAAAAAATTACACACTTTTCGCCGACAATCCGGTGGATGGTGGCCATGAAGCTGATAATTCATATTCTGATGGAGAATTTCAGTAGGGTAACTCTCATTTGCATTTCTGTTAGCCGTAGTTATTTTTTAGTTTAAAATTCTTGGTTCATTATAAAAAAAAAACATTGAAGTACTTAAAATCATTTTCTATTTTACGATCTAAGTTATTATATTAATTAAGAATGAAATGAACAAATTTTTTTTTATATTTTTTTAATAATACGAAACAAATTTATAAATAAGTTGGACGTTAACACAGACAGACAGAAATTAAAAAAATGGTAGTTTTGGCTTCAGTACAATGCTAATAAATACTACAACATCTATAGGTGTCTATCTGTATAAATAATAACGTAGTGAAAAGTCGTGTATTTGAATATTTTTTCAAAATTTTGAATGAAATGGCTTATTTATGTTATTATATTAGTATTGTACTGAAGCCAAAACTACCATTTTTAGAATTTTTCTGTCTGTCTGTTCCGTTTTAACTCGTGAACCAGTCAGAACCACTCAACGGATTTGGATGCTGTTTTCTTTATTTTCATTTTAGTAACCCTTATGTTAGTTATTGACCAGGGTGTTAGTAAAATAACGCCCAAGCTTCAAACGCGGCAGAGATTGAATAAACGCGGGCGATGCCGCGGGCGAAAGGTACACTTAAAATACACTATAGAGTAGCTGTTGACACAGCTTTGTAGCAAAAAACTGCAGATATTCATGTTAATTACGATGTAATTACACAAAGAACAGTTTAATAGCTCTCGGCACAAGCCTAATGCCTACATGAGCTTTGTTTTTAATTTTTTTTCTTCATGTTTTCCCTAATCAACCTCCCGTTTCCCCTTATCTCACAATCTCGGGACTATTCTACGGAACATGGAGCCCCTACACTAATGAGTTTTTAATCACATTGACGCCTGCGCAATGGCGCTCAATCTAATTACATACCTACATACGCGACTATATGCAAACAAAATATAGTATAAATGTATAGTATACTATCGTGGAAATGCCCATCGTTGAATCTTTTGACTTTTTCATATCAGGCAATCTGGCTAACAAATGCTCATAACATTAGTATCCACGTGGTGGTTTCAGGGTTGAAGGGAGCATTGGCGGCAAAATAGGGGAACTTGGGACTCTTGCCCCCTCTTCAAGCCCCACAAAAATTATAGAATATATAAAAGATTTTGGGGAGTCACACAACATATTTGTGGAAATGCTACGGGGCATTTTTTTTGTATAGAGTTGACTAGGTATGCAGTGATATTTTTGATTGCCAGATAGTTAAAAAAGTTTAAAAAATAATTATACTTGCGATTGTCTGCACTTGGTGAAACTTGAAACACATCTTGAGTTAAAGCACTTGTACATACATTATAGTTTCACTTTATTGAAATAAATAAATAATAAATAAAGTGAAACTATAATGTACAAGTGCTTTTAACTCAAGATAGTTAAAAAAGCTCTGTTTTATCCAGATTTTTGTTTTTTATTATAAACAAAAAGTGAGTAAGCATGCTTGCCGTTATGGTAATATTGAGATTCAACGGCCCATTCCTGTAAGACCTAAAAGAATATCTTGGGGCTTTTATTAAGGAAACGAACTCATTTTCATTTATAAATTTATAACTTATAGAATACAAACCCGACTTAAAATAAAACACTTTTCATTTTTGTAAACAAAAATTAGTAAAGTTCACGCAAAAGTTTATGATTGAAATTTTTGAAGGTACGGTCAGCAAAAGAGATAGCAACCAAGTCTAACTCAAACACTTAAATGTTTTTTTTAATTTTCTTCGCTATTCGTCCACTTCACACCGATAATACAATACAATATAGCTTTATTGTCACACCACAAAAGAAAAGGAAAACAATAACATTTAACTTGAAAATACGATTAGGGTAAATACAAATAGGCGGCCTTATCGCTTAAAGCGATCTCTTCCAGACAACCTTTGGGTGTAAGAAATTGTACGAAAGGATTACAAAAGAGACGGTGTACACATAAAATATAGTTATTACCTATACGACTATTACGTCCAAAAAAGTCATGCAAAAAAACTGGTTCATTATGCCCAGTACAACGCGGAGTTTAAGGCGATACCAAAAAAAATGGGGCTTTTTCGAATCCATTTACTCCATTATAACGTCATCTACGTATTTCATTTTTGGGTAAATGTTTATTGAGTATTTGATTTAGATTCTCACTAAAAGAAAATACGATTGGATGAAATTTTCTCGGAAGAATTTAATTCCGAAAAGACCTCTAAATTGTTTAATTTTTTTCTGTAATTCTGAAATCCTAACTAATTTCATTGTGAAATTGCATTAAAAATGTGGATATTATGTATTTGTAAAGTTTCCTTGAATTTTTTTTTGACAAAATAGCGTAGTACCAGAGAATATAAAGTATTACTACGTAAAGAAGCGACACTCACCTCTCCGCGCGAATTTAACGTCCCCCGCGGTCCCCAGCAAGTTATTGGCAAATCTGGAGGCAGGCAGAGCTCGAGTAGCACTCGTTCGCTGCGCGCGTATTTTGTTTTGTTTTGTTGATTTTGAACACAAACACTTGTACTATTTGTTTCATTTTATTTCATTTTACTATTTTATGTTATGAAACAAATAGTACAAGTGTTTGTGTTCAAAATCGAGATGCTTTTTATGTTTTATCAAGTGGCGACAATCGCAAGTATAAATATTGTTTTGTTTTATTACGATAGTGATTTTTAATCAATATGGTTCGTTATTGTGCTATACAAGGTGACTTTTTTATCATCTTCCAAATTCATACTGGAGGCTTGGTAAGTGATCAGCATCATGAATCGTTAACAATTTTTGTGAAATTCGTATAATGAAATTTCGACTTCCCATAGTATATTACTCCCAGTCCTGAGTGAATCACTATGGGGAGTCGAAATTTCGTATTATGAATTTTACAAACATCGTTATTGGTTCATGACGCTGATCACTTACCAAGGCCCGAGTATGAATTTGGACGATGTTCGAAAATTCACCTTGTATATGAATACCTAGAAAACGGAGCAACCAATAAAGAACGGAGATTTTTCAAATTTCCTTCCTTCCGGTGAACTAAGCCATTTTCTTTTGTGTACGTAAAAACACCTTTGACTCCTCTGAAAGGATTTGTGTCGTGACGTGACCAGTCTGGGGAACCAGAACTAGGACCTAGGGATTAACCACGCTAAAATTAAGGAAGAGAATCATATATGTTGCTGACTATAAATGTTGTCCCTCTCTATCGACGACGCTCACACGCTTGCTGCCAGCCCTAGACTAGCTCACGCACACACCCAAGCGTGTGCGGACAAGCCAGATGCGCGCGTGAGAGTGTAGGTAAATAACTTGAGCCGTGACTATGAAGTGGCGGGGGTGTGGTAGTACATTTCATATTAATAAAAAACCAACTTTTTACTACTTTTCCACGAATCCATCCCACTAGCACTGAGGGTTTTTTCGCATATGGAGTAACAGGGACGCTAAAACTTTTACGTAGCGCCTTTCGACTGACGACGACCCCAAGTGGGTCGAAATATATATCGAAAGTTTTCTTTTTTATTTAATTTCTACCATAATATTCATGAAAATCTGTATATATGTATAATAAAACAGTAAAAAAAGCATTTAAATTAATTTTCAATGCAAGTGCTCGTAAAGGCCCACTTTTTATGCATCAAAACCGAACAGAAAGTCGGTTATTTTGCCCTAGGGCTTTATTATTATTTTTTCAATTTATTTACGAGAAGTTGGCTAACCTGCAACCTTTCCTGTGTACTATAAATGTTATACTTTTTTTCCACTGTTTAACGGCTCTGGATACAGTCCTTTTGAGCCAATCATAATTTAAAGTTCACAAGATTATATTTGTTTTATTTCCTCACACTATGCATTGAAAAACGTAGTATGATACACGGGCGTAATAGCAATAAATTACTCGGTTACGTTTAAAACACTCGCTACGCTCGTGTTTTAAATCGTCCTCGGAATTTATTCCTTTTCGCCCTTGTAGCATAAACTACTATTATATATTTCGACCCACTTAGGGTCGTCGTCAGTCAGATATGGAATTAATTTAAATGACGTCTAGAGCCTATTCGGTGTATCAGTCGGGAGCGGTCATGCAACCAACTCTCTGCACATGTCGCGTCCCTCTCAGATTGACTCATTTCCGAGATAATGCCTCTTTTTACCCACTCCCTCAGAAATTACTTAACGCATCAAGTAATGAACCGATTTACCGAAATGACTTTATAAAGGTGCCTAAGTAACACACTAATAAAGGCTTTCTGGATGCATAATTTACTTTTATTGTGCAAACAGTTCCATTAAAAGTTTTTTTTTAATGTCACGGTTGTGTGGATAATGTCGTAATGGAAGGAAGTCAGATTATAGACTTTTCGTCTTATCCGTATGGTAATGCATAAATCTAATAAAAATAAAAATTACTTTATCTATCGTCCAACCTATTCCTTCTATCCGTAATGAAATTTCGGGTAATGAATGTGTTTAAAAAATTCAACTAAACAGAAATCTGTTATTTTTAGCTCCATAACGTAGCATTTTTACATAGATTTTTCTTTTCTTAAATAACAGTGTATTTTCTTGAATTTGAAAACATATTGAACAAAACAATGAAACCCCATGGCGGTAGTTTATAAATATTTGAAAAATGCAGTAGTTTGGTATGTAGGACACACACATATTTGGTCTTTACCTATGAAATTGCTGCTTTCTATGGAGAATTTGAAGGAAACTAAATTTTCAGTACTAAAATTTTTGCAATTTTTTTGGGAATGACAAATCCAAATTATGTAATTTCTTATGTGTATGAATGAAACACTGTTAAGGTAACAGCAACATTAATTCAATTGTTGAAAAGTGTCAGCTGTAAAAAATTATAACGAATTTTATCGTGGAAATGGATGGCATTTAGGATAAACTGTTATTGAAAATTTCATTTTATAATCAATCTGAAAATAAAAACAAAATTTAATACGTAGATGTAAAACCTTGAAATCAACTTTCAAACAAAAAACAAATAATTAAAATAGCTATTGAATTACAGAAATTATAAACTCATGAATCTGTGAGAAAATTTCGAGAAATTTCATATGTAAAGAAAGACCTATTATTATGTCGCGAATATAATTTTTTTTCTGTAGGCTGTTACAGATTCTATAAATTTTCTGTGGGATTACTATAAAAATAACTTTAAAGACAAATAAAAATTTATAAAACTAAATTATGGATATAATCATCAAAGAAGAATAATGCACGGAGAAAAAATATTTTTACAATACTACCAGATCGTTATGTAAAGAAAACCTGGTTAGCAAAAACAGAATTATGTTATGTTTACTTGAATTATTGTATACATTAGATTGTTCAAGTAAACTGAACAATATTTAAATAAACTGAACAATAAATATAGACGTACAATGTTTTCTGTTTAAATGAACTATATTCAGGTTAACGGAACCAGAATTTTTTCTCGGTGTGGTTACATCCTCCTGCTTCAATACAGTGAAATATAAATACAATACAGATAATTGTATGTACATAAATCTTTTTTGTAGGTGGTTCGCATCATGACGCGTTTAAGGCGATATGAAAAAGTTTTAGCGTCCCTGTTACTCCATATGCGAAAAAACCCTCGGTGCGAGAGGGACGGATTCGTGGAAAAGTAGCAAAAAGTATAGGTTATTTATTAATATAAAATGTACTAAAGTTGCTATCAAAATTTCGTTTAACCAGGTAAAACCCATCTAATAAAATATAATTGCAGTCCATATGTCATTCTAAGTTGTCAAACTAGAAGAATTGGTGTCGAAAAAGACCTCATTTCAATAAATATTTCTATCGAACCGAATTTCTCCAATCGCGTTTCTGTTTTAATTGATCCCTACAAAAAGATTGCAAATATAATATACTATTTTATCAAAATAATACATTATTTACTGAAATAGATATGCAAGTTCTTAAAGTGTCGACTTTTTTTCCCTAGCGCCTTAAGGTACTTAAATTTCCATTAGATAAGGTAGAAAAATATATCGAGTAAAATTGTAGATAAATCGCCCTATTTTTGCCACTAAACCATAAAGTCCTCTCACTTTTCATGAATACACTCACATTGGGACTGAATTATTGTTAAATAAATATAAATATAACGACATGAATCCCCGAGGGGGTGTCAGGGGTGTTCCAAGATCTGTAAAATGCAAGTCACTGTCCAAACTCGGTACACCCGCGTTTCACCGACGATTATTACGTCCCAACGTGATGATTGGTGGGCTCTGTCACCGTACTTCGGGCACAAATACACGCTTTTTAGGGCATGCAGGTATTGCCAAAATTTTCTCACGGATTCATGAATTCATAGTTCATGTAATTCACTAGCTCTTTCAATTCTTTGTTTTTTGTTTGAATGTTGATTTCAAGGTTTTCTACGTATTAAATTTTGTTTTTATTTTCAGTTTGATTATAAAAATTAAATCTTCAATAACAGTTTGTCTTAAATGCCATCCATTTCCATAATAAGATTCGTAATCATTTCTTAAAGCCGACACTTTTCAAAAATTAAATTATGTTGTTGTTAGCTTAATGTTGTCTCATTCATACACAAAAGAAAATACACAATTTGGATTTGTCATTCCTAAAGAAAAATGTAAAAATGTTAGTACTGAAAATTGAGTTTCCTTCAAATTCTCTGTAGAAAACGGCAATTTCATATGTAAAGACCTAAATACCTTTAGGCCCTAGAGTCAGGGTTATTTCCAAGACAGGGTGAGCCCTATCGCCGTACCTCGGGCTCAAATACACGTTTTTAGGGCGAGCAGGTTTAACTCATAGTGTTCTCTTTCACCGTTCAGCAAGTGTCAAATATACAATAGAATGCACATTAATTTCAGAAAACTTATACGATTTACTCGACCCCGCAGGATTTAAACCTGGGTTCTAATATAAAGACTAAGCAACCTCTGTTTAAAAAGTATATTTTTATTTCTTTTCCCAAGAAAGTTGTTGCTAACTGGCCACCTACCTTTCCCTCAGTATACACCTAAAGTTAAAAGAAAGTCAAAACAAAGCGTCAAAGCCTTCGAATCAATTTTATTCACGCGAATAGATCATTAGAGTTGAATTAGAGCTATCAATCCAACTGCGCGTGAGAGAGTCGTCAGTCACTCACTCGGTCATTCGTTCACTCACGGATCTCGATCACCTTTGTAGAGGGACCATAGATTTTGGGTTTCCGGGACTTTTTTATGCAATGAGCGTTTTTCTTTATGTCAAATTTAGTGTTAATTAAGATTCCTAGATGGCACTGTCGTATACTTTAGCAACAGAATCAAAGACAAAATTTGCACGAATTCCAAACAAACTTATAATCACTTTGACCATATTTTATCTATGGTGACATGGACAGCGACATCTGGAGGAAAGCTAAGAACTAAGAAAAAAAACAACGAGAAAAACGCTCATTAATTGCTCTAACTTTTCTTGTGTTTCAGAAATTTTGACAATCATCAAATTCATAAGTATTTAATGCATATTTTTGTTATAACAGAAGACAAAGATCTAACAATAAACTAATTAAATTTTGTTCGTTTGTGATATGTACTAAAGATGGTTTCATTCAACAAATCTTTAAGCTTACCCGTATACATCAACGTTAAAATATTGAAAACATTCACCGTTTTCGAAATCTGAGCCCATCAAATCTAGAAAGACATTTTAGACATAATGTTGATTTTTATTGGTAAAATGTGACACCTACACAGGATATACAAAAAAAACTATAATCTCATTTCACACAAGATCACCTGACATGCTAAATGACATGCTTTTGCTAATTTATCTCCTAGCACCTCGACGCGATTTCCAATAGAACTACTTAAATATTTCCACCAAAAATCTATTATTAATAAAAAGAGTTATAGTTCCGGTGATACCGAGATTATTAACACCTTTAACGAATTTTATAGAAACTTATGTAATTTAATATTACATTTTCTGAGTCGGAACAGGTTTGATGAGTCCATTATTACCGTAAATTATGAGAAATATGTTGATGACAGTTCATATCCTTATCGCATTAGAAGTTTAAATGATTCTACAGTAACAACTTTTGGGGTTCCGTACCTTAAAAGAAAAAACAGAACCATTATAAGATCACTCTTTGTTCGTCTGTCAGGTTTTTCTAGAAAACTGTGTAGGTAACGTAGGAATATGAAATTTGAAAAAATGTAAGGTCTCATTGACACACACAATACATCGTGTAATGCTAATGAGCGTTTTTCCATGTGTCATATTTAGTGTTAAATAAAGTTCCTAGATGGCACTGTCGTGTACTTTAGCAACATAATCAAAGACAAAATTTGCACAGATTGCAAACAAACTAAAAACCACTTTGACATCGATTGCTACGAAACATATTTTATCTATGGTGACATGGACAGCGCCATCTGGAGGAAAGCTATGAACTAAGAAAAAAAACAACGAGAAAAACGCTCATTATGAAGTGCTCAGAAAATTAAGGTGGTATACCGTCAAAATCGTCAATTTTTGAAGTTATTTATCTGCTGTTCAAAAGAAGTCCCAAGTTAAATAAATAAGTATGACAATTTTTGGACCTTGTTCTAGATTTTGGTGTATCAGAAATGCGATTGGAGAAATTTCACTCGATAGAAATAATTATTGAAATGAGATCTAAATTTACACTTTTTTGGTATTCTGACAAATTGGAATAGCATACAGACTTCAAAAATATTTATTTAGATGGGTTTTAACAATGCCTAAATTACTGGTTATGGAAATTTTCAGTAATTTTAGTTAATTTTGTATCAATTTAAAACCGACTTTTTGTCAATTTTTCCTGAGTCCTTCCCTCTCGCACTGTGGGTTTGTCCGCCTGGAGTAACGGGGACCTTTGCACAGATGATATATCACCTTAAACTACACGTTCTACTGATTATATTTAACCACTTCCACAAAAAAAAAATAAGTTTTATAATACAATGTAAAGTTTTATTATTATGTACCAAATAAACATGATTCTATTCTATTCTATTTTAAAATATTTAAAAGATTTAAAATAAAGCGAAAGGTTTTTACGTAATTTTCTATGGGTAAATGTTTATTTTTTCCTTGTTTCAAATGTTTTTCTATGGAAGTGGTTCAGTATGATCAGTAGAGCGTGTGATTAAATTTTCTGAGCACGTTATAATTGCACGAGTACGTCGACATCCAACGTAGAAAAAAAAATTGTTCAAAGTTAAAAAAAATGTAATTTATATACAATGTAAATGATACCTATCATTTAAATCATGAAAGAGCTCTAAGGATTCTAAAGATATTTTTACCCGCCCTCCCCCTTATCTCCTAGGTATCTATTAAAGCTAAAATTTAGATTTTATTATGGTTACTTCAGTGGATATTGAGTCATAAATTCCCGGAAAATCGTAGGTTTTGTCGATAGATAATAGCGGAAAAAAAATTGTTTAACATAAAATAAGTCCAATTTGACCTATTGACTGTTCACTGTAGAATTGGTACGGGACCCTAATTGAGCGAGCCCGACTCGCTCTTGGCTGGTTTTATTAAGAAATAATTTGTAACATTTAGGAAGGTGTTGTGCTGACGCTCGCTACCAATGCCTACTTGTTGTAATATTAATTTTAGTAAGATATTCATATCTGAGAATTTATTGAACTCAATTAGTAAAGTAGTTTTATTTATGTACCCAAATTTAAGTTAAGAAATTGAACACGATCAAAAAAATTCAATCAAATATAAGTTAACCGTGATTACCAAATACCCTGGACCAATAACTGAATAACAAAATTGCATAAATTGTACATATGCACACATAGTCACACACATCTCACATACACACATCTCACATACACACATCTCACATACACACATCTCACATACACACATCCCACATACACATTGTAGCGTTATTTTTAAAAAAAATTATTTATTTTCCGCCACTACATACTACGAACGTAATTTCGAATTAAATTTGGACTGCCACCAGGCAAGCCTGGTGACAGCCAAAAAAAGAGGTAAACCTGGATGAATAAACCGTATAATTTTATCTTAAAATACACAAAAACAACAAAACCGAGGTAAGAAAAATATGGTACAAAAGAACAATAATATCAGAAGAGAATCGGTACAAAGGAAATTCTTAGATCAAAAAAATTATTATGCCAAATTCCACTTATTTAAGATTTTAATTTCCTTTTAGCTTGAACGACGCATTTATTCATAAAATAATGGATTTTAAATTTGGTTGTCGACACTAGTTTATAGGATCCTTTAAACTAAGATTTCACGGAAGTTTTGATAACTCTTGATCCGAAAGAAAAACGTAATAATAAGGTGTTACGAGCAATCGTTATCTAGCTTTACACTAAGGAATAAAAATAATCGATGCTGAATATTAAGCTACAGATATTAAAAACCTGGTAAGGGTCTCTTCGTGACTTTGGGAGTTTCCGGTGTTCCCGGGAGCAGTCGATGAAGCTTGGCGATTTCAATTTTAGTATCGGAAGCTCTAGCTCACCAGGGACGTGGTCCTTACATCAGGCCTCAATAGGTACAACCGTACAAGATGGCGGATGGGATAATCAAACTGGCAAGACCCAGAAACCCTTTAAAAAATAATCCCGAAGGGTCGCTGTAAAGAAATAAAACAACGGCGTCAAGACATGCTTATGAAACGAGGGAAAGGAAATTAACGTATTGGAAACGGGACAAAAAGGATTTTCAGAGAATGAAACCAAAATTACACAAAACTTACCGGGAAATGCAGGAAAACTGGCTTACACAATGCTCAGGGCAAATGCGCTCTGTTTCTATATAAGTTATAGATAAGATATAGTTTTAAAATTTGATATTTTAAATTTCTTGTGGCAAATTTCCTTCCTCTGTCACGATCTTCTTTGATATGAGAAAAATAACAAAAAAAATCTGACAAGATCATTCTAACTATTTGAATTCGAAAATTCAGAAAAGCAGCCAACGATAAAGAAAGACTAAAAATATATAAAAAGGTTGAATACTTGTAGCGAATGCTACAATATCCTCAAACGACACAAAAAAATTTAAACTAGCTTAAAGGAAATTAACTTCCAGAAGGATAAACAATCGAATAAACACCTAGACTAATCAAAATGCCTTGAAACAAAAGGACTTGATTAAGTAAAAACAAAGTAGTAGCCTATACTGCTCTGTGACCCACAAACTATCTTCAGGCAACAATCACGTAGAAACGTTGCACCGTTGCTGCCTGAAGAAGGACAAACCAACACACTAACAAACCACTAAACAACAAATGAACGACCAACAAATCAATAACCAACAAACTAACAACCAACAAACAACAACCAACAACTCAACAACCAACAAATCAACAACCAACAAATTAACGATCAACAAATCTACAACCAACAAACTAACAACTACCAAACCAACAATGAACAAAACAAGAACTAACCAATTAAAAACCAACAAATCAACAAAACAACAATCCAAAAACCAACAACTCAACAACCAACAAACCAAAAACCAACAAATTAACTAACAACAAATCAACAACCAACAAATAACTACCAACAAACCAACAACCAACAAATTAACTACCAACGAATCAACAACCAACAAACTAACAATCAACTAAACAAATAACCAACAAATCAACAACCATCAAACAAAGAGCCAACAAATTAAAATCGAAAGGATACATTATTTAACAAAAAAGGAGAATTTATCAAAAATAGTGTAAATCGGAAGCCGCAATGATATGTGCAAAAAAAAAGGTTTTGCTATTCAATTGACCTCCATACAGCGAAAATAGTTTGTTAAAAAATGTAAACCAGAAAGTTCAAAATAATAGACAAATATTCAAATGTCGACTTTGACAGTTGACAAGTCTGAAAATGTAAACAAAGATTTCAGCAATTGCAAAACCTTTTCAAGAAAAATTTCAACGTTTGTTCTGTAAAAACAAAAAGATTAATTCGAGGATTTGCGACAAAATTTCTTGCATGGAAGAGCCAATCTCAATATTATTGTGAAAATTTTGTAACGAAATGAGATTGCCTATATTGGATTAGGGATCAACAGGAAACGAATAAAGTGACCACCCGGATCTACTGGTATCAACAATTATGCTAGAAACACAATAAATATGTTTAACTAGTAACTACCACATTTATGGATAAATTACAATAAATTTATTTGACTTGAAAACTGAGTGTAAATTATTTACTAGAACAGGTAACAATTATTAATGATAGATATGGAAAATAATAGGCTACTAAATATTGAAATGCACTTACCTGCAGGTCCTACCTAACTATACATAAGGAAATTAGGTTAGGGATAGGATAATATACACACACAAATAAAACAGGTAATACACAAAAAGTGTGTAAATACTTTATTCCTTTATTAAAATTTGCAAAACATAGATTTCACAAATTAAGGGTACTCATAAAGACAAAAAATATTCTTCGTGGAAAAATTTGGTTCCTTTCGACAGCTTGGTATTGGGGTTCCTTAGAAGAGAAAACGCTGCCTGAAAACAAACAAAATTTAGTAGGTTGGAAAATTAGTCTACGAAAGCGTAGACGCCACCGTCGAATTGAGAAAAAAACGTTAAAGTACAGCAAGTAATATTCAGAAAACCGTACTTACCTTTTGTTCGGGCGCCATAAATGTAGCGTTATTTTTAAAAAAAAAAATATTTATATTTTCCGCCACTACATACTACGAACGTAATTTCGAATTAAATTTGGACTGCCACCAGGCAAGCCTGGTGACAGCCAAAAAAAGAGGTAAACCTGGATGAATAAACCGTATAATTTTATCTTAAAATACACAAAAACAACAAAACCGAGGTAAGAAAAATATGGTACAAAAGAACAATAATATCAGAAGAGAATCGGTACAAAGGAAATTCTTAGATCAAAAAAATTATTATGCCAAATTCCACTTATTTAAGATTTTAATTTCCTTTTAGCTTGAACGACGCATTTATTCATAAAATAATGGATTTTAAATTTGGTTGTCGACACTAGTTTATAGGATCCTTTAAACTAAGATTTCACGGAAGTTTTGATAACTCTTGATCCGAAAGAAAAACGTAATAATAAGGTGTTACGAGCAATCGTTATCTAGCTTTACACTAAGGAATAAAAATAATCGATGCTGAATATTAAGCTACAGATATTAAAAACCTGGTAAGGGTCTCTTCGTGACTTTGGGAGTTTCCGGTGTTCCCGGGAGCAGTCGATGAAGCTTGGCGATTTCAATTTTAGTATCGGAAGCTCTAGCTCACCAGGGACGTGGTCCTTACATCAGGCCTCAATAGGTACAACCGTACAAGATGGCGGATGGGATAATCAAACTGGCAAGACCCAGAAACCCTTTAAAAAATAATCCCGAAGGGTCGCTGTAAAGAAATAAAACAACGGCGTCAAGACATGCTTATGAAACGAGGGAAAGGAAATTAACGTATTGGAAACGGGACAAAAAGGATTTTCAGAGAATGAAACCAAAATTACACAAAACTTACCGGGAAATGCAGGAAAACTGGCTTACACAATGCTCAGGGCAAATGCGCTCTGTTTCTATATAAGTTATAGATAAGATATAGTTTTAAAATTTGATATTTTAAATTTCTTGTGGCAAATTTCCTTCCTCTGTCACGATCTTCTTTGATATGAGAAAAATAACAAAAAAAATCTGACAAGATCATTCTAACTATTTGAATTCGAAAATTCAGAAAAGCAGCCAACGATAAAGAAAGACTAAAAATATATAAAAAGGTTGAATACTTGTAGCGAATGCTACAACATACACACACATACCCTCTCACACTTACAAATTCACCCTAAGTATGTATATACTAAACTTTTATTTTCTTTTTTATATTTATAATAATTTGTTAGTCACCTCTGTAAATAATAATTTTGTTTATCACTTAATTTTGTATTTTTAGTTATAGGAGAGCGGGGACTCCTGTTACAGGTATTTTCATACCCAAAAAGAGAACTCAAACTCAGTGTATTTAATGAAGTAAGCTTAAGAAATAAATATTTTTTCATTTTCATTTCAATAACTCACTAATCTGTGATAGCATAATAAATAACATTGCTTTGTACGTATATTTAGACAGAGCAGTCAAGTATTTCGCAAAGGTGGTAGCTGTTGGTATAAACGAGCGGTTAACGCAGTCTACTGGTCAACGAACGTTCCCGGGTTCGATTTATGGCTTCCATCCATCCATCCATCAGCCTAGTTCGTCCACTGCTGGACAAAAGCCTTTCCAGGACTTTGCCACTCCCGGCGGTCATCCTGGAAGAATTGCCCATACTCACACACGCTGGGCAGGCGGGTTGTAGAGCGCGGTGCCGGAACCCTCGCACCAGTGACGCCACTGCCCGTCACCAGTCTGTTTCATATAGGGCCCGGCTATTTAGAGATTGATATACCGCCATCCATCGGTCCAAGGCATGTGGGCCTCCTGGTTTTTTGCCTGTGAGCTGTCCTCTTACTCTCCCCCGAATTACTTCTAGGGGTCTCCAAGTAAGATGGTGGTACCTCCACATTCGAGCCCGGCATCAGCTCTACCACCTGTTATTTATATACCACCTATTATTTATGGCTTCAGCTGCTCTCATTTAGAGTATTTTTCTTTTCTTCAATATCATAATAATCTAAGAGTACCTCACGCAAAATATTTTTTATTTTAATTTAATAATACCCCAATATTTCATTTAATTTAGGTAATAATGAACATACGGCTCGGGTCTTACCCCCAGTTGTACGAAATCAAGATTAGTTTAACGGTGACTTTAAATTGATGCCGTCACTTTCTTTTAAGAGGCTATGCGAATTTTATTTTTGTCACAGTCACTCCAAGCGAAAAATCCCGCAGTGCGAGAGGGGTGGATTCGGGGCAAAAAGAAAAAAAGTTGGTTTTATATTGTTATTAAAAAAACTGATATAGCTAGCAAAATTTCAAACATCAAATCTCTAGATATTATTGAAACACACCTAATAAAATATGTTTGAGTTCTGTATATGGTTCCTATTCGTCAAACGAGGAGAAAAAGTGTGTTTCAAGACCTCATTTCAACAATTATTTCTATCGAGGAAAATTTATCCAAACATGTTTTCCTATTTCAAAACCCTATTATATATAGTCAAAATGCCAGAAATTCATTAAAATTTTCCTTGTATTTCATGAAATAAACAGAAAAGAAATACTCGTATTTTTTTCGCATATCGCCATTGAAGGGATGACATGCATTTTAAGTCGCCGTTAAACTAATTTTGGTTTCGTGCAACTGAGGTTTAATCGTGTAAAATTATAAATATTTGCTTGACGGGTTGACGACTTTGTAGACTGTCGTGGTCACAAGCTAACTATGGGAACCAAGTCAAGAACATTTGAAGGAACAAGGCTTAAACAATGAATGTCATTAACATTTCGAGATAATTGAGTTTAAAGTTACACCTTGTTTTAGAAGTTGTATAGGATAGGAATATTTCTTTTTGACAAATCTCTCGACTGACAGCGTTCTTGTGTATGATACCTAGACAAAATTATTAGGATCCGGAAATGCTACCAAAGACAACAAAAAAAAAGTTTATTTTTTGGCATTCGTCGTTCTACTACAAGTAGTTACAATTTGATTCTTGTTTGATTAATTAATTTAATTTGATTTGATTTAATTAAATTACTAAATAAGAGTTCTTGTAGGTATTACATTGAAATCTTGCAATACAAAACTGGTTCTATTTAGAGTTAATTTAAACTTACAAGTTAATCAAATTACTCGACACGTTAAAAGTTTTATTAAAAATTCTCGAACCGAGGACATTCTACTCTTCATTTTGCTGCTTCATGTCACCAATTATCTTGTGACCATGACAGCCTATACAGAGGCCTTAAGGTATTGTTTATAATTTTTCAATGCAAGTGCTCGTAAAGGCCCACTTTTTATGCATCAAAACCGAACAGAAAGTCGATTATTTTGCCCTAGGGCTTTATTATATATATATTTTTTTAAATTTATTTACAATGGTTGGCTAACCTGCAGCCTTTCCTGTGTACCATAAATGGTATACTTTTTTTTCCACTGTTTAACGGCTCTGGATACAGTCCTTTTGAGCCAATTATAATTTAAAGTTCACAAGATTATATTTGTTTTATTTCCTCACGGTGTGCATTGAAAAACGTACTATGATACACGGGCGTAAGTGCAATAAATTACTCGGTTACTTTTAAAACACTCGCTACGCTCGTGTTTTAAATCGTCCTCGTAATTTTGCGCCCTTGTAGCATAAACTACTATTAAGCGATTGAATCCCGATTCTTATATATAATGATATTATAAATAATAAATAATAATGTCATAATTTATAATTTGTCTGCTAATAACATAAGCCACTTATGTTTATCTAATAAGGATAAATAATGTTTTTATGTAATGCAATATGTTATTTTAAATTAATATTGAAATGGAAATTTTAATGGTGGCCACAGAATAACAGCATTATGATAGGACCATGTTATTATGCTGAATAACAGTGCCATAAAATGCGATATTAGAATTGTTAGATTTAAGTACTACTCATCCGATAAAGAAATATTTTTATTTATCTTTTGGTACAGTTTCGAATTGTTTCTACATAGAAAATGATAATTGTTTGTTTTGTCAGTTTTACCCACTATACTATGTTTCATCTTCATCTTCAACAGCATTGTCCGTCGAACCTCTTACCCACACCACAAAATAACCACTTACAAAAGGTTCACTCCGCATAACTAGCGAAAACAGGCGCACGCGCACAAAGACGCGTACGTACGACGATCTCGGATGAAGTCGGTCGAATGCCAATACGAAATTCTGCCGAGATCATCATACGTACGCGTCTATGCATGAGTACGTCTGTTTTCGCCACAGAACTATGCCATGAATGGCTCTTTACACATATGTATAATAACTTGGCACAGTGCCATGACGTGTTTGGTATTTTACATCTAAGTTTCATGGAAATACGGTGTTATTTTGGCTGTATGAAGAAGGGTGAATTTATGAGTGCGCCGCGTATGTTTACTTTAATACTACTAACGTTATTCCAAAAACCAGCGACAGAGGTGCTGGTATAAAATTTATGTCACGCCATCCCCGTGGTCTTCGCTCTCGTCGTCGTTGAGTCGGCCTTCTGGTAGTATATATTTTGTGCCCACATGGTCAACCTACTCAGAACTGAGACGTCAATGTCACCGAGACAGTTCCCATATTAATTTACAGACGTTTGTGACACACTGACAGCGCCTAATGTGCATCTATTTGTCTGTTCGTCTGTCATTCACATCAGTTTGTATACGTTTGTGCAATAAATGTATGTATTTTATGTTTGTTCTGAATTGGCAATTAACTGTACTTATAAATCTTATAATACAAGCTGATGATGAGATACTAAAATATGAGACATGAATTTAAAAAGTTTTTGAATAACTATACCCTATAGAGCCTCCTTTTTAAACGTTTTTGAATGATCGTACTGAGTCTACTACAAACCCAATCAATGTGAAACTTTTATGTTTGTTTCTTCAAACGTTTAACTTCCAAACTGTAAATAGCTTTACTTAGTCAATTGTTTACTTGATCTTTATGTGTCATGTTTTACAATCAATACGAAAATCTTATTTACTAAAAAGCAAAAAATACTTTATGTATAATTTTTACAACATTGTGATTTTAATAAATTTTCATCCTAAAATTAGACTCATTCTGAATAATTTCGCGCGCATTTCGGCGCACGTGTCTCCGGAATAAAATAGCAAAGCCGCTATGCGCCGAAGGGAGGCCTCCTCTTAAGAGGATGGCCTACCCTAGCAACTTTTTTTATTACCCATCCTGCACAATGAGTCCAATGGCAAAGACCAAATTTGCTTTTAATACAGGCGAATAGATCAGATTAGATTAGATTTTGGTAGAGCTGATGTCGGGCTCGACTGTGGAGGTATCACTATCTTACTTGGAGACCCCCTCGAAGTATTTCGGGGGAGAGTAAGAGGACAGCTCACAGGCAAAAAACCAGGAGGCCCACCATGGCTGAGCAGATGGATGGCGGTATATCCATCCCTAATAGCCGGGCCTTATATGAAACAGACTGGTGACGGGCAGCGGCGTCACTGGTACGAGGGTTCCGGTACCGCGCTCACCAACCCGCCTGCCCAGCATGTGTGAGTATAGGGAATTCTTCCAGGATGACCGCCGGGAGTGGTAAAGTCCTGGAAAGGCTTATGTCCAGCAGTGAACGAACTAGGCTGATGGATGGATGAGGATGACAGGCGATTATATGTTGGCTCATTGGCCTCGTTTTCTTGGACGCGTTATACTATTAGATCACGCAGAGAAACAACAAATTGGTGTGTTTTTAGCTAATACTGAAATATTTTGTAAGCAAAATGATATTGGATTTAAGTAGAATCCCTTCATATTTCTACCTATTACTTATTTTATAAAAAAAATAAGTTGATTTCTTAACCGCGTTGTTGAAACGAACGTTTGAAAATCAAAAAAAAAGAGAGTAGAAAACATTTTTTTTTGACAAAAGTATAAATCTTAATAAATTGTTTATAAGTAGAATACTTCAATACAAAGAGGGTCCGAATCTCTTCAAACGAATCCTCGAAAGTCTGGCGTTGTTAATGCTCTAGGCTCAAGTAAGCCTGAAAGAAGAATTACTACTAGAATTAAACTCATCGGACTGAGAGGACCAATATTTTATTTTACTCTGCGATATATATACCTACGATTGTACCCTGTATCAGCGTGAGAGTGAGAATGATAATAAAAACAAACAGAACCTCAATGATTATCACAGTATACGATTGCCACACTGATTGTCTATGCCATTAACAAATATTTGGCGCACTTTAACTATTTGCCTAGCATCGAACTTTCTTTTATCGGCGCAGGATCTCAAAAATTCGACGTAAATTAAAGAGATTATATTTTGTTATCAGGAAGGTATCAACTTAAAAGAAACTTAAGTATATAATTTACGATAGATAACAGAAATTATAGAATTAAATGAGACTTAAGGATAATTCATGATTTATATAAAAACGGCTTACCTCAATACGTGTTATGATCGGGAAAGCCGACCAGTTTCAGCAGATTTAGACTGCCTTTATCTGGGCGAGTGAAGACGTTTACGCGACGACGTTACGCCTCACAAGCCTCAGTAACGTCGTACCTGAGGCGTAACGTCGTCGTCTTCACTCGCCCAGATGAAGGCAGTCTAAATCTGCTGAAACTGATCGGCTTTCCCGATCATAACACGTATTGAGGTGAGCCGTTTTTATATAAATCATGAATTATCCTCAAGTCTCATTTAATTCTATAATGTCTGTTATCTATCGTAAATTATATTTAAGTTTCTTTTAGCAGGTAAGAGCATTAAATTCTTACAATACAAAACCTGGTTCTATTTAGAATTAATTAAAACATGTAATTTATAGTGTTAGATTCCTCTATGGATATCCTCAACCTTATACACCCATTCTCTGAACTCCGAACCATAGGCACACAACCACCCATAAAATCTGCATAGACATTTTCAATAATAAACCGTACCGCCCCTCCCACCTTCGAAACCAGGCAAAAACTGGACCCCAACAATGCACGACTGCTCGTTACAGCCCTTTAACTCGGGCCAATAAATGTACAACATGATAATATACGCCCAGGCATTGACATGTTTATTATAAGGTCTCTTGAACGCGCCACCCGGCCCGCCCCCTACCTACCTCTGGGCTCCCCTTGTACTTCGATGTACTTTAACCGCAGTAAGTACGTACATTCTATGGAAGAATAATCCGCAAGTCAACTTTTCACCCGCGGTACAAAAGAATTACGGGCGAAAAATGGATCAGAAACAATTCGCGTAGCTTAATTAAAAAAAGTTTTTTTTTTTAATTTTTTTTTAGAGAATTTACGCGCTTTTAGATCATAGTTTTCAATATTATGGTATTTAAATTAGTCAATATTTATTTATGATTTTTTAAAGAATTTCCGGATGTTACGTCACATGACTCCTTTTAGGCCTGATACTGAATGCGGACTTTTGCCTTGCTTGTAAAAAAAAAACTGTCATCCATAGAGTACTATATTGCTACATCTGGCAATAAAAAATCAAACAACAACAACAACGAAACTATGTTGAGTGTTACCAACGTCTGCAAAAAAAACCCTAAACTGTACTTTGTCAGTCACAAGAGGTGCCTATTAATCACGTGACGTATATTTGGCTGAAATTTAACGCCCTACCATCTCGGTTATTAAATTTTAAAAGGCAAATAAACTAGTAGTTCGCCCCGAACTATGAACTCACAATTCGATCTTGACCGATTTGGCTCGAACTTAAAAATTCAAATTTCATGACGTTCCGATCAACGATACTCGAGTTATGGTCGGACAAACACACAACAATTCATACATACATACAAACATACATAATTATATTTGGTATCTCTCATGTATGATTGTCAATATTAATCCATCACAGAAATTCATCAAAAATTATATTTATTTTAATAATGCATTACTTCATAACAAATAAAATTAACCGATCAATCTGGGATTTCGTAACAAGACAGCAACACTTACTGCGTTCAGTTATGTTTATACTGTGACCCAGACATGGACTTCATGTTCTGTTCTGTGACTCTGACAGTAATATTTTTTAACTTGATGGCAAGCGACACATTTCTATACAGCCTTCAGTCAAGTGACGTCACACGAAGGTCAAATGAAAGTTGCAAGCTTTTTCGTAAAACTATTCATCATCATGAGGTTTTTCAGAACAAAAGTTCCAAAATACGGCTTATTAAACCTAAATCTCGAAATGGTTTTCGAATTAACACACCTTAACATATTTTAATCTATGCGAATTGCTTCGATGGGACGTACGAATACATGAAATTTATTAACATTCAATATGTTGCCTGATGCATCGTTCTTACTCTTGCTTGACCTATAAAAGGTGCATGTCGATAACGAATAAATTGGGTTGAGGTTATGTCAACACCTTGTATGGTATAGGTAAATTTTAGGGGCTTAGACAGGGCCTAGGAGACCTTCTAGTGTCTGTTGGGTTTAGATATCTTTCTGTGCAGTCTGGTATCTAACTACCTTTTAGCTTTAACCTAACATACTTATATACATAGATACCTTTGTTTATTTATAAATGTTTAAGTGTTTTAAATGTTTAAATTCGGTAGGTTTTTTCAATTTAATTTTTCAATTTAAATTTTCGTCTGCTTTTTTTAATAAATTGATCAATTTTGATAAATTTTTCCTGCTTCTATTGATTTTGTAATCTATAAGTATTTTAGTATTTACAGGAAGTGACGTCATCACATGAGGTTGAATGGTGGGATCATTGTCAGACTTTAAGAAGCATTTAAGAAAAAAAATCCCTATGGAAATATGTGGTTTGATTGACATCGTAGGATGATATAGATGTAGTATGTTAAATCTATGGGTAATGAGTACTGATGACGTCACTGAAGGTCAAATGAAAGACATCGCTTTTTTTCATTTATTAAAAGACAATCAATTTAAAATCAGTCTACTAAAGACGTTTTTGAATCGTAAACATTGGCAAAAACAAGACGTGGCCTATTTGATTCGTTCGGTTATAATAATTTAATTAATTGTGTATTCAAACGAAATAAGGAAATAGCGTAACATCAATAAAATAACGTTTATCTACAATAACGCGTTTTGTATACACGGTGAAATTTCATCAACCACCCGAATTCATACTGGAGACTCGGTTAGTGATCAGGAACAAGGTTCAATGATCGTGTTTTTCAAAATCATTAAAAAAAAAACCCGTACGAACTAGACTAGTTCGAACACCTGCATATCAACTCAAATCAAAAACCTTCGTGCGCGAGTCCGACTCGCACTTGGCCTGTTTTTTTTTCGGTTTTACCCTGAAGAGTCATTAAACAGGGTCAGGAAGGGTCAGTTCCTGATCACTAACCGAGTCTCCAGCACTCGTAGCATAGTGTTTAATCACGCGCGACGCGACTTAGTTGAATCCCAAGTGCGAGGAGCGTGACACGATGTTTTTGCGATTAAACAGTATGTCACGCTCCTCGCACCTGTGATTCAACTAAGCTGCATCGTGCGCGATTAAACACTATCGGTGTAACTACAAAACGGTGTTTAACTTTAGACAGTGTTTAAATCTGTTGCTGTCACTCTTTTACAGTATGAAAGAAAAGGCGACAACAACATATTTAAACACTGTCTAAAGTTAAACACCGTTTTTTAGTAGGACGGTATGCTACCGGGCCAGTAGTTGTTTAAATTTCACCTTATATTTATAACTTTAAATAAATATATACATAACACAATTTGGGGGAGGGGTCCGACCAGGCGTTACGGTCCTAATACGTTAGGAGAGGGGCGCAAGGTTTGCGTTACGTTACGATTTTAGAAAAGCAAAGGTGAATGGTGAACGGCTGGTCTAGTATTGCAAAAATCATTAATTCCTGAATATGGCCAAAACTTTTTACAAAGCACCGTACGTTACGGAAAGAAGGGGTTACGGTTAGTTTGTCCCGGCCAAGTGTTACGGTCCTGTTACGTAGGGGAAGAGGGGATTAAAAATTTGCGTTACGTAATTTGTGAACGACCCCCTAATAAATAACTTTTAAATTTTTAATACTTTTTCAAGTTCCGGTCTCAAATCAAGAATAAACTTGCACTTCCCATCAAATATCTTTCTTCAAAACTCGGTAAAATCGTTCACTTTGCTTGCTGCAATTTGCTGCTGCAATGAAATGGTACAGTAGTATTCTGTCCCAGTAGTCTCCACTACTAAGTACATATTACAAGTTTCTACTACAACTGAGCCCACACTTATTATCTTCGCAGATAAAATATAGCAATCAACGTGTTAGTAACGAGGAGAAAATCCAATCTGAACTATTCTGAACCGATCATCAATCAGCCCGTCACAAAAAGTGTTTATAACAATGGCGCGCACTCCTAATTCGTATTATCATTCGCTACATTTCTATTAAAGTAATCTGTACCTACCTGAAGGGTTGATTCTGTTAACACAGACTGAAACAAAATTGACAGAAAATAATGAATAAGATCAAATCTGATATCACTTTAAGGTTAAACACCAGTAGCTTAGCGCAAAGTGCATAACTTTACTTTTTTTTTTCTTATTTATAAATTTAAAATTTAAAAGCATTTTGGTCTGCGGAATTTGACGCCAATAGTTCAGTATTAGTAAGGTTTATAAAGCAAGTGCACAATTAGTCAAGATCTTCTCAAAACCAACTTGAAATGCTGTTTTAACTTTGAATAAATATTATTTTAAAGCCTTTTTTGCTTTTAATTATTTTAAAATAAATTATGAATATAAATAAAAAAGTATTACTTGTAATCGATATATATTTCGACCCACTTGTCAATTCGACTGACGACGACCACAAGTGGGTCGAAATATATATCGATTACAAGTAATACTTTTTTATTTATATTCATAATTTATTTTAAAATGTTTTAACTTTGTTAACTTTGGTGGTGCTGTGTCGAGGCACACTGCCGTCGGTTTTTACGTGAAATGTCTGTCTTTGAGACGATCCCGAAGCCGCCTCGCTTGCTTGGCACCAGACATTGGGGTACCTATGCGTAGCCCGGGCACTAGCACTGCCTGAGGCCGACATAATAGAATTTTATGATCCTGGTTATTTTTACCTATAAATATTGTCCAAATTACAATTATTTTTATTTAAATCGATTGACTTAATTAAATTCTATAAACACACGAAAGAATCACTGCTCTATCACGCGTGAGTCGTGATTTACACTGAATAGGAAGGAATCAGAGAGCCGGTTTCAGTCATTCTGTGCAGTGCCCCTTCCCCGCCACCCTGCCCGGCCCCAACGCAAATACAAGATTATAACAGTGAGCTGACTATATAAGCTAAATATTGACACTAAATTCATGTTTCTAAAACCAATAGTTTTGTAATTATTAAAGTAAGACGATGTAACTCTTTTCGTTACGATCCACTTTTCTGACCTACCCGTATGTTTCGGTGTGATTTTAAAGACATTTCACGTCAAAAAAAAGTAAAAGTAAAAAATTTATATTGTCATGAGATTACGGTTTTCAAAGCGTTCGGATCTCAGACTAATAAAGTTCGGATCTTTGCGTTATTTTCGAATTCTCCTAAAATCTAACTACGTTTTCACAAGAGAAGAATAGAGGATATCCAAAAATATATCTGCAGTGGTAACTGTCAGAATCAGCAGTTAACGGGCTGGTGCTGGCTTGCTCAGCTAGTTAACTATGTTTTAATTACGGAGCGCGGACCAAACAACTGTGTGTGTAATTACAGGCTACACACCGAACTTGTGCCTTGTTTAGATTGACTTGCTCATTTTCCGGCAAGTTGTGGGTTCTGCTAGAGAGTTGCTGCTCGAATAAAGCCATACGTCATCGTGTGCCTGATCATTATCATCACCCGTCTACTTTACACTAGTAGTTAGCCCCGAACTATGAACTCGCAACCCCCTCTTACAACCCCTCGGCAATTTGGCGTATATTCTCATTTAAAAATTCTTTTTGTCTCATTTACTTGGTTACCAAATTTCATGACGTTCCAATTAACGATATTCAAGTAATCGTCGCACAAACATTCATAGTAGTAAGCTCGCTTTGCTCGCTCGTTCAACTAGTCCACTTCTGCCCCAAGGGGCGCCATATCACTTGATCTTTAGCCATTCTCATCCAACCATGATCTGCGATCTTCTTCAGGTCATTGGTCCACCTGGATGCAAATCCACCCACACTACGTTGTCGTTCTATCGTATGCCCGATGTTACTCTACAACAAGGGCTGGCGCATACTTTGGCCAAAAAGTAAGTCTGGCAACGTGGCGATACCTTTAAATTAATTTTAGGTAATTCAGCTTTTCTTTTTGTTTTATTAATTAATTTTGGCTTTGAATATTTTTTAAACTTTGTGTTTAGATTTTTATAAAAATTAATTCATGTTACGTAGATTTGTTTAATAGGTTTACAAATACTTTGCTTAATACATAATAATAATGAAAGTCTGTTGTATGGGTACTTGTCTGTTACTTCACTCACCATACTTCACCATATATAATTATATACAATTAATTTATTTGAATATAAATCAAACGTTCTATTTGTTGTAAATATGAAAATGTAAACGTTTTTATTTTTGTTTTGATCCTTATGATTCTGTACCTATTTACAAGAGTTGTCTTGAGCTATGCTGCGTACGGATGGAACAAAACAAAAAAAGTTTAGCTATTTGCGATATGAGATACCTACTATAACGTTAGCCAGACAGATAAGTAGCTGTATCATGTATCATTATTAGGTAATCATAACCCTTGACGATTTAAAGGAATCCCTTACAACCAAGGGCGTACGCAGGGGGGCAGGTAGGGGCAGCTGCCCCCTATCGGCAAAAATAGCCGCCCTGGAGTGTGAGACAAGCAAGTGTTATGTATTAAGATTAATATCTCGCTTTACACTGAAAAATAACTGTCTTAAAAACATACCGTAGGTAAGCTATATACTAATTTTTCAAAGATAAATTTGATATAGAAGATACAAACGTAGCGTTCAATAATTTTTTGTTTGTCTTTTTCGTTTTAGAACCTATGCCTATATTATTGAGTTTCTGCCCCCCCCCCCTGAGTTAAATCCTGCGTACGCCTTTGCTTACAACGTTACTGAACCTAATCAATATTTTTTCAAGAAATATATCATACTTTAATTACCCGTCTAATTGCACAAGGCACGTTCGCGTTCCATATCTGTTGTTATTCAAATGTTATCGAAAATCGATAACTTAGCATGTTAATAATCCTTAATATAATAATAATTTACATCCCTAATGACGTCATTTATGTTTACCTGCAATAGCCTAAGATATCGCAAAAAGATTTTAATTATTTCAGAATTTTCGAGAAGCCTGTAATAAATTCTGTAATAGAATTATGTTAGTTATGATCACAGTTGATCTTGGCTTAGCAAGCTTCACTCCGTCAAGCAGAATTGCCCATTACATATAAAGCCCCCTCGCTCAAGTGGACTTGCCCATTCGAAGCGGCACCTCCACGGGGCGGATTGACGCCTCTTACTAACGCCATCTTTAAATCCGTCTGTAATAGTAATTACACTCGAAATTAACCCCCGGGACACGCGGAGGTGCCTTAATTACGATTTAAATAGTCGGATTGCGCAGTAATGGACTAGGTGAGTGTAGGTGCGTAAGCTTGTATGTCGCTCGTAAGTAGGCTTTAGATATATGCGATATACGAGCAAGAGAAAATGAATTTGCATTTTAAAATATCCGAAAATACTTTTCTAATGACAATCTATGCAGTCAAATTCACACTGTAATGATGACTTGGGAGTGATCAAGATCAGAAACATCGTTCAAATTACGATTTTGAATGTCACGCAATTATTTTTGTTTAATACAAACGGACTCGAGTTTGGGCTTGAAGAACAAAATATTTACCGGGTGTACTGATCCTTCCAAAATAAACATACCAAATAAAATTTAAGTTCACTACAAACATACAACATTTTCAGTAGGTTTTTATAGACGCCATAAGTTTTGCCAGTGGTTATGCTGCTGCAAGTATGTTAGTGTTGGGTTATGCTACAAATATTGTTAGTGTTAAGTTATACTATAATTTACGTAAATATTAGTTTGCTATTTATTATAATTATAAGTACTGTTGGTGTTAGCCTAACACTGTTAGGTTATCCTATAACTATTGTTAATGGTACCTAGTATGCTTTAAGAAGTATGGTCCGTGTTATGCTATTGTTATTGTTAGTTCATGCTATAATTATTGTAAGGTTATACTATAAGTGTTTATTGTTAGTTATATGTTCTGTGTGTCAGTGTTAGGCTATGCTATAATTTATTTATTTTATTTTTATTTATTTATTTATGTACAGAAATCAACAGCGATATATAATAAGGATAAAACAAATAACATATGTTATTATGTTAAATAACAATAACTCAATAGCTCCAAATGCGAGTTATTTATCACTGACACTGTTCCGGATAACCAAAAAATCTCAATCCATAATGATTTTGATTCCTTAGCTCCAAACATAAAAATGTTGGATAAAAGCTCGCTTCGGCTCCTTGGGGCGCCAATTTTGGAAGATTCCATGCCTCAGTATTTAGATATTGAAAAATCAAAATTTCTTAATACCATCCCGCACCTTACAAAAATAAATTCTCATATGGCTTTCCATATAATAAGATTTTGTTTGTTGGTACCCAGGTTCACTTTCGTTTTAAGAAGCAGCCCCATGTTTAAATTCAAGAACTTGTTATCAACAATAGATTCAATAATTCAATCAGCTTTAACGCAAGTACTCAACCTTCCCATTAACGATCGCTGTTGGCTCCAGGCTTCACTTCCGGTCAGGTTTGGAGGGCTTGGCATAAGAAAGGTGTCCGATGTAGCCTTACCCGCCTTTTTGTCTTCCATTCACAGCACTGAGGCCTTGTATAAGAAACTTATTCAACCTTCTTTGGTTGATATTGAGGTCTCGTGCTGTGGAGAAGCCAAACAGGCGTGGTCGCTCACCTGTCCAGGAGAGGACACCCCTGAAAACCTTTCGTCACAACGACAATGGGATGAGCCTTGCTGCAAATTAACGCAAAAGATCCTACTTGCTTCAACTAGTGACGTCACAGAGCGAGCGCGGCTCCTCGCTGTGTCAGAGCGCGAGTCAGGTCTCTGGCTCAATGCCCTCCCTTCCACCAACCTGGGGACACTATTGGACAATCTTTCATTCAAAATGGCCGTCGGTCTGCGAATCGGAGCTAATTTAATCGAACCTCATCACTGCCCTTGCGGGGCTAGTGTTTGTCGGGCCGGACTCCATGGACTTTCATGTCGGCGTAGTGCCGGCCGCCTGTCTCGCCACGCAGCCCTCAATGACGTCATCCGAAGGGCCCTCGTCTCCGTAGGAGCTCCGGCTACTCTCGAACCTCCCGGACTGGTTCGTGACGACGGAAAGAGACCCGACGGTATGACGTTAATACCGTGGAAGCATGGGAGGCCGCTCGTGTGGGATGCAACCTGCGTGGATACGCTGGCACCCTCTCATGTTTCCCAAAGCAGTAGGGCTGCTGGTTCGGCGGCGGCCGCTGCTGAGCTCTCCAAGAGGCGTAGATATGTGGCAATAGGTTCAAGCTACATGTTTGCGCCTTTTGGGGTCGAGACAATGGGGACATGGGGTCCGGAGGCGCGTCAGCTTGTCACGGACCTCTCTGTAAAGCTTGTGAACACTAGCGGCGACCGGCGAGCTGGCTCTTATCTGGGCCAGCGTATAAGTCTTGCCATACAGAGAGGTAATGTGGCAAGTATTTTGGGCACTCTCCCGCAGGGCAGTGATCTAGAGGCAATTGTCTTTTTGTAATTATTTCTCTAGGATTATTTTTGTATTAAATATATTAAATTATAAGTTATTGAAAATAATATCAATAAAATTCCGAATAACATATAACTTAATATTAAGGCCAATCACAGATTTCAATTTTGGTTAACTTTTACATAAAATAATAGTTCTTAAACAACAAATTAAGTACTTAAATTATAAAACAAATTCAAAAAAGAAATAAAAACTTGAAATAACCTAACAGTTTACAAGGGAAGGGGACTAAATTCGCTCAGTTGTCAATCTGGGGGTATTTCGGGAAAAGAGAGAGAAATTTTGTTTGATTAACTACCCTCACACATGATAAAAACAAATAAGTCTAGGGTTACATGGAGATGCAAAATAATTACATAATTTATTATTTTAACAAACTTAAAGTTAAACAAAAAAATAATATAAGTACTTATGGTTATTGTCAGGTTTTGCTATAGGTAAGGTTAATTCTGTAGTGTTAGGTAGATAAAATGCATCTTTATAAACACGAAGCAACATTTAGGATGAAGAACATCAGATTTGTAATTGTTGTGAATTAAATGTTCTGTGTTTGTGAAGGTCGCTCTACTAGGTACACCTTGGCCGCGTAGGGAATATGAAAAATATTGCTACGCAGCGCGCGGGTAACAACATGCAATACATTTAAAAATAGGAACTGTTTTAACATTATTACCTCCATTAAGTATACTAAATTACTATCTACTAAGTTGGAGCCAAATACCCTATTACCTACTTACAAGTCATATTGCTTTTATAAGGATATTTAGCAAGTTATAAAGCGCAGATAATACCAATGTCTACTTTATAATGCTTCTTTATCGTTGTAAAACGCACCACCGCTAATTTAGAAGCTCATGAACTATCAAATAATTCAAAATATTTAATAGCCGGCAATTTGTACGTCTCACGACCATCGCAACAAATAGAGACATTACAGTAATTTACTGCGGCTAACTACACTGGATAGCTTAACACCAGTTATCTAATAACAGCAGGGCTATATCAATAAAAGCTATTAGCATCGATCAGCGTAAATATCTGTCCCGCGGTATTACCGCGAATTAAGTAAAGCGGTGTTCCGATTTGCACCTATGTGACAGTAATGATAGCTCACGGGCGCCGCGAGCGAGCCGCTCCGACAGCGAGAAACATGGCAGGCGGAGTGATCAAGATACAACAACGTTACCGGGTGCGAAATAGGCGTTTGTGAACGCCGCCATCACACCCCCAGACGTCCATTCCCTATCTCTTTCCCACTAATTGGTCGCTCGGACCCGTGAATCCAATTAGAAGAGGGAGGCGTCTGCACTGAATTTATTATGCGACTCTTGTTTTAGTTCGGGGCCTTTTTAATTGAAACGTAGTGCGTAACTCGCGACCGTCTACTAATGAGCTATGTGCTCAGGGAGCTTTTCACTTTACGGTCAGCCTGTAGCCCATTTGCAGAGATTTGCTGTGTTTTTCTCGGATAATCGAGCTGCCTTTCTTTAGAGACATGCACTCTACACGTAAATAAATAAATTAGAGGTATAACCATAGACGAACAATACGAGAAGACTGACAACCCCCTACAAAAAAACGTACTCTGCTAGAAAGCCAAAATCCTGTATTATTCCTAGATGTCACTACTATCTCGCCCGCTAGCTGTACAAACAATGGATGCTTGGTACTAAGGCAGAAGGCGTAGTATAATTCATAGTAATATCCACGAGTAATCAGAGATGGCGCTTTTACTATTTTATGTTGTTTACGAGCGAAACATCGCACACACATAAGTGTAGTACACAACACAATACAAATGCATGTGCACGTGACGTGTCGCATCGCAGGTATAAATGCGCGCGCAAAGAGAATGGGATAAAGATAAGATAAAAGAATACCTAGCATAGGTTACGTTCCAAAACTAGTTAATATACTTATTAAAATTAAAATTTACCTCACAAGAGTCTGTCCCTTTCACACTTTATACATTTACCATACGCTATCTTGTTGTCAGGGTAAAAATTAATCTCCTGGATGTCTTTTGGAACGGCTTCCAAATTGAAAATTACAGTACTAGAGCGAAATAGGTTACTAAGAGCGGTTTCGCAGCCGGATTGTGAAAAACCCGCCCTTTTCTAATTAGTCGAAACTAAACACGTAAATTCAAAATTCACTCAATAGTTATTCAACAAAACTTTATTACCATGTATTGTATAAGTATGTTGCCATCGCAAAGTTTCCATTTGTAATCAGAATATTTGAAGTCATAAGTAAATCAGAATTTTAAAATTTAAAAAATTTCGAGGTTCCAATTTATAGAAACCAATGGAAACTTTGCGATGGCAACATACACAATACATAGGTAAGTAATAAGGTTTTGTTGCATAACTATTGAGTGAATTTTGAATTTACGTGTTCTGTTTTGATTAATTAGAAAAGGGCGGGTTTTTCAGTCTGGCTGCGAAACTGCTCATAAAGAAGTTATAATTTTTAACCAACGATATGGAATATCATTGTTTTTAACATTTATTTATTTGTACCATATTTACTCATACTAATATATGAAATAAATTGTTTACGTTCGGTGAACGTAAACAATGCGCGCCTTTTAATCGGCACCGCTTATCGTCCGGCATGGGTGACAGTGGATGATTTTATAGACGCTTTGACAGAATCGCTAGCCTCTTTCTCGGGGTATCAAAATATAGGTAATAAAATGCTTATTGTAAAAATATGTAGTATACTTAGCATTTTTCAATGCATGTGCTCGTAAAGGCCCACTTTTTATGCGTCAAAACCGAACAAAAAGTCGATTATTTTGCCCTCGGGCTTTATTATTATATTTTTTTTATTTATTTACAATGGTTGGCTAACCTGCAGACTTTCCTGTGCACCATAGATGTTATACTTTTTTTTACACTGTTTAACGGCTCTGGATACTTACAGTCTTTTTGAGCCAAGTATAATTTAAAGTTCACAAGATTATATTTGTTTTCATTGCCTCACACTATGCATTGAAAAACGTAGTATGATACACGGGCGTAAAAGCAATACATTACTCGGTTACGTTTAAAACACTCGCTACGCTCGTGTTTTAAATCGTCCTCATAATTTATTCCTTTTCGCCCTAGTAGCATATACTATTATTGCACCTTTTTCGAGAAATCCTTGAAAATCCATAAAAATATTATGTTCCCCTCCCCTTATCTCCAAAACTGGTGGACCGAAAATATGACAAAAGTCATGGTAATATCTGTTTACGTAAAGATTACAGGAAAATAAAATGGATGAGAAATTCACGAAAAAAAAGACAAAATTCGCGAGTCTGACTTGCACTTAACCGGTTTTTTTAAACTGTGATCTCCACCCAGTTGAGGTACATGGGATTACTTCGGGAATAAAGTGAACTACCAAATTGGTTGAGCCGCGTCGAACTTAGTACTACCAACATCTGTTTTTGAATTCTGACAAAAATCGGAACTTCGATACTTCTCTACGTGTTTTATTACATTTACAGTAGGCGCACTTTGTGTAACTCATTTTACACGGTCGGAAATTACGAGGATATGTTCCGCTTGCATACTACCCTGTTACTCCGTGCGGAAAGACCCGCAGTGCTAGAGGGACGGATTCTGGAAAAAAGTCAAAATGACAACTTTTTTCATTAATTTTATTATTTAAAAAAAAAGAAAAGTTGCTATCAAATATCTGTCTCGTTAAGAGTTTAATAAAGTTTATACAGAATTTAATCCATAAATAATATGAACGGGTTTTTACTTAAATAAATTTAAACCTCGACATGAAAACTTTTTTTAGAGCCATCTTTGGCACTTTATTTCTCAATATTCAAATGACTTCTTAGAATTCTGTTTCGATATAAGTGTGTATTATATTCCCGAATGAAATACATATGTTTTCTTTTTTATCTAGTATTGCTAGATGCTTCAAACCAGGAAGAAAAAATTATGGTTTTGCAGAAACTATCCTCTTAAGGGTCGGTTGCGCCAAACATGCTCTCGCGTTTGAAAAATTTAACATATTAAAACAAAATATTTTGAAGAAATAAAATTTGTGTAAGTAGTTAAGAAGTTGAACTACATTATAAATTTTCAGATTTGACACAAGTATCAGAATCGTCGAGAAAAAAAATCGGAAAAATCACTAAAATCATGAAAAACGTAATTTGGCGTTGCAAACAGAAAAAATATATTTTTTTTGTTGCAAATTGAATTTTTTTTTTTTTTCGTAAAGATGTCAAAGTACCTTTTTTTCTTTTCGTTATTTAAAAAGAAATACACAAACATTTAAATTCTTTTTGCGTAATTTTTCTGTACAGGAAAAATATAGAATGTTGGAGTATTTCTTTAAAAAATCTGTAAATGCTACTTTTATTTCTTTACTCTATAAAAAAATATTTTATTTTGTAGTTAGAATAGTAGACTGATCATACTAGTTCCAAAGCCAAATTACGTTTTCCGTGATTTTAGTGATCTTTCCGATTTTTTTTTTCGATGATTGTGATACTTGTGTTAAATATGAAAAATGAATGTAGTTCAACTTCTTAACTAGGTACTTACACAAATTTTATTTGTTAAAAATATTTTGTTTTAATATGTTAAATTGTCCAAACGCGAGAGCATGTTTGGCGCAACCGACCCTTAACTCTGAATCAAAAGTTCTAGCACAAACACAAGCACTGCTGACCTCTCATAAACAACTATAAAAACACACGGTTATTTGCTTGTCGCTAAGAAAAGTTCATCAGGCAGGAACCATCCGAAAACGGCGATGTTTGTAGGTAGCAAAAATGCATTCAATCAAATTAAGACTTTATTTCGTCAAAATAACATTCAATGTCAGTTGTATACAATCGTTATTACATCTAATTGGAACTGACCTCATAAACAAAGACAGTGTGATCAGATCTAGTATTATTAATCAAAGGTAGGTATTATATTACCTTTTTAGATGTTCCGAACAGTACGCGCCATTTCTCGTATATATAGCTATGCCTATCGCCATTGAGTAGGCGCGTGCGAGCGATGTTAGTTTCATTCACTCTCAAGTATTTGATTACCGAAAGAGAGGTACGATAAAACGGGCACTGTCGCGGTGAACAAGTTGTTTGTTCTTAGGAAATCAAATTGATTTAAACAAAATCTTGATTGTCAAAAGTAATAGATAGATTATGTACATTTAGTAATTTTGAAAGAATAGGCAGCGGCTGAGCGCGAACCAAAGGGCGCGCGCGCTTATACCGCCATCTTTCCGAAATTAAGCGGAACTACTACGAACCTACCTTTACTAGGAAAGATAGTAATCTCCACTTGAGCCGTGAATCCGATTGAATTCGATTGTTTTGAACCAGTAGCTCTATCTAGCTACAAATTTGAAACTAAAAATCGAATTACGCTCCAAAGTATGGCGGTTGTCAGTCCTCTAGTATTTCGTCCATGGTATAACGTAGCATCTTCTCGATCGTCTACTGAATATACAGAACTAGAGATTTCCTCTAAAATACGCTGGCTCTCTATAATTTAATCGCAATAATGAATCGGAAAACAAAAAAAAAAATTGGTATTGTCTTTTGTCCAAAAAATAATATCTGAGTCTGAAGGCTTGAGTTTGAGTACTGTCAAATCTTTAATGTTTGCATTGGCGTAGCCGGCCCTCCCCCAGAAAAATTATAGAATAAGATATTTTCTCAGAACAATCTTATTATATGAGTTATTAGATCAACAATAGGTAGTGACAGAATATTATGTATTTCCAATTACTTCCACCAGTGTAGTGCGTTGTTCAATGAAGAAAACTTTGGGGTCTCGATATCCGTTAGCGTCAGCGTAAAATATTTTGTATGGAAAAGCTCCTCTCGGGCCTCGCGTGAACCGCTAGGGGCACGGGCGCTATACAATTTCAATGTACAAAAATGATCATTTTACATGGTATAAATATTTAACGCAGTCACTAGGCTGTGCCTTTTCATGTTTTTTTCTAGCCCGGTATGGAATAAGTTCCTTTTGCCTTCTCACTTAGTGGGAGAATGAAAACAAAAAAAACTACTATGGCCATCTATTGGCGGATAGCTAAAACATATCATCAGCAACGCCATCTAGTGTTGAATAGCTGTACAAAACATAGAAAGCAACATTTTGATTTTTGAGTTCACTGCTAGCGACGTAGAGGGAGACTCCCTCTACGGCTACCAATAATAACCCATAGACAATCAGACATAGATACTTATTTTTCTTTAACTAGACTGTTAAAGGACTCTTTAGCTGTATGGAATTCTAAACATCAAATGTTGTCAAGTTTTTCGCCCTGGCTCAGAATTGGCTCAGAGTCAAGAGCGGCCAATTCAAAATTTTATGAAAATGTTGCAGAAAATAAATGATGAAAAACATCAGTTTCACGGGTAAATACGACAACACTATATTTTTCCATCTAAAGCTGCAAAAGTTTGCAAAAATAAGGTTTTTAGTTGTAAATTTATAAAAAAAAAATTTTCTGTTAATACTCGTAGAGTGCAATTTCTTTTATAAATATTGCATTTTAGAGATTTTCTTATGTACAAAAAGATTTATTGGGTTTACACTAGGGACGCCTCTAACTTCATAATTCTATCGACAAATTACCGGCATAATCGAAATTATGATAATCATATTATGTTTATTTTTTCGTATACATTCGAAAAATATAATTAAAAATTGAAAAACTTTTGATCGACGCCAATAGTTCAGTATTACGGGGCCCAGAGACTCAACACGTAGGTAACACAAACAGATAAACCCTAAAAATAGCTATGTACGTATAGTTAATTATTTAGATTAATGGCCGATTTAATGGCGGTACAGATCGCTGCTATTCCTGTTGGCACAAATGAACCGCGAGAGAGCTCTCTTCTACAGTAATATTATTTAGTTTTACTTCATTTACTTCACTTGCTTCTTCTTCTTTTTTCCCTTCAGACTCATTCTTTATGTATCCAACAGACGAAGCTGAAATAATAGACATTATACGACAGCTAAAAAATGATAGTGCACCCGGTCTAGATGGATTTAAAAATCTTCTTGTGAAGTATGCCATAAATAGCTTAGTTAAACCTCTGTTACACATCTGCAATCTTAGTCTGAGCAATGGCATTTTTCCAGATTCCTGGAAAGTTGCTTCTGTAACTCCCATCCATAAAACCGGTGATTAAAGCATTCCATGTAACTACAGACCTATTTCACTTCTTTCAGTATTCTCAAAAATATTGGAGAAAATTGTCAATCGTCGCCTAGCTAAGTATCAAGAACCTAACAACATTCTCTCACCAGTCCAGTTTGGGTTCAGACAAGGGAAGTCTACTGAAGATGCAACCACACTTCTCATAAACTCATTATCTTCACACCTTGATAAGGGGGGCTGTTGCGTAGGTGCCTTCTTAGACTTAGCTAAAGCTTTTGACACTGTTTCCATTCCAATTCTTCTCAAAAAACTAGAAAATATAGGCATTAGAGGCATTGCCCTCGATTCGTTCCACAGCTACCTGACAGACAGACTACTGATAACAAAAATTAATGACGTTCTCAGTGATCCACAGCCACGGGGCAGTATTTTAGGCCCAACTCTTTTCATCATCTACATAAATGACTTAGAAAATGCTTTATTTCCGTCTTTAAACGTAGAAGTTATCTGTTATGCAGACGACACTGCGATTATCTTCAATAATAACTCCTGGCTTTCTGTTTTTAATTGAACTACGACGGTCTTTCTGAGGTCGCAAACTGGCTTTCCAAAATCTTCTTACCCTAAACACAGCCAAAACCAAATACTTATGTTTCCACAAAACTGCAACCTCAGAACCAACCTGTAACATCCCAATAAAAATACATACATGTGACCGCTCTTCTAATGCATGTTTCTGTGACACTATTCAAAGAATCGATAAAATATCTAGGTATCTTTCAACGCACATATCTCTTTCTTATCTGGAAGGGCAAGAAAACTTAATAGTGCCTCCAAAGAAACCCTAAGACTTGTATATATTTTTTGTTAATAAGCTGCTGGGGAGGATCATCTTAAACAAATATTATAACAATTGAAAGAGCCCAGGTCAATTCTAAAAGTCATGTTTAAAAAACCTATCCTTTATCCCACAGAAACTCTTTACAAAGAATGCGATATCTTAACAATCAGAAAACTATTTATCCTTAGAGCAGCACTTATTCAACACCAAAAAATTATCATCTCTCCCGAATACGAAAAATTACTTCGAAAAAGAGTATTTAGGACAACAAATACTGTGACAAAGACCAAATTTGCACAAAGATTTGCTCCCTTTTTACATCCTCATGTCTACAACAATGTTGCAAAAGAATGCAATATAAAGAGGGCTTCTGTTTCTAAAGCGAAACAAATAATTGAAAAATGGCTTCATATCCTAAGCTATAACGATATATAAAATATAAGGTATATTTGGAGAATAACTACTTATTAACACCGATTCGGCGCAACACAACTTGACTTAATTGACAGGACTTAACTTAATTTAAGTGTTCTGTCCTTTTCTTTCTGTATCGAAAAGACAAAGACGGAACGCTCAAAATAAGGTTAGTCTTGTCAGTTGTGTTGCGCCGAATCGACACCATTATCTTGTTACCACTTAGTTACATCTATATTCACACATTCTTATATAAGTATTATTATATATTATTTATTTTTTTCTTTTATTTTTATATTATTATGATTGTTATTTCATATAGATATTATTATTATACATACATATTCTTTTATTTATTTAATATCGACTTTTTTTTAAAAACTGTGCCACTGAGTCTTTAGATTTAAAATTAGTTTATTTAAGTTTTTTTAACGCACAGCTGTCACAATGTCTAAATAACTATTGTCAAAACTATTTACCGGCACCCACGGAACAGACTAGTGACTACCCATTGTCTAGTCTGGGAGCCACTAAAATTTAAGTTATATGTGTTAACTCATGTGTCTGAAAATAAATATTTTTTGTATTTTGTATTTTTGTATGTGCCAGTGCCCTCTCGTCTGCAAGACCTTCTAAAAGAACCTAAATTGTTTACTCCCCTATTCAAATATATAATGAACACAGTAGAAAAATTATAATCTCTGATGTGAAGTGAAATATGTGAAAGTGACCAAACAAAATTAACAATTTTTATAAAAACAGTGTTGTGTAAAAATAAAATATAAACTTTTGGCCCAAAAGGACTAGTTTCCAGGGCCGTAGAACTTATTTATAAAAAAAGTGCACTTTATTTTGAAACGAAAACGTTCTTACCTCATGTTTTTGTTTTATAATTTATTTCTTTAACTTTTCAGCAGATATCCGGACAAAATTCAAATTAAATTAATATGGACTAAAGTTAGAGTTACTTCAACTGAAAACTTGAAGTGAAACGGCTAAAAAATGTAAGTAAATTACGGTTCAAACTTTCATTTTCATGTGAAAGTTATGTTCAAAAATAATATGCAAGTTTGCAAATATTTCTTCTGCTTCAGGAGTTTTCTAGACTTAGCCACGTTGGCTACTCATCGGCGCAGTGAAATGGAAGCAAGGATCAACATTCTGGTGGATAAATGTGATCAAGTCCAAAGTAATGTTAGGAGACTGAAATTGCAGGTAGAAATTACTTCTCTATTTATGATTAACAAAGCAAATCTAGGTTGCGTTGCCGGGGTAAAGGTAAAATTTATTGTCACCCAATCCAAAACCACCCAAGTGAAAACAAACAGGAGCTCTACCGCGTAATTCTCATTTGTATCAACTTCAAGCAAATGCATGCGAAATTCAACACGTGCAAAAGAGATGGCATGTTAGGCGGGCGTCGTCGCACGCAATACAGTTTAAATTTTTCATTTACCCAGGCGTTTAGGGGACCTAATAGATAACTATACCCAGCTAAAAGTAAATATTTAGGTAATTCACTTCCAAATGAACACAAAATGATGATTTGAAAACATTTGTGGTACCAGGTACTATGCAACCAAGCCAACCAGACAAATAGTGTGTGCTTTAACATTTGACAGAGGTGGTTATTGGTTGGCTCATTTGTTTAGTTTGTTTGGTTGTGTTTGATTTTGTATAGTTAATCTTATCAAAAGCATGCTGACTATCTAGGAAGGCAACTAAGCAATATCGTTTGCATATATTGCAGTATTGCATACATGGTGGACTTGCTCTGGAATCGAGTGATGTCTTCTGAATCGAAATTGATGGCTGGAAATGACTTCATCTCGCATTAGTCTGAGTTCTAGTCTTCGCTGGCTTTTTGAGAGAATTGCGAGCAGCCTCATTGGCCGATATAAGGTTACAACGCTTATTATTTTTCATAGTTTAGCTATCATTTTGAATAATAATAACAATGTTTCAGGCTCAAGGGTTTGTGGAGAGGCTGAACTGTGAGCCGTCGCAGCTGAAAGACCGCTTCCTGGACTGCATGAAGCAACTGGATGAGTACATCTACTTGGTCACTGACTTTAACCTGGCTGTTGGGAAACTTGGTGAGGACTCTGTGCTCAATGTTCACTATAAAGTTGACCGCCTCTGGTTCGAACGTCTCAACAACAAAATCCTATTGTCACAGGTTCAAATCCCCAGTTTGAGTTTGGTCTGCGTGCTTCTCAAGCCATGTTATATAAATAACCCTTTCAGACCTGAGTCACTCTCCTCATGCAGTAGCTGCACTCGGTGCAGCTACTATGAGTACAGCTATACATGCACGATTTTATCAGACGGGTCTGTAAGAGTTATATGTATAAGCTGCGGGTCTATATTCATGCCCAAAGTACGGCGATGGGCTCACCACCAATCTCACTTCAACGTAATAATCAAAATGTCTGTGACTTGCATTCCATATTCCATACTCGGAGTCACCTATGACACCCTCTCGGGGATTTATTTTGTGGCAATGTATTTGTGTTCAAATGGGATTTTAGAACTGTTTGAATTAAAAATGAGTTTTCCAAAAGATTGAGACATAACCCTGCAGAAGTAGAGGTGAGGGGGTATTCCCATCCATGTTTCTAAAAAAAGGAGCCCATTAGATTTGCAGTTTGGCAGATACTGTGTCTATCTTGTGTGCCTGTATAGACAGCAAAGGAGAAAGTAACCAGGCCCAGCGCAAACACTTTGATCCTAAGATCCACAGGTGAACGATGAGATAATATTATTAAAACTCGCGTGAGCTGACATACAAAATTATTCTTTGACAACGACGGTGAACGCCGCGTCGTCGTCCTAAGAACGACACTCGCCTTGATAATGCCGAAATCGTATCGGTGAAACGGTTGGCATATAGTCAACAACAATCACACGTGAGTGTTCAAGCCACATGTAATGATAGATGAGATGTAAAATACTTTGTCAATACATACACACATGCACTATTTATTAATTAATTGTTATATCATTAATCACTCACGTGTGGGTCTTAGGATCAAAGTGTTTGTGCTGGGCCTGGTTACTTATCTCTTTGCTGTCTGTACATGATCTACTCTGATATGGATGAAAAATTTACAAAATATATTCAATACTAGTTTTTCGCTCACGGCTACGCGCGTTTATGCAATCTGCCCTGTTTACTGCTTGGGCGTTATTTTATTAAGAGGGTGCCGAGCAAAATAATCTAAAACGACAGTCACTGTTAAATTGATTTATTGAATAATATTTCAATGATAAATCAATGAAATATATATTTGTTATCACAGCAAATGTATCTACACTTCCGCCGCAGCGAATATTAAAAATAACTTATGGTATAAGAAACAAATCTATCTAAAGTAGCCCTAAAATCAAAAAAAGGTATTGGGGTTTTGTTTATTTCAATAACTTAACTGTTGAATTTTGTCTCAACCGCAATTCAAGACAATCACAAACGTTATAAAACACAATTGGGCCGTTTCGCATTTTTTTAAATTTTGTCTGGTAAATTAAATATGATTTTTTCTGTTAAATTCAATCAATTGAACCACGATAAAAAACGACCACGAGAGAACAAGCGAGGTGTCTAATCGTTCTACGCTCGGCGCAGCCTTAACACCCTTTATAACCTATTTGTTGACCAGGGTCACCACGATGATAATAAAGAAATCCGTTGAGTGGTTCTTGAGTCAAAACGGAACATACATACATACATACATACAGACAAACAGTCGAAAATTTTAGTTATAGCTTTATTTTAATAGTAATAAGAGAAACAACCCACTTCAGTTTAAATTTTGAAATAATATTTAATGTACAGACAGGACTTTTTACTAGGTACTTTATTATTAGGTTAGTTACAGATATTAAAATTCGTCAAAAACTCCCGGGACTCACTAAAAAATAGTTATTTGTGCAACAAGAGAGCAAAGTTTTTTTTTTTGTTGTGGGTGCCGAGTTTGAATCCTGAGCAATCGAAGGATTCTATAATTGAATCACGAACGTAGCGAGTGATTCTTAGTTAGAATCCTGAGCGCGGTGAGAGATTCAAAGGCACAAGACACAAAATAAATTTGCTCTTGTGTGACACATGCAACTTTTCACCTCACTAGCGAGAAAACACAAGATATATAAAGACACTTTATTTTCGAAAGAACCTATAATAATTCAATGGTGTTTTTTTTTTCTTTAAATACCTAATACACTATATAAAAATATTGCACTATGAATAAAAAATGTAAAGAATGTTTATTGAATCCGTCAAAAATCGGAAAATCTCTGAGGAACCGATCGAAAATGCAAATCAACACAATAAATCCTTCAATCGCTCCAGTAATGCTGTATAATATTCACTGTTGATCCATCTTCCTTTATCAAGATAGTCAATGAATATTATGCCTTGCATGTCCCAAAATACGAAGGTCATAACCGTTCCGGCTGATTGTTGCATCTTTGGCCACGTTGGACAAATTTTACCCACTGCTCTTCACTCAGCTGTCTGCCGTTTCGATTCTGCAGTGTAAGAGTGGATCCATGCTTCATCCATTATCACTTTTCGCATACCGGCGCAAAAATTCCCGTTTGCTTTTATTAAAAAGCTCTAAACAACGCTTCGAATCACTAACACATTGTTCTTTTTGTTCGGCTGTGAGTAAACGCGGCACCCATTTGGACAGCAGCGTTCTCATGCCCAATTTTTTTTACACAATATTGTACACACTGCCTTTTGATATCTTTAGGGAGTCTGTTATCTCCTGCTACTTAAGTTTGCGGCTGTCCGAAATCTATTTTGTGTATTTTTTAAAGGTTTCTAGTGCCGTTACCTCTTTTGGACGTCCCTAGCGTTCAGCATCATCGGTGTCCGTACGACCTCGTTTGAACTCGGCAAACCACCGACAAATAGTTGTTTTCGATGGTGCAGATTCCTTTTAACACGTTTCAAGTAATTTTTGAGTTTGAACGGTATTTTTTCCCAACAAAAAACCGTGTTTTATTAACACACGAAGTTCGGAATTTTCCATTGATTTCAAAATAGCTTACGTAGCGTCAATAAAAGCACGATAACTTAGTGACAAATGGTCATGAAACTGGTATCTTTTGAAAGTTATATTTGAATAAAAACTTTTCACTAGTGGTGCAATTTGTTGGTCAGTCCCGGGACTTTTTGACGGAACTAGTAATATATTAAAATGTATTTATCGTAGTAACGAAATACATACTTATGACTCTTGGAACTACTACAGTCTCATAATGTAACGAAATCACAAAGCATAAGTACTTATGAAACAATAAAACCTTTTATGTTTTCTACAGAAGAAACAGCCACCCAAGAACCAGTGCAGGATGTAGCCCCCAAACAGCTGATGCCCATAATAGTCCACTCGCCCCACCTGCTGGATGTGCTCAGCGAGCCAGCGCCCTCCACATCCACAGCCTGCGCCAACCAGTGCCCTGCCACTAAACCCAAACCGAAACACAAGAAACTGCCCAAAGAAGACGTTTTGATAGAGTTCTCCAGCGCCTCTTGCTCTCAGGAAAGTTTCCCAGAACGGAGTTACAAAGTTGAGAAGGAGGAGCTATATGACATTTCTACTGAGGGTGTCAATACCTTGTCACTACATGGTAAGTTTTAAGCATAGCTTTTGTCTGCTCGTTGCATAACTACAGAATGGGTGGGCTTAAGATTGATCTAATTGATTGATCTAAAATGGTGTAGATGCTGGAAGAAATACTGAATGACTTCACATTTTGAAATCTTGTTAACACACGTTATTGTAGTAATATTGTTCTCCACGAGATGGCGCCCGTGAATACTACCTTGCTATATATTTTACTTCGTGTTAATTAGGTTTACAACTAAGTGCTGTACACTGGGTCAATATGCCACAATCCTGTCAATATGGCTTTGTCCTGACTGACTGACTAACTGAAGACACTGTTTCTAAACAGTGTTTCTAAACAGTATCTTCCGTTAGTCAGTCAGTCAGTCAGGACGAATTCTAATTCGTAGGTATGTTGGTATTTGGAGATCAGCGTAGTCCAAGCTGGTTAAAGGTATACGTAAGGAGATTCCGCCATACAAAATTAGTTCCTCTGTCATTCTTCCATATTGCCTTATTATTTAATGATACCTTTTGATCTGACACATTATGTCTGGAATTCCATGTTTAAAAAAGAAATGATACCGTAAATCACATTTATTTAATACTTTTTAATCAAAAATAATAAAAACAATAATAAGTGGTGCGTTTGGGAACGAAAACTGACGCAACCATCCTAATAAATATAATTTGCAGAATCTGTACCATCGCCGATAGAGAAATGTAACCTGCCAGCGCAGACAGTGCTACAGCCTGAGGTCATGTACCAGGGGTGCATCATGCACATTGACGGTACCTCCATCTGGGTCATTACCGACAACCTGTCAGAGGCTCGTGGGTGAGTACTTCATATTTTATTTATAAATATGTCAATAAAGAAATATAAACTATCTTTATTTATATAATATTTTATTTATCACATTTCTTGCTATTCCATAACAGAGAGAACAGAAACTTTGTGGTTAAGGCCCTACGCATCCAACACAATAATCGTATTAAGTAATTTTGAACTCAATGATATTGTCAGAAAGTCTACATTAGAACGCTCGCTTCGTGCGCTGCGAGCACGTATATCATAATCAGTGAATTTGCGAGGTTTATCTGTTAAGAAAATTCAGGAAAAGTTTTAATTCTCTCCGTTGAACACCTTTGCTATAAACACATTTATTCGCAATTTGAGGAACTTACTTTGTGATTTTTTTCTATCGAGTGAAGTTAATTCAATTACGTTTTTAGATCAACTTGTGTTTAGAGTATATCCTCTATTGTAACATATATTTAACTTGTATTTGAATGAGATATTGAACCGACAATATTAATTAAACAAAATGCTCATTTTGGAATAAGTAAAGTTCATGGCAAATAGGAAATCTTTAATTTATAAAGGACATGGGAATCCTCCTTCATATGGGCACTTGGTGTACATTATGGCGACGGCCTAAACAAACAACATTAAAATCATCATCATCGTCATCATCATCATCATCATTATCATCATCATCATCATCATTATTATTAATGACAATTATAATGAATTAATATTAAGATAGATTGTAAATAGGTAGTCTAGGTTTTATATGTTTTTATGTCATGACCTGTCATGTCATCTACTTTTATATTATATATATGTCAATGTCTATTTATTTTAATTAAGATATTCAACTGATGCCGGGTCCAGGTTGGACCCGAAATATATCTTGAGATTTCCTTATATTTGTATATCCTATTTATCAGTATATTTATATTTAAAAAAAGACTTTTATTTATAAAGTAAATAAATATTAAATATTGACTTTTTTGTCTTTTTAAATGATTAAAAATAGATAAAAAAACAGTAAAATAAAATTTTTGTGAGATATATTTCGGGCCATTCGGGCCCGGCATCAGTCACAATCACAATTCTCACTAAAATTTTATTTTACTATGTTTTATCTAATTCTAATCATTTCATTTATAAAGTGAATAAACCAGGTATGTATTCATTTATTTAAGTATGTTCATGTATTTTTATATGTAAGTTTATGTCTTAGATATTTAGGTTTATATTTTAATCTTGATCTCCCTATTATTTTCTGATTAGTATTTACCAAGGGTTGCCTGGAAGATATTGCTATTAGCGATAAGTGCCGCTCTTGTGCACCATGTTTAATTGTTTCTTTTGTCTTTTAAGTTATTTGTGTAAATGTACAAAAAGTGTTATAAATAAAATAAAACCAACATAGTAAAATCATACATTTTATAATATCCAGTATTGAGTAAGTCATTCGTGCATAACGCCTACCATTCGATTAATTACACTTATTGGACTGCTAAGTCGACTGACTGACTTACCGATTCAAACACTGCCTTAACTTTGCGAAAGTTTTACTAACCGGAAATTTTTATTGTCGGTACCCACGAGTCAAGCTTGCTTAGTCTGGGGCCACAGTAAAATATTTTATAGACTTTTATTTAAGGCAACTAACTGCTTTGTATTTAGGTTTTACTGTGTGAATAAATGTTAGTAGTGTAATGTGTAATAGGCAATATTTTACTTAATTTTTCTACATCTACTTTTTGTCTTGAAGACAAGAATTTGAAAAAATTCCCCGGGCCAGGATTCGAACCTGCGACCTCTAGTTATCAAGACAAGACATCATATATCTGTTACCTATGGAAGAGCAGAGCCTCCTATTGCAGGTATATCTTACTTAAAAGGAGACTCCAATCACTGTCTACAATATTGTATGTACAAGTTTTGAAATAAATAATTTTGTATTTTGTATTTAAAAATATGGTGCTAAATTTCACCTTACATTGTGTGGTAGTACGGAACCGTTTATACATGAGCCCGAATTGCACTTAGCCGGTTTTTTTAATGACATTCCCGTTTCGTTTGTTCCCCAGACTGATGCTGGAGATGCGAGACCATTACCAGAACAGCAGAGTCCGTCTGACTAGAGAGCAGCTGCAGTCACTGACGTACTGCGCTTACTATGACGAAGAGAGCGACTGCTGCTACCGGTGTCTGTTCCTTAAACTTATTGAGGTGAATACAAATTATTATTACATACAGCTCACGTGTGATTGTTGTTGACTATATGCCAACCGATTCACCGATACAATTTCGGCATTATCAAGGCGAGTGTCGTTCTTAGGACGACGACGCGGCGTTTACCGTCGTTGTCAAACGGGCACTGGCAGCCGGCGATCGGCGAGCTGCACACATTGCTCGTGCGCTAAGCGTTGGCTGCGTGGTCAAAGGAGGTGGGATGGTGGATGCACTTGATTCTTTTAATTGTTCCAACTGTTCGCTATTAGGGGTGGTTATTAAACAGCCCGAGCTCACAACGTCGTCACTGTCACTGGGCACTGTCCTAAAGTTGCTCGATCCATCGAGAATGGCTTTCCAAGACGGAGCCAGTTGCCAACCATGATCCCTGTTGAATACACCCTAAATTGATATATCGTCCGTGCAAAGGTCCCCATTACTCCAGGCAGAAAGACCCACAGTGCGAGAGGGACGGATTCAGAGAAAATTGACAAAAAGTCGGTTTTAAATTAATGAAAAATTAAATAAAATAGCTATGAAAATTTCCATAACCAGTAATTTAGGTATTATTAAAACCCATCTAAATAAATGTTTTTGAAGTATGTATGCTACCCCAACTTGTTAGAATATCGAAAAAAGTAGACCTCATTTCAATAATTATTTCTATCAAGTTAAATTCCTTCAATCGCGTTTCTGGTAGTCCTAAATCTAGAGAAAGGTCCTAATATTGTTATACTTATAGAATTAAATGAGACTTGAGGATAATTCATGATTTATATAAAAACGGCTCACCTCAATACGTGTTATGATCGGGAAAGCCGACCAGTTTCAGCAGATTTAGACTGCCTTCATCTGGGCGAGTAAAGATCGGCTTTCCCGATCATAACACGTATTGAGGTGAATGAGGGGTTTTCAAAGTCAAATTAAAAAAGAAAAAGTAGTACCGAACGACTCAATAGATGGCGCAGCCTGTACTAAAAGTGTCAAAAAATGTCTTCCTGGCAACACTGGATTCTTTTGATTTTGACACTTCTTCTTTGCTTCATTTCTTTTTTATGGTCAATCCATGCCTCAAATGTATTATTGCTAAGATCCATTGTTCTTTCCGTAATTAGTTGTACTGTGTGTTCCTATATTTTTACAATTAGCTACAACGCATGGGCTGACCATGTTGAAAGTTGAATGAAATACCAAGCTATTAACGTAAGTAATATAGATAGAAAACAAAACAATATAAACACAACAAAATAGGAATGTCTTTGTAAAGGGTTTTGTTGGATTTAACAATTGAATTGACAATTTTTATCTTGCTGCCCACAGATTAAAAAATAATCTTTGCTTTTTGACACTTGAAAGCAGGGTAACGCCATCTGTGTTTACCTCTGAAAGCTTGATCAAGGTCAGTCTGGAAAACCGCTCATTGTTATACTTATTTATTTAAGAGCTGTTTCGCAGCCGGATTGTGAAAAACCCGCCTTTTTCTAATTAATCGAAACAGAACACTTAAATTCAAAATTCACTCAATCAATTCTTTGAGGCCGTTTTCGGTCACAGCGACTGTCACTGCTGAGAGCGGCGCTGATGAGCCCTCACGTGGCTGACGTAGCCGATTTTTGCAGTGAACGTGCGGCCACATTCACTGCACGTCAGCACCCCTCCAACTATATTATAATTGATGGCCACTGGTGGTCATATAGTTATTTAACAAAACCTTATTCAAACTTGTGCATGTTGCCATCGCAAAGTTTCCATTGTTTTCTGAAAATTTGAATTTATAAAATTTTGGAATTTAGAAAATGCTGCGAAACCGCTCTTAACTTGTTGTAATATAACAAATTTATAGTTAATTAGAAATTAGTGATGTTATTATAGAAACTTTATGAATAGATATTACAAAATGTATACCTACTCTAAAAAAATTTGCATGCCTGAATAAGGTAAACTGTGCTGAACATATTTTGTGTACCTCACCATCTTTATGTATACCACAATTTATGCAAATAAATTATCTTTCTTTTTTTCTTTCTTCTTTTGAACAGTAGATAAATAAATTCTAAAAGTGTCGATTTTACTTATTTATTATTTCTTTCCTAATGAACAGGACAGTAACATGGCAGAGTTGTTCCTAGTGGACACGGGCGAGGTCCTATTCGCACCGGTAGATGTCATTCGACCCCTAGTGCGACAGTTCTGTGAAAAGCCGCCGTTCGCGCGGTGCTGCCATCTGGCGGGAGTGAGTATTGCGCGTTTTCAGTCCTATTGCATTTGTATCGAAAAGGTTTCTGGCCGCGACTGACGCGCGTGTAGTTCGCGTTTGACTGTATCGCGTCGTCTGCGCATAGAAATATACGCCTTGTGCAATCTGTGCATAGGCTAATGTGCCCCAGAACAAATAAGTCGTCTTTACAATCTTAAATCTTTTTATCTTTGAGACATGTGTTTTTGTCAGACTAAATAAAAATCTTTTTGCAAAGGTATTTGATGTAACGAGCAGAAACCTCAGAAATAAAGACAGATTACGCTTTGCTAAGTATAGTACAGAGCTCCTACATAAAAGTATCCTTGTTATAGGACCTAAAATATATAATAAAATACCAAATTATTTTAATTTAATTACTTTAAATTTTAATTTATTTAAGAATAAACCATTTAATTTATTAGTTAATAAATGTTATTATAAGACAAAAGACTTCCTGGATGATGATATAATCTAACTTATTAATTACAATTTTAAGTTTATTATTAGATTTTGGGACAATTTCTGTTTAATTTAATGTTATATTTAATTAGATAATTCTAACACTAATACTTGTACATATTTTAAATGAATTATCTTTTTTTTTTTTAATGTGTACATATTCTTGCGCTTTTGGGCAGACTGTAGCGAACTAAAAATAATTTGTAACACCAATGTATATACCTACTTTCATGAATAAACGTATCTTGTATCAATAAGATTCAAGACGTAATATCAAGGCAATACGGTTGCTAACTGAGTGCATCAGAAATCTGGGAGGTTCCATCAAAATTTAATTATTTTACTGGAGGTTATATTTTTGACACTGCGATTGAAGATGACAAATTCATGTGAATTCAGTACTACAATTAGTTATGATCTGGTCCAAACCAACTTGAAACGCTGTTTTGACTATTTGTGCATTAAATTTCAAACCCATGCTTTATAAACCTAATTAATATTGAACTGTTGGTATTAACTGCCACATACCAAAATATTTTCAATTTTTAACTTCTGAATAAGAAAAGCTGTGTAAAAACAACTTCGACTCCGAGGCTGACAGAAGAATATGCTTGGGGTGGGCAGCATTTGGGAAGTTGCGTCACATATTTACGTCGCCAATACCGCAGTGCTTAAAGGCTAAAGTCTACAACCAGTGCGTCCTTCCAGTGATGACGTACGGCGCTAAGACGTGGTCTCTTACTAAAGGCTTGATCCGCCGATTTAAGGTCGCTCAACGAGCTATGGAGCGGTCTATGCTTGGGATATCTCTTATAGATAAAATCCGAAACGTAGATATCCGTCAGAGATCGAATTTTACTGATTCGGCAGGCTATGTGGGTGACCCACATAGCCTGCCGAATCAGTAAAATGAAGTGGCAGTGGACTGGCCATATCTGTCGCCGGCGTGATAACCGTTGGGGCCGTAAGGCATTGGAATGGAGACCACGTACAGCAAAGCGCAGCGTAGGCCACCCTCATGCACGCTTGACTGACGATCTGAACGACGTTGCGGGTGGCGGCTGGATGAGGATGACTGAGGACCGCCAAGAGTTGCGTGATATTGGGGAGGCCTATGTCCAGCAGTGGACGAATACGGGCTGATGGATGGATGGATGGATGGAAATAAGAAATACAAAGTTAAGTTATGGACTTTGTGCTAAGCGAGTGACGTTTAACCCCACAGGTGGACATGCTCGATCACAACGAAAAAGGGCTCCTGGACAAACAAGAGGAGTTCCTGAAGGGATTCCGTGGAGAAAATTGCGACATACAGGTCGATGACAAGTTAGTAATTATATTTTTTGTTCCAAATCCCTTTTTTACGGCCGATCGATCGAACCTTGGCAAGACAATATTTGATGACGTCACATATTTACAATATTTAGAAATCATATATCCAAGTAAGATGGTGGTACCTCCACAGTTGAGCCCGGCATCAGCTCTACCACCTAGTACTTACTTGGAGACCCCCTCGAATTAATTCGGGGGAGAGTAAGAGGACAGCTCACAGGCATTAAACTAGCCTCCGTCTAGGTCTAGGTCCTAGGTCCATGCCTGGGACCGATGGATGGCGGTATATCCATCCTTAATAGCCGGGCCTTATATGGAACAGACTGGTGACGGGCAGCGGCGTCACTGTTGCGAGGGTTCCGGCACCGCGCTCACCAACCCACCTGCCCAGCGTGTATGAGTATGGGCAATTCTTCCAGGTAACAACGTTTTCAGCACATCGGATTCCCTGGGAGTGTACATCGGCTTGGAGACTAAAGAACTTAAACAAATAACTTCATGCGACAAACTCATTATAATATGGTAACAACGTTTTCAGCACATCGGAGTCACTGGGAGTGTACAGTGGAGACCACATCTAGCTATACACTTGCAGTACGACAATAGCCCCTATAGAGAAGAATATAAGATAGGTGCAAAGTCCAATGTGTCTTACTTGATGCGGTCTCCACTGTACATCGGCTTGGAGACTAAAGAACTTAAATAAATAAATAAATAACTTCATGCGACAAACTCATTATATGGTAACAACGTTTTCAGCACATCGGAGTCACTGGGAGTGTACATCGGCTTGGAGACTAAAGAACTTCTCAACAAACTTATGGTCGATGAAGGATTAGCAGTCCCCAGTAAGTCTACTATAGTCCCGTCCGCGCCCCGTCTCTTTAGTATAATTTAAAGAGTCGCGTTGCGCCTCGTCCGTGCCCCGTCTTCGCCCCGTCCAAATGGATAGAAGCGTCGCGACGCAAAACATACGAGACGCAGGCGTGACCCTACGTCAAATACAAGGTAAATTTGTGAACATCGTCCAAATTCATACTTGAGCCTTGGTAAGTGATCAGAATCACGAACCAATAAAATTCCTAAAATAAAATTTCGACTACCCATACTGATTCACTCAAGGCTGTGTGTGAATTACTATGGGAAGTCGAAATTTAATTATACTAATTACACAAAAATTGTTATCGATTCATGATGCTGGTCGAAATTTCATTATACGAATTTCTCAAAAATTGTTATCGATTCATGATGCAGATCACTCACCAAGCCTCCAGTATGAATTTGGACGATGATCAAAAAGTCACCTTTTATATCGAGAGTAGTTTGTAATGCACTCTCAAATATTTAGAGCAAGGCTGGCCAATAGATTTTCCAGGTGAGCAAATTTTCTTAGATTGTGGCGGCGCCGGGCCACCACTACTACCATATTCATAAGGTTATTTATTCACAAAAAAGTATAAGTTTTATGTTGAAAAAAAAGACATGATCTTGCTAAGTTTCTTGCCCTTCTTCTTAGCAAGACTAATCGAATGGGCGGAGGTAGGCATGTATTTATATATGTAACCTATTACTAGTATGTAGTATATAGGATGGGATTTGGTCGGCCGCCTGGATTCGTGCTGGGGGCTCGGTTGGTGATCATTGAACCTTGTTCCTGGTCCCTGGCCGGGTCTCCGGTATGGGTTCGGGCGGCTGATTGGATTTTACCTTGTATAATATATATTTTACCTATCATTATAATCGTAAATATATTGCTACATAAATTAAATAAACCTTTAATTTAGTTCATGTACATTTATTATTTTATTACATATATTTTCTTTATTAGATTAAATTTGACGTGTAAAAAGTGTATATATCTATACCTGCTTTGCAAAATAAACTATTTGAATTTTTGAATTTGAATTTTGAATTTGAAAAGACCAAATATGCTTTAATTTACGTCATTTGTAAATGAAATGAAATAACACATTTCTTTTTATTTATGTGAGCTGAATAGTATATTTCGTGACGAGTATAAAATGGCGGATTTTCTTACCCGAGGAATGAAGCTAGTTTCGACGTGAGCCGACTGGTAGTCATTCCGCAACGGGGCCCGGAAAGTTCGATTTTCTAAACTAATTTCGAGTATTAAATGGAACTTTTTCATAAAGGTAGTAGAAAAATGTGGTTTTCCTGATAGTAATTTATCGGCTAGCCGGCCTACCGAAGTGCTGGCGGGCAAATTCAAATGCCTTGGCGGGCCAGTTCGTGGCCCGCGTGCCCGGGTTTGGCCGGCCTTGATTTAGAGTATCCTAAGCGATGGATGTCGCTATAAAAACATATGAACTAAACGTAATTAGAAAATAATAAAAAACACAATTAATAGTATTTTGTGCAACTGTAACATAATTTGAGACATTGGGACACGAGTGCTTGTTTGTTTAAGGCGATATACGAAAAAAATACGGGTGTTTCTTTTCTGTGTATTTCATGAAATACACGGAAAATTTCAATAAATTTCTGGTATATTCATTTTGACTATATAATCTAGGGTTTTGAAATTGAAAAAGATGTTTGGATAAATTTTCCTCGATAGAAATAATTGTTGAAATGAGGTCTTCAAACACACTTTCTCCTCGTTTGACGAATAGGAACCATACACAGAACTCAAAAATATTTTATTAGGTGTGTTTCAACAATATCTAGAGATTTGATATTTGAAATTTTGCTAGCTATTTTGGTTTTTTTATAAAAATATAAAACGAACTTTTTTCCCTTTTGCCCTGAATCCGCCCCCCTCGCACTGCGTGATTTTTCGCTTGGAGTGACAGTGACAAAAATAAAATTCGCATAGCCTCTTAATCGTTTTGCTTACAGTTTTTGTAATAATTTTTTATCATAGTTTCGCACGAGTGTCCCAATGTCTAATTATGTTCAGTTGCACACAATACTTTATCTACGACCATCAAAAATATTGTATCTATTTACTTGTAATATTTTCAACTAACAATTTCACAAAAAAGGAGAAGAAGAACACTCGTTCATGCATGAACCTCGGGTGCGTCGTCCGGTAATGCTGCCTTAAAGGCCAATCAGCATAAAGGGGGCTTGGCTTAAGAAATATTTCTCGTCTCTGTAGTTGATTAGTTCTCTAGCGGTGTTATAATAAATTAGGCCAATCACAGCGCAGAATTGCGGTGTTCACAAATTCCAAAAATTCAAAGTTGTTGTTATTTATAATGTAATATTACAACATCGGATAACCAATGTAGGTACTTTTAAAACTGCTTTCGATGTTGCAGTGTGGGAGTAGATAATAGTAGTTTATGCTACAAGGGCGCAAAGGAATAAATCACGAGGACGATTTAAAACACGAGCGTAGCGAGTGTTTTAAACTTAACCGAGTAATTTATTGCTCTTACGCCCGTGTATCATACTACGTTTTTCAATGCATAGTGTGAGGAAATAAAACAAATATAATTTTGTGAACTTTAAATTGTAATTGGCTCCAAAGGACTAGGTATCCAGAGCCGTTAAACAGTGGAAAAAAAAGTATAACATCTATGGTACACAGGAAAGGCTGCAGGTTAGCCAACCATTGTAAATAAATCAAAAAAAATAATAATAATAAAGCCCTAGGGCAAAATAATCGACTTTCTGTTCGGTTTTGATGCATAAAAAGTGGGCCTTTACGAGCACATGCATTGAAAAATATATAAAATAGATATAATATACCTTGTATATTTATTTCTAAAGCAGAGTCGTTCTGCGAGCCCCAGGAGCAGTCCCCCTCGACAGACGTACCAGGGGGTGAGCGGGGCGGGGGGAGCAGACCGCCGCCGGAGATCTCCGATGACGAGTTCAACCTGGACGACGGGCCGGAATTTGAAGATCCGCTTGAAGCTGTCACGGTAAGTTGTAAGACTTATATTTTTAGGGTTCCCTAGTACCTAAAAGGTACAAAAGGAACCTTTATGGTGAAACTTCGTTGTCCATCCTTCCGGCCGTCCGTCCGTCTGTCCGTACGGCCGTCCGTCCGTCCGTATGTCACAGCCTCATAACCTTAGCACCGTTAAAGATAAAGGCATGAAATTTGGCACATAAATAGCATTAACTTGCCCACATATCACGGTGTAAAAAAAAATAATTTAAGATTGCTTAAAAATATTTCCAAAACAAAATTGAGAAAAATTAAAATATTATCCTAAAAATACAATATGGACATCAAATTGTAGATATTAAAAAGCTGATTGTAAAAATATATACTTTTCCTATATTTACTGGCACTTGTTTCGAGAAATCTTTATAAAACCACAAAAATATGTATGTACCCCTTACCTCCGCAACTGGTTGACCGAAAATTTTGAAAAAAATGACAATTATAGATCATAACTGGCCAATTACAGGAAAACTATAGCGATTAAAAAAAATTGAGCACAAATTAAAAATATAAAAAAAGGAGTAAAATAAATTAAAAAATATTTTATAAAAAAACAATATGGATATTAAATTGTAGGTATCAAAAAGCTAATAGTAAAAATATATAGTTTGGCTGAAAAACCATTGAAAATTGTATGTCCCCCCCCCCCCCCGTTATTACCAAAACTGGTGGACTAAAAAAATCATGGTAATGTTTTCGTAAAGATTGCAGGAACAATAAAGTTCTTGAGAATGACAAAATTAAATTTATCATCTACAATACGGAACCCTAGGTACGCGAGTCTGACTCGCATTTGGTTTTTTTTTAAATGAATGTACACCCTCATTTTCCATACGGCTTTTATTTAAACCATGTGGTTTTAGTCTGATGGCTTTTTATTCATTAAATATGCATATAATTTGTGTCATTGAAAAATAAACAATAAAAATGTTGACAGATTTTCATGGCGTCCCCCTCTCACGTTTAAGTGGGAGTGGGACGGTGTTTATGTCTGGTTGTCGGTGTGCGTGGGCGGATCCTTTTCGGGCTAAAATAGTTGTTTAATCTATAAACTTCAGAAAAATGTTAACGTGGTATTCTTACTGTTGAAAATAAAGTCCATTATTTCATATTATTAAGTGCCATCTTTTTCACCGATACAAATATGCAACTACGTTTTTGCCGCGTGAAATTTGTTTTTTTTTTCGGTGTAAAGGTCGTACCTTGGATTTTGAAAATCTATAGTCCCTAGCATACCCCTCTGAAAGCATCTGCCGGTACTATCGGGAAAATTGCACCGACCCACTCTTACGACTGTAATAACAAGGCAAATTTGGACAGCGCGACGTCGTGTGTATTAAAGTAAATCACTCGTCGGTGCGCTAGCACTGGTAGATTTTCTGGTAGATCGCAAGTATAAATTTTTAATCAGTAACTTGATAATCTGTCCCCAGGGCTACCACAATCGTGACGAGGCAGATATCTGTAAGCACTACAAAGGAGGGCCCGACAAGAGTTGCTTCAAGGGGGCTCGGTGCAAAAAGAAACATATTCGGATGCATCCAGGTCTGTTACTCAGAAATGTAATTTACCACTAAATTGTTTATTTTGTCTTTATGACCGCTTCTGTTACACAGAAATGTAATAACCATGAGATGATTATTAGAGTGCATTACCAGCTAGAAATCAATCAGAAACAAATTTAAAAGCATAAATATTTTTGAAAAAATTCCTCGGGCCAGAATTTGAATCTGCGACCTCCTGCTTATATGATAGGCGCGCTACCGAGGTTCGTATCTGGAACGATGAATTTTTTCACCATATCTATACACCGATTTTTTTTAACTACTTGAGATACCAGCGTGTAATGCACATACTGAACGCTCACGAGGGCGTTATGTGATTTCACGCCTTGCTCATTCTAAACAGAAGGCGCTGTCGTCGCTAGAATACCTCTTGCATCAGACAGTTGAGAAATTCACATTTCTCATTAACTAAGATTATGTTTTATTACGAAATCCATCGCTTTGTATACTCTAATTATTATTAGAGTCAAGAGTGCATTACCAGCTAGAAATTAATCAGAAACAAATTTAAAAGCACAAATATTTAAAAAAAAAATCCTTGGGCCAGAATTTGAACCTGCGACCTCCTGCTTACATGACAGGCGCGCTACCGACTGCGCTACCGAGGTTCGTATCTGGAACGACGAATTTTTCCACCGTACTTGTACATCGAATTTTTGTAACTACTTGATATACCAGTGGGTCTACCGCGTAATTCTCATTTTCATCAACATCAACTTGAGATTGAAATTTGACGTGCGTGCGACGACGCCCGACTAACATGCCATCTCTTTTGCACGCGTTGAATTTCGCATGCATTTGCTTGAAGTTGATACAAATGAGAATTACGCGGTAGAGCCCCTGCTTGAAATGCACATACTGAACCATGAGATATTTTTTTTATTACTCTTCTATAACCGCCTCTGTTACACAGATATGTAATAACACGATATTATTTATTTCATTTGACATTACATTTCAATGAAATGAATTTTAATTAACATCTTCCCTTGAAAATGGTGTAAAATCCGAAACCGGTTGGGAGAAAACATAAATAAAGTGAAACTACTGCACAAGTGCTTTTAACTCAAGATGTGTTTCAAGTTTCACCAAGTGCCGACAATCGCAAGTATATACTTCGAGATAGTTTGCGAGTAAGAAAGTGGCACCTCCACAGTCGAGCCCGGCATCAGCGCATCTACTTATTAACATAACATTTATAAATAATCGTATATATATTGCTACATAAATTAAATAAACATTTAATCTAGTTCATGTACATTTACTATTTTATTACATATATTTTTATAAGATTAAAAACACTCATAGTAGTAATCCCAACTGTTTTACACATCGTCCAACATTGTAATTATTTTTAAGCCGAATTAATCTTAAGATGTATGGCTTGTAAAATAAATAAGATTTAAAAAAAAAAAAAAAAATTTGACTTGTGAAACGTGTATTATATATGCCTACTTTGCAAAATAAACTTTTTGAATTTGAAAATTTTTAATATTTACATTGTACAGAACTTTTAATTGTATATTATTATGTGCTGATTTTGTGGACATAATCTCATGCACGAATATGAGTATCAGGACAAACTCATGTGAGTTTATTGATACTATTCATCATGTAATAAAATAGTGTAAAATTATGAACAAATAAATAAAATAAAGTTTTCTGTGTACATAAACAATTATTTACTTATAAAAATACATGATGCATGTTTCAGACGGTTGGACGCTAGATAAGGTGGAAGTGTGTGCCAAAGGCAAGAGACTCCCCCTACCGAAGCAGGGCACGTGGCACAAAGTGAGAGTCACGTACGTGGACCACTTCGACTACGTCTACGTGCAGTTCATTACCGATGAGGTTGAAGGTTTGTTCATGCATTCATTATACAGGGTGTCTGGGACATCGATGTAAATATTTCCAGGGATTTTCAACAGTTCTGACTAAATTTACTACTATTCATATTCATGTATTTCATAATATTCATTATATGTCACATTAATAAATACTTAAAATTAACTACAAACTAACAACTTATAATTAATTACAATGTAATTAATTACAATTAAATTAATTAGATGTATCTCTAAAGTTATTTTTGTGAACAAGAAAGTCTTTAAAAGAATAGAACGCTTGCTCAAGAAGCCAGCACTTCAACCTGGATTTAAAAAGAGTTAAGTTGGGTGACCCCAAAATGTTTTTTGGTAATAAATCGAACACTGTTGGACCCATGATATGTGTCAACAAACTCGATTTTCGTAGTTTATGTTTCACACCTAGTATCTTGTTGCCGATTCGCTCTCTTATACGTATTTTGTACGAATCAATGTTTTCATAAACATACACCGATACCTGAAAGATGAGAAGGTAGGGCAGCGTCATAATTTTCAATGACTTGAAATGAGGCAATGCTGAGTCAGTTCGGGGGATTTGCACGATAGTTTTGTAGTTTTCGAGATATAGACATTTTTCAATTTTGTCTACTTAAAATTAGAATAATACACTATTTATGATATATACGCGAAGTAAAGGAGTACAGAAGTTGTCAATCGTGCAATATAAGCACAAGCATTTTGAGCGAAGTATTACATATAGTGCAACAAAAATTTATAATACATTGGCACCAGAAATAACAAAAGAAACGGGAGTAAATGTATTTAAAGAAAAAGTTAAGGATTGGCTCCAAAGATCAATGTATGTACGATTTAAAAATGTTCATTAGTTAAGTTAACCGTAGTTTATAAGATATGACAAGAAATGAAGTAACATTAATTTCAATAAATGATTCTATTCTATTCTAAGAAACCATCCAAAATTATGAAAGTTCTGGATGCGTCATGACCCCATTTCCACCCCCGAACCAAAAGTCTGGATACGTGCTTGGAATGCACCTTAGAAGAAATAGAATGTAGCACAATATCTACACCGCAATAGTTACCTGATAATAGGCGCTTAAAGATGAATGAGTGATGTTCACTTTAATTAAAATGATCCATTTGGTAAAAAATTGGTTCAGACAAATTAATCTTACACTTTTTATCACTTTTCCGTGGAAGGCCTTTTCTAATTTGAACTTAATTGTTATAGAACATAAACGCACATTCGGCGTGGTGTTGCCGCCGATGACTCTGTCCAGTCTAGTACTAGATATGAACAGTCCCGCCTCGCGCGTCGCGCACCGCCCACTCAAGGTATGACGTCATAGCTACAGAATTAAAGCACGTGGTGTTTCCACCGATGTCTCTGTCCAGTCTAGCGCACTATGTGAATAGTCGCGCACCGCTCACTCAAGGTATGACGTCATAGCTACAGAATGGAAGCACGTGGTGTTTCCACCGATGTCTCTGTCCAGTCTAGCGCACTATGTGAATAGTCGCGCACCGCTCACTCAAGGTATGACGTCATAGCTACAGAATGGAAGCACGTGGTGTTTCCACCGATGTCTCTGTCCAGTCTAGCGCACTATGTGAATAGTCGCGCACCGCTCACTCAAGGTATGACGTCATAGCTACAGAATGGAAGCACGTGGTGTTTCCACCGATGTCTCTGTCCAGTCTAGCGCACTATGTGAATAGTCGCGCACCGCCCACTCAAGGTATGACGTCATAGCTACAGAATGGAAGCACGTGGTGTTTCCACCGATGTCTCTGTCCAGTCTAGCGCACTATGTGAATAGTCGCGCACCGCTCACTCAAGGTATGACGTCATAGCTACAGAATGGAAGCACGTGGTGTTTCCACCGATGTCTCTGTCCAGTCTAGCGCACTATGTGAATAGTCGCGCACCGCTCACTCAAGGTATGACGTCATAGCTACAGAATGGAAGCACGTGGTGTTTCCACCGATGTCTCTGTCCAGTCTAGCGCACGATGTAAATAGTCGCGCACCGCCCACTCAAGGTATGACGTCATATCTACAGAATAGAAGCACGTGGTGTTTCCACCGATGTCTCTGTCCAGTCTAGTGCACGATGTAAATAGTCGCGCACCGCCCACTCAAGGTATGACGTCATAGCTACAGAATGGAAGCACGTGGTGTTTCCACCGATGTCTCTGTCCAGTCTAGCGCACTATGTGAATAGTCGCGCACCGCCCACTCAAGGTATGACGTCATAGCTACAGAATGGAAGCACGTGGTGTTTCCACCGATGTCTCTGTCCAGTCTAGCGCACTATGTGAATAGTCGCGCACCGCTCACTCAAGGTATGACGTCATAGCTACAGAATGGAAGCACGTGGTGTTTCCACCGATGTCTCTGTCCAGTCTAGCGCACTATGTGAATAGTCGCGCACCGCTCACTCAAGGTATGACGTCATAGCTACAGAATGGAAGCACGTGGTGTTTCCACCGATGTCTCTGTCCAGTCTAGTGCACGATGTAAATAGTCGCGCACCGCCCACTCAAGGTATGACGTCATAGCTACAGAATAGAAGCACGTGGTGTTTTCACCGATGTCTCTGTCCAGTCTAGTGCACGATGTAAATAGTCGCGCACCGCCCACTCAAGGTATGACGTCATAGCTACAGAATAGAAGCAAGTGGTGTTTCCACCGATGTCTCTGTCCAGTCTAGTGCACGATGTAAATAGTCGCGCACCGCCCACTCAAGGTATGACGTCATAGTTACAGAACAGAAGCACGTGGTGTTTTCACCGATGTCTCTGTCCAGTCTAGCGCACTATGTGAATAGTCGCGCACCGCTCACTCAAGGTATGACGTCATAGCTACAGAATGGAAGCACGTGGTGTTTCCACCGATGTCTCTGTCCAGTCTAGCGCACTATGTGAATAGTCGCGCACCGCTCACTCAAGGTATGACGTCATAGCTACAGAATGGAAGCACGTGGTGTTTCCACCGATGTCTCTGTCCAGTCTAGCGCACTATGTGAATAGTCGCGCACCGCCCACTCAAGGTATGACGTCATAGCTACAGAATGGAAGCACGTGGTGTTTCCACCGATGTCTCTGTCCAGTCTAGCGCACTATGTGAATAGTCGCGCACCGCTCACTCAAGGTATGACGTCATAGCTACAGAATGGAAGCACGTGGTGTTTCCACCGATGTCTCTGTCCAGTCTAGCGCACGATGTAAATAGTCGCGCACCGCCCACTCAAGGTATGACGTCATATCTACAGAATAGAAGCACGTGGTGTTTCCACCGATGTCTCTGTCCAGTCTAGTGCACGATGTAAATAGTCGCGCACCGCCCACTCAAGGTATGACGTCATAGCTACAGAATGGAAGCACGTGGTGTTTCCACCGATGTCTCTGTCCAGTCTAGCGCACTATGTGAATAGTCGCGCACCGCCCACTCAAGGTATGACGTCATAGCTACAGAATGGAAGCACGTGGTGTTTCCACCGATGTCTCTGTCCAGTCTAGCGCACTATGTGAATAGTCGCGCACCGCTCACTCAAGGTATGACGTCATAGCTACAGAATGGAAGCACGTGGTGTTTCCACCGATGTCTCTGTCCAGTCTAGCGCACTATGTGAATAGTCGCGCACCGCTCACTCAAGGTATGACGTCATAGCTACAGAATGGAAGCACGTGGTGTTTCCACCGATGTCTCTGTCCAGTCTAGCGCACTATGTGAATAGACGCGCACCGCCCACTCAAGGTATGACGTCATAGCTACAGAATAGAAGCACGTGGTGTTTTCACCGATGTCTCTGTCCAGTCTAGTGCACGATGTAAATAGTCGCGCACCGCCCACTCAAGGTATGACGTCATAGCTACAGAATAGAAGCACGTGGTGTTTTCACCGATGTCTCTGTCCAGTCTAGTGCACGATGTAAATAGTCGCGCACCGCCCACTCAAGGTATGACGTCATAGCTACAGAATAGAAGCAAGTGGTGTTTCCACCGATGTCTCTGTCCAGTCTAGTGCACGATGTAAATAGTCGCGCACCGCCCACTCAAGGTATGACGTCATAGCTACAGAATAGAAGCACGTGGTGTTTTCACCGATGTCTCTGTCCAGTCTAGTGCACGATGTAAATAGTCGCGCACCGCCCACTCAAGGTATGACGTCATAGCTACAGAATAGAAGCAAGTGGTGTTTCCACCGATGTCTCTGTCCAGTCTAGTGCACGATGTAAATAGTCGCGCACCGCCCACTCAAGGTATGACGTCATAGTTACAGAACAGAAGCACGTGGTGTTTTCACCGATGTCTCTGTCCAGTCTAGTGCACGATGTAAATAGTAAATAAATTCCGTTTCAATCGTATCTCTTTCAGTTTTACGAAGTAAACTTTACATTTAACCAGGCGTATTGGAACGCTATCTAAGAACGGTTAATTTAAAATTGATATGCAAACGCAGACTTCCGAGATCATGCTGTCAACGAATCGGCCACCCTAACCAAAACAGTTTACGTCACCGAAGAAAACGGTCGTAAAATTCGCATCTAAAGGTGCTTATTTTCTTGCAGTTCCCGCCTGCGCCGGGCGAGCTGGTGGCGGCTCTATACCCGCCCGACAACCAGTGGTACCGCGCCGTCGTGGTCGGTTCCACCAACTACGAGCAGAGTGTGGAGGTAACTGTACCTTCTATCTACCATTGTTCCTTATTCACCCTTTAAGGCGATATGTGAAAAAAATACGGGTGTTTCTTTTCTGTGTATTTCATGAAATACACGAAAAATTTTAATAAATTTCTGGTGTATGCATTTTGACTATATAATCTAGGGTTTTGAAATTGGAAAACATGTTTGGATAAATTTTCCTCGATAGAAATAATTGTTGAAATGAGGTCTTCAAACACACTTTTTCTCTTAGTTTGACGAATAGGAACCATATATAGAACTCAAACATATTTAATTAGGTGTGTTTCAACAATACCTAAAGATTTGATATTTGAAATTTTGCTAGCTATTTTAGTTTTTTTGATAAAAATATAAAACCAACTTTTTTCCCTTTTGCCCTGAATCCGCCCCTCTCGCACTGCGCGATTTTTCGCTTGGAGTGACAGTGACAAAAATGAAATTCGCATAGCCTCTGTAGCCGCTGGCCACAGGATGCAGGGCGGATGGGATTTGAGGATAATGGGATGAGGTGACACGGGTAAATAAAAGATTGTGGGAAACAATGTGGGTGCACTGACCTGGTTGAAATGTCTGTGGACGGGCCGATGGTGGATGCGCTGAGCGGGCTGAGCCTTCCTTGTTGGGCTAGTTGTGATGGCGTCTGTGCAGGGATGTCTTGGAGTCACTTGGTTGGAGTGATGTACACAGCACTTGTACTAACACAACACTTTAGGTACGCGATATTGTTTGTGTCGCGACGCGAGTATGCATACGTGTGTCTGTCGACACGTTTCGGGCGGAAGAGAAAGTACCAGCGCCCGCGCGCGCCTCGACCGGCGCGCGGCGGGGGGGGGGGGTGGTCATCCCCGCATGCGGGTGTGAATCATGCGTCACGGTCTAGCGTGAACATCCTGGGGGGGCCGGGGCTGCGACTCCTCTTGAGCTGAATCCAACGGCAGCCTGGCTATCTTGAACACAGGTCGTCGCAGATTTCCATGAGCTGTGTCCAGATCCACAACTCGGATCACTCCATCCTTGCCAGGTATTGTGCGGAGAATTCTCCCCAGCTTCCATTGGAGCGGAGGCAAGTCATCCTCTTTGATGAGGACCAGTTCACCCACTTGAGGAGGGGAAGAAGGGGAGAGCCATTTGGAGCGGGTTTGCAGGGTATGGAGGTAGGATCCGGACCAGAGAGTCCAAAAGCGCTGAGAGAGTGCTTGAATGAGTTGAAAGCGTTTAAGAGCAGATATGGGTCTGTCGTCAAAAGACTGCTCAGGTAGAGCGGTGAGCGGACGACCAATAATGAAATGTCCGGCCGTGAGAGGTTCAAAGTCCGTAGGGTCGGATGAAATTGGGCAGAGGGGTCTTGAATTGAGTACAGCCTCAATTCGAGCCAAAAGGGTAGAGAATTCCTCAAAAGTGAGGTGCTGTTCACCTATCACGCGATAAAGTAGTTGCTTGGTGGATTTTACGTTTATTTCGTGCAGTGCGCCGAACCAAGGCCCTTTAGGCGGGTTCAGTAACCAAGTTATGTGCTGATTCGCGAGCTTGTGAGTGATTGCATCATTGTTTGACCTGAGGAAGTTCTGAACTTCAATGAGTTGATTCCTAGCACCTACATAGTTTGTGCCGCAGTCTGAGCGAATGAGAACCGGAGTACCGCGACGTGAGATAAAACGTTGCAATGCCGCAAAGAACGCTTCCGTTGAGAGTGCAGAGACTGGTTCCAAATGAACCGCCTTTGTTGCGAGGCAAACGAAAATACAAAAGTACGCTTTTATGAGTTTCGCGTTCCGCAACGTGCTGGATTTAACGAAGAAGTGGCCAGCAAAGTCCGTCGTGACGTGACTAAAAACTGGCTGAGGAGTAACTCTGTCTACTGGGAGATCAGCCATGAGCGGAGCCTTAGGCTGAGCGCGGCACCGGAAACATCTAATACATTTAAACACGCGGTGTCTAATAATACGACGAGCGGACAGAATCCAGTACTGCTGGCGTAATATGGCGTGTAATGTGTCAGCTCCAGGGTGGCAGTGTATTGTGTGATAGTGATCTATAATGAGATCTACGAGCGGACTTGAGCTGGGTAGAATGAGTGGGTGTTGAGCGTCATACCTAATTGACGCGTGAGAGAGACGACCACCGACTCTCAAGAGGCCGTCCTTTATGAAGGGCGAGAGACGCTGGAGCCGAACGGGACAAACTTTATCAGTCTGGATACGATTAATGTCTTCAGCAAACTCATTGTGCTGAACAGAGCGGACCCAGTGCAACAGAGCGTCCCTGCGTTCACTAGCTGTCAACGGACCAGAGCGCCGTGCATCTGGGCTGTGCCGACAATTGAATATGAACCTTTTAATACAAGCCGTCACTCCGACGAGCTTGTCAAGTGAGCTGTAGCGAGTGAGCAAGTCCAGATCGATATCCGGGACTGCTATGTGTGCTGGTACCTTTTTGGGCTTAAGGCCTGGGAGAGCATGATGGCCTAGAGCGGGTGGCATCTTGGGCCAAGTGCAGGTAGGTTCTTTGAGCCAACTGGGTGACCACCAAAGGTCATGGAGTGAGAGAGACTGGGCAGACATGCCTCTGCTTGCACAGTCAGCAGGGTTGAGGTTCGTGGGCACATGCCTCCACGTATTGCTAGTTGAAGTAGCTGTGATCTTAGCCACTCGATTGGCCTCGAAAGTCTGTAATCGGTGAGGTGGGGTATTGAGCCATGCCAACACTATTGTGCTATCTGACCAGCATGTGTGTGTTTGAATGGGTATATGAGCTGAAAGTTGGGCTGACACTCGAGTCATGAGCTGAGATAAAAGAGTCGCGGCTGACAACTCCAATTTCGGGATTGAGAGGCGAGTCTTAATGGGTGCGACCTTGGACTTGCCAATGATTAGGTGTACATTGACATGTCCAGTGGTATTGCACTCATGAAGGTAGATAACGGCACCAAAGCCAGCCTCTGATGCGTCCGCGAACCCGTGAAGTGAGTAAGTAGACGTGGGCTTGTACTTACAAATGTGCCGAGGTAAACGGAGGTTTGAGAGCTGAGGAAGATCCTCTGAGATGTGTTGCCACTCTGTGTGGACTTCTTCAGAGATAGGCTCATCCCATCCTATTTTCAGAAGCCAAAGCTTCTGGAGAAGAATCTTTGCGCGGAAGATGACTGGAGTAACCCAGCCATTGGGGTCATAGAGAGACGCTACTGTACTGAGAATGGAGCGCTTTGTGACTTGAGCATGAGTGGGCAGAGAAATGCGATAAGTGAACTCATCAGTTTGAGGAATCCACTGTATTCCCAGAACCTTAATGGAATTAGAGTCAGGACTGAAGTCAAAGTCCTTGGGCATGTCGCACTGGTCATCTGGGAACCGTTCAAGGAGCTGGGGCGAGTTGGAGGTCCATTTACTGAGCTGAAAGCCACCTAGGGCGAGTAACTCGATCAGTTCGCTTTGGAGCGACTGAGCAGATTCTACAGAATCTGCACCTGAGAGAATGTCGTCCACAAATATTGATTTGCGGAGGACTTGAGCAGCGTGGGGGTAGCGATGACCTTCGTCATCAGCCAATTGGATTAAAGTGCGGATGGCATGGTATGGGCTGGACCTTAATCCATATGTGACGGTGTTAAGGGCATACGTGAGCAGGGGCTGGTCGGGTGAAGACCGCCAGAGAATGAGTTGAAAACGTCTTTGCTCTGGGTGAATGAGTATATTTCGGAACATCATTCGGATGTCTGTGCTGAAAACTTGTGAGTGGGTCCTGAAGGACATGATAATGTCAACAATATCTTGCTGAAGAGCTGGACCTGTATGAAGACAATCATTTAGATTGACGCCGTTTGAGCTCTTACAACTTCCGTCAAACACACAGCGCAACTTTTCTGATCCTGGCTTGAATATGCCATGATGTGGGATATAGAAATGGGATTTATGAGCAAAGGTATTGGGGTGACACGGCGACATATGTCCCAATTTTATGTAATCTGACATGAATTCTACGTATTTCGAGCGGAAGGGCGGGTTCGCTTGCAGCTTCTTCTCTAAGTTGAGAAACCTGCGCAGAGCAATAGCGTGAGTGGAACCTAATGTCGGCGCGTTGTGTAGAAAGGGCAGTGTAACCACATATTGACCTGATGGTTCACGAGTAGTTGTGGTGCGGAAAATGTCCTCACACTGATCCTCTAATGGGCTGGTATGCTTGTAGGTTTGGGGTTCCTCAGATTCCCAAAACCTCTCAAGACTTTTGTGAATGTCATGAGTGGAATGCTCTGAGTCCGTGTGAGAGCCGACAATGTGAACGGAATTGACCTGATTCGTGGGTGAGGTGTGTAAATTTTCGAAAGGTCCAATCAACGTAAAATCAAATATCGTGCCGAAGGCTATAGGCTTGCCAGGGCCGAGCGAAACCTTGGTTCCGTCTAACACTTGACCAAGAACGTCAGATCCTAGTATTAGATCAACCGGAGCTGGTGTGTGATATTCTCGATCAGCAAGAGGAATCGGTGGGTGACCTGTTAACTGAGCGAGATCTGGAACCTTTTCCAACGGTAGGTACCCAGTTACGTTCTTCAATATATGGGCTGTGGCCGTGATCATAGGTGTGTCACGGTGAGTAGGTCGGCATACAATTGTGATTGATGCCTTTGAGTTTTGTGTGTGCTGATTTCCAACTCCTGCGATTTTTAGAGATGTATGTTTTGATGGTAAATTTAAAATTGTGGCCATGCGCTGAGAACAAAGAGTCAGCATACTTCCACAGTCTAACAGTGCTCGTGCTGAGTGAAATTGACCATGTACGTCTGCTATTTTAAGTGAGACGGTTGGCAACAAAATTGGTGTGTTAGTGACGTTCACTACACGTTGTGCGGAGTTACAGGAATCTTCTGTTGGAGTTGAAGTCATTGAGTGAAAATGAACTGAGTGTGTATGTGCTGATTGAGTGTGTGATGAGTGTGCTGAGTGTGCTGAGTGTGCTGAGTGCTGGTCGTCCTCGCCTTCATAGTGCTCTGTTATTGTAGGTAGTCACTGTTGCCTACCTACCCGAGACCTACTTGGCGATCGCGATTGAGTGGGCGAGTTGGGATGGGACGTGTATGCCTGTGTTGCATGTGCCGAATGGTATTGAGGCTCATGCGCCGAGCGCTGTCTGGGCTGCTCACGTAGAGACGGAGGCAGCAAATGAGCAGATGAGCGTGTCGGAGACATGGCCCCATGGCGATGCAGTGAAGTATGGTGGTCAGACCGCCCACACTCCTTGCATGCACGTGTAGACCTGCACTCGTTCTCATAATGAGGACCCAAACAGCGTCGGCACCGGTTGCGTGAGTTCACAAAATCCCACCGACCTTGAATCGGCTGGTTGTTGAACTCTGGGCAGGCGATGAGTTTGTGTCCCCTATTCCTGCAGTATGGGCATGGCATACTACCAGTAGGGGAAGAAGGTTGAGCCGAATAATTCTGTCGGCGAGTGGGTGATGGGGATGATCGGGCCGAATAAACTGGCTGACGAGCGGATGATGAGGACGGTTGGGCCGAATAGGTTAGGGCGTCACCGAATGCCAAGAACGGCCTATGGGGAGCAGGTTGAGGAGAGCGATATTCTTGCCGGCTCCTAAGCGGAGCTATGGGGCGGAATTCTCGAGTAGCCGTATAAGTCTGACGGGAACGTCGAGTGGGCTGAACTAGCTGATTGAGCTGAGCGAGCCTTTCTGACGGGCCGAGCCGTGCTGAAGAAGGAGCCTCCTGTGACGCAAGGAACGATGACTCATTCTCCTTGCAGCGTGCGTGCTCTTCCAGAAACTCAATGAGGTTCTTGAGCGTGGGCAGAGTTGCACGAGATCCGTACTTCCGCTCAAAAAGAGTGCGGAGCTCGCCTTGTAGTTTTCGCACCACCATGGACACGAAAACATAGTCGGAATCTTTCATGGGCAGATCGAGATTGCGGAGAGCGCTTTGCGCTGAGATAAGCGGAATTAAGAATGATGTGCGGATATCCGAGCGCATGTGGATGTGCGGAAGGTTCATTATAATGTCCACAAACCGGTCAATGAGTACACGACGATTGTCGTAACGCTTGGTTAGAATTTCCATGGCTATGGGATAATTCTCGTTGGTAGGGTAGAGGTGTTTCACCATATCATGTGCCTCACCCTTTAGGGCGCCTAACAAGTAATGCAGTTTGACAGCATCCGAGACTGTAGCCATCTCACTGACGAGGCTCCTAAAAACGGCAATAAATGAGGGCCATTCTTCAACGTTCGAATGAAACTCGGGTATGGGTATTTTTGGTAAAACACCAACGGGTGTACCTGAGCTGAGGGGTTGCGTCTTGTCCGGAAGCGCTGATTTTACTTTTAAATTTTCGAATGCCACTAGTATAGCATCATAATTGCTAAGTGCCGACTGAAAATTTTTTGTGTAGTTTGCCTCAGTTTCGTCGGACAAATCCTCATCGTCAAGGATCTCATAATATACGTTTTCTAACTTAGTTTTAACGCTTTGTATGTTTGCGTAACGAGCGGTGAAGTCCGCCACAGAATAAGTTTTTCTGTCGCCTGCCTCTACCGCCTCACCGATCTCCTTTAACAGAACTATCGCCTTTACGGCCTCACGAAACATCGCGGCTTGTGATTTCGAAGGCATCTTAATTCTGTAAGTAGGTGGTTGATTACTAAGACAAAACACTCAACGAGTTTGAGCTAAACTATAAGAGCGGACGTACAACTAAAACAATTGATGAGATAGATGAATAGAGCTGAGATACTTGCGCTGATGAAGTAACAATGACTATGTTCAAACGGAATACGGAACCCTTAAATAAACATGAGAGAGAAAGAAAAAAAAAAAAAAAAAAAATTTTTTTTTTTTAAACAACCTGTATATGAGCTGACAAACCAACGTGGAACACCCTATATGTGTACCATAAACAATAAAAGCAGAGATGAGATGAAAAAACAAAAAAAAAATTTACTATAAAAAGCAGACAATATCAGGACAAAACTGTTCGGAAACTATTACCGTAACATAAAATATCGAAAAGGGCTGATCAACTTGTTTACTTTTATGTTATTTGCCTTGAAATCATGTGCCGACAATACGCGTTAGACAATAATACGCTAGATCTTGCTTACAACAAAAAACATCAGTCGTTGACGATTCTATTTTTAGATCAAAATATCTACCTACTGCCTCGTTGGGTGTAAACAAACAAAGAATGTATTTACCTCGCAGAAATCGGATCCAAATGACACTCCAATAATGCAAATCACGCTTTAGTAATATACGTAATACGTATATATATATGTAACGTATGTAAGTGCACGAAATAAAGCGAATTTATACTCTCACAAAAAAAAAATATAATTATCTCACAAAATACGGAAACTAAGTATCTTTGACAATGGGCAGATTTACTAAAGATATATAGTGGACTGTAAACAATTGGGCTGAATGGATATAATTATATTATCTGAGCTGAACAATAATAACAAAACTGAGTTTATTCTGTAACGGGGCGTGGGGAGGCCGGTTCTAACCGATAAATGGAATTTTCCAGGCGGCGGTTCTAATTATCTACCCGCGATAGGTATTCGAAACCACAAAATATTTTTTGCCGGGAAAGGGGGCAAAATATGTAACCGGGTGAAAATGGACTGTAGTAAATCGACGGGGGCTGGTTCAAACAAAGTTACGGGCCGGCGGGGGATAGGCGGGGGGTGATATAAACCAAAAATTTTCTTGGATTGAAAATGGACTGTAATAAATCGACGGGGGCTGCGGGGCCGGGGTTTGACGGCTCGAAGTGACCAAAAATTTGGTCACTACCGGCTCGAAGGTCCAAAAATGTAGCCGCTGGCCACAGGATGCAGGGCGGATGGGATTTGAGGATAATGGGATGAGGTGACACGGGTAAATAAAAGATTGTGGGAAACAATGTGGGTGCACTGACCTGGTTGAAATGTCTGTGGACGGGCCGATGGTGGATGCGCTGAGCGGGCTGAGCCTTCCTTGTTGGGCTAGTTGTGATGGCGTCTGTGCAGGGATGTCTTGGAGTCACTTGGTTGGAGTGATGTACACAGCACTTGTACTAACACAACACTTTAGGTACGCGATATTGTTTGTGTCGCGACGCGAGTATGCATACGTGTGTCTGTCGACACGTTTCGGGCGGAAGAGAAAGTACCAGCGCCCGCGCGCGCCTCGACCGGCGCGCGGCGGGGGGGGGGGTGGTCATCCCCGCATGCGGGTGTGAATCATGCGTCACGGTCTAGCGTGAACAGCCTCTTAAACCAGGGGTCGGCAACCGGCGGCCTTCAAGGTTCCCAATCGCTGCATGATAACTGAGTTTGGTTGTACATATTTGTGTGAGCAAACATTTTCCATTCTGAACTAACGAAAAAGCAAGCATTGTTCTCAGTTAACGGATGCACATTTAGACCTAATACTGCACATTTCCACGTCCAAATGCAAGTTAAATGTAGCCGCAAAAATTGCATTAGATTTTAATAATAAATTGTGTTTTAAACTACAATAAATAATATGATACTCTAAATATTATAAGAGTGCATTACAAACTAGAAAAGATATATCAGAAACAAACCCAAAGACAAGATTATGAAAAATTCCCTTTGCCAGGATTCGTACCTGCGACCTCTTGTTATCAAGACAAGCGCGCTACCAATTGCGCCACCGAGGTTCCTACCCGGACCGGTGAATTCTTCCATCATACTTGTCCATTGTTATTTTTGCTTCTGCCTGATGTATGTAAATTCTTCCATCATAAGTATGATTCTTCCAATGAACCCTTGAAAATCTGGTGTTGTTGATGTTCTAGCGTCAGGTGTCCCGTTAACACCCTGTATACAAATACATGCCTAACTCCGCCACTTTGTTTAGTCGCTAAAAAGTGGGGCAAGAATCTAGTCAAAATAATTTTCGTATGGCTCGTTCTGCCGCCTAAGCTTCCACCCTGACACTTTCCCAGGTACGGTACGTGGACTACGGCAACGAGCTCTGGTTGAAGGAGAACAACATCTGTGAACTGGAACCCGCGTACACAGTGCTCCCGTTCCAAGCGGTCAAGTGTAAACTGGCGGGAGTGGTCGCCAAGTCAAGCCCGGGCGAGCAGTGGGGGCGAGCGAAGCACGCGCTGCAAGAATTGGTGCAGGACAGAGTGCTCCGCGCGCTTATTATGTGAGTATTACAAATATACAGTAGCTTTTTATTTTTTGTATTTTGCCCTTTACATAAATATAATTACTTAATTAAACAGTTTTAAACGCTATATTTCGTATATTTCGGGTCGAAATATAGCGTTTAAAACTGTTTAATTAAGTAATTATATGTATATAAAGTGCAGCATACAAAAAATAAAAAGCCCTGATACGGTATTTTGTAAAAAATATCTTATTAACATATTTACAGTGGCGTATTGTAAGATTTGGCGCCCCGGGCCTGTAAGGTTTGTCGCCCTATAAATTAACGAGAAAAAACCAAAAATATTTTATTAACATATTTACAGTGGCGTATTTTAAGATTTGGCGCCCCGGGCCTGTAAGGTTTGTCGCCCTATAAATTAACGAGAAAAAACCAAAAATATTTTATTAACATATTTACAGTGGCGTATTTTAAGATTTGGCGCCCCGGGCCTGTAAGGTTTGTCGCCCTATAAATTAACGAGAAAAAACCAAAAATATTTTATTAACATATTTACAGTGGCGTATTTTAAAATTTGGCGCCCCGGGCCTGTAAGGTTTGTCGCCCTATAAATTAACGAGAAAAAACCAAAAATATTTTATTAACATATTTACAGTGGCGTATTTTAAGATTTGGCGCCCCGGGCCTGTAAGGTTTGTCGCCCTATAAATTAACGAGAAAAAACCAAAAATATTTTATTAACATATTTACAGTGGCGTATTTTAAGATTTGGCGCCCCGGGGCTGTAAGGTTTGTCGCCCTATAAATTAACGAGAAAAAACCAAAAATATTTTATTAACATATTTACAGTGGCGTATTGTAAGATTTGGCGCCCCGGGCCTGTAAGGTTTGTCGCCCTATAAATTAACGAGAAAAAACCAAAAATATCTTATTAACATATTTACAGTGGCGTATTTTAAGATTTGGCGCCCCGGGCCTGTAAGGTTTGTCGCCCTATAAATTAACGAGAAAAAACCAAAAATATTTTATTAACATATTTACAGTGGCGTATTGTAAGATTTGGCGCCCCGGGCCTGTAAGGTTTGTCGCCCTATAAATTAACGAGAAAAAACCAAAAATATTTTATTAACATATTTACAGTGGCGTATTTTAAGATTTGGCGCCCCGGGGCTGTAAGGTTTGTCGCCCTATAAATTAACGAGAAAAAACCAAAAATATCTTATTAACATATTTACAGTGGCGTATTGTAAGATTTGGCGCCCCGGGCCTGTAAGGTTTGTCGCCCTATAAATTAACGAGAAAAAACCAAAAATATTTTATTAACATATTTACAGTGGCGTATTGTAAGATTTGGCGCCCCGGGCCTGTAAGGTTTGTCGCCCTATAAATTAACGAGAAAAAACCAAAAATATCTTATTAACATATTTACAGTGGCGTATTTTAAGATTTGGCGCCCCGGGCCTTTAAGGTTTGTCGCCCTATAAATTAACGAGAAAAAACCAAAAATATCTTATTAACATATTTACAGTGGCGTATTTTAAGATTTGGCGCCCCGGGCCTGTAAGGTTTGTCGCCCTATAAATTAACGAGAAAAAACCAAAAATATTTTATTAACATATTTACAGTGGCGTATTGTAAGATTTGGCGCCCCGGGCCTGTAAGGTTTGTCGCCCTATAAATTAACGAGAAAAAACCAAAAATATTTTATTAACATATTTACAGTGGCGTATTTTAAGATTTGGCGCCCCGGGCCTGTAAGGTTTGTCGCCCTATAAATTAACGAGAAAAAACCAAAAATATTTCAATTATAAAATAAAATCCAGCAGTGTGTGGATGTGGGCTGTGATGATAATGAATGAAAAAACTAAACATACCATACAAATAAATAAAAACCATTTATTCAATACCTATTTACATTATTTTCCGATGAATATATATTTTTTTATGATAGTTTAAAGTCAAAAAGAACTTGGACGAATAAACCAGATAGGTACCTAACGATTGATAATGAAAGGCGCCCAAAGCTCAGCGCGAAGTGCAGCTTGGGCCATGGCCCTAGGGTAAATACGCCACTGCAAATATATAGGTACCTAACGATTGATAATGAAAGGCGCCCAAAGCTCAGCGCGAAGTGCAGCTTGGGCCATGGCCCTAGGGTAAATACGCCACTGCAAATATATAGGTACCTAACGATTGATAATGAAAGGCGCCCAAAGCTCAGCGCGAAGTGCAGCTTGGGCCATGGCCCTAGGGTAAATACGCCACTGCAAATATATAGGTACCTAACGATTGATAATGAAAGGCGCCCAAAGCTCAGCGCGAAGTGCAGCTTGGGCCATGGCCCTAGGGTAAATACGCCACTGCAAATATATAGGTACCTAACGATTGATAATGAAAGGCGCCCAAAGCTCAGCGCGAAGTGTAGCTTGGGCCATGGCCCTTTTGGCCCTAGAGTAAATACGCCATTGCAAATATATCTGTAGAAACGAATACCTAGGAACAGGAAAAGTAGGTTCCTTGTATGACGCAGCAGCGGTTCTCGAACTTTTATGGCGACGGAACCCTTTTGGAAAACGTAATATTTGACGGAGCCCCAAAATAATCAAACGACGACTCGACCGACCGCTCGAGTCAGTCAGACCAGTGTTGAGCTGTTGACTGAGCTACTGGCTGAAATGTCGCGCGCTCGCGCTCTCATATGTTATATTGTAGAATCTCAATGTAGATCATAATTATATGGGCAACGCCCGACCCGCGGGCCGGATGCGGCCCGCCCTGGCGTTTGACCCGGCCCGCGGGACGTCTTAAAACCGCGCGCCAAAAATCGTAATATTTTTGGTACACGCTCCAAGAGAGCTGAGTGAGAGCATGATAAAGCGACAAAACTTATACCTACTTCCATCATAAATTATGTCCACTACATTTGTTCCACACTTCTTACAAATTAGATAGAAGTGTGTGCAAGCAATGCATAACTAAGATGTCGATAGCCACAATTTTATCGCATTAACTTGATAAATGTATAAAATAAACCGTTTTTTTTTTCACGACTACCTATTTATCTACGGCCCGCGATTTCTTTAACATCCTAAAGTTTGGCCCGTAACTTTCAATAGTAGACACCCGCTAAGAAGGGATTCCAGAAAATTTATACTAGGAACGCTGCGGGACATCCGCTAAAGGAGTGTCCTTAAACCACTTGGTTTTAAATTGTACTCTATTGCCCCTTCTCTCACGTAGCTTACCGAAGCTTTTGCTTGGATCCCCTTCCTCCGCAGTTGGATCGAACGTAATTTTATCAAGTGTATCCCAAAGCCGTGACAACATATTTTTAATACAATAATTCGTAATGTGATAAATAATATACACCCTACACCAGCATTTTCCAAAGTTTGGGTCGCGGCCCACAAGCTGGTTTCTAGTGGGTCGTGAAGAAATTTGAATTCAGCCCAACATACAATTTGAATCCGGAGGCGGACGTTTAGCCACACGGTTTAATAAATTTTATAGCACACTGTGCGTAAAATGACCGCTTTACTATTAATATAATTATATAAATACTTTACTTGTGCTATAAAAAATTATACGAAACTCGTGCGAGAAACTTTTTCTCGACTCGTGTGATTGCAGCACTCGCCTTCGGCTCGTGCCGCAAACTCACACTCGTCAGAAAACGTTTCATCGCTCTCGTATCGTAATATACTAATGCAAATCAAAGATGAATATCCTTCACCTCTTTCTTATGTCACAAAGTCCTAGTGGGCTATCAATCTCTGTTTTTTTAAGTGGGTCGCGGTTCATTTAAGTTTGGGAACCACTCCCCTAGATCATTTGCAAGAATTAATTTTAGGTAACAACGAAAACCGTTAAGAATAATATCCGTTAAGTGACTCTTAAGCCGTAATTAGGATATTCAATACATACTCCGTCATTGATCGCTCTCTTTTATACGCATACATGTATAACGTTTTAAAACAATAGCGGTTATAAATGTACTAGCTACCGCCCCAGCTTTGCACGAGCATGATTTATACATATAAACCTTCCTCTTGAATCACTCTATCTATTAAAAAAAACGCATCAAAATCCGTTGCGTATAGTTTTAAAGATCTAAGCATACATAGGGACAGACAGCGGGAAGCGACTTTTATTTTATACTATGTAGTGATTATAACATAGTAATTGATTAATCTCTTTATGTATGATGTATAAAAACCAAATAAATAGCGACGTAAAACGTTTTTTCATGAGCATTAAGACTATAAAATAACTTTTCAACGCAAGTGCTCGTAAAGGCCCACTTTTTATGCATCAAAACCGAACAGACAGTCGATTATTTTGCCCTAGGGCTTTATTATTATAATTTTTTAAATTTATTTACGAGAAGTTGGCTATCCTGCAACCTTTCCTGTGTATCATAAATGTTATACTTTTTTTTTTCACTGTTTAACGGCTCTGGATACAGTCCTTTTGAGCCAATCATAATTTAAAGTTCACAAGATTATATTTGTTTTATTTCCTCACACTACTATGCGTTGAAAGACGTAGTAAGTATGGTACACGGGCGTAAGAGCAATAAATTACTCGGTTACGTTTAAAGCACTCGCTACGCTCGTGTTTTAAATCGCCCTCGTATTTTATTCCTTTTCGCCTTTGTAGCATAAATTACTATTATGTGACCATATACCGGTACTTTTAGAACTTAGTGTAATAATCTCATTTTTGGTAAGAGTGGGACGGTGTGGATGTCTGGTTGTTGATGAAAATCAGAATTACGCGGTAGACCCGCGGCTTACGCTAAGCTTTGCTGTACGTGGTCTCTATTCCAACGCCTTTCGGCCCCAACGGCCATCGTGTCGGCGACAAATATGGCCTGTCCACTGCCACTTAGGTACTGATTCGGCAGGCTATGTCGGTCACTTTCGATTTCTGACGGATCTCTTCGTTCCAGGTTTTATGCTTCAGAGAAAATAAAGTTCATTATTTAATTATTATTATTCCGCAGCGCGTGCAACTACGACGAGCTCGAGATACAACTGTACGGCAATGACAAGTGTAGCGTCGCGGAGAAGCTGGCGGCGCAGGGGGACGTGGAGCTGCGGGACGTGTTCATCGAGGAGGGGCGAGGTGCGCATGCGCAGCAGATCGTCGTGCACGTGCAGTGAGCGCGTCGCGGTTCGATTCACACTTATATCACTAGAATAGCTAACTGACGAATGAGGTGAATTGATCATTTTGCATTACATGTCCTCTAAAAAGGCCTCTTTGGATGAATCATGTTATGATTATGTTGTAATGCCATCTCTTTTGCACGCATGAAGAAACTCTGACTTTATCCTACTTTCAAACCATTTCATGATTTACCCAAGTTGGCCTTTTTAGGCCCTCAGTTCACTCATCTTTCGGTACGATTTACAGGGGTAGGTTCAGACCTTGAATATATTATGTGGGGTTGGCACGGTACATTCTAAATAGATGATATTCAAATTATCGGGAATTATACATAACCTCCGTGAGCCTCTGGATCCCTTTTTGACCGCACCAGGGCCCTTAGCATAGTGTTTAAACACTGTGCTACGGGTGCTGGGGTAGGGTGATGTTGTATAAAATTTTAAACTTTTTGTGCTATCTTGCAACGAGCCTACTAAAAGGTAGGTGAACTATTTGTACCGAAAATTCGGACCAAATTCACTCGCGCGTTGTTCACCTATGTACAGTGGCGTGCACAGAACTTTTTGCTGGAAAAGCAAACAATTGGTCAAGAACAACAATAAAAAAAATATGAAAAAATTTAAATATCAATTTGAAAAAAAAAATGTATGACGCCAGGGTAGACAATGTCTACCCTAGAGTGAAAAATTCCTACACAAACTTTTTTTTTTTCAAAGTTATATTTAAATTTTTTCATATTTTTTTTATTGTTGTTCTTGACCAATTGTTTGCTTTTCCAGCAAAAAGTTCTATGCACGCCACTGCCTATGTATTTTAGCCATGTAAGACTGATTCGGACACAGTTCAGAACAAATCAAGTTTGATTTATTTATGATTGTGCACTTGAAACAGTTAATATGTCAGTCTACGTATATATACGTAGTGCATTTACAGTGAAATTACGTAGACATGAATCACTGCACTTTGGCAGACATCAACAGGTCCTCTAAAAAGGCCGCTTTGAATGAATCATATTATGATTCGGTTGTAATGGTGTCTCTTTTGCACGCATGAAGAAACTCTGACTCTATCCTACATTCAAATAATTTCATGATTCATCTAAGTTGGTCTTTTTAGATCCCCAGAGCAATGAAATAGCGATCGCGAAGTCTCGAAATTTTGTTTTTGGTTATATTTTGTATTACTACTTTATGATTAAGACGAAAGAGATAAAGAATATTGAAATTAAATGATTATTTGCTAGTGACTTACTGCCGTGGATGAAGGTTATGCCGCACATTCAATTCTTGCATAATATGTGTGATGCTATCATTTGGCTAACATAAAATGCTATGCTCTTGCTTGCATCTTGTGCATCGTCTTTTTAGGGTTCCTCATTCAAAAATAAGAAAACAGAACATTTTTTAGACGGAAAAGGCTGACAACTTAAAATTTATACTTAGTTATAAAAGCAGTTAAGGTGTTATCTTGTTTTAAAAAAACATGGTGATAAAACAGAATCGGGGAGCAAAATGAACATCAAAATATTGTTTTCCTTACTTTGAATAAAAGGTATGCAATATGCGCTTTAAAACAATTCACGGAAACTGCAAGATTTTCAGAAGAAAATAATGTAATTTTATGCATTTTATTTTTATTGCAATACAACTGTTAAAACGCGTTTAAGTTTGGTGAAGTAATGCAATTAAAATTTAATTAATAAAATGTTATAATTAATTTCTTTTTTGAAAACCTAATAATTTTGATGCAATTTACACGAACTGATTTAGATTGTATTCAATATTGCATACTTTTTATTAAAAAGTAAAGGAGAATGACCAAAACCAGGCTGTAGATGCGTCACCACCATTCATGTACGAACAATATTGGTCTAAATTATAAATCAATTAATTTTTTTTGTAGCACTATAGGAATGGGGGTTTAAAAATAAAATTTAATTGGTAATGCAGTTGATTATTTTGTACTTCTATCCGACCACAAAGCAACTGACAACTTATAGGGAGGTTGAATATGAATAAAGACTCGATACTTATTTTTCGATACGAAGTATTTCTAGCATTGAATCATTCGAGCGATGCTTACTCGTTATCGAATGAAACTGTACTTTGTATCGAATTGAATCCGAGTGGCAGAGTAATCGCAAATTTACTGAAAAATGACGTATGATGCTCGTACTCGTTGGCTGGCTTGCATAATAATGTAATATTATAGTAAGAATACACACGATCGTAAAAAAATCAAGCAATTGTTATGTTACCGAAATACCATTAATCGATTTGGTATAAAGGAATAGAAAATCACCATCGTGTTTATCACGTCACTTCTTGGTCACGTCAATCTTGTGTGGCGATGTGCAATGACAAGATATTTTATAAATTAATTAATAATTATTGAAATATCGAATCAAGTCAACTATTGACTCGTTGACAGACTGAATAATCGAGACATTTTTAGATTGTTCCGAGTCCCCTATCCTAGTAATAGGTAACGTAACGTAACATAAGTTTTGACCAAAACTTACGTTTGTGTAGGTACAGGAATCTTTCATTCCTTTTGTCTTTTACAATGCAATGCGTGATAATTTAGTCGATTGTTCATCGACTTAGAATTCATCAATTCATTCATCGAATCATTGAGATATTAGAGTAATCGAAACAATCGACTCAAATCTCTCGCATCGCTAATGTCAGTTATTTAATCTATGGCAACCAAATGTCAACAGCACTTTTTTCTGTTTTCTCTGTACCTTACCCGTTTTTTGCGTTTTCGTAGTCGGCAGAAAAAATATTTTATTTATAAAAAATTTATTCTTAGGACTCTTTTACTTCCTTTTTGTGAAAGTAGGTAACAAAGCTAAGTAATATGACGAAGGAATGTTTTTATTGTTTTTGCCTTTGTTTTCATAACCTATCTATATTTAAAATTAAGATTATTCAAATTTCCCTTCAATTAGTTTAACGATTTTCTGTTTATAATAATCCTAGTATATTTCCTGTCTTTTGGTGACAGTTTAGTCGAGACGCAAGTTCAGCCTAACTTCCATAGAATGTTGGTCATTCTCCTTTACAATATAAATATTGTGCTATTAATTTTGCACCGAAATTCTATTTTACCACCTCAAGGGGGGTCAAAGTATTATCAACATTAACTGAAATTACAGAAACACGATTTAAGTACGGTACTCTCGGTGCGCAAATCGATTTCATATTTGCCTGGTTTTTTTTTTTTCACATTATTCATGCATATACAAGGTGACTTTTTGATCATCGTCCAAATTCATACTGGAGGCTTGGTAAGTGATCAGCATCAGGGATCGATAACAATTTTTGTGAAATTCGTATAATGAAATTTCGACTTCCCATAGTAATTCACTCCCAGTCCAGAGTGAATCGCTATGGGGAGTCGAAAATTAATTTTATTAATTTTACAAAAATCGTTATTGGTTCATGATGCTAATCACTTACCAAGGCTCAAGTATGAATTTGGACGATGTTTACAAATTCACCTTGTATATCTGATATATGCATGCATATTTTTTTGCACATTATCTTAGTAACAATACGAAGAGATTATCTGTAATTGTATACCTAATTTAACAGTTCTTAAAGAAAAAAAAAGCTGTTAATGATTATAATAACTAGGTATTCTTTTAGTATTTAAGTTTTTTTGGTTTAATTTTAAGCAACATCTATAAGTTGATTCCTTGTTAAAAAAAAATAAAGAATAAAAATAAAAATAAAGAATTAAAATAAAAATAAAGTTGTTTTAGTTTTTATATATTGATAATCTTAAACAACTATATAAAAACAAGTAATTATAAACATTCCACAATCAGTATTATAATTAATAATAAATATTTAATTTAATTTGTATAAATTGATGTAATGTAAAACTTAGATGTGATGATTATTCATGAACTAAAATAAAAAGGCTGAAAACCTTGAAATGTCAAAAAGTACAAAGTACCACTCAAATATGTAGGAATTGCCAGGTCTTCAGTACATATGGGGTGTATTAACAAGTGACCCAGTGGTCTATAGTGACATACGGTGGAGGCCAGTGGCGTGCACAGAACTTTTTGCTGGAAAAGCAAGCAATTGGTCAAGAATAACAATAAAAAAAATATGAAAAAATTTAAATATCACTTTGAAAAAATAAAGTTTGTATAGGAAATTTTCACTCTAGGGTAGACATTGTCTACCCTGGCGTCATACAAATATTTTTTTTTCAAAGTGGTATTTAAATTTTTTCATATTTTTTTATTGTTGTTCTTGACCAATTGCTTGATTTTCCAGCAAAAAGTTCTGTTCACGCCACTGGTGGAGGCTCATTAATAATCTTGGGGTTTCTCTGGTCGAGGCATGGGAGATTTATACCTGGTTGATAATTCACAGGAAAAAATGTAACAAAGCAATATTAAAAATTATCAGGAACAAAAACAAGGCGGAGGTGACATTTAATTCTTCAAATAATGACTTTGCCTCCACAGCCTCCCAACTTGAATCCCATCGAACTGGGATGAGCTGGACAAAGAAAGAAAAACATGTGCTACTCCAATAAACAGCTGTGGAGGCAAATCGTACCAGATAAAAAAACAATTTGATTAACAGGGTGCCACCAAGAATGTGAAAAGCTGTATTAAAGGTAAAGGTTTTTTTTTTTTACCTTTTTAGTCATTGTCATACCAAACCATGGACGTCGGGTCTAGTACAAGATTTACGAAAAAAGTGTCAAAATATTAAGAAACAAAACATTTTAATTTGAATCGTATGTTATTGCTACATGGCTCAATTTTGATTGGCGTGCGATTGACACGCTTTTTTAGTTTTCAATGGTTTTGACACTCTTTTGGTTCGGACACTTTTGACCGCAGATCCGATGTCAACTTGTTAATATACGTCAATGTTTTTAGTACAGGTTTTTTTTATCAGTACTGTAAGTGTATTAATTTAAAATAAATGGATAAGTTACGTTAAAAAATTGTAATTTTAATAGTCATTGTTAAATTGTTTCCAAACTTTTGCTCTAGCATGCGCCGTCGATACAATGTCTTTGCATCATACTTGCACTCTCGAATATTGACAAATGTGGTATGCATGAGAGTGCAAGTAGGATATTAGCAATTATTTATTTTATATACTACTGCCTACCCCTTCTGGGAGACAGACGTCAGTATATGTATATACAACTATTACAAATGTAGTTTTAAACAAGCTTGTAGCACACAAATTAAAACTTAATATTAAAAAGAACTTCTATACTATAGATTTTGACTAGATTTGAAGGCCTATTATGTATCTCAAGTTGCCATCTGGACTGGGTGTCTATCATCAAAAACATACATATACTATCGAATTCCGATTGTTTTAGGATATATTCGCACTTGAAGTGACGACACAGTTTGTAAGTAGTTCAGTACCGATTAATGGCAATTTTGAAATTTCAGTTTTTAGCTATGTTTTTGATGATAGGCACCTAGTCTAGTTGGCAACTAAAGATACAGAATAGAGGGTCTGGTTATCACTGTGTAGCACACAAATTAAAACTTACTATTAAAAAGAACTTCTATACTATAGATTTTGACTAGATCTGGTTATCACTTCAAGCAGCATTCATTACAGCATCATTTTCGGCAGGATATGATAATTGTATATTTTGGCAAAGTTGTTATACACACTTAACATTTAGTAGAATACAGACTCGTCTTAACAATGGTATTATAGAATGCAAAGCATGACATGAGATTCTTATATTTATACATTCGCAACAAAAAGTTTTGGAAGTTCAGTTTCTAAACGAATAACTCTTACAATAGAAGTCAATCGCCAGCTGTCATATGGATTAGAATTCTTTGGACTATAAGATTCTGGTGCTATAAATGTGCTGTAATATGAAATCAGTTCGTGTGACTGATCACCATCTAGGTCTGCTATCGTTAGAGATTTCTCTTGGTACTCCAGGTCAGGCTGACAGACAGGCAAAGGGACATGAGTATCAATCTCACCTCGCGCACATATCTGCACCATATCAGTTTGGCTCACATTCACATTGTGAGTCTGCTTTTTATCAAAGGACACCAAAACTATTCTCTCTGAAATATCATGGGCTGTAAAATTGGTGTATTTGATAAATGATGAGATAGAAGCAACATTAATTGTTGGCCTGTAGTAGAATATGTCATAATTATTTTTTGGGCTCTGGTTTTGAACATTGTATTTTACTTCATCAATTTTTAGTGCACCCTTTGCGAGGTGTGCACTATTCCACTGTCATAATTTCAATACGAACCCACGTATTGAGTTTGCAAAAGCAAATGAACTAGGCCTCATTGCGAAAACATGGTTTGCTGCATATTCCCAGCTGACATTACTTGATCCATTCCTTTCCAACATCAATTTTAAGTTGACTCTACACAAGTTTGGACACTCCCCTGAATTTTCCACTATAAGTTTCCCAGGACCATTTGTAAATACTTCTCTTGTGTTACCAATATTCTTCTTCAAGCTCAAATTAATCTTCTTTGATGTTGTCTGTGAGAAGTTTTGTTTACTTGAAGAATGATCTAATTTCATCATCTTTCTGTACAACACTGGATAACTGATGGTTCTTACAGCTTCTGCAGCACCATTCTTGCAATAGTATGTAATATTTATTGTGTCGGATTCTGTTAGAAGCTTCACTGTAGCGCAGTCATCAATTTTGAGGGGATCTCCAATAATAGTTCCAGTAGATCCTGAAATTATGACCAGGCAGTTGTGTTCAGTGCTAGGGTAGATAGTGGCAACAGTCAACAGGTCATTGACCCTGTCTCTATCCATATCCTTCAGCAGGATTGGGAAGTCTATAGCAGCAATGTTACTGAAAACCTTGCCATGTTTATGTATGTACCAGTGGTATGTGCCAGACAGAGGGTTCAGGGCGGCAAGCAAGCCTTCAGAGCCAGAAACCAAACAGTCTTTCTGACCATCTCTGTTTACATCAAGCAAGTGACAGTTTATCTCTGTCGGTATTCTCGTCTCCCGCGTATACCAGCCTACCTTTCCTGAGTTGCCAACAATCAACAGGACACCATTTACATTATCAGTCTTTTTGTCTTGCTGACGCATGTGGTTACCACGATAGATGAAGATCAAATTTTTTGTGTTGGGTATCGCTCCCTCTACCACTTGGACAGCTCCAGAAAGTTCAATTTCATCATATGGGAGCTCCCAACTAGTAGTCTTGTCCTGCCACTCATTATTGGCACAGCTGCCCACTTCAGAACATGGAACGCCCCAGAGGAATATCACCACAGTAGAGATACACACAAAAATCGAAGCTATGAAGGCGCAGCGGCGAGGAAAAGACATTTTATTGGAAAGGTCTGACTGTAAAAAGCTTACATTATCCATTGTGCTTTCAACTGTGTTATGGTTACTATTATAATCATCCATGTCACTCATACTGTAATGTTTCGATGATTGCAAGCCGCTGTTTATATCCAGGTTGTTGCAGCTATCTTTGGCTTTGATATGAGGGTCATTTTCCAGTTTATTATGGTCATCCTCGGATTCTGAATCGGATAATATTTGTTTTAGCGGCGCATAGTTGCCCCCAGTCCCATTAGCTGACATGACGATGTGTAATAGAATTTACATCGTGATGCACGTCATCTTTTTTAGATTAAATTCACTAAAATAAAAATCACAAACTCTAGATTTTGGATCGATCAATCGACCGACAGCCAGCAGGGTTGCCATGCCAGATTGCCAGATAAAGCAGCCGGATGATCGCATCGCAGAAAACATGAACTGAAGTCGCGCAAAATAACCTAATACAGAAATTTGTTAAAATAACATTAATTACATACTATTAATACTTAGTATCAATTTTATTGATTTTGTCTGCTTTTTTAAATTTTGTATTTATTTATTTTCAAGGCATCTCGTTTACACGCGTAGCGTTTTTCCTTTCTGCCAAGATTTCTTACGCCTACTTGGAAAGAAAAATCGTTACGTACGAGCTGGACTCTAGCACCTGGGGTTCCGTATTTCGTCGACTTTGGGGAAATTTGGGTGGTTGGTACTTGAAATTTTGCCCTTAACAGTTTATGATGACTAAAAAAAAGAATAATTAATAATATTTAATTAAAAAATGAGTTGGTTTAAACGAGTATGTCGTGGTTACGTCGTGTCGTGTATTTTTTTAAATGACATTTGTTTTCGTGAATTTCTCGGCCGCTATATTCTTCCTGTAATATTTACGCAATAGGAGTAATAAATATCCTACTCGTATAACCGTGTTATTTTCTTCATATTTTCAGCATCTAGTTTCGAAGATAAAGTAGGGAAATTCTTTTTTTGTGATGTTTCAAAGTTTCTACAAAGTGGTAGAGGTTTTTACTGTCAGCTCTATAATACCTATGGTTTGGTACCCATTTTATTTTTACAAAATACTTACATTTTTATTTCTTTTGTTTTTTTAATTTCTATTTGCTTTTGATTTTCTTTGATCGCTATGTTTCTAAAATGTTTACGTAATAGGTATCTTATGATTATGATCGATATTATTTTCATAGTTTTCGGTCTACCAGTTTCGAGTATACAACTTTTACCAGTTTAAAAAATATATATTACAAATTCATAGCCATATTGAATTTCCAGGAGATATTTTTGCTGATCATATTTCCAAAAATTTCAATTTTTTTTTCTATGCTCATCATGAAGGCAAATTGATGCTATTTTTGTGCAGTTTTCAAGTCCTCATCCTGAGCAGTTCAAAAGCTATAAGGCTGTGTATGACATACGGACGAACAGACAACGGAATCTCACTATAATGGTTTCTTTTTTTACCCTTTAGGTACAGAACAAAATTATTGCAAAGAACTGATTTGATTGGTTGATAGTATTATGCTATACCTCCATATAGAATGTCAAACTTTCAATATTATTTTTAAATATGGGATTGAAGTTGGAAGTAATCATTTTAAATAGGCAAACGATGAACAACTGACAACACCATTAGTCGCCCAAATGTCGCAAGAAATGTGTTTGAAGTCGCCCAATTTGCGATATGTCGCCCAATCTGGCAACCCTAGACAGACAGCACAACACAAGCCACAAATTTTAATGGGATTGACCTCATTGACAGACAGAACTGCTTTTTTTTTCATTTCCCACTACGTAGGAAGGCAAAGGGACCATCGCCCATACAGCCATGTCTGAGGTTATATATCTGTTTAGTCACAATTTTTTTAATATCCTTTTCTGTTGAGGATCATCTAAAAGGTCTGTCCTGTCTTAGTCACTGTTCTGTCTTTTCCGCTATAACGATAGCCTTATAATAGGCGAATACAACTGGGTTCGAAAAAACACGCGAAAAGGCACAACCTGCACTTTTGTTCCATTGAACAACGTACCGCACTGGTACTATGGCGATTTTAATACACAATATTGTGTCACTATTGTTTATTAAAACACCCAAAATGCAATATCTTTTTCAACAAAACAAAGATCGACACCATTACCACTTCGCGCCTTTCTTCTAACCTTTCTCTGTTATTTCTGTGGGTTATTAACACTACCATTTAGACTACATATTAAAAAAAATTAAGTCATTTAATCATTTACCTTTTTAGGGTTCTGTACCTAAAGGGCAAATCGGAGCCCTATTAATGTCAATTCGCTGTCCGTCTGTCTGTCTGTCTGTCCATATGTCACGGTTCTCTAGCTCTTAGACGGAATGAGATAGAAACCTGAAATTGTTATATGTTGTGTAAAATGTTGACCCAAAACCGAATTTTGAATTTAAAATGTAATTAAATTATTTTTCAGGCCTCATTCATGAAAATGGAGCCGAAAAAAAATTTTTTCTCGCTCTAGCATATGGGGTGTCATTGTCTAGACTAGAGCTCATTAAGCAGAGTATAAACAAGGGGTATCGTGGGTCCGCAGTGAAACATATTTATTATTTTTATTTATCTTTATTTATCTTCTCTGGAAGTCCCGACCTCAACCCATTGGACTACCGACTATACAAGGTGACTTTTTGATCATCGTCCAAATTCATACTGGAGGCTTGATAAGTTATCAGTATCTTGGATCAGTAACAATTTTTGTGAAATTCGTTTATTGAAATTTCGGCTTCCCATATAAATTCAGTTCCAGTCCCGAGTGAATCACCATGGGGAGTCGAAATTTCATTTTACGAATTTCAACAAAATTTTTATTGATGCATGATACTGATCACTTACCAAGCCACCAGTATGAATTTGGACGATGGTCAAAAAGTCACCTTGTATAGAATATAGGTAGGTATATAGAGTACTACCGTAAAACCATAATGTACTTCATGATTTATGAATGATAATAATAATATGTTATAAACTCGTGAGTTGCTCTACTCTACCTACTCTGTGGTTATGAACCCTAGGCACGCAGTCTGATTTGCACTTGACCAAGATATTATCAGCGAGCTGCGCTAGAGTACGTTAGTTCGATTGGGCGAATATGGTGCTCTTGAGATGCTTTAGTAAATAAAACAAAATATTTTAATTAAAGGCAGATTGTTATATTTTTGTATTTGTATAAATTATTTGTAGTTCTTTCACAGTTATTAGGAGTCTAGAAAGTATAATTACAGAAATATATTAACCGTTTCTATGATATTATGTCACACTTATTTAGGTAATTGGTGCTAATTACTTCCTTATAAAATGGTGTATCTACAAAAATAAACACGATTTGACAATATGTTCATTTTAAATAAACTCAGTTTGAAACATTAAAGCCGATTCTGAAGGCTTTAATTTTAGTTTTAGTGCTGTCAAAACTTCAAAATTTTCCAAAGTAATTTAGCTTCTGACATTTTTGCAATGAAGAAAATTTATTTTTGACAGCACTAAAACTTAAATTAAAGCCTTCAGAATTGGCTTTATTATACAATAATTATTGCAAGATGAATCCAGAATATAAAATCCTTGTTTTAATAAGGCTGATTCTAGTTTTGGCAATCACGTGAAAATTTAAAAAATATTAGTTCACCCAGTAAAGTATACTCCTAATTGAGATTATTGAAGGTACAAGTTTTATTGTAAAACTAGTGAACGTAACTCCACTACCCAACTTTATGTCACAGAATAGATACTACCAGAAGGCCGACTCCATACAACGAGCGAAAACAGACACACATGCATAGACGCGTACGTATGATGATCTCCGCAGAATTTCGTATTGGCATTCGACCGATTTCGACAGAGATCGTTGTACGTACGCGTCTGAGTGCGTGCGTCCTGTTTTCGCTAGTTATGCGGAGTGAACCTTCTGCTAGTGGTTATTTTGTGCTTGTCTTATACAATCCGCCCTGGACCCAGGGCAGCAATCAACCATTACATGGCCTCACAATCTGACACAAAAATTAGCTACTAATCGTATGATAAAATAAATAGAAAACAAAACCTTTAACTATTTACACATATTCAGCCTCAAAAATACTTACATTTCTTAAATGCAAGGATCGTCGGGTAAATCCTTGTTTTGTGCAAGCTAAGTGATATAGTGTGATTCCTTATTGATGGCACTTTAACTTATTGGCAGTAAACATGGAGGAAAGCCAAATATATATCCAGAATTATTATAAAGAAACGTTTCACAAGAAATGATGAATGATGAGCTATTTGGAAAACCAAAAAACAGTTACGACACTAACAAAAGGTGAATAGGAACAATACAATATAATTAAACTAAACTTACATTGTGAATAAATAAATTCTCTATAAAATAATGTGATGATTTCTTAAGACAATCGACAAGAATAGGCATTAGTGGTCAATTTTCTAAAGTTTGCATGTCTATAGCAGATTTTGAAACCGCTTGCCGCTTGCAGTGGTTGTTATTGCGGCAAAATTGCAATACTCTGGTAGACTGCACTCTTATTATAGACATACGAATTTACTATAATTATGGATAAATATTTAAAATAATATGCTCGACTTTGACATACACAGAAATCAGTCTTGCATAATATTTCAGTAAGTATCTCTATATACAGACACAGAATCACCGAGAACATAATATAGTGTATACTATATAGGTATATTTCACTAAATACCATAAATTGAGTCCCATATTGAATACTTAAAGTTAGTTACAAGATATAAATAGACATTTTGATGGTACACAATGGGTTACATTAAAAAGGAACCCGCCCAAATACCTAGCAGCCTGTGCTAGATACTAAAATGCAACCATAAATCTTCGAGTAGGAAATTTGTACAAAAATGAACAGTATTATGCAAGCATTCCTAATTTCCTACACTATTTAGGTATATCATTTTATTTAATACTTTTCTACTCATGCTTGCTAATATTATAAATGATACGTTGCTATTAACTCGGATCAAAATAGGAATAAACAGTATAGAATTTGTCTAACTATACTTAAACATGCATCTGCATACTGTGTGTAATGATGACCTGCACAGAAAATGAAACCACATGTAGGGAATACCTCTACAAAGCCATAAAAAAAACAATTTCGAGAAAATATTTCTGTTTACAGAAATTTGTTTTCTCGAACAAAATAAATCGTGTTCCAAGTGTGCACCTTCCCTTCCAGTATTACTACATATCAGTAACGTGCACGAAGCGGCAACATCGCATTTTTTAAGCCTGTTAAAAAAACGTGGTTAGTACGTTGCACTTGTGAGCGAAACTAAATTAATTATTAATTTGTAGATGTATTAATAGGAATGTTGAAATTAAATTTAGTACAAAGAACCCTCATAACATCCCCTATACGTGGTTTCATTTTCTGAGCAGGTCATCATTACACGGTGTATATGCAACAATAAATAAATACCTACCTAGTAACATATTCGCTAATGTTAGATCGAATAGGGATATTCGGCGAGATAGTCCAACAGGCTAGAGGGTAGGGGGAGGAACCTGAATTTCGGTGAGCTCTGTATCTTGGGGAGCGCGTTGAATGTTTTATGTACGGCGAGTCTTGCCGCGTGGGCGAGGGTTGGCGGGTTCCTTCGGAGTGGAGTGTTGAGCAGGACCGGCGAGTGCGGACAGCCTTTGCGGTCGACCCACACGGTGCCTCCCGCGGACCTCTTACTGGAGTAGTGCTGCACCAGTTCGACAACGCAACGAAACCGAGGCATGTATTTCGACAGTGATCGGTCACAATCTAACCTGGAAATAAGTAATGTTATGTTTAAAAAGATGACTTTGTTGGACAGATATTTATAATAATAAAGATGGTATAAAATATATTCACTTTTGAAAAGCTTTTTATTAATATATATGTATATTTATACGAATCAATAATTAAATAAAATACTTTATATTATAAAATTACACAGTTTAAGATGGCTATTTCTATTTGTATATTTAAACTGATGCCGGGTCCAGCGGATCTACCGCGTAATTCTCATTTTCATCAACATGAACTTGAGATTGAAATTTGACGTGCGTGCGACGACGCCCGCCTAACATGCCATCTCTTTTGCACGCGTTGAATTTCGCATGCATTTGCTTGAAGTTGATACAAATGAGAATTACGCGGTGGAGCCCCTGGTCGGACCCGAAATATATCTTAAACTGTGTAATTTTATAATATAAAGTATTTTATTTAATTATTGATTCGTATAAATATATACAAGGTGACTTTTTGATCATCGTCCAAATTCATACTGGTGGCTTGGTAAATGATAAGTATCATGGATCAATAACAATTTTTGTGAAATTCGTAAAATGAAATTTCGACTCCCCATAGTGATTCACTCGGGACTGGAAGTGAACTTCTATGGGAAGCCGAAATTTCATTTTACGGATTTCACAAAAATTGTTATTGATCCAAGATACTGACCACTTATCAAGCCTCCAGTATGAATTTGGACGATGATCAAAAAGTCACCTTGTATATATATATATATATAATAATAAAGCCTTTATTTCCGAATTTTCCATTTTTTATATCTTGTGTCTTAAATGAGATTTGTAGATAAGAAAATATAAAACTTTAAACATCTTAACACTATAAACTGCACTTATATTATAAAATATCTCTTAATTCGGTTTGCCTTCCAGCATAGGCCTCCTCCAACTCTCTCCATTGTTTTCTGTCTGGCGCTACTCTCATCCAAAGTGGTCCTAAGGTAATTTTTAGGTCATCCTCCCATCTTATTGCTTTACGACCTCTGCTCCTAGTGCTGCCCCTTGGGTACCATACTGTCACCAGTTTACTCCACTTTTCCTTCTTGCAGCGGAGCATATGACCAGTCCACAGACAGATATTTATACTCAATATCAATATAACTTTGATATAGTCAAATTAATTTGGAGACTCCTAATGTGAAGTGAGAAGACATTTATTTAAAAAATTGCAGAATTAAATTTTAGAGCTGTAATGTTAACCTAAGCGAATCGTGGTTGGTCTGGAATGTGTTTGAGCAAAATTTCATTTTTACCTTTCACATGGCTAGTCAAGAATCCTGACAATAGACACAATTGATTCAATTATTAAAATTTTTTTGGAGACATGCGTCATGTTAATATTACAATTATGTTGGCATCAGTCTTCAATATGAATTTGGCGCCATGAAACCTTAACCAAAAATAAATGAACATTATTATCTAAAATGGCATGCTTACCTAAAGAACCCTCCTTCATAATGTAACCGTACGGAGGTGGGCCCCCTCTCAGTCTGCACCGATAAAGAAAAGATGAAGTTCTTGTCACCAGATTTCCGAACTATAAATGCGCCAGGAACTGCTTCTTTTAGAAATCCTTGGGCACCCTGGAAAATAATAAGCATAATATATTTTAGATAAATTGTGACACTGTATTCTCAGAACGTCGGGCTCGAACAGTTATACACCCTCGTTTCACTAACTATTTTCTTTTGTCCCAATGTAATAATCCCGCCATAGTACACGCTTTTTTTTTAGGTAATGCAGATAGCATCATAGACTTGCTTCACCATTCTGATAAGAATACTACATATTAAGGTTAAACATCAGTCACTAGGTACAAAGTGCAACATTTAACTTTGTTTTTCTTATTAAGAAGATAAAAGTGGAAAATATATTGGTCTATGGCAATTCACGACAATAGTTCTGTATAAGTTAGGTTTATAAAACAAGAGTTTAAAATAAAATGCACAATTAGTCAAGATCTTGTCCAAACAAGCTTAAAATGCTGTCACAAGTTTGTTTCAACAAAATCATGACATGGATTAAATTTCAAGCTTTTGATTTATAAACCTAACTTATACTGAACTATCGACTTGAATTGCCATAGACCAATATCTTTTTCACTTTTAAGCAGTTTTAACGTCTTACAAAAAAAAAAACAAGTTAAGTTGTGCACTTTGTACCGAACGACTGACGTTCAACCTTAAGACATAAAATTAGAATAATATGTCGATGCTTAACCAGTAAGATTCAAACCGAGGTGTCAATATTGAGAGCCCATCATCATACTGACAGAGCTACCCAATCAAGGCTTCTATCTTTATTACTTAACTTACTATTTAAAATAAAATGCAGATAATGTCATGGCACAATAGTTTACATTCAGATAACTGGCTGGTCATTCACACTGAGTCACTTACTTACTTCGAATTAATGTTCACACAATCATTCTGAGAAAAGCGTTTGACCTTATCTGTCATTCATAAACCATTAATACAGTAGACTAATTCCAGTTATAGATAAATTACATTAATAGTATTGCGAGAACCATTATCATTAACAATAAAAAGTTGATAGTGGGATTGTATACACACCTGCCAATCTAAGCCTTCATAGTACCAGTCAGAGAGCCTCAGTACTTTGATGGTGTCATGTAATCTTCTGATCTCCTCGTTGCATGTGGAGGGGAGTGCAGGGGCTGAGGGTGGAGCCTGCTGCTGCCACCGCTGCACCAGCCAGCTCGGCTGCTTGTGAAGGAGAGGTAGCGGGGAGCGCGGCGATGGCAGTGTGGGTGTTGTGCCACAGCATGGCACGACAGATACTGAGAACTGAAGGTCTCGCCGGCAGTTTGGGCAGCACACCGGGATACTGGACATCCAACTGCCATAGTTCACACATGAGTCTGTAACAAGGAAACATTATTTTTGAGTATCTATCACTTCAATAAAATAATATGTTATTTATAGAAATATTCTATAAATATGAAAAAATGGCAAGGGTTTAAAATGTCAAATAGTCTCATGTTGGGTCACTTCATTAATTTGTATGCCTTTGAGAATTAATTTGGCAATATATTATACAAAACATGTCGGTCCTGTAGCTGACAAGACCCTTTTTTACTACCATGATGTTGGAGTTATTTCGGCTGTAGTATTTGGAATTTTTTTGGCTAAAACAAGTAACAGAACAGTAGACTTTTGTAATAAAATCAAGATCAGTCCCCCTGGGGATGTAAAAAAAGCATTAACACGAGTAGTAAATAAACATTTAAAATGACACTTATCATTATCATACAGAGAGAAGCATGAATCTTCTTGTCGTACAGCATTCAACAGAGTGGTAATGATATTCATGCCATATTACGAGTATCGACATATAGGTTATACAGTGCGACAAGGCTCTATTGGCGCGATTAGTCGTGGTCAAAATCGGAACCAACGCTGCTATCCTTTCACAGCTGCACTGTCACTTTTGTCCACGCGCCAAAAGATCCTTGTAGCACTGTATATGTTCTTTGATTCAGAGTGATAAAAATAAAATTGTCAGATAGGTAGGTAATACAAATTAGAATGGAATGCACTTTTGAAAATATCATATTTTAAAATCACAGTTAAGAGTAAGTATTAAGATAACTTACTTGGAAGAGACAATCTAGCCGCCAGAGTCATTTTAAAGATATAATTATATAAAATATATGAATTTTTTATGATCAACACAACACAATATTTGTAGCTTAAGTTCTAACACCGCGTATCTCAGCTTTTGTGAAAAGCAAACTGTTGACCATTTGTTCCATGAGCCTTTCACTTTCTATGGTAGAGTCAGACAAACTTACACACTCACAGCACTTTCTAAAAAGTATAACATACGTTGTAAATCTACTAATAACTTTTTGTTGGTTGTATAAATTGTAATTCCTAGGTTATTGAAATAAAAAATTATACTCTACTACACGCGATGATGTCGGACGTCGATCGTGTCGGACAGTCATTTCATTATTAAAAAAATGTCAAATTGTCAAACACTCAAACAGTGTTGCCAGCAGTGTTGTCAATGTCATTGTGAATTGAGTTGCCGTATCTAAAGTTTGAAATTTCCGTATTTATGGAAAAAACACAAAATACTATTTTGTGTTCCTTCCTTCGCTTTTACTGTTTTCGATATTTTTGCTTTATATGTTTCCCCTTTTTAGCATTTAGTCTATCGCATTTAAAGCATCCTTAGACAAGACAATACCAACGTGAAGTTTATAGTTGTGAACCGCAAATCGCGTACGAGTGGAGCAAAAAAACGCAAAATATGACTAGGTACGATTTCGATAAAAAGTGCCATTTTTTTATTTTACTTGATCTTGATTTACTCACCATAATTACATAAAAGACTGTCTCAGTTAGAGTGCCATCTGATAAAGTAATAAGTACTAGCAATTTTATTTTACTAGAAAATATGAGGTTTCTTCTCCAGTGATTTAGTTTGTTCACATAGATGTACACTAAATTAATCAAAGTTTGTTCATTTAATGCAAATAAAGGACGTTATCATACAAGGGAATTGTTCTTTATTTATGTAATACCATTTTACCCTTAGTTGCAATTTCAATGCGGTGCGCCTCAGTGGCACAGTATAATACTGTGTCAGTGGGGCCAACATGTATTTAGAGTATGTAATTAATAATTTAACCATGTTAAAACAGCATTTTAAGTTGGTTTAGAGAAGATCATGAGTAATTGTGTAAACAATTTTTAAACTCTTTCTTTATAAACCTCACTAGTACTTGGCGTCAACTGCCACATTACCAGAATGTTTTTCGATTTTTAACTTCTAAACAATAAAATACAAAGTTAAATTATCGAAGTAGTGTGGACCTAGGGGAACGGCAGCTAATAATAATTCCTTCAGGGCTTCGCATGTACCGAATTGCGCACATATTATAGTAGGTACATTAGTTTGTTGACGCGATTTGATCATTCCGTTTAGTCAAAGTGCATCGACGCGTTTATAAATAAATCGGAACAATTTTTGTTTTAGTTTTGTATTCGGCATATAACATGCTTCGGCAATCACGGCCTATCAAGCTGGCTCCGTTTTCCAACTTAGGCCGAAATAAAACTATCAAAACGCATCCTTCGCCAAATAGTCTTTAGATCCATTATTACAACATCCCTTTCCTTTTCATACAAAATGAGAGACTTTCTTATGGCGATTATCCTTGTGAAAATGTGGAATTCAACATTTTTGAATGTCGAATACGTCGCATCCTGTCGATTTAGGAAATTGAAACTGCATACAATACCTTGATCCGTAATCAAAGGTAGGTACTGTCTCCAGCGTTTTTACATATTTATCATTTTATAGCTATAGTAAGCTTTACGCCTAACTAAAAAAACATGTAATTTGTAGTTTATTACTTATTTTAATATATTATTATTGAATTGGCGTTTGGAATAATTCTTAATTACATTATTGAAATTCCAATATTTTGAAAATTATTTATAAAATATATTACCAGTTAAGGAAGAGGAAATGTGTGGGAAAAATATTGCCTCTACCCGTATTTGCTTTAGTCAAAGCCTCTACCTTAGAATTAAACAATTATAATAGGTTCAAACTTCAAATCTAATACTTATGGAGTCTCATCTCAAGTCTTAAAAAAATGTTGTAGAAAACTAAGTATATATATGCATTTAAAGTTTTAATTATTTAGAGAAGATGGTAATGTGCTTATTAATTTATTCTTTTGGGTACAAATTTTCAACTTATTTTTTGGGGTCTCCTATCACAGGTATACCTTTACTTCAAAGGTGACCCCAACCACTGTTATATTATATATGATTAAGTTACTATAATAAAAAATATAAAAATATATTATTTATTTCTTATACCTATATTTTCTATTTTATTTAAGTGTATTTTTAATTACATTTATAGCACACTGTGCGTAAAATGACCGCTTTACGCACGCCTTCGGCTCGTGCCGCAAACTCACACTCGTCAGAAAACGTTTCATCGCTCTCGTATCGTAATATACTATTAAGTAACCTTTATTATTTCTTTGTGAATTTCCCCATATTATTGTTTATTATATATAACTATTACCTATAGACAAAGATTATTTAATTAAGTATATTACATTAAAGCCGACCTGTAATAAGTGTATCTGATATACCTACATTACATAAATAAATATACTTCATTTCATAAATTTTGTAAGTTTGTATGTAAATGAGAAATTTGCAAGTTTAGGTCAAATTATTCAAGTCTATTAACTTATTTGAATGGTAGGTACTGAACCCTCAAGTCACGAGTCCTACTCCCACATGACCGATTGTTTTCCATTATCACCGCACTGTTAGCTTATCGCCATAAATAATAAGTAAGCTGTCAGTGGGACAGCAGCCTGCCTCGCCATGCGGTTCGGCAGATGGTTGTGAAAGCTGGCGGGCGCGGCGGCGCGGCGTGGCAGGCAGGTACGGAATTCTGAGAACTCCGAATATAATCGCAGTACGGGGAACTCGTTACAGCGTCTGTGCTCCCTCTATGGCGCGCCAGAATGCGAATCAAACACCTGCGTATACAGTCTCCAATACGTCTCATATACCATGGTAGCCCTTATTGCTGTCAAATAAAGCTTATTATCCAACTAAACGGTGTAAGTACTGTTTGTGCGTGAACCAAACGAAAAAATGAGCGTACTTAATCGCTATTCAATTGTTAAATGTTGCCATCTTCAGATTTTGAGTTTGATGTAAGTACAATGGATAGTTATTTGTTATGAGTTTGATGAGGACCGGATTTGATACTTGTGCGATTGAATTCGTACCTTCTATTGTCGTTATCGGACTAATGTTTGTAAGTATGGTGGCTATTTACCTGACAAGTTTTAATAGCATGAGACAAACAAAAAAGTTACGTTGGACGAATTGGGTATGGGATGAGATGCTGATTGAAAAACCGTTTCGAGATAATAAATTTTTTGGCCATATTTGATTGTTTTTGCAGCAAACTAACTTAAGGTTATAGATATTTTAAGGATTTAACTTATGACCTTCATTTGACCCTATACTACGGCTGAACAGAAGAATTTGTCACGTATGTTATGTGTAGCACCGTAACTGCCTCTTCTCTTTGACATATAGATTACACCAAGAAGTTTATAGACCAGACTGCAGTAGTAATACTTTATATTCTCTGCTGCAGTGCTGGGCTCTATGGAAAGACGTACGCTAATAGTAGTTTATGCTACTAGGTCGAAAAGGAATAAATTACGAGGACGATTTAAAACACGAGCGTAGGGAGTGTTTTAAACGTAACCGAGTAATTTATTGCTTTTACGCCCGTGTATCATACTACGTTTTTCAATGCATAGTGTGAGGAAATGAAAACAAATATAATTTTGTGAACTTTCAATTATGATTGGCTCAAAAGGATTGTATCCAGAGCCGTTAAACAGTGGAAAAAAAAGTATAACATCTATGGTACCCAGGAAAGGCTGCAGGTTAGCCAACCATTGCAAACAAATTAAAAAAACAATAATAATAAAGCCCTACGGCAAAATAATCGACTTTCAGTTGGGTTTTGATGCATAAAAAGTGGGCCAGCACATGCATTGAAAAATAAATTACCTTTATGCATCTCTATAACTCATGAAACTTTTATCCATTCTTAGTCTTCGCAGACCCACCAAACACACCCACCAGTGGGTCTACGAAGCCCACCAGCACCGTATATCGGTTTCTTGTTTTTTTATACTGATTTTTTTACAGATGATTTACTTTTCAGTCAAAGTGACAGAATGATTCATTTTATATACTTACTGATTTTTTTCAAGGTAATTTTTTTTGGTGTTGCCTTTTTACATGAAGTAGAGCTCCAGTATGGATTTAAGAGCGGTTTAGCAGCCGGATTGTGAAAAATCCGCCTTTTTCTAGTTCCTCAACAAAACCTTATTAAGTACCTATGTTTTGTGTAAACTGTCATCGCAAAGTTACTAACATGTATGTACTCGCCTGCACTCCCGCCATGTCGACTCATAGAGTAAAACAACTCCTCTATGCGCGTACGCGTCGGTCGCGTCGACATTGAAACTTCGTAGTTCAAAAATGATTTGACAGCCGAGCCGCCTGTCAAGTGGTAATAGCGTGGAGGTCAGTGGTCAGGGCTCAGATACGCACATACAAACATAAGATCAGGCTTTTTAGCGCGCCCCCTCCCTAAGTCAGACAAAAATAAAATATACATAATGCCCTGCAGCTAATTTTTTGGCGGTCGCAAACATTTATACTGAGTTAATTATCGGTAAGGTTTTAAAGTGTACCAAGAATTTTACTTATTTACGAACAAGGGCTTTCTCCATATCCAATTATTTGTTTCTATTTTTAAGGCAATTTCTTGGAATAAGTCTTGTTCACTTGTTGTATAGGAAGTTGCGGACTAATAAATCGGTACCCAGTATAAGCAACTCAGATTAGCTGATAGGTCTAACGATGAATTTAGTTCAGGCTATCCCTGCCTGCAGGAGAGGCAAACGTTTACAACCACAGCCATTTATTTAGTTTATTGTTTGGCGGTTGTAAATTCCTTCCCCTCTCGCACCCTACCCTTACCTAACCTTATAGCTTAGTATTATAGTATAGCTAAAATTCGCATCCGCAACGGAAGAACACAAGACTAAACTTCAATTGGCGGCCTCCATTCGACGACGATTTATCCTTCCCCTATCGCACCGCACCCCTACCTTACTGACCTAGATAGGTGGCGCGCCTTTCAAACTTTTTTCTGGAAATCAAAGAGAAGGAGAAGTTTGGTAATTAAAAAAAAATATATTTAATTACACTTTGAAAAAAAATTGTATTACACCCTGTGTAGCCGCTGGCTACAGGATGCAGAGCTGATGGAATTTGAATGGGAGAGTAGACAGGATAAGAAAAAGATTGTGGGTAAACTGACTGACCTTGCTTTGGAATGTTGTTCTCGATGGGCCGACAGGAGATGCGGTGACGTGCTGAGCCTTCTTGTTGGCTAGTTGAGCTGGCGTCTGTGCAGGGATGTATTGAATGTCCTGGTTTGAGTGATGTACACAGCACTTGTATTAACACTACACTGTAAATACGCGAGATTGTTTGTATTGGCGGCGCGAACGTGTACACATGTGTCGTTCTGGACGATTCGGACGGAACAGAGCGAGCGCCGGCGCGCGAGTCGAGTTGGCGCCAGGCGCTGTGTTGCGAAATTACTCATCCGAATGCGTCACGCTTGTGGCGTGAACATCCTGGGGGGGCCGGGGCTGCGACTCCTCTTGAGCTGAATCCAACGGCAGCCTGGCTATCTTGAACACAGGTCGTCGCAGATTTCCATGAGCTGTGTCCAGATCCACAACTCGGATCACTCCATCCTTGCCAGGTATCGTGCGGAGAATTCTCCCCAGCTTCCATTGGAGCGGAGGCAAGTCATCCTCTTTGATGAGGACCAGTTCACCCACTTGAGGAGGGGAAGAAGGGGAGAGCCATTTGGAGCGGGTTTGCAGGGTATGGAGGTAGGATCTGGACCAGAGAGTCCAAAAGCGCTGAGAGAGCGCTTGAATGAGTTGAAACCGTTTAAGAGCAGATATGGGTCTGTCGTCAAAAGACTGCTCAGGTAGAGCGGTGAGCGGACGACCAATAATGAAATGTCCGGCCGTGAGGGGTTCAAAGTCCGTAGGGTCGGATGAAATTGGGCAGAGGGGTCTTGAGTTGAGTACAGCCTCAATTCGAGCCAAAAGGGTAGAGAATTCCTCAAAAGTGAGGTGCTGTTCACCTATCACGCGATAAAGTAGTTGCTTGGTGGATTTTACGTTTATTTCGTGCAGTGCGCCGAACCAAGGCCCTTTAGGCGGGTTTAATAACCAAGTTATGTGCTGATTCGCGAGTTTGTGAGTGATTGCATCATTGTTTGACCTGAGGAAGTTCTGAACTTCAATGAGTTGATTCCTAGCACCTACATAGTTTGTGCCGCAGTCTGAACGAATGAGAACCGGAGTACCGCGACGTGAGATAAAACGTTGCAATGCCGCAAAGAACGCTTCCGTTGAGCACACAGCGTAACTTTTCTGATCCTGGCTTGAATATGCCATGATGTGGGATATAGAAATGGGATTTATGAGCAAAGGTATTGGGGTGACACGGCGACATATGGCCCAATTTTATGTAATCTGACATGAATTCTACGTATTTCGAGCGGAAGGGCGGGTTCGCTTGCAACTTCTTCTCTAAGTTGAGAAACCTGCGCAGTGCAATAGCGTGAGTGGAACCTAATGTCGGTGCGTTGTGCAGAAAGGGCAGTGTAACCACATATTGACCTGATGGTTCACGAGTAGTTGTGGTGCGGAAAATGTCCTCACACTGATCCTCTAATGGGCTGGTATGCTTGTAGGTTTGGGGTTCCTCGGATTCCCAAAACCTCTCAAGACTTTTGTGAATGTCATGAGTGGAATGCTCTGAGTCCGTGTGAGAGCCGACAATGTGAACTGAGTTGACCTGATTCGTGGGTGAAGTATGTAAACTTTCGAAAGGTCCAATCAATGTAAAATCAAATATCGTGCCGAAGGCTATAGGCTTGCCAGGGCCGAGCGAAACCTTGGTTCCGTCTAACACTTGACCAAGAACGTCAGATCCTAGTATTAGATCAACCGGAGCTGGTGTGTGATATTCTCGATCAGCAAGAGGAATCGGTGGGTGACCTGTTAACTGAGCGAGATCTGGAACCTTTTCTAACGGTAGGTACCCAGTTACGTTCTCCAATATATGAGCTGTGGCCGTGATCGTAGGTGTGTCACGGTGTGTAGGTCGGCATACAATTGTGATTGATGCCTTTGAGTTTTGTGTGTGCTGATTTCCAACTCCTGCGATTTTTAGAGATGTATGTTTTAATGGTAAATTTAAAATTGTGGCCATGCGCTGAGAACAAAGAGTCAGCATACTTCCACAGTCTAACAAGGCTCGTGCTGAGTGAAATTGACCATTTACGTCTGCTATTTTAAGTGAGACGGTTGGCAACAAAATTGGCGTGTTGGTGACGTTCACTACACGTTGTGCGGAGTTACAGTAATTTTCTGTTGGAGTTGAAGTCATTGAGTGACAATGAGCTAAGTGTGTATGTGATGAGTGTGCTGAGTGTGCTGAGTGCTGGTCGTCCTCGCCTTCATAGTGCTCTGTTATTGTAGGTAGTCATTGTTGCCTACCTACCCGCGACCTACTTGGCGATCGCGATTGAGTGGGCGAGTTGGGATGGGACGTGTATGCCTGTGTAGCATGTGCCGAATGGTATTGAGGCTCATGCGCTGAGCGCTGTCTGGGCTGCTCACGTAGAGACGGAGGCAACAAATGAGCAGATGATCGTGTCGGAGACATGGCCCCATGACGATGCAGTGAAGTGTGGTGGTCAGACCGCCCACACTCCTTGCATGCACGTGTAGACCTGCACTCGTTCTCATAATGAGGACCCAAACAGCGTCGGCACCGGTTGCGTGCGTTCACAAAGTCCCACCGACCTTGAACCGGTTGGTTATTAAATCCTGGGCATGCGATGAGTTTGTGTCCCCTATTCCTGCAGTATGGGCATGGCATACCACCAGTAGGGGAAGAAGGTTGAGCCGAATAATCCTGTCGGCGAGTGGGTGATGGGGATGATCGGGCCGAGTAAACTGGCGCTGTCTCAAATGCCATAAATGGTTGACGAATAGGACGGGGGGAGCGATTGTCCTGCCGAGGAGCTATGGGGCGGAACTCTTGATGAGCCTGGTAGGGCTGACGTGGAGTACCTCGAGTGGGCTGAAGCAGCTTATTGAGCTGAGCGAGCCTTTCTGACGGGCCGAGCCGTGCTGAAGAAGGAGCCTCCTGTGACGCAAGGAACGATGACTCATTCTCCTTGCAGCGTGCGTGCTCTTCCAGAAACTCAATGAGGTTCTTGAGCGTGGGCAGAGTTGCACGAGATCCGTACTTCCGCTCGAAAAGAGTGCGGAGCTCGCCTTGTAGTTTTCGCACCACCATTGACACGAAAACATAGTCAGAATCCTTCATGGGCAGATCCAGATTGCGGAGAGCGCTTTGCGCTGAGATAAGCGGAATTAAGAATGATGTGCGGATATCCGATCGCATGTGGATGTGCGGAAGGTTCATTATAATGTCCACAAACCGGTCAATGAGTACACGACGATTGTCGTAACGCTTGGTGAGAATTTCCATGGCTATGGGATAATTCTCGTTGGTAGGGTAGAGGTGTTTCACCATATCATGTGCCTCACCCTTTAGGGCGCCTAACAAGTAATGCAGTTTGACAGCATCCGAGACTGTAGCCATCTCACTGACGAGGCTCCTAAAAACGGCAATAAATGAGGGCCATTCTTCAACGTTCGAATGAAACTCCGGTATGGGTATCTTTGGTAAAACACCAACGGGTGTACCTGAGCTGAGGGGTTGCGTCTTGTCCGGAAGAGCTGATTTTTCATTTAATTTTTCAAATGCCACTAGGATAGCATCATAGTTGCTAAGTGCCGACTGAAAATTTTTTGTATAGGTTGCCTCAGTTTCGTCGGACAAATCCTCATCGTCAAGGATCTCGTAATATACGTTCTCTAACTTAGTTTTAACGCTTTGTATGTTTGCGTAACGAGCGGTGAAATCCGCCACAGAATAAGTTTTTCTGTCGCCTGCCTCTACCGCCGCACCGATCTCCTTTAACAGAACTATCGCCTTTACGGCCTCACGAAACATCGCGGCTTGTGATTTCGAAGGCATCTTAATTTTGTTAAAGTAGGTGGTTGATTACTAAGACAAAATACGCAACGATTTTGAGCTGAACTATAAGAGCGGACGTACAACCAAAATAATTAATGAGACAGATGAACAGAGCTGAGACACTTGCGCGGATGAAGTAACAATGACTATGTTCAAACGGAATACGGAACTCTTAAATAAACACGAAAGAGAAGAAAAAATTTTTTTTTTAAAAAACAACCTGTATATGAGCTGATACACCAACGTGGAACACCCTATATGTGTACCATTAACAATAAGATCAGAGATGAGAAGAGAAAAAAAAAACAAATTGTTTACTATATTTGTGCTATATATATATACCCGGGTAAAAAAGGCAGACAATAACACAAATAAACGGTCCGGCAATATATTACTGCGACGTGAGATTACCGCAACACAAAAATATCGAAAAGGGCTGATGAACCTGTTCACTTTTATGTTATTTGCCTTGAAATCACGTGCCGACAATACGCTTTGGTTCTTGTTTACACGAAAGTACCTTTACAACAACAACATCAGTCGTCGAAAATTCTATTTATAGAATAAAATACCTACCTACAAGCCTCGAACGCGTAAACAAACAAAGAATGCGTTCACCTGGCAGAAATCGTATCTAAATGTGCGGACAATCCAATGATGCAGATCAAACTTTGGTAACGTAATAATTCGTAAACGTAAACGTTCGTTACGTAATAACTTATGTATACGTATGTACTCAAAATAAAACGAAATAAAACGAAATAAAACTCGCACCAAAAAAAAATATCTCGCAAAATACGTAAACTATTTTGGGTTTAATAAAGAAGTATAGTGGACTGTAATAAACAATTGGGCTGAATGGATACAATTATATTACCTGAGCCGAACAATAATAACAAACGGGATGAACTTGAGTTTATTCTGTAAAGGGGCGGGGGGGGCCGGTTCTATACCGATCCGATAAATAGAATGTTCTAGGCGGCGGTTCTAATTACCTACCCGCAATAGGTATTCGAGACCACAAAATATTTTTTGCCGGGAAAGGGGGCAAAATATGTAACCGGGTGAAAATGGACTGTAGTAAATCGACGGGGGCTGGTTCAAACAAAGTTACGGGCCGGCGGGGGATAGGCGGGGGGTGATATAAACCAAAAATTTTCTTGGATTGAAAATGGACTGTAATCGACGGGGGCTGAAAAGGGGCTGGTTCTAACGGTTCGAAGGGCCAAATATGTGAAAATGGACTGTAAGGACCAGAATTCGATCCGGTTCGAAGGACCAAATATGTAGCCGCTGGCTACAGGATGCAGAGCTGATGGAATTTGAATGGGAGAGTAGACAGGATAAGAAAAAGATTGTGGGTAAACTGACTGACCTTGCTTTGGAATGTTGTTCTCGATGGGCCGACAGGAGATGCGGTGACGTGCTGAGCCTTCTTGTTGGCTAGTTGAGCTGGCGTCTGTGCAGGGATGTATTGAATGTCCTGGTTTGAGTGATGTACACAGCACTTGTATTAACACTACACTGTAAATACGCGAGATTGTTTGTATTGGCGGCGCGAACGTGTACACATGTGTCGTTCTGGACGATTCGGACGGAACAGAGCGAGCGCCGGCGCGCGAGTCGAGTTGGCGCCAGGCGCTGTGTTGCGAAATTACTCATCCGAATGCGTCACGCTTGTGGCGTGAACATCCTGGGGGGGCCGTAGACAGGATAAGAAAAAGATTGTGGGTAAACTGACTGACCTTGCTTTGGAATGTTGTTCTCGATGGGCCGACAGGAGATGCGGTGACGTGCTGAGCCTTCTTGTTGGCTAGTTGAGCTGGCGTCTGTGCAGGGATGTATTGAATGTCCTGGTTTGAGTGATGTGCACAGCACTTGTATTAACACTACACTGTAAATACGCGAGATTGTTTGTATTGGCGGCGCGAACGTGTACACATGTGTCGTTCTGGACGATTCGGACGGAACAGAGCGAGCGCCGGCGCGCGAGTCGAGTTGGCGCCAGGCGCTGTGTTGCGAAATTACTCATCCGAATGCGTCACGCTTGTGGCGTGAACACCCTGGTATACTACCAACTTCTAGAGTTGAAAATAATCTTTACACAAACTTTTTTTTCCAATGTGATATTTTAATTTTTTCATAACTTTTTAATCGTTGCTTTTCCAACGAAAGCTTTCTGTGCACGCCGAAAATTCGCTTCCGCAACACAAGACTAAGCACAGGAAAAAAAACCGTCCAAGTGCGAGTCAGACTCGCGTACTCGGTTCCGTATTGTGGATGATGAATTTAATTTTGTAATTTTTTTCATGAATTTTACAAACGCTTTATTTTTCCTGTAATCTTTACGTAAACACATATTACCATGATTTTTTTCATATTTTTTGGTCCACCAGTTTTGGAGATAAGGGGGGGGAACATACATTTTTTTGTTATTTTACTACTTTTTTATATTTTTCATTTGTGCTCAATATTTTTTTAATCGCTATCGTTTTCCTGTAATTGGCCAGTTATGATGTATAATCGTAATTTTTTCATATTTTTCGGTCTACCAGTTTCGGAGATAAGGGAGGAACATACATATTTTTGTGGTTTGTTAAAGATTTCTCGAAACCAGTGCCAGTTAATATAGTAAAAGTATATATTTTTACAATCAGCCTTTTAATATCTACAATTTGATACCCATACCTATTGTATTTTTAGGTTGATATTTTTTATTTTTCTCACCAATGTTTTGGAAATATTTTGAACAATTTCAAATTTTTCATATTTTTTACACCATTAATACTATTTTGTGCTAAATTTCATGTATTTTTCTTTAACGGTGCTAAACTTAATTAAACTACTACAAACTTATGTGAAACTTATGAGGCTGTGACATACGGATGGACGGACGTACAAAGGAGGCTTCCTTTTGTACCTTTTAGGTACGGAATCCTAAAAAACACAGCGGAAAACTAGGGCCATCCGATATAATAAGTAGCCAGTATCTACTGTAACACGGTGATAATAGTGATAAGATATATTTTTTTCTGAGTAAAGTGTAACAATCTGATAAGGATAATTAAAATATAGATATGTATTACAATGTACGAGTATGTTTATACGGAAGCTGTATGTATTATTGGAGAAATTTCCGCACGTTCATTTTTAGCTCTTTACAATCGTAATAATGGCAAAAAGCTGGTCCGCGTATTGTTCTACGATAGAAAAAGGATTTTATTTTTTTAACATTAGTATAATACTCTCAATTATTGATTCTCGATAACTAGATTTCAGGAACGACCATAGAGATCAGATTTCTATGGGCATCGGGACCTTGCGTGCCTCTTGCCAGTTTAAAAAAATAATCGTCTTTTAGTCTATTGGTTTGATTGAAGGTCTTGACCAAATCCGTGGTATTGATTGACGATGTACGATTTTTTTTTTAATAATAATAGGTCTTTTTACCCTCAGAATAAGGAATACAAATAGAAGCCTGGCTAAAATAAGAACTGGGCATTAGCCATTGTACTCATCTAACGTAAATTACTCCTGTGTACGAGTGAATGAAACGACGAACCGCACTTACTTTATATTTTTTCCTAGTGTGTCACTAGATTGAACCAAACAAATGTCAGATGGATGTAATTTGGATGTATTTTAAAAATTATAATACCATATGAAGTTCACCTATTGGACAATACAATTAAAAATATTCTAGAGGAAATTTTAAATGTTAGTCTTGACGAAGATCAGTGGCGCCAGGCAGCCCTGCCGATCCGGCACGGTGGTCTTGGTATTCGTCGCGTAGAGGACACTGGACTAGAAGCCTTCTTAGCCTCTGCACATGGGGTCGTGGAACTTGTTACTCACATACTTAGTAACTATGGTAACAGTTCACGGCTACCATTTGTAGACGAGGCTTTGAAAGAATGGTCTACTGTTTGCCCTGGACAAGTTCAACCAGACCATCCGGAGTTACAAAGAGGCTGGGACGATGTCCGAGCCAATTTCATACTAGAAGAGCTCAAACAAAAGAATTCAGGGGCAGAATTAGCAAGACTAAAAGCCGTATCTAAATCTGAGTCTGGTGCCTGGCTTCACGCCCTTCCATCTCCACAACTTGGTACTTTACTTGATAACGACTCCCTTCGTATCGCTGTGGCCCTGAGGCTTGGTTGCCATGTTTGCGAGGAACATACTTGCATCTGCAACTCTACGGTGGACACAAAAGGTCACCACGGCTTGAGCTGCATAAGATGTGCAGGTAGATTTCCACGGCACCATGCCTTAAATTAAATCATCCGCCTAGCACTCGTCTCAGCCAACATCCCTTGCACCCTGGAGCCCCCTGGCCTTAGCCGGACAGACGGTAAGCGCCCAGACGGTCTCACCCTCGTTCCCTGGGAGAGAGGTAGATGCTTGCTATGGGATGCAACCTGCGTCAGCACTTATGCTAGTTGCCATCTAACCTCCACAGTCAAAACCGCCGGATCTGCGGCTGAGAGCGCCGCTAGACAAAAACATACCAGATATAAAGATCTGAAACAAAATTACATCTTTATTGCCGCCGCATTTGAAACGACCGGCGTATGGGGCTCTGAGGCCAAGACATTTCTGAGGGCACTCGGAAGAAAAATAAAAGACAGATGGCAAGACCACCGCTCAATGTCGTACTTGGCGCAAAGGATTTCCATTGCAATCCAACGCGGGAACGCAGCGAGCGTAATGGGAACCTTTGTGCCGGGTACGATGAGGGGCGGTCTTTTTCATAGTTAGGGTTTTATTTGTAAGTTAATTTTGTTTTTATAGTAGGTTTATTTTAAGCTTTGTAGTTAGTGTATATTTTAAGTATTATTTATAATTTAGTATTCTTAATACCATCAAATTAAATATGTCTCATCATTGTATCGTTGTGTTGTAATATCGTTCGTAGCGTGCATCACATCTTAATTTGGTCGCATCGCAATGTCTAATGCATTTTGCGAAAGTTTACAGCTTCACCGAGAGAAATTAAATATTTTTGTGCTCTTCCTCTCAAAATTCGTGAAAGTGTGATTTATTATTGTTTGTGTTGATTGTTTTTTTAACATTGTAATAAAATGTCTTGTGCGATTGAAGGCTGTAAATCGCATACAGGAAGAAAAGAAAACAACAATGAAGCAATATAATTTCATCGGTGAGTTCTGATGGTTTTTATGTTAATAAGTTGCAGGATCATACCTAAAACTCAGTAACAATAATAGTAGTTCTTTTAAATCATACTCGTGTTCAATTCTACACCGATATTTACCTGTTTTATATAGATTTTCTGCCGACTATGAGAGGTTATGTTTTTTCGTATAGTGATGTACTAAAGTCCGTGTGGCAAACTATCGAACATTGGTTCCCGCGGCAGCCGTGCATAAAGGATAATCCATCTATCAAAAAAACATAGTTTCCAAGAACTCTGTAGATGGTGTTGAACTGACTACGTTGCTAGGTGCCAAAGCCAAAACGATTGAAAAAAAAAAACATTGCGTCACGTCACATACGCTCGTTGGTTGATGACATGTGTGCTGAGCATATTATGTGCGAATGCTTTGTTATGGTCCGTCCAGCGGGCCTATTATGTATCTCTAGTTGCTTTCTGGACTGGGTGCCTATCATCAAAAATATAGATATACTATCAAATTCCGATTTCCTAAGGATATGTTCGCACTTGAAGTGACGACACAGATTGTGAATAGTTCAATACCCACTAAAGGCAATTTTGAAATTTCAGTTTTTATCTATGTTTTTGATGATACGCACCCAGTTCAGTTGGCAACCAAAGATACAGAATAGGGGGGCAGGTTTAAAATGTACCATGGCTTGTACTCATTGCGCTTTACGACTTTCATCTTTAGGAAAAAGATGTATGCCTCCATTTTTATACAAATCTACAATGCACAGACTTCTCTTCTTTTTCTCTTGGGACATTTTCTTTCTGGCGTAGAAAACTCATAAAAAGACTGCTAATTATTTTTTTCTTTTTCCTTGTTGTTATCATTTATTTATTTTCAAAATGTCATTGTGATGTGATGTGACAATGACATTAATTACTTTTTTATGTACGTTTCGTTTAACGATCTCAAAATTACATCCAAGTGCAATAATCAAAAAATTATGTGACGTTCCGTTCCTTGCAGTAACGAATAAATATCGCTATATTTTTTTGTTACAGATTTCCAAAAAGGGAAGAATTAAAAAGTGAATGGCTTAGACGAATAATTTGACCAAATTGGGCAATTAAAAAAGCAGTCATATTTGTTCGAAACACTTTACGTCGGATTCTTTTGGACCAAACGAAAATTTTAAATGGAGACTTTTAAAAGCAGATGCCTTACCAACGTTATATTTACCAGATACAGACACATTGGTAACCTTTAAATAATTATGTATAATTGCATTATCAATCTTGTTTGTAGGTACGTGCTTGTACTATACTATAGTATATTAACTCGATAATTTTTCAATTTTAGGCAACAGAACCAGTACCTATGGATGCCTGTGGTTTAGAAAAGTGCATATTTCTATGTTCGCAAATCGTTCTGAAAGGCCTGTTCGTTCACGTTACTGCCGTGATCGACTTCACGAAGAAATTCCGCAGATCAAGACATTTTCATACTTAGTGGTTGACAAAAAAAGTACTTTGACAGGGTAGTTCTATCGTGAAATGAATTTTGGGAATGCTTATTGACTTGAACTGCGCATAATTTGATTTCTTATTACAGGTTATTAGGTATTTTAATCGTTCATTATTTGTTATTAGTTTTTATTCAAGATAAGTTGTTGTTTATTTGATAGAAATAAAAAAAAATTGAAATTACCTCTGTAGTAATTGCGCTGTCATCGCTCATCATTGACATAATATTATTATTACGAATCCTATAAGTCTATGATTATTATGATTTCTATTGTTGCGATTAATTCCTTCCTCCTTGATTGAACAAAGACGCGACATCAACGAACATCTATTTGATTGAGTTAAGAGGCGACTTAAAAAGTATCCACTTAAATGTTTTACGGTTGTATCTCTAATACAAGGTACAGCATTTTTTGTACTAGAAACAAGCACAATTTTGGACTTAACTTATGTACCTACCTGCCTACGATATAGTAATTTGTACTTAATAAAAAATATTATGCTAAACGAAAGATATCCTTTTATTAATTCCTTATTTACACAATATAACATGTGTCCCACTGGGGTAGACAGAGACCACTTTGCTATTAATTCTCTTGGCCTCCTTCCAAAGCAAGAGGATGTCACCAGAAAGGTCGGTGCCTCCTGCATTCTCTTTTTTTCACACTTTGATACGATATAATGTGTGGTAAGGAGATTGGTCGCGGTTCATTTCGATTTGGTTTATTTATCGTAGTCAAAAATCGACATTGTTACATCACTAGCACAGCAACGAACTAGTGACAACCTACCTAATTAAGAAAAAACTAATACATATCCATCTCTCTCTAACGCACTAGAATGTCGTAAGAAAATCAAGGATAGGTGTCTTTCTCCGCGTATTATTTTAGTCAGGTTTCTATTTGTATTCCTTATTCTGAGTTTTTACCTATGAAATTGCTGAAATTTTCTTACAGATTTGACATAAGGAAAAACGCTCATTGAGCGTTTTTCCTTATGTCAAATTTAGTGTTAAATTAGATTCCTAGATGGCACTGTCGTATTCTTTAGCAACAGAATCAAAGCAAAATATGCACGGATTCCAAACAAACTTTGACATTGATTGCTACAAAACACATTTTATCTATGGTGACATGGACAGCGCCATCTGGAGGAAACCTAAGAACTAAGAAAAAAAAACAACGAGAAAAACGCTCATTACTGTAATTCAATAGCTATTTCAATTGATTTGTTTTTTGTTTGAAAGTTGATTTCAAGGTTTTATATCTACGTGTAAAATAATTTTTTTATTATAAAAATTAAATCTTCAAAAACAGTTCGTCCTAAATGCCATCCACTTCCATGATAAGATTCGTAATAATTTTTCAACAGCTGACACTTTTCAAAAATTAAATTAATGTTGCTGTTAGCTTAATGTTGTCTCATTCATGCACAAAAGAAATTACATAATTTGGATTTGTCTTTCCTAAAAAAAATGCAAAAATGTAAGTACTGAAAATTGAGTTTCCTTCAAATTCTCTATAGAAAACGGCAATTTCATATGTAAAGACCTAATATTAAAAACAAAACATTCTACATGAAATCAGACTACACGGGAGAAGGGTGTTGTTAAGGCGCTCTTATCCCAAAAGAGTGACTCTCTGTCTTTTTCTTTACGTGTAAGGAGTAAAGAAAATAACCACACTTTTGTACTTTTTCGTTGTTTTTATCGGTTTTTAAATTGTTTAAAAATAAGGGATATGTTTATTAAAACCAACTTACGTGGTCGACCTAGAAAATTTAAAGAGCTATATTACCAGATATGTTTCGTTAATAAAAGAATGGAATTATGGAAATGGCATGATTTGAAAGATCTTATTACATGCTGTGTTCGTGATTTTTTTCTATCGAGCAAAGTTTATCTGATCGTGTAACACATGCGTGGAAGACCTAGATAAAGGTTCGAACTATATTGCCTATTTTTTTTTAGAAGTTTTAGACGATATTTAAAAGTTCTATTTGACTTTGAAATTACTGATTTTGGGATAAGAGCGCCTTAAAGAGTTAATGACTCACTTATAGATATAAAAAGTCTAGATTTAGCTTATCTATAACAGTTCCCTAGAAATAGCTTTTATTAGAACTAATTTCTGAAAATGATTCATAGCTCGTTTTCACAGAAACGTCATTAGTGTACCTACAAAGGTGCGAGGAGGTATTCGGGGCCGAGTGCCATTTTCGTAGTTCCAAGAAATTACGTTCACTGGGTTCAGTTGTATGTAATGAAATCCCAACATAATTTATAACGCTCGAAAAACAACTCTCTGTTAAAAATAATGTACTATAAGCGAAAAAATGTTTTAATTGAATTACTAAACAGCCGGGCAACATCAAAAAATTTAATTTTTCGTAGCGTGATTGATTAGTTAGGTTTTTTTTTCAAGAATTTATAGCCTCATTCACGATTATGGAAAAACCGATCATTTAAAAGCTTATAATCTTAGATTTTCAAATCGAAAAAACATCGGTTTCTATTAAAAAGAGGCTATGCGAATTTTATTTTTGTCACTGTCACTCCAAGCGAAAAATCGCGCAGTGCGAGAGGGGCGGATTCAGGGCAAAAGGGAAAAAAGTTTGTTTTATATTTTTATTAAAAAAACTAAAATAGCTAGCAAAATTTCAAATATCAAATCTCTAGATATTGTTGAAACACACCTAATAAAATATGTTTGACTCTATGGTTCCTATTCGTCAAACGAGGAGAAAAAGTGTGCTTGAAGACCTCATTTCAACAATTATTTCTATCCAGGAAAATTCATCCAAGCATGTTTTCCAATTTCAAAACCCTAGATTATATGTATAAAAAAACACCCATTTTTTTCCCATATCGGCTTCTATTCGCGCGCGATATCATGATGCTTGTAATGTTTCATTTTTCGGCTTCCGCAACTTCAATACCCTGTATATTAAAGTGTACTATTAAATTATACTGATGATGGCATAATTGGTATAATCAGAGAGGTATAAATTATATTATATTTAAAATAGTCTTGGATTTTTCGGTCACCTACTTTCAAAAATAAAGGTGGGTGGAATAATTTAAAAGACAGAGAAATAATACTTATACTGTTTTTAAATAATATTTTTATTTCATCTTCATTGTGACTGATGCCGATTGCCGAATAGCCCGAAATATATCTCACTAAAATTTTACTCAACCTTGTTTTATCTAATTCTAATAATTTAAAAAGACAATGTCAATATTTAATATTTATTTACAGAAATAATACTTTTGACACAAATACTCTTTATGTATGTACCTAGCTAGAGGTAGATTTGGACAATGTTTATTACATAGTTATCCAGAAAATTTATAGCTTTATACGTCTTGAAGAAAATAGTGGAGAACCGTTGCCGCTGCTGTAGCTGGCGCACACTGATCACAGACAGACGTCCGTGCACTGGGATCCTTTTTTAATTTTTGAGTACGGAACCCTAAAAAGAAGGGATCGCTGTTGCTTGCATCCACATCAGTAGTGTTACAAGCAACAGTGGTCATCTCTTTTAGAGCTGAGAGTTCTACGTTTGTTTCTTCGGAGTTCTAACACGAACTGGGGCTATTTATAAAATTGTACTCTGTAAGCACATTATTTGTTAAATACATGCAATAAAATTTAATAATACACGCAATAAAATTGATTTAATTAAATACGCGATACCAACGCAATTCCCGGAGCAATAAGTACAAAGGTAATATTTTAAATTTTCTTTCTCAGTAAGTAACAGAGCAGCCATTTTAAATTCGGCGTTCGTTCTACGAACGTTCCAATTTTAAATTCAAATAAAGAATCGATGCATTGTTAATCTTCGCAAATAAAAAAGGGAATTCTTTTTTCATTTATATTGAAATGGATTGCTTCCTCGAATAGTCTCTTCCTGGAAGAACTCGTAAAATGCTTACTCAATTTTATTGCCGTTGCGTTCTAAAGAACTTGAGTACCATTGAAGAAATTGCTACTGACCCACTTCTCGCTCTTATATCCGTTGCAATACTGGCAAAATGTCAGCCTGCGAATTTTGCATAAATAGTACAATTTCTTCTTGTATAGTATTAATAGCCGAACTTACAAAGAATCGGAAACATTACTTACTGTTAAGTCGAGAAATAATTTAAACACACTTTCAAACTTTCTCTTTCTTCAAACGAAATTTAGAAGAAGCCGGACTCGGGAATTGTAATATTTAACTGTCAAGTGAATTTTACATTTCTGACAAGATTTATTGATATATTTAGAGCTGTTCGTTTTCACTCGACTCGGGTGGTTGTGTAACGGGTGACAGTTAATTTTTACCTTTACCCCGGCGTTTAGGAACGCTACCTAATATTGTTTTAAAAAAAAAGCAGCTGATCAGTCGGTTGGGAGCTCGTTTATGCTTTTAGCACTCGCTGACGGTGAAGGAAAACACTGTGTATTTGTAAGGAAAAACCGGCATGCTCTAAAAACCATTTGTGGGGTAAAACCGGCATGCCCTAAAAAGCACTTGTGGGGTAAAACCGGCATGCCCTAAAAAACATTTGTGGGGTACAACCGGGTACAACCGTAACTATTTACTTTGTTTTAATAGTTTTAGACTTTATGATACATATCTGATGTGATAACTGTTGTGTTTGAGCACTACAATATGTCAGCTTGCACTGGACCCACTGGCTATTTAACTTAAAATTTTAAGTGAATGTGTAAATGTTCTTATGACAAATAAAAAAATTTAAACCCGCGATAGAGCTCATCCCTACCACGTTGAGACGATAAAATCGTCAGTAAAAATAGAGTGTACGAGTGTTGACTGTTCCAGTGACAGTTCACACTCGGAGACACCGCGGACACCCGCTCGGGGATATAGATCACGACGATATGAAACAACTTGCCCCTTCTCTCGGCCCAACAAAAACTTCTCGACCAATTTTTACGTACGTAATGTAACGTAATTAATTGGAATTCTAAGAAATATTAAATTGGAGTTATGATATACGTAATAGGCATGATGACTAAAAAATTCCAATTAGTCAGTTAGATTACCAGAAAATATTGGACACGTATTTTTTCTTTTGTCAATTAAACAAAAAATTATGAAGATATAGCCCGCTAAAGTTCCGCGTGACGTCACGCCTAAGTAAACTCTTAACCTAGGCGTGACGTCACCAGCCCCTACTCCGAAACTTTGACGCGCTTTATCTCTGTCATTTTTTGTTTGATTGACAAAAGAAAAAATACGTGTCCAATATTTTTTGGTACTCTTAATGAAGAACTAAATAGAATAATATTTTGTTTACCCTGTCATGTCCTCCATTATAATTATGCCAATCTTACAATGTACATTGTAAGATTGGCATAATTCTGTTTTACAAGAAGGAGAGTTCGAGAACATAAATTAACATTATTATTATTGCAGTATAGAAACGCAGAAAGAAAAGTAAATCTCGATGTGAGGAGCTCTGAACCGGGATTCGAACCGGGGATCTCTCGCTAACCGGGCGATTGCTCTACTAACTGAGCGATCCAGGTCTCAACACAACTCACAAATTTACCCTTGCGCTTATCCCATACTGCAATGATATCTACAGATACCCAGTTTACTGTGAGCTCCTTATGGCGCCTAGAGCACGCTAGTGTATTCAGCATTCATTATTACAGCATCAGGTTCGAATCCCGGTTCAGAGCTTCTCACATCCAAATTTACTTTTCTTTTTGCGTTTCTATACTGCAATGATATAACGTTAGTTTATATCTCCTTGCGATGGACAAATCTCCAAGTATTCAAACATGGAAATTTATTTCTATCATAGAATTCGAGAACAAAGATAAATACCTACTACTACAATTCAAGTGGACCAACGCGTTTCAACTATTTAGTCAAGTATTGAAATCTAACACGAGATAACGGTAAGTGGCTCAGTAGACACACTGAATAAATATTTGCAACATTAGGCGCAAGCCCCATAGAAGTGACGTGGCGGTGGCGCGTGGCGCGGACGGACAATCAAAACAACGAAAAATAAACCTAATAATTACGTGGCATAGGATCGTTTTTGCCGAAAGAGGAGCGTACGTTCGCGCTTCCAGCCTTCCAAGTGACGTCGCCGCCACCATTTTTCGTTGCTTTGATTGTCCGTCCGCGCCACGCGCCACCGCCACGTCACTTCTGTGGGGCTTGCGCCTTATGTATTGAATGATTGAAACTAGAGCAGTCTCAGTGTAGACGTCACTGTTCGTTCAAGTTGAGGAATCCAAGATAAGGAGATAAGCTTAGGTACGTCGTTGTAAGTACAAGGAATACTTTTCCAAGCTTTTGCATGTAAGCTGCGCGTTTGTCTTATCCGCAGTTTTACCAACACTTGAACCGAGGGCCCCGAGTTACGCCAGAACAAAGACTAGTAGTCGAAGTACTTGTAAATTTTGGTCAACTCATTATATAAACAATATTTTTGTCTCTTTATTTATTTGTCAAGAATTCATGAATAATTAGATTCAATGAGACAGATAAGATTGAGGTAAACATTTTGGGTTTACCTGAATAGGTTCCTTCGGTAGTGTAGTGGCGTGTGAATGGACCATAGAGTTACGAGTGAAATACCCAAATTTTTCAAAAAAAAAATCGCAGTTTAACATGAGTTTGAAAAGAGACAAATTGGGAGAACTCCGCCTTAAGGGTATATTTTATACATAGATTGAGCACCTTATTTTGCATCAATTAGAACAGAACTCTACGTTTCCATTTAGTTTAAAATAGCGCGCACCACCAAGAAACACGCGCACACGAAAAATTTAGTTTTTATTTTATTACTCGGCTTCTAGCTGAAATTATTTAAATATTCTAAGACCGACCCACAGGGTCATTTGTTGACTTATTTTTAATACAAAGTTCAAGGTTTTATGATTTAAGGAAGGCCCTGTAACTCTTGCAAAACATAAAATTTAGAGGTAATTTTGTATTATTTTTCAAACTTTAAGACTAATAACCAAAAATAAATAATTTAAAAATAACTATTCCTCTCTCAGCACTTATTTATTATATTTCTGATCAATGATAGATGAGTGATGGTCTATAAAAAAATACGTGCCCTGAATTCCCATAATCTCATAATTAAAAAAAACCTTTTTTATTTTGTAATTTTTGAAATATCGACGTGTTTTACTTGAAAAAAAATTATCATTTTCGACCCCTAGTTGATAGACATTATTTGTTGGAAATGATCCCTAGTATAACCCCTTTAAAGGAATAGGTCGAATTACCAATCACCCTGTATAACAAACTCCATCTTCATAAATCGTAAACGTATCTGTCCTTCCCTACTTACGTTATGTATCATGCAAATTGGTTCTACTTTGTATGCAAAGCCTGAAACCTCCTTACGCTACCGCAGCCACGCTTCTATTTAAAATATACTAGTTATTTATTTCTGACATAAACTAACTACCTACAAATAGACTAGAAAGATGTGGCCAAAAGGACTAGCATCCAGGCCGAACAAACCTTAAAAAAAACCTATTAACAACCACAATAAGTATAGTGTTATATGACACATATTTGTGTCGATTCGGCGCAACATATATGACAGGTCTAAACTTAATTTGAGCGTTCTGTCTTTTTCTTTCTGTATTGAAAAGACAAAGACAGAACGCTCAAAATAACGTTAGTCCTGTCAAATTAGTTAAGTTGTGTTGCGCCAAATCAACACCATTATCGGAGAAAAATAACACACGTCAAGTTTTAGCAAATATTGTAACATAGTAGTAAAGTGGGTCAGGTGCAGGGTTACCACTTAAAAATTTGAAAAATCCTGATAAAAAGCCGAACATTTCAATAAAAGTCCGGACAGTTTAGTCACAAAATGAAATAATAAATCCTAAGCGCACAGCACTTCTTAGTTACAGCTAAAAAATTACCTACAGAGATTTTCAAATATTTGTATGCCAAAATATACAGTCATTCAATATATTTCAATCTTAGTAAAAAATCCGCACAAAGTCCGGGCGGAAGGCCTAAAGTCTGGACATATCCGGACAAATCCGGATGGATGATAACCCTAGTCAAGGGAGCTGTAAAATACGTAGCAGCAGAAACCAAAGAATGCACAGCACTTCTTAGTAACAGCTAAAAAATTACCTACAGAGATTTTCAAATATTTGTATGCCAAAATTAAACACTCATTCAATATACTTCAATATTAGTAAAAAATCCGGACAAAGTCCGGGCGGAAGGCCTAAAGTCTGGACATATCCGGACAAATCCGGATGGATGATAACCCTAGTCAGGGGAGCTGTAAAATACGTAGCAGCAGAAACCAAAGAATCGTATGTTGTGATAATGACAGTGGATAGAGATATGAGTGAGGAGAAATACAAAGAGGTTGTTTTTGTCGGACATCACAAAATAACTAATGATCTAATTGTTATTTCCTTAGCGTTGGTTTTACAAACAACAATGGAACACAAAAGTGTTGTGGTTACAGACTGGTCGCAGTACTTTCAAATAATGTTTAAAGGTGCGGAATGCGCCTCGGGTTCTTAGAAGCGATGTTGAGGCATCTATAAATAAGCTGTTACGGTATTTTTGGATAGAGACGATATTGAAAACATGTGTAAATACGCGCACTGACAACATTAATTTCAAAAAGAAGTAAAACGAAAAAATTTGTTTTTATATTCGTAACATTTATGTATTTCTTTACCTAATCGTCTTACAGGGAAACTTCTCTAAAATATGAACTCGTAAAAAGGTTCCATAAACGTGGTGGTACACCATAAATGGACATGACTAACGATAAAGTCTGTTGTGCTGCAGTTGCCTGTGCCACCGGAGAGCTGTGGTTGGCTACATAATCGCACTTTCCACAGATTTCATCAGACTCTACAAAAGGTTCTCCAAGTATTGGATTTATGAATGGATTCTCGGTATTTGGTTGCGTAAAACGAACGTTGGGTTTGATCAGTATTTGAGTCAACAATCTGTAATCTGTCTACGATTTCCATTGTTCTGCTGCCTTTTGTGTTGACTTGAAGTATCTGGTCAGATTTGTGAAGAATGCCTAATGCCTGAATTCTATGTCTCAGCAGTTTTTACAGCTGTTAGTTGCTCGCTAAGGAGTGATTTATTCAGCTATCTATTGATCTTGTTCTGCTCTAATTATCCGAGCATACCTCGTGCTTTGTTCTGAATGGGTTCGATGCAGGGCTCGTTACCTTCAGCCGGTGGTCTCGAGCAACGACCCGTAGCCATTTCCATTTTTAAAATAGACACGTTCCGTTACATGCGGGAAGATTTAGAAGAAAGTTTAGAAACCACAAATTTATGGACAATTACGAAGCCGAACGACTTTTTCATTGTGTAATCTCTTTGTACAAGGTAAATAAATGTATCTAAACTCTTACGACCTAATTTGACTTCCGTGTTGTCGTTTGCATGGAATAGTTTTGCTTTATGTAAGTTTTAATGTAGGATTAAATTTTCTGCAACTTTTAACGTATGTTACTTTTACAGCATAATTAAATTCCTTAAGAGTGTAGGCATGTCGTGGTTATGCTTCTTAGAAATCCTAGAATTCCTAGATAATACACCAAACGTCACGCATACGCACTCAAGCAAGAGATAGTACTCATCTTTGAAGTCAAACCTCCTACTACTCGTCAATTGTCAGTCACGTCACGTGAAGTATTAAATTCGAAGAATCATAGAGTGACACTGACGTACCATGTAGAGTGAACACTGATACAAACAACTGAATGCGTGCTTCTCAACGTGATTCACTTACTATAATAATCATTCATTATCAATAACAAAACAAAATAATTCAACATCTCGTGCCACATTGATGCATTATAAAATTAGATTAAATTACGTGTAAACGTGTGTTACGTCGTTGTTCTACGTAAAATATGCAGTGAGTGGTATATAATCTTTCATCAAATCTCTAAAAGCGGGTCCCTATTTCAGAATTTGAGATCGGTATCCATACCCACAGGAGCAGAGCCTGCAAATTTAACTCGGCCGAAAGTGGAAAATTTAGTCCAATAGCTAGCGCTGTAACAGCCATTTTAGCTTAACACAGCGGGGCAGATCAAAGCAGTATTTCAATCAGTTCGTTAGACGAAACTGCCGAGCCGGCTTCGCAGTATCCGCCATTGAAATTTAAACTAGCTACGTTCCAGGAAAGGATTGCAGCGCAAGGGACGATGTCTTTTTGCCCAGTTCCGCGGCCCTAGCCCAACAAGTACATTGAGATACCTAATAGCAAGCGAAGCGAATTTATACGAGTATTTCTAGGAGAGCCAACTTGCTCTCTGAACCTTTTTGTAACCCTTGTCATTGTTTTGTGTTGTGCTTGTGCATACTTTTTCATGGTAATATTTTTTCCGTGTCAAATTTATTCTTCTTGAACTTGACTTTTTACGTAGGTATTGAATTCTGTTTTTGTGCTTCAATCCTGCTGCAATGCAATACTGTTTGTAAACTTGCGTGTCACGTATTTGTTTGGTTTCAGTATTGCTTCTGATTCAATACAGTTGTTGTAGTCGTTTACCGTAACAATGGTTACAATTAACTGTTGATTGCTGAAACTACATTGCAGGTTATTTACAATCGTCATATGATTTATGACGTAGCCACACACGCCATCTGCTCTAATCAACAACAAAAAGTATTTCTTCCAATGTACAGTCTATAATGACAAGTTTTTCTATGCTTACTTATGTTTATTTTTGGGATCAATCGAAACTTTTTCAGTTGATGTCATGTCTGATTTTTGTTTCGATCATCTTCGATGTACCTACTTAAATCTATGTTTAGCATTGTCCTTCCTCGAACAATAATCAGCAACAATTTTAAAGTGCGCAAAAAATAAACAAGAAAATGGCATCATAATGCGGGCGATTTCTCATAACAACAACCCTTGGGTCGGAGGCTTCCAAGGATTAATTACGAGTTCCGAGTAGGGCCGCCACCGGGCCATTCGGTTCTCAGTAAATTCGAATCGAAAAAGGAGCAAAAACGAACGCGACGCGTTCCGAGAACACGCATACCTGCGCTGCGCCCGCGCACATCCCAGCAGACCTCACCTTGTTCCATCATTTGGAGCGTACAGCACATCTTCCTAGTAATGACATTGGTAAAACATCACATTTCTCTTTACCTTTTCTGTTGTGTGTTTACCTTGTAACTCGCATCTGTATGTCTAATTCTAGAATGCTTCCTTCGTGTTTCCCTGATATCTTAACAGTTTAAGAGCGGGTTTTCCAGTGCATCATCGAATGGAAATTAGTTTATATAATTAAAGGAAAGTCACCTCAGTAAATAACATAAATTACAAGGAATGTTAGTTCAAGTAAGTACAGTCTTTACCAAATGTGTCTCTTTTAAAGCAGTTTCAAGAAATGACTGCTTTCATCGGTTGTTTGTGAATAAATGGAAAGAGTGCAATTGTTTCCCTTTGTACATAAACAATGGCGTGTTCCTGGTACTCCAGAAGGCGATTTACCTCACTGCCCGTTCCCGGTATGTAACGAACAATGTGCGATTGTCTACGGTAGTATTGTTCGAGTATGTGGAAAGGGACAACAGAAACATCTCATTAAAATGTTGGGTGACATTTTCAAAATCAAAGAATCGATTATTTCTTGTGTGAGTCATCTTTGAAATGGTAATAGTAATTCATGCTTTTCGATAACCTTTGAAAAATATTTAGATCATCATAATTTATTTAATTTTAAAGGAATAAACTCTTACACCACGTATTTTTTGCACAACTTTAGTAAAGCATTTGATTGTGTCAACCACGTTACTTTATTAAGGCGATATGCGAAAAAAATACGGGTGTTTCTTTTCTGTGTATTTCATGAAATACACGGAAAATTATAATAAATTTATGGTATATATGCATTTTGACTATATAATCTAGGGTTTTGAAATTGAAATTTGGATAAATTTTCCTCGATAGAAATAATTGTTGAAATGAGGTCTTCAAACACACTTTTTCTCCTCGTTTGACGAATAGGAACCATATACAGAACTCAAAAATATTTTATTAGGTGTGTTTCAACAATATCTCGAGATTTGATATTTGAAATTTTGCTACATATTTTAGTCTTTTTAATAAAAATATAAAACCAACTTTTTTCCCTTTTGCCCTGAATCCGCCCCTCTCGCACTGCGCGATTTTTCGCTTGGAGTGACAGTGACAAAAATAAAATTCGCATAGCCTCTTAATTAAATATAAGTTGTGCATAATTAGGAAAACAGATTACGCGATGCTAAATATGTAAACAGTACCTAGGCGACCGAACACCGCTGTATTTAGGTAGTCTTTCCACCAACTTTCCCCACAATAGGTATTATAGCCGATTCTGAAGGCTTTAATTTTAGTTTTAGTGCTGTCAAAACTAAATTTTCTTCATTGCAAAACAGTCCTTAACTGTTAGGGTTAGAAGTTAAATTATTTTGGAAAATTTTAAGTTTTGACAGCACTAAAACTAAAATTAAAGCCTTCAGAATCAGCTTTAATTACTCCGATTTGTTTCTGTGCATGAAACGCGTCGATGCAGTTTGACAAAACGGAACTATCAAATCGCCTCAACATGCATTTAACTCATTCTCGTCGACTTAGAGACTCTTCGACGTCACGCAGTCTAATAAACTTCTTGATTGATTGACACCACTGTTAGCATAGAGGTCAGTGATTGACACAGACATTGTCCGTGGAAAATGATGCCAATGATTTTCAATCTTGTATAGTAAGACCACGTCAAACTATACACTTGCAGTATTACATTAGCCATTAAAGTGAAGGATATAAGGTATTATACAAAGTCCAATCAGCTTGATGTGATCTTGCTGTACGAAGCAAGACAAGATAGGTGATTTGTTCGTGAAAACTCGCGAGAAATCGACTTTTCCAAAAGATGAGACCTAGTTAAATCGATTTTTTGCCCCCAAAAACCCCTGTGCTGTAAATTTTTTCGAAATCCTTAGAGCCGTTTTCTAAAACCCTTGTTCTAAGACCTGGAGTATAAATTCACCTATTGCTCGTTTAATTAAACTATGGTGGGATGGGATAACCGCAACATTACATCAGATAATTTTGCCTAACGTTCTGCAAGAACCATTACTTGGACCTGTTTTGGAATGTATTTAGTCATTTGCACATTTGCTTATGTTATAAAGGATTGGTTAAATCATAAATCATCCTAGAGCAAGATATAATCTCAAAGCGACGGAATGCGTGGTACTAAAATGTCGTCATTTCTATTTGTGTTTACATAATTACTGAATAAGGTCATTCAGTGTGAAAGGTTATATATAGTTTATGTAGTAAAGGAAGAATATCGTGATATCGGTTATAGAAGTCATAACTATGATATGGATGGCGCCAGCCAACTACGTAACACTTGTCGTGTTATCTGGAATACGCACCATGAGTGACGGAGGAAAAAACTAGTCAACATTGTTGAACAGTTCTTTTTAAATAACTTTGTTGGGCGCCATAATACAGCAGATTCTGAAGGCTTTAATTTTAGTTTTAGTGCTGTCAAGACTTAAATTTGTCCAAAGTAATTTAGCTTCTGTGCTTCACAATTATGAACTATTTTGCAACGATGAAAATTTAGTCTTGACAGCACTAAAACTAAAATTAAAGCCTTTAGAATCGGCTTTAATGTTACATGTTTCTGGAAGAATTCATTAAAAACGAAGTTACCAAATGGGAAATAATTACTTATTTAAAACATGAAAACACGTTTATTCAATGCCTTTGCCCTTTTGAGAACCTTTTCCAAATTGACTTCAATATCACCTGTCTTGCTTTCATTCAGGTTGTGAGTGATTTAATTGTAAATTGTACAGGTTGTACATTATACTCACATCACATTACTTGTAAAGTTATAAGCAGGTTATCTAAAGTTATGTGGGTGTAAGGTTATGTCTGAAGTCTCACCTGGTAGTTTCACCACCATTGGAGGTATTTTCGGTCGATTGGGATCCAATGTAGACACCTTAATTAACACGAGAGACACGGAAACACACAAGCTCACTAGCAATTACAATATTTCCTTAAATCCACTTTGCAGCCGTTTCGTTTCTCAGTAAACTCTTTATAAGCAGTTTCGTAGAATCGTTGTGCACTGGAGAAATTAGTTTGCAGAAACCGACGTAGTCTATAGTCGTCCGTCCGCGTGTTGTCACAAATACGGTTTTAATAAAGGAGCACATTCAAATTTCATTTATTTTGGAGCATTTATCACAGATACAGATATCGCGAGAGGTGAAAGTTCGAGGCAACGGGCCCTGAGTGGAGACGCCGTCAATCCCCTTCATGTACAAAAGTGAACTGAACTGAAGCACAACACCGTGAAGTCAGCACACGAGGGCGAGGCGCGCGCACCACCATTGTAAACAGACAGTCACGAGGCCTGCGGGGTCTGCGCGGAGCGGGGAGTCTTGCTCGTGAACACTGAACATGGTTGGTGCTGGAGTGCCGACTCACTTCACTCCGCTCGCGACGCACGCTGCTTCTTCCCAGAAGCGTCGGCCTTGCCGCTTCTAGGAAATACCTCAAGGTATCGCCAGTTGCCACCAATTTATAAGACTTATGTTCTTTCGTCCAAGGTTGGTGAACATTGCAGCCGGCAAGCCCTTGTCGTGATTCGTGACTTCACCTCTACTATAGATAAACATATTCTCGAGAACAATGACCTCAATTCTTAGCTTAGCGAAGTGAAAAAGTACCTGTTCAGCACAGGGGCCAAGTCATTGATCATAATCAGTTATTCCGGGGCCACTTCCTTACCTCTACCTACATGGGTTCGTTGACTTATAGCTCTATTTGGTGCCAGTGGCCGTGCCCCGCAACTGAATTTTAAATATTTGAATATCCTTTTTGTAGCTGCCTATAAGCTTTCTAAGTCAACATTTATATTTTAGACAAGATAACAAGAGATGCAAAACGTATCGCAGAATTTTTGTCCAAAACCTTCTTAGAACTTAGAATAATAAATATTCTATGAAAACCTTTTAACTTTCTGCCAATATTTTCTGTTTCTTAAGATATTCACATTTGAGCAAACGCAGTAAGAATACCTATTGGCATGCTATTGGCTGTGTGCATATAAAAATAATCCGATAAAATTCAAGAGTTTAAGTACAAAAAAACTATATAAAAGCCACCTTTTTAACCGACTTCAAAAAGGAGGCGGTTCTCAATTCGACCGTATGTTTTTTTTTTTTTTTTTTTTTTTTTTTTTTTTTTTTTTTTTTTTTGGCGTTGTTACTCCATAACTCCGTCATTTCCCAACCGATTTGAACAATTCTTTTTTTGTTTGAAAGAGTATACTTCCAGGTAGGTCCCATTTTGGGTTTGGTCATGATCTGATGAAGGTCTTCAGAGATAGGCAGTGGAACTCCTCAGAAAATGACAGCATATCGCTCGAAATTGAGGCAATCGCTATGTACTTGGGTGCTGATTACAAGGTATTACTTGAAAATCGACATTCTTCCACCTGACCTTCGATCCTGGCTTCATCAACATATTCACCATAGAACTCTTCAAAGGATCAGAGCACATAACTCGACATTGCGGCAATCACTGCGTTAGGGTGCTGATTCAAGGGTATTACTTGGAGATTATCAGAATACCCACCTGACCTTCGATCCTGGCTTCATCACCATAGAACTCCTCAACGGATGACAGCACATAACTTTGGATTGCGGCAACCAGTTTGTGTTAGGGTGCTCATTGCAGGGCATTGCTGAAAATTGCCAGCGTACCCACCTGACCTTCGATCTTGGCTTCATCACCGTAGAACTCGAGATTGCGGTAATCATGTTGTGTTAGGGTGCTGATAGCAGGAAGCTACTCAAACATGGCTACTTATACTCACTTGAACTTCGTTTCATATTAACACCACGTTTGCAAGAACTACCTATACCTCACAATTTAACCCAGCAACACTAAAAAATGTGAAATAAAATAAACTTTTAACAAAAAAATAGCAACCGACTTCAATAGTAACAGCAGTCATTCACTAAAAAGGTAATAATAATTCTATAAAGACCGATGGTACCGAAGCAACACTTTTGCCGACTTCTTTCTTCCTGAAACATTATGTTATCTAGAAGTCGGCGTATTTCCTACGATATAGCAACATAGAAACCAATATAAGAACGCCGACTTCTAGATAACATAACGTTTCAGGAAGAAAGAAGTCGGCAAAAGTGTTGCTTCGGTACCATCGGTCTTTATAGAATTATTATTACCTTTTTAGTGAATGACTGCTGTTACTATTGAAGTCGGTTGCTATTTTTTTGTTAAAAGTTTATTTTTCAATTGGAGTCATTGAAACGACCCAGCCAGGTCCAGTTGGCACCTTCGACCAAAATAAAATGAATGGACGGGACGGGCCTTGTCTTTACAATTTGCTCACTCATAACGAGTCTAAGCAATTGGATATATACTATACTTCAATACCTAATTGTTAGTCTTTATTTTGCTTTTTGCACTTTGGAAATGCACAAGAAGGCATTTTTTCGCCAGTTATTTGGATGACATTTAATAATAAGCGTACTTGTCACACTTCTAACAGACAGAGACAGAGATGAAGTGAGAGCCGGCGCTCACTTTACAAACTTCAAAAATCTGTACGCTGTGGCTCGTCCATTTATTTTATTTTGGTCGAAGGTTGGCACTCGGCAGTACTGACCTATGTGTTTGTCTAACCTAACCCCATTTTTACTGTCCATACAGTAAAATGTCCATTATATATAACTCTATAAAACTGCTCTACATGGAATCGATTCTGAGATACTGCCATGGTTCAGCGGTGTTAAACAGAAAATGTAGAGCATCTAATTTCTACAATTACTTAAATATAGCCATACCTGCCGATTTGGAAAATGATAGCTCTCTGTTGTACCTTCTATTCTATTGTAGGTAACTTTCTTAGAATACAGCGAAGAATGGCAGTAATGTAATTTTATTCTGGGAAATAGTAAAATAAACTCATAAGTAAGTCAATATTAAAAAGTAATTTCGAAATAATTTAATGTAATCGTACATCCTTATTAATTAAGGAACTGAACTATTAATTTTATATATAAGTTGTATGAGTTATAACTACCTATATACAGGAAGTCCCACGGCTATGCCACATAAAGGGAAAGTACCTTCAATATTGTAGATGGAACATTTTACTGAAAGAAGACGTTATTTTAATTTAAAAAAAACAATTTAAACTGCATTCATAGATTTTTAAATAGTTACATGGTTGAACCGGGAATCGAACCCGCTACACGAGAAAAATTGATTAATTTTGTTTTAAAAATGTTAAAATTCATGGTCTTCCTTTTATTTCTGACACTATAGGTATGTTATTTAGCAAAAAATAATCCTTATGTTGAAGCCTTTTGATCGGTATGATAAAGCTACAGGGTAATTACTTTTCTCATTTAACGGGTTTGATTCCCGGTTCAACCATGTAACTATTTAAAAAATCTATGAATGCAGTTTAAATTGTTTTTAAAATTAAAATAATGTCTCCTTTCAGTAAAATGTTCCATCTACAATATTTAAGATACTTTCCCTCTATGTGGCATAGCCGTGGGACGTCCTGTATATGTTAAGTATAAGTTATAAACTAAATCATCAATGAACACATACTTTATAATTAATTGATAGCTTATTCAACAAACGTACTCACTCGTAACAAAAACATCCTTAGGAACATGACATGACATGACAAATGAATATAATATTGACACAACTGTCCAAAATTCTTTGAAATATTTCGTTGACCCGGACTTGATATTCAAATACAAATTCTCAGAACTGCGAGAAATCGACACACACATACATAATTCTGCGAGAGGAGATACATAAATCATGTTGTGTTTTTCTCTCTGCAGTATTGGGAAGGGAACAATGGACAATTTCTTCTGCAGCCGGACTACAATCAATAAGAGCGCAGATAATGGAGTGTTCCTCGAAGACGACGCGTGTGAGATGCTCGTGCGCAGCGCTTCTCCGAAGAGTTGCTTCATTCCGAGCTCAGTACAGGCGAGAGGAAAACTTCTTTAGATAAATTCTTTGGAAGTATGTAGTGGAATAAGTTCATAGTGGCGGCTCTAGCCCATTTAGCACCCGTGTGCAGCTGTGCAGTCACAATACCCTGGCTTCTTCTTTCTAGTAGTAAAATGGAATACTTACAGTTATATTTTCAGCAGTGAATGGAAATACGGCGATGTCGGGAAGCAAATAGGTACACGAGTAAAAAGTATTTTTTAGGAAGGAAGGGGTTACAAGAATAGTTCCATTTTAGCTCTAGAACACGCCACGGAATTGGATGCGGTTTTCTTTATTATCATCCTAATTACCCTGGTCAACATTTAGGCTATAAAGGATGTTGATAAAATAACGGCCAAGCGGAAAACGGGGCAAAGATGCAATAAATTCGGTCGGAGCCGCGGGTGAAAGGCTAGTCGGTAAACCGTTGCAGTTGCTAGTAAAACTAAGGACTTTTATCGCCGGTTGCCCGACGCGACAGATGGCATCCACGTGGGGCGCGGAGTGCGTGAGCGCATGTTCAAGCTATACTTCGCTCCACATAAGTTGTTCCGCTAAATTTGGAATAAGCGTGCTAAACACAATGTAATAAGAACTAAGAACTACGTTATGACGGTCGGTATCATACTTAAACTAATAAATGTGAAGTGTTGCTCGATCCGTTTCTTCATGGTCGTTAAAATCTGGCGCCATTTGTCAACCTTTCAGCCCTAGTTGTTATTGCTAGAGAATTTGGCAGGCTTTGATTATAATCTATAATTATCTAATTTGGCAGTAGTGGAACATGTACAAAGCAAATATTGACAGAAAACCGCAAAGCGATGTACATGATAGCCATTTACTTAGTACACGGGTACTTGGGGTTAAAACAATCACTTTGAGCGGTAGTTCTTAAAAATATTCTCCTTAGGGGAGGAGTAATGACGTCATCAATTTTTTGTACGGGAATTGTTTTTTTTTTTCCAGATCCTATCGAATGTGATATCAAATGAAAGGGCTTCATAAGCCGGTTCCAAAAATATACTACATCATTACCTTTCGGCCACCAGTTTTCTAAAAATCCAAGAAATATTTTCAAAACATATCAAATTTGGGCTCCTCCAGGTAGGAGACGGCTTAGTAAATTTTTATAAAACGTACGCCAAATGTCTCCTAATATACTCATCTCAAACTTGAAAAAGGCGATTTTAAAAATAATAACATTTACTTTTTTTTTTATATTTTTCTTTATTAAAAAGTTTGTGATTCAGAATTTTTTGGAAATTGACTTTGTTTTTTTCGAAATCCTGCGCAAAGGGGATCAACCTCTAGTATTTTTTATTGCTACAGACAGACGTAAGGTCGTTACGACACGATTCACGCGACGGCGCTACTTATAAATACTATACCTACACATACATGCTAATTTTGTTGCGATTTGATTGCGATGCTGATATGTTTTCTGAGAATTCTCTCTAAATAATGTTTATTTTAGTATGTACCTACTGTACCTACTTGCAAAATTTATACTGAGAATGTTTTATTTTTCATTTGGATTTTCATATTTTTCATGTGTCTACAAAATTATTTTTAATAGCAAGTTCTTTGTAACAACTGATGTCTCGTTCCCGGTAATAAACCAAGCGGGCAAATTTTCAGTATTTTCAATATTTCTAGGAATAAACCCAGTGCCAGTGGTATGTATGTACAGACGGCAAAGGAAATAAATAAGCAGGCCCAGCGCAAACATAGGTGAACGATAGAAGAGATGTGAAATACTTGGTCAATACATAAGTACAGACATGCACTATTTATTATAGTAGTTTATGCTACAAGGGCGCAAAGGAATAAATTACGAGGATGATTTACAACACGAGCGTAGCGAGTGTTTTAAACGTAACCGAGTAAATTATTGCTCTTACGCCCGTGTATCATACTACGTTTTTCAATGCATAGTGTGAGGAAATAAAACAAATATAATTTTGTGAACTTTAAATTGTAATTGGCTCAAAAGGACTAGGTATCCAGAGCCGTTAAACAGTGTAAAAAAACGTATAACATCTATGGTACACAGGAAAGTCTGCAGGTTAGCCAACCATTGTCAATAAAAAAAAAATAATAATAATAAAGCCCTAGGGCAAAATAATCGACTTTTTGTTCGGTTTTGATGCATAAAAAGTGGGCCTTTACGAGCACATGCATTGAAAAATATTTTTGATATTATTATAAAATTATTAAAACTCGTGTGAAACGACAAACTAAATTATTACTACATACGGCTTGAACACACACGTGTGATTGTTGTTGACTATATGCCAACCGTTTCTCCGATACAATTTCGGCATTATCGTCGTCCTAAGAACGACACTCGCCTTGATAATGCCGAAATTGTATCGGTGAAACGGTTGGCATATAGCCAACAACAATCACACGTGAGTTTTCAAGCCGTATGTAATAATAATTTATTCTTGATATCATCTATCGCTCACCTGTGGGTCTTAGGATCAAAGTGTTTACTAAAAGTTACTTATCTCCTCTGTTGTCTGTACATATCTACATATATTTATTTACGTAATAAGTAAACGATACCACCTCTATAATAGTGTAGTGGTTCGAGTATTGAACTAGGTACTATTTCGGAGGTCGTAAGTTCAAATCTCGTGGTTTGTGTTCCATCTGTGTAGGTCCATATTTGTGCCTGAAGTACCGCGATATCAACAGGTGGTAGAGCTGATGCCGGGCTCGACTGTGGAGGCACCAACATCTTACTTGGAGACCCCCTAGAAGTAATTCGGGGGAGAGTAAGAGCACAGCTCAAAGGCAAAAAACCAGGAGGCCCACCATGCCTGGGACCGATGGATGGCGGTATATCTATCTCTAATAGCCGGGCCTTATATGGAACAGACTGGTGACGGGCAGCGGCGTCACTGATGCGAGGGTTCTTGCACCGCGCTCACCAACCCGCCTGCCCAGCGTGTGTGAGTAGAGGCAATTCTTCCAGGATGACCGCCGGGAGTGGCAAAGTCCTGGAAAGGCTTATGTCCAGCAGTGGACGAACTAGGCTGATGGATGGATGGATACCGCGATATAACTCACCACCGCCATCCTTTACGCTGGAACGGTAGTAATTCTCGTCAGTGAAACGAATGTGGACAGTGGTGTCGATTCAGTGTAACACGATTTAACTTATTTGGCAAAACGGGTCACTCTGCTGTCTGTCCGTCCGTCTGTCCACATGTCTCCAAGGGTCTCTAGCTCGTAGACAAAAATAGTTACAATCTGAAATTTGGATAATTTGTGTAGAATGTTAATTTAAAACCGAAAATTCAATTTGAAAAAAGGTTTGTGCACCCCCTCACATAAAACTGACATATTTACAAATTCATTCACAATTTACGCAATACGTCTTTGGAATAGCTTACCACTCATCATTCGAGAGTCTTCATCAATAGCTGTTTTTAAAAATAGAGTCATGCAGCACTTTTTACATATGCAAAGTAATTAATACAGTCATAGCACATTTACTCGTACTTTATCAATCCTTGTATGAGTTTTGAATCTTTCTCTTAATTGCATATTATATTTACATAATATGTATTTGTATATATGTATGTATGTATTATTTTTATTTTATAGTAAGTATAAGTATGTTTATTATTTATTATGTAGATTATGTAGATATTATGCTCCGTTTGTTTATATGAATATTTTATGTTAATGCCTTTAGAACTGTTTCTACGATACCTTTCCCGGCACTACCCAATAACGATCCACAGCACCAAAGGTTAACTGGAAGACAATGCTAGATAGCATTAAGTTCGCCTTCTGTACAATCTTTTAGTGCAATAAAGAATTTTATTCTTATTATTATAATTTTTCAGGGGGTGTCCAAAATATAAGAAAAAGGAGCCGATGTGTCATTTTCGAAATCTCACTGAGAAGAGCATAATTTTTTTTCTTGAAAAATAAGCAATTCCCATAGCTTAATTTCTAAAAGAATTCTTTTTAAAAAAAATTTCAGAGAATAAACGCTATTTTAAAACATGGGTTTTATTATTTTCGTATATAAATTAACCATTATTTTTTATGATTTTTTTAAAGAATTGTCGTATATGCCGTCACTTGAGAATTTTAGATATTTAATTGTGACGTGTGATTGCTTATAAAAAAGTGGTCTGTCTCTGTCTATCTACTCATCTGTCAAATCAAAGTCGGAAACAAATTATTATAAATTTATCTTGATAGCAAAGGACACATTTATAAACACCCATTTCATAAGTGACGTCATACGAAGGCAAATGGAAGTTGCAGCGTTTTCGTAAAAACATTCATCATCATGAGGTTTTTAGACCACAAGTTCTAAAATACGGATTATTAAACAAAACCTCGAAACGATTTTCGAATTAACACACCTTAACATAATTTAATTTTTGTGAATTGGTTGTCAAATTTCATTTTATTTTAGAACATTTTTGTCACGGGGTCTATCTCAAAAACTAAACAAGTTAATAATTCGTTTCTTTGTTGTATATTACGTGTCATATATTGTATATTTAACCAATAAATACTAAAAACGCCGACGTATAATATACTTTTAGGGTAACTTTAAGTACCCGAATAATAAACCAATTTAATTTTGCAGTTTTGTACTATAAATTTTGTAGGTGATAATTTTACAATTTTTGTTAAACTATTTAATTATATTAACTTATATCAACGGTACACAGAACCCTCAGGGCACCAGTTCAACTCGCACTTGACCGATGTTTCATTTAAGTATATCGAACATGACCAGTTTAAAAAACAAAAAGATTAATGTAGAAAATGTATGGGTTTGGCAGTCGTAGGGCAGAGCAACGAATTTCAATTCTTTTTTGTCCAAACTTTTCCAAAACATTTTCCTTCTTCTGTAGTATTTTCGATATGCTCCTATCATCAACATAATATTCGGTATTATTTTAACGAAGGCTGGTTGTATAACTCCATCGGGAAATGAAGGAAAAACGTTTTTTTTTAACTTAGAGCGCGTTGAAGTCTTTTACTCGTACGATACTGCGCAAGGACCAGCGTGGAACCGAACGTAATCTATCTTTAACTCGTACGATACTGCGCAAGGACTAGCGTGAAACGGAACGTAATCTATCTTTAACTCGTACAATACTGCGCAAGGACTAGCGTGAAACGGAACGTAATCTATCTAACGTTGAAGTCTTTTACTCGTACGATACTGCGCAAGGACTAGCGTGAAACGGAACGTAATCTATCTAACGTTGAAGTCTTTTATTCGTACGATACTGCGCAAGGACTAGCGTGGAACCGAACGTAATCTATCTAACGTTGAAGTATTTTAATCGTACGATACTGCGCAAGGACCAGCGTGGAACCGATCTATCTTTCTATCTTTAACTCCTACAATACTGCGCAAGGATTAGCGTGAAACGGAACGTAATCTATCTAACGTTGAAGTCTTTTACTCGTACGATACTGCGCAAGGACTAGCGTGAAACGGAACGTAATCTATCTAACGTTGAAGTCTTTTATTCGTACGATACTGCGCAAGGACTAGCGTGGAACCGAACGTAATCTATCTAACGTTGAAGTCTTTTAATCGTACGATACTGCGCAAGGACCAGCGTGGAACCGATCTATCTTTCTATCTTTAACTCCTACAATACTGCGCAAGGATTAGCGTGAAACGGAACGTAATCTATCTAAAGTTGAAGTCTTTTATTCGTACAATACTGCGCAAGGACTAGCGTGGAACCGAACGTAATCTATCTAACGTTGAAGTCTTTTATTCGTACGATACTGCGCAAGGACTAGCGTGGAACCGAACGTAATCTATCTAACGTTGAAGTCTTTTATTCGTACGATACTGCGCAAGGACTAGCGTGGAACCGAACGTAATCTATCTAACGTTGAAGTCTTTTATTCGTACGATACTGCGCAAGGACTAGCGTGGAACCGAACGTAATCTATCTAACGTTGAAGTCTTTTATTCGTACGATACTGCGCAAGGACTAGCGTGGAACCGAACGTAATCTATCTAACGTTGAAGTCTTTTATTCGTACGATACTGCGCAAGGACTAGCGTGGAACCGAACGTAATCTATCTAACGTTGAAGTCTTTTATTCGTACGATACTGCGCAAGGACTAGCGTGGAACCGAACGTAATCTATCTAACGTTGAAGTCTTTTATTCGTACGATACTGCGCAAGGACTAGCGTGGAACGGAACGTAATCTATCTAACGTTGAAGTCTTTTATTCGTACGATACTGCGCAAGGACTAGCGTGGAACCGAACGTAATCTATCTAACGTTGAAGTCTTTTATTCGTACGATACTGCGCAAGGACTAGCGTGGAACCGAACGTAATCTATCTTTAACTCGTACAATACTGCGCAAGGACTAGCGTGAAACGGAACTTAATCTATCTAACGTTGAAGTCTTTTATTCGTACGATACTGCGCAAGGACTAGCGTGGAACGGAACGTAATCTATCTAACGTTGAAGTCTTTTATTCGTACGATACTGCGCAAGGACTAGCGTGGAACCGAACGTAATCTATCTAACGTTGAAGTCTTTTATTCGTACGATACTGCGCAAGGACTAGCGTGGAACCGAACGTAATCTATCTAACGTTGAAAATATAAAACCGTCACACTTCAGTCGGCCAGTCTCTCAATCTTGAGCCTCGGTTCGAATCCTGCCAGTCACGCTTCAATGAGTTTTTCATGTGAGTTATTGAAGAAGTAAACAATTAAATTAAAATGTAGGGAAATATATTGGTATTATTGGGGATATATTATATAATAGACAGTATATACGATGCCATTGTGACGATGGAAACATGATATGATGAAAATAACGAAAAACATGGAAAAAGTGCAAAAGTTTGGTTATTTTCTCTACTCTTTACGCATAAAGAAAAATATAGAGACAAAGGCAAACCCTTAAGGCGAATGGATACGCCAACTGCAATTTGGACCTGTCTTTGAAGGCCTACTCCTCCCACACGGGTGATCCAAAAACTTTCATAAAAGTATATGACAGGCATTATAGAGTCAAAAATAAATTTTAAGTTTCATAAACTGTTTTTCTATTGTAAGTTTTGACAAAAAAAAATCGATAGTTTCACATGATTAACACAAGAATTCTCTTACTCCTTCCAAACGCCTAAAGTGATTTTAATTATTATTTCACCAAATATTAGGAAATTTTTAGATCTAAAAAATTCAAGTTCAAAATTTTTTTTTGTTCTTGGCGTCCACGTGAAAAGTATTATTTTCTCCTATTTTGCGCTAGCCGGAGACGCAGTGGTTGTCGTAACAGCCACTTTTCAAGGCACGCTGAAATGAACATTATTTCAATGTCGTTTCCGTTGATATTTGTACCGACAAACATCGAGTTGCTTATTTAGCGTGGTCATACGCCTTAAACGTTTGCCATGGTCTGGCACATCATCCGGCATTATGACGGATGACGGATAGAAGAAGCGAAATATGTTTTTAGATGAGCGTCAGTGAGCGTCTGTCCGCACGTAGTCCGTTGTCCAACGTCCAGCATGACGACCTCCAGTATGCCATTCTCGGCGCGTCAATTCCCATTATTTTTTTTTCAGAGAATACCTATACGCCAATTTAGGGCATAGTTTTCATTTTTTTTGGAATATAAATTAACCATTAATTTTTTAAGATTTTTTAAAAAATTGTCCGATATGACGTCACTTAAGAATTCTAGAAATTATACTGATTGTGATGTATGATTGCTTATAAAAAAGTGGTCTGTCTCTGTCTGTCTACTCATCTGTTATCCATCTGTCAAATCAGACGGAAGCAAATTACATATTATAATATTATCTTGATAGCAAGGCACACATTTCTAAACAGCCATTTCTAAATTGTGGTCACACGAAGGCAAATGGAAGTTGCAGCTTTTTCGTAAAAACATTCATCATCATGAGGTTTTTTAAACCACAAGTTCGAAAATACGGCTTATTAAACCTAAATCTCGAAATGGTTTTCGAATAAAAACATAACATAATTTAACACCTTAACATAATTTAATCTAAGCGAATTCGTGTCATATTTTTTTCAAAAAATAATCAATAATACAATTTTCTAATTGGTATAGATTAAATTATGTTAAGGTGTTTTAATTCGAAAACCATTTCGAGATTTAGCCGTATTGTTGAAGTTTTGGTGTAATTTTTTACACCAATTTTTGGTGTAAAACCTCGTGATGATAAATATTTTTACGAAAAGGCTGCAACTTCCATTTGCCCTCGCGTGACGTCACATGAGTAATGGCTGTTTAGAAATATGTCCTTTGCTATCAAGATAAATTTATAATAATTTGCTTCAGACTAATTTGACAGCTAGATGACAGATGAGTAGACAGACAGGGACAGACCACTTTTTTTAATAAGCAATCACACATCACATAATCAGTATAATGTCTAAAATTCTCAAGTGACAAGGTCATCGGACAATTCTTTAAAAAATCATAAAAAATAATAGTTAATTTATATACCAAAATAATAAAAACTATGTCCTAAAATGGCGTATATTCTCTGAAAAAAAAAAATATATAAAGAAAATCTTTTAAAAATTAAGCTATGGGAATTGTACTTTTTGTACTTGATCAGTCGTCCAACATTTCATATTTTTATGCGTTTTATTTGTATGCGCGAGAATACCATTGGGGTTTTATTGACAAGCACACGGTTTTCAGAGTTGTCAGAGGTAGCTATAGCTTTGCTCAATCCGAGATCAGAACCACAACCGGACTTGTGGACAGATGTCTTCCGGCCATGCTTCCATTGATATCGAAACCGGTCGACAAACGGTCTTAATTTCCTAAAAACCGGGAAGACCTTGCCCTAGTTTTCTAAATAAAGCCGCTCCGTTCTCCGAACGAAACCCATTTTCTACTTAGCGTTATCGTAGCACAAACACAACGTCCATTAACGTCGAATATAAAAGCTTTTGCGGTACGAGGCCGTCGCACAATATGAATATCGTTGAATAATCTATCTTCATCTATCAACAACGTGGGCTACTTTTTTACGATTCAAGTAAAATTAGGATGAGTTTTTCAGTGTTATGTCTAGGATACATTTAGATACTCGTCTAATTTTTGGAAAACTAAGAATTTACATCGGTAGGTATATTTTTGCAAATCCTTATAAATTGATTTTGGAAAGTGTTTTAATACTCATATAAAAAAAAATGTTTATAAATATATTATATTTTACTTTTATCAGCTTTTGATTATTTATTAGTATTAAAACAATAAAAAAAAATTATAACTCGTTATATTTCGGCCCTCGGTATGGGCCCGTCATCAAATATATCGAGTTATAATTTTTTGTAATTGTTTTAATTAACCCCAATACTGTAAATTTTATTGGAATCCTTTGTAGAGCCGTTTTCTAGAACCAGATACAAATTGGATGGATGGATATTTATTACTTGCTGAACACTGAAAGGTAAATCTGTATGTTCTAAAAGCCCTGAATATTAAGAGTATGTCATATATTGGCATGCCCTAGAAATAAATGTGAGATATCCGTCCAGCACAATAAAGGCAATGGCAAAGACTTTAATTGGTTGGCTAATTGGCCTATTTATCTTCGATAGTAAAAAACAAATTGGAGAGTTATTAACTAATACTTAATAATTTGTAGGCAAAAAGATATTGAATTTTAGTATATTCAGTCTATATTTACTATTAAATACCAACTTTACGAGAGAAAAAAAACAAGTCGATCCCTTAACCGCGTTTTTAAAAATAATATGTAACAAAAATATGTAACTGGTTGACATGTCACATCATGCCTGATATATTTTGTACGAGAGATATTATGCTCACAAGGCTTTTGCTTAAAAATCAAAGATAAAAAAATAAATTATACAACGTATAACAGAAAGGTGTAACCATATTTGAAGAGCTTATTCAGACCATGGTATAGAACAACTTTTACTATGGATATGGTTGGCTCCATCGAAATCTCGAAAAAAAAATCTGCCCTTCCATACATTTCGGCCGAACGGCATTGCATTTTTCTATGAAACAGTCGATTTATTTTTTTCGAGATACAGGTTTTGTTCCATAGTAAAAATTGTTCTATACCGTTGACTGAATAAGCTCTTCAAATATGGTTACACCTTTCTGTTACACGTTGTATAAATAAAAATAATTTATGTAAGTGAAAATAATTTATAAAAGTAAAAATAATTTATATAAGTAAAAATAATTTAGATAAGTGAAAATAATTTATATAAGTAAATATAATTTATATAAGTAAAAATAATTTATATAAGTGAAACTAATTTATATAAGTAAAAATCCAAATTTTGGGAAAAGGTTAAATAAAAATCTCTTAGCTTTTTACCTTCTTTCATTTAGCTACTTTTAGCGGGATAATAGTTTGAAATGTTGTGGATTCAGAAACTGGCTTTATTTTTTTAAATTTCCGTTACTTTTAATCAGTTTGTGGAAACGGAAACTGCGTCGTAACTAATAAAAATAATTGCGGTAATTCCCATAGCTTAATTTTTAAAAGTTTTTTTTTTATTTTTTTTTTCAGAGAATTTACGTCATTTTAGGACATAGTTTTCATTATTTTGGTATATAAATTAACCATTATTTTTTTATGATTTTTTTAAAGAATTGTCCGATGACCTTGTCACTTGAGAATTTTAGAAATTATACTGATTGTGATGTGTGATTACTTATAAAAAAAGTAGTCTATCTCTGTCTGTCTACTCATCTGTCATCCATCTGTGAAATTAGTCTAAAGGAAATTATTATAAATTTATCTTGATAGCAAAAGACACATTTCTAAACAGCCATTAGTCAAGTGACGTCACACAAGGGCAAATGGAAGTTGCAGTCTTTTCGTAAAAATATTCATTATCATGAAGTTTTTTTGACCAAAACTTCGCAAATACGACTTATTAAACCTAAATCTCGAAATGGTTTTCGAATTAACCTACCTTAACATAATTTAATCTATGCCAATTCCGAGAGACAGTGGAATAAAAATACTGTTTGGTGTCCGCTGTTCCAATAAAAAATTCCATTTTGTTACCTGCGGAATTACTGATTCTAACAACTATAAAATTTAAATTCTGGTTTCAATTCGGTTCTACTTCCGCCAACACAAATTGTTTAAAGTTCGGTTCATAATTAAAATGAATTGGTTTGGTTTAAGAAAATCTAAAAGTTGTGTAAACTCGATGTTGAGTGAAATCATACATCCTGATCGTTTTTGTCAACTTTTGTTCAAATTACATCATAAGGAAATCGGGTTTCATAACAAGAGAAAATGGATTCTAAATATATCATTGAATGTCTTTCATAATATCCTGCTCGATTTCAGTTAAAATCATTACTGAGGAATATTAGTACGCGTACTATCACTGGTTCTTAGAACATTCTAACGACCGGTTGTTTCTCGATGGGTTCTTCTCATCACATTCCCAAATACCTGTACACCGTATCAAACATGCTCTTATGTTTAGAAAATTTAACAGAACATTTTTAACAAGTAAAAGTATAAATCTCCTGTTCTTTTTTTCATCAATATTGAATTTATATGTTTGAGTATTTCTTTTAAAATAACAAAAGGAAATACAAAATAAAAAAATCTGTAAAGGCTACTTTCATTTCTTTACTCTATAAAAAAATATTTTATTTTGTTAGAATAGTAGACTATCATACTAATTCCGAAGCCAAATTACGTTTTCCGTGATTTTACTGATCGTTCCGATTTTTTTTCTTGATGGTTGTGATACTTGTGTAAAATCTGAAAAATTATAATGTAGTTCAACTTCTTAACTACTTACACAAATTTTATTCGTTAAAAATATTTTGTTTTAATAAGCTTATATTTCACACATTTCAATATGAAAAAGTATATTTCTTGAACGCATCTTTAAGTCTGACAAGGATTCGACGATTCATATCCGTGATATAACCTATGATTACGTCACTTCCTGTAAATACTAAAATATCTTGAATTAATAACACTTGTACTTATAGTTTCACTTTATTTATGTTAACTCCCAACCGGTTTCGGATTTTACTCCATTTTCAAGGGACGATGTTAATTAAAAAAAAAAAAACTCGTGTTTAATTAACATCTTCCCTTGAAAATGGAGTAAAATCCGAAACCGGTTGGGAGTTAACATAAATAAAGTGAAACTATAAGTACAAGTGTTATTAATTCAAGATGTGTTTCAAGTGCCGACAATCGCAAGTATAAATACTAAAATAATTATAAAATGACTTACTTTACCTAAATTGATAATTCTAAAAAGCAGACAAAAATTGCACATTGAAGTTAAAAAAATTACTGAATTAGCTAAGAGATTCAACTACATCGAGCATCTTTCAGATTTGTCACATATTATATTTATTGCAAATCTTTTTTAGAAGAAATATGGGATGTTTTTTAGCAACTTTTTAACCCCCCCCCCCCCTCCCCCGTGGTGATACGTGGTGAAGTTTTAGACTACCCCTCCCCCCGTACCCAAAATCCCGTGTATTTTTTTGGTACAAAGTATATTAAAAAATTTAGAATATTATCTTTAAATTAAATTATATCTTTAATTGCTTAGCAACGGCGCGAGTCAAGGTCACGCACCGTTTTTCGGTTTAAAAATTGCGCGTTTAAAGAAAAAATAAATACACGTGATATCTCACTACACCCCCCCCCCCCCCCCTAGTGACATTTGGTGATTTTCTCCGAACCCCCTCCCCCCTTTCGAGCCTCACGTGATTAATGGACGACCCCTATCATACAATTTTTTTCTGCGTGATTTCTCTGTATAGGAAAATTGTTGAATGTTTGAGTATTTCTATTAAAATAATGACAGAAAAAAAAATCAACAGGCTACTTTGATTTTCTTTATTTTGTAGACAGATCAAACTCGTTTCGTATTTTATCTAAAAGAGTGTTCGTAATCATATCTTAGACTTGGGATAGTCATGGAATAACTCTATCACCTTTTCCCGCAGTTCAAGTGATATTTGTCGTGGTACTGCTTCGATAAACAATATACAACGAAGTGGAATAAACACAGTCGCCTGTTCGGCGTTATTTCCTGGGATAGGTCAATATTCTAATAAAGCGTCATTGGGATAGGGTACGTTAGGAAATACCCTTCTCAACGATTCTGCCGCGGTGTCCTAAATGACATCTATTAAATGGCCATTAAGACATGGTCCAAGTCGTGGAAACTGATCACTACTATTTCCTGGAGACAATAAAATTGTCTAATAGTAATCATTACCAAGAAGATTAGTCAAGCTGACACAAAAATCTTTATTGGCTAATTGCTCTGCCACTTGCGGGTTTGTTCTAAAGAAAAACATTATTTTCTTGCACATGTTTTGTTAAAAAATATATGGAAGTAGGGGAACGAATCTGAAGCTGTATGAAAATAGGTAGCTTGAACTGAAGATGGCTGTAATATAGTTTTTTGCACGTCGGCATATTTGTGCGGCGTATTAAAGAGGTCATTTTCGCAAGCCAAACATGGTACATTTTTTTTCACCTCACAAGCTCGGAAAGGCTCTGTTTATAATTCGAAATCTGAAAGAAGCTACTAATTTGTTTCAATATCAGATTTAATGATTTGATTCAATTCATTTCATTTCATTTCATCTCATTAAATTTCATTTTCATTTCATATCAATAAAAAAATTCTACTAAAGACTTGGCTGTATGCGCATAGTTCCCTTTGCCTACCCAGAATGGGTGAAGAAAACGAAAAAAAATCTCTGCTTATGTTCTTTTTCTTTTACGGTTAGCGCCATTTTCCAAAAATTTTCTTTGCGAGTTTAGTTGTTTGTTGTTGCACAAAATTAGTAATTTCGACGATATTTTATTTGAATTAACACCACCGGAACTCAGTATAATTGCAATAAATTCTTCGGAGAACATTTTACCGGAAAAGTCAAAAAGTCGCTACTTACATATCTACGCTACGACGAATTTATTGCGTGGAGAGGAGGTTGGAAGTCAGACAAAGCTGCAGAAGGCTATATTGCTGATTCATTAAACAACAAACTAGAAACTGGGAAAAAAATCACACAATCCATTAAGCAATTGAAAGTCCAGTCCGTCTCCTTCACATGACAATACTGAAGAGAACGTTCGTCCTTAATGATGATTCATCAGATCCAATTCCATCAACTAGCAAACGCCATTGTATAACTAACACCTTTGACAAATATACATGAACAATCATACGAAATTAATAATAGTTTGTCTCAAACAGTAAATATGCAACCTAAAACTTCCCCAGTTAGTTTAAAAAACTGTACCAATTTCAATGTACATGTGAATTATAACTTTTATAAAAAATAAATTATTAGTTGAGTTTATTGTGTTTTTATTATTTTATTAAATTGCTTCATTTTTTCGCAACTGTATTTAAAATAGTTGTTTAGTACACGTGCGGAACCGTCATTGCAACTTATTCCGACTGTCAACCCTCACCTTCGGCTGCGCCTCGGCTCGGGTAGACATTTGTCGGAACTCTGCAATGACAGGCTTTCCGCACTCGTAATGAAATATACTATTCTTGCAACTAACGTTTTCCTCGCTTTAGTGAGGTGAAAAGTTGTATGTTTCGCTCGGCAGCAAAGTTATTTAGCGTTTCGTACCTTTGAAACCCTCGCTACGCTCAGGATTCTATATTTGAACCACTCGCTTCGCTCGTGATTCAATCCTAGAATCCTTCGCTTGCTCAGGTTTCAATACAAGGTACTCGCGCCAAAAATTAACTTTCCAGCCTTGCATAACAAATAACTATTATTAGTTAAAATATAAAGCACTCCTTACGAGCTAATTATCAAAATATTAATGTAACTTCAACTAATTCACTATGAAATTTAGCACGTACTAGATAGGGAGTGTTTTATATGTATGGTAATAAATAAATAAAAAGCAAGTTTTGCCTACGAAAATGACATCCTTGACGTAAACTGCAGTGCATAAAATACAGTAATTAGGCCGCCGTACAGCCCGAACAATGTGGATACATAATTATGTACCAACACATTACCTACCTTATATCTTTTTGTTGTAATTTACAGAAGTGTATATTTAATACAGAGAGCTTTTGTACTCGAAAGACAATAGGAATAGGCACGTGAGTATATACTTATTTATTATAATTATTACAAGTAAGTAGGAATGAGAAAATCGCCATGTATGAGAAAATCCACATAAAAACGCCAGGATGTCTGCGGAAACATCAAGAAGGCCGTCCTATGAGTTTCCTTGATTCACTTTGCGGTTTAAAAACCGTAAGAGTGGTTACCCATTACCACGCACGCGGCTTGCGTGTTAGGATTTATAAATTATAATAATAGATAGGTAAGTAAGTATTGCATATTTCCATGTTATTTTATGCGTGTTGTTGTTATTAAGAATGTTATGTTATTGTATTAATTACTGCATTAAGCAAGTGGCGTTGAAATATATTATATAGGTAATTAATGTTTTGATTAAATTAGTAATACCTAGATTTGTAATGTTACTGTTAAATTATTCTTGTTTTTGTTTCAATACTAGTAATAAAAGAGAACCCTTGGCACAAAATATATACTACCAGAAGGCCGAATCGACGACGCGACGGAGCAAAAACAGACGCACACATAGGGAATGCAATCTCGGCGGTATACCGAGATCTCGAAATACCGAGATCTCGCACATACATCGCAAGATCAATCACGCATCGTTATCAGTGCGAGATCTCGCAAGATTTGCGAGATCAAGCGGCAGCGCATATTACAGATGCAGGGCATTGACGACACTTGAATAACTTAAAAAAAAAGATAAAGCTTTGGATTTGCTGGGTCGAGAAGACAATAACTGTATTTTGCATCACAAAATCATCAACATCCTTTGTTGAAATTGATGACTAAAAACATGGAATTAGAAATAGAACCTTGTCTGCGGCTGGGCTAGCCAATATAAAGTAAGAACACACGCTATCTATAAATAAAATCGTATACTCTACTCTACTGTTCACAATAAACGAATTTTCCAAAAAAATAAAACACATGCCCATACAACATTTACAGTTGGTTTTTAAAGTTATTATGTATAGGAAAATTTATTTTTTCATTTGCGCTGGTATATTTCTTTGGGAAAGCTTTTCAGTATGGTCAGTAGAATAATATAATTAACTATTATAAGTGGTATATTTAAATACATCCCTTTAATTGAATTGATATCTTGTTTTAATTTTTTTACTAACCAGTAGTTGAAACAATATTTTTTCGAAAGAATTTTTATTAGTGCAAGATCTCGCTAATACCGAGATCTTGCGAGATTGATTTTTTTAAATCTTGCAAATACCGAGATTGACATTTAGGTGCAAGATTGCATTCCCTACGCACACATGTATAGACGCGTACGTATGATCTCGGCAGAATTTCGTATTGGCATTCAACCGAATATCTTCGAAATCGTCGTACATACACGTCTATGTGTGCGTGCGCCTGTTTTCGCTAGTTATACGGAGTAAACATTCTGTAAGTGGTTATTTTGTGCCCTTGGTGTGCGATGTCGACTCACTCTTGACCGGTATTTACTTTTCGAGAGCCCAGGCAGTTAGCTGAATACAAATGTCGTTATACCATAACAAGGGCCAACTCAAGGCCTTTCAGTGACATTGTTGAGTTCATTACCCACTCGGTTCTGACAATCGTTATCATCTTATTATCTAACATGTTATCGTTTCTCGGTACTGTGGACACATATCGAAATAATGCCAAATTGAATCCTTTTCTGAAAATAATGACAAAATATGGCTCTTTACAAATGAATTTGCCGAAATTTTCTTACATAGTCATGAGTCCATAATTCCTGTAATTCAATAGCTATTACAACTGTATTTTTTTTTTTTTTTGAAAGTTGATACCTATCAAGGTTTTACATCTACGTATTAAATTTTATTTTTATTTTCAGTTTTATTATAAAAATTAAATGTTCAAAAACAGTTCGTCCTAAATGCCATCCATTTCTATGTTAAGATTCGTAATGATTTTTTACAGGTGACACTTTTCAAAAATTTAATTAATGTTGCTGTTAGCTTAATGTCATACACATAAAATATTACATGAATTAAATTTGACATTCGTAAAAAAAATGCAAACATGTTAGTACTGAAAATGGACTTTCCTTCAAATTCTCTATAGAATTATATAGATAAGAATAATATAGAAAACGGCAATTTCATATGTAAAGACCTAATATTGTGGGAAATAAACTATTTCCATTAATATGTATAGTAACTAGCTCTCGTATGTGCTAATTACCTAATAAGAGTAATACAGGTCACGGCAGTAAATAATGCACAACGTATCATAGCGTCATCTCTCGATTTCTTGACCTTTTAATTCAATATTTTCAAGTGCCTGTAGTTTTCACAGTTAAGTGTAAGGAAATAAAATGTTGGCCGTAACTTTATCAATCACCCCTCTAGTAAGTTTCATTTTAAATAAATATGAATCACGCAAGTAATTGACGAAAACTTAATTTTCTTCATACAAAAAATAATTCAATATTTTTTTTTTCAAAAAGTAATGCATATTTCGGAAAAACTACTTCAGTAAAAGGTGTTTGTAATAGCGTCAGCAGTCTACCACGAAAAAAATCAGTTCGATTTCTTAACCCTCAGCTTGACTTAACCTTAAATCCACGATTTCGTGATATGGAACCAGTGTGCGACGTTATAGTAGCTTTAACGTAAATAGCTACCGTACAGTTGACGGCGGCGTATACGCAGTGAGATAAAATTACTAGGGAGTATATTTTTAACGATTTTCTCAAATATTATGCAAAGAATCTTTATCGAGAGAAGATACGTAAAGACGATCGGAAAATAGATGTAAAAAACAATTATGTTCACCACTTTTTAAAATTTAAGCAATTAGAGGAAAATATGAATGGAATCAATAAAGGTAATCTATTCAATATTTAAATAATTATTATCCTGCTTATCAGTATTAGAATCTAAAAGTGAATTTTTCTGTATAACCCACACACACAATTAAGCCGAATGAGCGAACCAATATCGCCTCTATCAAAAGCTAATAAAGTCTTTGCCTAAGCCGGTAGTACCAAACAACGGATCGCGCCAAAGCTACGTTATTTATTTTTCAATGCATGTGCTCGTAAAGCCCCACTTTTTATGCATCAAAACCGAACAGAAAGTCGATTATTTTGCCCTAGGGCTTTATTATTATTTTTTATTTTTTTATTTATTTACAATGGTTGGCTAACCTGCAGCCTTTCCTGTGTACCATAGATGTTATCCTTTTTTTTCCACTGTTTAACGGCTATGGATACAGTCCTTTTGAGCCAATTATAATTTAAAGTTCACAAGATTATATTTGTTTTCATTTCCTCACACTATGCATTGAAAAACGTAGTATGATACACGGGCGTAAAAGCAATAAATTACTCGGTTACGTTTAAAACACTCGCTACGCTCGTGTTTTAAATCGTCCTCGTAATTTATTCTTTTGCACCCTTGTAGCATAAACTACTATAATTTATTCCCTCAATTTCACCAATTCTGACGAATAAGGCAATACAAAAAGTCCAAATCCATACTGGCCCAAGCTAAGGAATCAGAATCAGAAATAGTTTGTTTGCCTACTTGTGTTTTTGCACCCATGTCCTCGTGGCCGATGGGCCGTGCGAGGGTGGGTCAGCTAACTTATGTCCTAGGTGGATCTCTGTTTTCTGTGTTTTTCTTATTCATACTCGTAATAAATGTATATAGTAAAAATATTAAATTCAAAATTCAAATAGTTTATTTTGCAAAGCAGGTATAGATATATACACTTTTTACACGTCAAAGTTAATCTAATAAAGAAAATATTTAATAAAATAATTAATGTACATGAACTAAATTAAAGGTTTATTTAATTTATGTAGCAATATATTTACGATTATAATGATAGGTAAAATATATATTATACAAGGTAAAATCCAATCAGCCGCCCGAACCCACACCGGAGACCCGGCAAGGGACCAGGAACAAGGTTCAATGATCACCAACCGAGCCCCCAGCACGAATCCAGGCGGCCGACCAAATCCCATCCTATATACTACATACTAATAGGTTACATATATAAATACATGCCTACCTCCGCCCATTCGATTAGTCTGGCTAAGAAGAAGGGCAAGTAACTTAGCAAGATCATGTCTTTTTTTTCATTATTTATTTCATTTGTTGTTGTGTACTTATTTACTAGACTTAAATTATCTTATTCTAAGGGGGCGCGGGGCTCCCTTGCTACTGGTGGGCCATCGCTTGTAATTTATCTTTTTAGGATCGTATAAAATTTCACCTACTCGACGATAAGTTCTAAGAGGGTTGAATTCTCCGTGCGCCAGATATGCGTCTCCGGGGGATTCGAGGTCTTCTATTTCCCTCGATGGAAAGCCCAAGCTAAGGAAAAAAGGTAGTAAAAGGTAGCAACAAATTAATCCGAGTATATACCACAATATCAGGAAACTTCAATCTGTTCAGTATCAAACAATAATATTTTTATAGGATAAAGATTGCCTGATATGCTAAAACTACAACAGGAAAACGAGTTCGAAATTCCTAAATGTAGATTGCGTCATATTCCGGTATCCACCTCACAGTAAACCTGCTCCCATCCGTTCATTCAAAATTGTGTTTCATCATCACCGGCCCCAGCATGGGCGTACGTACGCCAAAGGTGAGGCAAAAGTAAGAAAACTCGATAAGTAATAGAAACATGCGACATAAGTGTATGACATATTTCCTCTATGTATGACATAGAACATGAAAATATGTCATTTTGAATTAGAAACTGAATTGCTTCGCGCTGTAATTTTGAATTTTACTAAATTAATACTTTTGTTATTGTTGTTACTTACATTTTTACAAACCTGGGCTGGGTAAAGGGTGGGGCAAGTGCCCCACTGTGCGTACGCCCATGAGCCCTAGTAAATGAAAGATTTTACGTTGCAGTAAAACGGTTTGGAAATACTTCAGGACCCGTTATCCCTGACATTAAGGCGCTCTTATCCCAGAAGAGTGACTCTCTGTCTTTTTCTTTACGTGTAAGGAGTAAAGAAAATAACCACACTTTTTCGTTGCTTTTATCGGTTTTTATATTGTTTAAAAATAAGGGATATGTTTATTAAAACCCACTTACGTGGTCGACCTAGAAAATTTAAAGAGCAATATTACAAGATATGTTTCGTTAATAAAAGAGTGGAATTATGGAAATGGCATGATTTGAAAGGTCTTATTACATGCTGTGTTCGTGAATTATTTCTATCGAGCAAAGTTTATCTGATCGTGTAACACATGCGTGAAAGACCTAGCCAAAGGTTCGAACTATATTGCGTATTTTTTTTTTTGAAGTTTTAGACGATATTTGAAAGTTCTATTTGACTTTGAAATTACTGATTTTGGGATAAGAGCGCCTTAAGCACCTCGTTTTGCATCAAGTAGAAATGAACTCTATGCTGATCTCCGCGCTCTGAGCCGTGGCTATTACGACAACCGAAACATCGCGTGCATTAAAAAAAAACACGTTTTTCGCTCAAAAAATGTTTTTACGGGGAAATTTTTCGCAAAAGTTCTTACTAAATTACTTTAATTTCCTACGATCTGGTAATGTAAATTTTATATAAAACGAAAAAAACATGAAATATCGACCAAGTTTTGGATTTTTTTTCGATCGAGCAAAGTATAACGTATCGCGTTTTGATTTGAACCGCAAAAAAATCTGCAAAAAGAATGTACCTAACTAAGATATATATATTTTTTCAGACATAAAATATCACAATTTCATGGTTTAAAATTAATCAGAAAAGGGACAAAATTGGGATAAGCCCCCTTAAGGCGCTACATAAAAGTTTTAGCGTTCCTGTTACGTTCCATATGCAAAAAACTCTCAGTGCGAGTGGGATAGATTCGTGGAAAAGTAGCAAAAAGTCGGTTGTTTATTCATATAAAATGTACTAAGCTATTTTGTCAAAAATATTTTCAAGGAGACTATACAAATACATAATATCCACATTTTGAATGCAATTTCACAATGAAATTAGTTACGATTTCAGAATCACAGGAAAAAATAAAACAATTTACAGGCCTTTTCGGAATTAAATTCTATCGAGAAAATTTCATCCAATCGCGTTTTCCTTCAGTGAGAATCTTAATCAAATACTCAATAAACATTTACCCAAAAATGAAATACGTAGATGACGTTATAGTGGATTAAATGGATTCGAAAAAACACCATTTTTTTTGGTGTCGCCTTAATGTGATTTTGTCCGGAACGTATCCCTTGCATAAAACGGGGTGTTACTATATTTTATTCTTTGTGTACAATAAAGAATACGAATATGTACGTAGTTTGATTTTATATTATTGAGTAACAAATAAACATACCTACCATTAAAACGAATATATTTCATAATAATTAATTAAAGGTGAAGAAACAAGGAAACACACTATAATATAATGATCTGCTTGAGTTTTAAAGAAACCCAGTGTCATCTTGATTTTGGTAGATACTTATTTTTCCTACGCCCTGTTTTCCTTCCGGGTAGATATTATTTTCTGATTCCTCAATGAGCGTTTTTCCTTATGTCAAATTTAGTGTTAAATAAGATTCCTAGATGGCACTGTCGTATTCTTTAGCAACAGAATCAAAGACAAAATTTGCAAAAGTGTGTGAGTATGGGCAATTCTTCCAGGATGACCGCCGGGAGTGGCAAAGTCTTGGAAAGGCTTATTTATGTCCAGCAGTGGACGAACTAGGCTGATGGATGGATGGATGATATTGTACATATTGTACGGAATAGGAAACACTATACTAAGCAGCGAGCTGCGGTATATGGGATTTCGAGCGAATAAGTTGACGAACTTAAGATGTCGCCAGTACGGAAGGTTTTCGAATGATTCCAGGAATCGTTACGGACATTTCATATTAAAAAACATTCTCATTCATTTCACTACGTACAATGGAGACCGTATCAAGTAAGACACATTGGACTTTGTACCTATCTTATATTTTTCTCTGTAGGAGCTAATGTCGTACTGCAAGTGTATAGCTTTTTGTGGTCTCTACTGTACGAACGACAATTTAATAAGCTTTATAAAATCCACGGAAAGCGAATGCTTCCGCCCATATCCACCTCGCATCGCGATTCTCGGAATATAACGTTTTAAAACGCCCAATGAGGGTTCAATTTAGTGGCGCTGTGTCTAGACACATGGAGTCAAGTTGGGAGAAGAAAGAGGGATGCACTAACAGTGTGTTTAACAGGCATTGCGAATTTTATTTTTGTCACTGTCACTCCAAGCGAAAAATCGCTCAGTGCGAAGGGGGCGGATTCAGAGCAAAAGGGAAAAAAGTTGGTTTTATATTTTTATTAAAAAAACGAAAATAACTAGCAAAATTTCAAATATCAAATCTCTAGATATTGTTGAAACACACCTAATAAAATATTTTTGAGTTCTGTATATGGTCCCTATTCGTCAAACGAGGAGAAAAAGTGTGTTTGAAGACCTCATTTCAACAATTATTTCTATCGAGGAAAATTTATCCAAACATGTTTTCCAATTTCAAAACCTTAGATTAAATAGTCAAAATGCATATACCAGAAACTGATTATAATTTTCCATGTATTTCATGAAATACACAGAAAAGAAACACCCGTATTTTTTTCATATATCGCCTTAAGACATTCACACGAACCACTTTTGACCTCCCTAGAACTCAAATTATGTTAAACTTGCTCTGTAGTAACTTTAGTTATGTTGAAGTATTAAGGTCTCCCCAATATCCCCAAATCCCAAATTTCATGAAAGTAGCTAAGCAGGTTTCCAAAATATTGAACACAAATATCGCTATTTTAACACTGTCTATAAAAACGGCAAAAAAAACATGTCTGCTGTATGGGAGCCCCCATAAATATTTATTTTATTCTGTTTTTTAGTATTTGTTGTTATATCGGCAACAGAAATACATCATCTGTAAAAATTTCAACTGTCTAACTATCACAGTTCATGAGATACATCCTGGTAACAGACGGACAGACAGGGAGACAGACGGACAGCGGAGTCTTAGTAATAGGGTCCCGTTGGTTACCCTTTGGGTACGGAACCCTAAAAAAGAGTCGCACCCGCGCACGAAGGGTTCTACTTGACTGCGAAGTAAGTTCATTTATTCATTTAAGATGTAAAATAATTTTATCGTTTATTAAAATTTTAAAGCAACCCAATCCACTCAACTCTATTCTGTACAAATTCAAGTAGTTTTCTGAAAAAGCTGAAACAATTGCCAAAATTTCGCGGTTTTTCGGGCATTCTGTATGTAGCAGAGGGTTTTCGGCGTTGCAAACTTGGGTATAAACTACTCTCACGGGACCTAACAACATTGTAGATACATGCTCGTTTGCCATGTCAATAACATGTTGTTATTGACTGGCCTATTATTTTTTATGTGTATAATGGTTTTATCGATTATTAAAATTTTAAAGCAACCCAACTGTACAAAAAAAGTGCTGTTTGCGGCACCAGTCACCACCACAGAGCTTAACCACAGAACTTCTGTAGCATACTGCAGCTAGTTAGAAATCAGTCGGCTCAGCGACCTTCCGAGAACGCGCGAGCTGCGGAGGGAGAGCTGTTTCCTCGCATCGCACGCAGCTGCGCCCGCGCATGGCTTTCCTGGTAGGCGGTTAGTTGCTCGAAACAATATCATGTATCATCGGGGATATTGCCCCTGATGCACTATTCGCTATTATATCCATTACAATACCAGCCAAATGTGTGTCTGCGGGGTTTCCTTCAATAAATTCGCATTTTTTACGCAGGAGCTACATGCAGGAGCAATACGTCACGAAATATTAGGCTGTCTTTATAAGCTGTAAACTTGAAGGTACCTAGGAATTGTGTTTTTATTGAAATACAGTTTTAGTTCTACAAAGATTTCTGTTACTTAAAACTTAAATGCATAGCGTATCAAAAATGATTGTAAATTTATTAAAATTATAATTATTTGTTTACATGAGCTAAAAATATGTTTGGCAACAGCTCTTAAATTTTATTTTCAATTTAAAATTCATTAATTTATTTTTCTTTGTTTTTTTTGTATTATCTGACATTTTGGCGGGAAAATAAATCTAATAAATATTCTGCTTGCATACCTATATTTTTATAGTTTTTATAAAGAATTCAGCTTTACAAGTACCCAAAAAAAAAAATTTTGGCAAATCCAATTTGTTTTTTTTTTTCTTGTTTTTATTTGTAAAAACCCCTTTCCAATAAACATTAAAAATATTATTTTTTTCATATTTTTTTGTATTTTTCTACCACTGTTTTCAATTTCATACAAAAATAAAATCTCATGCGTTTAAGGGTTAAAACTTTATTTAATCAAGTATGAGGCAATCAATAAAGAAGTGAAATAAATACGTTGACATGAGACAAATAATAATTCTAAAATCGTACAACTCGTAAGTAGTATAGAATTTCATCTCAATCAGTAATCCACGAGTTACTGCTATTTTACTGACGAGTAAAATAGGTAAAATAGAACTCTTCTTGCAAAAGCCTTTCCTGGTATCGATGGTTTTCAGAATGACATTGTAAATCGATTGAAAAAATGTCGCTTGCGCAGATGTTTATCGCATAGTTAGCAGAATTTTAGCGTCTATTGTTATATTGTTTCAAGAATCATGAATTGTTTCAGGTTTAATAGAAATGTTTGTTGAAGACTAAATAATAGGAAATATATTGTGAATTTATAAATCATTAATATTTACCAGTATTTTGTCTTTTTTAGGGTTCCGTACCCAAAGGGCAAAACGGAGCTCAAAAGCTGTCCATCTGTCAGATGTCAGAAAAGACATATTAAAGTAAAGATTATAAGGTTAAGAGGCCCCTTACGCCTGGATTTTTCTCAAGATTCATACAAAAGGTAAAAACTGAGTGTGGAGTCAACAGGTTATTTTCTTCATTTTTTTTCATAAGTATTAAAATTTGATGAAACACCATCATAATAGCTGTCAGGAAATCGTAAATATTACCTCGTTTTTACGCAAAGTTTAGCAAGTTGTATAATTTTCATCTATACTGGAAATAAAAAAAGAGAGAAATACAGACGTCGTTCATGTAAAGAAGACTAAGTTTATACATTCTTCTATAAATAAACAATTACCGTTTCATGAAAAACAGTTTTTAACTGAAACCATTTCACAAATTCGGCGCATTTTGAATATCTCGCCATCTTGCAACTCTTGATGAGAGATGGGTTGCGGTGCGATGTGGGGGGTGAGGGAAACATAATTATATAAAGATGTGTGCGAAATTTCATTGAGACCAAAGCCTTCAGGACGTCACAAACACCTACGGTGTAACTACAAAACGGTATTTAACTTTAGACAGTGTTTAAATCTGTTGCTGTCACTCTTTTACAATATGAAAGAAAAGGCGACAACAACAGATTTAAACACTTAGTTAAACACCGTTTTGTAGCAACGCGGCTCAAGTATTTATATGGCAGCTGAGCGGCCCACCTTAATTAAATGTACTTCCTCTACGCTTTCCTCAAATATATAAAAAAATTACACCTTTTGAAAAATTTACTTCAAACAACTTTCATTCATATTTGAATCCAATTATGGGGGAACTAAAGGGCATTTAACTACCTTGAAGTAAACAATGGTTTAATTTCATTAACAAAATAAATCTCTAGAGTGTTGAAAAAAGTATTGCTCAAATGTTTTGTTGTTTGAAGTAAAATTTTTAAAAGGTGCGATTTTTTTGACGCCGAGTGTATTAACCAGTGTTGCCATCTTAGCCCTTTTCGGGCTAGATCTAGCACTTTTTACTGTAGTTGAACTCGTTGTTTGATGATTTAGCCCGAAAAGAGCAATCTAGCCCTTTTCGTTATGTGTATATTTATAGTTCTGTGAACCTAATTAAAACTAAAACCAGAAACAAAATGGGGCTAAAAACAATGATATCCATACTACGTATACGATGGGGTTTAAAACGACTGAGAGAGTGTTGCTGTTCACACAAGGTGTCAACTGAAATGATAAAAAACTGTAGGATTAATTTAAAATATTCGTTCAAATCCGCAAAAAACGCAGATGTCAATCAGCCATCAACTTTTTCTGCTTCATCAGGTACGATTTTTAACAATTAAATAACTTAGTTTTAATTACTCTGTTGCATTTTCTGAAATTACTTACTACATTTCAAATAAACAATTTTTAGCACTTTTGATCGCAACATTTGCTAAATCTAGCCCTTTCTAGCTTGTCCAACTGCTCTTTTTCAAAAACCAAGGTTAACACTGGTATTAACCCTTATTTAGGCAACTCTACGATAACGGATTCATTACAAGCGAATATTCCTGCGGTAATGTTATCAAAATATTACACTTCTTTGAATTCATTGTATCGCAAGCATGGTTTTATGGCGCATTAACAAATGTATAGGTACGAGTACATTCTGTATGGCGCCAGCAGCGTCTTACGTCTTTGTTTACAAGAATTTGTTTTGTTCAGAAGATTATACAGGATGTGAATAGAGTGCTGATATTAACTAAAACAACCACACACTGGATTGTGTGTCTGGACCGTAGCAGATGGAAATCTGTAGTCTCTGCCTACCCCTCTGGGAGACAGGCGTGAGTATATGTATGTATGTGTGTACAACCACATCTTAAGAGATATTTGAAAACCTTCCCTTAAAAATATAAGAAACAGGTAGAGTGAATAGGGTTTTCCCATGGACGTATTTAATGGTTTTCCTATATCTCTATTGAAAGGAAACTCAATTTTCAGTACTAACATTTTTGCATTTTTTTAGGAATGACAAATCCAAATTATGTAATTTCTTTTGTTTATAAATGAGACATTAAGCTGACAGCAACATGAATTAAATTTTTGAAAACTGTCAGCTGTAAATAATTATTACGAATCTTATCATGGAAATAGAAGGCATTTAGGGCAAACTGTTTTTGAAGATTTAATTTTTATAATCAAACTGAGAATAAAAACAAAATTTAATACGTAGATGTAAAACCTTGAAATCAACTTAAAAAACAAATAATTGAATTACAGGAATTATAAACTAACGAATCTGTAAGACAATTTAGGCAATTTCATATGTAAAGACCTATTAGATAATAATTAATTGAGAAATACTTCAAAACTTAGTTTGAAATTACATAATTGGTTTGTTTGCGAGATGACATGTTGCAGTTGCAGTTTCAGTAGGTGAATGTCAGAGTCTATTTACACCCCGTGTTGGCGCGAGTTGTGTATTTTGGTGCACGTGCCACTGAATCACCGAGATAAAATAACGATCTTGTGAGGATTGTCGCACTGTTGACGATACCGGCCTCCTTGTGCGGCAGGTGGCTATTTCAGTGGCGGCGCGATGATGACGCTGCACAGTGCACACGCGTCACTCCACGAGCTGACGCCATCTTTCTTCGAGCGTGCGTGACGAAGACAGTAGGCACCGGACACATAACCGCAAACAATTAGTGAAATTTACGTAATAACAATGATAACAGTTACTAGAATTGAAACATTTTTGAAGTAATTATTACTTTACGTACGTAATAAATTAGTAAGTATTTCTCATAATTGGATAAAATTTACCCAAATATATTATGTAGTAGATGTCTTTTCCTCCTATTCTACACAAAGTTAAGTTGCTGGCTAGCATTTCGTTATATGAGTTTTTCATGTTTCACATCAATAGGGATTAAAGTTCAGATCAAAACAAACCGATTTGGTCTAGTCACTTAAGGTTGGACTACAAATAAAAATAAAATATCTAAATCATTTGAAATCAAAATCATCCTGAAAAAAATCCATGAAGCAAACATCCAGAGCTCTGCGTTTTGACGCGACATATATATATATATTTTTTTTTTTAAATTTATTTTATGTAAAAATGTAAAAAAAAACCTCTTCTAAGTAATTTGCTCATCGTCCACTCAATTCATTCGATTCATTATGACTCTCTAACTTAGAAAAAAAATTGACAGACCTTTTACTCACTGATTTGAGCAGTAACGACAATGCTTCTTTAACATTTTTTTAAATCATTTTCTTTTCGTGTTCCGGGTGTCATGTCATATAACATAATGAATCGAAGGGACGGACGCTACTAAAACCATGAGCAACAGTTGATAGGGCTTTTTTTTTACGAATTAAAAACCCTGGTGTAGCGCAAAAACGTAACGACGGCTTCACCAAATTGATTTGTATTGATCGAAACTTTAATCCCTATTACTAATCCCTATGAAACATGGTCAAATGATTAAGATTCAGAATCTTTGTTTTTTACAAATTTGTAGCGCTGTATGTACCACAAAGACTCAGCGACGACTGCGCCCGTAGCGGTGTTTGATAGCGCGAGACGCGACTTAGTTGAATCACAAGTGCAAGGAGCGTGACACGATGTTTTTGCGATTAAACATTATTTCAAGCTCCTCGCACTGTGATTCAACTTAGTCGCGTCGCGCGCGATTAAACACTGTGCTACGGGTGCTGGAGTGGCTGGACCAAAGCGATTTATATTTCCAAGAAGATTCGGTCGATCGTTTATCGTTCGAGCATACGTCCATCTTTGACGCACGCATACAGAGTGTGATAGAGATGAATATACGAACGAACGATATTCGATCGAATTTTGTCACTTCTGAGGTAGGCCCTTGAACCTTAATCACTATCGGTATAAAACATGAGGATTTTTTTAGAAATTTTGCTCGCCGGCGCTTAGTTTTTAAACAATAACAAACTTTAGCCGAATTTATTTTAGATAATAGTGTCGTTCGACTCAAGGTGGTCCTTGATATAAGATCTCAATATAACAACCAAAATAGTCATTTTCTCTGTCTAATACTGTTAATTAAACTAATCGATACGAGACTTCAAAACCAAAACGCCTTTTCTCGTGTTTACGGATGTAACAAGAAGCTTTAATTAAACTTTTTATACAATCTTCTATTACTGAAGTAAGAAGCATGAAATTGATCTTGGAGAAATGACAGTTGCGTGCGATAAAAAAAAAGAAAATGGAAAAAAAATGGTAAAATGTCCATTGTGCGTAACAAAATAGCGTTCATTATAACAACTATTCCCTGAATCGCTGCAACAGCTTTCCTCGGTAGTTTGAAATTAGGAGAATACTTGTTTAATCAACGCACCGCTTTTGTGCGATTATGAGCTTTAGACCCACGCAATAAGAATAGTACACCGTGACTTGACGTTGAGTGTACCGCACTTCCTACAGCCGTGGGAACCCGGGGACAGATGTGAGTGGAATACGGCAGCGGGTCGCAACCTTTTGTCACATGCAGATTACACAGTATTTTGTTGCGAAGTGAAACTTATAATTGTTAGTTTATGAGTGAGAAACTTCAAATAAGTACATAATTAAGCAAGTTGTAGATTGTTGTGTGGCATAAAAAAGCCCGTAAAGATTACTTACTATTTAGATAGATCTAAGAATTAAAACTAAATAATTAAGAATAATCTTGGAATTAAGATTATAATATAATATAAATGGGCGTATAAAGCAACAATCCGAGATAGGCCCCGTAGCACAATGTTTAATCGCGCGCGATGCAAGTTGAATTATAGGTGCGAGGAGCGTGACAAGATGTGTTTGCGATTAAACAGTATGTCTCGCTCCTCGCACCTGTGATTTAACTAAGCCACGTCGCGCGCCATTATACATTAAGCTACGGGGCCTGGCTTAGAGTTAAATTAATGAATGCAGATAAAAAACCTGTCCATGATTTTTTTCATATTTTTCAGTCCACCAGTTTTGGAGATAAGGAGGGGGGGACATAATTTTTTTTATGGTTTATCATGGATTTCTCGAAATAGATGCAATTAAATATAGCCAAACTATATATCTTTACAATAAACTTTTTAATACCTACAATTTGATACCCATATTGTATTTTTAGGGTTATATTTTTATCACTTTTGTTTTTTAAATATTTTGAACAATTTCATAGGTATTATTTTTTACACCTTTATATGTGGGAAAATTAATGCTATTTTTATGCTAAATTTCCTATGATATCAATTTTAAGACTGCCCATTATCACATTACTTGCTGATCACTTTAGTTATTTTTGCCGACCACTAGAAGCAGCTCAATTTACTTTGTTTGCTGACAAAATACATTTTGGAGATGACAAAAACCTCTTTAATTAGCTGAGCGCTTAAATCATAACCATTTTTTTTTAAATAGTATTAGGTATTTCATTACCTGCTGTTCCAATATTCGTGGTTGTATAAAAATTATTTTATTGTCTTTGATTGTCTTGAAAAATTTGCTAAAGTCGAGTTGTTTTGTATGGAAATTACAAGTGTTTGAGTTACGTATTTGACGGAAACTGACAATCCCAGATATAGTTTCTGTGTCTTCTCTACAAAATGTTATCAATTTTTATCAGTTATTGTCTAAAATATGCTCGAACTCCGTTTGTACGGAGCGCTCTCGCGGTAATTTCAAATATTACAACAAACTGCCACAAAATATACTCGATCTCCCGTCCTTGAACATGTTTAAAAGTAGATTACGAAAATGGCTTTTAGAAAATACCTTCTATTCGCTCAAAGAATTTTTAGATTGCTAGTACTCGTAATATTTCGTGTTTGCTTGTGATTTTGCATGTATCTTCTCTCTTCTGACTATGTATTTTGTTTATAAAATTATGATTATAATGCAAAAAAATGAATTTTGTATTTGAATAACTAAGTATGTGACATGTAAATTTTATTGAATTTTTTTTATATTTGCATGTTAACTTTTTATTAGCTGAATAAGGCGATTTCTGTGCATAACTTTTTTTCCATCATATGTATTTTAAAAGCAAATAAATGATTTATGATTCCCTACCTCTGGCTAGATGTCAACAACGCATAATGTAGGACGCGCTGTGCTCAACTGCTCAGCCATCATCGGGGGTACATAACATAACTATTCAACTATCCGTTCCATGAAATTGTGCCGGAAACCACAGATCCAAATAATTGAACCCAGACCAGGGGACCTATTATGTATCTCTAGTTGCCTTCTGGACTGGGTTCCTATCATCAAAAACATAGATATACTATCGAACTCCGATTTCCTAAGGATATTTTCGCACTTGAAGTGACGTCACAGTTCGTAAATAGTTCAATACCCACTAAAGGCAATTTTGAAATTTCAGTTTTTATCTATGTTTTTGATGATAGGCACCCAGTTTAGTTGGTAACCAAAGATACAGAATAGGGGGGCAGAGCGACACACATGATAAACGCATTGTTGTTTAATCTACATAAAAGACAATCGGCGGAACTCAGAAATGGTTTAAAATAAAGTGTAGTTCCTATAAGTGATTTCTGAGTAGGAAGTTTTATAAAGGTATACACTTCCAGTTACGGATAAAGTTACAGTAATAGTCCAGCAATCTAAGTATGTTGTTATGGAGAAGGTGGAATTAAATGTACACTGTGAGAAAATTGGGATTATATCGCTTATCTAACTGAAAAATTAATATTCAAAATTCAGATAAATATTTTTTAAGTTTTTCCAGAATAATTAGACCATGGCTAAGAATAATATATATTAGTAAATGTTCTTCCGGGAGGGGGGGGGGGAATAGTATATTAAAATACTATTAATTTCGAGTGTTTCTTTAATTCGACCTCAAATCTTTCATTTACTGGACTATTAGTCGAAATTCGGTAGTGGCATATCTTCATTTGACGTAAGTCGAATAAGGTAAGCAATGACTCTAGCTCTTGGAAAATACTAGAGTCATGTCAAGTTAATTAATTCCAATTCTAACAATTTTCCTCTGAAGGACTACTTAGAAATGAATGATGAAATAGACAACTTAATTTTACGGTTCTCCCATGCGGCAACTTTAAGAGGCTATGTGAATTTTATTTTTGTCACTGTCACTTTAAACGAAAAAACGTGCAGAGGGGCGGATTCAGGGCGAATCTGAAAAAATTTAATTTATATTTTTATAAAAAAACCAAAATACCTAGCAAATAACAGTGAGCAAATTCGGTTCAAGCGCTGCCATGATCAAGAAATATTTTAAACAGACAGACAGAGAAGAATTCTATAAGTTGTTGATTTGTGTTCTATTACTCTTCTTTAGTCACCGCCTTTTTATTTTTATTACTTTTCTTCAATATACTGGTATATACTGGTTCTAGCCGGAGTAAGTAGGTATGTGGTGCGGGGAGAGAGCAAAGTTTACAGTCGATATGATTTCCATGTATCAACATGTTGATCGACTAGTCGAAATACATAAATTTAAGTGCATTCCAATAAATAGCTTCCGCCATACTTACTCTATGGACGCATGACACGTGTCATGCCTCCATTTTCAAACTAATTGTGTAATAATGTACTCCGTGTGACAAGTTGAACGACAAATCTAACAGAAATCGGCCGGTTTTTGGTACAGTTGTAACGTAAACTGAACCTTTTGTGTTTTTGATACCTACACAAAAAAAGAATCTCCCGTTTTTTTTACATATCGCCTTAAGAGATCTCTGACAGGACTATGTCACAGCAAGTTTAATATCAATAATTGCGGCACAGTCGGCGCGTCCATTTAACTCAATTGCATTTTGAACAACGTCCACCGACAAACGAGTTTGTGGGAAACGATTACACGAACCTACGTGTTCGCGGCTGGTTGTCTCCTCACGTCACTCCTCTGACAAAATGGTCTAATTACAGCGGTTCCTTACTTTTTTATGGAAAGGAAACAGTTCCCTGAAAGAAGGTGCTCAAATGTTGACGCTATCAGCTTTTGGCAGCTGCCGATTTCTAAAAGTAAGAAATAAGTTTAAATTTCGAACATGTTACATAACTTGAATAGAAAATTCATAGAATTTACTCAGTACTCCTAAGACATTTACAGGAAAAGCAACAAAAATTCCAAAAAAAATATCCACAGACCTAAATTACCAAGTCTACCTTTCATAGCCTGCGTGGTGAGTTCTGCTTCAGTGCAAGATGCGTTGCCCTTCGTATTGCAAGCCCTGCCGCCCTTGCGGACCCTGTCCGCCTTGCAGGCCCTGCTACCCTTGCAAACCCTGTGGACCTTGCTACCCTTGCTGCTACCCCTGCTACCGATGTTGAAGAGCCAGAAACCGATCGAGCAGTTCACTCAAGGCCCATGATGCCCTGACCTGGGTATACCGTCACTGCCTCAATCAGAAGTCACCATCTCCCGTACCGACCGTCGTCTTCTTAATTTTACTCTAATTTATATGTAAAAATGTGCAAATAAAACTGACAAGTACTCGCATCAAATTGTTTCTCTAAATTCCTCTCAAATTCACGTCTAATAGGGTGAACAAGAGATTCTGTAAGTGATCCGAAACAAGGTCTATTTTTTTAATTCGCAAGATGAAGATAGTCTCACCAATTCACCATACTTAGCGACGGGCTTGAAGGGGGACCATCACATGTTTCTATTAACGTCTATAGGCTTTTGTTTCATATATAAGACTAAGTAAGAATTCATCTGTAGTCACCTTCTGGATTAGTTGCAGGAAATTCTATCCATTAATATCAGATTGAGTCAATCTACTTAAAGCAAATAAAAGATCGAGAAGAGACAAAAGATCTTTATTGGACGACAAAATGGTTCAGTACGTTAAGAATTCTAAAGACACGCGATGAAGAGACAAACAATATGTTCACTATTCAATACGAAATCCTGGTTTTAGGCTTTTAGCACGGGCGACGTTTTTGACAACACATTCCGCCGATGCAGCCTCCGACGCTATTGCAATTGTAGTACGACCCTGCGATGCCGCAACGAGCTCTGAAACGGTAAAAAAAAGCTTAGGACTGAGAAACTCATGACAAAGAAAAACCGGAAATGTTACATGAATCTGGACAAAGTATTTGCGCGATACGCCTATGATCTGCGGGCGATAAGATGCGTGAATCTGTCTTGTCTTCCACGAGCTGACATCCTTATCAAGCTATGGAGATCTCTGGTTTCAGATTTATTCGCTCGTAGATGGTAGGCACGACGCCCGCAGTAGCAGAGGAACAAGAAGTATTCTAAAACACAACGTCATCAAGGTACCCGTGAAGGCAGCCAATGGGTTGGTTGCAGGGCGCGCAGCAGTTGGCTCCGACGGCGTGGCAGCAACAGGGGCCCACTCCGCTGCACTCTTTGCGGCCAGAGCAGGGTCCGCAAGGCCCACACGGGCCACACATGGGGCCCTGGCAGCCCAGGCAACAGTTGCGTACCGGCATTTTGTGTAACAGGAATATTTATTGGCGTTTCTTGATTTTTTTTAGTTTTTTTTTGTTATTTTGTGTTTTAGGTATTTGTAAAAATGTTACATGACTATTTAAAAATTGTTTTTATTGACGTTAGTATAATAGGTTTTCTGTCGAAGAAGAACGCATAGCAGCCAGCGTTTTAAAAGCTTCCATAATAAACTTTTATGATCACTTTAAAAGAAGTATTGCAATAAGAAATGAGGTATGTAATTTAAAAGAATAAAAGTACCTCAAGCTGCAATTTCCTGGGGTACTCGAGGCAACATCAAGGTGATGCAAGCCGGAAGTCCACGAACGTCTGCAGAACCATCAGACTGCGGAAGTAGCGAGCGATGCACCCGAGATAAATCATTATGTCGCGGAACCCTGCCACGCTATTACCCGCTATCTTTTCTTTTGAACTTATGATTTATGATTCCATTATACCCGTATTTTTTGGGAACTATGACGCGTCTGCAAAACGGCAATAATATAATCATAAAATATTCCAGGAAAATAATCAAATAAATTAAAACATTAACCCTTCACTTACAGTTCAAACTGGTATTTTCGGTCGTGCAAATCAATACATATAATATAACAGTAGAACCCGATGTGTCTGTACATTGAAGAAAAGTAACAAAAATAGAAAGGGGGTGACAAAAAAAGAGTAATAGAATAAAAATCAGCAATTTTTAGAATTCTTATCTGTCTGTCTATTTGTTCGCAGTCGCACACATCTCCGAAACCACTGAACGGATTTTCATGTAGTTTTCACAGGTGAACAGAGCTTAATTTGGACTAGAATATAGGCTTTGTTTCATTAAAATCTGATGTCGAAAAAAGTTATCGCCATTTAGAGATTTTTGGAATTTACTTTTCTATTGTTAGAAGTTCCTGGCGATGAAGGCCTAGACGAACGTCACGAACGATTGTATAAAAGAAAAATCGGTCAAGTGCGAGTCGGACTCGTGCACGAAGGGTTCCGTACCATTATCTATAAAAACGGCAAAAAAATCATGTCTGTTGTATGAGAGCCAAGTTAATATTGATTTTATTCTGTTTTTTTAGTATTTGTTGTTATAGCGGCAACAGAAATACATCATCTGTGAAAATTTCAACTGTCTAACTATCACGGTTCATGAGATACAGCCTGGTGACAGACATACGGACAGCGGAGTTTTAGTAATAGGGTGCCGTTGGTTACCAGTGGCGTGCACAGAACTTTTTGCTGGAAAAGCAAACAATTGGTCAAGAACAACAATAAAAAAAATATTAAAAAATTTAAATATCACTTAGAGTGAAAATTTCCTATACAACCTTTTTTTTTTCAAAGTGATATTAAAATTTTTTTATATTTTTTTTATTGTTGTTCTTGACCAATTGTTTGCTTTTCCAGCAAAAAGTTCTGTGCACGCCACTGTGGTTACCCTTTGGGTACGGAACCTTAAAAAACCAGGAAACTTTGGTTAGAATATACTAGTGATTCTATAAATCGATAAGCTTTTAGAATCCAAATAACTAACGCTTCATGTGTTATCGAGCGTCGTGGTCTAGTGGCGTGCACAGAACTTTTTGCTGGAAAAGTAAGCAATTGGTCAAGAATAACAATACAAAAAATATGAAAAAAATTTTTCAATGCATGTGCTCGTAAAGGCCCACTTTTTATGCATCAAAACCGAACAAAAAGTCGATTATTTTGCCCTAGGGCTTTATTATTATTATTTTTTTATTTGTTTGCAATGGTTGGCTAACCTGCAGCCTTTCCTGTGTACCATAGATGTTATACTTTTTTTTCCACTGTTTAACGGCTCTGGATACAATCCTTTTGAGCCAATCATAATTTAAAGTTCACAAGATTATATCTGTTTTCATTTCCTCACACTATGCATTGAAAAACGTAGTATGATACACGGGCGTAAAAGCAATAAATTACTCGGTTACGTTTAAAACACTCGCTACGCTCGTGTTTTAAATCGTCCCCGTAATTTATTCCTTTGCGCCCTTGTAGCATAAACTACTAAAATATCACTTTGAAAAAAAAATTGTATGACGCCAGGGTAGACAATGTCTACCCTAGAGTGAAAATTCCAATACAAACTATTTTTTTTTTCAAACTGATATTTAAATTTTTTCATATCTTTTTTATTGTTATTCTTGACCAATTGCTTGCTTCTCCAGCAAAAAGTTCTGTTCACGCCACTATAGGAGGCGCTAAACGAAAAAAAACTAATTTTATTAGGAAAATGTTGTTCTTCTCTATTATCTAAATCTAGGTATAGTTTCAGTTACTTTATATTAACGTCTCGCTAACTACAGCTGTTGCGTTTACATAGAACGGGTCAAGTCTAAGTTCGGCATAAAAGCAACGAGTAAACGGTCTTTCATTTCAAATGCAGTATTCATATTTGGTGAGTGTACAGCAACATATAAAAAACCGGCCAAGTGCGAGTCAGACTCGCGTACCTAGGGTTCCGTATTGTGGATAATAAATTTAATTTTGTAATTTTTTTTTGTGAATTTCTCAACCGCTTTTTTTCTGTAATCTTTACGTAAACACATATTACCATGATTTTTTTCATATTTTTTGGTCTACCAGTTTCGGAGATTGGGGGGGGGGGGACATATATATTTTTGTGGTTTTTTAAAGATTTCTCGAAACCAGTACCAGTAAATATAGTAAAAGTATATATTTTTACAACCAGCTTTTTAATATCTACAATTTGATACCCATATTGTATTTTTATGATAATATTTTTTATTTTTCTCAATTTTGTTTTGGAAATATTTTCAACAATTAAAATTTTCATATTTTGTTTTACACCTTGATATGTGGGCAATTTAATGAAATTTTTATGCCAAATTTCATGTATTTATCTTTAACGGCCCTAAAGTTATGAGGCTGTGACATACGGACGGACGGACGGACAACGGAGTCTCACCATAAAAGTTTAACCCTAAAAATCAGCCTTGTCATTATCACGTGCATGAAGTCCCTCTATTGCAACTTACAGTGATTTTTTTCAAGTTAATTGTAATTAAAACGTCACTGCCCGTTGTTAACAATCATTACCGTTTTTGTTTTAACTCAATTTAGTTAATTTAGTTTTTATAACCGTTTACCGTTTTTTTTTTGTTAATACTCGTATTACAATTTTATTGTAATATCTCTTAGGCCCCCGCGTTTTCAGGTTCGACCTGGTTTTGGGAACCACTGTCAATCATGCTTTGAATTTTAACTATATCTTGTAAAACGGTAATTAAGATAGTATTTGCAAGATTTTTTTCGGTAAATAAAAGCTTATTTTATTCTATTCTGTTGTAACAAGAGTTCGAATAACAGTTTGACAAATTTCTGATAATATTGCAAATGGGCTTACAGCCCATGTTTATTTTATGAATACATATTATACTCTTCGCGGAAAACGTATTATTTTTTTAATTATTTAATTATACAGCGGCCCTGTAATGTCATTTCAAAGAATCGAGCGATACCATTTCATGGCTGGGCACCTCTTTCGTAGAAGGACACTCCCTACTCCGCCTCGATGCGGATATGATTCTACGAAAATATGTCCCCCTATTCGTGAACTACATGGTCTACCTCGTCCCCCGGGACTCCAAAGCTTTCGGGGCCACAGGGGAGATTTAAGAGGCTATGCGAATTTTATTTTTGTCACTGTCACTCCAAGCGAAAAATCGCGCAGTGCGAGAGGGGCGGATTCAGGGCGAAAGAGAAAAAAGTTGGTTTTATATTTTTATTAAAAAAACTAAAATAGCTAGCAAAATTTCAAATATCTAATCTCTAGATATTGTTAAAACACACCTAATAAAATATTTTTGAGTTCTGTATATGGTTCCTATTCGTCAAACGAGGAGAAAAAGTGTGTTTGAAGACCTCATTTCAACAGTTATTTCTATCGAGGGAAATTTATCCAAACATGTTATCCAATTTCAAAACCCTAGATTATATAGTCAAAATGCATATACCAGAAATTTATCAAAATTCTCCGTGTATTTCATGAAATACACAGAAAAGAAACACCCGTATTTTTTTCGCATATCGCCTTAATATAAATTCGGAAGTACTCCGTCTACAAAATCCTAGTAAGTATCCAAATTGTGTCCAAACTGAAAAATGATTCCTTTTAGTAATTATTTGCATACTTATTACACGCTTAGTACCCGAGGCCGGAAACCGTGGCGATTCAAATAGAACATATCTATTTGATAAATTGCAGTGGTCTTCAGATGTTACAATTAAACTAAGTCATCTGCATATATTTTAATTGTTGCCAGACATCATACCTACAGCTGGGTTTAGGGGAAGTTTTAGTTACAGGACTTCAAAGGTGTGGAACGACCTCCCCCCCCCCCCCCCTATTCGAGAATCCAAGACAAAGGGTAATTTTCGTATTAAACTTAAGAGCTGCCTAATTGAAAAGAATAACGATATGACATAATCTATACGTAAACCTATATAGTATTTTTATAAATTATGTATTTTTTAATATTACATTATTATTTGTTTATTTATTTCATATTTACTTTTAATTGATTATCTACTATTAATTTTTTCATTAGTTGTATGTATTTCAACGCTATACGCTTTTTAATTTAAGTTCAATTTTGTTATATTTTGTTTAGATTAGCTTTAATTTTAGTAGGATCCAGCAGAATACCAGCGCTGTGACTTAGGCATTAAGCTGAGCTGGACTCCTTTTTCATAACCACAGAACATGTCTAATTCGTTTACAAATGTTTTTTTTTTTTTGTTATACTGTGGGTTTTGAAATAAATATCTTTTCTTTCTTTCAAAAATAGTTTCTTCATACATCTCTTTTTTAAGACTTACTAGACTGATAGATTGCCCTAAAATATATATTATGCAGTACATAATCAGACAGATGAATAACTAAATTGCTGCTATTGCCACAGGTTCGTTATATTTCTTAAACTAAAACCAATGATGACGTCCTATTTTCGAAAATCATCAAATTTTTATTTAGTAATAATCGACAGTGAAATGCGGGTGTACCGAGTGTGGACTGTGACTTGCATTTCACAGTATACCTCTGACAACCCTTCAGGGATTCATGTCGTGACGATATATTATTATTATTTCGTATACTTATTCAGTCGTATCAAACTTTAAAGACGGTATAACAAAACGCGTCAAATTGAGATTTCTGCGAATCCGGAACGGCACCGGCCTCCATTCCCGACGTGAGCTATGATGAATGATCAATAGCAGCACTTTGTTATATTGAACTAGTTCTGTATTCAGGTTACTTTCACTGGAATACCTTTGTAGCCTGCGACCAAAGACCAGCGAAATTTTATAATTTTCAATGCAAGTGCTCGTAAAGGCCCACTTTTTATGCATCAAAACCGAACAGAAAGTCGATTATTTTGCCCTAGGGCTTTTTTTTTCTAATTTATTTACGAGAAGTTCGCTAACCTGCAGCCTTTCCTGTGTACCATAAATCTTATCCTTTTTTTCCATTGATCAATAACTCTGGATACAGTCCTTTTGAGCCTATCATAATTTAAAGTTCGCAGGATTATATTTGTTTTATTATGCATTGAAAAACGTAGTATGATACACGGGCGTAAGAGCAATAAATTACTCGGTTACGTTTATTTTACGTTTATTTTATTTTACGTTTATTTTACGTTTTCGTAGCATAAACTACTATTTTGAAACACTTGAACTTTGAAAATTCGTCTTTTGAAAAAACCATGTGAAGGGTACAGGGGAAAAAACATGATAGTCACTAATACTTCAAGAGACAGAATTTCATACTTTTTATACGGAGTTGACTTTTGACTTTTAATTACTAAACAGTAAGACACCAAATAAGATTTTAAATTCCGTTGTTTTATAAGTTCTAATGAATGAACAGTCATCTTACTCTCCCTGTACCCTTCTTTGTATATCAGATAACGTCAGGTACATAATCAAAATTATTGATAAACTATGAGAGGTTCGTGATGCCTGTGGCAAAGGCAAAGGGTAACCAACGGGACCCTATTACTAAGACTCCGCTGTCCGTCTGTTCGTCTGTCACCAGGCTGTATCTCATGAACCGTGATAGTTAGACAGTTGAAATTTTCACAGATGATGTATTTCTGTTGCCGTTATAACAACAAATACTAAAATACAACAGACATGTTTTTTTTACCGTTTTATAGATAATGGTACGGAACCCTTCGTGCGCGAGTCCCGACTCGCACTTGGCTGGTTTATTAGGATTCCGTACCCAAAACGTAACCAACGGGACCCTATTACTAAGACTCCGCTGTCCGTCTGTCTGGCCGTCAGACGGTTGAAATTTTCACAGATGGTGGTATTTCTGTTGCCGCTATAACAACAAATACTAAAAAATAGAATAAAATAAATATATAAGGGGGCTCCCATACAATAGACATGTTTTTTTTTTGCCATTTTTATAGATAATGGTACGGAACCCTTCGTGCGCGAGTCCAACTCGCACCTGGCCGGTTTTTTTTTTAATTCTCACAGCCCCTGATATAAAGCGTCAATGAGACCTTGGATGAAGGGTACTCGCCGAGATAGTACCTAAATAAATACAAAGAGTAACCAGGTACAGCCTGACATGACGTCATGCCGAAACACGTCAAGTCGCTTGACGGCATACTAACTTGCAAGACACTTTACTACAGAGCATGTCGTGGCGCTTCTTCCAGCGTCATCCGAAAATTACTCTTACTGATAACAAATATAACCAAAAAAGTATTAAAACAATCCCGGTAAAAATGTATTAATTATTATCGAAATATATTTCAACCAACTTGTGGTCGTCGTCAGTCGAATTACAAGAATAGATACCACTGACTGAACAAACAACACTGACCAACAGACAAAAATAGCACACATATTCCCCAAAATTCCCCATAACATACATAGCATACACTCGTCATCTCTTACAACCCCTCACAAATCCTATCACCCCTCCTTACAAACATTCTCTCTCGGAACTTATCTTACTGTTATTCTCTTACCCCTTTCCAATAGTTTAGAATTAAGTATTGTTTAAAAAGATTTCATCGTGTAAAATGTCAGTATCTGTGTTTATACAGGTTGTAATCGTTAAGTGTGACCAGGCTATTATTCCGTCACTATTACATATATCAAATAAAATTTAAACTGATATCGAGAGTACGTTACCTAATCAGTAAAATTACATCAATAGCTTTTTGAAAATCAAACGAGAAGTATCCAAAATTTTGACATTAAACATTCCCATACATTTAGTATGAGATTGGTAGAATATTGGAATATGCCATTTTTCAATCAATAAATGAAACAATCACGATTATTAACAATTGGCGGGAATGACAACTCGCGCGACTAGGAGTTTGGAATTTAGAACAAACACCAAAGAGGTATTTATTTTCAGCCAGTTCAAATTAATGCGATATTGAAACAAGGTTTATTACTAATTTTAAGTGGTAACATAATTAATCTACACGTGAAAATCATTATTATCATATCATACGTAATCATGAAATGAGATTAAGGTAAAATGACTACTAGACCACTTAAAATAAGGAAACTAAAACCTTTCTACTAATCTCATACTAAATGTATGGGAATGTTTATTGTCAAAATTTTGGATACTTCTCGTTTGATTTCCAAAAAGTTATTGATGTCATTTTACTGATTAGGTAACGTACTTTCGATATCAGTTTAAATTTTTTTGATATCTTTAATAGTTACGGAATAATCACCTGGTCACACTTAACGATTACACCCTGTCTATTGTGTGTCAAAAATCTATTTTTGTAATTCGACTGACGACGACCACAAGTTGGTCGAAACATATTTCGATAATAATAAATACTTTTTTGTTTATATTTATAATCTATTTAAAATTATTAAAAGCTAAAAAAAAGGCTTTTAAACAATATTTATTCAATTCTTACTGATAACGATATTTCTCTTATATAAGATATTTAAAAATTATGAAAAAAATATTTATACGTACTGTTATTTAAAGCATAAGAAAAAAAATTTACTTCTGAAAATTATTCTTGCGTAAAAGAACAGTATGAAAATATTGTTCAAAGTCAATCTGTTTTTAGACTAAAATTATGTAACATTGGTTATTTCTTTGAAACCACTAATACGAGTAGTATTTGTTTGGTTCTAGCACTAAAATATTGTGTGTGCACTAGCACTAGCACATTTTAGGACATAGTTTTCATTATTTTGGAATATAAATTAACCATTATCTTTTTATGATTTTTTAAAGAATTGTCCGATATGACGTCACTTGAGAATTTTAGAGATTGTACGGATTGTGATGGGTGATTGCTTATAAAAAAAGTGGTCTGTCTCTGTCTGTCTACTCATCTGTCATCAGTCGGAAGCAAATTATTATAAATTTGTCTTGATAGCAAAAAACACATTTCTAAAGAGCTGAGAAGTGACGTCACACGAAGGCAAATAGAAGTTGCAGCTTTTCATAAAAATATTCAACATCATGAGGCTTTTTGACAACAAATTCCAAAATACGGCTTATTAAACCTAAATCTCGAAATGGTTTTCGAATTAAAATTGCGGACGCCAGCATGACGGTTACCTATTGGAATCATTTACAAACTGCTGGCGTCTTTACCTACTGGTAATTAGAATCGCACTGCAAAAAAGTTTTAAAGAAGAACCACGCTGGCCACTAAACCACAAAAGAACAAACAAACCAGACACCATTACGCAATAAAATACAAAAGTGAAATTCAACGGAATCTCGAAGACAACAGGCCACCATGAATGTATATTACGGAGGATTTTACGGCGGCGCCCAGGGCGGAGGCTACTGTCTCTACTCCTGCATGCCTGGAGGATACTGCGCTTATCCACCAGCTTGCTAACTCACGGATAAGTAGAGTACCCCGCTGCCAGGGTAATTCTGAACAGTTTATTTACTAGAAAAGTAATAGTATTAAGTCTTCATATAAAACGGCCGAAACGCGCGCTTCCAAATCTCGGCATACCTCGGTTGTAGGGGTGCGCCGTAATTCACATTCTTAATTCGAAAAGCATTTCGAGATTTAGGTTTAATAAGCCGTATTTTAGAACTTGTCGTCTAAAAAACCTTGTGATGATGAATATTTTTACGAAAAAGCTGCAACTTCCATGGCTGTTAAGAAATGTGTCCTTTGCTTTCAAGATAACTTTATAATAATTTGCTTCAGACTAAATGGTTTTCGAATTAACACACCTTAACATAATTTAATCTAAGCGAATGTCTTAGAGGTCCGTCAAAAAACTGAAAATTTTTAAAAATCCATGAGTAATATTGTAACAATGATAATAAAATTAATGAATTAACTATAAAATGTATTACAAAATGAATTACCCTGCATCAGGGTGCAATCCTAGGCAGACATTATGCTATCCCGTATTTTCCAATCACACCACAAACAACAATCTGTGTCAGAATTCCTAGATATTCTAGGTAAAGCCAAGTCTGTGCCCGTCCCGATATTAATTACCAAAATTTGTAGATATATTAATAATTTGCAATATTCCGCTAACCACTCTTACCATGCTATTCAAAATGCAGACTCAAGCACCGCCCGCCCTCCCGCATAAAACATGCACAAGCAAAGCAAGCAGTACGAGCACAAAATAAAGCAATCTTAAATAACAAGCAAGAAAACTTATCGACACGTGTTTCGCCTCTAAACGAGGCATCCTCGGGATGTGTAGTCCGCCCGACCGCTCGACAGCAAATGACGAGCTGCCGCCCGGAGCTCACCTTTTATACACCGGCCTGGCTAGTTGTTTGGTGGGAATAAATGGATGACGAAAACATACGTAAAAGGGGAGTACTTATAAAATTTGTTTGTTCGTTGAGTAAATCAGAGTTATTCTTGTTTTTCAATATCTAATACCTAGGTATATCAATACCTAGGTATAAAGAACACATCTCAGCCTATAGAAATAATCATCCCGAAAAATCACATTTTGCGAAACATATTTTAGAGTCCGGTCATAGTTTGCCTAACAATCATTCATTTGATATAAAACATATTTGTAAGAAAGGTTTAAGAATGTCTGTGCTAGAACAGTTAGAGATATTGAAAAACAAGAATAACTCTGATTTACTCAACGAACAAACAAATTTTATAAGTACTCCCCTTTTACGTATGTTTTCGTCATCTATCTATTCCCACCAAACAACTAGCCAGGCCGGTGTATAAAAGGTGAGCTCCGGGCGGCAGCTCGTCATTTGCTGTCGAGCGGTCGGGCGGACTACACATCCCGAGGATGCCTCGTTTAGAGGCGAAACACGTGTCGATAAGTTTTCTTGCTTGTTATTTAAGATTGCTTTATTTTGTGCTCGTACTGCTTGCTTTGCTTGTGCATGTTTTATGCGGGAGGGCGGGCGGTGCTTGAGTCTGCATTTTGAATAGCATGGTAAGAGTGGTTAGCGGAATATTGCAAATTATTAATATATCTACAAATTTATGATGGACTTCCGCAAAGTAACGCCTTTTTCAATAAATTTTATTAATTACCAAGCTAAATGGAATGTAATTTTCACGGAATCCGTTTTCAACTTGCGAGTGAGGATACGTAGAATTATGGAAATGTAATTACAGATTCACTCGCATGCAATGTGGTCCAAGATTTGTAACTATTTTTGCGACATGTTTCTTGTGAAGTGGTTTTTAGACAAATGAATGGACATGCATATTTACTAGTTTTGTTTACGCAGAACGAATGCGTTAGTATGTTCAGGTCCTCTAAAAAGGCCTTTTTGCATGAATCACATTATGATTCTGTTCTAATGCTGTCTCTTTTGCACGCGTGAAAAAACTGTGACTCTATCCTACTTTTAAATCATTTTATAATTCACCCAAGTCGGCCTTTTTAGAGTCCCTGTAGTAAGTGCCCTAAGTCGCATATAAACAAAAGTAATTCGCATATAAACAAAAGTCACCTTGTATACATGGTAACTTTAGTTGATATGCGAATTTCATACTGGAGACTCAGTAAGTGGTTCAAATCAAAAGCGCAAAATAAAATTTAGGTTTCCTTTACTATTTCAATCGGAGTTGTTCGTAAATTAGTATAGGGGCACAAACCTTTTTTTTTTTAGTTTCTCACAAAAAGGGTAATTGAACCTTGGTCCTGAACACTTACCGGGTCTCCAGTATAAATTTGACTATATAAACAAAAGCCATCTTGTAAAATGCTTTTCCAAGGCAAAATTTCGGCTTTATTAGCGTGACTAATTCATAAGAACTTTATAGAAGCTACAGCAGAATCCTTTAACTCTTCCTTTCATAGAAACCAAGTAGAATTTTATTTACTTTCCAGAAGCATTGTGTTAGAATGAAATAACAGAAAATTTCATATGGTCGGTAATCTAAAAAAAAAGTTCGCGCAATAAAGTATAAATTTTGTTAAAACAAAATAAAATTATACTTTATTGCGCAAACTTTTTTTTAACTTTTCTATAGAAGTCGAGTCAGCCTGACTCTGACTGCTGAACCACTGTACTGGACTGTCCGACTGGAATGTGGTAATCACAATCAGTCATGATATACAACCAACTGCTTTTTTTATTATTGTGATGAACTTTACACCAAAAAACCAGGAGGCGCACCATGCCTGGGCCCGATGGATGGCGGTATATCCATCCCTAAAAGCCAGGCCTTATATATGGAACAGACTGGTGAGGGGCAGCGGCGTCACTGGTGCGAGGTTACCGGCACCGCGCTCACCAACCCGCCTGCCCAGCGTGTGTGAGTATGGGCAATTCTTCCAGGATGACCGCCGGGAGTGGCGAAGTCCTGTATAGGCTTATGTCCAACAGTGGACGAACTGGGCTGATGGATGGATGGATGGAACTTTACACAGGTTGTTGATTTGATACCCAAAAATGGGTGTTAAGTAAATGTGTAATACGTGGTTTGCAAACGGCTGCGGCAGTGTAAATATATTTATAGAGTAATGAATCTTAATAGTATACACGCTCAAATTCGAACTCACACGCAGACGCGTGCTCTACACGCCCCGCCGCGCCAAGATTTGTATGGAGACTCCCGAACTTCGCTTACCCCTCGGCCATAGCTTCAGGCTTCGAGAGGCGCGCCAAGCGGTTCTTCTTGCGACGGCGCCGGCGGCGGAGAGAACAAATGTATGAAGTTGTATAGAGCCGGCCGTGGGTCGCATCTCGCGCGTCTTGTCCGGCTTCGAGTGACTTGCGCTCTCTCGACCAGCGGTGTGCGGGGAGGCGGGGAGCCGCGCCAGTGATCGAGCGCACAGAAAGAACCTAGTGTCGTGTCGAGCGCGCTATACATTCGATGCGGTGGAAGGCGCCGACGGGTGTCGTGGCAGGGCAAAGCCCGTCGCAAAAACCGCCTGGAAGCGCAGCAAGAAGCGCCGTCAGAAGCCTGAAGCTATGGCCGACCGGTTAGACGGCGTGTAGAGCACGCATCTGTGTGCGTGAGTTTGAATCAGAGCGTTTTACTAAGATTCACTATTCTATACTATAAACTTTATGAGGTGTGTAAAAGTAAATTTAAATTAGATTAAGTACCTACTTGAGTGTGTCTTGTTGTGTGCCATTTGTTAACATTATTCAAAATAAAGAATTCTGAAAATCAATCACTACTCTATAAATATATTTACTCTGGCTGCGTCAAAGTAGCACGTGATGCAGCTGTAATAATATAGCCGCACGCGCCGCATTTCATCTTCACCTATCTAACCATGCGTCAAGGTTTGATGCCTAGCCGCAAGTCGCAAGGAGCCAAAGACTACGTAAAGACAGAAAAAGAAACCTGAACTTAATAATATTGTTTCAGATCGCAGACGAGTTCAACAGCTAAACAGATAAAAAATAAACAAAATCGCCACCAATTTTCTTTTCTGAACTAAACTTTCAAGTATCTGATACATCATGAATTTGTTATATAAATAAATATTATATACTGACTTTGTCTTTTATTACTTTAAAATAGATATGAATATTATATACCTATGAAAACACATTCAATTCAATTAGTAATTAGTAAGATATATTTTATCATCATCAGTCATCAATCATCAGTCATCACTCATCAGTCATTTTATTTATTACTAGATGTTGCCCACGACTTCGTCCGCGTGTAAGAAGATATGCGGCAACAGATCCCGCAATAAAAAGTATCCCAGTTTTTAGGTTGGATAATAAGTTATCGAATATTGATTTTTCTTCCTTCTTTTTTTATGATCCATGTCTCACTGCTGAAGATCGTACAGTGGTAAGTTGGTAACCGCATCAAAACCCTTTTAGTAGTTTTTACGTGATGTATGAAATACCAGAAAAAAAAAACATTTTTTAGGGTTCCGTAGTCAACGAACCCTTATAGTTTCGCCATGTCTGTCTGTCTGTCTGTCCGCGGCTTAGCTTAGAGACTATTAGTACTAGAAAGCTGTAATTTGGCATGGGTATACATATTTATCACGCCAATAAAGTGGTACAGTAAAATTTTGAAAAATATTTTTTTCCCCCTACACGTAAAGTGGGGGTGATTTTTTTTCCTCTCTACTCTCCCCTAGTGTGGGGTGTCGTTGGATAAGTAATTTAAAAATATTGGGGTAGTGAGAAGACCACAACTCATTTCTTTTACAGTTTTGTAATAGAATTTAATATACTTAGCTTTAAAATTTTAAAATTTTCAGTTATTATAGTACCTAACCCGTTTCATCAAAGCAGGTATCACCATCTGTTATACAATTGCTAAATTCGCATTAAAACATTTTATTTACCAAAATACATGACGCTATATTTAAACGAAATAATAAAGTTTTATTTATGTGCGTTCTAATAATGAACACCGCCACGCCAAAATTGTATACGCTACATTAAGGCGTATGACCACGCTAAATAAGCAACTCGATGTGTGTCGGTACAAATATCAAAGGAAACGACATTGAAATAATGTTCATTTCAGTGTGCCTTGAAAAGTGGCTGTTACGACAACCACTGCGTCTCCGGCTAGCGCAGAATAGGAGAAAATAATACTTTTCACATGGACGCCATTAACGGAAAACAAAAATTGTACTTAAATTTTTTAGATCTAAAAATTTTCTATAATTTGGTGAAATAATAATTAAAATCACTTTAGGCGTTTGGAAGGAGTAAGAGAATTTTTGTGTTAATCATGTGAAACTTTCGATTACTTCCGATTTTTTTTTGTCAAAACCTACAATAGAAAAACAGTTTATGAAACTGGACCACATGTGTGGTAGGAGCAGTTGCAATTGTAGTTGGCGTATCCATTCGCCTTAAAGTGCTACATACATACATACATACTCTAACCAAAATATTCTTGTTTTTTCTTTTATACAATCGTTCGTGACTTCTAACTTCTAACAGTAGAAAATTAAATTTCAAAAATCTTTAAATGACGATAACTTTTTCCGACATCCGATTTTAATGAAACAAAGCCTATATTTTAAACCAAACTGTGAAAACTAAATAAAAATCCGTTCAAAGTTTCGGAGCTCGACAGACAAACAGAAAAGAATTTAAAAAATCGCTGATTTATGTTCTATTACTCTTCTTTAGTCACCCCCTTTATATTTTTATTACTTTTCTTCAATGTAATTGTAGCAATAAACTAGTCATTTGAAAGAAAGAAGCACTTTTTAGGGTTCCGTAGTACAAAAGGAACATTTAAGGGTCAGTCCGATATCACAGCCTCATAACTTTAGCATCGAAGATAAAATTGGCACAAATATACCATTAATTTGCCTACATAACACGGTGTAAAAAAAAATATTTTCGTTTGAAACTCTTCAAAATACCTACTTCTGATGAAAAAAATTATCCTAAAAATATATCAAATTGTAGAAATTATTGATTGTAAAAATATATACCTTAACTATTTACTGGCACTGATTGCGAAAAATCTTCGAAAAACACAAAAAAAATGTATTCCCCATCTTATCTCCGAAATTGGTGAACCGAAAAATATGAAAAAAAAGACGATTATAGGTCAATTACAGGAAAACTATAGAGATTTAAAGAAAGTTGAACACAAAGTGAAATATAAAAAAAAAGTTAAATAAATGAATAAATTTTAAATATTTTATTTAAACATGGGTATCAAATTGTAGGTATTACAGATGATTGTAAAAATATGTAGCTTGACTATATAGCCAATAAGTAAATATTTACTTGTATCTATTTCGAGAAATCTTATCTCCAAAACTGGTGAGCCGAAAAATATTAAAAAAGTTGTTATTATAATTGTGTGTTTACGTCAAGATTACAGGAAAAATATAGCGGTTGAGAAATTCACGAAAACATAATGATACAATTCCCAAAACTGTCGAATCTCGGAACCCTACGTACGCGAGTCTGACTTGCACTTGACCGGTATTTTTTAAATAAATTCTCATCATCTTGATTAGGGTAAATACTTAACCTATGTTAATGTGTAGATAATTATTTATTCTCAAAGTTATTTCATTAAACTGTGCTACAAAATTAGGCTCTACTTCGGACCCGAAATCTAACTTGACTTTTTAGTATTTTTGCATGTGTATATATAAACGGGACATTGTCCGCCTAAATGATGTATGTTATATATATAATATGTATATGTTTTAAAAACAAAACAAGAAACTGTTATGTATTTTATCAAATAATACATTGTTATGTTTTAAAAATAAAACAAGAAGCTGTTTAAAGTAACTTAATTTAGTACCATTCATTCAATTTCGTGTTTCATGGAACTCGAATGACTTATAATAGATAACGTGATATTTGTTATCACAAGAGAAATTTCTACGAAGCACTCAGTGTCGCTCAGCAGCAACGAGTTCCCGGAATAACGTTCTTATTTAGGGTCCTTGTTTGACGAAGCGATTACTTTACTTACATACAAACTGGGATGGCGAACTTAAGGCACGCGCAATGTTATTGATCAGCTATTAATTTTAGTAAAATTGGTGTAGCTAGGTGAGGGGTTTTGGAGGTTCAAACCCCTGCCGAAAAGTTTGTTCACTATGGGGTAGAAATTGATGCGGATGACGTAGTGAATCAATAAGAAAAAGCAAAACAGAAAGTTGATTAGAGAATTAAATCAACCTTATTGTCCTTTTTACAAATATAATAAATATTAATTTTGTTTTTTTTTGTTTGACCGCTAATATTTTTTTACTTAAAGTGTGGCACGTGTTTTTAATAAAGGTTCGCCATCGTTGTACTACGGTCTATCGAGACAATTTCTATCCAGTGGCGTAGCTATCATAGGGCCAGCTGGTGCAGTGCACCAGGGCCCCGGAGCTCAGGGGGCCCTCCAACCTAAGCTTTGAAAAGAGCGGGTCAGCCAATTCGCCAGCTCCTGAAGCTAGAAAACCTCGACCCTGCTCACAAGAATTTTCAAGTGAAGTTATAGACGAATTCGCAAAAATTAAAGCGCGCAAGAGGTTGTGAATTGGACAGGGAACTCTGTTAAAAATCGTTTTTCTTTGTCATCTATTGATCTCATCTGTATAATAAAGAGTTTATAATGCGTCGTTGCTTATTTATTCCCATTTTCTTTTATATAAACACAGAGATTTTACCCCTCATAGAGATGACGTATGGATTAAGCCCACTAATGATAAGTTCAACTCACTGTATCCTATTCTTATTCCTATCTATAATTTTGAAGGCCAATATAAGTTGAAGCTACCGTGAAAGAGGGGGTGAGGGCCCGATTTTTTCTCTATGCACCGGGGCCTTTGCCTACCTAGCTACGCCACTGTTTCTATCCTCGAGGATTTTTCTACGAACAGACATTTCCTAGGTTACACAACAATCGAATACACGTGGCATCCACTCTAATGCACAAGACCCAAAAAATGTCCAGTTGATCCAGTACATTCTGAAACTGAAGCATTGCTTAGCTTCAGAAGAAACATTCAACCGACCGAAATATATGAACAAAATGTCGATCATAGATCATCACTGGCCAATTACAGAAAAAATATAGCGATTTAAAAAAATATGTAAAAAAGAAATATAAAAATGTTTATAATTTATTAATTTATTATAATAAATATAATTTATTATTTAATTGCATATATTTCGAGAAATCCTTGAAAAACCATAAAAAAATGTAAGTCCCCTCCCATATTTCCAAAACTGGTGGACCGAAAAATATGAAAAAAATCATGGTAATATAATGTTTACGTAAAGATTACAGGAATTGTAAAGCGGTTGAGAAATTGACGAAACAAAATGACAAAATTAAATTTATCATTTACAATACGGAACCCTAGGTACGCGAATCTGACCCGCACACTTGGCCAGTTTTTTTGTATGTGTGGTCGACTATCCATCCATCCATCAGCCCGTATTCGTCCACTGCTGGACATAGACCTCCCCAATATTACGCCACTCTTGGCGATCCTCAGTCATCCTCATCCAGCCACCACACGCAACGTCCTTCAGATCGTCAGTCCAGCGGGCAAGAGGGCGGCCTACGCTACGCTTTGCGGTCTCCATTCCAGTGCCTTACGGCCCCAACGGTCATCACGTCGGCGACCATCTGCCCCCAATTTATTTCTTAGCTTGTGTTCTGGCTTTACTGTTCTTTATTGATAAAACTATTCCTACATACTTGTACAAACGAGTGTCCCCATATTAATTGAATAGGGTCTACTTATGGTCCTACCTAGAACTTCGGAATACGTGTTATCAAAATGTTTAAATGATTTGCCAAATGAAGTCTTAAATTACATAGAAGTTAAGCCAGTAAGGAGAAGAGCAATACGAAAGAAATATTTTTTAAGTTATAATAATGATAAGTTAATAAGTTGTAAATTGTTAGATAAGTGTGATCTCATGGATCATGGATAAACCCTGAGGGGTTTTTGTGATCCATTTAATACTTAATATTAATGTACACTATTTTGTTGTGAATAAATAAAAAATAAAAAAAGAAGTACCGATATAAAATATTAATCTCTCAAACATTCGCAGTTTCAGAACATCCAAGAACAAAGTAAGCGAATACCAAACCTTCCGAGAATTTCAGCGCAGTCACTTCAGGTATTTCCGTAGCGTTCAGATCAAAAAGTTCTGCGTCTTAACGATTCCTAGTAAGTCTCAACAAACACCGGGACCGAGTAAACGTTGTAATTAAAACGCGAGACTGTAAATTATGAGAAAGAAACAAGCTGTTTAAACCAAAGCAAAAAAAATAATAATTGGCGCTTATTCAAAGTGAGATTCTTGTCGTTCAACACAAACGTTATATCAAATGTAAAAATCTTGTCAAGTACGTAGACGCAGTCTCCAGGTGCTGATTATGTCTTTGAGGGTTTTCCATGTTTTTCTTACCATTATAGGGCCCCTAGGCCCGTGACTCAGTGACACACCTTTTAGTGAGACGGTTCATTAACACATCAATCATCACAGCCCCCTTAGGCTGGAGTCTATCCATCCCCTGTGGTGCTCCAATGAGCACCAATAAAGTATAACCCAGAGGCAGCCTGTTCCGCCTCTCCATGGCAAAGTATTGAAGGCGAAAAGGCCAAAAACATAAAAACAAATAAAAAAAAAGAAAAACCCTAGGCCCGTGATAGTTGAGGCAACCGAAGCGCCAAAAAGAAAATGGAAATGCAGTGGTGACTGGCTGAAAAAAATGCGAAAATTTTAGGCATCGTTTAGTGTCGCTATCACTGCAGGTGCAGTGTTGTGTTTGCGAATTTGACGACAACGCGACGCGGATGTCTTAAAAATATATTTATTTTTTCATTAATTTTACAAAAATTCTTTTAAATGTTTCCTTACTAACTGGAGAACTTGGTGCGTTTCGAAAATATTTTTTGAAATGTAATTATGTAAGTAGTTACATTTTACAATAAGCTTTAATTTAATACCACGCACGATGAGCTTAAGAAAAAATTAATAGAAAAATCCATACAAAAAAATCATGACGTCATAAAAACCAAACGGCACAATTTGAAAGAAAACACCAGGTACTTCACCATTATGTAGCATACACCTACTAAAGTAAAGAGATTGCACATAATCTCAACTTCACAAAAATTGTGCATTTTGCACCTCAACTATTGGTGAGTATAATACTTATTTCTGATAGTGTATTTTATTTAGTACAAACGTGCAATTTTATTATGAAATTTCGTTAAATTGCCAAGAAACTGAAATAGCCAGAAATCATAAACAAACATTTTAGGAATCTAATACTTTATCTACGTGTTTAGATTTGTACCGAAATGTATCTTCGAAGAAACGTGATTCGCCGAACAAAAATTGGCACAAACAAACATCTGAAAACTTAACTGTTTATTGCTGTCAAACGAAAGTACACCTTATTGCTTACGACAATAAGTCTTTTGAAATAAATTTTCTGATTAGACGGAAAATAAAAAAGTAATGAATACATTGAAATAAGTACCTATTTACGCTAGTCGGTATGCGAGTAACGATCAGTTCTCAGAACTTTCAGTGACAAAACAACTAGGTATTAAATCTAATAGGCAAATAGTGACAGAATTCTCATCATATCTCGTCGCATGTACATTATCTACTCGCTCCACACTCAGTGTATAGTACAATACAGTCTCCAACACGTCATGGTAATGCTGCTGAACGGTTAAATCAGCCTCCTAGTTGGATAGCTCTACGTAAAAGTTTTAGCGTCCCTGTTGCTCCATATGCGAAAAAACCCTCACTGCGAGTGGGACGGATTCGTGGAAAAGAAGCAAAAAGTCGGTTTTTTATTAATATAAAATGTACTAAGCTATTTTGTCAAAAAGATTTTCATGGAGACTTTATTGAATGCAATTTCACAATGAAATTGGTTAGGGTTTCAGAATTACAGGAAAAAATAATACAATTTAGAGGTCTTTTCGGAATTAAATTCTATCGAGAAAATTTCATCCAATCGCGTTTTCCTTCAGTGAGAATCTTAATCAAATACTCAATCAAAATTTACCCAAAAATTTAATACGTAGATGACGTAGAAACGGGCCTTAAATGGCGGTATCCAATGAATGGCCTATCTCGTTGTATAGAAGCCAAATTTTTTTACAGCACCATGGGGCCGTAGACTTCTATAGGAGGTATCAGTTTCATACATCATAGACGGCGTGGTTTTATAGGTCCAATGAATGGCCTATCTCGTTGTATAGAAGCCAGATTTTTTTACAGCACCATGGGGCCGTAGACTTCTATAGGAGGTATCAGTTTCATACATCATAGACGGCGTGGTTTTATAGGTCCAATGAATGGCCTATCTCGTTGTATAGAAGCCAGATTTTTTTACAGCACCATGGGGCCGTAGACTTCTATAGGAGGTATCAGTTTCATACATCATAGACGGCGTGGTTTTATAGGTCCAATGAATGGCCTATCTCGTTGTATAGAAGCCAGATTTTTTTACAGCACCATGGGGCCGTAGACTTCTATAGGAGGTATCAGTTTCATACATCATAGACGGCGTGGTTTTATAGGTCCAATGAATGGCCTATCTCGTTGTATAGAAGCCAGATTTTTTTACAGCACCATGGGGCCGTAGACTTCTATAGGAGGTATCAGTTTCATACATCATAGACGGCGTGGTTTTATAGGTTGCACAACCTATGTTATGTACTGGGGCTTTTTCAGTAACAAATTGTTACCACATTAAACGCAATGTCTATATGAAATTTTCACAGATAGCTACGAAAAATTTCGAATAACTAAACAGAGCTGAGCAGTGAGAAGGGCCCAACATTTCCAAATCCAGTTCTTCCCAGGGTTAATTTGTCTCTTCCTATGTCCACATTTCGGTAAACCAATTGCGTGTATGAACTAACACAAGGGCAACTAAAATAGCATCCGCCAACGAGCAACATTCGTTTCGCTACTATGAACCGACAAATTGTTTCATAGAACAGGGACAATGGTTTCGCGTCAAAGAAACTTTAAACAGTTTTATTGAAAAAAAAATTGGTCACGATTACGTAGTTCCAAGTATTTTAATACTGTTTTAACAACTACAAAAATATTAGGTCTTTACATATGAAATTGCCGTTTTCTGTAGAGAATTTGAAGGAAACTCAATTTTCAGTACTAACATTTTTGCATTTTTTTTAGGAATGACAAATCCAAATTATCTCATTTCTTTTGTGTATGAATGAGACAATATTAAGCTAACAGCAACATTAATTTAATTTATGAAAAATGTCTTTTGTAAAAAAATATTACGAATCTTATCATGGAAATGGATGGCATTTAGGATGAACTGTTTTATAATCAAACTGAAAATAGAACAAAATTTTACCTATATACGTAGGTATAAAACCTTGAAATCAACTTTCAAACAAAAACAAATCATTGAAATAGCTTTTGAATTACAGGAATAATGAACTCATGAACCTGTAAGAAAATTTCAGCAATTTCATAGGTAAAGACCTATTTTATTAATGTAAATGCAGTTCCAATCAATTATACAGAGTGGCAAGTTTAGATGGGACAGCATGAAAAAAATCAACTAAATTAGTCACGATGATGTAGTTCCAAGTATTTTTATATTGTTTTAACAACTACAAGGAAATAAATTTTAATAAAAAAATCAAAAACCGGGCAAGTGCGTAAAGTTTGATGCTGGTACTACATGAGATATTTTGACAAAATCCAAATTCAAAAAGTTTATTTTGCAAAGTAGATATATATAATACACGTTTCACAATCAAATTTTAATCTTATAAAAATATATGTAATAAAATAATAAATGTACATGAACTAGATTAAATGTTTATTTAATTTATGTAGCAATATGTATACGATTAAAATTATAGGTAAAATATTATTATACAAGGTGAAATCCAATCAACCGCCCGAACCCATACCGGAGACCCGGCCAGGGACCAGCGGGCCTATTGTGTATCTCTAGTTGCCTTCTGGACTGGGTGTCTATCATCAAAAACATAGATATACTATCGAATTCCGATGTCCTAAGGATATTTTCGCACTTGAAGTGACGACACAGATTGTTAATAGTTCAATACCCACTAAAGGCAATTTTGAAATTTCAGTTTTTAGCTATGTTTTTGATGATAGGCACCTCGTGCAGTTGGCAACTAAAGATACACAATAGGGGGGCAGGAACAAGATTCAATGATCACCAACCGAGTTCCCAGCACGAATCCAGGCGGCCGACCAACTCCCATCCTATATACTACATATATAAATACATGCCTACCTCCGCCCATTCGATTAGTCTTGCTAAGAAGAACGGGCAAGAAACTTGGCAAGATCATGTCTTTTTTTTAACATAAACTTATACTATACATCAAATTACTTTTATAGCACACCGTGCGTAAAATGACCGAAGTCGGCATTTTCCGCACTTGTGCTATAAAAAATTATACGAAACTCGTGCGAGAAACTTTTTCTCGACTCGTGTGATTGCAGCACTCGCCTTTGGCTCGTGCCGCAAGCTCACAGTCGTCAGAAAACGTTTCATCGCTCTCGTATCGTAATGTACTAATAAGAAATGAGCCCCACTTTTTTCAACCAGTCAAGTTTAGCCAAGGTCTGCCGGCTTTTTTAGGAGTAACTAGTGTCATGCTCGTACTCGAAGAGATATAGTTACCCACAATTAGGGAATGCAATGCCGGTATACCGGGATCCCGTATACATTTTGCGGGACTAATCTCGGTCGCAAATTTTGCGGGATGGACTGGCGGGACTACAGAGAAGCGTGGATTACAACACGTATGCGTGTTACTGGACTGGCTTGCTACTCTAGCTAGAGCCTAACAACGCGCTTATGTTCGCGGCGGCAACGAAGGACGCGGGGGAGAGAATTCCCCTACCGCGCCCCTTGTTTATTACTTAAATTTTTAGGAGTGTCATGCTGGTACTCGATGAGATATAGTTACCCACAATTAGGGAATGCAATGCCGGTATACCGGGATCCCGTATACATTTTGCGGGACTAATCTCGGTCGCAAATTTTGCGGGATGGACTGGCGGGACTACAGAGAAGCGTGGATTACAACACGTATGCGTGTTACTGGACTGGCTTGCTACTCTAGCTAGAGCCTAACAACGCGCTAATGTTCGCGGCGGCAACGAAGGGCGCGGGGGAGAGAATTCCCCTACCGCGCCCCTTGTTTATTACTTAAATTTTGCCAGTTACAACTTGTAATTATGACGCAACGCAGTGATTTATTCATTGAATATTGATTGTTTTAGATAAGTTTTTTCGTTTGAAAGGTGAGTTGATCGAGATTGTTATTAGACATGTTTTATCAAAATCGGGTGAGCCGTTTGAAAATTATCAGCACTTTTATGGGTTACGTCGGGGTGTTTTTTACTACAAAGAGTATTATTTGTGTCTTATCTTATTTTATGTAAATTTATTGTTTAAAAGTATTAATAAACCATTTAAAATGTATCAAAAAGCCTGTTTAATTTGGGTTAAAATCAAAACCATGAAAACGAGGACTATTAGGTCTTTAGTACGATTAATTTCAGAGGACTAAGTCCACCCCGCTGGATCCCGCAAATACCTGGATCCAGCGGGACTAAGATGATTCAGTCCTGCAAATACCTGGATTGAAATTGTCTTGCGGGATTGCATTCTCTACCCACAATAAAGTACCAGTCTAGTTATTAATGCGAAGCGTCGCACAGTTTCTCTTCATCTCTTGTCGTCAAAATCGATTAAGTGACGATACTTTGTTAAGGAAATATGTCTGTCCCTAATATTTGTGATTTATTCCAAACTGACCTATCTACGCACCACTGCGTAATTGTCGGGTCGTTACGGTTGATCCGGGATTCCACGAATAACGAATGAATTGATGATATTTTTTTATTTGTTCAGAAAGCCATCTAATTTAGGGATTAAGGCGATATGCGAAAAAAATACGCGTGTTTCTTTTCTGTGTATTTCATGAAATACACGGAAAATTTTAATAACTTTCTGGTATATGTATTATGACTATATAATCTAGGGTTTTAAAATTGGAAAGCATGTTTGGACAAATTTTCCTCGATAGAAATAATTGTTGAAATGAGGTGTTCAAACACACTTTTTCTCCTCGTTTGTCGAATAGGAACCTATACAGAACTCAAACATATTTTATTAGATACTAGCTTTTGCCCGCGGCTTCGCCCGCGCAGATTTAGTTTCTGTGTAGTAATTTTTATAGAACGTATTTAAATCTGGTTTGCAGTGTTTTTGGTGCAATTATTTGATCTCCAGGTAAAGTATTTTGGCGGGGCCTATTACCTATTAGTTTTTTTTTAATTCATACTTAAGGTACCTCTTTATATACTACATTAGAAGTTCTGCCCTCAGCTGTTAACACGACCAGGCTGCCAGGTGAGCTCACTCTCGAGCAGGCTACGTAAAACTGGCCGTGCAAAAAGCAGTCCCCCCTAAGATTAATTCCTGCTGTTTTCAGTGACTGACCCTGAGACTGATTAATCGTCATTGCGAAAAGGAAAAAATGGAACCCTAATAGGATCACTTGTGTGGCTATCTGTCTGTCCGTCTGTTACAGCCGATTTGCTCTGGCACACATACTTTCAAGAATTTTCATGTCCACTATATTAAATGTCGAAATCGATGCCATTTTCGTAATGAACGTCCAAGAAAACCATAAAAACGACACCCATATTGATATTTACACATTGCAAAATTTCAACCCCATCGCATCCCAACAGGAAATGATATTATTTCACGTTCATTACGTTGGATTTAGAAGTTGTAGTTGTTTTCGTAATCAGCGACCCGATAAACCATACAAATGATACCCATGTTGGTTTTCAGACTTGGTCACCCCATTTTTCCCTTTTAGGGGTTGAATTCTGGAAAAGCCCTTTTTCACGTCCACCACGTTGGATTTTAAAATCGTTGTTGTTTTCGTAATCAGCGACCCGATAAACCATACTAACGATACCCATGTTGATTTTCAGACTTTGTCACCCCATTTCCCCCTTTTAGGGGTTGAATTCTGAAAAAAACTGAAACACGTGTTTACTCATTTATTGATAGGAGTACTCCTGTGAAGCCTCGAATAAAATAGTCTAACTAATCTTGTTTCCCCATACAAGCTTTGGACCCCCGTTTCACCCTCTTAGGGGTAGAATTTCGAAAAATCCTTTCTTATTCCTTGTTTACATTACAAAGGGAAGCTCTGTGCAAAATTTCAGCTTTCTAGGTCGAAGGGTTTGGGCTGTGCGTTGATGAGTCAGTGAACGAATCAGTGAGTCAGTCAGGACTTCTCTTTTTATATATATGATGATGATGTTCTAAAAAATATCTAGAGATTTGATATTTGAAAATTTGGTAGCTATTTTAGTTTCATCAATAAAAATATAAAACCAACTTTTTTCCCTTTTGCCCTGAATCCGCCCATCTCGCACTGCGCGATTTTTCGCTTGGAGTGACAGTGACAAAAATAAAATTCGTATAGCCTCTTAATTTCATCAAGTAATTACCTATATAATGTTCGCGTACCAATATTCTGGTGAACTGCTGTTTCTCAGTAGCTGTTAATTAACGGTTATGATCAATTCGATGAAAAACTATTAAACCGTCGCGTCGTTTTACGATGAAACCATTGATTACATGAACGACCTAATTAAAATACACTCGTAGGCAAGCTTTGTAAACATTATTTTTTTACGTTTTATACGTCTGTCGATTCCATTATTTGGTTTCGAGTTCTGTAGAAAAGAGAAAACCTTTTATCTAGAAGTTCACAAATTGTGTTACCTGCTGTTCTTTATTTTATTTTATTTATAACACTTTTTGCACATTTACACAAATAACTTAAAGACAAAAAAAAAACAATTAAACATGGTGTACAAGGGCGGCACTTATTGCTAATAGCAATATCTTCCAGGCAACCTTAGTTCTTCTAACTAGACTATATGGCACCGAAGGCTTATGTTATCACATTATATTTGGAAATAATTTTTGTTATTTTTTTTCAGAAGCCATTGTATCTTAGAATAAGAGAGGTTTCAATAAGTTGAATATACGAGTTTTGCACCATCTAGCAGGCGTGGTAGCATCTGTTTTTTGGTCGCGCGCATGGCCGACATCTTATTGGTTTTTCGGGAATGTGTTCCGAAAGCTAGGAGCTGCCGTGAGTAAAAAAAATGTCTGTCTTTCCTGGAAATTTTATTGACTATAAACCAGATATACCGTCGTCGTCCAATTTCACTCAAAACATTTACATATTTATAAGTCTAACAAACTAAAGCGCAAAAATTAAATCATTGGTACAGATTCGGTGAAGCACATCTTAACTTATTTGACAGGACTAAACTTAATTTACGCGTTCTGTCCTTGTCTTTTCGATAAAGAAAGAAAAAGACAGGACGCTTAAAATAAGGTTAGTCCTGTCAAATAAGCCAAGACGTGTTATGCCGAATCGATACCAGCGTCTCGTTTCATTAAGAAAATAGGGTGGGGTGTACAAAGGGGACAATGAAGAAAAACAAGACAGATAATTTTAGCGGTCCCTTTGGTAAACTGGAAAATACTAGTTTTAACTGTTTAATTTACCCTTCTTCTGCATCTGCTACAGCCACTACGACCTATTCCTCCATTCTCACATCAAAAACCAACACAAATCCCATAAACTTTAAATAGACACGAAATAAGTCGCGACTAAAATCATGTTGAATTTAGTTTGACATTTCTAAAATTTGTTACATTATTGTTCACGCATTGCACTTGATTGAATTCAACGTAACTGTTCACGCTACACTACGTTACCAGCATGACGTTAGAACATGACGTGTGATTCGCGTGCGCATGCGCGGATGACCACTCCCCCCCCCCGCCGCGCGCGGATCGAGGCGCGCGCGGGCGCTGGACTCGCTCTGTTGCGTCCGAACTCTCGAGAGAACGACACACGTGTATAAACATTCGTGCCGCCGATACAAACAATCTCGCGTATTCACCGTGTCTTGTGAACATATAAGTGCTGTGTAATACTTCAAGACATCCAGCTCATCACTGCCCAAAGTGCCAGCATTAATCAGCTCAACGAGAGGAGACGACACGCGGCGCGTTTCGTCGGCTCACCGAAAACATCAAGAACAACATCAAAGGTCAGTCAGTTTACCCACAATTCTCTCGTGTCAACCCATCCGTTTATCCTCTTTCATCATCTCTGCATTCCTGTAGCCAGCGGCTACATTTTGGCCCTTCGAACCGTTTGAACCAGCCCCCGTCGATTTACTACAGTCCATTTTCACCCGGTTACATATTTTGCCCCCTTTCCCGGCAAAAAAATATTTTGTGGTTTCGAATACCTATCGCGGGTAGATAATTAGAACCGCCGCCTGGAACATTCCATTTATCGGTTAGAACCGACCCCCCCACGCCCCTTTACAGAATAACTCATTTTCATCACGGTTGTAATTATTATTCAGCTCAGATAACATAAGTATATTCATTCAGCCCAATTGTTTATTACAGTCCACTATACTTCTTTATTAAACCCAAATTTTACGAGATTTTGCGAGATATTTTTTCGGTGCGAGTATTTGCTTTATTTCGTGCACATACGTAAAACCCACGTATACATAAGTTATTACGTAACGAACGTTTACGTTTACGAATTATTACGTTACCAAAGCTTGATCTGCATCATTGGATTGTCCGCTCATTTAGATCCGATTTCTGCCAGGTAAACACATTCTTTGTTTGTTTTCGCTCTCAAAGCAGTAGGTAGATATTTTATTCTATAAATAGAATTTTCGACGACTGATGTTATTGTTGTAAAGGTACATTCGTGTAAACAAGAGCCAACGCGTATTGTCGGCACATGATTTCAAGGCAAATAACATAAAAGTGAACAGTGCATACATAGCTGTTTGTATTTTTACAAGTGTTGTTTAAATTAGTGAACAAGTTCAGCCCTTTCCGATATTTTATGTTACGGTAATCTTGTGTTACAGTAATATATTGCCGGACCGTTTATTTGTGTTATTGTCTGCTTTTTTTACCCGGGTATAGTACAAATATAGTAAACAATTTTTTTTTTTTTTTTTTCCTCTTCTCATCTCTGATCTTATTGTTAATGGTACACATATAGGGTGTTCCACGTTAGTTTATCAGCTCATATACAGGTTGTTTAAAAAAAAAAACATTTTTTTTTTTTTTTTTTTTTTTCTCTGTCGTGTTTATTTTCCGTGTTCCGTTTGAACATAGTTTTTGTTACTTCGGCCCGCGCAAGTTACAAGTTATCCGCACGTTAGAGTTAGTAACGCTCAAGTTTTAATAACTCATTTTCAACACTAAAATGCCTTCAAAGAAGCAAGCGGCCATATTTCGCGAAGCAGTTAAGGCTATTGCCAACTTGAAGGAGATAGGCGTAGCTGTCGTAGCGGGCGACAGAACTAAGTACTGTGTCGAAGATTTTACGGGACGGTATCTTAGACTAGAGGCGTACCGGAAGAAACTGGAGGATGTGTATTACGACATTCTTGAGGACGAGGATCTGCTCAAAGATACTGAGGCCGCTTATACGATGAGTTATCAGACGGCGATAAATGACTATGAGGAGGTCGTAGTAGCATCTCAGCGGTTGAGTGTGGCATCAGCGCTTCCCGTCACAGCCTCTCCATCCAGCCCAAGTACCTCAAGCCTATCGTCGACGGTCTTGCCCAAAATCTCAATGCCCAAATTTTCGTCCAAAATAGAAGATTGGCCTTCTTTCATAGCCATCTTCCGGAGCCTCATTGGAGAAATGGCTACTGTTTCTGATGCCGTCAAGCATCATTATCTGCTCGGCTCTCTTACAGGTGAAGCACTCAGCATGGTGTCTCACCTTCAGCCCACTAATGAAAATTATGCCGTGGCAATGGAAATTCTCACCAGGCGCTATGAGAACCGTCGTGTTCTCATAGATCGATTTGTGGATATAATTCTAGGGCTCCCACAAATTGACGCTCGTTCAAATGTCCGCGCTTTATTTTTAACACCGCTCATATCAGCGCAAAGCGCTCTTTTAAATTTAGATCTGCCCATGAAGGAGTCAGATTATGTCTTCGTATCTATAGTGGTACGAAAACTCCAAGGTGAGCTCCGTACTCTCTTCGAACGGAAGCACGGATCTCAGCCAACTCTGCCCACTCTGGCTAACCTCATTGAGTTCTTGGAAGAGCACGCACGCTGCAAAGAGAATGAGTCTTCGTCCCTTGCGTCACAGGAGGCTTCTTCTTCAGCACGGCTCGGCCCGTCAGAAAGGCTCGCTCAGCTAAATAAGCTGCTTCAGCCCACTCGAGGTTCCCGTCAGCCTTATATGGCTACTCGAGAATTCCGTCCCATAGCTCCGCTTAGGAGCCGGCAAGAATATCGCTCTCCTCAACCTGCTCCCCATAGGCCGTTCTTGGCATTCGGTGACGCCCTAACCTACTCGGCCCAACCGTCCTCGTCATCCGCTCGTCAGCTAGTTTACTCGGCCCAATCATCCCCATCACCCACTCGCCGACAGGATTATTCGGCTCAACCTTCTTCCCCTACTGGTGGTATGCCATGCCCATACTGCAGGTATAGGGGACACAAACTCATCGCATGCCCAGGATTTAATAACCAACCGGTTCAAGGTCGGTGGGACTTTGTGAACGCACGCAACCGGTGCCGACGCTGTTTGGGTCCTCATTATGAGAACGAGTGCAGGTCTACACGTGCATGCAAGGAGTGTGGGCGGTCTGACCACCATACTTCACTGCATCGCCATGGGGCCATGTCTCCGACACGCTCATCTGCTCATTTGCTGCCTCCGTCTCTACGTGAGCAGCCCAGACAGCGCTCAGCGCATGAGCCTCAGTACCGTTCGGCACATGCTACACAGGCATATACGTCCCATCCCAACTCGCCCACTCAATCGCGATCGCCAAGTAGGTCTCGGGTAGGTAGTCAACAGTGACTACCTACAATAACAGAGCACTATGAAGGCGAGGACGACCAGCACTCAGCACACTCAGCACACTCATCACACATTCACTCATCACATACACACTCAGCTCATTGTCACTCAATGACTTCAACTCCAACAGAAGATTCCTGTAACTCCGCACAACGTGTAGTGAACGTCACTAACACACCAATTTTGTTGCCAACCGTCTCACTTAAAATAGCAGACGTAAATGGTCAATTTCACTCAGCACGAGCCCTGTTAGACTGTGGAAGTATGCTGACTCTTTGTTCTCAGCGCATGGCCACAATTTTAAATTTACCATTAAAACATACATCTCTAAAAATCGCAGGAGTTGGAAATCAGCACACACAAAACTCAAAGGCATCAATCACAATTGTATGCCGACCTACTCACCGTGACACACCTATGATCACGGCCACAGCCCATATATTGAAGAACGTAACTGGGTACCTACCGTTGGAAAAGGTTCCAGATCTCGCTCAGTTAACAGGTCACCCACCAATTCCCCTTGCTGATCGAGAATATCACACACCAGCTCCGGTTGATCTAATACTAGGATCTGACGTTCTTGGTCAAGTGTTAGACGGAACCAAGGTTTCGCTCGGCCCTGGCAAGCCTATAGCCTTCGGCACGATATTTGATTTTACATTGATTGGACCTTTCGAAAGTTTACATACTTCACCCACGAATCAGGTCAACTCAGTTCACATTGTCGGCTCTCACACGGACTCAGAGCATTCCACTCATGACATTCACAAAAGTCTTGAGAGGTTTTGGGAATCTGAGGAACCCCAAACCTACAAGCATACCAGCCCATTAGAGGATCAGTGTGAGGACATTTTCCGCACCACAACTACTCGTGAACCATCAGGTCAATATGTGGTTACACTGCCCTTTCTGCACAACGCGCCGACATTAGGTTCCACTCACGCTATTGCACTGCGCAGGTTTCTCAACTTAGAGAAGAAGCTGCAAGCGAACCCGCCCTTCCGCTCGAAATACGTAGAATTCATGTCAGATTACATAAAATTGGGACATATGTCGCCGTGTCACCCCAATACCTTTGCTCATAAATCCCATTTCTATATCCCACATCATGGCATATTCAAGCCAGGGTCAGAAAAGTTACGCTGCGTGTTTGACGGAAGTTGTAAGAGTTCAAACGGCGTCAATCTAAATGATTGTCTTCATACAGGTCCAGCTCTTCAGCAAGATATTGTTGACATTATCATGTCCTTCAGGATCCACTCACAAGTTTTCAGCACAGACATCCGAATGATGTTCCGAAATATACTCATTCACCCAGAGCAAAGACGTTTTCAACTCATTCTCTGGCGGTCTTCACCCGACCAGCCCTTGCTCACGTATGCCCTTAATACCGTCACATATGGATTAAGGTCCAGCCCATACCATGCCATCCGCACTTTACTCCAATTGGCTGATGACGAAGGTCATCGCTACCCCCACGCTGCTCAGGTCCTCCGCAAATCAATATTTGTGGACGACATTCTCTCAGGTGCAGATTCTGTAGAATCTGCTCAGTCGCTCCAAAGCGAACTGATCGAGTTACTCGCCCTAGGTGGCTTTCAGCTCAGTAAATGGACATCCAACTCGCCCCAGCTCCTTGAACGGTTCCCAGATGACCAGTGCGACATGCCCAAGGACTTTGACTTCAGTCCCGACTCTAATTCCATTAAGGTTCTGGGAATACAGTGGATTCCTCAAACTGATGAGTTCACTTATCGCATTTCTCTGCCCACTCATGCTCAAGTCACAAAGCGCTCCATTCTCAGTACAGTAGCGTCTCTCTATGACCCCAATGGCTGGGTTACTCCAGTCATCTTCCGCGCAAAGATTCTTCTCCAGAAGCTTTGGCTTCTGAAAATAGGATGGGATGAGCCTATCTCTGAAGAAGTCCACACAGAGTGGCAACACATCTCAGAGGATCTTCCTCAGCTCTCAAACCTCCGTTTACCTCGACACATTTGTAAGTACAAGCCCACGTCTACTTACTCACTTCACGGGTTCGCGGACGCATCAGAGGCTGGCTTTGGTGCCGCTATCTACCTTCATGAGCGCAATATCACTGGACATGTCAATGTACACCTAATCATTGGCAAGTCCAAGGTCGCACCCATAAAGACTCGTCTCTCAATCCCGAAATTGGAGTTGTCAGCCGCGACTCTTTTATCTCAGCTCATGACTCGAGTGTCAGCCCAACTGTCAGCTCATATAGCCATTCAAACACACACATGCTGGTCAGATAGCACAATAGTGTTGGCATGGCTCAATACCCCACCTCACCGATTACAGACTTTCGAGGCCAATCGAGTGGCTAAGATCACAGCTACTTCAACTAGCCATACGTGGAGGCATGTGCCCACGAATCTCAACCCTGCTGACTGTGCAAGCAGAGGCATGTCTGCCCAGTCTCTCTCACTTCATGACCTTTGGTGGTCACCCAGTTGGCTCAAAGAACCTACCTGCACTTGGCCCAAGATGCCACCCGCTCTAGGCCATCATGCTCTCCCAGGCCTTAAGCCCAAAAAGGTACCAGCACACATAGCAGTCCCAGATATCGATCTGGACTTGCTCACTCGCTACAGCTCACTTGACAAGCTCGTCGGAGTGACGGCTTGTATTAAAAGGTTCATATTCAATTGTCGGCACAGCCCAGATGCACGGCGCTCTGGTCCGTTGACAGCTAGTGAACGCAGGGACGCTCTGTTGCACTGGGTCCGCTCTGTTCAGCACAATGAGTTTGCTGAAGACATTAATCGTATCCAGACTGATAAAGTTTGTCCCGTTCGGCTCCAGCGTCTCTCGCCCTTCATAAAGGACGGCCTCTTGAGAGTCGGTGGTCGTCTCTCTCACGCGTCAATTAGGTATGACGCTCAACACCCACTCATTCTACCCAGCTCAAGTCCGCTCGTAGATCTCATTATAGATCACTATCACACAATACACTGCCACCCTGGAGCTGACACATTACACGCCATATTACGCCAGCAGTACTGGATTCTGTCCGCTCGTCGTATTATTAGACACCGCGTGTTTAAATGTATTAGATGTTTCCGGTGCCGCGCTCAGCCTAAGGCTCCGCTCATGGCTGATCTCCCAGCAGACAGAGTTACTCCTCAGCCAGTTTTTAGTCACGTCACGACGGACTTTGCTGGACACTTCTTCGTTAAATCCAGCACGTTGCGGAACGCGAAACTCATAAAAGCGTACTTTTGTATTTTCGTTTGCCTCGCAACAAAGGCGGTTCATTTGGAACCAGTCTCTGCACTCTCAACGGAAGCGTTCTTTGCGGCATTGCAACGTTTTATCTCACGTCGCGGTACTCCGGTTCTCATTCGCTCAGACTGCGGCACAAATTATGTAGGTGCTAGGAATCAACTCATTGAAGTTCAGAACTTCCTCAGGTCAAACAATGATGCAATCACTCACAAGCTCGCGAATCAGCACATAACTTGGTTACTGAACCCGCCTAAAGGGCCTTGGTTCGGCGCACTGCACGAAATAAACGTAAAATCCACCAAGCAACTACTTTATCGTGTGATAGGTGAACAGCACCTCACTTTTGAGGAATTCTCTACTCTTTTGGCTCGAATTGAGGCTGTACTCAATTCAAGACCCCTCTGCCCAATTTCATCCGACCCTACGGACTTTGAACCTCTCACGGCCGGACATTTCATTATTGGTCGTCCGCTCACCGCTCTACCTGAGCAGTCTTTTGACGACAGACCCATATCTGCTCTTAAACGGTTTCAACTCATTCAAGCGCTCTCTCAGCGCTTTTGGACTCTCTGGTCCAGATCCTACCTCCATACCCTGCAAACCCGCTCCAAATGGCTCTCCCCTTCTTCCCCTCCTCAAGTGGGTGAACTGGTCCTCATCAAAGAGGATGACCTGCCTCCGCTCCAATGGAAGTTGGGAAGAATTCTCCGCACGATACCTGGCAAGGATGGAGTGATACGAGTTGTGGATCTGGACACAGCTCATGGAAATCTGCGACGACCTGTGTTCAAGATAGCCAGGCTGCCGTTGGATTCAGCTCAAGAGGAGCCGCAGCCCCGGCCCCCCCAGGATGTTCACGCTACACTACGTTACCAGCATGACGTTAGAACATGACGTGTGATTCGCGTGCGCATGCGCGGATGACCACTCCCCCCCCCCGCCGCGCGCGGATCGAGGCGCGCGCGGGCGCTGGACTCGCTCTGTTGCGTCCGAACTCTCGAGAGAACGACACACGTGTATAAACATTCGTGCCGCCGATACAAACAATCTCGCGTATTCACCGTGTCTTGTGAACATATAAGTGCTGTGTAATACTTCAAGACATCCAGCTCATCACTGCCCAAAGTGCCAGCATTAATCAGCTCAACGAGAGGAGACGACACGCGGCGCGTTTCGTCGGCTCACCGAAAACATCAAGAACAACATCAAAGGTCAGTCAGTTTACCCACAATTCTCTCGTGTCAACCCATCCGTTTATCCTCTTTCATCATCTCTGCATTCCTGTAGCCAGCGGCTACAGTAACTAAAAATTCGTTTCTTGTCAGAATAGTTAAGTTGGGTTTTCCCGAATAGCAGACGCAATTTAACACATCCTTAAACCTTATTTTGGGTATGTATTTGTGTCATAGATATATATTATTCTAATACATAGAGATTAGTGATATGTGTACAAATGAATCGACACCATTGTCTCTATGATATCGACTTTGTATGAGCTGAAGTCATACAAATAAGAAATGGATCACTTACCTCATCAACAGGACTTCGAACTAAAACACTCTTTTGGCAGGTTTTCCCATGTATGTATATTCTTATCAGCTATATTATAGTAGTATCACGTTAGGAAACTCGTCGTTTCTTGGTTCTTTTATTGGTATTCTCTTGGTCTTCGCGGTCAGTCGCTTCGGGAGATAGTAACGTTGTCGAAGCGTCGTGGATGCTGTCTTCTGCTGGAAACAACATTTCATTTTTGAGAATATCGAGCGTCGTAAAGATTTCATTTTCACTATAAGCTTCTAGAAAAGACGCTTAATTAGATATTGGAAACGAATTTATAAACACGGCATACTGGTGTAATTATATCGGTACATTTACATGAAGATCAACTTATTTGACCTAGTAGTTTATGTTTATTTAATAAAAACATAAATATGGATCAATGAAAAAATATTTTATTGAAACGTGTGCATTTTGTCGGTTTCCTAAGTACGTACCATTATCGTCTTGTTCCCTGGCATTGAGTACTTCCTGTAGAACCGGAGCTTTGATCCTGAAGTCACGCGCGGTGCCCAGCGAGAGATACTGTTGCAGGTTCAACTGTCAAACAATTGCCTACATTTGAAATGGGTATTATGTATGTGTCAGCTAAATACATCATATACATGGATCTCACTAAAGCCTTAGACTATGTTGATCACAAAAATTTCATTAGCAAACTAGAAAAAATACGGTTTATTTAGGGAAATTGTCCTCAAACTAATTATATTTTAATTAAGTAACAGAAATCAGCTGTCAGACAATAGTAAAATATGTTAAAAAATTTATTATGTTCTCAGAATTAACCAAAATACGTGTTGGCGTATCTCAAGGCAGTGTATTAGGGCCAATGTTATTTTTATTTATATAAATGATTTGCCCAGAGCTACTATAAAACTGTTTGGCAATTATAGCACCAGTGTAATTAACTTAAAAAATACATATTAGTGGAGTTAAAAGTGTATGCGGGAAGGCGACGACCGCTGAACATCTAGCTGCCCCAAATCCCAACCTCACTTGCTCGTGATTCACCCTGCCGACTTGCAGACAAGGCAGTCTAACAGAGGCCCATTATAGACTGATAGTGATGAGGCGCGGAATTGACCTCGTGTCTCTCAACACTGGGACGCGTCCAAGTACGCGATCATGTTACACCTACCTTAGCCTTATTGTCTAGCAACAGCACATGTTTGCTGAACTGCTCTATCTCCAGCACGAGGCGCGGAATCTGTCTCGTGTCTCTCAACACTTTGTGAGCCGCCTGCTGCTGCGGCTGGGACGCTTCCAAGTACGTGATGAGGTTGTCCGTGATCGATGAGAATTTCTTGCCACATAGCTTGACGAGGCGCTCCAGGCTGTGGATAGAATAGTTTTTAAGCTCGTACTCCGTTCTAGAGCTACTTATTATCTGTTTGCATTTGGATGTGAAAACAGTTCGTTTTAATCCAGGTTAAAAGACGTGACGTCAGGCGTCAAAAAGTAGTGGCGCTTGCGCTTTGCTCTTACCGAGTGGCTCATTATATAGTTAGTACCCTATCATTGCGTTATGGGAAGGAACATAGGTAAATCGCGAGGTGTGCTGAGACTTGGATAGCTCAGTTGGTAGAATAATCGCCCAGTAAGCGAGGTGTTCCAGGTTCAGAGCTAATCTGAGAAAATTACCAAGTAAACTAAACCTTATATTTGCTTCGCTTCTGCTTCAGATTTCTATGTTATACTTGTCAAGCTTGCTTACATCCTACTCTCAGAAATAATTACTTGATCTCTTGAAAACCAGAGGTACGATCATACCTTCAGGTCTTCAACCGAAGCAACATAAAGATAACCGCTCTGCCACCTGCTACACATTTTACTCTCTCTTATAGACAAACATCTTCAACATCTTGACCAGAGGTTCCCCTACTTCGGGGCCTCCGAAGTTTGATTATATGATTAGTAATAAATAATCTCTGATAACTAGCCCCTCGAACCGACAAGCCGAGAGCTTATCCGTGAGCCGTGCGCCGAGCCCGACATGATACCATTCACAAGCGGATTTTTCCGCAGATTTGTCGACAGCAACAAATACGTACAAATACAAACACGTAACAAAATTTTGAAAGATAATAAAGCTAAGAAAGTTACTTGATATCTCGCGCGTGTGTAACATCAAGCTGCTTCACGAAGGAGCTGAGCAGCGAGTACAGTCTCACGCAGACAGTGAGCACTCGCTCGCTCCCTGCGCCGATCGCGCAACGCAACTTGCCGAGTCGAGACGACCAGTTCGTCAGCTGGCAGAGTTGGATCACCAGCGATTTGTTCAATTCCCGTAGTTCTGTAACAAAACGAGTTTAATTTTTATCTTTAGTGAACGAAAAAACACAGAAGTCTGATTACAGCTGAAAAATGACCCCACGATAAAGTTTGTTCAACACAATTTTGTATGGCGACAACTCTAATAGCGTTCACTGTGTCTTTGAGTCGGCTAATCACGGCTATAAAAAAGTAGTTTATATAAATGACTCGACAAGAGGTCACTTAGCGAATTTATTCTATCGAGCCAACTTTATCGGGTATTACGTCTGAATGGGGCGGTTTGAATGGGTTGCGGCACATTCGAACGTAAACTGAAACATACTACTTTTATATGGGGCGGTCATAAAAAAATTCAATATAATATCAATAATTAAGTACAGTCACCTACAAAAGCGGAGTCACACCGCAAGGTAATTATAGTTTGATGTAACTACTTATTGTGATTGGTTGACAAGAAAGGGTCATTGTTAAACTAGCTACCTGAGATCGTGCAAACCGGGTTATAATGATCTGTTTCTGTCATGTTTCTGTACGTATTTGATTTCAACCAAGTAAATATATAATTTGTGTAGAGTAAATCTTACTGATATCATGATAAAAAATAATATTGCCAAATGTTCATGTATTCTGCAAGTGACAGTACCGTTTAAAATTTTTACGACCACCCCATTCGAACGTAGTCTATTTCAGTTTACGTTCGAAAGTGCCGCGCCCTCTTCAATCTGGCCAATTCAGACGAAATCCCCATTTATCAAATCGTGTTTCCATCGTGTATACTGTCTAGTATATATCCCTAATAATACCAATTTATTTCCCTAGATTTTAATTTAATTGTTTACCACTTCAAACAAGGGTTATAAAAACGTGTTCGTATGTGTAAAAAGCTCGGTGCACTCTTAAAGCCTTTTCGTATCAGTACGGTGTAATAAACAGGAGGTGAACATAAACCTATTTGTATATTCGTTTATAACTTGCATACCACTCAACAGATTTTGATACAGCTTTTGATATTACGACAGAAAGATTTTTAAGGGATTTTCTGGACTTTTTTATGTTCGGAATCCTTTAATACTTATAACAAATCGTCTTGACCCACTAACGTGTTTTTAAGGGTTTTTATTTCTGACTGGACCCTAAAGATTAAATTGCTTCCACAACTGACCTCTCTCGATCCTCTGCGCAGTGGCCTGCGTGGCACACTTGAGCGCGACTTGCAGGTCTTTGGCGCGCGTCACCAGATGTTCCGTGTGCTTGAATCGAGTCAGCATATGTGCGCATACGCAGCCCAGCGCCGTTTGCCCGGTACGCTCGTCTATGGCGGGGAAGCTCTCTGTGTCTTGACCGGCAGACGTGTCTTCTTCCTGTTGGGAAGTAAACATCATCCCGTTGGTGTCCATTATTATATATATTATGGGAAATTATTAATCGGACGAATAAAAATTTAATTAGCAACTTCAAGTTTCCAGAATAAATACCAAAGCGTGCGACTAAAAACACTGAGTGGGCGACTTTAAAGTATGAAATCGAAAATATTTCACCAAATGTCAAAAAATAGGTGCGACGACGAGCGAAGCGAGGAGGATCGTGTTAGGTTTACCTGTAAGATAAAACAAGGAGCCGAGCGGAACGAAGCGACGTCCTTAGTTTTATTACTTAAAATTAAATTGTCACTAAAATAGAAAATTGTTCGCCTACGAATTATACAACTCATCTCAAATTTGTATTTTCAAGTCGCAGTTTTCAACATTTTTATTCGCCTACAGTCATTCGCCCACTCAGTATTTTAGTACGCTGTATTCAGTATTTTTGACACCTTAAATTTGAATTTATATTCGCTCGTTTAACCCTTAAATGCATAGGGTGTCAAAAATGATACAAGGGTTCGATTCCCGGTTCAGAGCTCCTCACATCCAGATTTACTTTTCTTTCTGCGTTTCTATACTGCAATGATATAATGTTAATAATGATACAAGGGTTTGTAAATTTATTATAATTATATTTTTTGTTAAAAATTTAAATTATTTTATATATGAGCTAAAAATATGTTTGGAAACAGCATTTTATTTTTTCAAATATGAAATGCACTCATTTCTCCTTCTTCGTTATTTTTATATTTTTTGGAATTTTGGCGGGAAAATTGTTAACAGAGCTTTTGTGAAAAAATACCTTACAAATGTTTGCTTACGTATTTTTTATAGTTTTTTGATAGTAAACAATAAAAAAAATTGAAAGATGTCATTGTATTAGGATTACCTGTAATAATAGCTGTAATATGTAAATAAATAAATAAAAAAATAAATAAAATTTTCAAAAGCAGTTTTTTTTATTCATTCGCTATTTTTCTATCACCGTTTTCAGTTTTATAATAAAATGAAATCTTGTGCATTTAAAGGTTAAATACTACCCTTATATTATGAACGGTCTAGGACTAATCGTCGTGTCAGATATTAAACGTTTCATTTCATGTGACTCAGTGTCTGGTTTTGGGAATGAGCAATTGAAAATTTGAAATTTATTGCTGATTTTTGATTTATCTATCAAGTTAGTTTATTTTTCGATAAGTTCTAGAATGTATTTCCTTTCATTTTTTCATGTAAAATATGCTATTTTGTTTGTGTTCAGACCTTCATGTCTCGACTTACCTGTGTTCATTTACATTCTGGGTTCTAAAGTAACATAGAACCCTGACTCACGTGCGCTAAGTGCGCACGGGGGTTTACTAGAAAGATCGGTTACATCAGCCATCTTCAGGCGCACTAGCGTCGTACCGACTAAATAAATAAAATAAAATAAATAAAATTCATTTATTTCAAGTGACCAAGACTCATAAAACATAAACAGATTAAATTAAATATAACATTCAAATGTACTAATAATAATAATAATAAAACACACAATATATAAAATAACTGCTCACCACGGCTACACACACATGCCTGTCGCATGCCTGTTGCAACAGTGGCGTATGTAGGGACAATCAAGTCTGTCCGCGATCATTGCCAGGATTGTGTTGGCGCTGGCCCGCACTCTGTGTAGCAGAGACGCGCATCGTCTGCGCATGGTCGCATGGAAGCAGTCAATGCGAGCCCAGGCGAACATGCCCGAGGCGCTACAGTAGCGGGGCAGCCTCAATACTGCCCTGAGCGCGTTATTGTACTGGACTCGGACAGCCCCGTACGACCTCTGAGTTTAGTAGCTAGCCCACAACCCTAAATAGGGTAAGCTTTACCTCAGTAGAACAACGTGCAAACCTGCGAGCCAACATATTTGCTCTAATCGACAAGGCCCTCCGTTCCCGCTCAATATCAGCATTATCCCTGAGGTCGGTTGTGATAATATGTGACTAAGAGTCGAAGTGGTCGCTATGACCGAAAACCATAGATACGAGTATCATAATAATATTATTCCAATCCTAAAACGGTCTGATAGCCGTTTATAAATTAATATTTTCTTCAGGTTCCAACACTGACAGCAGGATAGCGCATGCAATTTTCAACGCGTGCGACAGAGATGGCATTAGAACCCGTGTCGCGACCTATAATTTATCAACGCGGCCCTGACTGGGTCATCATCATCGGCCCACTTTCCCTCGTTACCACTGCATAGTATTGAATGGTAACGAGGGAAAGTGGGGCACCGGAAACACCTCCGATGGAACAACAAAACGTGCACAAAAACAGAAGCAAAACATGAATACATCAGTTCTAAATTCTAAAAATTCTAAATTCGAATTCTAAATTCGATTAAGAGGAGGCAGAGGCAGAGGAGTGTTTTTTTGGTTTTGCGTTTAAATATTTTTTAATTCTGTTACATCCCATTTTTAATTTAAATATAATTTTTATGTAATTTGAATAATTAAGGAAATTTAAATGAAAATTATGGCTAACTTAGCTGGAATAAAATAAATTTATTATTATTATAATTAATCCATTTGATTTTTATGTGTCATATTTTACTATCAATACGAAAATCTTGTTTATTTACCAATGGAAGTTCAAAAATGACTTAAATGCAATAGTCAATTTTAGTCGATTTTAATCTTAAAATTAGACTCGTTCTGAATCGTTTCGCGCGCATTTTGCCGAACGCGATTTTCAACGTTATGAAAGTTAGTCTACGGGTTATAATTGCAAAGCCACTGGGCGCCTAAGGAAGGCCTCGTCTTAATGGTCCTGCACGGACTCTCCCCGGTCAGTCACCCTAGCCAGCCCCTGGCTCTTTAAAATAGAGCCGAACGGCATCGACATGCTGACACAACTGATTCAGTGAAGGGAAGCTGGAGCTCATCATCGTCGCTAACCCTACTTTCGTTCTTATTTCCACAGTGACGGAGCAGTGGAGAAGCACGTGCTCCACCGTCTCATCCTCGTTCATGCACCCCCTACATAGCGGGCTATCCGTGGTGTAGAGATGTTTATTTAAGTTACAAAAATAAATTCTCGGCCTTTTGGCTAAGATCAAATTGTAAATCAGTTATTTCAGATAACTGATGTATATCCTTTAATAATAATAGTTAATATATATATACACTTAATAAAATAAAATTCAAGTTATTGTGAGATATATTTCGGGCCCTATCCTGGGTCCGGCATCAGTCACAATGAAATTGACAAAAATAAATAAAAAAATCTAACCTAAAAGTATCCAACCTAATAAAAAAGTATGTACGCGTGCTATCGAAGAAGCCGCCGCCGCTAACCCGCTCCAGCCCCCCTATTGTGTATCTTTAGTTGCCAACTGCACGAGGTGCCTATCATCAAAAACATAGCTAAAAACTGAAATTTCAAAATTGACTTTAGTGGGTATTGAACTATTAACAATCTGTGTCGTCACTTCAAGTGCGAAAATATCCTTAGGACATCGGAATTCGATAGTATATCTATGTTTTTGATGATAGACACCCAGTCCAGAAGGCAACTAGAGATACACAATAGGCCCGCTGTTATCATATGGTTAAAAATCGGCCCAGCAGACGCTCCCCCGATAGTGGGTGGCGCCATCAAATTGCATCGCTGCGCTTCTACATAATAGTTTTTGCTGAGCCGCGCAACGATGAAACATGGTGGCGTCACATGGTAATTGTCGTTCGTGCCCACTAATTGTTATTTATCGCTGCCTATTTAAGCCTGGTCCGTACTGAGCACCAAGCGACCATATATACGATCTCTCCCAAGTTCTAAATTGGATGTCGGATATGGGTGGTGTAAATGATAATAGGTATTTTAAACGTACTTACATCGATTCTTCCCAAGGCCTTCGTAAGTTTAAGCAGCAAATCGTCAAGGAATTGCGCGTCCTGGTGTTCCCGGCAGTTTGCTGTCAGAAGTGAGGGGATCAGCGAGAGACAGTCCTGCTTGCTCGTTCGTACCAAGTCCTCCAGTTGGATTATTATCTACGGGTAGGAAGTTAATAGACTTGGTCATTAAGGTAAGTAGCTTAGCGCAAAGTGCATTACTTAACTTTGTTTTTCTTGTTTAGAAATTTAAATTTGAAAAGCATTTTGGTCTGTGGCATTTGACGCCAATAGTTCAGTATTAGCGAGATTTATAAAGCAAGAGTTTGAAATTGTATACACAATCAGTCATGATCTTCTCAAAACCAACTTAAAATGCTGTTTTGACTTTGTTTGGACAAGATCATGACTAATTGTGCATTAAATTTCAAACTTATACTTTATAAATCTCAATATACTGAACTATTGGCGTTAACTGCCACATACCAACATCTTTTTTAATTTTTAACTTCCAAACAAGAAATACAAAGTTAAGTTATGCACTTTGCACTAAGCGACTGACGTTTAACCTTAAGAAGTAGATTAAAGTATTTTTCTGTGAGAAAGTAGTTCGATATAATCAGCAGAGTGTGTGCTTTCACTTAAAGATGGCAGCCTGTTCACACGGTACTTACACATACTGTGTTATTGTTTTTTTTTTATTATTTATCCTCAAGAAAATTTAAGAGTGTTTTGGAAAAACAACCAATGTCACTTTTCTGACATTTTACAGGAAGTAAATATCAAAATCAATCAGCCCACATCTACCAACCGTTGGGCATAGGTAAATAAAACCTTATAAAATTAGTTACATGGAAAAATCCTTATTTATGTTTTTTTTATTAAACATGGATATATGAAAATACTTAGTTTTGTATATAAAAAGTTGAAAAAATGTTGTTTATTTATTGGCTATTCTTTATAGAAACGTTACTGACGTTGGTTTTTTTCCGGAAGCACTCTGTTTCTGTAGCTACATTTTGAAAGTACTTTGGTTGTTTTTTGATTCTAATATTACCAGATTATTGTATGCACAATAGAGATCCATAGAGCAAAAAAAAACAAATTCGAAAAAATTGGACATTGGTTTTTTTTCCAAAACAGTCTTCAATTGTAAACGCTCCCTGGTTCACAAAGTCCATTGAAATTCATGAATACCTTGAAGTACCAACCAACAGTGATTGAAGAAATACAGGAACGCAATGTGAAATACAAAGCCCGCCTTTTGTCTCACGTAAACAACCTAGCAACAGATTTGCTTACTAGTAATGCTGACGTGGGACGCCTGAAGAGGCACACAACCCTGGGATTGCATAACAGGAAGTAGACCGATAAAGGTTGGTTGATAGCTGTATCAACCAACCCACAAGCTCTTTACCCACAAAATACCTGCTTATGGTCAAAAGACCGATCACAAGTAGACCAAAAATAGGAAAAAAAAAATACTTATTTATAAGTGCTATCTGCTGCGTGCACAATTATCTCTTATTTTTATGTGTAATAAAAAAAACTTATATCAAATATAAAAAACATTAGTGGCATGGGGATAGCTAAAAATCAGCGTTATCTGAAAATTGTTTCAGATGGCATATATTAGATCGTTCAATAAGTCCCGAGACTAACTTTGAGATGGCGCATATATTAAAAACTCTTTTGATTTTTAAAAAGTACTGGCCATCAAATGAGACTTGCCAAAATTTTTTGAAAATCGAACAATAAAATATTGAGTTACAGAAATTTAAGTGACGATACTTTTGTAATTTCGAAAACAGTGGAAAAAAACGAGTTTCATGCGTTGACAAAACATTGTTTTTAATGGGAAAAAACACGGTTTAAGCACAACAGTGGCCTATAAAGGGTTATTCGGAATCTGCTCCGTCTAAACCAACCATTTGTCGGTGGTATGCCGATTTCAAACGCTGTCATATGGACACAAATGATGCTGAATGCTCTGGTCGTCCAAATGAAGCAGTGACTCAACAAAATATCAACCAAGTCCTGAAAATCGTGAAAGAAGATCGGAAGCTGAAAGTACGCGCGATAGCTGAGATAGTGAAGATTTCAACTGGTAGTGTTTTCAGTATTTTACACAAAAATTTTGTCATGAAAAAGCTTTTTTCCAAATGGGTGCCGCGTTTGCTAACAATTGCTCAAAAGCAACAACGTATCAATGATTCAGAGCGCTGTTTAGCACTGTTTAACAGAAATAAAAAGGATTTTTTACGCCGGTATGTGACAATGGACGAAACATGGATTCACCATTTCACTCCGGAATCCAATCGGCAGTCATCAGAGTGGAGAGCAGCCGGTGAAAGCCACCCGAGGCGGCCCAAGACACAAAAATCTGCCAGCAAGATAATGGCCTATATATTCTGGGATGCGCATGGAATACTCTTCATCAACTACCTTGATAAGGGGAAAAATATAAATAGCGAGTATTACATGGGATTATAAGATCGATTAAAGTACGAAATCGCAGAAAAACGGCCTCAAGTTAAGAAAAAAAGTGTTCTTTCACCAGGATAATGCGCCGTATCACAAGTCCATGATAACGATGGCCAAACTAAAGAAATTGGGCTACCAATTACTACCCCATCCACCTAATTCTCCAGATTTGGTCCCCAGCGATTAATGGCTGTTTTCAGACCTAAAACAAATGCTCCAGGTTGAAAAATTTTACTCAAATGGTGAAGTAATTGCAGTAACGTAGACTTATTTTGAAGGCAAAGATAAATCGTTCTTCACATATCAAATGTAAAAGAAAAAAAGCGTTGGAAGGACTGTATCACAGTTGAACAAGACTAAGTTGATGAATAAAAAATAATTTTATCAAAAAAGCTTTGTTTTAGCTGAGTCTATTCCCATTTTCGGGTAATTGTTTTAAAAATAATATAGTTGTAGTACACCCCAGCGTGGGTTTATTTGTATTGTAAATAGTAAGTAAGCTCGACCGATTGATTACTCGAAATAAATATTTTTTCTTTCTTTCTTTCTTCACAAAATACACTTCGGTCCAAACAACTAGATAGGTCTGAAGTTGGCGCGCTGCGCGTGGCGCTGATGAGCAGTGGGGCAAATTGCAATGCGCGGCAACTTCAGGCCTATCTAGTTGTTCGGACCAGTGTTGCCAGACACACTGTAATTACAGTAGATCTACTGTAATTTAACACGATCTACTGTACACTTGATAAAATTACAGTGTATGGAGACACTGCAATTTTCTAATGCAAAAAGTCACATAAGTTAGTTGAGAATGGCGAAAAATATGGAAATGAATGAATTGTACTGTAATTTGGTCCCAAACACTGTAATTTTGTGCCCACAACACTGTAATAATTACCTCATCTGGCAACACTGGTTTGGACCGACCTGACCTACAGCAGAACTCACATTGGCGCACCGTCCCGCGGGCACCTCCAGCAGTAGTTGCGCGCGCTGCGTCAACTTCGCAATACACCGCTTGCTCATCGCATCCGCCTCCTCGTCACCCTCGCACGCGGCCAGCAGTGCACAGTGAAGCCGCTCCAGAATGGCTGTGATACTGTCCGATACGCTGTTGTCTGATGTCCCGGCTGTGTGGGTGACATCATTATTATACATATGAGGGGTGTCTGTTCAAAAGGGACTAAAACCATTTTAAGTGATTTTAGAGAAACAGAGAAAAACATTCTATTTGGTCTGTATTTTTTTTTCTTCGAATGAACTGCACAGATTTGTATAACATACTTATTCAAACATATGCAGTAATTTTGGTTAGTCACATATTAATATTTAAATTTATATTGAATATCAAATTTCTAAAACAGTCCCTTTTGTTCAATCATTGTATAAATAGTCCCTTTTGATTAGACACATAAGAAAATAATCCTTTTTGATAGTAAAAAAGTAAAGTAAAAATTCCTTTATTTCCATAAAAAGTCTTAACTAAGTACAATTTATACGGCGGTTCTCAAACCAAGCTACGGTTTGGTACTTGAGAGCCAGGTGACTCGTTTACCAGTATTTATGTACTGTTTGGCTCGACTCCCTTTGTGGTTGGAATAATTACATTTCACATAGGTACTTGAAATTTTTAACTATAAAGGTAAAATTAAATAAAAATAAAATAAAATTAAATCTAATATCAACATGCAAGTATTTAAAAACAATTCTAAAAGACAATCTAAATATTTATACTACAAGATAAATAAATTCTGTTTAGTGTGTTTATGTAAGTGGTAGTTAGATAGAATTTATACGATTATAAAAGAGGAGAGAAGAGGATAGGACTTTTTGATGTGACAACTAATGTTGAACAAGTATGAATATGAATAGTAGTCCTTTTTGTACAGAAATTTTTAAACATCTTCTTCAAGACCAAATCTAGTCTCTTTTGAACAGAATCGCAAGCTTTTGACATAAAATTAATAGTAAAATAGGCCTTTTAACATGTTTATACTTGGAAAAATCATGCAATTCGATCTACAAAAAAAATGCGATCAAAAAAAATTTTTTTTCAATGTGTCAAATAGGCCCTTTTGAACAGACACTTCTCATATATCATCACGACGAGAATCCGCGAGGGGGTGATGGAGGTGTTTCAGAGTATTTGAAACGGAAATCGCATTTTTTCTACACAGAATCAGAACAAACGCTGGTATTAGGGCTCCACACAGATGCGTGCTCTACACGCCGTTTAAGCAAAGTTCGGGAGTCTCCATACAAATCTCAACGCGGCGGCTTGTAGAGCACGCGTCTGCGTGTGAGTTCGAATCTGAGCGTTTGTAATTTGTATTTACTCTGCCGAAACCAACAAACCGACCACAGAACCGGTCATACGCCTAGAGCATAAATCAATCAAGAATGAACCTTTACTTACTAATGCTTGGAAGTAACTTATCGATCTTAAAGTTATAGTTGTTTGAGAACAACAGGGTCAAACAGTCCCCGAACACATCCAGACATCCCAACGCCGTTTGGTCATCGAAGTCGCACATGTCTTGGAACCTGAAACAATATATTGAGTTAGTTATTGAAGAACGGATCATAGTTTTATGTGAGAGAAAATAGTACATTGTTCACCGAGGGAAGAAAGGGGACGATTACCAACGAGGGTGTCTCAATACACACGGGTTGGAAATCACACTTTCTCCCGAGTGATACATAGTGCTTTATACTACACCTGCGAGGAAATAGTATAATTTTACTTTTAATCAAGATACAATAAAAGAAACCGACTGACTCGCGTGCGATTGTCACTTTTTATTTCCTTCTTATTTTTTATTATGTACAGGAAAAGCAAATGGCCAGTATCATTTTTCTAGTTTTATGTACGAGTCCGCAAAATAATACTGGCCACTTGGCCACTTGCTCATTCTTTATGTTATCAGCACGTTAACAATGAATTTGCATACACTTTTTCCGCCCGCATATTTGTATGACAGTAATGATGTATTTTCTGCATTGTTTTCAAAAAAGTAAGGAGGTACTTTCCGAGCAGGTGTAGTATAAACATAATATGCCTCATGACAAACGTCAAAAATGGTGGAAAAAATTGGCTGTCAAACGTCTTTTCTATCTGTCTGTCTGTTTGTTCGCGCACATCTCCGAAACTACTGAACGGATTTTCATGTTGTTTTCAAAGGTAGATAGAGCTTAATTTGGATTAGAATATAGGCTTTGTTTCATTAAATTCGTGTGTCGAAAAATAAAGTTATCTCATATAAAGTTTTTAGAATTTACTGTTCTACTGTTGGAAGTTACATAGCAAATAATAATTCCTGGCGATGAAGGCCCAGTACTATTAAAAACTGTAAAAGAAACGAGCTGTGTTTGCCCGATTGCCCGTATAAGATGACATAACAAAACAAAAATGCGGTGTAGGATACAGATATGAAAAAAAAACAGATTTTTTGTCGGTATTTCATGCATCACGCAAAAACTATTGAACAGGTTTTGATGCGGTTACCATTGTACGATCCTCAGCTGTGAGACATGGATTACAAAGAAAGAAGGAAAGGAGCTCACTGTTCGATAACTTATCATCCAACTTAAAAACTGGGATACTTTTTATTGCGGGATTCCCAAGGGATTACACTGTGGCCGCATTATCTTCTACCACGCGGACGAAGTCGCGGGCAACAGCTATCTTTAATACATAGCATCTACGGCTTACTTATGTACGGTTAACCTTCTGACACATTCACTAGTTTTGTGTAAAGTAAGTTCCATATTTGTAAACGATTTTAATGGCTATATCAGCCCAACAAGAACCAAAAAATAGATACTATCAGAAGGCAGCGAAAACAGACTCACACATGCATAGACGCGTACGTATAATGATCTCGGCAGAATTTCGTATTGGCATTCGACCGACTTCGACCGAGAATGTCGTACGTCTATGTGTGCGTGAGCCTGTTTTCGCTAGTTATGCGGAGTGAACCTTCTGTAAGTGGTTATTTTGTGCAAGAACTGTCAATAGGTAGCCTGGTAGCATCATGGTAGCATCTGTGCAGATTATCAGTTGTGAAGTTGTGACAACATTGGCCGTACGCTGCATTATGAGATTTTGTGTTTTTCTCGCTAGAAATGAGCCTATACTGATCATAACTACCTGCAAAGACACCTCCTGTACATGACCTCTGCTATCTTCACGACGTAGTACGCGACGGCCCGTTTCTCCAAGTGTTCATTAGACAACACCGACTGCACACAACGTAGGGCGAAGTGGTGCAAGTCGCGACGAGCTCGGATCTGGTTGCGTTGTTCCAGCGTCGACCAGGGCACTTCCTCACTACAAAATTTACGTAATCTCATAATATTGGATTCCCCTAGCTTAATTTCTAAAAGATATATTTTTTTATTTTTTTTCAAAGAATATTCGCCATTTTTTTTTTGTATATATTTAACCATTATCTTTTAATGATTTTTTAAAGAATTGTCCGATATGACGTCACTTGAGAACTTTAGGCATTGTGTGGATTGCGGTGGGCGATTGCTTATAAAAAAAATGGTCTGTCTCTGTCTGTCTACTCATCTGCCATCCATCTGTCAAATCAATACGAAGCAAATTATTATAAATGTATCTTGATAGCAAAGGACACATTTCTAAACAGCCATTTCTCAAGTGACATCACACGAAGGCAAATGGAAGTTGCAGCTTTTTCGTAAAAATATTCATCATCACAAGGTTTTTTTGACCACAAGTTCTAAAATACGGCTTATTAAACCTAAATCTCGAAATGGTTTTCGAATTAACACACCTTAACATAATTTAATTTTCAATGCATGTGCTCGTAAAGGCCCACTTTTTATGCATCAAAACCGAACAGAAAGTCGATTATTTTGCCCTAGGGCTTTATTATTATTATTTTTTTTTATTTATTTGCAATGGTTGGCTAACCTGCAGCCTTTCCTGTGTACCATAGATGTTATACTTTTTTTTCCACTGTTTAACGGCTCTGGATACAATCCTTTTGAGCCAATCATAATTTAAAGTTCACAAGATTATATTTGTTTTCATTTCCTCACACTATGCATTGAAAAACGTAGTATGATACACGGGCGTAAAAGCAATACATTGCTCGGTTACGTTTAAAACACTCGGTACGCTCGTGTTTTAAATCGTCCTCGTAATTTAATCCTTTTCGCCCTTGTAGCATAAACTACTATTATGCGCATACGAAGTGTACGTCTGTTTGGCGGACCCTAAGCTCCTAAAATATATTCAGCTATATAATGATTTAGCTCGGCATTTGCCAATACGGCATGCCAAAGCAAAATTTTGGTGCCGCAGCAGGATCTGCTGTGGAAAGGTTTCTTTACGTGCCGCTAGACAGATTCTTTCAGCGGCCAAGTGCTGTTAACTCAAAACTAAAGCACGGATTCGGTTTCGATACTCGTATTTTGCTAGAACATTGTGCATTCTTAAGAACCCGGAGCAGGACGACGCCAACTCCGATGCGAAGCGAGACGTATCGCGACAATAAAGCGCATATTTGGCTGGCTGATCTAAACAAGCGCCTCACGCTTTGCCCCACGCCGTTCGAACTGTGCTGAGCAAGTCTCGCCCTTTGCGTTATCAATAATAATTATTTCCGAATACCTTAATTGTGCCTCGATTACTTGTTATTTTTTATTCTGTTTTAATTATTAGAATATTGATGATACTTCCAAGTGGTGTATGTGCTTACTTTGCTTGTTAAATGTTCATAAGTCACTTAACGAAGCCTTGTAAAAGTACTCGACTTTAGGGCGAAAACCCACTATTTTAAATATTTTTCTGGTCTTTAACGCGATGTTTGTGAAAAAATCAGGGACATACACCACTTCATATTGACCGTCTAAATGAAAGCTTAAAATTTATTTGATTGAATTGTTTCACTTTCGCGAGTTATTATGGTTTTTAGATATTTATGAAGTACGATTCGGAGCGGATTCTTAATAGAAAATTTCTTCTTAAAATATTTTACCATTCTAATGGTACGCCGCAAAATATGTGGGTCCGCCAGAAAGATGTCCGATCAGCGGCTCCGGCTGAAACTCCATAATTAACAGAGTTGGGTCCAAAGTGAGTATGTAATAGTTTGGTATTTAGGCACAAAAAAAGCATAATATTTGAACGAAGATTCACAACGATATAAGACCGTTATACCCCACCGTCACCTTACAGCATCGGGTTAGAATCCCGGTTCAGAGCTCCTCACATGCAGATTTACTTGTTTTTCTGTGTTTTTATACCGCATTGATTTAATGTTAATTTATATCTCCTTCCGATAGATAAATCTCCAAGTATTCAAACATAGAAATGTATTTCTATCATAGTATTTGTCTGTATGTTTACGATATATTATAAGGAACATGAAAATTCAACATGCAAAAATACATACTGGAAAAAATTGGCCGAAGTTTTAGTGTCAACTTCGACGCAGACGGCCCGGACAAAAGTCAAGTTTTTAAAATGGTAATTTACAGGAAAATAGTACTATCGAATATGACTAAGATTGAACCAGTAGCTTTTGTATTCTAGGTTCTCGGAAGCCTATTGCATGTTGCATTACAATAACGATGGCGTCTATCGGGAAAGTTTAAACAAAGTTTACCGTCAAATTACGTGACGTTATTGCATAATGCATTCTATGAATCTAACCCATTATATGTCAATGATCTAACCGCAATTTATTATTACACCGCTACCGAAGTTTCCTTTTTCAGTATTGGTACGAGTAGATAACCATTGAAGTACATGAGTTGCATGACCGATTCATTGTTGATTAGCATATATTTTCTTTTAAGTTTAATAGAAGGTTAAGGCCCGGCCGCGTGGCAACTTTTTAAAGAATTGTCGGCACGCCTGGTCGACGCCTCTGGTGACCCAAGGGCCGGAGCTTACCTCGGTCAGAGGATCAGCTTAGCGATCCAACGAGGTAACGCCGTAGTAACTACTATATAATCTGTGGTAACGCTGCCAGCGTCTTGGGTACCCTCCCCAACGGCGACGATTTAAAAAACATTTTTTATTTAATATAGGCATTATATTTGTTAATAATTTTAATTTAGATTAAGTTTAGTTTTTAATTTAATTTATTGTAAATTAAAAGTATTATATTGTAATTTAAGCGCTTTTTGGGTATCATAACCACAAGTATAACTAAGTATAGAAGCCGTGTGTCTATATGTACTATATATGTATGCACTACGTTCAGTTTAAACTCGAGAACCACTTAACGGATTTGGATGCGGTTTTCTTTATTATCATCTTAGTGATCCTGGTGAACATTAAACAAAATAAAATGACATTTATTTAACACACCATTATATACAAAGTAGTATCAATGTTCTTAAGAACCCGCTCCATATTTTTCGTCCGTTTGATGCGAAGTATTTTTTAAATATTTTTCCCATCTTTACCGCGATGTTTTTGTAAAAACCAGGGACATACACCAATTCATATTGGCCGTCTAAATGAAGACCTAAAATTCATGTAATTGAATTGTTTCTCCTTTGCGAATTATTTTGGAACTTAGACATTATGAAGAACTATTCGGAACGGGGTCGTAAGTACCAAAATAATTTGCAAAAGAGAAACAATTCAATCAAATAATTTTAGGCATTCATGTAGACGGCCAATATGAAGTGGTGTATGTATGTATGTATGTGGCTTTTCCAAAAACATCGTAATAAAGGCCAGAAAAATGTTTAACAAAATGCTTTGTCGTCGTCGCGGACCGGGCTCTTAAACGTAAAGTTGTATGGCACTATTAAAAAGGACGGTGACCCATATGTTCCTTATACCAAAGGCATAAGGAACACTGTTATTCTGCCACCAGGCAGAATAAGGTGGCAGAATAAGGGGTATCGATAAAATAATCAACAAGCCGAACACGGGGCAAAGATAGAACAAACGCGGGCAGAGCCGCGGGCGAAAGGTTATTAAAGATACATGTTTATTGTTCTCGTCAAGTCCCGATTCCATTTAGACAGGATGCGGGCCATTAAATCAAGCTGTCATCCTAAAACTATTATGGTTACTTTGTAAATATATTATGCATAAAATAAATATAAATATGCAATGCATCGTCTATCTATACTATTATGGATTTTTTTATCTATGTTATTTCCAACTATATATTTTTGGTGTTGCAACATTAAAAATTACAATACGGGCAAATTTAGTACGTCTTGTTATGTTAGTTTCACAACCTACGAGGTATAGTGCGCGCCAATCTTTTAGTCGCCTCTGAATGAGTTATGAGTGCAAGCTTGCGCAGGTACAGTCAAGGAAATAATAATATCAACGGTTGATTATTAAACGTTTACTATAATTGGGAAGGTGTACTTGTTGTACCTACCTATTTAATTATTTACTTATTATTTTAGTGCAAACTTAACCATAGAAATAAAACGCATTAATATAAACACCATTTTCCTACATTGTCGCCTTAAAATTCTATAACATCCGCGAAGCATAACAACAACAATAAGCTTTAACAAACGAAATCAACAAAACAACAAATAAAGGCAACAAAAACAATAAACTATTTTAACAAACAGATTCAACGATAAACTTAACAAATCATATAATTGTTTCGTCGAAGGTACTTTTCATGCAAGGCGCGCGTGTGTGGTGTACGGACGTAACACTAACGCATAGTGTAGACAGACACCTGCTAAATGGCGAGCGGGGGGTGTGGTGCGGCACGCAGGCGGGTGTGCTCCGCGCCCTCGCTCCTGTAACGTCCCCCTGACACAGTAAAACGGCTATTGCGTCGCCTCTTGCGGCTATCTTCAGAGGCGACTAAAAGATTGGCGCGCACTGTAGTTGGAACGTTGCAAAGGGTTTGTAGGTTTTAGCATGAGTGTAAATGACCGTGTATTTTTACGCAATAGTGGCCACCAGTCATGGGGACAGTAGCTTCATTAACCCTTAGCAAAGCAAATTATTCGTATTGAATTATACCTACTTCATATTACAATTAAAGACTGTTTTAGAAAAACAACCAATGTCCAATTCTTTAGAATTTGTTTTTTTTTTTTTTTGCTCTATGGATTCTCTATTGTACATTATATAATAATCTGGTAATATTAGAATCAGCAAATACAACCAAAGTTTATTGAAAATGTAGCTACAAAAACGGTGCTTCCGGAAAAACCACTAACGTCGGTAACGTTTCTATGAAGAATACCCAATAAATGAACAAATTTTTTTAACTTTTTATTTACAAATTTAGTATTTTCGTATATCCAAGTTTAATAAAAAAACATATATAAGGATTTTTCCATGTAACTAATTTTATAAGGTTTTATTTACCTATGCCCAACAGTGGGTAGATGTGGGCTGATTGATATGGATATTTACTTCCTGTAAAATATCAGAAAAGTGACATTGGTTGTTTTTCTAAAACACTCTTCATTTATTTCTATAGTTGCTTATTCCGTTGCAGTATAAAGTATAAAACCAAGCTTTTTTTTAGAAGCTTCATAGAGTTTTTTTGCCAATTTATAAAGGTTTAAGAGCACACCGAGCTTTTTACACACATAAACACTTTTTCATAACCCTTGTTTGAAGTAGTAAACAATTAAATTAAAATCTAGGGAAATATATTGGTATTATTGGGTATATATACTAGACTGTATACACGATTGAAACACGATTTGATAAAGTTGGCTCTTTTTCTCTAGTTTTTTTAATATAAATAAGTAATTTAATATGATGATTCATTTACTAAAATAAAGTTCATTAACTGGACATGTTGTTTTTTTATTTAATAACAATGTGATGAAAATAACAACGACAAACATGGAAAAAGTGCAAAAGTTTGGTTATTTTCTTTACTCTTTACACATAAAGAAAAAGATAGAGACAAAGGCAAACGTTCGGTGCGCCCTTGTGAATAATCTCCTCCGTACGGAGCTAGCTGACTCTCGTCACCTCCTAAGGTTGTTGATTGGTCATTGCCAACGGTGGTGCCCTTGAACAACATTCTTTTTAATATACCCTTTGCTAAGACTAACCTAGGTACCAACGCTCCTTTAACGAGATCTTGCCGCCAGTACAATGCTATTTCCAAATACGCCAAAGCAGATATTGATATTTTCTCCGGGCTCAACACCTTCAAGTCCTCTGTCAGTAAATACTTAGCCAAAAAAACTACACGCACAAATAAACACAAAGCATAAAATAAGTAGGTACCTACCCTGTTATTTTAAAAAATCTTCGCACAAAATTTGTTAACCTAGTTTTAGTTTCATATTTTATAGAATATACGAGTAGTAAATGCTCCAATTAGTATAAGAATTTTTCATAATTGTCTTAACTGGTGCATGATGTGGATGCCTTTAATTAAGAAAACAAATAGCTGTATACATTTTAAGATTATTCCATTTAAGTAAGTTTATTGTATTTCTTGTTGGTGTTCCTAAATAAATAAATAAACAAGTTTGGGTAATAGATGGCATAATCTGAGGCTGGATTCTTTCTGTCCCCTTTCTCTCAAGATAAAGTTGTGAAGACCAAAAAAAAATACAATTTTCGACCGCCTGTGGTTCGATCGTTTCGACCACTAATACGGAGGTCGCGGGTTCAAATCCCATAGGGGCACATTTGTGTTCAGTCCGCGTACTTATACTTATATGGCAATAAAACAAACTACCAAATGATATAAAAAATGAACCAAAACTTACAACTTATAATAACATACAAAAATGTCCCTACACAATTGAAGAATTAAGTATTAATAGTTTATGTTTCATGTAGCCTCACTGGTAGTTTGGCTATATTTTGCGAGAAATGCTTGAAAAAACATGTCCCCCCCTTATCTCCAAAACTGGTGGACCGAAAAATATGAAAAAAATCATGCTAATATGTGTTTACATAAAGATTACAGGAAAAATAAAGCGGTTGAGAAATTGACGAAACAAAATGACAAAATTAAATTTATCATTTACAATACGGAACCCTAGGTACGCGAATCTGACTCGCACTGGGCCGGTTGTTTTTTTTTTTAAAGTAGCAGTACCTTAAGTACCTAATAAATTATAAGCAGTGAACCAATCATGTAAATTTATTTGTTTCCTGGCATCTTTAAAAATAAGTACAAGTGCTAGTGTTTAAATCATCATGTTGTTATCAAAGTTTCACAAAGTGCAGACAATCGCAAGTAATAATTACCAGTATAATATATATTATCTGTGGGTAGTATAAAATCAACGGCAGCAGATGTTGTCTTTAAAAAAATATTTTGAAGTTTTGAAAACTTATGTTTAGTGCGCAAATTAAAAACTAGATGGCGCTGTCTGTCATGTACATCGCGATATCGTTTGACATTGCTTAGTATAGGTCTTGGTGTAATGAGTACAAGCCCTCTAGTATGGTGTACACCACTGAGTGAGCATGCACTAGGCAATTCTTAGAAATAATTTTTGAAGAGGATTAGGATTTCTTCCTGTCATTATACAGGGTGATTAATTCCAACTCCTTGTAATATTATGATTAGTTAGGCCTTAGGGACACTTCAGACTAGTGCATGCTGTAAAGTCTAAAGTAAAAACATAAAAGAGAGAGATTTACCTAGATTTTAAGCACAAATGCATGTCTTGTTTATGATACTATATAAGATGGATATGTTCATTTATATCCCATAAGTATGTAGGTAATTGAATAAGAATAATAAATTGTGTTACTAGCTTTAAGTTACTTTGCTGTGCCCGACAGGGTCCGTAATTGATACTATACTAAATGTTATTTAAGACCTTTCGAACATTATGGTGCAAATAAATTTGAATTTGAATACTTCGGAAGGCACGTCAAACAATGGGTACATATTAGTGCCCATGCAGCGATAGGGCTAACCACCCAGCAAGCTGGAACGTATTAAGGGGCTGCACAATGCTAAAATTCAGTCCTACTCTAACGCTTGTGTTTTAACTGTCTATCCTGCTCTAAACAGACGCCGCGGACGCAAAACTTCAGTTATTTTGAACTCTCGGCCACATTATTTCTTTATGTAATAAAGATGGCTTTTTCTAGTATCTGCGTGTGTTGATTTCGTTTCCATCGGGTTTGAAATATGGAAACTGAATCGCTTTTTTCGTGAAATTCGTGCTTTTTTAAAAGTTATATAATTAAAAGAAGATTGAAAGTATGTTTACTTATAAAGTGTAATTAATAATTGTCTTGAGTCAAAAAAAAGCCATATTTTTTTCAAATTTTCACCATCTACATTGACGGAATTGAATCCACTGCAAAACTGAACTTTAGTGCGTGTCGGATGTCATATTGGCGGTCCTCCTGAGCCCATCAGCCGCAGCTCTGAGGCGTCTCTTGGCTATCTGCGAAAAGTATGCGGCTGAACACAAGTTGGTCTACAATACCGCTAAGTCTGTGGGTATGGTGTTTTCCGAGAACAGTAAGGCTGTTTGTGTTTAATTTTGTTGCCTTGAAAGCTCTAATGCTTTATTTATTTATGGCTTTCTTCGCGGTACATGCACATGACACAAAACACATTACATTTATTATATTAGAGTATTTATTTAGGTATATTTACTCTTTGTTTTGTGGCGGTGTGTCTATGCATCTATTTATGTCAATGATTTGACATATTACAATGCAAAAAACCTAAAAAGCAATCGGCCGGGCCCATATCCCTCTATAATTTGTGGCCGGGCCGGAGTATACGGAAAGAACTAATTCACGTTAAATAATAGCTGTGGACCATTTGTGCAGTGCGTCCACGATGTTTGCTGAGGCGCGCCTGCCGTGTGCTGAGGCAGTTATCAGGCAGCGGGTGGCGAGTTTTAGGTTGGCTCTTTCTACCACTAGCAATGGCTTAGTAAGGACTGTTTATGACTACAGCCGTTCAATTGCTACTTTCTGGGCAAATTTATTAAAACCTGTGGCGCACATACCTTAATGTTAAGTTATGTTACGAATTGTTGGAAGAACATGTGTAATTAGTTTTAGTTTAAGTTTTAGTTTTAAAATCTTATCTTGTAATTTAAAATATGGACCAATGGTTTGAAATAAAGATTATTATTATTATTAGCATAGTGGAGCCCCTTAATCGTCGATGGAACTTCGGTAACGAGTTTAAATTATGATTAAGACCTTGCAGTCCAAATTCGGAAACACATTTGACGGGCCTCTCGGGGATTCATAAGGCCATTCCACATTCTCAGCGAGACTCTCGCCATGAAGGTTACATAGCTATATGAGTAAAGGAGATAGACTCTATTGCGTTTCGCCTTACTCGTAAAGTTTTGTTCGTTTCAGGCGAGAGTCTCGCCGAGAATGTGGAGCGGCCTATATCATGACATTTTTTTTTATATTTCCAAGCAGTAAGCGGAAACTGCGCATGAGCCTCATGCCATGAGGTACAGGCAGACACACGGATAATGAGGTCTGACCTTGACTGAGCTAGTAATTTTTAGGGTTCCGTACCCAAAGGGTGACTAACGGGACCCTATTACCAAGACTCCGCTGTCCGTCTGTCCGTTTGTCACCAGGTTGTATCTCATGAACCGTTAAAGTTAGACAGTTGAAATTTTCACAGATGATGTATTTCTATTGCCGTTATAACAACAAAATACTAAAAAACAGAATAAAATAAATATTTAAGGGGGCTCCCATACAACAGACATGTATTTTTTGCCGTTTTTATAGATAATGGTACGAAACCCTTCGTGCACGAGTCTGACTCGCACTAGGCCGGTTTTTTCTCTATCGCACTTGGTAATTTTGTGCGCTAATGAACACATGCGCTAGTCCCCCACCTACGCCGAGCGGTCAACATTCGTGCCGCGACCTGTAACAAGACGGTTAAATATTACCTACCTGTACAACAACTCTACGATCCGCAAACAGAAGTTCAGGTCCCACATACAAGGAAGAGGCTTGAACGGCCCCGATCTGTCTTTGACCAAGTTTGACACTTTCACTGGGGCCTTGCCCTTCTCTTTTTGTGACTTTTGAGATTTCTGAGATTTGACAGTTTCCCTAGTTTCGTTGAGAGTTGTTTTCGATCCCTTTTTTCCGATTTTCGATGGCGCCTGAAAAAAAAACACCAAAACCAAGTTACAAAATAATAACATAATAATTAATCAATATATTTAATTGACGGTTCTTGGTGGAACTCCACTGTGTCAATGAATAAAATTATCAAAACAAAACAATCATTACATCTAGCTAGCCTGACTTTAATACAAAACCAGAAATTAGTACATTGTTCACCGAGGAAAGAAAGGGGAAGACTACCAACGAGGGTGTAGTTTGAGGCCCGAGGCGAAGCCAAGAGCCTCAATACTCACGGGCTGGGAATCGCACTTTCTCCCGAGTGATACATAGTGCTTTATACTACACCTGCGAGGAAATAGTATAATTTTACTTTTTATCAAGATACAATAAAAGAAACCGACTGACTCGCGTGTGATTGTCACTTTTTATTTCCTTCTTATTTTTTATTATGTACAGGAAAAGCAAGTGGCCAGTATAATTTTTCGAGTTTTATGTACGAGTTTGCAAAATAATACTGGCCACTTGGCCACTTGCTCATTCTTTATGTTATTTAAAAAAAAAACAACACGTTAACAATGGATTTGCATTTACTTTTTCTGCCCACTCAAGCACGTTAACAATGAATTTTCATACACTTTTTCCGCCCGCATATTTGTATGACAGTAATGACGTATTTTCTGCATCGTTTTCAAAAAAGTAAGAAGGTACTTTCCGAGCAGGTGTAGTATAATAGTATTTTGTGCAACTGTAACATAATTTGAGACGATGGGAGACGAGTGCTTGTTTACAAAACGAACGAAGTGAGTTTCATAATAGTTTTGCTCAAGTGTCCCAATGTCTAATTATGTTCAGTTGCACACAATACTTTATCTACGACCGTCAAAAATATTGTATTTATTTACTTGTAATATTTTCAACTAACAATTTCACAAAAACTGAGAAGAACACTCGTTCATGAACTTAGGGTGTGTCATTCCGGTAATGCTGCCTTGAATGCCAATCAGGATAAAGTGGGCGTTGCTTAACGTTGTTTTCCCCCACCGGACGACCCTACCCTCGAGAGCTGCTGCGTGAGTCATCCGCGAGCAGCTCAGAAGAAGATGTCGGAGAGTGAAGACGGACTGGGCTGCCGGTGACGTTACCACCGGCAGTCATGAAAAGGGAGTGGAACTGCCGGTCGTACAGCCGGCGGCCCGTCACGACGCGATCTCCGACATGCCGCCAACCATCATATTGGCGGCCCCCCCCCGGACCCGCGGGTTGAAGCCCGCGGAGTTGAAGCTCGGGCAAAGATGCCTACATCAAGGCCCGTACCTTCGACCGCCCTTCGGGCGGCCGAAGACGACCCACGTATCGGCGTTGCTTAAGACATAAGGTCAGGACTTATTTCTCATCTATGTTGTTGATTGGGTTTCTAGCGATGTTATAATCAATTATGAAACTGGTAAAAGTTATTTTCCCTACCCTTCCCGAGCAGCGTTAACTGAGATACAATCGCTGTATGTACTGATTACAAAACAAAACCATACTACCTAGGAATTCATCATCTTCCGGCATGACGTCACGAGAAGTCGTACCGAGAAAAATTCGTCATTTTTCGGTTACCGACTTCCGAGTCTCTGGACAGACTCATTACCCCTCGTTACTTACTTTCACTCTCTCACTTGCTGAGCGAGTTCTCCTCATCCTAGGTCTCATCGACGCTTTACCTCAGGCGCAGTATTAGTCAAGCGAAAGACGGTTAATAAAAAAAAACGGTCAAGTGCGAGTCAGACTCGTGTACCTAGGGTTCCGTAATGCGACAGTTTTGGGAATGTAGCCATTTTGTTTTCGGGAATTTCGAGACCGCTATATTTTCCTGTAATCTTTAAGTACCATGATATGAGATATTACCATGATTTTTTTATATTTTTCGGTCCACCAGTTTTGGAGATAAGGGGGGGGTCATAAATTTTTGTGGTTTTTCGAGTATTTCTCAGAATAGATGCAACTAAATATAGTTAAAACTATATATTTTTACAATCAGCTCTCAATCTCAATCAGATTTCTCGAAACCAGTGCCAGTAAAAATAGTAAAAGTTTATCGGTGTTACTACAAAACGGTGTTTAACTTTAGACAGTGTTTAAATCTGTAGTTGTCGCCTTTTCTTTCATATTGTAAAAAGTGACAGCAACAGATTTAAACACTGTCTAAAGTTAAACATCGTTTAAACACCCTTTTGTAGTAACACAGTATATTTTTACAATCAGCTCTTTAATATCTACAATTTGATACCCGTATTGTATTTTTAGAATATTTTTAATTTTTCTCACTTTTGTTTTGGAAATATTTTGAACAATTTAAAACTTTTCATATCTTTTTTTACACTGTGATATGTAATGCAATTTTTGTGCCAAATTCCAAGTCTTTATTTTTAACGCTGCTAAAGTTATGAGGTTGTGACATGCAGACGGACGGACGGACAACGGAGTCTCACCATAAAGGTTCCTTTTGTACCTTTAAGGTACGGAACAATAAAAATGAAAATATTACCTTGGTCTTCTCCAGTAGGTCGTTGTAAGATTTGAACAAGTTATAGACATTGGTGGCCACGTTCTGTTTGTTAATATTCCACTGCATGATCTGATACGCTATTAATGTCTCGTAACATTGCAGTACTTGTTGCACCTTGAGGCTTTTTGCTTTGGATTCCGGCGTTAGGTCTGTTAGTCCGGGGTCGTCCTACAAAATAATAGGTCATTGAAATTGCTGAAATTTTCTTACAGATCCATGAGTTCATAATTTCTGTAATTTAATAGCGATTTCCATTGTTTGTTACGTATTAAATTTTGTTTTTATTGTCAGTCTGATAACTAAAATTTAATTTTCAAAAACAGTTCGTCCTAAATGCCATCCGTTTCCATGATAAGATTCGTAATAATTTTTTACAGCACACACTTTACAAAAATTAAGTTAATGTTGCTGTTAGCTTAATGTAGTTTTATTTATACACAAAAGAAATTACAAAATTTGGATTTGTCATTCCTAAAAAAAATGCAAAAATGTTAGTACTGAAAATTGAGTTTCCTTCAAATTCTCCATAGAAAACGGCGAATTTCTATTATTAGAAATATTAGATTTCATCTGCCGTGATCTTCATTAGACATCAATAAGAAACCCTACAATCACTTTGGAATTGTGAGTTTCCTGCGAATAGCGCGAATCACAGTTCTATGAAATGTTTTGGAACGTACCTTTTTTTTTTTGCGTGGTCATGAGGAATTCAAAAGCCTGCCTAAAGATTATATCTGAGATTTGAAGTATTTTTTGTATTTAAAACATGTTTTTTTTTATTTTTTGTTTTAAACACGATGATTTGTAATTTTAAAAAAACTGTTTTTTTTATCGAACCCTGATGCATTTCATGCAACCTGTATCTCTTATACCCCCTTGGGGATTCATGTCGTGACGACGTCAGAGTATCTCACCATATCCACATTGCCCAAGCTGTCGCTACTGCACAAGTTGTCCATAGTGGCCTGAAGCTTACTCCTCAGGTAAGCGCTGCCCGTCTCTCCCCCCTGACTTCCGAGGATATCCTCCAAGTCCTCCTCTTCTACTGGTTGGAGGAACTGGGCTATGGCGTACAGGAGACACGCTATTGGCTCCTAAAAATAAATCAAGATGGCTGTAAGTACTAGAAGACAAATTCTAAATGATGTTGTTGAGCGATCGAACGAGTAACATCAGTTGGTGCGGAGCAACCGAGTGAGCAACACATCCCGAGGATGCCTCGTTTAGAGGCGGAACGCGTGTCAATAAGTTTCCTTGCTTGTGATTTAAGATTGCTTTATATTTATTTATACCCTTACTGCTTGCATGTGCATGTTTTGTGCGAGAGGGCAGGCGGTGCTTGAGTCTACGTTTTGTGTTTAGCGGAATATTACAAAATATTAATATTATTTAATATATTCGTCAGGGGCCGTCCATATAATACGTCATTTAAAATGGGGTGGGGGGTATAGTCTCTGGATGACGGTAATATTATGAGCATATATGTTTTTTTTCTTTTGGTCATGCCAAAAGAAAAAAACTATTGTTTAAACAACTATATTCATTCATTCATATTCATACAACTTATCTGTCTACATTGAATTACGACGCTACCGAAGCATTGCTTCAACACCCCTCATGGACAGCCCTTTATTTATTTATTTAGTTATTTATATACATTTTTATATACATACTTATTAATCTTATTATACCTATCTTACAATATAACTTAATGAATGGTTTTAAGCGCTATATTTCGACCCCTCAGTGGGGTCGTCAGGCGAATATAAAAATTTTATAATATTTTTCTTTTTGCCTGATGACGACCCCACTGAGGGGTCGAAATATAGCGCTTAAATTAAAACCATTCATTAAGTATTTATATTTATGTGGAGTATAATATTATAAAAATATAACTACTTTATAAATTGATTTTTGACTTATTTATAAAAATAACTATACATATACCCACAAAATAGTAGTTTATGCTACAAGGGCGCAAAAGAATAAATTACGAGGACGATTTAAAACACGAGCGTAGCGAGTGTTTTAACCGTAACCGAGTAATTTATTGCATTTACGCCCGTGTATCATACTACGTTTTTCAATGCATAGTGTGAGGAAATGAAAACAAATATAATCTTGTGAACTTTAAATTATAATTGGCTCAAAAGGACTGTATCCATAGCCGTTAAACGGTGTAAAAAAAGTATAACGTCGATGGTACACAGGAAAGGCTGCAGGTTAGCCAACCATTGTAAATAAATTAAAAAATATATATATATTAAAGCCCTAGGGCAAAATAATCGACTTTCTGTTCGGTTTTGATGCATAAAAAGTGGGCCTTTACGAGCACATGCATTGAAAATAATTTTATTGACACATAACTTTTGCTTTGTACTCAATGAACCAATAACCCTATCAAAACTCGTATTTTAGTTTGGTAATCATATTTCTGGATCCAACGTGACAAGCCCGACTTAGTTTGGGGTCCACTGGAGAACGTAGACACTATACAATTTGTTTTAATAATTTATTCTCACTGTTATTTTGTTTTTTAGATTAAGGATTTAATTTTAAAGCTTGTTTTTAGTGTAAGTTTTCGAGAAATACAGAATTTGTATTTGTATTTGTTAAATTAAATTAATTATTATTATCACATTTTTTATATGTATTAATTCATAATTGAATTTTTAATCTTTTTTGTCACTGGTTACCGAATTTTGTGCATTATTAAGTGTAATGTAAATTTGAAATTGCAAAGGCTATTATTATTATTATTTGTATTTGTAATACAGATAACGAAAATTACATCAGTTTTGTGAGAGGGTGGGGTCATTGGATAATGACGATAAGATGATTGTAAGGGGGGGGGGGGGGTCAAAAAATCGATGAATTAATATATGGACAGCTCCTAAGTTGATGATGGACAGCAAAGTAACGGCTATCTCAATCAATAAAAAAAGTGTTATACAAATATCTACTCACAACAAGAACGGAAGAGATAGGGTTCATCTGAATACATTTATCAAACTCTATTGGAGTGTTGCTTGCATTATCGTCTTCAGGTAGATACTTCGTCAGGTGTTCGTACAACATCTCTAAGATCGACTCGTGCAGAATTGGTTTCTCTTTGGCACACTCATAGATTCCTTCAAATATAAAAAAAATACTTTTACATACTATAAAATTTACTTTATACTATTGAAATGTTGTTTTAATTATTGTTATGTTGTTATTTAATTTGATAATTTTATTGATAACAGTTTTGAGTATTTTCGAAATATAGTTCGGTGTGGCCCGAAATATATTTCGAAAATACTCAAAACTGTTATTTTTGTTGTTTATAATTATTAAATTAAATGAAAATCCTTAAAAAGGCAAATATTAGTACATTACGATACGAGAGCGAGTCGAGAAAAAGTTTCTCGCACGAGTTTCGTATAATTTTTCACAAGTGCGGAAAATGCCGACTTTACGCACGCGCAGCGTGCGTAAAGCGGTCATTTTACGCACAGTGTGCTATAAAAATATTTATATTATGTTATTAATGACATTGGGTGTGGTCATCAGATTAAACAAAATAAACACAGTCAGCTATCGTGGGTAAGTCGGTTACATAAATTATCAGAATAAACAGAATAACCCAACCACCATGGTACATACCATGGTGGTTTATAGTGGCCTGAAGTTAGCTGCACAATTACGTTTGACAGCCAATTTTTCCCCACGATTTTTGACATTTGTTGAGGGTCAAGACCGCATCGCGGGTGTTTATAGTGGAAAATAGTAGTTTATTGTGATCTGATCCTCTAAAAAGGCCGTTTTGCATGAATCCCATTATGATTCTGTTCTAATGCTGTCTCTTTTGCACGCGTAAAAAAACTCTGTCTCTATCCTACTTTCAAATCATTTTATGATTCACCCAAGTCGGCTTTTTTAGATCCCCTGATGACCGTACCCATTATCATATGACAATGCCACAAAGGATAGGTATTTGTTATTGAGTTGGTGAAATCGTAAAACAGCTTTATCAAGTAGTAAGTACGAAAGTATTCATGCTGTAATATATTGTATTCTTAAAGATCTTTGAAATGAATGAGTTTAACGCCTTCAGTAGCCTAAGCATGAAAACATGTCCGTAACGTTGCGTTTCAAACTACATCAAAATCGTAAGGAATCTGGGAAACCGCTCCAAGCGGATAGTAGCGGAACTAACAGCTACGTATGGCAACCTAAGTTTAGTTTCAAACGCAAACGATACGGAGATGTTTTCATGCTTGGGTTACTGGGCCATTACATCTAAAATGCTATAAAGACCATGGTATCAAAATTACCAATTTTACGAAATGACCAGAATGTCAAAATGAGCAGTCTCGCGGTTCTCGCGAGTAAAATATGTTTATTGGCGTTTACAATTAATTAAAAAAGTGATTTGCTTTTTCTCGCTACTTCGTCAGCGCTGACCTAATTCAGTGTACAGCGCTATCCAGCTGTATATCCCATAAACTAATTTAAACATTATAAATTGTAGCGTGATGAAGATATGTCGTAGCGCCATTTACGCATTAACTATCCGTGCCCCCATTATAAATGTGAAAGTGTGTTTGTTGGTTGTTGGTTTGTTTTTTGTCCTTCTTTCACGCAACGGAGGAACGAATCGATGTGACTTTTTGCATAGAGATATATTATGGGCTGGAAAGTGACATAGGCTACTTTTTATCCAGGTAATATCGCGGGCATAAGCTAGTTCTAAATAATAGTATAATACAAAGAGAACGTACTAGAATACAGTAGTTGTTTAACGGCTGCATCTTGTTGTAAACATCGCCGCACTATAGACACGACCTCCATACACATCGCTTCATTGCGTACTCGCGATGTTACACTGAAACATTATATTACGATTTTTTTCATTATGTACACAAATCTAGTAGTAGTGCTCTTATTTGAGTATATATATATATTATAATAGATAAGGTGACCTTTTGATCATCGTCCAAATTCATACTGGGGGCTTGATAAGTGATCAGTATCTTGGATCAATAACAATTTTTGTGAAATTTGTAAAATCAAATTTCGGCTTCCCATAGTAATTCTCTTCCAGTCCCGAGTGAATCACTATGGGAAGCCGAAATTTCATTTAACGAATTTCTCAAAAATTGTTACTGATCCAAGATACTGATCACTTATCAAACCTCCAGTATGAATTTGGACGATGATCAAAAAGTCACCTTGTATATATAAAAATTAGAGATGAAACGGATAGTGATTTGGCCGGATACCGGATACCGGATATCCGGCGAGGCACTAGGCCGGATAGCCGGATATCCGGCGGCCGGATATCCGGCTCAAGATATGCATTTCGCACTAATTGAGCAAGTCTAAATATTACGCACCAAGGTGCGTGCGGGTGCAAGTGGGCGAGATTATTCGTGCATTTTTTAAATGAAGATCATTTCTAAATGATCATTTCTAAATTATCGTATCACAATCATACAAATGCTGGTTTGCAAACGCGAAACAATCTCCAATCCTAACGAAATTTGTAAATATATATCTTTTGTCTCCTTGGAGTGGTGTATACTGTATATAAATGGACAGGTATCTTTAAATGAAACCGCGTAATATACTGTTCATACTGAACAAATTTTCCAAAGTAACATATTGAAAAAACAAAATTAAACCTGCCCGCCCAGTGCCCCTTTCAAAATTTAAAGTAGGTTTTCAAAATGAGTATGGAAACATGAAAATATTTTTTCATTTCCACAAGTATGTTTCTTTGGAAAAGTTGTTTAGTATGGTTTCAGTATGACCATGTGTTTTTATTAAAATATACATGTTGAGTTACATTCGGTATATTATGAGAGCAAAAGAAGCTGGTGTAATGTATGAAGAAAAGCATAAACGTTTATTCTTATTCACTTTATGTATTAGAATTTAGATTATTCAATCATTGATACAACTATTTTGTGATTTAAACGACTTTTTGTATGTTGAGTTAAGTATCCGGTATCGGGCCGGATACTGACTACTATCCGGCCGGATACCGGATACCAAAAATATGGCCGGATAGGCCGGATACCGTATAGTAACCGGATATCCGTTTCATCTCTAATAAAAATACATCGTCATATTCACAGAAGTGTTAGAGATGTGTTAGTTCATAATTACTTTTTATGTCAATATTGTATACAACATGTAACAGAAAGGTGTTACCATATTCGAAGAGTTTATTCAGTCAATGGTATAGAACAAGTTTTACTATGGAGCCAAACCTGAAATCTCAAAAAAAAAAATCTGCCCTTCCATACATTTCGGCCGAGCGGCATTGCATTTTTCTATAAAACAGTAACATTTTTTTTTTCGAGATACAGGTTTTGTTCCATAGTAAAAGTTGTTCTATACCAATGACTGAATAAGCCCTTCAAATATGGTTACACCTTTCTGTTACACATTGTATAGTTTTAAGTGATGCAATTAATTACGAAATGGGTTTCTGTAATGTAATTATTTTTTTGCAATTAAAATAAATAAATAAATAAAATACAAAAACTACCATCCAATCAACAACATAACCACATAAAGGTGAACTCACGGTGCCCCCTGGTGCGTGGCGTGCAAGTCCACAGTCAGCTGTGTCAAGTAGTTGTGAGCACTCAGCTGTTCGCTGTTCAAGCTCTGACTGTTGCTGATAGCACTCCTTGGTAGCTTCATGTGACGAAGGACTGTGAGGAACCCTGAGAGGGCCAGGCAGCGGTGCAGCGAGTCTCTGGAATGGAGACCTTTATGAAAACTACTGTCGAGAGGAAATATATGGTTTTCTTTGAGATACGCTTCATTTGATATACAGGATGTTGATTTGGTCAGCAACTACCGCCACAAATGTTCACGATGCTTATTCAAAAAAACGCCACACAAAAGAAAAATACCACATTTTATTTATTAATTAAAAGTATAAAACAGGAAACAAATCTTATATTTTAAAACAATGCCCTGCAGAACTGTATAAACAGTTTGACTGCAGGAATGAGTCTCGTGAGTAACAAAAAATAAATTGTTTTCTATTATTTAAAATTAAAATATAAAAGAGAAAAAAAAATGTTTACTTTACTAATGATTAAATATTGATTTTTAAAAAAATATAAATATACTGATAAATAAGATAAACAAATACAAGGAAATCTCAAGATATATTTCGGGTCGTGTCTCTAAAAGATACTTTTTAAGAGAACTCCTAAACTTATGTTTATTTGGCTCGTTTCGGATATCCTCGGGTAAACTATTTAGCAGATATGGTAGGCGTTTTCTTAAAAAGAAGATATGCCCTTTTTAATTTGTACCAAAATTCTCGTGATAAATTGTCACTGTAGCGCGAAGTGCTAGTACCGACATACTTGAGTGCCCCCCCCCCCCCCCGCACCCACCCTGCTGCCGCTCCGCCATTGCTGAGTCAATTTTATCATATGTGTCGTACACTAGGCGTCTTAAGCCGCCCCCAAAATATCGTAAATGTTCATGGAAAAAAAAAGTTAATTTAATATATTTTTTTTGTCATCACATAACATAACCTAACTTGTCATGGAAGTTGCTGACTAAATCAGCATCCTGTATAGTATGGAAAATAAAAGCGGTCGTTGGCCTCCAAGGTACCTTAAATATTGATGAGAGCTGATTCGACTCCAAGGAAACATACCTTTGTTTTTAACTTTTTTCTGGGAAGCCCGATTTTTATTTTTTTATTAAGGCTCCAGTCCCCTAAAAATCAGTATTCTTGCAGAATTATCAGAAAAGAAAGATTTTATTTTAGTTAGTAAGAAAGCAATAAATAAAATACATTTTGCGTTAATTTATAGTGTGGAATTTGAAGATTTCAAAACATATTTTTTCATTTACTTTAATGCTACTTTTAATAGGTTTTTTAGCCTTTAAACATACCTTTATTTATGTTCTACACGTTGAGAGTCTTATTCATGCACACGTCCCGTAAAAATGATGACAAAAACAAGAAATTTATTCAGGTAACATTTATTTCCATATCTTCAAAAATAATCTTACCTGGTTACTTTTTTGGATAATACTTCAGTTTTCTTATTTCGAGTGCTTTAAGTAGTTGTAATTTTATGAATTCAACCACTGCTAAAATATTTTTTTTCTACTAGAAAACTATCGTTTAGCGTAGTCAAATTTAAAACACGTAGAAAAGAACTATTAATAAGTGAAATAACAAAAAACGGTATTTAAAAAATTATTTTAAGAACATTTATCAAATCGAAACTTATCGAGAGTTTAAAACACAAAACGCGTCGAAATTTCCCTCAGTTTCGCTGGGACATCGCAGCGTTCAGACGTGTGTTGTGTAGCTCGACGTCATTTTACCTCCCGCTCGCACGGTTGCTCCCTTTCCCTCGCGTAGATTCTTATGGAGAGGCGAACTGTACCATTAAAGTTGCTCTACTTGAATATTGCACTTATCATTTAATAAGTAAACAACTATGGATAAAATATTTTTTGAATATTTTAAGAAATCCCTGTTTCGATAAAATAAAGTTTAATCTACGTCCGTCCGTATTTCACAGCATCATAACTTTAGCATGGTAAAGATAAAGACATGAAATTTGGCACAAAAATAGCATTAATGTGCCTAAATATTACATTGTAAAAAAATATGAAAAATTTGACATTTTTTAAAATATTTTCAAAACAAAAGTGAGAAAAATAAAAAACATCCTAAAAATACAATATGGGTATCAAACTGTAGACACTAAAAAGGTGATTGTAAAAATATATACTTTTACTGTATTTACTGGCACTGGTTTTGTGAAATCTTAAAAAAAAACACAAAAATGTGTATGTCCGAAACTGGTCGACCGAAAAATATGAAAAAAAAGGTTCATTATAGATCAAAACTGACCAGTAACCGGGGAAACTATAGTGATTTAAAAATATAAAAAAAAGTAAAAATAAATAATTTTTTTTTTATAAAAATACAATATGGGTATCACATTGTAGGTATTAAAAAGCTTATTGTAATAATATATAGTTTGGCTAAATTTAATTGCATCTATTTCGAGAAATCCTTGAAAATCTATAAAAAATGTATGTCCCCCCTCTTATCTCCAAAACTGGTGGACCGAAAAATATGAAAAAAATCATGGTAATATGCGTTTACGTTAGAATTACAGAAAAAATAAAGCGGTTGAGAAATTCACGAAAAAAAAATGATAAAACTAAATTTGTCATCCACATTACGGAACCCTAGGTTCTGACTAGAGTCTGACTCGCACTTGGCCGGTTTTTTTTCAAGATGTTTGCGGTAGCCGTTTTTTGGGCGGTTTTAATTTAGTTTTCGGAGCTTTTATTACTACCCTTAATTTTTACCATAAGTATCCGGTTATCCGGATAATACATTATCCGTTATCCGGATAGTAAAAATCTGCAAATAATTGCATGCCCTAATTCGCTTAGATTAAGTTATGTTAATGTGTGTTAATTCGAAAACTATTACGAGATTTAGGTTTAATAAGCCATATTTTAGAAGTTGTGGTCTAAAAAACCCACGGGGATGGCGTGACACAAATTTTATACCAGCACCGCTGTTGCCACTTTTTGGAATAACGTAGTATTACCTGGCTCCAGTCCCGTATAAGTCAGTATAATCGCTGAATTATCAGAAAAGAAAGATTTTATATTAGTTAGTAAGAAAACAATGACTAAAGTACATTTTACGTTAATTTAAAGTGTGGAATTTAAAGATTTCAAAACACATTTTTTTATTTTCTTTAATGCTACTTTTAATAGGTTTTTTAGGCTTTAAACATACCTGTATTTACGTTCTACGCGTTGAGGGTCTCATTCATGCACACGTCACGTAAAAATTATGACAAAAACAAGAAATTTATTCAGGTATCATTTATTCCCATATCTTCAACAATAATCTTACCTGGTTACTTTTTTGGATAATACTTTAGTTTTCTTATTTCGAGTGCTTTAAGTAGTTGTGATTTTATGAGTCGACCACTGCTAAACAATTTTTTTTTCTACTAGAAAACTATCGTTTAGCGTAGTCAAATTTAAAACACGTAGAATAGAACTATTAATAAGTGAAATAACAAAAAACGGTATTTAAAAAATTATTTTAAGAACATTTATCAAATCGAAACTTATCGAGAGTTTAAAACACAAAACGCGTCATAATTTAATAAACTCATTTCTTAGAATCTTCAGTAAATCCATTATACGCACGATGCCGACTGTTGCCGAAGCTACATCCTTTTTATTACTTTACTTACTTTTATTTAATATCTTAAAAAGCTATCGAAGTCACTAAAACCGACAGTCGAGATAACAACGTGCTAGACAATAATGCATCAAAACAAAAGAACGTATGCAGCTGCGGTTCTTATCATTAAAACATCACATTTCTAAAAATAATTTTTTACCTTTTTTATTGCACCTTAGTCATAATCATGGACACAAACTGACAGACACTTAATTACCGTAAGAGTTTCTATTTTTGATATTATATTACTTAAAGAACTGATTGTAATATGTGTGTGAGTATTAGGAATACATAATTTTAAATGTTTTTATTGTTACAATTTGATTATTAATTTTCTACATTTCCAAATTTTATAAAGGTATTTTTATGTCAGGCATTAGTTAAATGAAAATCTTGATGAATAAAGAAATTTTCGGGCACAACTACACGCTTTTTAGGGCATGCAGGTTTCCTTAGAGCGATAGGGCTCATCACGTTGAGACGTAATAATCTTCGGAGAAACGCGGGTGTACTTATAGGTACACGTATGGGTGGACTTATGACTTGCATCTCACAGTTCACACTCGGAACACCTCTTGACACCCCTTCGGTAAAAATCTGCAAATAATTGCATGACCTATAAAATGTATTGTGTCTAAATACTAATCACTCTTACTGCTACCAATAAGCCATCTATTCCAGGTAGATTTACTTTTGTTTATTTTGCTTTTGCAAATTCATTTTGTTTGTTCCGATAAACAAACCAAACTTTGTAAATTACCGTTACTCGAATAATTAAAAATCTTCACATGTCAAATTTTAAGTAATCGTACACTCATTTAACGAAGTAGAGCAACATTCAGGTGCGGTCTCTAACATCTTAATGCAGCGGGGGGAGCGCCACTTCTAAAGCCTCAGGTAAGATGAAAGCGAAATGTTGCAAAGCGAGTCTGGGGCCTTAAAGCGATACAGTTTTCATAAGGGGAGACAGTTGGATTGCAAATGCGAAGGGAATGACCGTTTTTGGACGAAACCATCCCGACTTTTGACAGAATATGAAATTAATATTTATAAAAAAAAACGGTCAAGTGCGAGTCTAGGGTGCGAGTCGAGTTTAGGGTTCCGTAAAGTGGAAGAAAATTTAATTTTGTCATTTTGTTTTCGTGAATTTCACAACCGCTATATCTTTCCTGCTATATATTTTTACAGTCAGCTAATCAGCTCTTTAATTTGATGCCCACATTGTATTTATATTTTTAAAAAAAATATTATTTTACTTTTTTTTTATATTTCTCATTTGTGTTCAACTTTTTTTAACTCGCTATAGTTTTCATTTAATTGGCCAGTCATGTTATAGCCTACAATTGTCATTTTTTTTTCATAATTTTTGATCCACCAGTTTCGCAGATAAGGGGAGAGGGAACTAACATTTTTATAAACCGAAGTCAGTAAATATAGTTAAGATATATATTCTTACAATCAGCTCTTTAATATCTACAATTTAATATCCACATTGGATTTTTCATTTCTTTTTCTCTCTTTTGTATTGGAAATATATTGAACAATTTAAAAAAAAAATACTCCGCCTTATGTGGGCAAATTAATGGCATTTCTGTACCAAATTTCAAGTCTTTATCTTTAACGGTGCTAAAGTTATAAGGCTGTAACATACGGACGGACGGAAAACGGAGTCTCACCATAAAGGTTCCTTTTGCACTTTTTAGTTTAGGTACTACGGAACTCTAATTAAATCCACCATAATTATTCTGCATTTTTACCTGGAATAGAGTCCCTTCCTACAGACCATGACGAGCGTATCCCTCACTCTGGTGCTGAAGTTCAGGAGCGGATGTACAGCATCCAGTACCGCGGCCGAGGACTGGAAGTCGCCGCCTGAAGGTTGACAGTTCTCCAGGATGAGACTCAGCTGGGTGCAACGTTCCACTGAGAGCGGGGTCAGCTTGCACAAGACGTAAAGGCAATCTGAGGGTAAGGACTTTATTTATTTTCAATGCATGTGCTCGTAAAGGCCCACTTTTTATGCATCAAAACCGAACAGAAAGTCGATTATTTTGCCCTAGGGCTTTATTATTATTTTTTTTTTATTTGTTTACAATGGTTAGCTAACCTGCAGCCTGTCCTGTGTACCATAGACGTTATACTTTTTTTTCCACTGTTTAACGGCGCTGGATACAGTCCTTTTGAGCCAATTATAATTTAAAGTTCACAAGATTATATTAGTTTTCATTTCCTCACACTATGCATTGAAAAATGTAGTATGATACACGGGCGTAAAAGCAATAAATTACTCGGTTGCGTTTAAAACACTCGCTACGCTCGTATTTTAAATCGTCCTCGTAATTTATTCCTTTGCGCCCTTGTAGCATAAACTACTATTATTTACAATCCCCTATCATCTATCTTTACAGGATGCATCCTAATGCGATAGAGAAGGTAACATTAATAACAACATTATACAATAATATGAGATATAAATACACCATTTTATATTTATATTTAGCTTCACTCGGAGACCACACCATTGAGCTACCTTCCAAGTGGCTCTTCACGATAGCTTCATACAAAGCTTTTAAAGCGCAGATATTCGTAAAGCTATTTGCCTGGCGTAAGACAAACCCTAAATTCCTGAAAGCTTTTCTGCATACGTCCATAATGTGCTATCGGAAGTTAAGATCGGCTGTGAAGCGAACGCCCAGATCTTTTACGTCCGTCACTCGCTGCAGCGGCTCCCCTCCAATAGGCTATTTGACTAATTTCGGACGTAATTTTAAATGATTATTTATAACATAATAAGCACACTTCTTTGATATTTCTGAGAAATTTTACTGTTTTATTAATAAAATAAATATTTAAGTTTACGTTTTAAAAATCGCTCCGAAAACGATGTTTCTGTAATGGCGCTGGTCACGTGACACGCGTGACGTCACACGCTAGTAAACAAGTTCACATAACCTCAACAAAACAGTGCACCTAAGTGAATTCTCATTACAAAATTTATCCAAAATTGACCGAAAAGTGCTTCACAGATCGAATTTAACACTCAGAAAACATAAAATGCAAACAACAATCAGTCTAGGAATCCATGTTTACTTGCATGTGACGTCACCATGAGTTGCCACCAATCACAGAGCGTTCGCGGCACATTGCCGTCACAGATAAGATATTTTAAAATATTATATTTTATTTTGCGTAATTTGCAAAAAATATGCGTAATTTAGTTTAAATAACGTGAAATATGTCTTTTTTAGGCTATTATCTGATAGGATGACCACAATTTGTAATGTATTTTCAATGTTGTCAAATAGCCTATTTGGTATTGCGTGTGTATTGGAGTGCCTCCGCGACTGAACGACATTAAAGAACATTTGGCTACATAGATCATTTAACACGGGACGTGGCAAAGCGCAACTATTAGTTCTGAATTAATTTTGGCAATTTCCAAGGGAGGGGAGGTAAACACGCCCAGCACAAATTTACTCACACACTAAATCACTCACACACTCCTACGAAAAATTGTGATGTCACACTAAATGAAAAGATGTTACACAAACACAAAACGTACACTTACACGAACAAATTGTTCATGTACTTCGGTAGAGGGGAGTGCGTGCGCTTGCCAAGTCCCGGTAAGGAATGAAAATTATTAAGATTTATTTTACAGTATCTTTTCAGATTAGGAAGCGGCGAAAGAGGAGGATCGTAGCAGATTGATACTTGTGGCCTGGGAAACAGGCTTAAGTCAGTCAGGGTATGTATTGTTAAGCGATTTCGGATCGCACCTGCGACGGCAGCGCCATGCCACGGTGAGCGAGGGAGACAAGGCCGACAGCTGTCAGATTTGCGCACGCTTGCTTGCCGGTTGCGAAATTGTTTTTCGAATTCGCGTCTCTCCGTATTTTCTACAAAATACGTTGAGGATATTGAATGTAAATGTTTTCCCTTCTAACAGTATGTAATAACTTTCAATAAGAAGTGGCTAATGTCACCAGGATTTCTTAGGAGAGACTTGCGGGTGCCGAATAGAGAAATGTCACACTAACTCACTAGCATACTGCCTCTGCGCCGCCAAGTCCCCCACCAGTCTATCCGCTAACTGCGTCAGTATATGCGGCGCGGTCGCCGGCAGACACTTGGCCAATCTCACCAGGATCAGCTCTCCGAGAGAACATCTCTCTGAGGAGAGAGACTTGCGGGTGCCAAGTAGGGAAATGGCGCAGTCGATTAGACCCGCCGCAGTTGCTTGACCGCCAGCGCCACTGGAGTAAAATTATTAAGTTTTAATATAAATCACGTCGTTTTAAATCGCAAATAAAGTTTTAAAATGATACGAGAGGAATTTTCTAAATTTTTTGCCATCGTCTTGTAATTTAGTCCAACCTATCCATCAGCCCGTATTCGTCAACAGCTGGACATAGGCCTCCCCAATATTACGCCACTCTTGGCGATCCTCAGTCATCCTCATCCAGCCGCCACCCGCAACGTCCTTCAGATCGTCAGTCCAGTGGGCACGAGGGCGGCCTACGCTGCACTTTGCTGTACGTGGTCTCCATTCCAATGCCTTACAGCCCCAACGGTTATCACGTCGGCGACAGATATGGCCAGTCCACTGCCACTTCAACTTACTGATTCGGCAGGCTATGTCGGTCACCTTCGATCTCTGACGGATATCTTCGTTTCGGATTTTATCCATCAGAGATATCCCAAGCATAGCCCGCTCCATAGCGCAATTAAGTAAATTGTAGTAATATCACCGTTAATCTTTCTAAAAGACAGTAAATAAATAAAATATATGTACTCAGCTAATTCAAGTCATTAATTTTCAAGACATGCTGAAAGCAGACGTACAAATCAACGAAAACGGCTTCCATTTCTTAGAACCCTAAAACTGACCTTTCTGTAGTAAGTACTTTGAGAACACTAGCGACGTCGACATCCGGCGGTAGCACTGATCGCACCCACGCCGATTCTTTACTTCTCTGTTCGTCTAGTAGTCTTTGTTCTATCGATAGCTTTATTGTCTGTAAAGAGTATTTGATTTTGATGCATTGAACGTATATTATAATAGACACAGACTATAATTAATCAATTGAGTTCTCATTATGGCCAAAACAAAAGTAAAATAATAGATATAAGCAAACAAGATCGTGACTCGAATCTATTATAAGGGTCAAACTTTAAAAGCATGAGTAGTATCGTGTTTTAACAGTATAGTGAACTGCTTCTCACAACCTAACACACAGTCCTGAAGTCAAACCCCTTATCGGACAACGCGAGCGCTAGATCCAACAAGAAGGGGCTCCGAAAGGCTGCAGTTTAAGATGTTTCGTGATGAGCTATGGATCTTCTACACATCAGATAATAATCGCTAATTTAAAAAACTTACATCCAAACACGTCCTGAAGTCAGCCCCCTATCGGACAAAGCGAGTGTTAGATCCAACAAGAAGGGGCTCCGACAGGCTGCAGTTTGAGATGCTTCGTGATGAGCTATGGATCTTCTACACAACATATATAATCCGCTAATGTAAAACACTTACATCCAAACACAGTCCTGAAGTCACCCCCCTTATCGGACAACGCGAGTGTTAGATCCAACAAGGAGCTCCGAAAGGCTGCAGTTTGAGATGCTTCCTGATGACCTATGAATCATCTACACAAAATATATAATCACTAATATGAAAAACTTACATCCAAACACACAGTCCTGAAGTCAGCCCCCTTATCGGACAACGCGAGCGCTAGATCCAAGAGGAAAGGGCTTCGCAGCAGCTGCGTCCTCGGCCAAAGTTTGAGATGCTTCCTGATGAGCTCGGGGTCGGCAGCGCCCTGGCAGATGTGATAGATGCAGGTGGAGAGGCACCGGCTCAGCTCCACCTCGCTGTACTGGACTGGGAGAAAGTACGCTTCTTGTTATTTGTGCAATATATGAGGAGTAACAGTTCAAAGTGTAACCATCCAAAAATTAATGGTATGAAACGGATTTTTAATACTTTCTACACCTCATTTTAATTTAAATGTGTGTTGATTATAGTTTACTATAATATAAGTCCATGTACTCGCAGTACACGCATAAGCTAACTGAAACAAAAGGACGTACGTAGCGTCACAATGGGCCGAAGGGGCCCGGATGGCAAAATTATTTTTCACTTCTCATGCTCGTAAAGTTCTTGTTTATGCTTGCTATAAGCGGACTAAAACTACGTTTTATGCTCTAGTGCATAAAAGTGTTTACTTCTTATAAGAACGTACATACAGCCAGTACATCATAGACAAACTTTTTAAAACTCAATAATGGTGGAAGAAATTTAAAAAAAAATACTTTGGCGGGAAAGAGCTGTTTTTTTTTCCTCAATAGGTACATATATTAAGTTGTTTATTTAAATTTGCATTAAATATTAGCTACTGAATGTTAAATATGTAATTTGCTAGCAATATCACTGTTTCATTTCCGCGCAATCGAAGTGAAAAGCAGAGTGTATAAATCTGGCATAAAACCCATTTTATGCCCTTGTTGTACAATCTACTATTTTCCCAAATTCCTAATCAAGCTTTCATTCGCCCGGGGAACTAACGGCTTTCTGTTTTTAATACGCAAAATGACGAGCTTAGACAATAATATGCGAATTTTCATCACCTCTGCAATCAAAATTTATTTTAAAAAATTATAGTTTTTCACTCCAATATCTCGAAAAACACGTTTCGTTTATTGATATGATATGATTTAGGTAAGTAGTTTTGCTAAACCTTTAGACAAAATTGAAATTGAAATTATTCAAAGTTTTGAAAATGTATCTTCGTATATATGTGGACTACTTTGCGTGTAGGTAGTATATTAAGGCTGGGGGGTCCGCGCAGGCAAGGGCCCGGATGGCAATCGCCACCCTGACTATATGGCCAGTCCGACCCTGGTACTCACTAATATCATCAATATCCATAGTGGTGGACTCAGAGTCCTGCGGCGGCGGATCAAGCTTGCTGTATAGTCTGACGCTGAAGTAATGAGCGACGTAAGCCAACACTATCTCCACGTCATAGGTCTTGCATAACCTGTGAAATACAATACTTATCGTCAAGAGGGGGGGAAATAAACAAGCAGTATAATCTACAAACACCAGCGGTGTAACTACAAAACGGTGTTTAACTTTAGACAGTGTTTAAATCTGTTGCTGTCACTCTTTTACAATATGAAAGAAAAGGCGACAACAACAGATTTAAACACTGTCTAACGTCATAGATAAATAAAGGAAGGATAGATTGCTCACTCCATACATTAGAACAAAGCCCGCGTAAAACTTAATATTTTCGCCGGTGCCTAGTAGTTCGACTTATTATTTTTGATGTCGCTACTATACTAGATAAATTGTGACATACCTAGTGCCATCTATCGAACAGTTGATGAAACGAAATTCGATGTGTGTGTGACTGTCCCCGCGTTCCGAAATAGAATTATTTCGCTAAAATCGATTACGAAAGTATGAAGTGAATGGCTTATGATCCATTGTAATTCTATTACGGACCGCAGGGTGTGTGTGTAGCAACTATACTGCGCCACAAAAACAAGAATTTGCTTGAATACGACAATACGTGTGACAATATGTGCGCCATCTACCGGAATTCCGAATAACCATCTGCACGCCTGATTAAGAATTCACTATTTTCTGATGCGATGTTATGAAACTTTTGTGTTTTTATTCATAAAATAAATAAATATGATGAACCAGAACAGTAAAATGCTATACTTCGTCGATTTTAGACAAATTTTATTTCCAGCGAGACAAGTAACGCCATCTAGCAACGTTATTTTCAGTATTGCGAACAGTACAAGGAGATAGCAATCTATCCTTCCTTTATTTATCTATGCTAACGTTAAACACCGTTTGGCCATAGAGGAGCAGCATTCATTGATTGCTGTTATGATTGATACATCATACTCTCATAAATCTTTAATTAAGATTGGTAAAAAAAAAGTTAAAATAAGAAATTATTTTCAATCTGAAATGTAAAAGTTTAACTGTTTAAAAATTGGCCTCGTCGCCTAACTTCGGAAAAAAAACAGGGCATGCAGTCCTTATTGTCCAACTCCAAGAATAAATAACTTTCAAAGATGTGTGGCATCATTTCTAGCCAATCACGATAAGTTTGAAAGCGATTACGATAGATATTGAAGTGAGACAATAAGGGGGTGGGATTACTTCAGTGTTTTCTTTCACCGTTCAGCAAGTGGTTATGCAAATACACTGCACATAAATTCCAAAAATCTCATCAGTGCAAGCCCATCCAGCATGATTTAAACCCAGGTCTCATGATAAAGCGTTTGTTGTCCCACCGACTTAGCTGTCGCTGCTTTGATATGTATGGCAAAAACTTTCATCACTCCCATAAGATAATTTTTTGCAACTTCAAAAACGGTTTTACATGTACTACCTATTATATGTATAGGTACATATATTGTTTGTCAGTTTCGCAAAAAATAAGTAGGACCCATGTAGGACGAGAGGTATTGGCTGCCAATAAATAAGTATGTTTTAAATATTGAAATCATGAAATGATACAGAATCTAAATATAAAGGATTTTAGGAACCAAACAGACCAAATGTTTGGCGACAATGATGAAACTCACTTGAGCAGCTGGTGAAACAGAGGTGGAAGGGTTTCAGGAGGAATGTCCATCACATATGAGCAGATCTTGTTCACAACTTGCTTGTGATCGTTCCGGTTGAGCTGCATGTCTCTGAAACATTAACTTGTCTGTTAAAACTTGCGTGGACTGGTAATACTTTCTTTTGTTACAACGCGATTAATACTCATTTATTATCATTATCACTTTACAACCAACTCTATACGATCGTACGCTTGTCTCTGAGCTTTCTACGAGCATGATAAAAATATAAACACAATTTTTGATTGAGTGACGATATAGGAATTCCCCAATTTAACAGACAACTTTGAAAATATTCAAAATTATGCAGAGTAAGCCTGACTGCTGTTCTGGGAAACAAATACCTATTTGCGCCGTTTGGGGTTGAAACGTTGGGTTCGTGGGGTCCCGAACCACGAAGTCTATTTAATGACATTTCTACGCGCCTGGTCAGCATCACGGGTGACCCACGGGCTGGCACATTCCTCAGACAGCGATGAAGTTTAGCGATTCAGCATGGCAATGTCGCCAGCATACTGGGCACCTTAGCGATTTGGATGAAGCTTTTTATTTGTAATTTTTTTTATTTATCAGGTATATATAATTATTTTGAGGATAGTTTAGTTTTTATAAGTAAGTTTATTTAGTGCCATTTAATGTTTTTTAACAACGATATTTTTCTCTACAGCAAAAATAAATCGATCACTGCAAGATAGTGTCAAATACAGAATAATCATATTTTCTAACTCAAGATGCACTACTACTGTTAAATTACCAAAAACAAAAAAACATTGTATAAAGCCATTTAATATTTAGTCAAAAAATATTAGGTTATACGCAAATGAAGAGATCAATGGTGCAATCACAAGACTAAACTATACAGAAATATTTGAATAAATATCTGTGGACTGAACTCACTTGGACATAGCAGTAAGTTGCACTAACTGCCTCTCCTTCCACCGACACTGACACAATGTCCGGACACATTGTTCCTTGTACTCCGCAGGGGACAAATCGGAGCCACAGTGCTTAATCTGGTTGTGAGAGGAGATGGCACTCAGGCATTCTGGCAGGACATCTTTCCAACTGAAATTTAAATAATACAGCTGTTTTTTTTTACTGCATAGTGCACCTATTTGTAAACTGCTAGTAAAGTATTAAGCTTGATTCTGAGTTATATGGTAGCCAAAAGAACCACTAATTCAAACCAGAAAAATACCAAATCAACAGCTGGCAGCCATGGTAGTTAGCATGATATCACCGTATGTGAGCACAAAATAGATATTACCAGAAAGCTGACTCGACGACGGGAACGAAAAAAGACGCACACATGCATAGACGCGTACGTATGATGATCTCGGCAGAATTTCGTATTGGCATTCGACCGACTTTATCCGAGATCGTCGTACGTACGCGTCTATGGGTGCGTGCGCCTGTTTTTACTAGTTATGCGGAGTAAACCTTCTGTAAGTGGTTATTTTGTGGTGTGAGTAAGAATGACTCCTTCCTCATTACTATTATATAGGTACTTACATCATATTAACATCACTATCATCTACAATTGACTGCACGCTGTCATTGCTCCACCGTACCAGGTCATCAGCTGGCAGCCGTGGCAGTTCCAAGCGCAGTCGGCTGATGACGTCGCCGCAATGTGTGAGTGAGGTAGACTCCTTCCTCATTACTTGCAGGACTTGGTCTACTATCTGCAAGTTTATTGGAAAACCACTCGACAAAATTTTGAAGAAGCCTGACATTATGGATAGTAACATTGCTTTATCAGATAGTATAAAGTTTTTCAGTTTTTCTTGGTGGTTTACCAAATACTACCAAAGAATATAGTAGATGCAAGAGATTGTTGGTACTTGGTGGAATTTATAAAACATTGTTTTACAAAACACTTGTACTTATCCACATATTACTTATAACTTTATTATACCCGACCGGTTTCGATGTAAAGCATTTTTTTATAAATCATTTATTGCATGTCATTTAAGACATGGTTGCAGTGTAAATTATTTCTTTGTTAGTTAGGATGTGTAAAAGGCCCTAGAAAATGCTTTATAGCGAAACCAGTCGGGCATAATAAAGTTATAAGTAATATGTGGATAAGTACAAGTGTTTTTTTTTAAACAATACCAAAGAAAAGTTGGCTTTTGATACAGGCTTGGGGATTTGGACACTTGAGAATTATATGTCCGACTAATTAAGCTGTTTTTACACAATTTAACAGTGTTTTTGTAGTTACTTTAAGAAACTCCAAACTTTAAAAAAAAAAATTGCACATGTCAAATTATGTTTTGGTAATTTTATTTGTTCCTAACTTAAACATGTTCTAAATTGATCCAAAATGGCTTACATTTTCGTTAAGCTCACGCCTCGCGCCTCCAGCACATATCAATACATATAATAAAAGAGTAGGATCCAGTGTGCCTGCACATTGAAAAAAAGTAATAAAAAAAAGGGGGGGTGACTAAAGAAGATGATAGAACACAAATCAGCAATTTATAGAATTCTTTTCTGTCTGTTTTTTGGTCCCGCACATTTCCGAAACCACTGAACCGATTTGGATGCGGTTTTTTTATTATCATCGTAGTTTACCATATAGGCTATAAGGGTTGCTAATAAAATAATACCCAAGCCGAAAACGAGGCAGAGTTGAATATACGCGGGTGGAGTCGCGGGCAAGGCACATACCTACTATAATACACTACACACTAACATCTGAATATTTTCATTCAGTCAGTAATTGTGCGACTTTAGTTAATAAAGTTCTTTGCAGCGTCGCGGAAGCAGGAGTATCTAGTGAGGAAAAAAAAACGAGCATGCGAGGATGAAGAACGCACCCGTGAGGCCGAAGGCTTGGGAAGAAAATATGTTTAATTTTGTATATTTCAAACCTTATTTTTTTTTCAGGACTTAGGATTTCTCAACCGCCAATTCCCGGGAATTCATGGGTTGTCGAGAAAAACAAAATTTGAAAAACGATGTCAAAAATGTTTTCATTACATGTAAAATAAAACTAACATTAATAAATCTATGTTTTAAATATACAAATAATAAAAGAGGAAATGTGGGCACCATGTCGCGGGGTTTCGATTTGGAACAGATTTATTATTTCTAGGGTTCTAGGGTTTATTATTTTCAAAGTAATTATCGCTAAAATGTTTGTTGGGCTAGATCTGGAACCTGCCTACCTTTACTTTACTCCTGGTTAAAGATTGGTCTGAAAGCCCATTAAATATGCAGTCGAGTATATCACCGCCATCACTATTCAGAATACGTCTCGGTAAGAACTTGATGATCTGAAGATAAAAACGATAAAATTCAAGGTTATGTTTTACTTTGGAATTTATTCCAACCAAAAAGCGAGCACTTGCCTGATCAATCTTTAGTTTGCAATACTCTCGTAGCTCTTCGCGTCTGCTATTTACATGTCCAAGCTCTTTGATTATTGTGAACACTTCCATTGCGACAATTGAAACGAAATAAATAAAAACAAACAACAACTTTATCTTTCACAGACTGACATGACAACTGACAACATGAAATTTATTTGCCGCCAAAAAGAGACGAGACACATACTGAAAATAATCGATTAATGGATTATTCGATTGTCGTTATACTATATTAGCTTTAACCTAATACAGCTGTAACGTTATAATTATAAACTGGCAGCACCGTTAACGTCTTTTTTTCTGATGCGTTGACTGCAGTGGTGCCAACTTAGGATAGTTTAACCCCGATTGGGGGTAATAAGTATTGTGCAGGGTAAATTTTAGGGTATGAATCAGAATAAGAATAATAGGTAACTTCCGATTTTTTGTTTTTAAGAAACAATATAGAGAATAAAAATATGCTGTAAAATATTTTTCGATATGTGTAATAGTTTTTGATATATTATTCGCTAAAGTTACTGGGAAGCGAGGTTCAATGACCCCGCACGTGACGTCATTTTTCAGCTCGGTCGCTCAGTCGGTTCATTGTGCGTTCTGGTACGATTCGAATTAATTTGCGCTAAAACTGTTGAAATGTCTCATCCAGAAACCAAAAAATGGTGTGCTGTGCCAAAAGTAAACATAAACACCAATACACAAGAAAAGAATTTCCTGGTTTTCTCGTTTGATAGACAGAAAGACGGACGGACTTAAAGGTTCCTTGTTGACTATGGAAATTACGAAACCCTAATAAAAGCAACGAAGAGGACTGATTCATTCGGAGAGAAGAGTAAAGTGTAGCTTTGACGTACGTATTACTTATTCTTGTTTATATTATAATTAGTTACTTATGTAAAGGTAGATAAGTATCTACCTACGAAATTTATTTTACATTTTTATTTGGTAAGAATTTTTCTCTTTCGTTGTTTGTTCGTATTGTTTCGTGCTCAAAAAGTTCTTGAAAGTTGTAAAATGTATTTATTAACGCTGGCTGCATCATATCGACTGATACTAACGGGACGGCCGCTGTTAGTAAGTTAGTAACAGCTGGCCTCTGTTAATAACAGCTTGCTCTCACTATCAGCACCAGCCCGGGTAGTATAATGTTTAATCGCACGCGACGCCGTCCACTAGTTGAATCACAAGTACAAGGGGCGTGACGTACTGTTTAATCGCAAAAACATCGTGTCACGCCCCTTGCACTTGTGATTCACGCCCGATTAAACACTGTGCTACGTCTGCTGGAGATAAACGGCACCCAGCCAGCTGTAGCCCGTGTAGCGCATTAGCACCCGTGTGCAATCAATACCCTAGCTGGCACCTTCTTGTAAGCGCGTGGTCATAATGGAATACTTACAGTTATTTAAAGAGATTTTTGTATGTTTGAACCAAATAATGAGCCTAAAAATTATTAAAAAAGTTTATTTTTGATAATATTATATTTCCAATTCGTTTAGATTAAATTATGTTAAGGTGTGTTCGTTCGAAAATTTGGTTTGTTTTTCTTTCACGCAGCAATGTAGCAACGGATCGACGTGATTTTTTGCATAGAGTTAATTTATGGGGCGGAAAGTGAAATAAGCTACTTTTTATCCCGGAAAAATGCAAATGAAATCAGCGCAGGCGAAGCCGCGTGAAAAAGCTAGTAAAAAGGCACAAGTCTGAAATTTTGAAACCGTAAATGAATCTCCAATTTAAACCAAACAAATGAAAAATTTACAGTGTCAAAATTTTAAACTTGTTTAGATTTATTTAGGGTACTTATATTTTCAGAATAATGCAAAATCTAGGGTAAGTTGAGTTGAGTTGAGACCAAGGTTTGGGGGTAAAGTCAAAACAAGAACTGACAACACTGCTTGACTGACGTCATCAGTTTATGTTTAGTGAAAAGAAGTACAATCCGTACAAAATTATTTTGAATTTAATGTTTTGTGTACAAAATACACTGTAATTTGTGTTTAAAACAAGTGTACAGTATCTCCATTCATATCCTTTTTCATAGAAAACGGAACTTTTGTTTATAAGAAACCCTGGCAGCGACATTTCTCAAGAACACGACATTCGTTGCTTTTGGCGGCATCACCGAAGCACCAAAATAGACTTTTCTTGTGCAATATCAGCGTGAACCAAAAACCTGTGAACTGATTTGCATTTGGACCGGTTTCTGGAAATAGGTCACGGTTTGTGGGGTGTTGCGGAGACCAAAGATGGTCACGGAAACGTGACGGTCTTCGATTTGTGTGGAACGTTGAGTATATCGTCTAACGATGGAGAATTCGACCGTTAGTGGATTGAGGTCAAGGTCGCGCTCGAAAACACCCTTCTTGCGATCTAGCTGTGACCGTGAGAGCTGCACGGAAGGTGGTGATCATGATCACACCCACCACAAGTCAGGAAGAAAAACACCTATCAGAAGAAGCACCCCTGCCAAGTAAGTGATCCTTTGGGTTGGGGTGTAGGTAAAGGTAGGAAGACTAAGCTGAGAGTCTGCCCCCTTTCTTGAAATTCTGACCTATATTTTTGTCTAAAATATTATATTGTATTTATTTTATTTAGCTAAAATCATAAAATCCTCAAAAAGTTTCGTAACATCAGCCCAAAGGTACACATGTAGCACCCATGGAGTAAACAATGTTGAGGTTACTTTAAGTAGCTGAGTAGTACAAGTTTGAGGACAACTTTGCTAGCTTTATGACATCACAACTACTTAGTCCTATATATACCTAACTAGGTGAGATCACTCAAAGTTTCCTTGAATATGCTTATCTTTCTGACTGTACTTTGTAGGTGGCCTTGCCAATGACATGATGTCTCTACAATACACTTATACATGCATGTTTGTTTATTTGAAATGTAGATCAATGTAAGAAAACCTTATTAAGGTTGATGCAGAGGAACACATTCCCAGATGCAAAATTTATGATTGTTTTTCTTTATTTATTAATAAAAAGTATTAGATTAATGTGATTTTTGACTCTACATGACAATAATGTATTGTCACTTATGCTTTCCTAGTAAAGTTGTTTTATTTTATGCTGTAAGTTTTAAATAATCCTGTACAACAACTATAAACACACTTAAAAATGCATTATTTACATTTTGTAAAGAGATTAAGATCAGCTCAATTAATTAATCTGTTGAGCAATGGCGTGCACAGAACTTTATTCCGGAAAAGCAACCAGAAGGTCAAGACTGACAATTAAAAAAATATGAAAAAATTTAAATAAAAAATGAAAGTTTGTATGACGCCAGGGTAGAGAACATTTTCATACCAACTTAATTTTTTCAGTGTTATTTAAAATTTTTCATATTTTTTTTGTCAAACTTGACCTTCTGATTGGTTTTCTGGAAAAAAGTTCTATGCACGCCACTGCTGTTGAGTTCTTATGATTGCTAAATCAATAGTTAAACAATAGATAGCAGGCAATATTGCGACTCAAATCCAACTATATTTCACGGGTTAACATTCTGTTATACAATGCCAATTATTGGCATGTAGTAATGGTTACAAAACACAAGGTTATTATCTCCTACACTTGTTTAGAGCCAGCGCAGGTTTTTGTCTAAGCTTGATCTATTTAATGAAATGCTTTTAAATAGGACAGCTTTAATACTTTTAAATCAAACAAAACCAATATAATCTAACTACAATATAATACATTTTTTTTTTGTTTCTTAAATAGAAAATATTATGTTTATTGCTGTTAGCATTTTTGAAAATCTAGAATTTGCAATTGACTTGAGCAGTTCTCACTGCAGGTTCTCAATTTTTCTTTTTTCTTCTAGTTGGTTTTAGGTCCCAAATGTTTTCAATGTCTCCCTAAACTTAAAATCCTGTTTACAATCCTTAGTCCTCTCTTATGATAAACTTAAAGACATACACTTAATATTATTAACAGGCAGCTACCATCAACAACGGGTAAAGCCACTCCAGAGCCCATTATCGAGATAGATGAAGACCAGATCATTTCACCGCCTGCCCTCCGCACCAGGCATGCCACCCGTTCAGCAACTGAAAAGCTGATTAAGACCTCTGACTATTCCTCAGAAGAGAGTCCTGACAGATTGAGAGGGAGCAGAAAGGAGAGTGCACAGGTATTTTTGATTATATTGCATTTGGAATGTTGTTAAACGATAAGCATTACACTGTATTCTCAGTTAAGTGCTGATTAAGACCTCTGACTACTCCTCAGAAGAGAGTCCTGACAGATTGAGACGGAGCAGAAAGGAGAGTGCACAGGTATGTTTGATTATATTGCATTTGGAATGTTGTTAAACGATAAGCATTATACTGTATTCTCAGTTAAGTTTAGATACCTAGTTTACCTAAATTATGTTATTGGAATTAATTTCTAATATAATCCTATTTTAAGGCAAATTGGTATCTGAAAGCTCTGCCATCATTTTAATTACATTTAAATAGCTGCCATAAATTGTCTTCTTGCAAAAGTTTATTTAGAATTTATTGTTTGGTTGCAATTGGTTGCTTGTATGACTAGATTGATGGATGTAGAAGGGGCGAAAGAGGTGTGTCAGGACCTTAGCAGATGGAAATCTGTAGTCTCTGCCTACCCTTCTGTGAGGCAGGCATGAGTATATGTATGTATGTATAATATGTATATGTATGATTGGCTGCAAAGCTGTAAATAATGTTACAAACAAATTAACCATGAAGTAGGGATTGATAAAAAGTAAGATTGGGTTAAAACTCTTGAATCATACAATTGTGTCGATTCGGTTTAACATGTTTTAACCTATCCTTAATTTAAGTGTTTTGTCTTTTTCCTTCTGTATCGAAAATACAAAAACAAGACACTTAAAGCAGACAGACAATAATACCGTTTGCACTGCAAGCTTATTGATCGATAATTATTTATCTCTTCATTTTAGTAGAGTCTGAAGGCATCTTTATTGTTGTCAAAACTAAAATTTCATTGAACCATCTATACTAATATGTATAATTGATTAGTAACATAGTAAAAAAAAATTTGAATGAAATGGGTAGTTAGAATTTGAATTACTAAGGCAAAAACTAATTGTAATGCACAATAGAAAATACTAAAAATGTTATGCTACAGTGTTCTGTCAAAAATACTAACTGCACACAAAAAATACCAATTGCACACCAACAACTAGGGATGTAAATATTCCGATACCGATATCGATATATCGGTTGATATAATCGGCAGGCCGATATATCGGTATCGCCGATTACATACAACCGATATCAAACAGTTCGATAAGTGCGCGAAGAGACAAAGCGCGCGCGCAGGCCTCAAAAATAGATTTGCGTAACAGATTATCTGCAAATAATTTGAAAAAACTTCATTTTCTTAACAAAAATCTGCCAAAAGTAAACTTTAATTACTGACTTTATGTATCGGTTTATTACTTTGTATAATGATAATGACTTTCTTAATTAATTAAAATCATAATAAATATTTTCTTTGAATTTTGATTAGATATTTTCAGCAGATATGTCAGCAGTGACAGTCGCTGTGACCGAAAACGGCCTTGAAGAATTGATGGGGAGATATTTTGATGTATTTACGTTTCAATTCTCAAGGTTGATTCTCTGTTCAATATACATAATGCTAATGATTTTACCTCTTGATATCATTGGCGTATTTTAAGATTTAGCGCCCTGGGCCTGTAAGGTTTGCTGCCCCATAAAATAACGAAAAAAAAGCAAAAAGATTTCAATTATAAAATATAATTACATTTAACAGTGTGTTGATGTGGGCTAAGAATGGTGATAATGAATGAAAAAACTAAAAAGGCCACGCAAACGCCATTTTTTTAAATATTAACATTTTTTCTGACGGCCAAATTATTTACAAAATTCTTCAATGACACTGTCATATTTAACGGATTTTGTCAGGTCAGCTTCTATAGGTATTAATAGCTCTCGCAGCCTGCCGCCCCGGGCCATGGCCCTTTTGGCCCTAGGGTAAATACGCCACTGCTTGATATGACATTACATCAACTTTCTTCTTAACTTGAGTAAAAAAGCGTCTAGGTCTTCCTTTTCCCCCTGGACCTTTCGGTTTGTTTACTCAGGTTTTACTTGTCTAACCAAGTTTCGAGACCAGTTCCTAAGTCAACAATATAATAATAATTCCTCATCTATTGAAACAGCCGGCCCATTGATGTATTTCAAGCCAATTTATCTTTCCATGTTCCAAATTGAGCTTCATGTTAAATTAACCTAAGTAAAGCTAACCAGACCTAATTTTACTCAAGTATGTTGATAACATCCTATACAAACATCCTTTTAAGGTATTTCAAGCCTTTCCTTTCATATTTTTGATACGCCAAAACATTCCCTATATTCAATCTAATAAAGTTTATATTGTTATCTATGACATTGTTTCGACTCCATCCCGCCGCATTAGCTCTTATCGGCTATAATTCAACAATTATCAGTGCCCTATAAATACCAATCAAGTAATAAAAGTTAACTCGCCCGACGCCCACAAATCGGTCTCTAGCCGGAATCTAACTTCCCCCACATCGGTTTATTTTTAAATTCCCCTATACGGTGCAGATGGAGCTTATTATTCCAAAAATGGTACACTACTGAACCATGTGACTTGGCGTCCGTGATCGCCGGTTCGGATTGTGTTTGGATAAAATTCGTTACTCTAATAATCACGCGGTTTCGGCTTCTAGTTTCGAGTTCTTGACCTAGATTCTATAGAAACGTTGTGTGTGGTAGATTTTTATGGTGATTTGCGTTGACTGCGTGAGGTATGTACTACACTTGTTTATACCACAAGATTTTCCTTTAGCTCTTAGTTTATGTTTACTTAAACAAAACTAACCAATTTCTCGGTGAAATGAAATTAGCCTAGTGGGTCTGGGTCACACAAAACAAACAGATTAACGGGCCTGCGGAGTAATCCTAGTTCATACAAACGAAATACCAAAACCATTTGAAAATCATAGATATCTTATGATAGTGTGTGTTTATTCCCAATGGATTATAGAGTATCTAGGTTCCCAAATATATATTTTGAATGGACACTGATTTAAAGACGACATAAAAGCAATTTAAAATTGAAATAGAAAGCTTATTTTTCTCATATTTCATGTTTAAATCAGTGTTCTTATTTAATATACTAGCACCCCGCCCCGGCTTCGCACGGGCATGTATTATACATATAAACCTTCCTCTTGACTCACTCTATATATAAAAAAGAACGCGTCAAAATCCGTTGCGTAGTTTTAAAGATCTAAGCATACGTAGGGACAGACAGACAGCGGGAAGAGACTTTGTTTGTGCTGTCAAAACTTACATTTTTCCAAAGCTTCTAAACCTAACACTTAAGGACTTTTTTGCAATGAAGAAAATTTAGTTTTGATAGCACTAAAACTAAAATTAAAGCCTTCAGAATAGGTTAACTACCTGAAGAATATATATGATTTACAAATGGTTTTGTTGTTTCGTTTGTATGAAATAGGATTGCTCTGCAGGCCTCTCAAGGCGCTCTTATCCCGGAAGAGTGACTCTCTGTCTTTTTCTTTACGTGTAAGGAGTAAAGAAAATAACCACACTTTTGTACTTTTTCGTTGTTTTTATCGGTTTTTAAATTGTTTAAAAATAAGGGATATGTTTATTAAAACCCACTTACGTGGTCGACCTAGACAAATTAAAGAGCAATATTACCAGATATGTTTCGTTAATAAAAGAGTGGAATTATGGAAATGGCATGATTTGAAAGGTCTTATTACATGCTGTGTTCTTGAATTATTTCTATCGAGCAAAGTTTATCTGATCGTGTAACACATGCGTGGAAGACCTAGATAAAGGTTCGAACTATATTGCGTATTTTTTTTGGAAGTTTTGGACGATATTTGAAAGTTCTATTTGACTTTGAAATTACTGATTTTGGGATAAGAGCGCCTTAAGACCGCACCGAGCTTTTCACACATACATACACGTTTTTATAACCCTTGTTTGAAGTAGTAAACAATTAAATTAAAGTCTAGGGAAATATATTGGTATTATTGGGGATATATACTAGACTGTATACACGATGGAAACACGATTTGATAAAGTTGGCTCGATAGAATAAATTCGCAAAGTTACCTCTTGTCGAGTAATTTTTTCCTCTATTTCCCTACTTTTTTATATAAATAAGTAATTTGATATTATGATTAATTTACTAAAATAAAGTTCATAGACGACTGGAGCGTTTATACACGATAGTTTTTTTATTTAAGAACAATATGATGAAAATAACAACGAAAAACATTGAAAAAGTGCAAAAGTTTGGTTATTTCCTTTACTCTTTACACGTAAAGAAAAAGACAGAGACAAAGGCAAACGCTCGGTGCGCCCTTAAACCATTTGATGCATCCTTGAGAAAGGTTCTTATGTTTATTTATATTTATGTAGAGCTCTATGGTTTTATTTACAAGTTTGGGTATGAATGAATATATTGAAATGAGGGTTTGTCATGCAACCAAATTTTCGATCGATAAGAATAGAAGCAACTTGGCTTCAGTGATGTTCGGCCTGCAATATTATGTTTCCCTACTCTTCTACAATGGTTAGTCAATTCTCATGAACTTGTCTATTACACTAATTAATCGTTGCAATGTTTGTTTTTGTTGTAGTCCGGTGTACTAAGGTCGTATTTGCTTCAACATTTGCTTCTCATTTGATATATTCCATCTGCCGTATAATTTCAAGTAGCTAGATAAGATACTCGGTTTAAATACTTTCCGGCGATACTATGATTATTGACATAACTGTTCCATGTCCAATTCGCATAGATTAAATTATGTTAAGGTGTGTTAGTTCGAAAACCATTTCGAGATTTAGGTTTAATAAGCCCTATTTTAGAATTTGTGGTCTAAAATACCTCATGATGATGAATATTTTTACGAAATAGCTGCAACTTCCATTTGGCTTCGTGTGACGTCACTTAAGAAATGGCTGTTTATAAATATGTCCTTTGCTATCAAGATAAATGTATAATAATTTGCTTCCGACTGATTTGACAGATGGATGACAGATGAGTAGACAGACAGAGACAGACCACTATTTGTTATAAGCAATCACACATCACAATCAGTATAATGTCTAAAATTCTCAAGTGACGTCATATCGGACAATTCTTTAAAAAATGATAAAACAATAATGGTTAATTTGTAAAATAATGAAAACTATGTCATAAAATGGCGTATATTCTATTTAAAAAAAATTCAAAGAAAAATCTAATTATTATTTCAAAGCGATGGATTTTGCAATAAAAACATATAATAAAAGAAAAATCTTAAAAATTAAGCTATAGGAATTTTATTACAACTCGTAATTAGTATTCATCCAGCAATCGATCATTAATAGCATCCTAGTTAATTTCCAATGTCCAAGTACGTTGAGCACAGCAGCCGATTGTGAAGAGTCCTTGGTTCATCCACCTTGCCTGGCTAATATACTTATTGTGACTCATATTGCTGGTGCATGGGATAAGCAACTAGCGTGTTTTATAGCTTTGAGTTTTAAAAATAGAGTGCAATAGCATCTTATGTTTTTACGTAAGTACGTAAGCACATGAGTAGATACTCTACGTTTAAAATAGCTTTGCTCTAAGCGAATGCTCTAAAAAAGGTTTTTTGTGCATTTCAAAATGTCTATCAACGCAATGGTTTTATAAAAGCGCAACCAGATAAACTAATAATAAATAGTTAAAAAAGTCGTGTCTATGCATTGAATATTTTTGCGATTTTTTTTAAATGAAATGGGTTATTAGTATTCTACTAAGAACAAAACTACAATTTTTAGAATTTTAGCAGAGTTTCTGTCTGTCCTTCAGGAGAAACCATTTTTGGTAAGACTGTGGACCTTTTTAAACATTATTTTTGGTTATTATTAATCTAGATAACATTTTCGATGTTTGACCCGTATTCATTTTTTGATTTTATTTAAAACAATAAAAGTACATTCGGCTACACTTTTGGTGAAAAACCGTTAAATTTACGTATTTTAAGGGTTTGTTGTTAAAATATTACTTAAATTTTACGGTTTTTAGTTCGACTTAAACATAGTTCTAGATAATGTTAATGGACTCAGCCTAAAATATTATAATAACATTCCATAGACAACCCACAATGTGGTAATAGCGTTTGTATTGAGGTTTGCGCGTAACGACGCCTTTTAAGCGGTCTGAACCTCCGTCTGTATTCTGGATATATGTGATGTGATCAAATCGCCAAGAATCGTTACCTGACGCAGAACCGAGGTACGAGTAATGTATTCTGTGACCCAGGCTTCGAAATGACCTCGTTTGTATGAAAATGTTGCTCTGGGCGAGTATTTGTGCCGCGTAATGTGTGTGTAATAATACGGTCAAGTTAGCGATAACATGTGCAATTTCGTGTTTCTTTATGCAAATTTGAAAATACAAATTGAAATAATAACATCTTTATATTGTTCTTAAATAAAACTATTTTCACTTGATATCACCGTAATTTCAAATACATATTTACATACCCATTTAGATTTTTTTTCCGCAATTTCCATTAAAGTTTGTACCTACAACCCGGTCACATTATCTGTGCACCTGGCGATATCGCCCTCTCTGGCTCTCTCGAAGGGGCATCGCATTCCATCGAGGTGCACAAACGATGTGCCTGGGTTGTACAATTGTACATGGCGTTTTTTTAGTTAGCCTAAAGATGAAATACCGTAGAATGCTTGAAATTAAATGGACAGACAGAGTTACGAATGAAAGAGTTTTGAATTTGATGAACAAAAAATTAGAATTAGCACAGATAATATAATAAAGTAGTTACAAAAAACGCAAAACGGCGTATTTCGGACATATTTATAGACATGAAAAATATAAATTAATACAACTGATTGTTGAAGGAAAAAGAGGTAGGGATAGAAGGCGAACATCATGGACTAGAAATATAAGAGACTGGCTCGCACTGGAAAGAACAGAGGAACTAATTCGCATGACAGAAGATAGGAAAAATGATTTAGAAAAATGGTCGCTGACCTCCGGGATGGAGATGACACTTGATGATGATGATAAAGATGAAATATCGATATCGTTATCTAGTATAATAGAATAACCCCACTCGCTATTCACGAAACCCGCTCAATCTCCTCACTTGCGCCTCCCTATCGGTCCAACGTACCTGCGATTCACGGACGTCGCGGTCCAATTAGCGGCACAAGAAATTCTTCAGTTACAAAATCATGGTTTTTTTCGCCTCACTATTACCGGTGATGATGTCATAGCTCATGAAGGCCACTTTGGTGGTGATTTATACTGGCCAGTGGCCTACCCAAAACTTACTGGGCCAAATGAGATGAATTTGGTATGTTTATGCGGCTTTAAACATTTATTCGATTTCTCTCCTTGTACTCATTTCCACCCAAAGGTTGTCTGGGAGAAATCGCTGTAAGCGATAAGGCCGCCAATTGTTACCTTTATTGTAATTGTTTTCTTTTGTAAGTTCTCTTTTATATGGTGCTCAAAAAAGCGTATTTGTGGGTTTTGGTCGGCCACCTGGATTCGTGCTGGGGGCTCTGTTGGTGATCATTGAACCTTGTTCCTGGTCCCTGGCCGGGTCTCCGGTATGGGTTCGGGCGGTTGGTTAGGTTTCACCTTGTATAATTATAGATTTTTACCCATTATTTTAATCGTATATATATTGCTATATAAATTAAATAAACCTTTAATTTAGTTCATGTACATTTATTATTTTATTACATATATTTTTACAAGATTCAATTTGACTCGTAAAAAGTGTATTATGTATACCTACTTTACAAAATAATGCACCGCATTTGATACTCTTAAGCATTCCTTAACTTGTAATTCTCAAATGTGAATTCGCGTAGCTTAATTAAAAAAAGTTTTTTTTTTTATTTTTTTTTTAGAGAATTTACGCGCTTTTAGATCATAGTTTTCAATATTATGGTATTTAAATTAGTCATTATTTATTTATGATTTTTTAAAGAATTTCCGGATGTTACGTCACATGACTCCTTTTAGGCCTGATACTGAATGCGGACTTTTGCCTTGCTTGTAAAAAAAAATCTGTCATCCACAGAGTACTATATTGCTACATCTGTCAAAGAAATCAAACAACAACAACAACGAAACTATGTTGAGTGTTACCAACGTCTGCAAAAAAAAACCCTAAACTGTACTTTGTCAATCACAAGAGGTGCCTATTAATCACGTGACGTACATTTGACTGAAATTTAACGCCCTACCATCTCGGTTATTAAATTTTAAAAGGCAAATAAACTAGTAGTTCACCCCGAACTATGAACTCGCGATTCGATCTTGACCGATTTGGCTCGAACTTAAAAATTCAAATTTTATGACGTTCCGATCAACGATACTCGAGTTATGGTCGGACAAACACACAACAATTCATACATACATACTAACGCCGGATTGTTCAAGTAGACTCGGAGAACTTCGTTCGATTCGCTCTCTAGTTCAATTAATCAACGAATTATGTCATTTATGTTTTTTGTACCTACATGTTAAATAAATAGTAAAGGCTGCTAGTTTAAGTAATTTAAAAAGTGAAACGTCAAGGAGTACAAATTATTATTACAATGAATTGATTTTTTTACTCCATTTATCCTGGAGAATTAATGGAGTAAAATAATCACACAATGGTACCCAAGGGATGGGAAAAGAAAGAGAGGTAGATCACAAGTCGCGGGAACAACATGGGGTAGAGTGGCCATAGTATGGCCAGAATGAAGAAGATTAGAGGAGGCCTTTGCCACCTGGCAAACGGACCCACACAAAAATGGAACAAAAGAATTATATATGAATAACAAAAAAATATAGTCATAATAATATATATAATATAGTCCGAATGAAGGCTTATATATATATACAGTGGTGGTCACATAATTAGAGACACTTAAAATATACTAAAATAACTAAGCTATTCCTCTGTATATTTTTTATCAGACTACCATTGGAACTTGCTACACAATTTAAAAATATTAGTGTAGGTATTGTTTAGTGTTAAAACGAAATATTATCAACTAAATTTGTCTGTTCCTAATCTTTTATTCGGTTTATCCTAATTACAAGCAGTATAAACTTAACAAAGATATGGCCATATAATTAAAGACACTCCATTTGCTTAGAAGAAATAAAAAAAATATTGTTGTTATTGAAATTATCTTTATAACACAAAATTCCCAACAAATTTATAAAACATTCCGGTACGTATCAATGTTTGGTCGCATGTTCTTTGGCAGAAATTACAGCACGACATCTCTTGGGCATGGAAGCGATCAATTTTGTACAAGCTCCTACCGGAATTTGCTCCCATACTTCTGTAAAGGCTGTGTAAAGTTGATCGACGTTCGATGTCCGCTTTGTCGTCACTGTCTTCTTCACCTGGTACCACAAATTTTCTATGGGATTTTAATCCGGGCTGTACAGGGGCCAATCCAAAACTGTCACGGACTGGTTCCTTAAGAAGTCTTTTACTATTTTTGCAGTGTTTTTCGGATCATTATCCTGTTGGAAAGTCCAAATGACCGGTAAATTTTGCTCGGCGTAGGGCAGCATGGCTTGTTCTAAAATATTCTTGTACTGGAATTTATTCATGTTGCCTTCTATTTTCCTGACAGGTCCTACACCAAGTCCTGAAAAGCAGCCCCACACTTTGATATTTCCACCCCCATGTTTGACTACTTTCTTGGTATACTTTGGATCCATTTCTTTGTTTGGGGGGCGTCTAACAAATTGTTTTCCATCACAATTAATCATATTAATTATTGTTTCATCAGAAAAGAGCACTTGTTTCCACTCTCGTTCAGTCCAGTGTTGATATTTTTTAGCAAACGCTAAACTTGCCTTAATGTTTTGCTTTTTCAAAAGTGGCACCTTTCGAGACACTCTTCCGTACAAGTTTGCCTCACATAGTCTCCGTCTAATTGTTCTTGCAGACACATCCTTCGACCCTCCTGCACCAAACAACTCCGAACGTATCAGTTCTGATCCCTTGAACGGATCTTTTTTTGCCAACAACACCCATCTTAGAGTCTTCCCGCACAGTAGTTTTCCTTGGTCTCGGTTTTCTAGGTACGTTTACGGTCGTGTTAAACTTCTTGGTATGTGTTATAGCATTCATAACCATGTCCTGAGAACAGTTCAAGTGGTTTTCTATTTTTCTGTACGACCAGCCTTTGGTACAAAAGTTCAAAATAATCTTCCTAGTGGTCGAATCGCAACTCTTGGTTTTTCCCATATTAATTGGTATAAAACGTATTAATTTTAATGAAAAAAGTTAAGTTTTTTCAGTAATATCGACGTTTTATGAAAATACGTGGCAAAACAAAGAAAAAGAGAATTAAGTTCTTTTTTTCTTTTTTTAAATTCAGAACACAGCTTTTATTGTCTTTAATTAGCTGGCCAGCTACAAGTAAGTTAAAAAAGTTTGTGTTTCTTTCCCAGAGTGCGCAGTGGCTAAACTACTAACGAACACATCTATTTTTTTGTCCCATATTTTGAGAATACAATGTCACGTATGGTTTAATACCAATTACTCTACATTATATACCTATTTAAGCAAATGCTAGTACCATAACTAAGATTTTTGTGGTCAATTAGGAGGTGTCTTTAATTATGTGACCACCACTGTATATGATTAATTTTTCCATACAACCGCGTGACCAACTGGCTAGTTTTACATACAGATAAAAGTCACCGTGACTACGTGAAAGTGGCACTGGACGACAGCGCTCTCCTAAATAACGTCACGTGATATATTATTATGAACGCCCCCATAGCAAATGGCTACACGCACGATGGAACAGGCTAAGAAGAAGACACGAAGTGAAAACAGATTAAATGAGGGGACAGAGCTATGCGAGCAAACCAGATACAATATTGATTGTCTCGGTGACTATTAAAAGTTCTATCTCAGTTTTATCGCATTTTGTGCACAAAGCACATTATATTTGGTATCTCTCATGTATGATTGTCAATATTAATCCATCACAGAAATTGTTGTCATCAAAAATGATATTTATTTTAATAATGCATTACTTCATAACAAATAAAATTAACCGATCAATCTGGGATTTCGTAACAAGACAGCAACACTTACTGCGTTCAGTTATATTTATACTGTGACCCAGACATGGACTTCATGTTCTGTTCTGTGACTCTGACAGTAATATTTTTTAACTTGATGGCAAGCGACACATTTCTATACAGCCTTCAGTCAAGTGACGTCACGCGAAGGTCAAATGAAAGTTGCAAGCTTTTTCGTAAAAATATTCATCATCATGAGGTTTTTCAGAACAAAAGTTCTAAAATACGGCTTATTAAACCTAAATCTCGAAATGGTTTTCGAATTAACACAACTTAACATATTTTAATCTATGCGAATTGTTGTCGAACCATTTTATATTGATGTTATGAGGTCGCGCGTCTTGCTACCATGCAGCTACAACATTGAAAGATGCTGAAATACTGTTAAGTGCTCTAGACGCGTCACTTCGCCATAGAACAGGAAATTTCCTCTCTTTTGTTCTCCTGAAAACCGTATAATAATTATGATTGAACCGTCTACATTCTGAGGTTGAACGTTCAGAAGAAATAGTTGATTTACCGGTTTCACTAGTGTCTGTACAATGATAATACTGTAAAAATAGATACGAGACTGTTTCAATACTTAACAGGTATTGCTTTTATTTTACCTTAATATTTTAATACAGAAAGCTTCTTTCACCTTAAGGCGATATGTAAAAGTTTTAGCATCCCTTTTACTCCATATGCGAAAAAACTCTCAGTGCGAGAGGGACGGATTCGTGGAAAAGTAGCAAAAAGTCGGTTTTTTATTAAGATAAAATGTACTAAAGTTGCTATCAAAATTTGGTTTAATCAGTTCCTAGATACCGTTAAAACCCATCTAATTCAATATAATTGCAGTCCATATATCATTGTAAATAGTCAAACCAGGAGAATTGGTGTCGAAAAAGACCTCATTTCAATAAATATTTCTATCGAGCCGAATTTCTCCTATCGAAAAAGATTCCAAAAATAATATACTCTTTTATCAAAATAATACATTATTTACTGAGTAGATATGCAAGTTCTAAAAGTGTCGATTTTTTTTTCGTAGCGCCTTAAAAGATGTTTGTGTAGTTTTGACTCACTTGCACATCCGCACTATGATAAGATGTTTGTAGTTTTGACTCACTCGCACATCCGCACTAGGATAAGATGTTTGTAGTTTTGACTCACTCGCACATCCGCACTTGGATAAGATGTTTGTAGTTTTGACTCACTCGCACATCCGCACTAGGATAAGATGTTTGTAGTTTTGACTCACTCGCACATCCGCACTATGATAAGATGTTTGTAGTTTTGACTCACTCGCACATCCGCACTAGGATAAGATGTTTGTAGTTTTGACTCACTCGCACATCCGCACTAGAATAAGCCTGCCAAGAATATTGCTCCCTATGTACCCAAGTATTATCATCCAGCAACAAAGACGATTTTTGTGAACCCTTCATGTTGTATTTGTCTACAGAACCAGTTGAACTACAAGTATGAGTACGAAAGAGTGTCGACGTCGCAGCGAGGATCCCTGGGCGATATCACCTACACCCCCACCCAGGGGTCATACAACGTGAGCGGGGACCGGTGAGACTTTTCACTCTATTGAAGTATGGCAAATTAAGGGCCCCTTATCCCTGACATTGAGCACCTCGTTTTGCATCAAGTAGAACTGAAATCTATGATCTTTCATTATTGTTTAAAATAATGCTCGACAACCGAAACATCGCGCGCTCGCAAAAAACTCGTTTTTCACTCAAAAAACGTTTTTACGGTGAAATTTTCATGAAACTATCCGCAAAAGCACTTATTAAATTACCTTTTCCTTAAATTCCTGTAATTTTCATAGAATTTGGTATTGTAAATTTAATATAAAACGAAAAAAAACAAAAATCGACCGGTTTTGGATTCTTTTTCGATCGAGCAAAGTATAACGTATGCCTTTTTGAACCCAAAAAAATCTGCAAAAAGAATGTATCTAAGACATATATCTTTTTCAGACATAAAATATAACAATTTCAAGGTTTAAAATGAATCAGAAAAGAGACAAAATTGGGATAACCTCCCCTTAATGCAAATTTCATGGTTTAAAATGAATCAGAAAAGAGACAAAATTGGGATAAGCTCCCCTTAATGCAAATTTCATGGTTTAAAATGAACCAGAAAAGAGAAAAAATTGGGATAAGCTCCCCTTAATGCGCGGTTTAAAATGAATCAGAAAAGAGACAAAATTTGGATAAGCTCCCCTTAATGCAAATTTCATGGTTTAAAATGAATCAGAAAAGAGACAAAATTGGGATAATTTCCCCTTAATGCAAATTTCATGGTTTAAAATGAATCAGAAAAGAGACAAAATTGGGATAAGCTCCCCTTAATGCGCGATACGGTTCATTCCCAGATGCCTCCTCTAAGCCCTTCAAGTTGCCAAAGGGGGCATAATATTCAGGCGAGGCCCAGGCGGTCTTTTTCTCGCGCGCCTCCCATGCGCAGACACATTCCCTCCCAACCGCGCCCAGCGTCCATTTTACCTGATGCCAAGTGTTGTATATCATGCGATTATATCACCATAATTTCTTAAATATATACAAGGTGACTTTTTGATCATCGTCCAAATTCATATTGGTGGCTTGGTAAGTGATCAGTATCATGGATCAATAACAATTTTTGTAAAATTCGTAAAATGAAATTTCGACTCCCCATAGTGATTCACTCGAACTGGAAGTTCACTTCTCTATGTGAAATTCACTTCCAGTTCGAGTGAATCACTATGGGGAGTCGAAATTTCATTTTACGAATTTTACAAAAAATGTTATTGATCCATGATACTGATCACTTACCAAGCCACCAGTATGAATTTGGACGATGATCAAAAAGTCACCTTGTATATATTTAAGAAATTATGGTGATACAATCGCATGATATATGTGAAATTCACTTCCAGTTCGAGTGAATCACTATGGGGAGTCGAAATTTCATTTTACGAATTTTACAAAAATTGTTATTGATCCATGATACTGATCACTTACCAAGCCACCAGTCTGAATTTGGACGATGATCAAAAAGTCACCTTGTATATATTTTTAATTTTAAACATATCGTAACTCTTGCATTTATAAAAAAAGCCATAATCAATTTATGTAAAAAGTCATTCATAGTAAATTTTAACATATAGGGCCCATCTGGGAATAAAAGAGCGATACGCCTAAGGGACGGGTGATAGCGAGAACGGTAAGAGAAGCGCGGGGGACGCAATAGGGTGTCATCAATGAAATAATGGGTGTCATACATTCAACTTATTATCGCTCGCAGTCCTCTAGCTGCTCTACGATCAGAAGAAGCAAAAATATTGTAAAAATACTTAGAAACGGATAGAATTGAAATGAGTAGGATGGACGTATGTAAAGACTTGTCCATTGTCCGGCCACGTTCATGACACATACAACATGAACATACATAAGCAAATCCACTTCACGGTTCTCGAGATATTAACCAACGTCTAGACAAAGATGCATTTTATTTTGAAGATTTTCAAACTCACACGCAACAGAAAGTTCGATTTGGCTGAACTCCAAATTTTTTACATCATAATATTACATGTAACTTTTTATACAAACTGTAGTGACGTAAATGAATTAATGGGTGGCTATTAGGCTAATAAATCAGCGGAGAAACGTTGTAATGATTATAAAACGAAATAAACGAAAATATCGAATTAGATGTCTGTTTACAAGTGTAGAAAAATAATACTTCGTATGCCAAATGGTTCAGTTAAGAGTCTATGCGAATTTTATTTTTGTCACTGTCACTCCAAGCGAAAACACGCTCAGTGCGAGAGGGGCGGATTCAGGGCGAAAGCGAAAAATGTTAGTTTTATAATTTTTATATAAAAACTAAAATAGCTAGCAAAATTTCAAATATAAAATCTCTAGATAGTGTTAAAACACACTTAATAAAATATTTTTGAGTTCTGTATATGGTTCCTATTCGTCAAACGAGGAGAAAAAGTGTTTTTGAAGATCTCATTTCAACAATTATTTCTATCGAGGAAAATTTACCCAAACATGTTTTCCAATTTCAAAACCCTAGATTATATAGTCAAAATGCATATACCAGAAATTTATTAAAATTTTCCATGTATTTCATGCAATACACAAAAAAGAAGCGCCTCTATTTTTTTACATATCGCCTTAAGCAATATTGTTTATAAAGCTACCCAGTGGGTCTATCGCGTAATTCTCATTTTCATCAACATCAACTTGAGATTGAAATTTGACGTGCGTGCGACGACGCCCGCTTAACATGCCATCTCTTTTGCAGGCGTTAAATTTCGCATGCATTTGCTTGAAGTTGATGCAAATGAGAATTACGCGGTAGAGCCCCTGGTCGATGCTGACGACGCCACACTGACAGTGATGACTCTCATTCGTCTTTGTTCCAAGATGTAGACAGACGGCAATAACAAAAGTTGTTTTGTCTAAAAGTGTGCCAAGATTGGCGGAAGGAATAGAATGCAGCCATAAGCCAGACTCACGCTCACCTGTAGCAACAAGACGAGCATGGTCTGCGAGTAGGGTTGCCAAATGGTCCAGATAAAAAAACCGAAAATTTTTTTATCAAAGGGGATTTTTTTTGGTACTATTTGTCGAAATGGGGGACCCGCTGATTTTAGCCAGATCAAATTGAGAAAATTACCGGAAATTACTGAGGGTGAATACAATGATACACTTAATAAACATTAAAACTTATATTTATTATTGCTATTGGTAAGCAGAAAAACACTTTAACAAATTTGGCACTAGATGCTACTGCTTTTAATAAACGTTTATTGCCTGAAATAGTTTCTTTAAATTCAATGCAACTGAAAACACAATTCGCTTTTTACGGTATTCACACCTAGACGATTTCTTTCGTCAGTCCATTACCCATTACGCTAAAAACTCTTTCTACGAAAGCATTGGAGATGGGAACACTGCACACATATTGTACCATCTCGTGAGTGAGGTATATTCAACGTGTATTTTTAAAAAACCGGACATTCTATTGTCCGGTTTTCCAAAAATTTCTAGACCGGAAAGCCGTTCACAAAACCGTACTGTCCGGTCCAAAACCGGACATCTGGCAACCCTATCTGCGAGGTCGAAGGCGGTGTCCAGGAGACGCTTCTGGACTTGTCCACATAAAGGCTCATCCACATAATTTTTGCGATTCCAAGACTGGGCAGATCCCGATCAGGCCAGCATCCAAGCATTCCTGGCCTCGTATATAAAAGTCCGAGCCCTCTATAACAAAACACATGGATTGCAATTTAATTTGCAATGGCTTAGGTCCTGCTATATATAGTATTATTTCTTCAACTGCTTTTGTGACCTTTGTAGAACAGAAAAAAAACACAATAATTAATTATGCAATTGCTAAAGTTGTCAATTGGTATAACCTTGCCGACAGGATTTTCTGAATAAATTTATCTTTTAAAGACAAAAATATCTGCTATAGCAGTTGATTATTTTTTTAATTAAAGGAAGTTAGGTGCTCAAGACTACAAATAATAATTGCCTTCAACACACAATCTTTTTGTAATGATATCTTACATTTGATCTTTATGAAACTGCAAGACTATTATTACTACTTTGTGAGTGCCCTAAATTCTTTAGCAGTTCAGGCTTTTACTATCACTGTTCCTCTTTTACTGCAGGCCATGTTTCTGTGTTCACACCTCGCTCATCAGCTTGGTTACCTACCATTATAAATTTACCTCCAAAGACCTGCTAATTATGTCATATCTACACCGAAAGGGTATTGAAAATTTCTATGAGAAAGTGATTTTCGCGTTTTTTTAAATATTTTACTTTGAAAGTGGTTCTGTATAATCAGAAGAGCGTATGGTTTTATTTTCTGATTACGTCATAATTACACGGTGTATAATATAGACTTCACGTTCCATGTTTCCTTATGTGTAAAAGAAACTGATTTGCAACCCGTGCATCGCTCGTAGTTCGTCACGTGACCCTTAGTACACGCCATATAGCCCCCCGCATCTTTCTACCTCGCAAACCTAGATGATGAGCGTTGTACTTAGTTTATATTTCCTACTAGTAACATTCGAATCTGCTTCAGGGGCGTATCTTCTATTAGGAGACATTGGGAAAGTGCTTAGGGCGGCCGGTTGGAGAGGCGGCGTGGACAGACCGACTGAACCGCTCAATTTCAATGTCTAACATTGTATTGTATAGTCTGTAACTCTGGCCCGCTGGCAAAATATATCACTGCCCTCACTACAAACCACTTAGACAGACATCTTATCAATCACGGACACGTGAGAATATTTTCCGCCACTGCCAGGGTGTTGTGGGAAGGGTACTAAGCAAGGAAATAGAGATGGGATAGTATGAAATGGCATTTGTATAGTAGTGAAATTGCACTGATGTGTTGGCGAATAAGGTTTGCCCTTCGTCGTACGTTTAATGGTTTAGTGGTCTGTGGCTCTAACTTATATAACTTGTCATAACCAGAGCTCTGAAACGGTGTGCTGTTTTGAGAGTTTGCATAACATGGACATACCCTGTCATTTAATGGTAGTTGTCCCATGTGTAATTTACGGAAATAATTTTGCACAGCTCCGTTGCAGTCCGCTTAAGTGGAAAGGCAGTTTTTACTAGTATTAAAGCAAACCTCTTTAGATAGTGCATGTATTATACATACATCCACATGGATGTGACTTTGAAGTTTTTTATGTTAGGTATATTTCGCTCCACTCACTTCAGTGGATGTAGAAAGATCTTTTTCTATCTACAAGTAGATATTAAACGCAAGAAGAAATGCATTGAAAATGGAAAATATAGAAAAACTGATGGTCCTTTATTGTAATTCCAGACATTTTTTAGCATTAAAAAGCTTAGTCAGTACATGTTTGGCAATGCATTGTCATTATAGTTTAAGCATAATTTGAATTTGTTTTGTTTTAGTATATATTTTCAGGGTGTATCCATATTAATATCTACACATGACATTAATCACAGAAGAATAGCACACCCTTTCCGACCTCTGGTCACAACTGATACATAGCCTCAGGCTGTTTGTTCCTGTAAGTAACCCAGCCGCATGGCATGCCCCCAGGTCGGCCAGGTTCGGCAGTCCAGCATACAGCGCGTGTTCGACGGACAGCTCGTTCGCGGAGCAGACACTCGCTGACGTCACCACGCTGCTCGACCGCGACCCGCAGCACAGCGCCGAGCATCTGCCGTACAGACTCTACAAAATGGCCGGCGAGTACTGGAAGTAAGTCGCGCTTTTCTTCCAACTACCTCGTTTTTATAATCATTAGTAACCTTAGTAGTGTGTACAAAACGTCACTTTATTTTCTACGGGAAACCTTAAAGGTGGCCTATCCCGCTCAGCTGCATGGTTTAGGTGTTTGTGACGTCCTGATAGCTTTGATCACAATGACACTTTGCACACATTATGATATTCCAAAAAAATAGTGGTGTAGGATAATGATACAAAAAAAAAGGAACTATTGACGGTAATTTTAATAATATACTATTTTAGTATAAAAATTTAATTTTTGTTTTAAGTTAAATAAACTAATAATCTTCAAAATTATATATAAAGAGCTTTTCTTTAAGCCACCACGCAAAAACTACTGAACGGGTTTTGATGCGGTTACCACTATACGATCCTCAGCAGCGAAACATGGATTACAAAGAAAGAAGGAAGGGAGATCACTGTTCAATAACTTATTATCCAATTTAAAAACTGGGATACTGCGGGATTCCCAAGGGATTAATTACACTGTGGCTGCAGTTGCGGGCAACAGCTAGTTGAAAATAAGTATGCGGATATATTTCAACTTCAGAATTTAAGTCAGCATCAGTAGAATTAATTAATTAATTATGATAAATAAATATGGGTAGGTCATTTATATCATATCTATAGTTATATCTATATCTAATAATAATAATATATAGTAAAAAGGTCGTGTCTGTACATTGAACATTTTTGAGAAGTTTTAAATGAAATGGGTTATTATCAATAGTATTGTACTGAAACAAATACATACTAAAAATTTTAGAACGTTTGTGTGTCTGTATGTAATTATGTATAGTGCGCGCCAATCTTTTAGTCGCCTCTGATTGAGTTACGAGTGCAAGCTTGCGCAGGTACAGTCAAGGAAACAATAATATGAACGGTTGATTATTAAATGTTTACTATAAGTGGGAAGGTGTACTTGTTGTACCTACCTATTTAATTTATATTTATTATTTTAGTGCTATCTTAACTGTTTAAATCAAACAAATTAATATAAACACCATTTCCTACATTGTGGCCTTAAATCGCTATAACGACCACGAGGCATAACAACAACAATAAACTTTAACAAACTAAATCAACAAAACAACAAATAAAGGCAACACAAACAGATTGAACGATTAACATAACGAATCATAGATTTTTTTCCACGAACGTACTTTTCATGCAACGCGCGCGTGTGTAGTGTACGGACGTAGCACTAACAACGCATAGTGTTGACACCTGCTAAATGGCGAGCGGGGGGTGTGGTGCGGCACGCAGGCGGGTGTGCTCCGCGCCCTCGCTCCTGTAACGTCCCCCTGACACCGCTAAACGGCTATTGCGTCGCCTCTTGCGTCTATCTTCAGAGGCGACTAAAAGATTGGCGCGCACTGAATGTTTGTAAGTTTCGTTTTAACTCGAGAACCACTTAAATGGATTTATATGCTTTTTTTTATTATCATCGTAGTGACCCTGGTCAACATACAGGCTATAAGGCGGGTTGATAAAATAAATGCTGAGAATGGGGCAAACATTGAATGAACGCACGCGGAGCTGCGGGCGAAAGGCTAGTAATGGATAAGCATATTGCCTCATGAATAAATGTGGAAGAAGCGAAATAAGTGTATCAGGGTCGTAGCAGACCTCCCTGTGTTGAAGTTTGCCTCTTCGTGTACTTTAGGGTTAATTTATAATTTCTTAGAAGCAGCGGTAGCTCGGGTTAAACGCTGGCCTCTCAATCTTAAGATCTAGGTTTGATCCCCAGTCTAGCATGCACCTATTATTTTTTCGGAATTGATGTGCATAGTATATATTATATTTATTATTATTATTTTAACTGCTCCTTGATAATGCCGTAAGGCGAAACCGGTTGGACTAATAAAACAGTGATATTGTGAAACAGTACAAGTGTTTTTATCAAAATTATGTGCGTAGTATTTGTTCTTACTTACCACTTGCTGAACGGTGAAGGAAAACATCGCAAGGAAACCTGCATGCCCTAAAAAGCGTGTATTTGCGCCCGAAGAACGGCGATAGGATTCACCACTCATCACGTTGGGACGTAATAATCGTCGGTGAAATAAGGGTGTACCTAGTGTGGACTGTGACTTGCATTTCACAGATCACGCTCGGAACACTTCTGACACCCCCTCGGGAATTCATGTTGTGACGATATATAATATAATTTCTATGTATAAACACAATAAAAAAATGTTCTCAGAAACATCTTAATTTATATGAAAATAATAAATTATTAATATTACTTATTAATCACCGTATGTAAGTACCTACTTGTTTTTATAAAACCAGTTGCACAAATCCATCTGTATAAATAATGGCTACAATATTCCTTTACGTTGACCTTTACTAAGTTCATTGTACTGTGTCTTCTTTACCCTTCAACTATTAACTAAACAAAAAAGTAGGGGGTAGATAAGAAAAAAATCAATTTGAAGGTATATTTAAATACTAAGACACGCACCGAAAAATGTTGACGTGACAAGTTGGTAGACCGTTTCTTTTGCTGATTTAATTTTTTTGACATATTTAATTGATTTTGTTGCATATTTATTTTAATTGTGATTTTAATAACATTATGAATATGGGAAGTGGCAGAAAAGTGGAAGAAACGTACAAATTTGAAGGAGATTTCGTCTTCAAAACCGATGGGTAGGATTTTTCCCTATTTTTAACGTTAATTTTGGAACCCTTTATAAATAAAAAATCTATCAGATAATATTACAAACGTGTTAAGAAAACATCACGAGTAAGAAGACGCAAAACATTCTACAGTGTTCTATTCCAACAATAAGTATTATTTTCTCTATAAATATCCTAAATACCGCAAAAACCTATTTCTTTTGTCATCATGAGGTACTCTTTAGCAGCCGTATTAATTCAAATAAGAGCAAGCGAAACCGCGAGTAGCAATCAAATGATGAAGCGCCACTGCGATGACAATAATTTATCCTTAGCTAAATCGGTACTGCAACAGGCAAACTGCACCACGAATGCCAGACGCCTGCCAAATGTTCACTTTCTCACTGCCGTTTATAATACCTCTTAGCGACAACGTATTGTTAGGTTTTTCCATAACTTTGCATTTAGACCGGCTGTGCTGTGACAGACTTAATTTTGCAAATTTAGACTTCTAATTGAATCATGAAAGTTCAGACAAAGTGACTCATTTTCCATATATTTTCGACTGTAAAGCATTAATTGTATTTATAGTTATGTTGTTTGGATTCATAAAAAGACCTGTGACATGATAAGTGTTGTGTTGTGATACATTATCTGAGACTCAGTGGTTGGCAGCGATCGATCATATTTATGTATGCAGGACTGAGATATGCTGAAGTTGCCAGGTAAATCTAGGTAGAAGTAATATAAATATTGTATAGACATAGATGGATACTTGCACGTTTGCACGAAATGCAAACGAGTTCAAAAATAACGTATTGTTCTGAGAATCATAAAGGTTAACTACAATGCTTTGTATGTATGTTGCGGTTGTTCCTTTATATGTTGTCTAGCTAGCCAATAAATGTTATTATATACCTCGAGGCCTAGCACGTGCTATAGAAACAACGTATTTCCAGACTTGCAGTTACGTAGGTTAACAAATGTATGCGTTACAGCGCAAGTAGAATAGATAACCGCGGTATTAGTTAGTACAATTATTTTGCGGTTATTAGTAACTATATACATACAGAAGTGCGTTAAAAATACTAGTTTAGTGCAATAAACGTGTGTCAAAATATAATCGTACTTTTTACATAATGGTAGGGATCTGTTCATATTTTGATCTGTTTGAAAAGTCGCTTTATTTTACACTCCACAAGATTTTCAAAATGTGGCGTCACGTCTCTCTTTGACTATAATTGCCAAAATGATAAATTGGTCCAGCAGTTTTTTGAATTATGCTGCAGATAGAAACCGGATCTTTGCTATAAGGCAAGCACAAGGACTACACAAGCCCAGTTTCGTCTCGTTTGTTTGTTTGGGTGAAGGGGAAAAATCTAACGCGAATAAGCGGAATAGTCTGTTCAGACCTTCAGTCAATCGCATACGTTTTTCCCTTTCTTTCGCAGGTAACGATTGAAGTCCTAGACTCGGAGTATCTGATCCTCTAAAAAGGCCGCTTTGGATGAATCATAATATGATTCCAGGCTAATGCCGTCTCTTTTGCACCCGTGAAAAAACTCTGACTCCATCCTACTTTCAAATCATTTTATGATTCACCCAAGTCGGCCTTTTTAGATCCCCTTTTCCGAGTTATTTTTCTTATAATACTTGCTGAAAGTAATTAGCGGCCCGGTCGAGCTTTACCTTTCACTTGCGCTTGCGCACCGTATTTCTGTCGTTACTCTTTTTTATTTTTTTTTTTTTAGTTTTTGATTTCCATTGTTACAAAATAAACACATTTTTAAGAATTTAAAGCTATCCTACTAAAACCACATGGTTTATGCGCGGTATGGTAAGAGCGCAACCTTTATGCTAAACCAACTAAACTATTCTAACTTATATTATGTTACATAACATCAGCAGCCAAGCTTTATGGCATTTTTTCGCTCCGTTAATTCTCTTTATATGTCCAAACTACCAAAGCATTCCTTTTTCCATTCTAGTCACTACATCTTCCCCGTTTCTCGTTCCAGCAAATACCCGAAGACGGATTACACATACTCGCCCCTCTCCCGGGACCGCGTGGAGCTGGCCCCGGGGCAAGTGGCCGTGCCCAACATGTCGCGTCGCTCGCTGAGCCAGTTCCGCATCCAGGGACCCAACACCTCCGCCGACGAAGTCGACTTGCTGATGAAGCAGACCTGGACATCCAACGCGCGGAAGAGGTTCACTGTGAGTAGAACTGACGGAACAGTGATTACATGCAGTTTTGTAGTATCAGTCTTCCTTTACGTTGACGACTTCCGTAGATTTTGCCAGTACTGTCCCTGGCTGTTTAATGTCTCGCCTGCTTTTACTCTCACAGTTTTTGGGCGAGCGCGTTTCATCCTAGGTCTAATTGACGCTCTCCATCAAGCTCGGTACAGGCCAAGCATAAACTTATTGTGTATAAAAAAATATAAACCGGGTGTCCCTTTAAGAATATATTACAGTTTGAAAAAAAAAAGCTGTGTTTATTTGTAAAGTCCGGATGTTTTTTTTTTCTTAAATAAAAATTACTCTAGACATGGAGGTCAACCAGCCCCGGACCTACATATTTTTACAGGGGGGGTGTAAAAGACTAATTTGGCGCCCTAGGCAAAAAAAGAAAACAATTTTAAACCTTTATTTTAGTAAAAAAAAAACAAGAGTGTGAGGATTATACACCAAACAATCAAATGAAATAATCAAAATATTATTTTCCTACAGCTTTTTTCCGCAAAATCATCTGTTATGTCGTTATAAATATGTAATTCAAATTATTATTCAAAAAATCAACACGTTAGATCTGAATATCAGCGAATATTTCCCCCGCTACTTGGACATGTAACTGTTTTAATATAAAGTTTCGATACTAGACTGCGACAGGGGATCTAAAAAGGCCGACTTGGGTGAATCATAAAATGATTTGAAAGTAGGATAGAGTCAGAGATTTTTCATACGTGTAAAAAAGGGACGGCATTAGAACAGAATCATAACGTGATTCATGCAAAACGGCCTTTTTAGAGGACCAGGGGATCTAAAAAGGCCAACTTGGATGAATCATGAAATGATTTGAAAGTAGGATAGAGACAGAGTTTCTTCATGCGTGCAAAAGAGACGGCATTACAACAGAATCATATTGTGATTCATAGAAAGCGGCCTGTTTAGAGGACCTGCCCCCCTATTCTGTATCTTAAGTTGCCAACTGCACAGGGTGCCTATCGTCAAAAACATAGATAAAAACTAAACTTTCAAAATTGCTTTTAGTGGGTATTGAACTATTTACGAACTGTGTCGTCACTTCAAGTGCTAACATGCCCTTAGACAATCGGAATTCGATAGTATATCTATGTTTTTGATGATAGACACCCAGTCCAGAAGGCAACTAGAGATACATAATAGGCCCGCTGGTCGACGTGCGCGACGCAGTCCTATTGCAGGCATATTGACGGCAAAACTTATGAGGGCGTAAAGGGCCTCTAGAGACCAGTGAGTTCACGATTTTGCCGCCCCCTGGCCTTGCCGCCCGGTGCAAGTGCACCCTCTTGCCCCACCCCCCATCCTAGATCCGGGCCTTAGTTTAAAATACGCAGGTTTTATGAATTTGCCACGTTTTTGCAGTTTTTTTTATAGCTAGACTTTATCGATTACCCTTGTCTGTCCACAGAGTATCGACAGTTCTGAAGACGAGAGCTCGTACTTCCGTGGCAATGGAGGATACCCCGCGCCGCAACAACGCTGGTGGATCACTACACTGCTCATATCCGTCATCACGTCGATCACTACTACCACCAGCGACGCTTACAGACGAGTGTTTGCGCCCGCGCACCGGTATCCGTACACCGAGAGAAGAGATGGCCGAGGTAAACTTACCGAACCGTTTCTCACTGTTCCTAGCCGGCGAATGCGTCGAGGTTGAAAGAATAATGTTACATAATAAGCGGTACCAAGAATATTTGGGTCTGTACTGTACAGAGAATGATGCGATAGACGATGCTACACCGACAAGGCTAGGATTTTAAATAATTGGTGATGGATGGGTGGGCGGTGCACCCCTTACGTCAACTTTCCAAGTAGGTGTACAAAGTCTGTTGTTAAAAAAACCGGCCAAGTGCTAGTGGGACTCGCGCACAAAGGGTTACCACCACACAATGAGCGTTTTTCTCGTTGTTTTTTTTTCTTAGTTCTTCGGTTTCCTCCAGATGGCGCTGTCCATGTCACCATAGATAAATCAATGTCAAAGTTTGTTTGGAATCGGTGCAAATTTTGTCTTTGATTCTGTTGCTAAAGAATACGGCAGTGCCATCTAGGAATCTTATTTAACACTAAATTTGACATAAGGAAAAACGCTCATACACCCGTAACCCTAAAAAAATGGTTAATAATTCCACTTGCAGCTATGGACTACCAACGAATTATACTATATATCTAAGGGTCTAATTAAGTTGGACTTAGATAACTTCTTAAATAATTAAATATTTGTAATTTTACGGAACCCTAAAAACAGTTCAGTCAAGGAACAGTACCCGCTTCATATGGCACTTCAAGTCGTATAAGATGGTCCTTAGTTTTTCTTGGTTCTAGTGTATCTAATTCCTAGTTAAATTCGTTTGGCTCAGTCCTTTCGAGTTATATACCGAACCCAGACCGAAACTTCTTTATAAGGCAATATTAAATAAAACTTCTTGGTACTCGGTTCCACAAATATAATAATGTTTAATTACCATTTAATTTGCTACCGGTTTCGTCGTTTTACGACATCATCAGGCACTGTATTTGAGGTGTTAATAATACATTTTTGAATACATTTGAACGACCAAGCAACCTTATCATATTCACCAGTATTAGAATATTTAAAAAATTAAGATTTGACATTAGCCGATTTTAGACATATTTAATTTTTAATTTTGACATCAATTGTAAAATTCTAAAATTCTATTCTAAACTCTTCCGACATTTAATTTTCTCTATTCTTCGTAATTTCAATATTTATTTAATTATAATAATTTCTGGATTATTTTAGATAGTGTAACATGACTTTACAAAATGTGTTTATATCAACCCACAATATACCCAAATGCACCCCCCTAGGTTATGACTTACTTCTTTTGATCGTATTATCAAACTAAATCCTGTTTATGTAAAATTGTAAACACATAAAATTCGTGGTTTTTAAAAAAATTATTCAAAAATGTATTATTAACACCTCAAATACAGTGCCTGATGATGTCGTAAAACGACGAAACCGGTAGCAACTTAAAAGGTAATTAAACATTATTATATTTGTGGAACCGAGTACCAAGAAGTTTTATTTAATATTGCAAGATGTCGTTCCATCAAGAAGCAACAACATTCACCGTCAACTATTCTTTATAAGGGTTTCCGTAATCAATTATTCCAGACATTACGTACTATGCAAAGCCTAAGAAATCTCAGCCATATTAAAATCAAAGTAAATTTTGTTTCAAGCAATCTCTGCTATGTCTAGTTTAAAGTGGGCCATCCCACTCTGCTGCCATATAAATGCTTTAGGTGTTTGTGACGTCCTGATGGCTTTAATTTCAATGAAACTTTGCACACATCTTTATACATGATTCCCTTCCCCCAACACCGCACTCCGACCCATCTCTCATCAAGAGGTGCAAGACGGCGAGATATACAAAAAGCGCCGAATTTGTGAAATGGTTTCAGGTAAAAACTGTTTTCCATGAAACGGTATCTGTTTATTTATAGAAAAGTGTATAAACTTAGGCTTCTTTACATGAACGAAGTCTGTATTTCTCACTATTTTTATTTCGAGTATCGATAAAAATCACACAACTTGCTAAACTTTGCATAAAAACGAGGCAATATTCACGATATCCTGACAGCTATTATGATGGTGTTTAGTAAAATGTTGCTTTTTGGGCTGTATAGAGACGTAGTTAGATGTCGCTAGATAAAAAATATTAAGAAAAAAAAAAAATATAAAAAAAAATATTAGGAAAATTAGCTGTTGACTTCACAGTCAGTTTTTACCTTTTGTATGAATTTTAAGCAAAATCCAGACGTAAAGGGTCCTCTTAAGACTAGATATAATCCCACTTCCCAACGCAGTGTTCTCATGATATATTTGTGTGATCACAACATTAAACAGTGGGTAAATCAAATCATAGCTCTACTAAAACACACGCATGTTTTATTAATAGACTTGTGTGCACCTAAGTTTAGCTACAAATACACATTGGAAAATCTTGTCGACCCGGGCCTTATTGTCTAACTTCAGCAAATATCGCTTTCAAATGTATCATGATTGGCTAGAAATTATATCACTCATCATTTTTAACCAATCACGATGCCTTTGAAGCAATAGATGCTTCAAATGCCTTTGTTAGACGATGGTGGTGTCAATTCGGCGCAACACGACATAACTTATTTCACAGGACTACCTTTATTTTAAACGTCCCGTCTTTGTCCTTTCGATACAGAAAGAAAAAGACAACGCTTAGATTAGGTTTAGTCCTGTCAAATACTAAGTCTTGTTAAACCGAATCGATACCAATAACGCCCTCAACTAACATTCAGGTGAACTTAAAGGGAAATCTTTTATTGCATGTTTCAGGAATAATATCACTAACAGGCTCTGCACTGGCGGCTCCTTTCTACTGGATATACACCTTCATCAAGACAGTCGTTACCACCACCGTGACCACTGTCACTGAAACTGTGAGTTTTACTATTGCCTTCACTTACCGTAGAGGTATGACGTCATCAATCACGTCACATCACGTTTGTGGTAAGCTTTAAATGAATTCATGGTAGGGCAGAACTGACAGAACCTTCCGAATCAAAATTTGTTAGCCTGCTGACGCTCTTCAAAGTTAACGCTTTACATACAAGTGCGCTCGCGTTAAAAGCTGTACGCGTCGGCGCAGTGGAGAAAAGTAACAGTATTACGTCTGGACAGTGTCCTTGAAATAACGCTCGACAGACGCACGCGTAAGGGCTGCTCACATAAATGCGCGGGAGTCGGGTGGCGTCTCACTCTCTCCGTGTCTGTACTTCACTGCGGTGCACCCTTACTACCGAGGTATGCCGAGATTTGGAAGCGCGCGTTTCGGCCGTGTTATATGACGACATAACACTGTTTATTTTACTGTGGCTTTGGTCTGTGCTTCGTTATAAAAGTCAAGAATCCCTAAGGCTCTGAGGTATACAGGTACGGAGGAGGTTCAATAACAATTAGAAAAAATAATTTAAAAGAAATTTCATTCCATACTTTCAAATGGAATCGGGCTTGTTCATGAACAACTGCATGAATTAATGAATTGAATGCACACTTTATTGAGAATCAAAATTTCATTATCTTTTTTCGAGTTTTTACAAAAACGCGCCTCATTTCTTAGTTCTGAGCATCTGCCGAGTCTCCGTTACGAATTTGACTAAATCAAACTTTCCTTACATAAAAAACTAGCATCACAAGTTCAGAACCATACTCCACTCCATCAGGTAACCCCGGCGAAGAACCACGTAGCAGCGGCCGCGGCATACTACCAGAGCTCGCGGCAGCAGGCGGCGACCAAACGGCGCTGGTGGCCCTGGCTACTGCTGCTACCGATTGTGGGATACGGATGTGAGTTGAACTTTATTGCTATACAATAAGGGCGATTTGGTTGATAATTTGTGTTATAGCCTGAGTCTGTGAGAGATGGAGGTTGAGTACAGATATTCTATCTCACTAAATCCGTTTGGTTAGGTCAGGCAGTGGCGTGCATAGAACTTTTTTCCGGAAAAGAAACCAGCGGGCCTATTGTGTATCTCTAGTTGCCTTCTGGACGGGGTGTCTATCATCAAAAACATAGATATACTATCGAATTCCGATGTCCTAAGGATATTTTCGCACTTGAAGTGACGACACAGATTGTTAATAGTTCAATACCCACTAAAGGCAATTTTGAAATTTCAGTTTTTAGCTATGTTTTTGATGATAGGCACCTCGTGCAGTTGGCAACTAAAGATACAGAATAGGGGGGCTGAAGGTCAAGTTTGACAATAAAAAAAATTGAAAAAATTTAAATAACAGTGAAAAAAAAAATATATGAAAATGTTCACTCTGACAGTGTCTACCCTGGCGTCATACAAATTTTTTTTTTTCAAAGTGTTATTGAAATTTTTTTCATATTTTTTGTATTGTCAAACTTGACCTCCTGATTGCTTTTCCGGAAAAAAGTTCTATGCACGCGACTGAAGTCAGGGATGGGGAAACTACGGCCCGCGGGCCATCTCCGGCCCGCGAAGCGTTTAAATCCGTCCCGTGACGCTCAAACAATAATCAAGTGAAGTTTTCGTATTTTGTGAAATTTCGCAGCTAACTTGAAAGTTTAATTTAATTGCAATTTGCAATTTCTTCGTCATTTCAATAGTTATTTTGTAATATTGCACAATAAATTAGTGTTTCAGGACTAATATTTTTATTTCAGTAAATAGTATAGCCAAAATGCAACAACAACAATATTTCGTTAGTAAATATTGGCACTCGAACAAAAAAGTTTCCCCATCCCTGGGTTAGGTTGTAATAGTACACATGCACTTTTTTCTAGTGTGCGTAACCTCGGGTGCGCTACAAAACGCGCAACACACAAAACGCGCTTATCTGTACACATAACTACTACAGTAACTGGTAGTAAATAATGCCCATCTGCTATTTTCGGCTTTGCAGATCGTCGTCTCTGTCACCGGACTGTTAGTGCTTCGTGCGACAGAGATGACGCTATGATACGATGTGCATTATTTACTGCCGGGGCCTGTACAATCATAGCCAAATGGACTTCGTAAGATAGGAGTCGGTCTCTTTATCATCCTCCATCGCTCGCATTGTCATATTATTGTTTCTTTAAAAGTACGGGTTTGTTGCCACATGAATAGTGTCTAGCAAATTAACTTCAATGACAGCTGATTTCTGTATTTAGGCACAAAATAACCACTTACAAAAGGTTTACTCCGCATAACTAGCGAAAACAGGCGCACGCACACATAGACTCGTACGTACGACGATCTCGGAGATACTTGGGTGAATGCCAATACGAAATTCTGCCGAGATCATCATACGTCCGCGTCTATGCATGTGTGCGTCTGTTTTCGCTCCGTCGTCGAGTCGGCCTTCTGGTAGTATCTATTTTGTGATCTCAACAAACCATTCCTTTCAGCGTACTACACCTACGATAACTACGAACACCTAGCTTTTCCCAACTTCACCGATTTTCGACTAGATTTATCGGATTTCTCAGCTTTGGAACTGTCGAAACTATCTCTGCCTTCTCTACCGAGCATGTCCCTGCCAGAAATCAACATCACAATGCCTCAGATGAACTTAACTCTGCCAGGTATAAGGGAAAATTTGCCAGAAGTATCGAAGACTTATTATGAGTACAAAGGTATAGTCCAGAACAGAATGAGTGACGCTTCCGAGTATATGAAGGTGGTTGCAGAGAGTTGTGTGGAGGAGATGCGTAGATTCTGGCACGGCATCATTGGATGATCATGATTGGACCACTTCTCACAGTGGTCGTACTGACTTTGGGCGTAGATTTGTACTTGTTTTGGTAGAGTTTCGTACGTTGCACCTTGATAATTTCAATTTGTTTAGTTAGAAATGTATTTTATTTCATTTATTACGATAAAACAAATGCAAGTCTACACATTTGAATACATAACCTAATTCAAATTCATATCCGTAATTTTATAAATGATTAAATTAAATCTTTATTACATTGTAAAAGTTAAGTACAATATATTTAATTCTATAATATTATATTTTATGATTTATAAATGTTACAAAATATTTTTTTAAGCGTGTAAGAATATACGAATTAGCTTTATCCTGTATTCATTCCTGAATAATTTATTTCAATATTTTTTTTTTGCATTCACGTAAGACCGTTTAGATTTCTTAGGCCCTTCGCACATGGAGCTACTTCAAAATGACGGAACCTAATCAGTAATTACGATTACAAACCAGTTAGAAACTGTACCTTGCACACGAGTTCACACGACACTACTCAAGTTGCAAGGTTTCAGTCACTTCTGTTTACAAAATTTAATATTTCCTGTTTGCTCGTTCATTTTTCACAACAAAAAATCAGAAAACTCTGGTAACCATTAGCGCGGCTACCGGCATGACTAGTCACGCGTGATCAGTTGCTAACGCGTTACTAACCGGTTGGGGACAAGTCGCGTCGTGTGCGAACCTCATATGAGAATGTATGGGCGGTGAATCACCGCCGGTGATGCTCAAGCAACTCGTTAGTAATTTGAATTTGTAACTAAATTGTCACAATTTTTTTACATTCGACTGATGACGGCCCCATACCGAGGGCCGAAATATATCGAGTTATAATTTTTTTTATTGTTTTAATAATAATAAATATTCAAAAGCTCGTAAAAGTTAAATATAATATATTTATAAACGAGTTTGTAACTAGTTCTTTTTAAGTAGTTCCATGTGCGAAGGGCCTTATTTTTGTTTTGCTTTAAAATCGGTCCTTTGTCGGTCCAGAATATTTGCAATATATTCAGATTAACCTACCCACCTAGAAACATATATCACAATAAAAAGTTTTTAAGTACTTCTAATGTTAGGTGTCAGTCATTGCGTTTAAGTTGCTATTTCCCCGTACCTGTTTTATTTATTTTCCATTAACCTTGATATTTTGTCAACGCTCTATTATTGTAATGTACTGTAGGCTTACCATGAGTTTTTCGCTCAATACACGTTAACATCTGCGTAAATTATAATGCCTATCAACTAGGGGTCGAAAATGATATTTGTTTTTCAAGTAAAACACGTCGATATTGCGAAAATTACAAAGTAAACAAGGTCTTCTTTCGACTTTTTATTTCTGAGATTATTGGAATTAAGGGTATGTTTTTTTTTTATAAATGATCACTCATTTATCATTAATCAGAAAAATAGCAAATAAGTGCCGAGAGAGGAGTAGTTATATTTAAATTATTTATTTTTGGTCACCAGTCTGAAATTTTGAAATATATTGTTTAAAAAAAACACTTGCATTTTATTCAATAAAGTTTACTGTATATGTGGATAAGTAAAAGTGTTTTTTAAACAATGTTTTGTAAATTTCAAGTGCCAACAATCACTAGCATCTACTATGTTTTGAAAAATATCTTGAAAACCTCCGTAACTCGGAGACCATTCATTTTCGAACCCTAGTTGATACTTGATATGGCTGAATTTGTTGGAAATGATCTCTAGTATACCTCCTTTCAAGGAATAGGTCGAATTTCCAAGCACCTTGTATAAATATTTTGTATTAGAAACTCTGGTTCCTCACGTAAACCGCTAGGGGCGCTGTACCATTTCTTATATAAATACCTAGTCTAGCCAAAAGTTCTGTGACTCACATTAAATTTGATATTTTTCTTCCCAGACTGAATCTAGTAAAATTAATTAATGGAATTTGTTGGATAGGTAATAGTTACTATAAAACATATTGTAGTTGCTTAAAGCAAATTAACATTTTAACAAAACTATCCTTGAAGCAGTCCGAAGCCGATATCTTAAAATACGCGACATAATTTGGGATTTTGGCCTTATATCTTTTTTGATCCTAACTTTTACAATTTGAATTTGTGTTGTGGTTTAAAGCTGACTATTATTGTCTCTTAGACAAACGATATTAGAAAACAAAAACATGGCTTTGAAAATTTTTGGGAGACAATTTTACATCTTAGAAGCATTTTTTATTTTCTATCGAGTTTTTAAATTAATTTCAAGATGTATTGCTTAAAAAACAACATTTTCCATCTTATCACAAGCATCAAGATCAAACTTTTATCACATTTTCATCGGAATATCATAAACCCAAAATACATTCGTATTTTTACAACCAAAATCTGCAACTTTGAGACTCGCTCAAAAGTTGATTTTTTATGATATAAAATAACAATCAATTGTTTATTGTAGTTTGAAACCTACTCTATCCTATGGATATAGATTGATGTCCTAGAGTTTCCTTCGAACCTTGCATTTTTTCTTTAATGCAGTAGAAGAACTTATGGCAGGACTAGGTATTTTACGCAGACTTTAACGTGTTAAAGTGCCAAACTCACGGTAGGTAACATGAGTGTTTGTTAGAATAGGAACGCGTGAAAAGGTAATTGTGTCTTTAAGGGACTCCGTCATTGTTGCGACTTACGACATACGTTTTCTCATTACGTAGATTTTTTGTTAAGAGTCCGTTTCAAAACATATGATCTTCGTGCAAAATTCCACTCGTTTACAAGAAAGAAACCGAGCCATGTACGGGAAAGAGAAAGAAAAATCGCTTTGAATCGCTTGCAAGTGATTCGTGTTAGAAAAGGGTTTTGGAACGGGTCTGGGTAATACACGTCAAAGTCACATTCATATATACGTATACTTACGCCAGTCTCCCAGACGGGTAGGCAGAGACTACAGATTTACATCTGCTACGATCCAGATACACCTCTTTCTCTTCTTCCAAATCCATCAATCTAGTCATACAAGCTCTTCTATTCCGGGTACTTTTGACATTGCCTTTCTTTAAGTCACATTAACCTCAAATCAAGACAAGACAAATACTCTTTATTGAGCTACAGATAGATTACAGTTGGCGGTCTTATCGCTAAAAGAGATTTCTTCCAGACAACCTTTGGATGGAAATGAAGCCAAGGAGATAAATCGTAAAGGCTGTGTACATCAAAATAAATAATAGACAATTTAATAAGTGTACTCTTAAATATGACGAAACATAAAATAAACTAATATTATATCTATAAATATATTATAAATACATATCAAATTCAAACGGAAAATAAGTGCCTTAAATATGATAAAGAATGAGAATAAAAAGAGGCCCTTATGTGCCTGATGATACTTTCACAATACTTATTTTGAGTTTCTTCCCTTTAGAAAATTTATTATGCCTGGAAGATATTGCTACTACTCTACTAGCAATAAGTGCCGCCCTTGTACACCATGTTTAATTGTTTCTTTTGTCTTTTAACTTATTTGTGTAAATGTACAAAAAGTTTTATAATAAATAATAAAATAAATAAGTTCAAAAACTCCGAAGTGTCAACAGTCGGGGCGAATTTTGACGGTATCCAGGTTAGCATAGACATAGAATACTTTTTTTCTTCCAAGCTGGGTTAGATATTAATTTTTTTTTGTTTCTTGGCGACGCGACGGCTGCCATTTTAAGCGCCACTTTTTGCCAGTGTCAAGTTAGATTCTGACATGGTTAGTTATTCCTTGGAAGCGTTTCAAAACACTTTCGTGCAACTGTCAGGCAACAGTTCGTTTATCCTCGGTTTCACTAGTGTCGATTTTTGAACGCTGTTGACTGAAATTAGCATCACTCCGAGTGAAAATTCTCTGTACAAAAATTAAGGACCTTCACAACACAGAACACAGCACTGGTAGCAATTTTTTTGGACTTGAGGGCCTCAACTTTTATGTACCCAGAGGCCCTGCAGCTGTAAGTCCGAGCCTGTCAATATTGCCACCCACTTTTCATGCACGCCGGCTTCTATCTAGCTAGTCTTACCTTGTCAGGCGTTCTTATTCGTCAATTGATTGTTGGTCAATTTTTGAAACATAATGGTGTCGATTCAGTGCAACACGACTTAACTTAAGTTCTGTCCTTGTCTTTTCGATAAAGAAAGAAAAAGACAGGACGCTTAAAATAAGGTTAGTTCTGTCAGATAAGTTGAAGCGTGTTACACTGAATCGACACGAGTGTCATTTTAGGTTAAGTTTGTAATTATGCTTTGATTAGCTGAGGGTGTTATTTGGTTGCTAATTCTTTCAAATTAATCCAAAAAAATATTGAAAAAAAAAGACTTAACCCTAGTCATAATTTGTTGTGCAAGTATTAATTGGCCAGTTATTATTTATTAGTGGTTTAAATTTAATTGAATGTGTTCTGTTAAAACACCAAAATTAGGGTTAATCGAGCAAACTGATGTTCAAATTAAATTATATTCAAAATGTCGTAAAACATACGTCACAAGGAGTAATTATTTGTATATTTATTTATGTTCAAATGTACAAGGTGACATTAACTTTTATAGCCAAATTCATACTGAAGACTCGGTAAGTGCTCGACACCAAGGTTCGACGACCCATTTTGTGAAATTCGTTAATGAATTTTTCCGTTCGTAAATTTTTTTTCGTAATGTTTTTTTCGTTCTTCATTGTTTTTTTCGTTCGTAAATTATTTGTTTCGAGGAATACGAGGCCGAAAAAGACATTTCAGATGACACTGGTAAATCTGTTGAAAAGGAAGTTTAAGTGAAAGCCGAACCGATCGCAGAAAGTGATAATGGAAACGATTCTGATAATAAATTCTCATGTCACATGTGCAATAAATAGTAGTTTAAGCTACAAGGGCGAAAAGGAATAAATGACGAGGACGATTTAAAACACGAGCGTAGCGAGTGTTTTAAACGTAACCGAGTAATTTATTGCTCTTACGCCCGTGTATCATACTACGTTTTTCAATGCATAGTGTGAGGAAATAAAACAAATATAATATTGTGAACTTTAAATTATGATTGACTCAAAAGGATTGTATCCAGAGCCGTTAAACAGTGAAAAAAAAAGTATAACATCTATGGTACACAGGAAAAGCTGCAGGTTAGCTAACCATTGCAAACAAATAAAAAAAAAAATAATAATAAAGCCCTAGGGCAAAATAGTCGACTTTTTGTTCGGTTTTGATGCATAAAAAGTGGGCCTTTACGAGCACATGCATTGAAAAGTACAAAACGGACATAGCCAGATATATTCATGCCAGTTTAGATCATTTAGACGAGGAGAAACAATGTCCTTTCTGCTATAGGACATTCAGTCTTTCGATACATTTGTTTTTTGAAAGGTATTTCAACACCCATCAAGTTGGGACGTAACAATCTTCGGTGAAACGCGGGTGCACCGAGTGTGGACATTTCATTTACATTTCACTGACACCACGGGGATTCGTATCGATATATTATATCGTCGCGATACGATAATATTTTTTTTTTCGTTTCTCTACAAACGCAAGCCTAGCCTCGAGTGAATTACTATGGGAGGTCAACATTTTATTTTGCGAAATCAACAATTAGAGTTATCGATCCGTGATAGTGATCACTTACTAAGCATAAACTATGAATTTGGCTGCATAAATTAATGTCACCTTACATAATAACAAAAAATATTTGCTTTACATTTTAGTTTAATAAGGGTTGGTGGCTAAAGATAAGACTAAACAAATGTAGGATTAGATACATAATATGTTTTACCTGTAATTGTAGTAGTGCTACAATTTCGATTTTTTTGATGTATAATTCATGTCATAATGCTATTTTTGATAAATTATAATTTTTGTAAGGAGCAAACATCGTTTCTGTTCTACCCACTCCCACATAATTCTTCCCTGTCCATAAAAAAACCTTTTTACCAAAATTTCGGGGAAGGATAGAGATCAGACATCACCTATAGAAAGTGGACGTACTAAGGGCACGCTACACTTTTAGGTGAGTGATCTTAATTTACTATAATCCATTTTATTACTCTGTCCTTCCCTGTATTAAATTTTAATTAATCTCCAAAAATCATGTGAATTCAAAGATATTATGTGGGAAGGACAGAGCTTCATACTATTCCGAACCGCCATTCAATTTTTTTCTTTTTACAGGTTATAACTACGTGGACCTCAACCAAATACTACCTCAACAAGAGCCAAGCCTAGCCGCGCCAATTTTAGTAGACACATACAAAGCTCCAGAAATAGTCAATGATCCAAACTTATCCAAGAGAATAGCTGCTCTTGAAGACTGGGCGGTCAATGTAGACACGAAGCTAAAGTTCTTCAACCAAAAACTGTCCAAACTAGACAACTTAGAAGCCCAGATCGAATCGTACTCCTTAAAACACTTACAACAGAACCTTATAACGATTTTAAATGTAAACAGTGAGAATGGTGAAGCTCTAGCTGCTAAATTCAAAGACTACTTTGATAAGCATTACGTGACTAAAGACCAAATGCAGATGATGAGTCAAGAGATCCATGAACGGTTGATCAGCTCTTGGAAACCGGAGATGGACGAGGATAAGATCCGACAAATAGTTCAAGAGTACCTTTCTGTGTTTGAACGGAGGCAGATTGAGATTATGGTCGAAAGGATTAGGGAGTATGTGAAGGAGGTGCAAGTGCAGAGAGTGGAGACTGGCTTTGACGTGGAAGCTGTCAAGAAAATTGTGGCGGGAATGTTGGAGATCTATGACGCTGACAAGACCGGTACGGTGGACTTTGCTTTAGAGTCTGCAGGTAAGACATTTTACAAACACAATGGTGTCGATTCGGCGCAACATAACTTGATATTTGACAGGACTAACCTTATTTTAAGCGTCCCGTCTTTGTCTTTTCGATACAGTAAGAAAAAGACAGAACACTTAAATTAAGTTTAGTCCTATTTAGATTGCCGGTAACATATATATTAAGTATTACATTATCGTAACGTTTTAAGTTATTTCATAATTCCGGGATTTTTACTATCAAAATAATATCATAAGAAACCGACTCCACACCTACAAACTTTTTCAGTTTTTTCAACTTTAGGTATATATAGATCCGATTATCCTATCCCTGCTTATAAGTTACTAGAGGACACCCCGCAGCGTTGCATATGTGGAGCCCGTGGAGACTTCCTAAATTTCCCTAGCAGATGTCAACTCCAAGCTTCACCATGTATAAACAAAAATACTGGCAAACATTGATACTTGTCGTTGTTGGTGCTTGATGGAACATTTGTAACATATTGTATATAAAACAAATTCTTGGTACCTGTTCTACTGTTTATATTTTACACTAGCGACCGGTTTCGTTATAATAACATCTTCAGGGATGGAGATATCTAAAAGCCTGACGATGTTATTATAACGAAACCGGTCGCTAGTGTAAAATATATAAAAAGTGGAACAGGTACCAAGAATTTGTTTTATTTACAATACTGGCAAACATTCCAGGCGGACAAGTGATCAGCACGCGATGCACGGAGCTGTATCAGATAAAGACGAAGCAGTACTCGATCCTGGGTCTGCCGGTGTGGTGGGTCTACACGTCGCCTCGCTTCGCGCTCACGCCGGGCGCCATGCCGGCCGAGTGCTGGGCCTTCCAGGGCTTCCCCGGGTACCTCGGTAAATATCTTGTCATCTATACTAAGTGAGCCTTTTATTTATAGTTTTATTATAAGCATTAGATAATAATAAAAAAATTAACTGTATATTTTTCAATATATTCATACAACGTGTAACAGAAAGGTGTAACCATATTTGAAGAGCTTATTCAGTCAATGGTATAGAACAACTTTTACTATGGAACAAACCCTGTACCCCGAAAAAAAAAAAACGACTGTTTCATAGAAAAATGCAATGCCGCTCGGCCGAAATGTATGGAAGGGCAGATTTTTTTTTTTTTGAGATTTCAGGTTTGGCTCCATAGTAAAAGTTGTTCTATACCATTGACTAAATAAGCTCTTCAAGTTTGGTTACACCTTTGTGTTACACGTTGTATATACTTGCTAAAACTATAAATAAAAGGCTAAAATTATATTTATTCATACTATACTAAATGAAAAATTTATAGGGGGCACGAAGGGAAGCTACCAGAACCGTTATAGATTTTCATGTAGCCTTTTTTTGTAAATACTGCCGTTTTCTCAGTGACTTGTTATTTTCAAATACTGCTTTCATAGCAAAATTATTATCAAGAAACGTGTCCTTCAATACAGAATTCTCACTTCTGAAAACTTCATGAAAATCAATTTTAACAATGCTAAAAAAAGTATGAAATGGTTATAAGCAGTCGCCAAGATAAAAATTCCGAGGCTATCGTCATAGGTTGGTGTGCTGTGTTTCAGTTTCAGTTGTTGGAAAAGCTTTTCCTTTACTTGCACAGCTCCCTTTCCTTGAATTGTCATAATTAAAATTAAACTAATTAAAATTGCATACTTTACATATTTTGCTTTTTTCTCTGCAGCAAGTGCGCAAAAAATGCATTTGTGTAGATAATCGGTTAGAGCGCTGCAGACGGTTGAAATCTAAGAAACGAAAACTGGTGTTTCGTCCGTACGAACAACTTTTACTATAGAATCAACCCTGATAGGTACCTCAGGGCGCGGAGTCACAAGCTGTTCGCGTAGGCAAGTTCTTGTACCAACCTGTACCGGTAGTCGCCCGTCGCGCGAGCACTCGATATGCTCTGCTCCCTGATCCCTAAAGCACCAGAGTGTGATGTGTTTGTAGATGGGATAGGACGTGTGATGAGTGTGTGGAAGAGAATGCTAGAAGAAAGTATGTTTGTTAGTGCTTAAAATAAAATTATGTACACATATAATATTGTTACATTTGGTCTGTAATTACTGTAATGTTATAATATTTCGATTAATAAATAAATGTCTAAACCCCTGAATCGCAAAAAAAAACAGCTGTAAAAATAGCTTTGAATACACTAGCGTCCTCTAGGAGCCAAGTGGCTCACTATAAAGTGGGTATCTATAAATAACATTGCAGTATGGGAAAGCACATCGGTAAATTCACGAGTTGTGTTGAGACCTGGATAGCTCAGAGGTTAGAGCAATCGCCCGGCAAGCGAGAGGTCCCGGGTTCGATTCCCGGTTCAGAGCTCCTCACATCCAGATTTACATGTATTTCTGCGTTTCTATACTGCAATGATATAATGTTAAAAACAGCTATTCCATAGAAAAGTTAAATACCTATTCGACCAAGACGGTATCAGTGAGGTGTGTGTTGTTTCAGTTGTCCGCACTTACGCCATCATCGAGGTGACAAGTTTCTCGGTGGAGCACATGTCGCGGCTGCTGGCCGTCGAAGGGAAGATCGAGTCCGCACCCAAGAACTTCTCTGTTTATGTAAGTTGTAATGTTCACGTAGCCGTATGATTATCCTAGGAGGGTCCCTACAGTAGAGCCACTGAGTGATGGCGCCTATGACGTTTAAATGTCTACAAAGTATCGTAATTATTTATAAGCAAGTGTGAATTAAAAAATGTAATACTTCATTGTTGATAGTGATGTACTACTTGTTTCGGTTATTATTTTTCGATTTGAATGTTGCTTTATTGTGCAATAGAATTCGTATACAAACAAAACATTTTTTTTTAAAAAGTTTCTCATTTTTTATAGGTCGTGTTTGAGGTGGCCAAGTTACGCAATAATATTAAATTAAAAACAAAACAATGACGAAGTTAATTAAACGAAAATAAATGATAGTAATAGTACATTACGATACGAGAGCGATGAAACGTTTTCTGACGAGTGTGAGTTTGCGGCACGAGCCGAAGGCGAGTGCTGCAATCACACGAGTCGAGAAAAAGTTTCTCGGACGAGTTTCGTATAATTTTTTATAGTACAAGTGCGGAAAATGCCGACTTTACGTCAAGTGGTCATTTTACGCACGGTGTGCTATAAAATACTTTTTTCGATTTAGATATTTAAACATCTCTTGGGGCCCCGGGGCACTACACCGCATAGCCCTCCGATAGCTACGCCATTGGTTTTGGCACATTTTCCTTTTGTATTATTATGTTGAATGTTGAATGACGTGTCTAATGTTGAGTAAACTTACACATGATTTTTATTTTTAACCGAAATTTTAAATGTATCTCATCACTAAATGCAGCTGTCATAAGTGCCATCACTCAGTGGCGCTACTTTAGTGTGAGAATGATGTCTCTTAGAATGTTGCGTGCAAACTAACGCTATAACGTTGTATAGGCTTCGGCACATAGAAAGCGGGCCTGCAATAGCGGGGCTCGATGATAGCGGGCGAAATACTATGGAAGTATTGGAAAGACGCCTCAGTTTACTCCAATCAGAAGTGCGTTCATTAAAGAACTCCAGGCTGTAACGCTGAGTTTTTGAACGAGTGTCGACGTGTATTCCAAACGACAGTTGTCATTTTTGCATAAATATAACGTTGAGAGGTTCCTCTGTACGAAATTTAAAGTAACATATCATATGACGTTTGGAGACTATGCGAACCCTGCTCAGTGTCAGTGCGAGTTGATTTTTGAACGGGTTAGGGTGAGTTTATGAACGACCAGCTGATAGCCGTTCATAAATTAACAATTTCGTCAGGTCCCAACACTAACAGCAGAATAGCGTATACAATATTTAACGCGTGCGACAGAGATGTTATTAGAACCCACATCGCAACCCCTAGTTTATGAACGCGGTCCTGGGTGGCTCTTCATGCACTCCAAAAATTCATTTTATGTCTATATTTTACACATTTCCTACGCGGGTTCGTTTTCTGTCTAAATATATTTTAGAACGATAAGTAGAAACAATAAATGATAAAGGAATCCAGTTACAATTTATTCCATACAATCTTCCAGGGTCTCCGAGACGAGTTAGACACGGAGCCTCACCTGTTCGGTGACTACATGTACGACTCAAACGGCACCTCCATACAACACTTCCCGGTAAAGTACCCTAAAACTGAGAACATCGGGGGTGTCCAGTACCCCGTCGCCTACGATATTGTCGAACTGAGGGTAGAGAGCAACTACGGGAACCCCACGTATACCTGCGTCTATAGATTCAGGGTTCATGGCAATCCGTTGACGGACATCAAGCGCGCAACAGATGATAGCATTCGGGAGAGTGAGACGTAGCGATGATGGAAGGGTGGGGGGGTTACTGTGGAACTTGGGTGAATCGAATAATATTGATGATTGTGTGTGTCATCGAAAATTTGTAAACGTCCAAAGTGTGTGTATTTGTTTTAGAGAAGTTATTGGATTTTGAGCATTCCTAGTGAGTAAATCGACGTTTTTATACAAACGTGTTTTAAAAATTGATAATTTTGGTTAAGGCCCAAAGTACAAATCATGCTAAATAATGCTAATTACGATTTGAAATCATGTGCTTATGTTTAGTTGTTTAGGTCGAATTATTGTCGCATAAACTAGGTGTATTATAAATCTTATGATTATTTGTACATTTTCACATAATTTAGAGTAGATACACCAAACAGATGCCAGCGAAAGGAGCACAATATACACTTAAGTTTTCTATATTTATTTACGTATTCGTTTTTAGATTTATAACTTTTAGTTGGAAGAAGTTTGAAAATTAAGGTTCGATTATATTAAGATTTAAGACTAGTTTAAACGGTAATCTCGAATTAAGTAGATTTAGTGAGGAGCTAGTCCCGTAGAAATTAACTAAATTGTATGACGTCGTAGTGATAAGGTTTTTTTTTTTAATTTAAAGTTGATGTTGTCTCAAAACTAACATAGAAATAGTTGTCCAACAACGCCACTAACCTTTTTGATCTTGTTTAGATGTTTATAATAAGTATTTTTAAATTAATATAACGCAGTGTAAGGGCAAGCGTACACCGCGCTATTTCTCTCGCTGCCCACGTTCGTTAGGTAGTTCTCTACAGTCTGAAGATATGTACTTTTTGCAGCTGAAACCAAAAACAGCTCACAGAATAACCCACGTGACATTTTCGTAGAGTATTAACGTTCCTAACTGTTGCACAAGAATTATGCTTATCTACGTTGTATGTGGTTTTGAATAAATACACTTAGTTAATGTTGTTATCTCCTATGATGTTACCACTGGTTTTCTTTCTCTAATGATATTTTTCCCACCTCTAAAGAATTCTATGGGATTCTCTTAGAATCCTGAAACTCGCATCCAATATACAACGTGTAACAGAAAGGTGTAACCATATTTGAAGAGCTTATTCAGTCAATGGTATAGAACAATTTTTACTATGGAACAAAACATGTGTCTCGAAAAAAATATTTTACTATTTCACAGAAAAATGCAATGCCGCTAGGCCGAAATGTATGGAAGGGCAGATTTTTTGAGATTTCAGGGTTGGTTCCATAGTAAAAGTTGTTCTATAACATTGACTAAATAAGCTCTTCAAATATGGTTACACCTTTCTGTTACACGTTGTATAGGTATATGTTGGTTGTATTTTTATTATATCAGACCTATTTACTTATAAATTACATCAAGGAAAATTAAATTAAATAACTAACGTGCCTTATACCATTTTATTTATATGTAGGTGTAGATAAATACCACAAAAAAATGTAATTAATATCAAAGTTTGCCTGCCACGGTTTATCTTAGTGAATCATTTGAAACAAAACTGAATACTTACCTACATTTAAATTTTTAGAAATATTTTCCTTGTAAAATCATATTTTCCTGTAATTCACTGTATTATTGGTTTTTATTTAAATGATTTAACACTTTAATAATAATTTGTATAACTTATTGTAATTATGTGAAAATGTTTTTGTGATGTTCATAATAAAAGTTTAAAAATATTAAAAACTTCAGACTTTAATTTTATTAAACTGCTCTCGACCATTTTCGAATTTGTTTCAGTAAAATTTGTCACTTTGTTAAGTGAATATGTGGAACGACAAATTGTATGAGTATGTGTATAGAGATAATTCAGGGTAAGTTGGTAAAGTGCTATTTATTTATTTCTTTTTATTCTGGAAACAAACGGTCGTTACAGAAATTTTATAACTAACTTATATTCTAATTGACCTATAGTTCTAAATAATTTATACTGTAAGGTGTGACTCCTTGATGGAACTTCATTCTAACACTAATAAAAGTCTTCTTGTACGAGTTCCACTATTTTATTTACTTAATTATTGCGACTAGTTTCGTCTATTTGACATCGTCGGGCTGATTGGAATAGGTAAACAGTGGACTGACTGCTTACCTATTTCAATTCCAAACAGACTGTTTACCTATTCCAATCAGCCCGACGATGTCAAATAGACGAAACTAGTCGCAATAATTAAGTAAATAAAATAGTGGAACTCGTACAAGAAGACTTTGATTAAAGTAGAGCCACTGAGTGATGGCACTTACGACAGCTGCATTTAGTGATGAGGTACATTTAAAATTTCGGTTAAAAATAAAAATCAAGTGTGAGGTTACTCAACATTAGACACGTCATTCAACATTCAACATAATGATACGAGGGTGAATCCAAAAGTTCTAAGCCCGACCGTGAAAATGAAAGAAAAGTGGGTTCAAAATTATTTTTATTTTTCGACATAGTCTCCATCTAGATCAACACACTTCTTCCACCTGACCTGCAACTTGTTTATACCCTCGAAAAAAAATGGTTCCGGAAGGTCGTCAAAATAGTCATTAACTGCGACTATCACTTCTTCTCTAGTCGAATATTTAGATCCCCCAAGTGTTTTTTTAAATTTGGAAAGAGATGATAGTCAGAGGGGGCTAAATCCGACGAATAAGGTGGGTGGTGCAGCAACTCGTAACCACATTCATGGATCACAGCCATTGTTTCAACCGAAGTGTGAACTCGTGCATTGTCTTGATGAAACAAAACTCTCTTACGCAACATCCCCGACCGTTTTTCTTTTATTTCTTCGCGAAGTTTTCGTAATAGGTTACAATAATAGCGTGAATTTATAGTTTCACCTTTAGGTAAATAATCCAATAAAATAACTCCCTTCGAATCCCAAAAAACAGATGCCATGACTTTGTTGGCTGACAAAACGCACTTGGCCTTCTTCAGCGTGGGTGAGCCAGATCTTTTCCACTGTTTGGATTGCTATTTTGTTTCAGGAGTATGGTGATGAACCCAGCTTTTATCTATGGTAACAAAACGAGACATAAAATCCTCAGCATCTGCCTCAAAAAGTTCCAAACAGTCACGCGAAATTGTGAATCGAACTCGTTTTTGGTCAGCTGAAAGCAATCTTGGGACCCAGCGGAGCGGAGCAGCTTACGGAACCCCAATTCTACAGTTATAATGTTTTGCACTCGGCCATAACTGATGCCTGTGATCTCAGCTATCCTACTAATGGTTAATCGTCGGTCACCTAGGATGAGATCACAAATTTTGTCAGTGTTTTCTTTAGTGGTAGACGTTGAAGGCCTTCCGCTCCTTGGGTCATCTTCAATGGTCTCCCGACCGCGTTTAAATTCTGCTACCCACTTTTTGACAGTGGAATACGATGGAGCAGATTCCCCTAATGTTGTTTCCATATCTTCATGAATCTCTTTAGGTGAAAGACCTTTTTTATTGAGGTACTTAATCACAGCACGGTGTTCAATTTTCTCCATTGTGAAAAATCCCGTCAGACTGCGTTATAAAAAATATCACAAAAAAATAATAGCTTGCAGTATCGAACTTCAACTTCACACAATCAATCACGAAAAAAAATACTAACAAAATGACGGTAGATTTACAAAGATTTGATACCTCTTTGTAGGTCGGGCTTAGAACTTTTGGATTCACCCTCGTACAAAAGGAAAATGTGCCAAAACCAGTGGCGTAGCTATCGGAGGACTATGCGGTGTAGTGCCCCGGGGCCCCCAAGAGATGGTTAAATATCTAAATAAAAAAAAAGTATTTACTATCATTTATTTTCGTTTAGTTTAACTTCGTCATTGTTTTGTTTTTAATTAAATATTATTGCGTAACTTGGCGACCTCAAACACGACCTATAAAAATGAGAAACTTGAAAAAAATAATCTTTTATTCTATACGAATTATATTGCACAATAAAGCAACATTCAAATCGAAAAATAATAACCGAAACAAGTAGTACATCACTATCAACAATGAAGTATTACATTTTTTAATTCACACTTGCCGTAGCGTAGACCATCTACGACACTTGCTTATAAATAATTACGATACATCACTCAGTGGCTCTACTGTAGTGTTATAGTTCTAAAGCTTAACTAAGTAAATTATTACAAATAGCAAAATGAAATCGCACGTACTAATTTACGTACAATAAGTTCAAGATGGTAGGTACTTACAAATAATGTTTTATATTCTATAAGTATACAACTCATTGCCTAAATTTCAATTTTACAGTTGTTATACTATTACAAAAGAGGTCAATGTTTGTAAGGTTTTTGTTACAATAATCAAGACTACGTATTAGAAACGAATTTTTTGTGTAATTTGTGAGAGCTAGAGGGGTATGAAATAGTTTGATGTTATTCTACATAACCGTTTTCAATGTGATAATTAGGACATGGATTGAACGCTGTACACTTAGTCACGACTGGGATGTCCACGGACGTAGTCTTTAGCTATAGCTAGTGAGCAAAAGCACAAAGAGGATGTTTATATTACGGTATCCAGATCCATCTATGAAACTGGTAAAGAGCAAATAAAATTTGCGCATTGACCAAATATAACCAATTAATCGTGAATATTATTTACTTATTTAGATCGTCATTCATTATCATAAAGAGTTAATTCAGTAATGTCAAAGTGGCATTGGCGAATACAGGGGGGAGGGGGCTATGGGCACGGATTTAGAACAGGGGCTATGGGGGTCATGGTCCCTCCAAAACACGCAGGTAAACCATATATTTGACTAGACAATTCAATTCGATTCAGGTGCACTTTTACAAAGCATAAGGTATGTAAATTAAATTTTGGATCCGCCAAGAAGAATAACATTAGGAATAGAGTTTATGAATGTGGAGAGAAGTGGGGAGAGGATGCTGCCTTGAGGTACACCGGCAGTTAGTTAGCACTACTCCGAGGTAACCTCGTCCGAGCGTATGCACTGTAGGCGATCCCTAAGACAAGTATCAAACCATTTAGTTACAAGAGAAGAAACGTTAAGTTCCTTGTTGTCCATTTCATAACAGAAGATCGTGCATCATCATTTGACATGATTCTTCTACTCCTATTATCGAAATAGGGACTTGGATTCATCCGAATTGCCAATTCTGTTATAGTTCTTGCTTGGTGACATGGTTCCGTCATGGGTGGTAGCGACGACTGAAGGCTGTCACCAGTTGAAGCGAAAGGATTTATCAGTTTTACTCTATCTTTGTATGATGTTTGTTACACATAATAATATAATATCTCAGTCTACGCCACACAGAGCAAATGTGTTATTGACACGGAGAGGCTCCTCTCATTGGGACAACTTGGGATCTGATGTGACGTTACATAGACGCCACCGTTTATCATTATAATAAACACGCAACAGAGCAATATATATATCATACCCTACTTACTCATTATTTGTATATAGATATTGAAATATCATATAATTATACATTGAAAAAGTTACAAAAGAAAAAGCAAACATGATTTCAGAGTTTTATTTTAGGAGACTTCTGCTTATTTACAAACAGTTGGGCAAAAACGATAATTGGGTTACAAGTTACAACCATGGCAATCAATCTGCACCAATAGTTGCCGCCTCTACAACCACCGTTAGTTTTGGTATTTATTAACCGTTTGAGTACATATTTCCGCTTACCAAGACTAGGTTAAGCATAGGTACAGGTCCAGTGTTTACCCGTGGTCCCGGTGGGTCGACCCATTACTGGGTCCACGGGTAATTTTATTTAACCATGGTCCCATGGCATTAGAGATTATTCCCTGGGCTTCTGAATATATCGATAGAAAATTAAAACCAGTCTACTTCGAGATGACTTCTAATTTAAGATTTTATTTATGAGAATTTCACCGACCGCATTAAAAGAAAAAGCCTGAGATCGTACGGAACAACTATCTAAATTAGAAAACCCGCCTCGATTATCATTTCGTTACGTACGAAGTTACGCTCAGACATACCCTGTCTCCTATGCTACGTAGTTACCTACAGCTGTAGGTAGGTATGCATGCACTAGGTATCGACGCTTGAACTTGAGAACAGAGGGTATTTCTGAACATGGGTCAATGTCGGCCATTGCTCCCAGTGTACAGTATGGTACACCATTTATCGAGGGATATGGAAATAAGGGGGATCAACTTTATTATATAACAGCTACTAAATTGACTAGTACGGAATTCTCGTAAATTGAAAACGTTCCTTTGCCACTATATGGTTTAAAGAAATTATTAAGGACCATTTTCCTTAGAAATAAGACTAAGCTAGTAGTTTCATTTAGGATTTGGGATAGGACAGTCAAAGACGAGCTAGATTTTTCAAATTTTTTTCGTGTATTTTCATTATTTTTTATAATTTATAAATGACCTAGTAAGAAAGTAGTCTTATCCGTTTCAGCACATACAATCATCATTCATTTGAGATTACAAAAGATCCTTTGGCGAGTGCAGTACAGAGGCCGGCGGCGCGCGCCCGCGGCTCCGCGCGACCGTCCTGCCTTCGCTTTACGTTACCGTTTACATAATAATATCTTACGTACAATTAAATTAACGGAGATTACAAGCCTGAGTTCAGCAGCCTCTGGGGCCGCGCCGCGGGGGCGGGAGATGACGCGCGCGTGCGCTTAGAAGCACTTCCTGTGCACGATCGAGGGGCCGGACTCGTCGTACTCCTGTTTCGAGATCCACATCTGCTGGAAGGTCGACAGGGACGCGAGGATGGACCCTCCGATCCATACGGAGTACTTCCTCTCTGGGGGAGCGATGATCTTGATCTTCATCGTGGAAGGAGCCAGGGCGGTGATCTCCTTCTGCATGCGGTCGGCGATGCCTGGGTACATGGTGGTACCACCGGACAGCACTGTGTTGGCGTACAGGTCCTTACGGATGTCCACGTCGCACTTCATGATAGAGTTGTAAGTGGTCTCGTGGATACCGCAAGCTTCCATACCCAAGAATGAGGGTTGGAAGAGGGCTTCTGGGCAACGGAATCTCTCGTTTCCGATGGTGATAACCTGACCGTCGGGAAGTTCATAGGACTTCTCGAGACTGCTGCTGGAGGCGGCGGTGGCCATCTCCTGCTCGAAGTCGAGGGCGACGTAGCAGAGTTTTTCCTTGATGTCACGGACGATTTCTCTCTCAGCGGTGGTGGTGAAAGAGTAGCCCCTCTCGGTGAGGATCTTCATGAGGTAGTCGGTCAAGTCGCGACCGGCCAAGTCCAGACGGAGGATGGCGTGGGGAAGGGCGTAACCTTCGTAGATGGGGACTGTGTGGGAGACACCATCGCCGGAGTCCAAGACGATACCGGTGGTACGACCGGAGGCGTACAGGGAGAGCACGGCCTGGATAGCGACGTACATGGCGGGAGTGTTGAAGGTCTCGAACATGATCTGTGTCATCTTCTCTCTGAAACAAGAAATGCAAGTGTTACACAATGTGTGAATCCCTAACACTGCTGATGCAGTGATATAAGAAAAGTAATTCAGGGTTGCGCGAGGCATCTCTAGGAAAATGAGTTTTAGTAAAATTTTGTAAATATTTTTTCATTTAATTTTTAAAATTTTGTAATTCAGGGTTGCGCGAGGGATCTCTATAGGAAAATTAAGTCATGGTAAAATCTTGTAAATATATTTTTTAAGCATGCAGTTTTGTTTCTTATATTTTATAGGCAATATAAGTTAAATTATTTAAATTTTATGTTTATGAACCTACCTGTTGGCCTTAGGGTTGAGGGGAGCCTCTGTGAGCAGGACTGGGTGTTCCTCAGGGGCGACTCGGAGTTCATTGTAGAATGTGTGGTGCCAGATCTTCTCCATGTCATCCCAGTTTGTGACGATTCCGTGTTCGATGGGGTATTTAAGGGTGAGGATTCCTCTCTTGCTCTGTGCCTCGTCACCGACGTACGAGTCCTTCTGTCCCATACCGACCATCACACCCTGGTGGCGGGGTCTGCCCACGATCGAGGGGAAGACGGCGCGAGGAGCGTCGTCGCCGGCGAAACCGGCCTTGCACATACCGGACCCATTGTCCACTACCAACGCGGCAACTTCTTCGTCACACATTGTGATTTATCTGCAAAAAAAAAAGAATCTAATTAGTCTTAACACGTAATTACCTTAATGAGGTCACTCGATCATTCAGCCCGTTCACTCAAATATTGTAACTTTCAGAAGTCCTCAATCAAGCATCACTCTCACGTAACCGCCAGTCGCATGTCCTTATAAGTGAAGCACGCAGTGGGTAGAGGGCCTATACGCCGCCATTTCAAGTAATGCTAAGTGGGCGAGCGAATCGCGATTAAAATCGACCGACGCCGAATATGGATGGCTCTAATAAGTGACGGCGCGAAGACGTGGCGGTAGACGCGGCACTCGACCGGATCTCGGGAGAAATCACCACTTTTACTGTCCGGTGCACATCCGAATATGCAATGGCTATGATCAATTAACAAATCCAGAAACTCCCGGTGATCCAGCCGAGTGCACGACCACGCCCTACCGCAACCGGCTCCCGGTCGGGCACCATGCGGCGCGGCCCTTAGCCCTAAACGTGTCACTGACCACAGAAACACCACACTATTATCAACACAACACAAAGTCCATTCGTAAAAACTTGATAACACTGTTTCAACTTACATTGAATTAAATAAGTCCTATTAAATAAATAAATTAAGTTCTATGCACAGCCTCGTCTACTGCACAACACCACTACTCAAGCACACTTCGTGGAATGTCGGGCGGTTGACGCGAGCGGAGTATATAAATGACTGGTTATCGAGGTGCCCCTTCCCGCGACAGCGCAGAGCTCTCCGCCAATAGGAGAATATCGTGAGTTTCCATGACCATATATGGTATTGAGCGGCGATGAGACTGCGCGAGCTCCCCGGCCCCGCGCCGGCTGATAGCACCCCCGCGGCCTGCGACGCGTTGATAACGACGGCGCTTCCACTATACCAGGCAGACACTGTACAGGCTTCTCAGACCACACATGAACTCAACCAGACACGAGTAGCCGTTATCTAGGTACACATCATTTAACTAGCGACAGCTGCAATATACAAACAAACCAATTCGAAATAACGGTCGCCGAACACAAATTGGCATTCCTCCAAATCTCTACGTTTCGTAGCGCGCTACGGACGAGCTACGAACTTTCTACAGCTTTGCTACCTACGAGTCACGAATAACGGCTACGGAAAGCTCTAAAATTAGAACGCTTATAGCACAAAGAGGCTTGATTGACATTGATTTTAAGTCACCTAACTCTATGCTACGAGTGGAGTGACCTAAATTTATTATGGTAGTATCAATTAAGGTTAGAGTTAAATAATGGTTAGAATAGAAGTGATCAATTAGAAAATAATAACTGAGACTTACCAGAAAAGAAGCGGCGAACAGAAAACAATACAACGACGGTGGCAGACCCGTGAGAAATGCCGGCCGGTGTGCCGCCTCGCGCGGTGGAGGTCGATCCGCTTCACCACGCAGGCGCCGACCAATATCGGACGCGCCCAACTCGGACCCTAGCTATTACCTACTCGGAATACCACAATTTACATATATTTAACCCCTAAAGCCAATAAATTCGCATATAAAGACGCCGTAGAAACCAAAACAAATTGACAGATGTCTTGCACTTGTTAAATTTTTGACTTTGGAATGTTTTTTTCTTTTAACATAGACAAGTTGACAACATCGGAAGTGCCCGACCTCCTCCCCTCTGGGCAACGGACCGTTTTACCATATATGGGCATGAGAAAAATCCTGGCCTGTGATTGGTTCACAAACCCAACGGTTACTGTACCGACACGGTCGCACACATAGAAAAGGGCGTTTGTTTGTCTGTAGTGGTGTCTAAACTTTTCATTGAACACTGCAATACAAAAGGCTGTAAGTTAACTTGATCAAGTTGAGGAGGTTATTTAACGCTTGCTTTAGCATTACAGTTACTGGGCTCTAATATCGTTGGTTACTGGTCTTTAACTCATTTTCAAGCGAATGTTTCACGTGCCTTTCCTCTATTGTCAACTTTTTGCTTTTACAACAACGTCAACAAGAATGGAATGTATCATGTACCTAACATTGCATGTATGCAATCATCTGTCTATCTTTTAAAGAATTTCAGATAGGAGGTAAGTAACTGCATAATTACATACAAACAATAAATGTATGGCACCTACACTACATACAAGGTGACTTTTTGATCATCGTCCAAATTCATACTGGTGGCTTGGTCAGTGGTGATCAGTATCATGGATCAATAATAATTTTGGTAAAATTTGTAAAATGAAATTTCGACTCCCCATAGTGATTCACTCAGGCAGGACTGGGAGTGAATTACTACCTATGGGAAGTTGAAATTTCATTATACGAATTTCACAAAAATTTTTACTGATCCAAGATACGTTGATCACTTACCAAGCCTCCAGTATAAATTTGGACGATGATCAAAAATTCACCTTGTATAGGTATACCTATTACTTACATACATTTATAGCGGTGGCTGGATATTTTAAAAGCCTTATTTATGTAGTACTTACGTAGGTGGTACCAATATTTTCTCCAATTAAAATAACTTCCTACTTCTAACTAAACTACCAAATAAATATTTTGAAACATGTTACAAAATGGTAAGTAGGTATGTCTTCGACCAAAATTTTGGTCGAAGAAGTATGTATCATATTCCATCTGTATACTTAGATGAGTCTATGTAGGTAGGTAGGTAGGTATGGGCAACTTTCATTTTATGTTTCTTTCCCTAGTTTTTTATATTATCTGTGATGTAATATAAAAATGTAAAAAACGAATATGTAACTAGCATAACATAGGTAACTTTTGAAGGTGATATATTATAATTTTACATGTAGATTTCTAAATAACTTGCTAATTCATTCTCGTTTCTAATCTAATGATTTAGTAAACATGGTATACATAATATATCTTATGTTTTGATATGGAAGTCATTAGGAAGATTGAAATCGCTGATATTGTTATTGTAAATAATGTAATTATAATTATTTTATGCTTTGTGAACAAATAAATTAACTTATTTAGAAGTTTACAGTTAGCTTATCTCAGTTAGGTAGTGCAATATATTATATAATATATGGTTTATTCATATTAAGATATGTTTATTAATTTTATTATATAGTTTAATATTAAAGCAGATTCTGAAGGCTTTAATTTAGTTTTAGAGCTGTCAAAACTTAAATTTTTACTAAGTAATTTAGCTTCTGTTTTTAACATTTATGAACTATTTTGCAATGAAGAAAATTTAGTTTTGACAGCACTAAATCTAAAATTGAAGACTTCAAAATCGGCTATATTATTTTCCTAATTATGTTTTTTGTTCTAAGTAGTCTCTTATAGCTTGATCCAAAACTTCACGAAATTCGGTTTTACTAGCTATTACCTAATGCTAGAAAAAAAAAAATGATTGCACTAAATTTAATAAAACAACATAAATAGCTAGGTAAGCTAGGTTACCTTTGTTTTATCTAATGCGCCAGTCAGCTAACCTATGTAGTAATTGCAAAGCAGAAAAAATGGTTTTTCGTTGGCAAGTTATCGTTTATGGACACAATAAATATTAATTCAATTCAATTCATTTATTTATGTCAGGCTCTAGGCCAATATAATATTAACAAATTACAAATTATCAACTAGTTATAATAAATATTAAAATTAAAATTAAAATTAAAATATGGTTAGTAATTGTTACTAAGTCATCAATTTTAGAGCAATAATAATTTCATTTAACTTTGATTGATTTCATTTTACAATTTTCACACATTAATATTTCAGTCCAATGTCGATCTATTACATTTTACACTACTACATAACCAATTAACATAATCCTGTTTATGCGAATGCACTACCTACAAAATTATTTGAGTTGTGCTATGAACGTAAAAAAAAGTTCGTGAGTATTCAGCGACTTCTCGAAGTCACACGCTGTGCTGTATTCCTTTTCCGCCGGAAACAATGGTTGTATTAGTTTTTTTTCTAAAGTTATCTTTATTTTTGTTAAGCTAGATATCAATGATATTATTAAAACCTCATGGTTACCCTTAATTTAATTTAAAAATTGTAATGAAAGAAGCTTTTCTTATTTTGAAAAAGTTGTATGTACTATGAAGTTTTTTTCTGTGTTTTTTGGTGGAATAAAATAGAATGTGTTGTATTTGTATTGTATTTGTATATTTATATTATTGTAATTAAAACTAGAGGTTGTATTATGTACAAGCCATTATGGCAACGACGTTCTCAATGTCGTTGCATTATGGTGACTAAGTTGGGCCTTATCAATACCTCGGACATGATTGTATGGAGCGTTTTTGCCATGAGTCACTCAAGACTGTTAGCGCATGCGTACTACGACGACAAACGATGACTCAACCAGCTGTTTTGTCTTGGGTCTCGGATTTACGATCCTGAGTCCGATGACCAATATGATGCGAATCCTCTGATTGTTATTCAGTGGTCCTGTGTCTTTATAATTATTATTTCGTCTTGATATTAGCTAAATTCTCTTCCTAGCTACAAATACTTTCATAATCCTTGCTACCTACATATCTCATTATTTAGAGATGCATATATTTTTGCGGGATCAGTAATGTGGGATTACGCATGCGGGATCCGCGAACTGAAAAAACAATTGGAATTCTAAGAGAAAATTGTGAAATAATGCAGTCTATAAAAGCATGTGGCTTTATTCTTGAGCGAGAACGTTTCGGTTACGGAAAACCTATCGATACTACACTTGTTTTGTTACGACACCGCGCATATTCCGTATTCGATATTTTAGTTCCGTTACTTTAGTAATCATCAATAATTTTGAGTTTACTCGACACGTTTTCGATAAAATTAACCCTATAAAAAACAACATTTTGTTTGACTAATTATGATTAAAAAAGTGTATTTTTTTTTCTAATTGTCTTTTATAATGCTACCTGTTACTTGTTATATTACATTTATTTGTGTACCATACTGGTTTAATGCAAAGAAATGTTCTGATTTTGATTCTATTTCACACAATACCTTATAATTTCATGAACATAACTACTTACAACAAAAAGTATGATTTTTTTGCAGTCCCGCACAGTGGCGTGCACAGAACTTGTTGCTGGAAAAGCAAGCAATTGGTCAAAAATAACAATAAAAAAAATAAAAAAAAATTTAAATATCACTTTGAAAAAAAAAAGTTTGTATAGGAAATTTTTACTCTAGGGTAGACATTGTCTACCCTGGCGTCATACAATTTTTTTTTTTCAAAATGATATTTAAATTTTTTCATATTTTTTTTATTGTTGTTCTTGACCAATTGCTTGCTTTTCCAGCAAAAAGTTCTGCGCACGCCACTGGTCCCGCATCAATCATCGGGATTGATGACTTCAATACCGCAGGCTTGTAGGATTGAGATATTTATGCGGGATTGGATTCCCTTGACACAAAGCAATAAAACGAAGACAATTTCATTTTCTTAAAATACTTCCATCGTACTGAGGACTTTATGGTTGTAAATAGGGACACAAATAAGTAACTGTCGTATGAATTACACGAGCAAATAATTAAAGCAAAAACACGGCTCGGAAAATTAACATACTTGTATACAAGATTTTGCATAACAAAAGTCTTATCCAGTTGGACACACAATACATCGTGTAAGGTAGGTATGGAGTTAAAATGATTCACGTCGTTGACCAAATACTTACGTTCTGTTTCACAATTAATGACACATTAAGTAAACGATGATTTTGTGCTGATTTTTCAGAGTCATTGCTTTACTGTTCTAAGAAATAAAACCTTGGTCTTTTCAATCTTTATAAATATGATCAAGTCAATGAATACGAAAAGAAAAATGAATATGAAAGTTCGTGAAACATAAGTTGAGCTTCTGAACCGGAAGTACATACACGGAAGTTCCTGTAAAGAGGAAACGCCTTAACTCGTATATCGAGGAAATGCTAATTATTTTGTTTTTAAATAGAACAACATCATAAATATCATAATATTATTAGATCGAAGAAAGAAGTGACCATTGTAAATGGTGACACAATGATTCAGCTAAGCACATATCGTCTATATGACGAAAACAAGTAAATCACCTATAGAATAATACATGAAATGAGTCACCAATCTTACACCACAATTCTGTGCTGTGCCGTTTCTTGCTTCCGTGTAACTCGTAATCGGATAGAAATTTAAATAAATAAAAAATACAGTACTTATCTCCAATATTTCACCGTTAAGTTCCAAAATTTAATTATTTTTTACGTTACAAATACCCACTTTATAAATCTTATGATTTATGATTATGATACATGCTTTCAAATTTCAACGAAGAATTGACGTCATTTTTTTCATTTTTCTTCTGTGTCAATATAGTATCAACCACGGAACATATTATGTTATCAACTAAATAATATACTAAAAATTCTAAAATATTCCACATTCTGTTTTCAAAAGACATTCTCGCCTTTGTGAAAATTATTATTTTCTCCTATTTTGAGCGCGACGCATCGATGTCAGCCACTATTTGCAATGCGCGCTAATAATACGAACATTATTTCAATGTTGTTTATTTATAATCATAATAACACGAGAATATTTTAAATTAATATGAACATTATATATAATAGTTATTATTTACTCAACGAGCTTAAAATGTAGTTCACCTACTGCTCATCGATTTTCCTTATAGTTATTTTGAACTTGTAATAAGGAACATTTCACATGAAAATAAATAATTTAGAATTTGTCCTTCCGTATTATATCACTATTGTATGACAGTACAATTATGTATAAAATTGATGACATGTAGCATGCTGATACAATTAACATATTTTGCATTCTAAATGCATTCTTGGAACTCTGTGTAATGCTTACATAACAATTTCCTTTAAGTTGTACAAATTATAAATGAAGACGTGGCTTAAAGGTCTTTGCAACCAGACCATAAAAAAAAAAACATAACAACTTGAATCTATTTTTTTTTTTTTTTTTTTTTTTTTTATGGCAATTACGGAGTCCTTTTTTAAAGGTCAGTTTTGCCAGCGTCAAGTGATATTAAAAGAAAAGTATAATGTATAAGAAGGAAGGGACGAGTTATTACCTCTTGAGAGAAATAAAATTATAATAAATATAAATATCAATCGATGGAAATGTAATATACGTATGAAGATGAGTAAAATAAACGTTGGCTTCGTATGGTGAAGTTAGATACATAGTGGAAGAATAAACTTAAGGATATTACTAGTATATGTATAGTAAGGTATACCTGTTTTAATTATACAGTTAGATAAATAAGAAGGGTTGGATGACATCTGTAATGGATTATAGTGGTCTACTTAGCTACAGTGTGATTTTGTTGAGGACTAAGAATGAGGCTAATGCTCTAGTGGCGTCTTTATCAGAAAAGGAAAGGATATATGAAGGACTAGTTGGAAGGTTTACTTTGTTAATAATTAAAAGGTCTAATAAAGAAGGAGAGTTATTTATGGGACAGTTAAATAAAATATGTTCAATTGTACCATCTTCAATTCCACATTCACAAAGGGAGTGGTCCCGAATCCTTATTCTTGCAAGGTGGGCCGGAGAGCAACAATGACCTAAACGTAACCTTGATATTATAGAGGTGATTTTTTTACTGAACTTAATTTTAGAGAACCATGGTTTTAATTTTATTGAAGGTTGGATGTTGAATAGGTGTTTTCCTTTAATGGAGCTGCTGGATTTCCAAGAATTGTTCCATGATTTAGAAATGTATTGAACTGGAAGGAGAATTAAGTCATGGGAGTATATTTTGAAATTATTTTTTTCCCCGTGAGTGGTGGCTGTTTTGGCTAAGGAATCAGCTATTTCATTACCCTTAATCCCAGAATGGCCAGGAATCCAGGCAAGAATTATGTCAAGACTAGAAAGTGATGCTAATTTAAGTAAATGTTTTATTTCGAGGGCGATAGGACATATTGAATTTTTATCGAAGGGGTTGGATATGATAGACTGGAGTGCAGAGTGACAGTCGGAAAGTATTAAAGATTTATCTAAGTTGTGTTCTAATATATATTTGATTGATTCTAGAATGGCCATGCACTCTCCTGTGAAGACTGTACTAATGAATGGGTATTTGAATAATTTCGAAACATTGCCTGATTCATGATAAAAAGCGGAGCCAACTGAACCCTCCGGATTTAATTTTGACGAATCTGTGAAAAATATATCATAATCGGACCACCTTTGATGTATAATGTTCCGGAGTTTAGTTTCTGTATTAGGGGAGTCTTTATTTATATCTAAAGTTATGTGGATGTTTGGTTGGAAAATTAATGATTCGAAATCAAAGCGAAAATTTGGATGATGAGAAAATTTGTGGATGTCAAATTTAATGGCACCAAGTTTCCTAAAACTTTTGATTAAACAAGGAATGGTTTTGTTTGACCAGAAGGGGTTTGTATGTACGTAATTATCCAGAAGACGAAGTTTTGGGATGAGGGGGTGGTTAGAAAATTGACAAATTTTAAAAAGGAAACGGTCCGACAAGAATTGTCTTCTGATGTTTAATGGAGGGTCAGCTGATTCGACTTGCAGAGCGTTTATTGGGGAACTTTTCATGGCCCCAATGACTAGTCGTAAGCATTTGGCCTGGATAACTTCTAATTTTTTTAATGATTGTTTGTTTGCGGGTACGAGGGTGAATGATCCGAAATCAAGAATACTTCTAATAATTGCATTATATAAAAGACGGAGGGAGAAAGGATGGGCCCCCCACCAGACTCCTCTCAAGCATCGAAGAATGTTTATATTGCGTTCGCATTTTTTGAGAATGAGATGAATATGGGAATTACCAGTCATTTTGGAGTCGAATATTTTACCAAGGAATTTGGCTTCTTTTTCAATTGGAACAGGAGAACCTTCACAAAAAATGTTAACCGGTGGGATGATGCGTTTTCTTGTAAAAACAACAACAACACTTTTAGAGGGAGAAAGGGATAAATCATGGGATGTTAACCATGTAGAAAGGGAATCCAGACCGGAATTAATATTATCGACTGCTGTAGGAATAATTTTATGATTGTTATAAATCAGAAGGTCATCAGCATATTGAAGAATTCTGCAGGTGGTGGTAACAGATCGTTCAAGGTCAGCTGTGTAAACATCATAGAGAATGGGGCTGAGGACAGATCCCTGTGGAAGGCCTTTCCATGCCTGTCTTGGGGGGATATCGATGCCGGGATATCTCAAGACAATAGTTCTCTCTATCAATAAATTAAAAATGAAATTAACTATTTTTAATGGGATTTTTTGTACTAATAATTTGTTTTTGAGTATTAAGAGGTTGACGTTATCATAGGCTGCAGAGACATCCAAAAAGGCAGCAACTAGTGATTCGTTTCTGGAAAATGCTAGATGGATATCTGTGGTTAGAATGCTGTGACTATCAGTAACACTTCTCCCTTTTCTAAAGCCATATTGGGATTTTGCCAGTAGACTATGGTGTTCAAGGTGCCATTCTAATCGATTTTTTGTAAGATATTCAACGACTTTAGGGATGACGGAAGATAAGGCTAACGGTCTGTAGGCGGATGGGTCAGATGGGTCCTTAGATGGTTTTAATTTAGGAATAATGATCTGTCTCTTCCAGGATTGGGGGATGTGTCCAGTTTCAACAATTAGATTTATTAAATTCAAGAGGTAGCTTCTGGAAGATAAGTTAAGATGATACAGAAAGGAATAAGGTATACCATCCGGACCGGGGGCTGAGTCTTTGACATGGTCTAGTACTAGAGAGAGTTCTTGGAGTGTGAAGTGACAGTCAAGAGGGCTAGAGGAAGATGAAGTGTAGTTGTATGGCATGGAGTCATAGTTAGGAACTGTGGTTGGGGCGAGTTTATCCATGAATTTATTTACCCAGGAAGTGTAGAAAGCAGAATTGGAGTCATCTTCATTACGACCTGACCTAAAACGTCTAATATTTTTCCAGACAATACTTGAAGGTGTTTGAGGAGAGAGAGAGGAACAAAATTTTTTCCATCCTTGGGATTTCTTTTTACGGAGAAGTCTTTTTGTCGCTGCTTCGGTGTTCCTGAGATCTAGAAAATTGGAGAGGTTTAGGAAATTATTGCAGATCATTTCTTTTTCTTTACGTTTTTTTATAGCTGCGGAACATTCTTGATCCCACCAAGGTGGGGAACTAATTTTACCTTTAGCAGAGTTCTTTTTTTTAAAAATAGCGTTTGCTGCAGATATCAGAGAATCTGTGAATTTTTTTATACATTCTTCGGTGTTTGATGAAGAGGGAGTAGGGAGATTTGTAATATCAAGGTCGACTAAATCACTGAATTTAGACCAATCACCATTATTAAGGATATATGGTAATAGGGGAGGGAGTGATGGAATATATCTGTTTTGGGATGGGAAAGAGATGGATATAGGATAATGGTCTGAGCCTAGAGTGAGAGGAAGACGTGACCAGTATAATAGGCTTGCTAATGATGATGAGCAAAAGGTTAGGTCAACATAACTAGGGTTCTGACCTGGGGTAATTCTACGGGTATGTGAGCCATCATTGAGAGTACAAAGATTAAATTCGTCAATAATTTCCATAAGTTTGTTCGCAAAAATATCATTTTGAGGGGCACCCCAAGATTGGTGATGACAATTGAAGTCTCCAAAAAGGACAAGAGGTTGAGATACAGAGTTAAGGATATTACTTATAGCTGAAAGAAAAGAGTTGTCTTTTTTGGGGAGGTATATAGATATGTAGGTAATGTTATTTACTATGATAGCTACAGCATTCATATTGGGGTTGTTGTATTGTAAAGGAATTATAGAAAAGGGGATGTTTCTTTTGATGAAGATAGCACTTCCACCGTAGGAGTCACTTCTATCATCTCTTATGCATTTATAACCTGAGATCTTAAAAATAGAACCTGGGCTGAGCCAGGTTTCTGAAATTGCACATAAAAAGGGTTTGAATTTGTTAAGGAGGTAGATGAAGTCAGAACGTTTATTTGAGATGCTTCTAATGTTCCACTGAAGGATTCTGTCCATGATTAAGTGATATAAATAATGATTGTGTGAAAGAGTTGATGATTTTTGTAGCAACGTCGTGCGGTAAGTTACATTTGAAAATAATTTCTATTATGGTTGAGACCAGTGAGTGTATATTTTCCTCAATACGAATGGTTTTATCAGAAGGGGCAGACGAATTATTTTCAAGGGCGCAACCATTAGAAGGAGGGGGGATCGTGAAACTCTTGATTATGTTATTGTGGGCTTGTTGGTCATATCCTGGGGTAAGAACGGGACGGGGAGAGGGGTTTGAGAATATTGTCTTTTTATAGTTTTTTTTAATGTTGTTTTGTGATTTTATGGTGGTCAGGGAATCGGAGTGAGGTTTCTGAGGCATAATGTAAGAAGCTGCAGGGGATGATGAAGATAGAACTTCTGAGAATGATTTTTTGACTGAGGGGAAATTTTTACTCGCATCCATGTAAGAAACTGAATGACACGACATATAATTCTTAATGTTAGCCTGTCTATGGTGTTCTGGACAAGTGCGGTCGGTGGCATAGTGTGAACCGGAGCAGTAAAGGCAAATTGCTTCGTTATTTCCAATGGAACATGAGTCCCCAGAATGGTCACCTGAGCATTTGTGGCATTTTGGTTTGGATCTACAGATTCCTCGAGTGTGGCCGAATCTACAGCAGGAGTAGCATTGTATTGTTGGGAAAATGTATTTTTCAACTTCAAGGGCTGAGTAATAGCAGAATATTTTTTTAGGGAGGGTTTGACCGTCAAATGTTAGGACTATCGTTTGGGTTGGGATCCAGGAGGGAACAGTGGAGTCTTGTGAGGCAACTTTCCTATTTAATCGTCTTATTTTAACGATGTTACCAGTGCCTGATGGGAGTTTAATGCTTTCGATAATTTCTTGGTCCGTCCAGTCAGTTGGTACGCCACGAACAAGCCCCATCCTCGTGATGTTATGTGAGGGAATATAGGCTTTGAAGTTATGTTTTGGAAGGATATCATTTGTCAGGAATTCGTTGGCATCTTTGTAAGAATTAAAAGTAATGGAGAGTCTGTTTCTGCCAATTCTTTTAATTCCGTCCTCTAGGATGTTGAACATTTTGTTTTTGAACAAAAATGATCCAAATTTTACGGGATGTAGGGAAGTACCGGAAGAAGGTGTTGATTGTACTAATTCGACGTAAGCTATATATGGACCAAGGTCTTCTGGGTAATATATTTGTCGCGATTGTGTAGGTGGGCTTTGTGGATTTTGTTGATTGGTTGAATTATTGGTAGAGAGGTTTGTAAGGGATGGAGGGGTAGTTTGGGATAACGGTATTTGTAAAGAGGGGGAGATAGGGGGAGTGATGTCGTTATTATTTCGGGTAAGTTCATCGCCATCAACAGCCTTAAATGTTTTTTTGGAAAAGTAGTCATGGTCGTTGGCGGTAATTTTGTGTTTTAACTCCTGACGTTTCGTGAAAATGGTGGAATTAGAAGAAGGATTCGTTACAACTTCTTCATATTCCATATTATTGTCGGATTCATATTCTGAATTGGAAGAATTCAGATTCCTGTCCAGGGGGTCGGGAGGTTTGGGAGGTTTGGGATTGATGTTATGGAGGGACATATTTGTAGAACATGGAACAGGTGAGAAATGAGAGTTGAAAACTACACGAAAACTATATTAATTATGATTATGAGGATGAGATTAATGACAAAAACGAATAAAAGAGGTAATATTAACGAAAAGACTGCAGAAAACTTAAATTGGAAGCAAAACACATGTGCACCGGATCAGTTGACAGCTGACAATCCAACTTGAATCTAAAATACTCAGCTAAAATACAATAATCTGTAGCCCCAGTTCACAGACTAGTAGGGTGAAAAAATACAAAAGAAGAGCAAAAGAACCATGAAATGCTCAGATGAAATGGGTCTACAAAAGTTCTGACAACGGGGCGCGGTGGAAGGGAACTTTTTTCTCCACTTGTTTCTACGAAACTGATGCGGTTAGGGAGAACGATTCGTGTCCACTACGAAACGCACAAATTAGGATGGTTCTTCTTATTTTTGAATAAAAGTTAAAACACGTTTAAAACAAACATAAAGCGTGTTTTAAGTTTGTGTGCCCATTAATTTACGAGAGAATTCACAAGAGCAACATTATATTGTTTGTGCTATCTATAATTTGTGTACATTTTTAAAATCTCATGTTTTCTTTAATTATTATGTTATATTTTTTTCATTTTTCGTGTTTTTTATTGTGTCTATCTTTTATGCCTGCAACATATTAACGCAACAGGTATTAGGTTTTTCAACCTGTAATAAGAGTGTTAGTTTTTAAATTAAATAGATAAATAAAATAATGCATAAAATAACGAAATTTTGCCGGAAACGCCTTACCAACATTAAACTATATTCGCGAAATGCCATAAGTCAAATTTATTTAAAGTAATTCAGAAATAAGAACAATCTTAAAAGTTGTGCGTTTCGTAGCAGACACGAATCGTTCCCCCTTGTTGTGCGTTTCGTAGCTTTCAACCATCAGTATTATCCTAAGTCTATGCTTTCAACCTTAGAGCATATACCAATATCTATATGGTCTAAGCTTTCAACACAGCATTGAAAACTTGAAACTTCTTCGTATCAACCTCCTTGGTGGGTTTTGGTGCTCTAGTCTAAGTAGGGTCTAGTCTATGTATTGTAAAGTGTGTCAGTTTTTATTTCGTAGACACGAGTACACAAATTATAGAGGGATACTACGTACGCACGAGTAGTTTTTCGAGACACGATTTCGATCGCACACGATTCATAATCTGTAATACCAATCTTGCAATAGCATTTCTTAGTGCAGACCACAAAATCCCCCTCACCCTCCTGCCTGCCACCCCACACATAGTTCGTGATTTGATTTCTTTCTATGGGATATCAAACCGTACTACGAGGATATAATATGGTTACAAAACCAGTAGCGGCTTCAGGGCCGGACCCCTCCCCCCCTCCTCCAAAATATACGTTATAGGACTTACACATATCTTTTATACCACAATATTATGACAATGTTCTACTTGTGTTGTACTCTTTGAGTATATGGTCTAAGGTTGTACCAAGAGCGGATCCAGCCTGCGAGCCAGGGGGGTGTCACAGGCTCCGAATTAGTACAAATATATAATAAAATTGTGTGCAATTTTAGGCAAATTTATCGTGTCTGTATAGAAAAAAAAAAGTTGAACTAGGCACAGGGGGGGGGTCATGACTCCCATGACACCCCCCCTGGATCCGCCGTTGAGTTGTACTACAGCTACTAAGTATACGTATTTTAAGGCGCCTTTTCCAGTGTCATCCGAAAATTACTCTTACTGATAACGAAATTACTCATATTAGATGTTTAAAAATTATGAAAATAATATATAATATTATTTTTCAATGCATGTGCTCGTAAAGGCCCACTTTTTATGCATCAAAACCGAACAGAAAGTCGATTATTTTGCCCTAGGGCTTTATTATTATTATTATTTTTAATTTATTTACAATGGTTGGCTAACCTGCAGCCTTTCCTGTGTACCATAAATGTCATACTTTTTTTTTCCACTGTTTAACGGCTCTGGATACAGTCCTTTTGAGCCAATTACAATTTAAAGTTCACAAAATTATATTTGTTTTATTTCCTCACACTATGCATTGAAAAACGTAGTATGATACACGGGCGTAAGAGCAATAAATTACTCGGTTACGTTTAAAACACGAGCGTAGCGCCCAAGTAGCATTTTACTCCATTTAAGAGTACACATTTAGTTCCCAGGTGTACTTGAAGCATTATTACAGTTCACTCGTGATGTAGAAGCTGCATTATTGCGATTAATAACACCTACACCTGTCTAAGGGACTTATAGAAGTGTAGAGTTATACTTTTATACGATTGTTGGTGTAATAATACTCTAACAACTATCCTTTAGTCAGCCGTCTGACTAAGAGCATAATAGGAGGGTAGAGATACGGCAACCGCTGTTTAACGGCCTACTTGTACGATGTTATACTCGTAGAACTAGCATTTTAATAGAACACACGTGGTCATTTATAAAGCCAAAGGCTGTTATGTTTACTTGTTTTAGACTGTTATACAGCTAGTAGCTGTAGTAGGACTTGTTTGTGATCATTAAAACAACCTTTTTTTACTATCTGTACAGAAGTGTTTAAATGGTTCACATGTGCACTGTAGGCTGTTAAAAGGACTACATGTGTTGTCCATTAACATCAATAGCAGTTTATTTGTCCACAAGTACTACTCTTATTTGCTGTAAGCCGAACATGAATGTGAATGTGATATTCTATTACACTTATCCCACTGTGTATCTCACACGAAAACAAAAAGTGATTTTTGTTAGTTTGTTACAAAATTTGTACTTTAGGTACTCATACTTGTCTTAGTACCTGGGCTAGGCGATTTAACGGACAATAATAATCATTGCGGATCTCTAAAGTTTCAGTATATTGAAAGAATTAAACTATGGTACACAATTGACCTGAAATACATCTTAAAGCTGTACATAAGTTCACATTAGAATAAATTTATAGACATTGGCTCTGTAGTGGTACAAATGTGGGATTTCATATAGATAACAGCATTCTAACAGAACACATGTGAACCTATATAATGCTCACCGCATTAAATTGGAGTTATAACAGTTCACATAGCCGTTTTTCATTTCCACCATGTTGTTCTACGTAACCTAAAATATTTACCAAATAAATCTCCAAAATTATCATGCAGATTTATCACAAAATACGCAGATAGAGCGATTGAGTTTTGGTTTCATGTTATAATTAATTATTGTAGTATAATTATAATGCCAATATAATATCAAAAACTGAAAATTGTAGATTTCCTCTCAGCCAGTTTTAAATATTTTAAAATGAATATCGCGTTTTTTCAGAGGCGCGTGAATATTTTAGCTGTAAATATGTATACATTTCACGATAAAGTTGCATTCCCATGGCATTTACATTATTAAGTATACCGCGTGTTATCATAAATTTTTATCCTTGATCAGCCGGAGTTAATGTTTCTGATGGCACACACAAAACCAAACCAATGAGGAAATTAATAATAAAATAAAGAAATAATAGGACACATGTGAATTTGAGGCTGTGTATTTAGCCACTTGTTACTCTTTATTACACTCATGTACGTTGTATGGTTCACACTGGGTCCCATATAGTGCCGTAAGTCAGCCTTAAGTCCGATGTTACTACTTAAACTGCTATTATAATGCTATTATACTGCTAATGTACAGCCATAGTGAACTTAAGGCTGTCTAATTTGTGCCCAAACTGGTTCTATAAGAGCATTATAGCAAGCTATACAGCTCTTATACAGCTGACTTACACAGCTTGTGGAGTACATGTGAAAGACTAGACATCTTATATAGAACCCCGAATGCTACTTGGGCGTAATCGTCCTCGTAATTTATTCCTTTGCGCCCTTGTAGCATAAACTACTATAATAATTTTGATAAAAACACTTGTACTGTTTCACATATTCTGAAACAGTACAAGTGTTTTTATCAAAATTATGATGATGTTTCACCAAGTGCCGACAATCGCAAGTATTAATAATATTATTTAAGGTATCAGGAAAAAAAACTGATTCCTTAAAAAAACAGTAAAAAGAACAAACTTGTGTAACTTGCGTTAAAAGAACAGTATGTAAATATTGTTCAAAGTCAAGCTGTTTTTAAGTAAAAATAAAGTCAAATTGGTTATTTCTTTGAAACCATTAATTAATAATGGTACTTATTTGTATGGTTCTTGCACTAAAATACGAGGAAAATATTGCTTGGAAAATTTGTATGTGGAATTTATTTTACGTCGATAGCGTCCATGTGAAAAGTATTATTTTCTTCTATTTTGCGCTGTGCGGAGAACAGCAGCGTCGTCGTCGTAATGCAGTGTTTTAATATAGTTTCTGTCAATATTTGTACCGACACAGGACACAATGAGGTCGACTCAATGTCGTTGGCGATTACCTGCTCCTTAATAGTACAGGATATGTTATTTACTATGATATCCCATAAAGCTCGACAAAACCACCCTCTGATCCAACCGGATTGAAATTAGTGCCGGATTGCAATCACCTTCGCTACAAAACCCATACGAATCCATAGCGATTCATGCTAATAAAATTGGTTTATGCAGTTTTCTCAAGCAAAATGACGCCACAGTCTTAGAATAATTTTCTAAGACCACAGTTTAATTTATACTGTGAGCAGAGGAAAATATACGTCTACCTGGCAAGTTTTGCATACTTACAACTGTAGCTCAACTTGTAGCTCAACTGTAGTCAACTGCAATCCTATCACAACGCACTAAGAGCTGCAATCGTGGCACAGGGCGCCTATAGGTAGATGCATTTCGTTTGTCTGGATCGTAGTCGGTTCAAGTCTGTTGGCATGGCAACGGACGCATTGAGGCATCGATCGAAGACCTTGACCCTCGCGGCGTATCAGCGCATTGCATGCGAGCTATGCGAGGAAGCCTTGTGGAGAGAGGGCGCATTCGAGGGTGATTTTTACACCATTACACCGAGTTACACGCCTTCGGGCGGATAATCAATCAGTGGTCTTCGAAACATAAATTACGTAAACATAAATACTACCATGATCTTTTTCATATTTTTCGGTCCACCAGTTTTGGAGATAAGGGGGGGACATACATTGTTTGTGGTTTTTCAAGGATTTCTCGTAATAAATGATATTAAATATAGCTAAACTATATATTTTTAAAATCAGCTTTTTAATATCTACAATTTGATACCCATATTGTAGTTTTAAGACAATATTTTTTATTTTTCTCACTTTTAAATTGAGAATATTTTGAACAATTCAATTTAATTTTTTAATGTGGGCAAATTAATGCTATTTTTGTGCCAAATTTCATGTCTTTATCTTCAACGGTGCTATAGTTATGAGGCTGGACATACATATACGGACGGACAACGGAGTCTCACCATAAAGGTTCTTTTTGTACCTTTTAGGTACTACGGAACCCTAAAAATACTTATTTGCTATTTAGATATGTAACATTTTTCTCTATTCGTAAAAGTAAGAGCAGTCAGTCTTTATTTTTTATAAAAATGTATAGGAGTCAAAAACGCGCTTTCAGTAGTCGTCAACTTTGAAAACGATAGCGATAGATGTTGAAATTACACAGTAAGGCCCCTGGTGTAAGTACATTACGCCCACGGGTCACACACAGGACAGACACAATAATAGACAGTAATTATTTCATTCAACATCAGTTTGGAATGCTTCCCTGTCCTCGCCTCGGCAACTGAGCCAAGCACTGCTATCGTGACTGAGCCGCGGCCGGCCGGGATACACAAACACAACACACGCAGTGGGTGTGTCTAGTCTAAATATAAAGATTGTTTTGAACCAAATATACTACCCACTTACGTTGCTCAGGGTCATGGTCAGGTATTTCTGGAATAGATCAGATGAGAAAAGCCGAGCGAAGCGGAGCGGAGCCGAGGGTGGATCCAGGATTTGATTTTGGGGGGGGGGGCATTCTGACAAGGCTTATCAAAAAGTAACAAAAAAAAAACTTTGAAGATGCCTTAAGCCTGAGGCGCTTTTGGCAAACCTATCTACACCTTATATACCTATTAGTGCCATTGACCTTCTGGTAGGCACGCCAATAACCTATGCTGTAATAAGTGCACCTGATTTGAATCGAAAAGTGTAGTCAAATGTATGGAACCCTAGGTATTTTGGGGGGGCCACGATCACTTATCAAGCCTCCTGTATGAATTTGGACGATGATCAAAAAGTCACCTTGTATATATATAAAATAATATAATATTTTCTTATTCAGAAAGCGAAAGGTATCAGCTTATTTTTGAATGAACTGATAACACAGTCACGAATACAATGAGGAAGAGCATTCCAAAGTCTGACTGCTTGGACCATTATTGTAGTAGGAGTGAATCTATGTTGCAGATACGTTCTATATGGAGTTCTTGTTTGACCTACGTACATAATGCTGGACAAAGTGGACATTCTAATGGGAAATGCACTATGTTGAACGTGTCGTGTAGCGCTTATTGATATGTGTAAATCTGTTATGAAGTGACCGTCAATATGAGGCTGTGCCCGGAGATGTGTGGAGCTGAGTTTTTCAGTCTTCTGATTTTTACTAGCTTTGTTCGACTCAGTGTGGATTTGAGATTTTTGTTCTGGCGATAACTTACCAGTGAAATGGAAAGGTCAGCACTACTGTGAATGAAATCGTAGATTTATACTGCTTCCTTCACCTCGATGTAGCTAATTGGTTTAAGAGTCATGGGTCATTCCAGCTACTTATGCGTATGATATATGTATAACCCGCTTAGAAGGTTATCGACGCGACGAGTGCTATAATGCCTTAAAAAAGGTTCTATTTCATTATCAATTCATCATAAAAGATGATTCTATTATTGGCAGTCTAAACTTCCACTGACTGACTTACCTCCAGCTTTTAATAAATAACGACTATAAAAACCAACGGGAAAATGTAAATTAGGCGTGGTTAATTGTGGTCCCCGCCTAGGCTGGCCAACTGTTCTGTACTTTACAGGACGTCCCGTTTTTCAGCTTTCATTTTGGCCGTGTACAGAATCATACATGGTCCCGTATTTGGTTGACCGTTCGAAAAGTCTTTACTCAAAACCTGGTTGGAAATCCGAAAATACAAGAATAATAAAAACTTACGAAGATAATGCAATATGTGTTTTCTATTCCTTCATCCAACGCTTACGTTGAAAGAATAATATTCTTTGTGTAGTAATACTTGGACAAAAAACAGAAATAGGTTGGATATAAGGAGAGTAAATGAGGAGCTCCAAATTAAACCAAACTATGATATGACATTATGCACAAACTTTTACAAGTTCATCATGCACAATGAACAGGCTCTGAAGGCTGCAAAGTCCCAAAAAAAAAAACAAAAAAAACTTAACCTTTTTGACTGTTTATAGAATGATTGGTTCTGCTACGAATTTTGTTCCTATTAGTTTTTAATTTGGTTTTAATTAGTTTTGTCTAACATAACGGCGATATATAAATTTTGACTTTTATTTATTAAAAAAAAAAACGCATTGTTCGGTATTTTTTCCTTAAATCCTGTAATTTCAGATCACATGTCCTGTAAAATGGGCACACAGGGTTGGTTACCCTATCCCAGCCAGTTATTATGAACTACCTCGCCTCACGCTTCTGTTTCTAGTTGATGCCCATAACTATTAGTTTGATAATATTAATAACTGCTACCGACTCTGTAGATCGAGCTCGTCTCCTTGCTTCTGGCGAGCAGGAATCAGGTTATTGGCTACACGCGTTACCATCTGTGAAAATCGGCACCCAGCTGGACAGAGTAACATTTACTCTGGCCGTCAGCTTGCGGCTCGGCGCAAGGACAAACGAGCCACATCGCTGTCGGTGTGGCACCAACGTCAACCAGCTTGGGCACCACGGCCTATCTTGCCAACGTAGTGCTGGTCGCTTGTCGCGGCAAGCCAGCCTTAATGATGTCATCCGGAGGGCCTTTGTCACCGTCGGCGTGCCAGCTGTCCTAGAGCCAAAAGGCCTTGCACGCAGCGATGGCAAGAGGCCCGACGGTATGACAATCATTCCTTGGAAATACGGCAAGTCACTGGTGTGGGACGCAACATGCGTTGATACTCTTGCTGCGTCCCACATCCAAGTCACGGCTGCCAGGGCTGGCGCAGCAGCGGCAGCGGCCGAGGGATCCAAAAGGCGCAAATATGCAGAGCTCAGTTCGGAGTACGCGTTTGCGCCTTTTGGAGTCGAAACCCTTGGGCCGTGGGGTCAAGAGGCTAAATGTCTTTTTATAGTACATTACGATATGAGAGCGATGAAAAGTTTCTCGCACGAGTTTCGTATAATTTTTTATAGTACAAGTGCGGAAAATGCCGACTTTACGCACGCGCAGCGTGCGTAAAGTGGTCATTTTACGCACGGTGTGCTATAAAAGAAATTTCCTCTCGGCTGGTTGACGTTTCGGGGGACCCAAAAGCTGGCGCATACTTTGGACAACGCCTTAGTTTGGCAATCCAAAGAGGAAATGCTGCCAGCATTCTGGGAACCCTGCCACAAGACGGCGGCGATCTGGCCAACATTTTTTACTTAGTTTAATTTTACTTTAGGAGACATTTTAGTTTTATAGGTAAATTTGTAAGGTTTAATTTTAGTTTTATTTCATGTTATTTAAGTTTTTATGTTTCTGTTAATAAAAAGGTACATCTATCTTTGTACCACTATTAGTGTGATAGTTGATAGTAGCCCGTTTAGTAGATGTGATAGTAGCACGTATAGTATTTGTGATAGTAGCATGTATAGCTATTTATTTACCAACAGTACACATATTACACACAACAAATTATACACAAAACTAAAATTCTGATATGCGGTGTGGATCAGTTAACAACATTCAGAAAAGAAATTTAAACACTAAGCAGATATTATTTACAGCAAGTACTAAAACTAAAAAATCAAAAATATGAACTTATAGAACTACAGTTTTAACTAACGATATTTTGCACATTACTTATTTTAAGCAAGTTACATATTTTATTTCCGTCAAATTACATACTTCTACTACGTAACTCCTTACGTAAATATCAATTTTCTTCGATTTCAATTATATCAAACATAATGTAGGCTTTATCAGTTCATTGACTGTAGTCATCTAGGCCAACAACTCTCAAGTCTAGACTTCTCTCTGAAAATTATAAATTAAGTCATTACCATTTATGAAAATATTCTCGTTTCATGTACCCTGAAAGTCGTTATACATATTTTCAAAGCGAGCACATAGCGTGACTTTGCTAAAAGTATAGTTGGAATATTTGTTACTTTATTTAAGATAGTATGTCAGGGAGGCCATCAAGAACGGTACCAGTAGACACATTCCGTTCGTCTGTCTATTCTAACAGAAGAAAGTTCTAACTCGAACTTTGGTATTGATCTTCCACAATAAAACGAGGGCAATGACTTAAGAGCGGTTTCGCAGCCGGATTGTGTAAAACCCGCCTTTTTCTATTGTTCGAATTCAAAATTCACTCAATAGTTATTCAACAAAACCTTATTACCTTTGTATTGTGTATGCTGCCATCGCAAAGTTTCCATTGGTTTCTGTAAATAAAAATGTTGAAATTCTCATTTACAGAAACCAATGGGATACACAATACAGATGCGTTGAATAACTATTGAGTGAATTTTGAATTGAAGTGTTCTGTTTCGATTAATTAGAAAAAATCGGGTTTTTCACGATCCAGCTGCGCAACCGCTCTTAACAATTGTAGATAATGCAAATAAAAGAGATGTTCTATACCGGTATTATATTTTATATTTTTTTAAAAAGGTCACTGGTTAGTAACATTTTAATAAATTAAATCAAAAATTGTCAACAATGAAAGAAAAATCTTTCAAAAATATTACGTAATATGCATATTACGACACCTTACAAACTATTTTATAAATAGTTATATTACACTTAAATAAGATCACAAGCGTAGATTGAGCTGCCCACTCGTTGGGCTCGGTGTCATATGGCAGGAACAGTCTCACTAGCAGCTTAGAAGCACTTCCTGTGCACGATCGAGGGGCCGGACTCGTCGTACTCCTGTTTCGAGATCCACATCTGCTGGAAGGTCGACAGGGACGCGAGGATGGACCCTCCGATCCATACGGAGTACTTCCTCTCTGGGGGAGCGATGATCTTGATCTTCATCGTGGAAGGAGCCAGGGCGGTGATCTCCTTCTGCATGCGGTCGGCGATGCCTGGGTACATGGTGGTACCACCGGACAGCACTGTGTTGGCGTACAGGTCCTTACGGATGTCCACGTCGCACTTCATGATCGAGTTGTACGTGGTCTCGTGGATGCCGTTAGACTCCATACCCAAGAATGAGGGTTGGAAGAGGGCTTCTGGGCAACGGAATCTCTCGTTTCCGATGGTGATAACCTGACCGTCGGGAAGTTCATAGGACTTCTCGAGACTGCTGCTGGAGGCGGCGGTGGCCATCTCCTGCTCGAAGTCGAGGGCGACGTAGCAGAGTTTTTCCTTGATGTCACGGACGATTTCTCTCTCAGCGGTGGTGGTGAAAGAGTAGCCCCTCTCGGTGAGGATCTTCATGAGGTAGTCGGTCAAGTCGCGACCGGCCAAGTCCAGACGGAGGATGGCGTGGGGAAGGGCGTAACCTTCGTAGATGGGGACTGTGTGGGAGACACCATCGCCGGAGTCCAAGACGATACCGGTGGTACGACCGGAGGCGTACAGGGAGAGCACGGCCTGGATAGCCACGTACATGGCGGGAGTGTTGAAGGTCTCGAACATGATCTGTGTCATCTTTTCTCTGAAACAAGAAATGCAAGTGTTACACAAAGTGTGATATCCCTAACACTGCTGATGCAGCCATGTACAAGTAATTCAGGGTTGCGAGAGGCGCGAGGCATCTTATGAACCTACCTGTTGGCCTTAGGGTTGAGGGGAGCCTCTGTGAGCAGGACTGGGTGTTCCTCAGGGGCGACTCGGAGTTCATTGTAGAATGTGTGGTGCCAGATCTTCTCCATGTCATCCCAGTTTGTGACGATTCCGTGTTCGATGGGGTATTTAAGGGTGAGGATTCCTCTCTTGCTCTGTGCTTCGTCACCGACGTACGAGTCCTTCTGTCCCATACCGACCATCACACCCTGGTGGCGGGGTCTGCCCACGATCGAGGGGAAGACGGCGCGAGGAGCGTCGTCGCCGGCGAAGCCGGCCTTGCACATACCGGACCCATTGTCCACTACCAACGCGGCGACTTCTTCGTCACACATTTTGAGTTAGTCTGCAAAAGAAAAATTAACTATTATACATCTAGAAATTTACAATTTGAATTGCTGTTGACCAATGATGGCTAGAGAGCAAATTAATTGTACTTATACACAAGTGTTTTTGCGAAACTAGCTCTAGGCATTACGTAATTGATTTGATTCGGCGCCACTCCTTTAAGTAAGATAAGTATAGGTAACTCCAGTTTATGTTTAATGAACTTTCTATTGAAAAATATGTTGTCATTATTTAGATAAATTAAATCACTTCCTAATAAATATCAATGATGTAGTTAAAATATTGCAAAAACTTACACTTTAGGATAATATAAGAAACCACGTTGCAGCGGCAAGATTCCTTTACAAAATGAAGAGAGGCACGTGAGTGTTACTATATAAAACGAGCCTTATCACAACTCTCCAACTATCGACAATGATTATTTTCCACCAATGAGAAGTTACCTTATATTTTCGTGACCATATATGGTAACGCACGAACGCTCGGTACCATATCGTTCACATATTTTCTGCTGATAAAAGGCGATGCCTTGATAAACTGCAATTATCTTAACACCGTATCTGTGATAAGACTGATAAAAGTACAAATAGTCACTCGAATTAATGAAGTAATCGTTTTACTTCGAAACAATTACAATTACTTATTTAATTCTAGATAAAATCGGATTGTGATATTAAATTTAGATTTTTCCTTGAATGTTTCCGGAAAAAGTGACTTAACCTTCCGGGGTCTAGTGTTAGGTACGGCATAATATCATACCTCTATTGACACGTTCTAAGGTTCTAAGCTATTGGTTTTGTTCAGCTGTGTACAGACTGTACAATATACAATACAATCAAGTATACAATAAGAACTGCAAATAGTTAGACTGTCATCCGTACCTTTTGGTATTCAATGTGGAGACAACCTAAATACCTTTTTATATAACCTTTATTAGTAATTTATATAAAAACAACGCGTTGGATTCCAGGTTTATGAAACGTCGAAACACACTTGTAACTAGCCACTTTCTCGGTGAATCAGCAACTTACATTATATTTATTGAGTTCTCCACTTGAACCACACTTACAGTCTTACACGCGACACGAACTGTTCAATTGTCGGCGCCGGCCGCCTTTAACTTATTATAGCCACTGTACGACTACTTATACCAAACTGACGTGTTCAACTTAGTTCCAGACTCCCAATGTTATCGTATATATAAAAAGAGAAGTCCTGCCTGACTCACTCATTCACTGACTCATCAACGCACAGCCCAAACCCTTGGACCTATAGAAAGCTAAAATTTTGCACAGAGCTTTCCTTTGTAATGTAGACGATGAATAAGAAAGGATTTTTCGAAATTCTACCTCTAAAGAGGTGAAACGGGGGTCCAAAGTTTGTATGGGGAAACAAGATTAGTTACACTATTTTATTTGAAACTTCACAGGACTGCTGCTATATTTATAAATGAGTAAACATGTGTGGAGAAATGGGGTGACAAAGTCTGAAAATCAACATGGGTATCGTTTGTATGGTTTATAGGGTCGCTGATTACGAAAACAACAACGATTTCAAAATCCAACGTAGTGGACGTGAAATACCATCATCCCCTGTGTGGGGTGTTGAAATGTTAAAATGTATAAATATCAATATGAGTGTCGTTTTTATGGATTTTTGTGACGTTAATTACGAAAATAGCATCGTTTTTGAAATTTAATATAGTGGACATGAAAATTCTTGAAAGTATGTGTGCCAGAGCAAATTGGCTGTAACAGACGGACAGACAGACAGCCACACAAGTGATCCTATTAGGGTTACATTTTTTCCTTTTGAGATATCTATCTATGCCCGGGTGCCTAGGAAAAGGTCTCGACGAGATCTACCTGCCGAAAGTGTCAAAACTTTACAGGCCCGTATCTCCCAAGCGGCTGATGCTAGACCCATGTTCATGGTACTCTAAGCAAAGGGCTCGGCGAGATCCTTTATGTGCTCTGTGGCGAGATCTAGACGACGACGGTAAAAATAAACGAAAAAAAAAAATTACAAAATTTTGATCGGCCATATCTCCCGAATGACTAATCGTAAGGAGTTCGGGTTTGTAACAATAGTGATCGGTCAAGCTGGAACTACATAACAAAAAAAAAATTGAGTTTGACAGGTTGTGACAGTTTTTTGACAGGTCCAAAAAAGTTCATGTTTATTCTTATTGCACACAGAAAACTTAATTCTAAATTATATAATAAAAGTTATGTTCAATGGCGTGCTTATCTCAATAATGAGATTTCTTCCAGCAAACCAAGGGTGATAAGGATATTTGCAATAAATAAGATATTCATATTGTGCACGATAATACTTACACAGAAACAAGATTAAATCAATAGTAGATACCTAATTAGTTAAAAATAATAACAAACTACATAAAATTTACATGCCTACATAGTATAAATAAATATAACAATACATAAATAAATACACAATAAATTATATACAGGGTGGAAAAAATTTAAGGGCCCTGGAGGGGAACTACCTTAAATCCTTTAGTTAGCTCATTTTACTGAAAGGAAACATTCCTTTATTTAAAAAAAAAAACAAAACTGCATTCAAAGATATTCTGAAATTCGCTTGTCTCACCCGGGAATCGAACCAACTAAAAATAAAAAAATAAAACCCTCGCTATTTTATCATACGAATCGGTAGGATTATTGTTCAGAATAAAATTTGTCTAATAAACATTTGGTCTTACACTCATCTGTTGTACGAGATACTCATGAAATTAAATATTTATTACAAGTTCTTTGTTAACAATACCTAGTACTGTTCACTTGTAACAAGTAAATGACACGTTATAATTTTCTTATCTCTCTTACATCCAAAGACATCGTATGAAGTACAAGCTTGCTAATGTTATTTATCTTAAATACCTTGTTGAATACTTCAATAAGAAAATCGTTAAATGGTAATAATAAATGTATGCAGAGCACAATTACTTCTTGCACTAGGCGTACTGACGAAAAGTTTAAAAAAGGAACGTATTTTTTTTGCAACGCAGAGCAACAAATTTGAAGTTCGAACCATAACTTTCGACATTTTTAAAATCGATAAAAGTATTCGTTCGAAATTCAAATTTTGTTTTGTTTTGCTTTCATTCCGTGCTGTCATTGTGTAATAATGGCGTATAATTATTACTTTACAAGTGAACAGTACTAGGTTTTGTTAATAAAGAACTTGTAATAAATATTCAATTTCATGGGTATCTCGTACAACAGACGAGTGTTTAGTTTAGTTTAGTAGACAAATTTTATCCTGAACAATAATCCTACCGATTCGTATAATAAAATAGCGAGGGTTTATTTTTAAAATTTTTAGTTGGTTCAGTTCCCGGGTGAGACAAGCAAATTTTAGAAGATCTTTGAATGCAGTTTTGTTTCTTTTAAAAAATTAAGGAATGTTTCCTTTCAGTAAAATGAGCTAACTAAAGGACTTAAGGTAGTTCCCCTCCAAGGCCCTTTCATTTTTTCCATCCTGTATATACATACATCTACACGATAGGTTGTCGAAGATAGTGCTCTTTTATTTTCCTTTATTGTAAAGTATTCCGATTTGCATGAAACTCGGAATCAAGGGGCATTCGGGGTCGTCAATTACGCTGCTGTATTCAAATTTGACATTTTTTGACAACTGATAGGGGTTTTGACACTTTTTTGGAAAAACTTTGATCGGTGTGTCCGTGTTTGGCACTCTGGCGAGGCCGAAGGCCGAGCCAAGTTCCACGAGGCCGAAGGCCGAGTAGTGTGTTTCTAGCGAGGCCGAAAAAGGAGCATGCGAGTTTTTCGGCCGAGGACTATACATTGATTCCCAGAGGGAGAGAGAGCACTTATAATATTTGTTTCTGAAAAAAAATGTAAATTGTTTCCTGTAGGCCACGCGGGCGAAGCCGCGGGCAGAAGCTAGTGTATTATAAAATTAAGTAATTATTTAAAACGCATCTGCACTAGTAAAGTAATATAAAAGTCGTGTCTTTGCGAAATTTTAAATGAAATTAGTTATTTGTACTAATTAGTATTGTACTGAGAACAAAACTAAAACTTTTACAATTTTTGTCTGCCTGTGTGTTACGTTTTAACTCGCGAACCACTCAACGAATTTGGGTGCAGGTTTCTTTATTTTCATCATAAAGACATTGGTAAACATATATGTTATAATAATAGTTAGTTATCAACATAATAGATGTTCAACCTTTAAGCCGAAAACTGTCGATAATTGACAGACACTTCCACGCAAGCGAAGACGTGGGTTGCTACTCGTATTCCTAAAATAAATAAGTTGGTAATAGATAACTTCCAAAATAATTAAATATTTGTAATTTTCAGATTTTTGCTATACGTGAGTGCTATAAGACCTACCTGTAAACGAAATTTCAAGTTTCTAAGTCAACTGGAAGTGCTCTATTGGTTGTCATGGTGAGCAAATTTGTATGACAATGAAGCCGATTCTGAAGGCTTTAATTTTAGTTTTAGTGCTGTCAAAACTAAATATTCTTCATTGCAAACTAGTCCTTAAGTGTTAGGATTAGAAGCTAAATTACTTTGGAATTTTTTAAGTTTTGACAGCACTAAAACTAAAATTAAAGCCTACAGAATCGGCTTTATTGATTATGTAAAATGCCTAGTTAGAAGTCTGTTTTTTTACAGCATCATGGGGCCGTAGACTTCTGTAGGAGGTATCAGTTTCAACTTGATATCTCTTACGGGGCCCGAGCAAAAGGGTCGTGACAGACAGACTGAAAGACAGACGGACGACAAAGTGATCCTATAAGGGTTCCGTTTTTTCATTTTGAGGTACGAAACCCTAAAAGTTGTATCTCCTGCAAATTTCTGTTTTTTCGCTTTCTTGCGACGACGACGCTTTATTGTAGAACTTACAAGAAAAGGCCAGCCCAGCCAGCCCCTCTGCCAGGGGTTTATTTGAACACTGCTTTTAAACAGTCGATGAATATTTAACCATGTAAAAATTATACTAATCTTGAATTGATCAAATTAGGAATTAAGACATTATGATCCCTTCGAAATATCTTTTTTAATTTTTCTGATAATTGATATGAGAATAATATCGACTATTGTGTTTTTGAATATTGTATTGTTATTATTTTTTTATTGTTTTTAATTCAGTCAGTGTATCTAATTTGATTTTTTAATTTTTAACTTAATGTACATAAAAATTTGCATGCCGTTATTATGGAAGGACCCATCGATACTGCAATTACCTACAAGAACTATTATTTTGTGACATGTGTCTTTGGAAATAAATTTCTTTCTCTCTTTCAGACAACTGCATACATTAATAAACACTTATCGCTTTTCCCCACTTTCCTTGTGGCGAACATTTTCATACTCCTCTCACCGTCTGCAACTATTGATTTTGTTCTACCCTCGTCGTTTGTGGGGTGCAGTGCAGAGTGCGTTGTTCAATGACTCATTCAATACAAGTCCGGATGTAAATTAGTCCTTCATCATTCATGTCATGATGCAGACAATACATGGATTCTCTCAAAATAACGGTTTCCCTTCAAGAACTGGCTACACTAGCTGGTGGAGGTAAGCGTAATTTTTTTTTTTACTAGGTGACATTATAATTTATAAATAGCCAAATTCATACTGTAGCTGAAGACTCGGTAACTCCAGGAAAAAACCTGCAAAATGTGTAAAAGTGGTGGAACAGCACCGATTTAAAAAAACACACGTTTTCTGTAGACCCCCAGGAACATTCATCCACATTAACCTATGTATTACCTCCGAAAATGAGAAAGTTAGAGGGGTTAGACGCCCCAAAAAGCAGCTATTTGAAAAATTTCTTCGTCAGCATTTATCCAGTCAAGTGCGAGTCAGACTTCGCGTACAGAGAATTTAATTTTGTCATTTTGTTTTCGTGAATTTCTCAACCGCTTCCTGTAATTTTTACGTAAACAAATATTACCTTGACTTTTTTCATATTTTTCGGTCCAATAGTTTTGGAGATAAGAGGGGGAGACAAAAATTTTTTGTGGTTTTTCGAGGATTTCTCGAAATAGATGCAAGTAAATATAGCGAAACAGTATAAATCGGTGCTGTTCCACCACTTTTCCACATTTGACACTTTTTCCTGGCTTATTTACTGGACGCAGAATCAATCAAATAATCGAAGTAAATTTTTAATAATTTCAGCCAAGGACGGATCCAGGATTTGATTTTGGGGGGGGCGTTCCTGAAAAGGTGTATCACAAAGTAAAAAAATGGGTTTTTAGGCGCCTTAACCTATCTACACTTTTATACATGAGGGCCTAGTATGGCCATCTAGACTGGGTTTTTATCATTAAATCATATATATACTATCGAAATCCGATTGTCTAAGGATATGTTCACACTTGAAGTGACGGCACAGTTCATAAATAGTTCAATACCAGCTAAAGGCAATTTTGAAAGTTCCGTTTTTATCTATGTTTTTGATGATAGGCACCTAGTCCAGTTGGCAACTAAAGATACAGAATAGAAGGGCTGGTCATAGGTAATAAGTTGACGCAGGCTGATGACAACGCAATACATGACATGTCTTTCCCACAAAATTATCAAAGTATTCGGTGAACTTATCGACGGAAAATCCCGCTCTCTCTGCACGTTGACGCATAAGAAGTTCAACTTTCAAGTAGCTTCCCGACCAATAACTGACTCACAAGAGCAACTTCTTGGAAAATATAATAAATGTGAGTCATTTAAGAGAGAAACCAGTCTCCATCTTGTCTCATGGACGTCTTATTTATTTATTTATTAATACATTATAATAATACATATATGACACAAGAATACAATAGAGCCAAATATGATTTTCACAAATAATAACATATAACAATAAAATTCTAACGAGCTACAAATTATAAAGGTAGAAACAAAATAAAAAGTTAAGAATCGAAACTAAAATTATAAGTTGATTTCCTGTTAATTTCATTATGCTATCAGTGTAACTACATAATTATTAATGATGTAGATTGTAGATTGTTAATATAGTCTAGTAAATAAATGATTTGTGGTCAAATTAAATATGTACACTACCTAAATACTTTGATATTTATTATAAATAAATGTAGTCATTTTAATTATAGTACGTTCAACAAAATTAACTAAACTTCTAAAAATAAAAACGTATTACAAACTAAACTAAAAATAAACAGAAACATAGGCCTTAAACCTACTATAAAAACGAAATTGACTTACAAATAAAATCCTAACTATCAAAACTACTTAAATGACCTCGAAATAATAGTATTTTCAATTTATTGACACTCCCCTACCTCCCAGAAGAACATTTTCTTTTTTATGGTACCATAAAATAATTAGACCCCCTGGTCTTACTAATATTGTTCTTAGCCATGGTCTAATTATTGCGGAACGTTATTCTAAAATATTGATTAGAGATTCTTTTGAATATTCATTTTTCAGTTAGTTTACTGATATTTTCCCAATCTTCACCCAGTGTGAGTAAATTTAATTCAACCTTCTCCATACAAACATTCATACAAAGATTGACTTTGAATACATTTTGTTAGAAATCGTTGATTTATCATAAATTTTGTATGTAGGAAGATTTATTTCTTTATTTAATATATTTAAATTGTTAAATTTTTAATTGTATTATCGTAGCTGCAATGGTAGCTCAATCTGGACTCTGGACTCTCGATCTTGAAACCCAGCAGGTTCGAGTCTTGCCGGTCTAGCGTGCACCTCCGAGTTATACGGAATTTATGTGCATAGTACATAGACTTAAAAATACTCACTTACTGGTCCCGGCAGTAAATAATGCACATCGTATCGTAGTTTCATCTCTGTCGCACGAAGCACTAACAGACTGATGTCAGAGACGACGCTCTACGAAGCCGAAGATAGCCGATGTGCATTATTTACTGCCGGGACCTGTACATGTGATTGATGCCGGGCTCAGGGTAGGGCTCGAAATATATTTCACTTTATTTTCTTATCATAGATTTTTATTTATTAAATATTTAATATACAATGTGTAACAGAAAGGTGTAACCATATTTAAAGAGCTTATTTAGTCAATGGTATAGAACAACTTTTACTATAGAGCCAACCCTGAAATCTCAAAAAAAAAATCCTCCCTTCCATACATTTCGGCCGAGCAGTATTGCATTTTTAGAGTTATTTTTTTTTAGAGTTACAGGTTTTGTTGCATAGTAAAAGTTGTTCTAAACCATTGACTGAATAAGCTCTTCAAATATGGTTACACCTTTCTGTTACACGTATGTAAATCAATAATAAAGACTTAAAAATAATAAATATATCGTTACGACACGTCCCCGAGGGGATGTCAGAGTTGTTCCAAATGTGAACTGTGAAATGTAAGTCACATCCGTGTATCACCGACAATTATTAAGTCCCAACGTGACGGTTGGTGAGCTCTATCGCCGTAATTCGGGCACAAATACACGGTTTTTATTGCATGCAGATTTCCTTACGAAGTTTTCCTTCACCGTTCAGCAAGTGGTAAATAAGAATAAATACTAAGCACATAAATTCTGAAAAACTCATTGTTGCATGCCCGACCGGGGATCGAACCTGCGGGTCTACCACGTAATTCTGATTTTCATCAACATCAACTTGAGATTGAAAATTGACGTGCGTGCAAAAGAAATGGCATGTTAGGCGGGCGTCGTCGCACGCACGTCAAATTTCAATCTCAAGTTGATGTTGATGCAAATCAGAATTACGTGGTAGACCCGCTGGATCACAAGATTGAGAGGCCAGCGTTCTACCCCTGAGCTACGGCATTGAATTTGTTTATTACACTTTCTGAATGGTGAAGGAAAACACTGTAAGGTAAACTTCATGCCCTAGAAAGTGCGTATTTGTGCCCGAAGTACCTACGGCGATAAATAAAGCTCACCCCTATCACACTAGGGCATAAAAATTGTCTGTGGAAACAGGGTGTACGAGTGTTGACTGTTTCAGTGACAGTCCAAACTTGGAAACACCCATAAACGATAATAAGTGGGGAAATAGTCCAAGTCCCCCCCGTAGGACTGATGTTAGTAGAATAAATCAATGTCAAATAAAACCCTCAAATATTTTGTAACGGGTTGTTGATCCCTCTAAGTCCCTTTCCTGCCAAAATTATGGAGGCTATGCGAATTTTATTTTTGTCACTGTCACTCCAAGCGAAAACACAGTCAGTGAGAGAGGGGCGGATTCAGGGCTAAAGCGAAAAATGTTAGTTATATAATTTTAAAAAAAAACTAAAATAGCTAGCAAAATTTCAAATATCAAATCTCCAGCTATTGTTGAAACACACCTAATAAAATATGTTGGAGTTCTGTATATGGTTCCTATTCGTCAAACGAGGAGAAAAAGTGTGTTTGAAGACCTCATTTCAACAATTATTTTTATCGAGGAAAATTTATCCAAACATGTTTTCCAATTTCAAAACCCTAGATTATATAGTCAAAATGCATATACCAGAAATTTAATAAAATTTTCCGTGTATATATTTCATGAAATACACAAAAAAGAAGCACCTCTATTTTTTTACATATCGCCTTAAAATTGTCTCAGTGAACCCTCCCCACGTGAAAGAGGGAACACCTTTGACACCACCTGAGGTATATCTGTTGTGACGATAAATCTAATCGATAAATTTAACGAAAGTCGTTTTAAGAACTAATAAGTGAAATAATCGTAAAGTCGTAATAACACTATCTAGACATCATGTTGTAATTTATCATTATCAGATTATTATACCTACTATGTATACATACAGAGACTTACCTAACGGTTTTGATATAAAGTTTCGAGAACCGGTGTTAGTTAACTTTCTTTTTGAATATAATTATGAAATATTCTACTCCAAAATTGCTACTAAATAGAATAGAGAGGATGTCTGTCCACTCTTGACTAACAGGATCTAGGTATATTTCTAATTAACTAGTTAGTAATTAGTCTAGTGCAACTTTTTATTCTGTTAGTGGTGAAGAATATGAATACTCAACGAGTTTATACGGTAACGAAAAATTACTGTTCTAGCCATTGAGTTATTAGTTATTACTATGCAGTAATTGACAACAGTGGAGCTGCTGCGGGTCTACCACGTAATTCTGATTTTCATCAACATCAACTTGAGATTGAAATTTGACGTACGTACGACGACGCCTGCCTAACATGCCATCTCTTTTGCACGCACGTCAAATTTCAGTCTCAAGTTGATGTTGATGAAAATCAGAATTACGCGGTAGACCCGCTGGTCTATGTGACATTTTTGCCAAATCCAGCTATTTGCATTTTAGACCTTTAAAATGTTAAACTTTTATGCCAAATCGGTGGCGCGTATGCATGTGTTCTACTTCTAATAATTGAGTTCTATCATTTGCGTGCTGGATGAAAATTCATAAATTAAAACGCGTTTAGATAAAAATCTTTTATAGTTATTTTAGACCTTTAAAAATGTTAAACTTTTATGCCAAATCGGTGGTGCGTATGCATGTGTTCGACTTCATCCTTTGCGTGCTGGATGAAAATTCATGAATTAAAACGCGTTTAGATAAAAATCTTAGTTATTTAGTTCACCTCTCGTCTAAATTTACACTGTCAATAAAGCTGATTCTGATTTATTACTGTCAAAACTTATTTTTTTTTCCAAAGTACTATTTAGCTTAGCTAACAATTAAGGACTTTTTTGTTTTGACAGCACTAAAACTAAAATTAAAGCCTCCAGAATCGGCTTTTCTATAAACATAGTTTATACTTTAATAGCGCTGATATTATACGGCAATTAACTGTTCAAATCAAAGTGCTTATTGATTAGAAGAAAATATATAAAAATTTGATAATTATTTTTATCTACACTATTTTATGCGTTTATTCTGAGCCCTTATTCTGGGAAGGAAGAAATTCACTTGTTTCTATAGCGTTTTTGCAATAAACGTTTGAGTTTGAGTTTGCCGTACCTTTTTACGAAAGTGGATGTGATTGCAGAGCTATACTCCTTTCTACAAAAGACACTCCTACTTCTGGATGGTATCTAGTGTTCATTCTACTTATTCTACTACTGAAAACTTCATTAATAATACTACAAAAATGGTTTTAGTCAGAACTTATTATAAATGTACCTAAAAATCTATAAATGTTTCCACGGCCGCCAGTTCCTCATTTCATGAAGCATCACAATCTGCTTCAATTATTTCAATATTGCGTTGGTGTAAGGTCCATAACCCCAGAAAAACATGATGTTGTTGAATATATTGTTCCCAGTACTCGCATATAGACAGGAAAACATCATACAGCACGGAAGAGATTACGATATAAATGTGAATCACACTCACATACAGTATAACCTGATGTATTTCTTGGTGACCGGTCGATGACTGCTCCGGCAATTGATATCGTTTTTCCTCTTTCTGCTCTCGTTAAACAAACATAAAAATGAATTGTAAAATTGGTAATCGTACTGAATAATAAATAACAAAATTCTGCGGTTGGGATAGGAACACTTTATTACAAATTCGTGCCTTGTGTACAACGGCCTTCCCTTCACTTAGCCCTGTGTTAACCCTCACAGCAAAAAACGTCTCAAGGTCATTTCTTCTTTTGTCGTTTTTGTCTTCGGTAGCCGTCTTTTGGACCCACATTTTACAACCATATCATTTTTTTTATGATGGCTTTCCTCCATTTCCTTTGTTTCGTCTGAAATTAATGTTGCTTCAAGTTACTACGGCCATTTTGTCACAAGGATCTGGCAGACTTCCAACTGGTCGACGTCACATTACGTGCTGATGGACTGACTTGACTGCACAAGGTCGAGGTAAGCCTATCTTGCTAACCGACTCACGCGCACGCTAGCTGAAACAGTATGCAACGGATACAAGACTACCATGGAGAGTGGACTTCGCAAACAAGCAAAATTCAACTCTTTTTTTCAGGAGCTAGAGTCGTATCAGCTGACCGTGGCGTGGTCGAACGTGCCGTCATGTGATGATAAATGCAAAATGCAGAGGAAGTAATCGTTAGTAGGTACAACAATGTTGTATAATAATAGGATTTTTTGTTCATTACCAGAAAATTATGTGTGAAAGACTACATTATTCTATAATAAGTACTAACTAGCTTTTGCTTTTATAGATATTACCATCGTCCACTTATTATGTTTTCGTCCTTTTAAAGTAATTAACTGCTCATCTCTATTTGGTCTTAGCTCTGTCTGATTGAGTATTAAGGCTCCAGTCCCCTAAAAATCAGTATTCTTGCAGAATTATCAGAAAAGAAAGATTTTATTTTAGTTAGTAAGAAAGCAATAAATAAAATACATTTTACGTTAATTTATAGTGTGGAATTTGAAGATTTAAAACATATTTTTTCATTTACTTTAATGCTACTTTTAATAGGTTTTTTAGGCTTTAAACATACCTTTATTTATGTTCTACGCATTGAGAGTCTCATTCATGCACACGTCACGTAAAAATTATGAAAAAAACAAGAAATTTATTCAAATAACATTTATTTTCATATCTTTGATAATAATCTTATCTGGTTACTTTTTTGAATAATGCTTTAGTTTTCTTATTTTGAGTGCTTTAAGTAGTTATAATTTTATAACTACTTAAAGCACTCATTTAATTTTATGAGGTCTTAATGCAGCGGGGGGAGCGCCACTTCTAAAGCCACAGGTAAGATAAAAGCTAAATGTTGCAAGGGGAGTCCGTGGCCTTAAACCTTGCTCAAGGTTCATCAAATCATCACACGATGTGCAACATTATCTCTATTTGTCGTTCTCAAGTTATGTGGGTAGGTTCAGATGGCAAAGAGACATCAATAACAAAAAAAAAATGGAAATATCAAAACCCAAAATACCTATAATCTTTTTGTTAGATTTAGGATTTATGCAACGAACAAGTACTTGCTTAGGCTAAATAAGAACTGCCATAACCAACCATAAATACTGGGACAAATATGTTTAATATTGATTTGATTTTGATTTTCAGAATTCTTTATTGACATAAACAATACATTTGTAAATATAATATATTTACCAGGCTGAGTGCGCTTTCTAAAAATATAATAACTTCATAATTAAACGCTATTTAAAACATTATATTGGGTTCTTAAATGACAGTAAATGACGTACATTTTTGACAAGGATAAACAAAGAACAGTATCGCCATTGCATTTGAAAATGAAATGTTTTTTTCAATGTTATTTAGAACAAATGCAGCAGCGATGCCTACGTTAAAGAACGTAGGAGGGATGTAAGTAAGTAATACTTATATTATCTGTGGTAATACAATTTATAGTAGGGTAAACGAAAAAAGAATATTATGTATGGCTGGCCTGGGCGCTGTCGTGCGTGATGCGGTCAGTCAAAGCGGTACGATATTCGTCCCAAGAAAAATGACCCATATCACGAGTATGTACGTAAAATATAACATTAGAAAATACTTAAATAACAATAAATAATATATATTCTAAATTAAAATTACATATGAACTAAACAAATAAGAATCTTCTAAGTATAAAAATTAAAAGGCACTTAGAGTTAGAGCAGAATCAAGGTATACAGATACTCGACGTATCTAGGACTGCCTTATTTCGCAACCACATTTTGCTCTGTTACCTAACTCCATTTTAGTCGCAAGTTGTTGACCATCTAAAAGGTTGCTGTCAAGCCATAATAAGACCAGCTATACATCTAGAATCGGAAACAGGCCATTTTTGGCCGGGTCGGCTATAAAGCCTTGGAGTGTCCTGCTTGCCAAAGCCAGATGGCTGTTTATATGCTGAATGGGGACCCTAAAAGGTCAGGAACGCAAAAACAATCCTAACTATTTCATAATATTTATAATGGGACACGCTCCAATAAATTATTACTACGCCTGCGGAAAGGGACAAATCTAACGAAAACCCGTATACCGTGCGTGGCCGTTTGTATTACAAAGATCGAGTGGGCAGAACTAACTAGAGTCAGTAGCAGATACTCAGTATTTTAAATTGAAGTGTGCGTATTGCAACTAAGGACGAACTCGGAACGGCATCAGAGGGAAACTCGGAAGGAAGGAAGACGGAAACGATTCATGATGTCAAGGTGATCCACTCTACGATACCCAGTACTAGTCAGTACTACAAGTCATTACAATAACAACAAGAAAACGAGTCCTTATACAGCATGCTTTAAATATCCCTCTGATAGACTGGGTGTCCTTTCGTCACCTTGTGCCAAATTCATATAAGGCAGAGTAAGAATCTGTTGACGAACCGTGTTTGTTTGGACAGCATTGAGTCGAAATCGTGTGTAACGAATTTTGGGTAAGGTTTTATGTAAACATTGCTGGAGTTAAAACATTTCGACAAACAGCATAATCTCAACGCAAGTAAAACTATTTATTTGCTAATTGGTCACAAGAACACTACTTGTAAAGCAAAGTTTACTACTAATTGACTAACTTGAGTACATGAGTATAAGATAAACAGTCTCCAAACAAACATTAATGATCTCATCGTCTAATCACGCAGTCCTTGACTTTGATAATTTTCTTACAACTTTACTCGTTTCGCCCACGCGAGGGATTTTAGCAAAACAAAAAGTTCGAAGCCCCTACATGATCCATGGACGCAGAAAAAAGGTCCGTGGCGCCGTCATCATTAAACCGAACTTTGAAATTCTAGAAGAAGCAATAACAAAAAAAAAAAAATGTTTTTTTTCGAATCCAAATGGATTATAGTGGAATAAATACTCCACTATACGTCATCTACGTATTTCATTTTTGGGTAAATGTTTATTGAGTATTTGATTAAGATTCTCACTGAAGGAAAACGCGGTTGGATGGAATTTTCCCGATAGAATTTAATTCCGAAAAGACCTCTAAATTGTTTTATTTTTCCTATAATTCTGAAATCCTAACTAATTGTGAAATTGCATTAAAAATGTAGATATTATGTGTTTGTAAAGTTTCCTTGAAAATCTTTTTGATAAAATAGTTAAGTGCATTTTATATTAATAAAAAACCGACTTTTTGCTACTTTTCTACGAATCCGTCCCACTCGCACTGAGGGTTTTTTCGCATATGGAGTAACAGGGACACTAAAACTTTTACGTATCGCCTTAAAGTAAATGAGTCAATTATGAGTTTCCTGACCCAGAAACGAGCTACACAATTTTCAGCAACACTGGGGAAGGTTTTCGGCATAAGCTCCCATCCCATGCACAGCCATAATACAGCATTTATTAATAAATCCGGCCTTCATCATCATCACTCAAATTATCATTCTTTACACGTGTTACGATAGTTGAAACGTCCACGATTATAAGACCAATGGGGAAATAAGAATTCGCCTCTATGTCTCAATTATTACGGTTTACAATAATTCTTAATGTTATGGTCTACTTGGGTGTATTGACTTGCATGAGTTCATACCACATCCGTTGGATTCAAATTCAAATCACAACGGCTGGATTTGGCTAACGGATGCTTCGAGTCTGGCTGCCGATCCTGTTTTTTTATTGACTTAAGATTAAAATACAAAGACATACAAGGTGAAATTTAATCAACCGCCTGAATTCATACGGAGACTCGGTTACTGATCAGGAACAATAAAATAAAATTTCACCTTGTGTAATAAAAATACTAAAATACAGGTATACTGTAGAAGTCTTGGTAAAAATTGAAATTTTGGAAATGCTTCTGACATGTGACACTTTAATGAGTACTAAATGAAGACTAAGGCGAGCTGACCAAAGAAAATATTCCTGGATGACCTCTAGGGATCTAAAAAGGCCGACTTGGGTGAATTATAGAATGATTTGAAAGTAGGATGGAGTCAGAGTTTCTTCATGCTTGCAAAAGAGACGGCATTGGAACAGAATCATATGTGATTCATGCAAAACGGCCTTTTTAGAGGACCTGATCTGACCCTCTTGACTGGGTGCGGACTCAAGACACGTAAATGTGGAATTCTCAAAGGCCTGTACTCTGTTCTGGGATGCGCACTAGGCAAGCTATCTAAACAATATTCCGCAGTTCCGCTAAACACTCTTAACAGTGCTTTTTAAAATTTTAAATAGCATGGTAAAAAAATGCATATATTCTAATTAGGGGAAACGTTTCGTAGAATTTTTTAGAATTCTAATCTACGTTTCGTAGACGATACTTAAGGCGATATGTAAAAGGTTTAGCGTCCCTGTTACTCCATATGCGAAAAAACCCTCTGTTCGAGAGGGACGGATTCGTGGAAAAGTAGCAAAAAGTTGGTTTTTTATAATATAAAATGTACTACGACGTCGTCGTGTAAATGAACTGAACTGAACTGAACTAAAGTTGCTATCAAAATTGCGTTTAACCAGGTCCTAAATACCGTTAAAACCCATCTAATAAAATATAATTGCAGTCCATATGTCATTCTAAATTGTCAAACCAGGAGAATTAGTGTCAAAAAAGACCTAATTTCAATAAATATTTCTATCGAGCCGAATTTCTTCAATCGCGTTTCTATTTTAACAGATCCCTAGAAAAAGATTCCAAAAATAATATACAATTTTATCAAAATAATATATTATTTACCGAAGTAGATATGCAAGTTTTTAAAGTGTCGATTTTTTTTCCGTAGCGCCTTAAGATGGTTCTTCTTATTTTTGAATTACAGATATTAGATAAATATGATTTATGGCATATCGCGAACATAGTTTAACCTCAGTTGGCTTTTCCGGCGAAATTTTGTTATTTTATGTACCATTACGTTATAAAACGTATGGGCACACAAACTTAAGCACGTTTTAAGTTTGTGTGTTCATGCACATAAATTTGTGCACATTTACAACGTAATGCATAAAATAACAAAAAGCCTAACTGATACTAAACTATAGGTATGTTCGCGAAATTTTTATATCTGTAATTCAAAAATAAGAAGAACCATCTTAAGTGGTACGTTTCGTTCCCCTATAGGTATTGGTTTGCTGTTAAGGCGATATGCGAAAAAAATACGGGTGTTTCTTTTCTGTGTATTTCATGAAATACACGGAAAATTTGAATAAATTTCTGGTATATGCATTTTGATTATATAATCTAGGGTTTTGAAATTGGAAAACATGTTTGGATAAATTTTCCTCGATAGAAATAATTGTTGAAATGAGGTCTTCAAACACACTTTTTCTCCTCGTTTGACGAATAGGAACCACATACAGAACCCAAACATATATTATTAGGTGTGTTTCAACAATATCTAGAGATTTGATATTTGAAATTTTGCTAGTTTTTTTTTTTTTATAAAAATATAAAATCAACTTTTTTCCCTTTTGCCCTGAATCCGCCCCTCTCGCACTGCGCGATTTTTCGCTTGGAGTGACAGTGACAAAAATAAAATTCGCATAGCCTCTTAATATGCTACACTCCATAGGAAACATTTCTGCTACGTCGTAGGCTCGTAGGCCATAGCAATATAATGTGCAATTTTTTTTTAAAACCGTGTCAAGGATGTACAAATCGGCTACGACGAAAGTTAGAGCGCATTGAAAAACAAATAGAAAACATATTTTCGAAAACGATGTTCTCTATGAAATAGAAACATAATGATGGTCTTTCTTTACATATGAAATTGCCGCAATTTTCGTACATATTCATGAGTTAATAATTCCTGTAATTCAGTAGCTATTTCAATTTTTGTTTGAAAATTGATTTCAAGGATAAAATTTTTGATTTTTATATTCAGTTTGATTATAAAAATTAAATCTTTAAAAACAGTTCGTCCTAAATACCATCCGTTTCCATGATAAGATTCGTAATATTTTTTTACAGATGACACTTTGAAAAATTAAATTAATGTTCCTGTTAGCTTAATGTTGTCTCATTCATACACGAAATAAATGACAAAATTTAGATTTGTCATTCCTAAAAAATGCAAAAATGTTAGTACTGAAAATTGAGTTTCCTTCAAATTCTCTATAGAAAACAGCAATTTTATATGTAATCGACCTAATATATTTAGGGTTCCGTACCCAAAGGGTAACCAACGGGACCCTGTTACTAAGACTCCGCTGTCCGTCTATCCGTCTGTCGTCTGTCTGTCCGTCTGTCACCAGGCTGTATCTCATGAACCGTGATAGTTAGACAGTTGAAATTTTCACAGATGATGTATTTCTGTTGCCGCTATAACAAAATATACTAAAAAACAGATTAAATAAATATGTAAGAGGGCTCCCATACAACAAACGTGATTTTTTTGCCGTTTTTATAGATAATGGTACGGAACCCTTCGTGCGCGAGTCCGACTCGCACTTGGCTGGTTTTTTTTTCCTTTTCGTATGAAGTGAAGAAGGATACTGAATAGAGCCGACTAGAGCCGTCTTCGTCGGTTCGCCGTCCTCTAAACAAACAGCTGGTCTGCCTGTCTCGACTCCGGCCGTGCTCATAACAAGTTAAGGTATTTGATCAAAGTGACCTTGGACGGAGTCAGGTGTCGTTTCGGTCTCATCGTCATAATGTTCGTTATCGTATTGACGTCAGCATTACCTCATCTTGAATGTGTTGTGTTTAATAAAATTCTTCGGATAGCAGGGGTCAACTTCGATGGTAACAAACTCAGATCTTACTTAAGCCCAGATATGACATACATTTGTCATATAAGTTCTATTTTTTAAACTTAAATAACATAAAATTATACAGCCTCCAGCCTATTCTCTGCTCCAGCACCACGGCAGAGAGAATATACAGTATACCGCGGTACCGTCCGGAATCTGAATAAGATGTCTGATTTTCATCTAGTTTGTTCGTGTTTTTATTTTATAAGGATTTCGTAGAGCCAACATAGAAAGCAGAGTTGTGTGCTTTTTACCACTACACATACACAACACACATCTAATCGTCTTTACATTCCATTAATACTAGATAAGCATAATTTACTACACCAATGATTGAGATATAACACGCATGATATAGGTAGGGGTAATTTCGTAGGATTAGTAACGAAATGCTAAAATAAAAATTTTACTACTTTTGCCAGATAAGTAAGACAATCGGCTCCACATCCCCCACCCCGGGGGCCCCCACTCTCGTACCGTGGAACCGTATGTAGCTTAAAAACAATGAATAAGTTCATAATATGTATGCAAAAATAGTTTATTTTTTGTATGATATTGTGGTGTAGTGTAGTTCTTTTTGCAAATAAAAACATTATTTGTACAAATTTTATCTTTAAATGTATCATTTAAAAAATATTGTAAATTCCTGTATTTTGTTGTACATACATGATTTTTAGTAGTTGGTAATACTTCTTGTATTTTTTTTGTCTCCATAAGAATCGATCTAGCAATCTTGAATTTAGTGATGGATGATAAAATAAAGAAACACATATAAGAAACTTATCGGTTATCAATTTTATTATCATTCATTATCATAATATCACCAGCTCACAAAGTTGTCGATTACAGCGGCGCCGGCGCCGGCGCGGCGGCGCACATACAGGTATTTGATCGATCTGGGCGGACAAAAGTCGAAATTGTAAAAGTTACTCAACTTAATAAACAGCGACTACCTGAGCGAGACAACAAGTTTTTGAACAATAGCCCACCATTCCCGTTACTTCACCGCGCTCAAGGCCCTCTCCACGTCAGTCGGCATTTGATCGTTCCTCGCAGTGGTCATATCTGTTCTCGACGCTCTCAAAAAGGCCAATATATAAAATTACATATTAATTTTTCCTAGTGGTGTATTAAAGTGCAAGTGATGGATCCCGATAGTTCAGGTAAGAATCAATAAATAATTAAACAATTTGGGTTATTATTCAGTTCTGTTCATATCGTTCTATAAATATAAAAATATGTCTGTTTTAAAGTAAAATTTTGCAGGTTTTTGAATTAGATAAAGGTTTTTGTTATACTTCCACGTTTGTCCCGGTTATGATTTTTAGTTGTATCTATATTTTAGGCTTTTGGTATATTAAAAATAAAAAGATTGGCCGCGGAACAGCGCGGATTACTTTTATTAATAGACTTTAAATATGTACGCCGCGGTTGTAAAAATATGATAATTTACGTGTAAGTTGCATTATATTTTTTTCTGTTTGTTTTAGGTGAACCGTCCACCTCGGGTGTAAGAATGTTGACTCGTAGACAACTTTTTAATGAAATGCAGTGCCATGATTTTCCGAATTTGGATCAAAAATTAAAATATTTAGAAAATCATCTTTTGTCGGGAGATGACTACACCGAAGATCAAATTAAAAGTCTTAGACATAGATTTTCACATTTTAAATCAAATATAAAAGAAAAATGGTCAAAAGCTCACAAAAAAGAAAATATATTCCTGAAGAATAATAGTTCCTGGTTAGATGGAACCTTTGAAATACCAATAGTGACTCAAAAACGTAATCTGCCAGGCCGACCAAGTAAATCATTTACAGAATTGACCGAGAGAAGCAAACGAAGGAAAACTGAAGAACTTCGGTCCACTTTAGACGAAGAAGTAATTATTCATGCTGCGCAGGTGAAACTACAAACAGCTGGAAAGAGAGACGCCTCAAAAATCTTAAAAGAGATTACATATTCTCCAACACGTGCAAGAAAATATAAAAAGGCCCTTTCAACAAGCGAAGACAAAACTGACCGCCTAACACCATTGCAAGCACTTTCGATGTTTGTAGAAGCTGATCTAAGTAGGCGACAATACGAAATTATTAGAAATACAAACAAAACCTTCTTTCCGTGCTATAGTCTGCTGCAAAAAGCAAAACAGGAATGCTATCCACCAAAAGAAATGATACATATAACACCTACTTCTGCGGAATGTAATTTACAAAGCCTCATAGATCATACCGTTACACGATTGTCAACTTACCTGGAAGAAGTTCTTCTTAAACTCAACGAACAAGAACGAAAATCCTTGAAAATTATATCTAAATGGGGTTGCGATGGTTCTCAACAATCAGATTTTAAACAAAGGTTTGCGAATGATTCTGAGTCTGATTCAAATTTATTTCAGAGCTCATTTGTGCCTCTTCAAATTTTTTGTGACAATGACCCAAAACTAGTTGTTTGGCAAAATCCATCACCATCTTCTCCTCGGTTTTGCCGACCGATAAGATTCCGGTTTGTGAAAGAAAACACAAAGGTTACCAAAGAAGAAATATCTTATGTCGAAAATGCAGCGAACTCACTAGTAGCAACAGAGGTTGATTTAAATGGAGAAACATACTCATTTGAACATGTTTTTGTCATGACGATGGTGGATGGCAAAGTTTGCAATGCTGCTACTGACACGAAATCAACAAGTCGATGCTATATCTGTGGAGCAACATCGAAAGACTTCAATAATTTAAACTTGAAAAAAGAAATAAGTTCTACGGCTACAAAGTTTGGACTTTCAGTTTTGCATGCCAGAATACGCATTTTTGAAAGCATCCTCCACATAGCATACAAATTGCCTGTCCAAAAATACCGTGAGAAAAAAGCTGAATCCGAAAAAGAAAAGGAAAGAAATGCAAAACTTCATATCCAAAAAAGATTTCGCGAAGAAACTGGACTACTGGTGGGTATGCCGAAAACTAACTTCGGAAATACCAATGATGGTAATACGAGCAGGAGGTTTTTCGACGACCCAAAACTAGCTGCTGAGATAACGGGCATTGATTATGACCTTATATATAGGTTAAAGGTCATACTGGAGGCTATTTCGAGTGGGCATAAAATAAATATTGAAAAATTTGACGAATTCGCCTTTGCGACCGCGAAGCTGTATATCGATTTGTATCCATGGCACCCAATGACACCGACAATGCACAAAGTACTTATTCATGGTGCAGCCATAACAAAATCTGCTATGTTACCTATAGGGATGATGTCAGAAGAAGCAGCAGAGGCTAGAAACAAGCATTTCCGGTCGTACCGCCAAAATTTTGCACGAAAATTTTCCAGAGAAAAATGCAACATGGATGTGTATAATCGGCTACTCTTGAGCTCAGACCCATTATTGAGTAGCATGAGGCCAATAGGCAAAAGTAAAACGAAATCATTTTTGCCAGAGACAATTGGTCTATTATTACCTGGTGATGAGCCAAACATTGCTGAGTCAATTAACATTTCCTCAGAAAACTTATCTGATGACGAAATATAAGTTAGTTACATCGAATTTTGTATTGATTTTGTACTGCAGTTTATACTTTAATGTTTTTGATTATTTACGATTTTCATCTTTTTATTTAGTATACCTCAATAAAAACCTATTTCCAGCTAAAACGATGTTGTTTTTATTATAATATTATATTAAAATGAATAAGTCAAGAAAATAATTTTGTCCGCCTAGATCGATCAAATACCCGTATGTGCGGCGGTGCGGCGGGTGATGGTGTTCGTGATACAATGGAATTAATAAATGAGTCATTTTCGACGAAAATATTTTCCTTGTGATTGTTTTCCGTGTTTTTTAGTCAACAATTGTTTTTAGCCAGAGTTGTTTTTCGGGCAATTATTTATTACGATTTACGATACTTAATATATAAGGTCTTTCAATTTAAATGGAATGTAATTTAGGAGGTGATTCAGTATCGTTAATAGTTAATACATCTCATTCCACTGAAAAGTACTTTTTTTTTGCGTGAACTTCTTCTTCACTTGTCTATACAAACTGAGTCAGCTGATCGGACCTCTTTGTACCGAGAAGTGAAAAAAAAGTTCGCGCAAAATAAGTGCTTTGCAGTGGAATGTGATGTTGGGATCGGATTTTCCTGCTGCTAATTGTACATTAGTATGGATAAGACTTTTTTATTTGGTAACTAAAATTTAAAAAATCATGCAAAACACATACAAACTCAGTTACGATTTATCCAAATGCAGTTTCGGTGTTGCCAGCAAAAAAAATATACATAAGAATATGCATTTTAAAATAAGATTTCCGAAAAATACATAATAAATAATTTAGGATCATACGAATATGCAACTTTTTGGAAAATCTACGCAACACCACAAGGCGACATCGCCTGAACTTGAAGTCAAGTTCTTGAATTTCCATCAGTGCTGCCATTTTACCGCTTTCGGTAATATACCTGCTAAGAGCGTGAAGGTAAGCATAAAATGGAATTAACTGAATGCGAGGGATGATTCAAACTGTTTTGGACTTAAGTAAGTCGGGCAGTTAATTTTGTCTGAAACGAGATTGAGTCGCATTTGTACGCAAATAATTTTTACTAACCAAACCAAGTAAGTAGTTGGCTTTTACATTTTGTGATTAACCCTACAGGGAATCATGCCCCCCAAATATGCACAGCATTACCGTGATTACAACATTCCTATAATATCTCTCATAACGTTCTGAGAATGATTGGTATGGGTAAAAATGTAAGTGGCGCGTCAACTGCACAAAACAACTATACGATGGTAGAGTCCACTATGGACCTTGCCAACCTTGATCTACAGATTATTGATTTGGAAAAAACAATAGGTTTAGTTTGATACTAATTTTATGAATTTTGAAAAAAATAAGAAAGCAATTAAATTGGCATTTTATTTAGCACATTAAAAATGTTATTGGCATTTTTTTAGCATTTTCTCTGCAAAAATTGAGCATTTTTCTCAATTATAAAACGGCAACACTGACTTAGTTTACTAGGCACGCTCACTCGTTTACTTCGGTTCTCAGAGTGCGCATTTTCTGTTGTTCTCTTGTGTGGTTCGCATTTTGTTTTGAAAGTGCGTCCAATAAAATTAAGCATAAATTGGAAAAAGTTTTGGATCGAAATCCAGATTTGGACTCAATACGAGAAATTAGTGAAAAACTAGACAGAGGTTTTGAAGTAAATTATCTTGACTTACTTAAATTTAAATTCGCTTTAATTATCTCAACGAATGAAGAGCGCTCATTTTCGAGTTATAAATGGATCTTGGATGAGAAACGAAATAGAGGAAGAAAATATTGAAAAAATCATGATCATTCATTTCAATACCTCCAAAGATGATTTACAGATATAATGTTTAAGTTATTATTATTAAGTAAGTAAATAATTATTTAAGTGTTTTAATATATTTTTTATCTTTTGTTTAATAAAACAAGTTTTTTGTTCTTAAAACTGCGTTTTCTTTTTTACAAACTCAGTTACGATCATACTATGTAATACAGTCAATAAATGTTTGTTCAGTTGGCAATATGAAAAAAAAATTCTGGCAACACCGAATCTGCATTTAGCTAAATCGTAACGGAGTTTGTATGTGTTTTGCATGATTTTTTAAATTTTAATTACAAAATTTCCGTTTCCGGTAAAAAAGTCTTATCCATACTAATGTATCAATTAGCAGCGGGAAAATCCGATCCCTGTAATGTATTAACGATACTGAATCACCGCCTAAATTACTTTCCATTTAAATTGAAAGACCTTATATAAGCCTTAAGCTTATATATACCTTAAGGTGTGTAATAAAATATTCATTTTGATGAAACTTTAAACTTGTTTTATTCAAAATGGAACTATTGCAATTCAAACTTTAGTTTAAGAGAGCAAAATTGGTATGAAACAGACGCAACCAAAAACCAAAAAAAATTAGCCTTGAAAGCATTTTTTTGTTTTATAATTTTTTGCAGATATATGAAAAAATAAAGGCGGTCAACACAAACTGCTCGAAGTTTTCAATTATGTCTGGAAAGACCACGTTAGCGCTGACCGTATTATACCTATCGTGGGCAGATCGTAGAATTGAGCAGGAGCCGTATTTTTGAATCGTTCGTTTTCAATTTACGTGCGAAAGTATATACCCATCTCACGTAGCACATCAGAACTTGTCATTTGCAACATGAGACAGGATTATATTTTCGCACGCGAATTGAAAAAGAACGATTCAAAAATACGGCTCCAGATCGTAAAGTATGAAATCGAAAATTTTCGCCAAAATTCGAAAATAGATGCGACAACGAGTAAATTTGTTATTTACCCTGGTTTTATGGGTAATATGCCGCCTATGCAGATTTCTATATTATGCCCAATTCTACGATGTGCCGACGACATATGAAATGAAAATAAAATGAAATAAATAATAATTTAAATGAAATGATAATTTATTTATTTCAAAATTAGTTATAAATTATAAAAACACTAGTTCCCACAGAAAAGTATTCTTGTCTAGTGAAAACTAGGCTCAAAATTTAGTATAACGAAGCCTCCACTTCGTTGTTGGCCCAGGGGCTTCGCCATCTTTTTTAAAAGACAGACTGTAACAAGGTATGTAACACGACAGGACTGACGTTATTTTTAAGCGTCCTGTCTTTTTCTTTCTTTTTTTAAAAGACAGGAACAGAACGCTTAAGTTCAGTTTAGTCCTGTCAAATGAGTTAAATCGTGTTATACCGAATCGACACCAATATTACTCGTCGATGCGTCTACAAAACAAGCTATAGGTACAACTAGACAGACGAATTGCACCATCTCACTGTAGTGTAGCTAGACGAACCTTCTCAAGAAAGGCTGCCAAGCTTACGTTGCACCACACAGACGCGGGTTCCCTCGATCTGGTGAAAAATTCAAATTCAAATAGTTTATTTTGCAAAGCAGGTATAAATATATACACTTTTTACACGTCAAATTTAATCTAATAAAAAATATATATGTAATAAAATAATAAATATACATGAACTAAATTAATGGTTTATTTAATTTATGTAGCAATATATATACGATTAAAATTATAGGTAAAATATATATTATACAAGGTAAAATCGAATCAACCGCCCGAACCCATACCGGAGACCCGGCCAGGGCAGGGACCAGGAACAAGGTTCAATGATCACCAACCGAGCCCCCAGCACGAATCCAGGCGGCCGACCAAATCCCATCCTATATACTACATACTAATAGGTTACATATATAAATACATGCCTACCTCCGCCCATTCGATTAGTCTTGCTAAGAAAAAATATCAACGAATCACACAGGCGTACAGTGGTAAACCCACGTTTCTCCAACAATAAAGCCGATTCTGAAGGCTTTAATTTTAGTTTTAGTGCCGTCAAAACTTAATTTTCTTTGATACAAAATAGTCTTTAAGAGTTAGGATTAGAAGCTAAATTTCTTTGGAAACTTTTAAGCTTTGACAGCACTAAAACTAAAATTAAAGCCTACAGAATTGGCTTTAATTATTACGTATGGGCATGATGGTGGTGAGAATTAAATAATATAATTATGATAAGTATCTGTGCCTATCGCCGTACCACAGTACAAAAATGTATTTTTAAACTGTTCGTCCGTGGTCCTAATGTGATTCTGCGCCTACGTAATACCATAGATATCATAGTAGGTACTTTGTTCTAATACATATCAAATCAATGCATAATACATACTCAGCTGAAGCGGTTGTGCCGCGGACGGACACACACAGGCTTCACTGAAGGGTTTACGTTTGATGGCGGAACCCTCAAATAGCTCCACTGGTGTAGTGCAGGCACGCCCCCCTCCAGATAACCCGGTGCCCCTCCCCCAGGGAAATCGATCAAATATATTTACGTTTCAACTTAAATATAAGCATGACTGACTTGTGATCAAAAGAAATTTCATATTTAATTTGTTAAATTCCTATCGGTTCCAATGGAAATTCCATTTCAATAAACCACAATTTTGAATAAAACCAATTTTGTGTCGGGCTGGCCCCTAGGCCCCGCGTGACCCCCCATAACAAAACTCTATCGTCTATCTATCAGTACAACTAAACGATTGCAGTTTTCAATGTTATCTAAGAGATTTCTTGAGGAAGGTTTGTGTATCATTATGCTTTGACTGCAAGTTATTCAAGCGCAGTTTGATTTTGTTATCTTGGAGAACCGATAGACAAATTCGTGGCGAATAATGATACACACTACCCAGTGTCCAGTTGGCAACTAAAGACTTATAATAGGCCATTAGGCCATAATAGGCCAGTCAGGTTGGTACACTTCTTATCTTACATGCTTTTAACTCATTGGTGTAGCCAGTGAACAGCTCCTAGTTGTTCTAACCAGCCAGTTAGAACAACTAGCTTTGTTGTAACCAGCCACGCCAGAAGACGACACGACTGATTCTCAAGAGTTTTTGTCCGCGAAAGTGACTAGACGTGTGCTATGAATAGAGAAAGTGACGTCTGATGAACATCTCTCCGCTCGATACGAAAGTACTGCCTCCCGAGGTAATTTGACCACTGCGATCATTGATCATTGACTCTATCGTTATTGTATTAGAGTCTGCTTCTGTCTACGTTTGACGGGAGGAGCCTGCGTATTTCTACGGTAATTAACATTCATTAAGCGACATACAATCTCGCTTTAGACGAAAATTATACTCGTAGAAGCATGATGATTACGGATGATGATATTTTAATTTTGAGGGAGATTTAGGAAATATCGTCTTATAAAATGTATGAACGATAATTTCGTTCTTTTAAAAGCATGTACGTTAAGAAGTGTACCAACCTGGGCCTATTATGTGTCTTTAGTTGCCAACTGGACTGGATGCCTATCGTCAAAAACATAGATTTACTATCGAATTCCGATTCCCTGAGGATATATTCACATTTGAAGAGACGACACGGTTCATAAATAGTTCAATACCCACTAAAAGCAATTTTAAAAGTTCTGTTTTTATCTAGGTATGTTTTGATGATAGGCAACCAAAGATACAGAATTATTAGTGTGTATCATTATTCTCCACGAATTTGTCTATCGGTTCTCCAAGATAACAAAATCAAACTGCACTTGAATAACTTGTAGCTAAAGCATAATGATATACAAACCTTCTTCAAGAAATCTGTTAGATAACAATGCTGAAATTCAGTCCTATCTAACGCGTTTGTTTTTTAACTCTCTATCCTGCTCTAATCAGATGCCACGCTTGCAAAACTTCAGTTATTTTGAAATTGGGGCTACATTATGACATTAACCATAATTTCTTTATGTAATACTTATGGTTTTTTCTCGTTATTATCTGCGTGTGTTGGTTTCGTTTCAATCGGTTTTGAAACATGGAAAACGAATCGCTTTTTGCGTGAAATTCATGCTTTTTTTAAAGTTATATAATTATTAGAAGATTGAAAGTATGTTTCCTTATAAAGTGTAATTAGTAATTGCCTTGAGTCACAAAATACACCATATTTTTTTAAATTTTTTACCATCTACACTGACGGAACTGAATCCAATACAAAATTGATGTTTAGCATTGTGGAGCCCCTTAATAATCTGATAGATAGACGTTATATTTTATATGTGCTTATAGAATAAGAACCGCGAGCGCGCGCGTCGATGTCTTTTTTATGCAGCACTTTTCATGCACTTTTTTATGCAGCACGTTTGAGAATACCGTACGCCATCGTTTTTTTCATAATCGTTTAAAAAAGAAGCCTTGATGTGATAATAATTAACCTCGCCACACCTTCTGGCACACCAACCTACCAAATCAGACATTAAAAGTTATTGTTGCCTAGCTACTTACAAATCTTACAATCGATTTATTCATGCACTAAATGTAGGGCACGCTCTCGATGTTCCCACGCCTTGTTCCATAGAGCCGACTACAATAGATAGACGCATGGGGGCGTGGTCTAAATAAACTTGCTACCATATATGGCGTGATTTCCAAGAGACACGCAGCGGTGCGGAAAAGCGCATAATTCACGCACTACTGCCTCCGTCATCCCGTGGCCAAAATAAACCAGCGCTAAAGGAATTTTCATAATTTACTAATTAAATTAACAGCTGCTCTCTAGCAATTTATTTAGATGCCAAGTTATAAACACGTCGGAGTAATGTATATAACTGCTGTGTGCTACAAGATTTTGCGGTGAAAGAAGAGTTACAAAAAAGGAATATTTTTGCTAAGCGAGGTTGGAAACCAAACATTTCAGTCATTTCATAAGTTGTTTGATTGAGATGTAGATAAACGTGAGGGAGATTATTAATTCGAGGAAAGACAATGAAAGATATGATTTTATACCAATACACGGTCACTTATTAGGAGTACGGGACCTTCACTTGCCACTTGTCGTGACCGCGACCATGGCAGATGTTCTCGTAACTGCCGAATTATATATAAATAAACCGGCCAAGAGCGAGTCAGACTCTCGTACCTAGGGTTCGATATTGTGGATGATAAATTTAATTTTGTCATCGTTTATCGTGAATTTCTCAACTGCTTTATTTTTCCTGTAATCTTTATGTAAACGTATATATCACCATTATTTTTTTCATATTTTTCGGTCCACCAGTTTTGGAGATAAGGGGGGGACATAATTTTTTTTTAAGGATTTCTCGAAAAAATTTCGTTTATTTTACTTCTTTTTTTTATATTTGTCGTTAGTGCTCAAATTTTTTTAAATGGCTATAGTTTTCCTGTCATTGGCTAGTTATGATCTATAATCGACATTTTTTCATATTTATCGGTCTACCAGTTTCGGAGATAAGGGGGGGGGACATATATATTTTTGTGTATTTTTAAAGATTTCTCAAAACCAAGTAAATATAGTAAAAGTATATATTTTTACACTAAAATTTTTAATATCCACAATTTGATACCCATATTGTATTTTTAGGATAATATTTTTTATTTTTGTCACTTTTGTTTTGGAAATACTTTGAAAAATTTCAATTTTTTTTTATTTTTCTTTACACCGTAATATGTGGGCAAATTAATTTTATTTTTGTGCGAAATTTCATGTCTTTATATTTAACGGTGCTAAAGTTATGAGCCTGTGACATACGGACGGACGGACAACGGAGACTCCTTTTTGGTACTACGGAACCCTAAAAACTAAACACGATGCAATGAGTCTTGTACTCCTAATAAAATTGTGGAAGTCAGATTAAAAAAATATATTAAAAAATCTTTCCTAGGGCTGTCTCGATTTTTGAATAATCAATATCTGTATAGAAGCCATGCACCCATAAATGTGAAATTATAATTAATTTTAGCTACAATTTAGTGTTGTCAATAGTAACGGTCTGTTATGTGATCTGAATATAATGCGCACATAATCCGGAGCCTACTAAATAAATGTAAAAATAAATATTGGGTGCCTACCTCTGAAATTGGTGAATTTTCTTACAGATTCACGAGTTCATAACTCCTGTAATTCAATAGCTATTTCCATTGTAATATTGTTGTTTGAGTTTGAAAGTTGATTTCAAGTTTTGATTTTGTTATCTACGTATTAAATTTTGTTTCTATTTTCAGTTTGATAACTAAAATTAAATCTTCAAACAGTTCGTCCTAAATGCAACCCATTTCCATGATAAGCTTAGTAATATTTTTTTACAGCTGACACTTTTCAAAAATTAAATTACTTGCATGTCTACTTCAGTAAATAATGTATTATTTTAATAAAATAGTATATTATTTTTATGTTCTTTTTCTAGGGATCTGTTAAAACAGAAACGCGATTGGAGAAATTCGGCTTGATACAAATATTTATTGAAATGAGGTCCTTTTCGACACCAATTCTCCTAGTTTGACAGTTTAGAATGACATATGGACTGCAACTATATTTTATAAGATAGGTTTTAACGGTATCTGGTTAAACGAAATTTTTATAGCAACTTTAGTACATTTTATATTAATAAAAAACCGACTTTTTGCTACTTTTCCATGAATCCGTCCCTCTCGCACTGAGGGTTTTTTCGCATATGGAGTAACATGGACACAAAAACTTTTTCATATCGCCTTAAGAATATGACATAGCCAAAACAAAAACCAGTTCCGGGCGTGGCTTATTCTATTTTACGATAGCGCGTGGGGGGAAATTCGTCCCGGTCTCTAAGTTCGCGTCACCATAGCAAAAATACGAATAGAGTGGACGAGGCAGGGTCAAAAGTAATACGTATTTTATTTTATCTAATTTATTACTGTATTTCGATCATCGTCACACGGCATTGATCCTACTTGCTATCACGTCGGGACGTAAATTTATTATGGTCGGCTAAAAGTGGTTTTTTGAGTGTTTGATTTATCAGTTGACCCTCGGAACATTTCAGACACTCCTTTAGAGATACATAATAATATTGTGGCGGTTAATTGTCACCATTACCCATTCTTTAAATATTTTTCGCCTGTTGAGCTGGTTTTACACTTGCGGGAAAATAAATTGGACCAAAAATTTCTTTACAAAAAATTTTTACTAAAGTTGTTATTACAAAAAGTGGAAACTAACAAATATTCTCGGAAGGAATGCACCACGTCACTACCTATCTCACTGTAGCCTATATCAATTATGCCTCTCTCATTCAACCACGTTTAACTGCGTTCCTATCTCATTCCAACTCATTTTAAATAGCGTCACTATTTATCTCACTCTAACGCGTGTTAAATGGCATTTCTAATGAACGTCAAATATTTTTACTGCCCGCCACTCTTTCATTCTAAATTCTAATTATTTTAAAAAATACGCAGCTCCTTTGGTAGTAAAATAGCAATAACTTTTTTTTCAAAAGTAATACACAGAAATTGCCAGATCATTTGAAAAACAATATTTGATGAGCCGTTATTTAAGACAATTTGCAAAACTAACATAGGACATTTTTTTTCAGGGTGTGGTATCGAACTAACCTAATTACAAAAAATTGCTCATAAATTGGGTTTTTATTTTTCTTCCTGATGTAACAGCATTTCAAGGTTTATTTTTGACTTTATCAATAGCATGACTATTCAGAGTTGCGCAACAAAAATTTTATTCTTAGAATTTAGAACTGGTTAGCTTTGACTCTCAAAAATCTATTCGAATTTATAAAAGTACCATCAACTCGAAGACTATCTACTTTTTGCTGAGGTCATAATTTGATATTCTGGTCAGTCATGAGCTGGCCTACCAGCCTTCCAAGGGAAAGAGTTGACTTTTGGGACACCTGTTTACCCTTGCGATAAATCGCCAAGTGTTTGAAATGTTCAGGTCTCTTTACGCAAAATGAAAAAACAAAACTCTTTTAGGATTAATTTGTTGTCCCTATGTTTGTCTGTTTGTCCGTTTGTCTAGGCAATTTTTCTGGGTAAAATCAATAAATGCTAATATTTACAGCCCTGTAAAATATACATATTATAACGTTTTTATGGCCTTTTGTTTAACTTTTTCATACAAATTTTCTCCTTATGAAAATATAGAGATCAACACTTTACATAATATTTTGCATTTGAAAGAAAGCACAGAAAGGAACTCTAGAACAAATAATGTAAAAAATATTAAACCATATCTTTCTATTCTAAAGGGATTAATAATTTACTGTTTGTTCAATGTGGCGATAGCTTTGTTTATTTTTTTTTTCTTTCTTTGTTACAAAGATAACAAATATTTTCATACAACGTTTTCCTTAAGGGCTATTTCTCCGAATTCGTAACAAAATATTAAGAAATAATTATAACGGTAAAGTACAACTTTTAGCTAAGACAATTTATTGTTAAAAGTTTGCTATATGCATAAACATATTTTAATGATATTATGGTATCTTCAAAATAATTGGGTTTTCCATAAGCGTGATATCAGATTATTTAAGAAATTTACGGCTGGTATCACGACGACGGATAAGCCAATTATTTTATTACTATTGTAATATAATTAAAAATATGTTAATGCATACAGCAGACTTTTAACTATAAGTTTTCTTAACTAAAAGTTGTATTTTTACTTATTGAAATTGTATTTCTCATCAAGAAGTGCAAAATGACAAGATATTCAAAATAAGTTAATTGAATTTGTGAAATGGTTTCAGGTCAAAACAGTTTTCCATGAAACGGTAATTGTTTATACTTAGCAAAGTGTGTAAACTTAGTCATCTTAACATGAACGACGCCTGTATTTCTGTCTTTTTTATTTCCGGTATAGATAAAAATATACAAACTTGTTAAACTTTGCGTAAAAACGAGGCAATATTGACGATATCCTGACAGCTATTATGATGGTGTTTTACCAAATTTTGCTTTTTGGGCTGTATAGAGACGTAGTTAGATGTCACTAGAATATACTCATGAAAAAAGATATGAAGAAAATAAGCTGTAGACTTCACATTCGGTTTATAACTATTGTATGAATTTTAAGAAAAATACAGGGGTAAAGGGACCTCTTAAGGAAAACCTTGTATTAAACTATTTGTTATCTTAGTAAAAAATAATTCAAGGAAAAAAATAAACAAAGCTATCGCCACATTGAACAGTAGATAATTAATCCCTTTAGAATAGAACAACATGGTTTTCATATTTTTTACATTATTTGTTCAACAATTCCTTTCTGTGTTGACTTTTAAATGCAAAATATTATCTCAAGTGTTCATCCCTACATTTTCATAGCGAGAAAATTTGTATGAAAAACGTAAAAAAAAAACGTAAAAACCTAAAACGTAATATAAATAAAAACGTCAAAAGTATGTTTTTACAGCTCTATAGAGGGCCGTTTATATTGGTATTTATTAATTTTACCCAGAAAAAATTGTCTAGACAAACGGACAGACAGACAAACATAGGGATAACAAATTAATCCTAAAAGAGTTTCATTGTTTTCATTTTGCGTAACAGAACCTGAACATGTACCGACAGGATTATCTACGATCTAAAAATTTTGCCATGCACTGTAAATATTTCAAAATAAATTTCTATATTTTAAATGCTTGGCGATTTATCCCAAGTAAGTGTACCTATATAATTTGCAAAAAACTTCACTTATTTGGACCTGAAATGGTGAGCCAATACTACAGGGTAATTTCACGAAAAGGTCATTGACCTTTGTTACAGATCTCAGTAAGTATAAGTAAATTAATTTGGGTTTCAATAACGATTACAAAATTATTCTTTTAGAGTAACATATATTATTTTCCCGCATAAAAGTATGAATTCATTCCAAATTCATTCAGTTTTGTTGTTATGACTATGGCACGATGTAGCTAAATCACTCATACGCATATTTTGTTGAGTTTTTAACGGCAGGAATATGATGCTCCTCGAAATATTACTTTATAAAATTAATTTCAATGTGTTTTGAAGTAGTTTTGGGAGATATTTATAGCTTGCAAAAAAGGGCACAGGTTCCACGTCTTACGGGCGCCAACGCTAGGCGTAGACTGACAATATCTTGCTGCCGCTGACTGCATCAGTGGATTTACGTATTTTTGGAAAAAGGGGGTGCTTTTTTTGACCCGAATAACGTGGTATTTGGAAAATGAATAGATATCATTCACACTAATTTTATTTAAAAAAAACCAACAAAATCGCGAAAGCGATACCTGAAACAAAATCGATAAAAAGTGTGCAATAGAGGGTTACAAAAAAATTCATTGACAGTACAAATATGAATCGATTAACGTGGTTTGTGGAAAATGAATACCTTAAAGTTCAACCAAAAACATGTATTTTTTTTATGGCTATACGTAACCTAATTATTGCAACAAAATCATCCGAAAGCTGACATTTTATTTCTGTTTGTATTTTCGATCCCCTTAAGAGCTGTTTCGCAGCCGGATTGTGAAAAACTCGCCTTTTTCTAATTAATCGAAACAGAACAATTCACTCAATAGTTATTCAACAAAACCTTATTACCTATGTATTGTGTATGTTGCCATCGCCATATTTCCATTGGTTTCCATACAATGTTCTAGTGACAAGGAGAATGTATTCGGAAACATTCAGTCCTGCTCCAACGCTTTCATTTTCCACTTGTCTATCCTGCTCATTGGAAGCGGGCCGCTCAGATATATCGCGATTTCAATTTTTTTGGAATAAGAAGGATGTGTTTTTAATCTCATTTTGTACAAGGTTTATTTTTGTATGAGTTTTATTGTCCAAAACCTAATATAACTTAAATGAAATGCGTTTTTATTGGATGCAGGGAAATGCAAGTAACTGCAGTTACCTAATAGCCAGGCCTTATATGGAACAGACTGGTGACGGGCAGCGGCTTCACTGGTGCGAGGGTTCCGGCACCGCGCTCACCAACCCGCCTGCCCAAGTGCCCAGCGTGTGTGAGTATGGGCAATTCTTCCAGGATGACCGCCGGGAGTGGCAAAGTCCTGGAAAGGCTTATGTCCAGCAGTGGACGAACTAGGCTGATGGATGGATGGATGGAGCACCAATAATTCAGTATTAGTGAGGTTTATAAAGCATGAGTTTGATATTTAATGCACAATTAGTCATGATCTTGTCCAAACAAAGTTAAAACATCATTTTATGTTGATTTTGAGAAGATCATGACTAGACATCGGATTTTATGCATTTGCCAATATGCATACTCCAGAAATGCCGCCAAATTTTAAATTTTGTTCAATGACGTTGACGTTGAGTTGATGTAGAGAGGTCGTTTTCGGCGTACAAATTGATATTGGGTGACAAACGTCACAAAATTGCACCCGAAAATTTGGAAAAATACCTAAATGTATATTGTCACAAAAACTACGCATAATTTTAAGAATATTTCGCTGTTTTTGTACCGTCTTTAATTAAAATATATAAAAATAAAAATGTTTTTTTTTTTTTTTTTTTTTTTTTTTTTTTGTGCCTATTTCGGCCTTTTTAGTGCATATTTGCATGCATATTTTGGTACTTTGTTAGTGCATACAATCCGATGTCTGATCATGACTAATTGTGTATACAATTTCAAACTCTTGCTTTACAAACCTCATTAATACTGAACTATTGGCGTCAATTTTTAATTTCTAAACAAGAAAAACAAAGTTAAGTTATGCACTTTGCACTAGGCTACTGACGTTTAAACTTAAGAGGGTTTATGTTGCTTGTATGCACCAGTATTTTATGTAATTGCTCGGCACAGTGGTAATGTCGGTATTACCTGGGTATTACATTTAGCAAGACGCATGTAAATTGTAAAAGGCCGTCTGCCCACGGCACGCATGCGCCGCTTGTGGTCCCATTCCCCATATATGTAGAGAGAACACCTATTATATCGTGTTACGGAACCTTGTTTGGTCAGAAAACTGCTCGGTTGCGCTTTGGCCATAAACAGAACTCGTGCTGTAGATAAGTAGAATACGTAGCTGTCTTGTTGTATGTACTTACAATCTATATGATTCATGGAAGTAATTTCTATAGCTTAATTTCAAAAATATTCTTTTTTAATTATTTTTCAAATTTAATTAATTTATTTTATTTTATTTCAAATTTATTTTTCAAATTTGTAATTTTAGGACAGTTTTAATTATTTTGGTTAATAAATTAACAATAAATTATTTTTTTGTGGTTTTTTAAAGAGTTGTCAGTTATGACGTCACTATTGAACATTTTAGACATTACACTGATTGTGATGTGTGATTGCTTATAAAAAAGTGGTCTGTCTCTATATTTCTACTCATCTGTCATCCATCTGTCAATTCAGTCATAGCAAATTTTTAAAAATTTATCCTTATAGCAAAGGACACATTTCTAAACAGCCATTTCTCAAGTGACGTCACACGAAGGCAAATGGAAGTTGCAGCTTTTTCGTAAAACATGTTCATCATCATGAGGTATTTTAGACCATAAGTTCTAAAATACGAAATGGTTTTCGAATTAACGTACTTAACATAACGAATTGAATATACGAATAAAAATCGGAAAATGCGAGTTGGATTTGCGCACAACGGGTTCCGTCGGTACTGCAACACAATATAAATACGTAATCCTAAAAACATGGTAAATAACATCAATATCGATGCCATAGCAAGAACAAGACGACAAAAAACAAGGCGCTAAAATGATAACGCCCTGAAAAACGATTCCTTACCCTCTAAATGCGGAACTCTAATTTTTATTATTTGTTGTTTTACTCTAAAATCGTCACGACATGAATCCCCGAGGGGTTCTCAGAGGTGTTCTCAAGTGGAAACTGAATTGTAAGTCACAGTCCACATTAATACACTCGCTTTTCACCGACGATTATTTATTACGGCCCAAACGTGTAGAGTGATGGTGAGCCTTACAAACCCTAGCCCTATCATCATACTTCGGAGCCGGGCACAAATAAACCAACTGTGCACCGCCGGGATTGAACCCACGTACTCTGAGTTAGCAGGCAAACGCTACCACTGGCTGGCTGACTTCGGAACAAAGCGGCTTGCTATTATAGTATAATAATTATACAGGGTGTTTGGGACATCGATGTAAATATTTTGAGGGATGATAAAGCAAGTGATTTTGATCAAAAAGTTTTAAAATCACTTCCTTTATCATCCCTGAAAATATTTACATCGATATCCCAAACACTCTATACACTGTATATTACATACATATTTTTGTGAATTTTTAAAGATTTCTCGAAACCAGTCCCACTAAATACAGTATAACCATATATTTTTACCATCAACTTTTTAATATCTACAATTTGATACCCATATTGTATTTTTAGGATATTTTTTATTTTTCTTACCTTTGTTTTGGATATATTTTGAACAATTTAAAATTTTTCATTTTTTTTTACACCGTGATATGTGCGCAAATCAATGCTATTTTTGTGAGAAATTTCATGTCTTTATATTTAACGGTGCTAAAGTTATGAGGCTGTGACATAGGGACGGACGGACAACGGAATCTCACTATAAAGGTTCCTTTTGTACCTTATAGGTATTACGGAACCCTAAAAATAATGTTAATTTATCTACTACCATACTCACACTAAGGTTATCACAATATCAAAAGCGGTTTTATAAGTCCCTACATTGTTTGAACCACGGAGGAACAATAGTCTTTGGTTTGAACGATGTTATAATATTACATTATAACACCACAATTCTGCGCCGATATTGGTCAAATTTATTATAAAACCGCTAGAGATACATCACAAGCGATTACAATCTGTCCTAATTTTTTGAGCTAAGGCCCTCCTTACTCTTCTCGCTTCTGATTGGTCAGGAAAAATGGAGGTTCTGGTATCATGACGAGTATTACTAAAATATCATGACGAAATTTTCAATTTAAAATTTTTAATTTCTATTTTACAAAAACCAATGTAATAAAACAAGGTTTTGTCGAATTACTATTGAGTGAATTTTGAATTTAAATGTTGTTACGATCAAAATTTTAAACATTAATTTATTAATTTTATATTATTAATTAATTATCTATTATATGATATTTATTTATCAATTAATTATTAAGACATTTATTATTAATATTATAAGTATTTTACATTAAAAATGTAATGTAAAATTCGGGTTTTTCACAATCCGGCTGCGAAAAGGTGGCCAGTATATTTAATTATAATGTGACCTTAACAAAGTTATTATGTAAACGTTGTATGTTACGTATCGCATCACCACAAAACAGTGTAATGCTAGTACAGCAACATGTAATAGCGTAACGGTTTTACCTTACAGCAAAGATTTCAAAAGTAAAGATAAGCCCTTACCATACTATGACAGTACCAAAATGTTTTCACCTTTAAATGGGTGACACTCACAGATTTGGAATCAGTGCTCATCTGAACAAAATGATAGTTGGACGCCTTAAGTGCACTTAAAGTTAATCATTTCAACAACTTTATTAGTAGTCTGATCAGTTTGCTGACCGTAGGTAGACAGATTGCGCACTCATAGGTGTGCGCGCGTCGGTATTATGTTAACCAAAGATTCAAAAACAATGCAATAGATTTTAGGTGCCAGGGCTCATCTAAACTTTTGAAATCTTTGCCTTACAGTATAAAAATAACACTGATTGTTATATTGTTACACACAGAAACTCATTGCAGTTACGACACCATTAATAGTCAAAGTGCGGCTTAGAGCTGTATATTTAAGTTACCGTTACCGGGCGGATAATAGCACATATGGTACGATTATGGTGTACTGATAATCGAAAAACGAGAAGGAACCCGAAAAAAACATTTTTTTACTGTTTTTTTTCTTTAAGCTTAATTTATTTATTTATTTATTATCAACAATAGAACACTATGCTTACAGCTAGGCTAATGCGATAGTGAACATTATCTATACTTACAAATAACTATATTACAAACAACACATTAGAAACACAATTCTTCTGTTTTTTTTTTTTGCTTATTTTTCTTAAAGCTGTAAGTGAATATTGATAGTACAAAAACCGGCACCCATGGTACAGACTCCATGGTCTAGTCTGGGAGCCACTGAATGCTGCTTCAAAATTGTAAAACCGTTTATGTGAAATAAAATATTGTAAATGAAAAATATTTTTGAAATATTTTCATTTTAAAATAATAAAGAAAGAAAACATTTAAAAAAAAATTAAAATTTTAAAATATTTTCTTTCTTAGTTTTCATTTACAGTTAGAAAACTAAGAAAGAAAAAAAACCGACCAAGTGCGAGTCGGACTCGCGCACGAATGGTTCCGTACCATTATCTATAAAAACGGCAAAAAAAACATGTCAGTTGTATGTTATTCTGTTTTTTAGTATTTTTTGTTACAGCGGCAACTGAAATACATCATCTGTGAAAATTTTAACTGTCTAACTATCACGGTTAATGAGATGCAGCCTGGTGACGGACGGACAGACGGACGGACAGGCAGAAGGAATAGACGGACAGCGGAGTCTTAGTAATAGGGTCCCGTTGGTTACCTTTTGGGTACGGAACCCTAAAAAAGAAATATAGAAAATGTACGTTCATGGCTCTTAGGCTAAAAATTTTTAGTACGCCCGCCCTGAGGTTCTCTTTATACCAGATGCTATCCGCCCGGGTCTAGACATAGTAAAACCAGAACTATGGTCTAGATCATTGTTTCTTAACCTGTGGTCCCCGGACTCCTGGGGGTCCCCGAGCATATGTATGGGGGTCCGCGGCCTAATCTATGGACTGAAACATTTACTGCTTTTCTCAACGACATACCTTATTAGGGTTATTGCCAGAGCTTCTACACCTCTCATCTGTGGACTAAATATACCCGTAAAGCCTATAGCCTCCTTAGGGTACAATATAATGACGCAATGCGAATATTGCTGAGACAACCACGCTACTGTAGCACGTCAGGCATGTTCGCTGAGGCCAGAGTGCCTGATTTCTTTGCCGTGCTTAGATCCAGGATAGCATCATTTTGGGATCGTCTTGGAAACTCCGGCAATCTTGGTAAAATTAACGAAAACCCAAGTTTAGATCATTGGAGGTCCGTGCAACGTGCCCCCAACAAAAAATAAATAGACTTAAGTAGCGCAAATTAATTCTTTAATTTTATTGTATTTTATTTTATATTTTATATTGGACATTTCTTCATTTTAAATTTTAAATTGGATTGTTGTTAAGAATATGGACTGTAAAAAAACATTCGTTTTTATATTGGTCTGAAATAAAAAACATATTATATTATTATTATTATACCTCTGTGAAAAAGCATTCTCTGCACTTGTGTATGCTAAAAACAAATACAGAAATCATCGAAATTTCGATGACAGAAATAGATTAAAAGTGGAATCCGATTTGAGACTACAACTCAGTAGTAATAAACCCAAAGTTAGTTGCAAAAGAGCAGCACCAACCTTCTTATTAACGTATTTTATATGAAAAAGTATATATTTTTTATTATATAATGGTCCGAAATTTATTGCTGCTTTTTTATTAAGGGGGTCCTTAAAATTGTGCTTGATTTCCTAAGGGGTCCGTGGACAAAAAAGGTTAAGAAACGCTGGTCTAGATCATGTTATCTACATTCATATTTGTTACTAACTTTTGCCTGCGGCTTCGCTCGCGTGGAAGTGTATTTCGTTTCCGGCTTGGCGGTTCTATAAACACCCCTCTATTGTTGACCAGGATCTCTAAGATGATAATAAATATATGTTCTTACATAGATACTTATAGAATACTAATAATAATAACGAATAAGTAGTAGATTCATCCATCCATCCGTCCATCAGCCTAGTTCATCCACTGCTGGACATAAGCCTTTCCAGGACTTTGCCATTCCCGGCGGTCATCCTGGAAGAATTGCCCATACTCACACACGCTTGGCAGACGAGTTGGTGACCGCGGTGCCGGAATCCTCGCACCAGTAACGCCGCTGCCCGTCACCAGTCTGTTCCATATAAGGCCCGGCTATTAGTGATGGATATACCGCCATCCATCGGTCCCAGACATGGTGGGCCTCCTGGTTTTTTGCCTGTGAGCTGTCCTCTTACTCTCCCCCGAATTACTTCGAGGGGGTCTCCAAATAAGATGGTGGTACCTCCACAGTCGAGCCCGGCATCAGCTCTACCACCTAATAATAGTAGTAGATTCATAAAATAAAAATTATATAAGCGAAGAAAACGAGTCTTTGTTTTCGGAGACAATACAAAGAACAACAACAAGGTATCTTTCTCATTTCTCACAATCAACACAAAGCGTAATACGGTTATGCGACTCTCGGAATAGCTTAATTTGACGTCATTCTCTTGCTATGTGAAAATACACAAGAAATAAGATCTTTTCAATGCAAGTACAGGTCCAGTATCAAGCTAAACTTCCGTCCTGCACCAATGCTTTTGTTTTTGATTTGTCTATCCTGTTCTAATAAACTTGCGCACACAAAACTACAGTTATTTTGAATTTGCGGCAAATATTTTCTGTCACAACATTAAGCTCAAAAAAGCAGACCAAAAAGCTATTTTTCCTTAGTTTCGAGACCCATTTTTGTGATATTTTTCTTTCAAAGAAAGTTATCGTAATTGCGTTTTTGGCCCGTCAGAACTCTAAAGCATATCCTTAAAAATTACTTACCATGAACGTAACTACGTCCGTGTTACTTACCTTATTTTTTTTGAAATTTTTATATTCTAAATTAATACCAATAAAGTTGTCTGCTAAAACTGCATTTTGCTTTATACTGCGCCTTAAGTTACAAACCAACTTAACATTGATTAATATAAAAAAGTTTAATATAGAAGGGCATATTTTACATTGACAACTTCTATAAAATGCAATTTTTTGTTTTGGGCTTCCGTCGTCAGTAGCTTAGCACATTTTGGTCTGTGGCATTTGACGCCAATAGTTCAGTATTAGTGAGGTTTATAAAGCAAGGCAATTAGTCATGATCTTCTCAAAACCAACTTAAAATGATGTTTTAACTTGTTTGGACAAGATCATGACTAATTGTGCATTAAATTTTACAAACTCATGCTTTATAAACCTTACTAATACTGAACTATTGGCGTCAAATGCCACAGACCAAAAATGTTTTTCAATTTTTAACTTCTAAGCAAGAAATACAAAGTTAAGTTATGCACTTTGCGCTAAGCGACTGAGGTTTAGCCTTGACATTCTGTATAATAAGTAATACTAAAGTTAAATAAAGGTGGTAGAGCTGGTGCCGGGCTCGACTGTGGAGGTACCACCATCTTTCCTGCATACCCCCTCGAAGTAATTCGGGGGAGAGTAAGAGGACAGCTCACAGGCAAAAAACCAGGAGGCCTACCATGCCTGGGACCGATAGATGGTGGTATATCCATCCCTAATAGCCGGGCCTTATATGGAACAGACTAGTGACGGGCAGCGGCGTCACTGGTGCGAGGGTTCCGGCTCCGCGTTTACCAACCCGCCTGCCCAGCGTGTGTGAGTATGGGCAATTCTTCCAGGATGACCGCCGGGAGTGGCAAAGTCCTGGAAAGGCTTATGTCCAGCAGTGGACGAACTAGGCTACGATGGATGATGGATGGATGATATTTTTAGAGCTAATTAAATATTCTTTATGACAGTATTTTCTTTTCCTCATAAAACTTAGTATTTTAAGGATACGGAATGTTGAATACAAAAAAGAGCAGTCTAATTTACATACTTTCGTCAATATTTAATTATTTTTGTATTGTTTTGTGCACAAAATGTTTTAAAAATTAATTTCTCGTCTCAGGTTAATAAGAAAATGATACCTACTACACTGCCATGTTTGGTAAATTGAAGCCGATAAGAAAATTGTCTGAAGTGTAGGTATCGAATAAATCTAATCAGACAATCCTATTATTTTGTTCAAATTGTTTAAAGTTGAAGTATTTGAGAAACACGTAGTGGATTTGGGATTTGATTTGGATCAGAATGACCAGAAAGGAAAAAAAAGAAACGCACTAACATCTGTCACCAGTGTGACCATCTCATAAATTCCGAATCTGCCATAGAGTGGGCAAAAAATCTGCCAAAACCTGCCACACTTGGCGTCAAAAATGCCAGAAATATGCCTTCATGGAAATGGAAAAAATACACATGAATTCAATGGAATTATTTAACAATTTCCTTATAAATTGTACTCATAAGTAACATTTACTGAACCTGTCAACATTTGCCTCCAAATTTTCGTTTCCTTTTTCCGTGTAGTACAAAGATTTTGAAGAAATCTTTTTGATCTTGTTTCAAGTTGGTTTAAAGAAGAAACAGTCTCCGTGCTCCTTAAACCCCTCTTTTGTTTTAATTAAAGCTGAAACATGTTGGTTTAGGAACCTATTCCTTATTTTTGTTTTATTTAAATTTGTAAAATAAACTCGTGTTATTTACTATTCATGTGACATATTATTTATTCCGACCATTGTCATTGTCAGCTAGACTGAGAGTATAGACAAATCATGTCTATGGCGGCATAGATAACTAAACAAAATTCACTTGAGAGAATATTATCTCGCACGAAACGAAACAAAATAAAGTTTTGGCGAAATTTGTAATATTTGGGTATTTTATAGCCCCATTCGCGTCCTTGATTTTTCCAATCGCTCCACAAAATTTGTCTTCACTCAAAATTGTGCTGGTGGTGCTACCTCCACCTGATTCTAATAGGTCTTACACTCTTATCAAATTTAATTTGTCGAAGTTCGTCATCAACTTTTTGAATGTTGTTTTCGTCTACTATGTTGGGAAAATTCTTTGCAACGTTTAAAGTAGACGCAAAATCTTTGTAAATCAAATTAGATAATGTGAATTTTCTTGGAATCTTTTAAATCTGCCAAAATCTGCCTCTTTTGTAAATCGTCAGCATGATCTGCCACAGACAAAATTTAAGAGCGAAATCTGCCAAAACGGCAGAAATCTGCCACAAATGGTCACACTGTCTGTCACATACCCTGCGGTCCGAAATAGAATTATATCGCTAAAATCGATTACGAAAGTATATGAAGTGAATGGCTTATGATCCATTGTAATTCTATTTCGGACCGCAGGGATAGTGTGGTCATCAGATTCGGCAGAATAAACACGCTCAGCTATCTTTTGTAAGTTGGTCATTTAAATAAGCAGAGTAAACCAAATAAACCAACAACCGTTGTACAGTGGAGACCGCATCAAGTAAGACACATTGGACTTTGCACCTATCTTATATTCTTCTCAATAGGGGCTATTGTCGTACTGCAAGTGTGTAGCTTGATGTGGTCTCCACTGTACATACATACCATAATCTCGTTTGACAGCCAATTTTTCCCCACGATATTTGACGTTTGTTGAGTGTCTTGACCGAATCGTTGTGTTTATCGATACAGTCATCAGATCACAATAAACTACTGGTAAAATGGGGTGAATAGGGTTCCAGGGGTGAATAGGGTAGCAGCCGAGTATTTTCTTTCAACCGGAATTAATATCATGTTTTTTTTATGAGTCCCCTATGGCAATACTTTTTTTTGTAGCCAAAGAATTGTATTTTGTGCTCGCAATGAAAACATGCTCAAATCCTTACCCAAATTAAAAATAAAAACATTTTAAATACGACCTTCCAAACAGCATGAAATATGCTCTTCCTAAAACCTCAATTTTGTGGCATTTGTAATAATTTCTAGTATTTTTTTGTGATTTCTAGATATTAATAATTTTAAAAGGAATATAAAAACACCAAAGATAAGTTGTAATATTCTGTTTTTGATTGTATAATCTCAAAATACTTACTTAACCTCGATTTTTACAATTTTCGGGGTTATTGGGGTTTCCTAGGGGGTGAATAGGGTATCAAAATAACTCCGCCTCGATGCTTGCTTTTGTATGCTTTGCACTGCTGCTTTGTTCTTTCTTCTGCACGCTTTGTCTCCCTTGTGCCAGCAGCCGGATGTAGGCCTACAAGGGCCAGTATGGTGCCGGTCCCAAGCCCGGTTAAGGGTGAGGCTATGTAGGGTGATGCACCCCGGAGGGGGGGGGTACTCCCATATACCATGGGTCTACCTCTTTCACCCGGGGGACAATCAATATCTGTATAGCCTCAGCCTGAAAGGAGGAGGGCCGACCCGTGAACATTCTGGCACCAACCAAACACTGGAACCAGAATGTCCACTCACAGCCATGCGCCCGAACAAACTGAGGCACTGGCTGTACCTCCAACAGGGAATGAGTCTGCCTGTTGGTTAGGCCAAAGGGTCAAGCCGACACAACATAAACTCCTTACAATAACCCTCACAAACATTTACAGCCAGACATAAACACTACACAAACACTGTATCAACAACACAAACGGGTGCAGGGCCGCACCCCTCACATGACCCGGAGGCCGAGACTCCTGCGCTACGTTGCAGCCCCTACATCTTTCAGGTGAAGAGGCTACAATGTTTCATTCCGTGCGCAGAGAACGCCGCAGGTGGTGCAAAGGTAGCCTGGAGGGTTGAGCCAATTACGTTCCGGGTCAGAGTTCGTTTGCGGCAACACGCCCTCTTTGGTCCAGCGTACCACCACAAACGGCGCCCACGGTGTAGCAAGCCGTGTGGTAATCGGAATACCCCGGCCTCGGCGGACTAAGCTGAGACGGGCGAGGCTCCTGGGCGGAGGGGTATGCAGACGGCAGTGTACGGGGTGTGCGGTGAGCGATTGATCCATCCCAGGTCTCTTGCAGCCGCACACTTAGCCCAGCTAGCTGGTGCATTCTTATGCTCATCCGTCTCGTATACAACTCCGCTACGTCAAACCTGCAAGGCTCCTAGGTCTATCCCACCTAGGCAGGTTTTTGGACAGGGGGCCTATATCTCTGCGAGGATTTCCTGGTGTCATCATAGGGTGATTCCCCCAACGTTGTGGGCTCCGAGGTGGGTGGGGACTCGTAGAGATGAATTTTAACGGCCTTCAAAAAAATGGAAAACGGGAAAGACAACAAAACTGACAGCGGTGCCAGCAAACCACCGTCTAAAGCGCTAGACCTTAGCGCTCTAGCAGAGGCCATACAGCCACAAAGCTTTGTAAGCTCATGGCAGATGGTCTCCAACAAAAACAAAAAAACCAAACAGCCGAAAGGCAAACAACGTGGCAACGTTGTAGCCGGAGGCCAACAACAACAAGGGTCCGTTAGCCAACAGGGTAACCAACCCGTTCAACAGTCAGGCCGCAATAACAGGCGGAACCGCTGGAGGCGCGCTAAGCGCGACCGGGAAGCAACTGACCGTAACAAAACACAACAGACCAGAGATGCCTCAGCAACACCCGCTGACTTGACACCTGGAACGAGTGCGCTTATGGCCCCTCCCCGGGGCTCCACACAGCAGGCCCAGGCCTCAGCTGACTTCTCGTCAAGGGACAACAAGCCCAAGGCGGGACTCGCTGGGTCCGGGCGGCCGGGTGGAGGCACGGGGAAACCAAAGCCATTCAGTGAGAAGGCTGCCCAGTCACAGGGTAAAATGCAAGGCTTCCCTGGTCCCACAAGCACCGCCTCTAGCCACGGCGAGGCCAACAAGGCCATGCCAGCCAGAGAAGTGGGCCGTAAAGGTCAGAAGGGCAAGCCGGTCTTCCATAAGGCTCGGGATGGCGCCCCTGGAGGTGGCCATGAGACGGCACCTGGAAGGCCCAATGAGCCACGTTTGGCAAAGCGCCGACGCCAGGACCGTCTTGATGACACCGTCTCTCCAAGGAGCGACGCCAAACGAGTCAGGGTAGACCAGGGCAAAGATTCTGCATCGTCATACGCAGAAGCCATGCAGTCGCATCTGTGCGTGGCGGTCAGGATTAGCCCCAGTCATGACCTTTCCGAGGAAGCAGCTCGGCAGCTTCAGACAGAACTCCTAACGAAAGTAGGAGAAATCTGCTCAGAGGCTGCCAGCTCAAACATCACGGAAGTACCGTCGTTCCGAGGACGCCCTAGCTGGAATGCAGGCGTCCTCAAACTATGGTGCGAGGATGACGGGTCTCTGGCCTGGCTGAAACGCACCGTAGCGACGCTGAAGCCGCCGTACCCAGGTACGAGCTATGAGGTCGTCAGCCTAAAGGAACTAACACCCAAAGTAAAATGTGGGTTGTTTATTCCTGAGGTGACGGATAAAACGCCTTCCGAAATACAGACCTGGCTGGCCATGCAAAATAAAAAATGGCTAAAAGTTGACAGCTGGTCCATGTATAACATGGAAGTGCACACGGCTCCGGCCGAGAGACCCGGGATATTTTTAAGCCTGGGTATACCTCGGTCGGAAATACCGGCTCTGATGGCAAGAGACCGCCGGGTCACCTTCGGGTTAGGCTCGGTGTATGTCAGATTCTTCGGTCCGAGAGGTTTACAAGATACCGCTCCTGAAGAATCGTCAGCGCCAGTGGCTACGGAGGCAGACCCTATTCCCGACCCCAGCAAAGGGTCGGAGGAACCCGTGCGTCAGACCACCACCGTAGCCGCTCAACAGGGTGAGGTGCCGACGGAGGGGAGCAGTGGCAGGATGGAAGTGGAACTGCAACCCTCTGAAGGACATCGCCAAGAAGAAGACGTTGCGGATAGGGAGACGGACGGGGACTCAGTGGATTTCGAAGTTCGATTATCCTCTCCCCGCCTCTCCTCCGACTAACGTCATACAAACGAACCTCCAGCACAAGCAGGTGGCAGTAGCCACTCTGCGCCGCGTGCTGGAGGTTAACAAACAAACTATCGCCCTGATCCAGGAACAGTGGATCAGGGCTGATAGAATATGTGGCCTTGGCAATATCGGAGGTAAGTTATATCTTAACACCTCCGTGCAAAGCCCACGGACATGCATTTACGTTCCACGCCACTTGAATGCCGTGCCTCTAACACAGTTCTGTTCCAGAGATCTGACGACAATCAGGCTCGAAGTTCAGGCCTGTGGGGGAGACAGGGCAACCGTGGTGCTGGCGTCTGCCTACCTTCCTGGTGACGAGGAGGTGCCCACTAGGGAGCTAGTAGACCTGATACAGCACTGCGAGCAAAGTGGCCTGGACTTGATCGTGTCAGCAGACTCTAACTGTCACCACCCCATCTGGGGCAGCGAGACCCCCAACAAGAGAGGTGAGGACCTAGTATCTTATCTTTTCTCGACTAATCTTACGGTCCTTAATAAGGGCTCTAAACCAACTTTTGTTACCTCCAGATTTCAAACAATAGTAGACATCACCCTAGCCACGGAGACGGCCGCAAAGCTAGTTACCGAATGGCATGTGTCTGAGGAGCCCTCTTTCTCGGACCACAGGCGAATCTGCTACAAACTAGGTGTCCACGCAGAAAGACCCCTACCTAGACGTAACCCGAGAAAAACGAACATCGCAAGGTACAAGGGTCTTCTGAAAGAAGAACTGCGGAAGATGAACTTTCAGGATATGAGGACATCAGCTAGCAACATTGAAGCCAATGTTAAAATACTAACAAAAAGCATTAACACATGTTACCAAAAGGCCTGCCCACTAGTGACGCAATCTTCCGAAAATTCGAAATGTCACTGGTGGGGACCTGAACTCGAACGGCTCCGGCATAAGTCCAGGCGCTTATTCAACAGAGCCATGAACACCAGAAACGAGGCAGATTGGGACGAGTACAGACAAGCCCAATCATTCTATAAAAAGCGTATCAGGATTAGGAGATGCGAATCCTGGCGCCGTTTCTGTGAGAACATCGAATCAAACAACGAAGCTGCCAGGGTACGCAAGGTCCTATCGAAAGACCAAGATCGCAACCTAGGCTCGCTTAAGAAACAAGACAACACCTATACTAACACAGACAACGAGACCTGTGAAGTACTACTTCAGACGCACTTCCCAGGTTGCAGCATCTCAGACGAATGCAACTGGGAGGAAACAACAAGTAGAATACCAAATGAGCAGGACTGGAAAACAGCCGGGACCGTGGTCGATATTGACAAGACCACCTGGGCCGTCAACAGCTTCCTTCCTTTTAAATCGGCAGGGCTGGATGGCATATTCCCCGCTCTCTTAAGATGGGGAATTGAGTACCTAGCAGAGCCGCTGGCAGACATCCTGAAAGCATGTCTTGCACACAGCTACATACCGTACGACTGGAGGGAAGTCAAAGTCATTTTCTTGCCCAAACCAGGTAGAAGTGACTACACTGAAGCAAAAGCCTTCAGACCCATCAGTCTTACATCCTTTCTTCTTAAGACCCTCGAAAGGCTATGCGACAGGCATATCAGAGATGGAGCTCTAAAGAAGAAAACGTTACACCCGAACCAACACGCCTACAGTTCGGGTAAATCAACGGAGTCGGCTCTGCATAACGTAGTGAAAAGAATCGAGAGCGCTCTAAACACAAAAGAATCAACGCTAGGCGCCTTTATCGATATCGAGGGTGCCTTTGACAAAACTAGATTCACAAACATCAACCATGCCCTTCTCAAGTATGATGTCGAACCAACACTACGCGGGTGGATAGACAACATGCTTAAGCTGAGAGCTGTGCAACTAAGTGTGAATGGCACTACCAGAGCTGTGGTTGCTAAAGGCTGCCCACAAGGAGGCGTCCTATCACCGCTGCTCTGGAACATCGTGGCAGACGATCTAATCCGACGCCTCAACGAGAGGTGCTATCACACGATAGGCTATGCCGACGACCTTGCTATTCTCATCAATGGGAAATTCGAAGGAACACTCTGCGAGTTAATGCAGAGTGCTTTCAAAGTCGTTGAAAAATGGTGCGAAGAGTACCAACTAACAGTGAACCCGAAAAAAACCGAGTTAGTCCTGTTCACCAATAAGAGAAAACTGGCGAACATGAGACTACCGAAACTTTTCGGCACTGAACTAACCATATCAACTGAAGTCAAATACCTAGGAATGATACTTGACAACAAGTTGAATTGGACAAAACACATGAACAACAAACTGAAAAAGGGAACCATAGCACTATGGCAGTGCAAACGCATGATGGGCAAAAAATGGGGACTACGCCCAAACATAATGCTATGGCTATACAAAGCAGTGATAAGACCAATGGTCTCGTACGGTGCCGTCGTCTGGTGGCCTAGGACGGACGCCGGCTATGTACAGAAAGAACTGGAAAAATTTCAAAGGCATGCTTGCATGCTTACCACAAGCTGCATGCGAACCACGGCATCCGCGGCCCTTGAGACCATCTTGGACGTCCCACCGCTACACCTGTTTATACAACAGGAGGCGGCGGTTGCAGCGTTCAGACTCAGGGCGGCTGGACAGTGGAAAAGCGATGACAGGGCACCACACACGCGCATTCTTGAGTTGGCCGTGTCCCACCAACCCATGATGGACGCACCGTGTGACAGAATACCTAAAAAGCATGTCTTTAATAGACAGTACAACGTCCAACTATTTGAGGAAACAGCAGATCACTCTAATATCCATGAGGTAAGGATATATACGGATGGATCCAAAACAAAGGTGGGTACCGGGGCCGGAGCGTACTCAGCTGAACTTAACATTCATAGGTCAGCAGCCTTGGGTAAGCACAACACGATTTTCCAAGCGGAATGCGTAGGAATTATCCTGGCCACAAGCGCGGTACTCAGAAGGGAAGTTAAAGGCCTCAACATTCGTATACTTTCTGACAGCACGGCGGTACTACGAGCCCTAAGCAAGACTATTGTTAACTCTGGGCTAATACTACAGTGTCTAAATCAACTGGAAGAGGTAAGTCGACACAATAAAGTCACCCTCCAGTGGATAAAAGGACACAGCGGATCGCTGGGCAATGACGCGGCAGATGAACTGGCAAAGGAAGGTGCAAAAATGGAACCGGTAGGTGCTGAGCCACTGGTTCCCTTGCCCTTTAACCAGATACGAACCTGGCTGCGTGAGAGAACCAGCTCTCAACATGCTGAGCGATGGGCAAGTATGGCAACTTGTAGACAGACGAAAGCGGTTCTACCAACCGTGGACCGTCGCCTGACAAAGAAACTACTTCGTCTCAATAGGCTGAACCTTCGCATGATGGTAGGGCTAATTACGGGACATTGTAACCTCAACAGACATTTCTATAATATAGGTCTGACGGACAGTCCTCTATGCAGAGCTTGTATGGAGACCGAAGAAACGCCGACCCACGTGACGATAGACTGCGTAGGCGTCAGCACACAACGGGCTAAGATCCTCGGTGAACCGGGGACGCTTCGCCAATCCTGTGGCGACCTAGGCCGCCTCTTGGGATTCTGGCGAGAGCTGGGCTGGCTGGAATAGCCGGCTCCACACTTTCCACGCACAAAGGTCCAAGTAAGAGACTAGGTGCGGAAACCGAGCCCACCAAGAAGAAGAAGAAGAAGAAGGGTATCAAAATGGGGTGTATAGGGTCACAACTGGGGGCAATAGATTCATGAAAGAGGTGAATAGGGTCAGCAAAGGGGTGAATTGATAGGGCTGGCACAAATAATATTTATAAATACCTCCCTATATTATAAGCTGAACGTTTGTTCAAATTCCGATTTCGAACATTTATTATTTGTTCAGGCATTAAAAGATTATAATATTTCAATTTGAAAAAGCCAATAGCAAAACTAAACAAAAAAACAAAAAAATTCTGTAATGTTAACAATAATGTTTATTAATTCAAAGTTTATTTAAGCTTGCCATGTAGTTTCTTCTTTTTGAGTTGGTTAATAAAATAAAGTTATTGTTGCCAACCCTAACAAAAAACCCTTTACACCCCTGTTTCGATTCTATTGACCCCATCGCGGGGGTGAATCGGGTTCAGCAACATTTTAAAGATTTTCTCGAAATATTGTTAGAAAACCTAATAAATTTATAATGTAATTCAGAAAAATAGGCATCCGGACAAAAACTTAAGTATTTCAATGTCATGTATTTGATTTATAAATGGGTTAAAATTGGCAACAAAGTTGAAAAGTTACCCTATTCACCCCATTTTAGTACTATTTTCCACTATAAATAAACACCTACGATTCGGTCATGACATGGTGATCTATGGTCATGACCCTCAACAAACGTCAAAAATCGTGGAAAAAAATTGGCTGTCAAACGTTATTGTGCAGCTAACTTCAGGCCACTATAAACCACCATAGTACAAACGTACAACTATGGTGGTTGATTTATTGTGCTTATTTACATAACCGACTTACACACGATAGCTGAGCTAATCAAAGTAGCTGAGTGAGTTTATTTTGTTTATTCCGATGACCGCACTCAACACTGAAAAATTGTCGCGTTTAACGCACATGCATTGCCGCGACGATGAAGTGTGCAGCGGGTTGCAAAGAGTTATCGTAGACAAGAGGATCTATCCTCTATCTACGTTAACAATTAACCATTTTGCATGACTTTGACAAGCATGGAGCATTGCAAATATTTTCCGATGCTCTCTGCATCAAACATCATACAGAGGTACAAACTTATATTTCCCGATGGCGAAGACTGTCATATAGTAAATATAGAAGCCATTTTAGTCTATCAAACTATTATCAGTCTATATATAACAAACAAAATACAAATGCGATGAATTTTTTGCCATCCCTACCCGAATTATGTGCGCCGCATACCGGGTGACGTCACATTTGCCAGGTGCCTACATGGCTTGGAGGACAAGTATAACCATAGCCTCCTTTATCTGGAGGTAAAGGAGGCTACATACATACATCGCCGCAACCCGTTGCACAGTTCATCGCTGCGGCGATGCAGATGTGTTAAACAGTTAAACGCGACAAATTCTGAATCTGACATTTGACAGATTCTTTCTTTCTGACAAAAGGTTTTTCTGTCTGGAAAAATATTATAACAAATTCCCAGCAAATTCCATAAAAATTCGAAGTTGGAACTTTATCCCTCACATCGCAGCTGTATTCTGATTACTTTGTTGTCCCTGTCTGAGAAAAATCCCTGAACTGATGACGTTCGGAACAGATTCACCAGACTGGAATATTTGTGTTGGTCGAAGCAATGGGAATTTTGGTTTTAGAAATATGACAGAAAATAGGTATAATACATAATAATTATTATTTTTGAACTCCATGATCTTTGTGTACACGCATTTCAAATATATATTATTAATCCTGTCTCTGAAGAAGAATGCCTATGCCTGTTTCCTTCTGTGATAGCTTTTTTGATTTCAGAAAAAGGTCAAGAGATGAGGAATCGTGCGAGTTTATGCCACTCTCCAAGAGGATAAACAACTTACACATCAATAATAACCTTGGAAGCACCAGTGCAACCTCTCCTGAAACTAGTCAACAAAATGGAATTCCTACCTCCAACCCGTCTTCAAATGACATTAGAACACCAAACTATGATCCTGGTGTGAATTCCAACCAAAGCCCATACTATTTTGATAATAAGCTCTTATTTGAACTCCATTTGCAAAGAATACAAAGAACTGGGCAACAGTTTCCATTTTAAAGTACCCATTATTTTGTTATAGAAATATTTTTATCATAAGTTTTGTGTGTATTTATTAATTATTATCGTAGTTGCTAGTTTGTAACTTTCTTGGCTAATAAAACAGAAAATGATATTTAGTTTTTGTCTAGCTAAATTGAGAGATATAATAAATCGGTCAAGTGCGAGTAGGACCTGCACCCTGAAGGTTTTGTACCATTTAAATAAGTTGATATACTACTTAAAATAATTTGAACAGAAATAACAAACTTATCATTAACAACATAATTAACTACAAAATTTATGACACAAAACTGAAAAACCAAGTTTTTTGAGTATTTGGGGACGTAGCTTTAAAACTACATTGTACATCGGTGTTTTCAGTATTTGTTGTTTAATTACAGCATACGGTACATAATATATAGAAATTACAAATTCCTAACTACTTTTGGTCTTTGAGATAGACCCCGTAACAAAACTTTCGGCGCTTGGTTGACAGGCAAGAGGGCGGCCCAGTTGTAAACGGAGTATGGTAGTGGCGGCCCAACAAGGAGTATGGTACCTAGTAGCGTTAGTTCCGATTTTGGATACAACCAATCCACGCGACAAAAGGGCCAGTATACAGGGTCATAGATAAATAAAGAAAATAAATCCTTCCTTTATTTATCTATGTCAGGGTGGAACAAATGTAAGGGCCCTGGAGGGGAACTACCTTAAATCCTTTAGTTAGCTCATTTTACTGAAAGGAAACATTCCTTTATTTTTTAAAAGAAACAAAACTGCATTCAAAGATATTCTGAAATTTGCTTGTCTCACCCGGGAATCGAACCAACTAAAAATTTAAAAAAAAAAACCTCGCTATTTTGTCATACGAATCGGTAGAATTATTGTTCAGAATAAAATTTGTCTAATAAACATTTGGTCTTACACTCATCTGTTGTACGAGATACTCATGAAATTAAATATTTATTACAAGTTCTTTGTTAACAATACCTAGTACTGTTCACTTGTAACAAGTAAATGACACGTTATAATTTTCTTATCTCTCTTACATCCAAAGACATCGTATGAAGTACAAGCTTGCTAATGTTATTTATCTTAAGTACCTTGTTGAATACTTTAATAAGAAATGGTAATAATAAATGTATGCAGAGCACAATTACTTCTTGCACTAGGCGTACTGACGAAAAGTTTAAAAAAGTAACGATTTTTTTTTGCAACGCGGAGCAACAAATTTGAAGTTCGTTTTTAAAATCGATAAAAGTATTCGTTCGAAATTCAAATTTTGTTTTGTTTTGCTTTCATTCCGTGCTGTCATTGTGTAATAATGGCGTATAATTATTACTTTACAAGTGAACAGTACTAGGTTTTGTTAATAAAGAACTTGTAATAAATATTCAATTTCATGGGTATCTCGTGTACAACAGATGAGTGTAAGACTTTAGTTTAGTAGACAAATTTTATCCTGAACAATAATCCTACCGATTCATATAATAAAATAGCGAGGGTTTATTTTTTAAATTTTTAGTTGGTTAAGTACCCGGGTGAGACAATCAAATTTTAGAAGATCTTTGAATGCAGTTGTGTTTCTTTTAAAAAATAAAGGAATGTTTCCTTTCAGTAAAATGAGCTAACTAAAGGATTTAAGGTAGTTCCCTTCCAGGGCCCTTTCATTTTTTCCACCCTGTATATTGATATGTACCTACTACAAACAATAGTATTATGTTATGATACCTATGCCTGTATGTATTGATATCCGAAACTCCAGTGATAAAAAAAATCATTTTCTTAATATCGTGATAAAATACACATAGTGCCATCTAGTGGGAAAAGGTAGAACTAAAATGTACACCTGTGCTATTCAGGTCCCTTTTCGCTTGACCATATTTCAGTGATGGCCACTCGCAATTTTTTTAGTTTTTATTTTTTACAAAGTACCTAGGTCGAACATACTAAATCTATGGTTATATTATATCAAGCCTTAGAGCATCATGTTTGTTTCCAAGTTTTCAAGATTTACAAACCACCTCCGATATTGAATGTATTGTGGTAGGCATTGAGGTTTTTTTCCTCTATGGTGGTTGGCAAGAACTCGGCAAGAAACTTCTACCAGTAGAATATTGCTCTGAGGTTAGGTATGCACTATCTGTGATATGAACAAACAAGTGTAGATGGCGTCAGCATCGATATATAAGACTAAATTAAATTAGTTAGCGAAATTTGAAACATATGTAGAACATGTCCATAACAACAACTTTTTCTATTAGGATTGTGCATAATTCTTAAAAAAAAAATTCAACTTTCCATGCTGGACAAGTCAGCTGATCGGGGCAATTTATATGGGAGGAAGTGAAAAAAAGTAACGAATTCCGCTTAGCTCCCATAGAAACAGTTGTTCATATAGACTAATATGTACTATGTTTTGAGTTTCGCCAAACTATTGATCAGTAGTTATTTGACCTTATATATAGCATCGATACATTGATATAAGTATTTTATTTAGTAGAGTATGGCACCTTCAGAGCGTTTGCACTCGACCGGTTTTTTATTTGGTGGACATTTAGGTAGCGTTCCTAAACGACGGGGTTAAAAAAACAAAATTGAATAAAAATTAACTATCACCCGTTCCACAACCACCAAACTGCACCAAACGAATGCTTCAAAGCTTCAATCAAAGTACTCGAATCGAGATCGACCTTGCCAGAAATGTAAATTTCACTTTTGACAGTTAAATTTTAGAAACCGTTACCAGTGTTGCCAACTTAGCACTTTATGCTTTGTGTGTAAAGTGGTAAGTTTCATATATCTAGTACTGAAAAAACCGGCCAAGTGCGTGTTGGGCCACGCGCAATGTAGGGTTCCGTAGTTGCCCGTCACAATTTGAGTACTTGGAAGGTTCATAAACCTATATTTATAACCTTTTTTACACTACTAATAATTTCATCAAAGTCATTTTCAATGGAATTTGTACGAAATTTTCATTTTAAGGTCGACTATTACTCGTTATTTTGTGAAGCCTACTTAGTTTTGATAGATTTCCTTTTAACTTCGTTACACTACTGCCGTGAATTTTTTTACAAATTATCTAAAAACAACCGTTTAGTTGGCAGGGGGCGACACTAATGTACTCTTTGCTTGACTCTAACAGAAATTAGCACTTTAACCCTTTATAAGGCAGAGAAAGTTAACTTATGTATGTAATCATATTTTTTATTTATTTATTTTTATTATTAAATTTATTATTATTCTGTTTTTATTTTTTTTGTTGGTTATCCTTTTTTTCTATAAATTTTGAACTGAATCTGCAAATTGACTAATGATTTTTGATTGTTTTTTTTACAATAATCTAAAAATTATGGTGTTGACGCTGCCTTATAAAGGGTTAAAGCTTAATATTTTGCAAACGGATCCCTGAATGGAAAAATACTTTTTGCACACCTACAATATTTTTGAAAGACCTATCTCACGATACCCCACACCATGGGATAGACGAGAAAAAAATCATCCCCATTTTACGTGTAGGGGATGTAGACTAAAAAAAGTTTTTTCGACATTTTATACTTCACTACTTTGTCGACGTGATTAATAGGTATACCCATACCAAATTGCAGCTTTAGTACTAAGAGTCTCTGAGCTAAGCCGCGGCTAAACAGACAGACAGACGGACAGACATGGCGAAACTATAAGGGTTCCTTAATGTCTACGGAATCCTAAATATAGGTAAACAAGATAATAATCGACATCAAAATATTTGTCTTACTTGAGCTTTGTTTCTAATTGATGTTTTATATTATGTAATGTACAATAAATAATATTTAGAGTGTCCAAACTAATGGATTTCACTGTTTAATTAATTAATATTCAAATATTGTTATTTGATAGGATATTTTATTTTATGATCAATTTAGCACTATTGTTGTAAATTCATTGCAATCTTTTGAGATACCATTTAGCACCTAACCGTGGTTTCGAGTTGGCAACCCTGCCCGTAAACTCAGGGTTTTACTTTGACTTGACTTTTGTCATCACACATAGCCGTCTCCATTTACAAGCCATGAACATAAGTTTGGCAACGTCGCCTAGCTGTCAGTTAGTGGTCCTATGGTCCTTTCTCATCTATGATCATCAATTAATTAATTCATCACATCATGCTTGAATATAAAACAAGTCCCATTTCTAGAGGTGAAATTAATAGGAAATAAATAAAAAATATATATTTTTAATGCAATCCTTTATTTAACACATTTACAATATTACATTACAATAAATATTACATTTAAATTACAAATTAGCAATTTTAGTTGTTTAATGTCATAAGTTTCCTCTTTTTTCCTTTGTTACATTCATTGTTATTGTTCATCAATTTCTGGTAATTGTTTAAAACAATATTGCACATTATTTTCAGAATGGACTGAAACAATCTGTCAAATGTGTTACCACATTCACATTTCTCTACCAAATAGATAGTGATAAAGTCTGACTCTAGGCTTGCTTTTGTTAATTTATACAAAACAGCCTTGTGGTCGCCTTTTTTTAGAAATTTGCTTTCTAGAATTTTGTTATTTATTATATACTCAAAAATACTACACATGTGGTAGAACATAATACATACAGAAGCAGTAGGTACAATTAAACCAGCCCTCTGCAAGTAATTGAAATATTGTGAATCTGTTTCAGTACCTTTTAATTCAACAACGTATTTTTCACATAAGCGACAGCATAATTTATTTTTTACACTGTGAGCTACATAGCCACACACAAACAGCTTTGCGTCTTCATCAATTTCCATAATTTCAAGGTAGTTACTCTCCGTTAATATAAACATGAACCCTGTGATATCAACATTATCAGCATTAGCCACTTCGCAAGAACTAGCTGATAGTTCTTTCAACATACTTTTGCATTCCTTTGATTTCAGGATATGCTGAATGCGAATCTTTTTTTCAGACTCAATTATCTGATTATATGATATATTATAATTGCACCCAGACAGAGACCTATAACGACCAAATCGTTGTTCTAAGCAATCTGTTTGAAACTTGCCTATTAATATGTATTTCATATTAAGTTTTTTTAATGAATCATGTATAATAAGGCAAATAACTTTCGTACTCCTTTTGATTCAACCCTTTCATTCATTTCTTCCCATTTCTGAAGCCAATTTACAAACTCTTCCAAAAATTTAACTTTGAAATCACTTATGTTCTCAATTGGACAACTCCAGATATTCCGTTTAATTTTACCTTTCAATGGATTATTGCAATTCACTGTATCCCACCATTGCCTAATTATTTCCAGAAAATCTGCAGTACTACTATATTTTTCTGAAAACTTTAGCGCTGCTATTGTAGAATGGTGGAAAGTATTATCTACACATAAAACATTTTGTCTTTCCAACGAATTTGGATACATAGTTTTGTTATTTAATTTATAAGCCTTTTTGACAATGTTAAGTTTTTCTTGTTCATACAGTTCCCTTAATGTTGAAAACAAGCAGTTTTTCTTTCATTTGAGTGAAAATCGGGGTAAATAAAAGTTTTCATTTCATCTTTTAAATTCAGCCAGTTATTTCTAATGTTTTTAAATATATGAACAAAATCAAATAGCAGATAAATTTTACGATCTTCATATTGTGGGTTTGGCATACTGAATTCATCGGAAAGCAAACTGAAGAGGTTTTGGTTCACGCGGTTGTTGTCAGTAATAACACATAATATTTGGAATCCTAGCCCCTGAACAAATGTTATTACTTCTAACACAACTTCTTTCAAATCTTTACCAGTTAATGCCTTTACTGGCAATAGTTTCACTATTTCCGTGAAATGACCGAAAGCTGAAGAGATCATGAATGTTTGTACCGTTGTGGCCATGCAGTTTGCATTATTATGAGCATATCTAGATATGTTAGATGATTTGAAGTTGAGTCCGCTTTTAATATATATTTCATCTATATAAGTAAATTTACGTATTTTTCTCTATCAGTCAATGTCTTTACCATATGGGTCAAATAATGTTCAGTCGGATTACAAGATCCAGGTGAAATGGTCAGCGAGAAAGAGATACGTTGTAAATATCGCTTTGTTGGCAAACATAAATAATTTTTAAGTAAATTATATGATGAACTAGACTGGCAATACATAACAAAAGCAAATAAGATGGTAATCATGCTGTATTGACGCTTTTTGTTAACCATATTGGAAAGCTGATCTTTTATGATAATCACAAGTTTAGACTCACAAGTATTGTCTTCAACGCTATCGACGTTCATTGAAATGGTTTTATCAATGTAATGTATTGCTTTTTTCAAATAAAATTCTTTTGTCGGCAACACACCATTGCTAGCCATACTCGTCTGATATCTCGCAAGAATATTTTCCAGCTGAGACCATCGTGTCAGTTTCTGATCTTGGGGTAGGACCCAACTTAGGTCATTCGGAGAGAGTTCATTTTCACCCACAAATAACTTAATTTTTAAAGTATCATCCACAAGAACACTACGCATTACACACAGCCTGTCATCCTCACTATTTGCACAATCTAACACATATAAACGCATGTGATCTGATGATCGGTCAAACTTCCACTTTTGTGACATAACGGAATTAATTTTCAGTACAAGATCGTCATAGTTTTTGATCATATCACTGTTCAGAAAAGCGTTGGTAGCATCCTCTTGCCTTTGTTGTTCCTTACGGTGCCGGTCTTCAGGGTTGGTTCTTGATTTTGGTGCAGATATGGAAAGATAACTCGGTAAGTTTGGAAATACGCATGGTGTTGCACCCTCCATTAACTTAGGCCTCTTCAACATCTGCTGTAAGACATTTCCATCTTTATCAACCACTCGCTCGGTCCTAATAATGTCGGTGGGCACAAAATGTTTTACACAAACTACGGCACTGGAACTAGGCGTCTAATCCTTTCGTGGAATAGCTCTTAACCAAGACTGACGAATACTTTCATCATTTGGAAACGAAAAGGTGGATACCAGTCCTTCATTTTTCTGACTGTCGTAGTTACTTGCGCACCCTGGAACGCAACAACGCCGCGGCATCTGAAATATAACCTCAAATTAGTACCCAAGGAAATAATACTGTAAATTACACAAATAAACAAACGTTAACTATATTTCCACTTACTTTTACGTGTATTTGTAGATATGGCAATCGCAATACTGTTTAAACTTCGAGAATTTCACTAAACAAAACTTACAGAACGAGTGAAGACATAAATTGACGTTTTATTTGTTTATGAAAGTGGGAGCGAAGAGCGGATAATGTTAGTGCCGGCCGGACCAGATGCTATGTTGCCATACTTCTCTGTTCAGGGGCCCTGGGCCTGAATCAGGGCTTGTAAATGGAGACGGCTATGCATCACACCATTATTAGTATATAGTATTTTGGGTTATTATAGAATTTTTCGGAATGACTTGTAAAGCCATTTAATTACGGTAATATAGATAGGTATAGGTATCCTTTGCCATGTAAATAAACTGCCTTTACAAAGTGGCCGTTCCAAAACGATTAGTAAATATATTCCGTCTCAGTCTTACCACTTTCACTTTTACGAAGTAATGGATATGACTTTACTTTACCCAGGCGTATTGGAACGAATGATAGTACTCTTTTTTTGGAACGCTACACACCTTAGATAAGTCTGTTCTACTGCCACTTCATATTTCTATTAAAAAAGAATGCATCAAAAATATTCAAAAAACAAATCATTAAAACGAACGAATCCAATCACATTCAAGACATTTTGAGCGCCATCTGTCGGAACATTTTGTAAATTTCTAAACACCAATGGCGGATGAAGTTTATGATTCATACTAAAAGAATTGGATTTTAGGTTTTCTTTAATGGAATTTAGCAAATTATGATTATTAGCAGAGTGCAGTAAACGAAACAAATAAATTTTAATGTGTTGCATTTTTTGAGGAGGTAAGTGTCATTACAAAAGTGATTGTTTATAGCGTGTGAATATCCGTGACCTTATTTCTCAATCGTGGCCATCGAGCGGTACTCTTTTTGTACCGTTAGACGCGCGTGGCTGCTAGAGTGTCGGTGTGCCGAGAGTGCCGCGAAGGAAGGGCCGCCTGCAACCCCTCCTCTCGCATTTTCCTGGTGGTGGTGGCGTCGGGAGCGGGAGTGATTTGGTGTTTGTTTCGGCCGCTTGGAGGGGATCCCGCACCTTGGTGGGGATGCGACGCGGCTGATGGACGCAGCCGGCCAAAGGAATTGGTAGGGGTGAACAACCTGCGCTGCGTCTGCCGGGTTCCGCCCACAGACGGCGACGCGCTAACTTATGAATTACATACTGAATCTTTTTACTTTGTTATTTGTAATTGCGTAACTTGGATCTTGTCTAACGCCATGTATTATTGTATAATTCCTTTGTCTTCCTCTTAAATAGAATCAACCTCCCCCTTGGACTGTACTCTTCAAATTTGGTGCTTTATCAATTTTTAATAAAGCAAGAAACTATCTAATGACTAGTTTTGAAAGCATATTCTGTGTCAACAAAGAAATACCTCTGTCTTGATTTGGCCTTGACTTAATTTTAATAAATTAATGTTGATCCAGCGATTTTACATTGATAATAACCATGGCCTAGTTTTTCAAGTTTAACTTTAGCCACCTGACAATCACAAAGTACATGTACTTACACTGAAAAAAGATATAAATTCTTCTTGTGTGCATTGCTATATAAAATTGTTTTTAATTCTTACATTTTAGCAATTTGTTTATTTTATTTTTGATCAGCCTTCTGTTTTGCCTTTTGCTCTGTTTGGTCTAAATAAGCTTGGCATTTGATAAATTTTCTAGGAATTGTATTAAATTCTTACTGTTTTTATTTAAATAAATAGGTTGCCGGTAACATATCTATTAAGTATTACATTATCATATTGTTTTAAGTAATTCCGTACTGAGAATTTTTACTATCAAAATAATATTATAAGAAGCGAACTCCACACCTACAAAGTTTCTCAGTTTTTCCAACTTTATGTTATATACAGATCCCATTATCCTATCCCTGTTCATTATGAACCTGCATGTACCGCCTGGGATTATCTATCTATATTTATCTAAATTTAATGAAATGGCTCTAAATAGGTAATTTTTGTTTTAAAATTGTTTTAAATTACCTATGTATTTTTTAATAATGGGAATTGCAGTTAGCTTGAGCCCTTAATTACTTTTGAGAACACATTAATTGTTTTTATTCTTGTGTAATAATCTTGGCTTCTTAGAAGTCCCATTATAATCCAGTAAATAAGCCAGAAAAATACAAAAACAAATCAATATCATTTCAACACTATATTCTTTCTTACTTGTTAATATTTGTTTTTACGAACAAGCTCTCTGCTACCACTTGACTAAAAGTCCCTTGGATAGTTTCTTATTACTGCCTGCGCCTTCAGCGAGCTATATGTGACACACCTTTCCTGATGAAATAACGATGAATAAATTGTATATTATTTGGATCGTTAAACTCTGCATTTTACTGGAATACCTATATCCTAACAGACAAGTGGTGAAATAGCACCAATTTGAAAAATTCCTTCTCTTGCATGTTCCCTAGCGAGGCCCGAGGAACATTCGTTAGCATTACCTCTGAAAATGAGAATGTTATAGGGCTTTGACCCAACCAAAGTGTCCCAAAAAGTAGCTCGCATAAAAAAATACGCGATTTGAAAAATTTCTTTTACGTGTTCCCTAAACCCCCAGGAACATTCATCAGCATCTGCATTATGTCCGAAAATTAAAAACATTTTAGGCAGAAATTTAAATATGAATAGTTTGTTGCAGAAATATACTCTAGCTCCTAGAGTTTAAGGGGCTCATGCTTTATTTTATTAAGAACAAAAAATTTTCAGTTCACGGTGTAATTTACTTTTTTTGTAACATTTCCTTTAGAAGCATGTACTTTTAATTATTTTCAACAAAGCGTTCAAGCTTTTACATTATTTTATACATTTTAGTGACAAAAGTGTGTTTTTTAGTTTTTTTTAACTTTAATTGATTTTTAACTTTTTAGTATTAAAATAACTAACTAAATACTGATGCAGATAAGTATGTATATATAAATATGGCTTAGCGAACAAACTTTATGGCCTAAAAAAGATTTTTTTTTATTGGTTCAGTAGTTTCAGACATTACCTGCGCGAATATAATTTATGAATACTTCCCTAGGGAACTGCCTGTCCCCAGGGTACAAACTATAACCTATGTCCAAATAAAGAGTAACCATAAAGAATTATTCAAAATAAGTTCCCTGGTTATTAATAACCACGTCCCTAGGGAACTTCCCGTCCCCAGGAAGCAAACTATAGCACATATCCAAGTAAAGAGCCTAACCATTAAAACAGTGGAAGAATTTTTCAAATCGGTTCAGTAGTTCCAGAAATTACCCGTGAGAATTTAATTATTCCTAGGGAACTGGCTATCCAACCATTACAAGAGTGAAAGAATCTTAAAAATTGGCTCAGTAGTATCCGCGCGAGTGTAATTAATAGCTCTATGTCCCTAGTCCCAGGCGTTATATTGTCTTTGGTCTCAGGGCCATAGCCCATCCCCAAGAACAAAGTGCAAATTATTGTATTGTCATCCGAAACACATACACTGCGAAATTTCAAATCGATCAACACCAGAGGTAATTTTCAAAAGTGGTCAAATCCAAAATTTGAAAAATGCGTTTTTTTGAACTAAAATTCACTAACAGAAATTTGTGATCAATCTGCGTTTAAAAATTAGTTCTTTATAAGATTACATGCAAAGAACTTGAAAAAATTGCCAACGTTTATTTGATCATTATACAACATTTATTTGTTAGTTGGGTAATTAGTTACATACGAGCAATGCAAATAAAAGCATGTTAAAAATGGCACAGACTCCATATTGGAATATTGAATTTCTCAATTTGAACCTCGGATTCGTGATCAGTGTCCCAAAAACCCTCTGGAGCCCATTTCCGAAGAGAAATATATATATTTTTTTTTCTCATTTTCGGAAGTATTAATGCTATGTCAATGCTTACGAATGTTCCTGGGAGTCTAGGAATCATGTAAAAGAAGAAATTTTTCAAATTGTATATAGTTTTTTTAATAGCAGCTAATTCTCCAGGCACTTTGTGGGTCAAATCCCTCTAATTTTCTCATTTCCGGAGGTAATGCAGGGGCCAATGCTGATGAATGTTTTGTTTTTAGTTTTAACTTTTGTTGAAGTAAACAAACATTAATTTTAACTTGTCTAAGTTTTTTAAATGTTCCGCCATGGATCCTTGTTCAACACAGATTTTCAAGTCAACTTTTACTTTGCCAAATAAGAATACATGTGTGTATAAAACACAATATACCCACACAGTAAAAGTTGATTACTTCTACCCTGGCAAAACTGTACATTTTACACTTTCAAAAATGTATCCCTTATACAAAAACCTGCTTAAAATTCCAATGTGTTGTTCAAACAACATGTCTTTACTATTTTAGACTTTCCTTTTAATATTAAAATAGAAGTCATAATAAATTACAATTATCTCAGAAATCTTTCCAATTTCCATGTCTTTGAAACTCATGTCACCTGGATAATTTCCAGTGATGGAAGTCTTGGTCAACTGCCAGTTGCCAGAACAACCTGCTGGAATCATTAGTTGGACGACTCTAGATGTCATCAGACAATCTATCTGAGATCTACAGTAGAGCCACTGACTGATGGCGCCTATGACGTTTAAATGCCTACAAAGTATCGTAATTATTTATAAGCAAGTGTGAATTAAAAAATGTAATACTTCATTGTTGATAGAGATGTACTACTTGTTTCGGTTATTATTTTTCGATTTGAATGTTGCTTTATTGTGCAATAGAATTCGTACAGAAACAATGTTTTTTTTTTGTATTTCTAATTTTTTATAGGTCGTGTTTGAGGTCGCCAAGTTACGCAATAATATTTAATTAAAAACAAAACAATGACGAAGTTAAACTAAACGAAAATAAATCATAGTAAAATACTTTTTTCGATTTAGATATTTAAACATCTCTTGGGGGCCCCGGGGCACTACACCGCATAGCTTTTCGATAGCTACGCCACTGGTTTTGGCACATTTTCCTTTTGTATCATTATGTTAAATGTTGAATGACGTGTCTAATGTTGAGTAAACTCACAATTGATTTTTATTTTTAACCGAAATTTGAAATGTACCTCATCACTAAATGCAGCTGTCATAAGTGCCATCACTCAGTGGCTCTACTTTAGCATTAAATAACTCAAGTGTAATTGGAAGATAAATATTATCTTTCATTTATTTGATTCACCAGATGTACTAGAATATTAATTAAACCAAAATAGTTCGTCGTTATGTACGGTTATTTTCCATTATATTTTTGTTTTAATTCATATTAAAATAAATAAGAAGAATAATCCTAGTAATTATCAATTTATGCTACTGGCAAAAAGACGAATAAATGCAGGCTATATGTATTGGTGTTTTTTTAAGAGGAGGCGTATTGGTGTTTCTTAAGAGGGGCCTTCCTTTTCAAGAGTTTTTGAATGATCCTACTGACTCTACAAAATACCTAATCAATGTGAAACTTTTATGTATGTTTTTTCATACCTTTATTTTTCGGCTGCACTACTCCACCAAGCCAAGTAGGCACCTGGGTGGAAATTAATTCTGATATTGCAATGCAATAGATATAACTTGAATTTAAATTTCAATGTTGACGGACTTTTGCTGCACCCCTTTTCATTTTATTTTTTTGCCATCCATACCCGAAATATGTGCACCGCATTCCGGGTGACGTCACATTTGCCAGGTGCCTACTTGGCTTGGAGGAGTTGTAAATAGCGTTACCTAAATTTGTATTTGAAAATTGTCTCTTTTTTCATATTTTTGTTTGAATTTGCTTCTAATTCACCTGATCTTTACGTGTCATGTTTTACAATCAATACGAAAATTTTGTTTACTATCGCTTCTAAAGAGCAAAAAATACTTTTATACAATATTATAATTTTATTGGACTCGTTCTAAATCATTTCGGGCATGCGATTTTCAACTGTAGTCTGTCTCCAGATTTATAGTAGCAAAGCCGCTGTGCGCCGAAGTAAGGCCTCCTCTTAATGGAACCCTAATTATATGACCATTCAAAACAATCCGTATAGGTAACCAACAAAATAGACTGTTACCCAATAAATACCTACACAACGACCAGTGAACCAAGTCCACGAATCGGCGTATGTCTTGTGAAAGTACGCGTGCCCCACCACGCATACTCTAGCTCTTGCTAGCTGGGAATAGAGGCGATGGTTGACCAGCCGATTAGCTTGTAACTCGTGGTAGCACCAACGAAGAGAAAGTGAGCATCACGTAGTCACACACGCTCAGATCTGCCCGTGTGTTAAACCAGTCTGCATGGAAAACTTTCTTTAACCCACTTTCTTATTCGCGATCTTTGGCCGTGTCTGGTAGCCGTGTCAGTGCTGCTCGTCCGACAGCCAGCGGTGGTGTGAGCCCTACCATGGTGCTCCCGGACTCCCGTGGTGGGATTGGGATGTGGTGAGGGAAACGCGTTGTGACCACCTCAAGTTTACTCGAGTGTTTTTTTCGTACGCCTCGCGTGTGATCATGTGTGATATGCAGAAAATGACCAGGGATGATGTGTCTTGGTATGGGGATGTTTGTTTTATTAATACTTGTTTCATAGTTTACGTAGGTATAGAGATTTTTTTGCAGTATATAGATACATAGTCCTGCGGGCCTATTATGTATTTCTAGTTGCCTTTTGTACTGGGTGCCTATCATCAAAAACATAGATATACCATCGAATTCCGATTTCCTAAGGATATGTTCGCACTTCAAGTGACGACACAGATTGTTAATAGTTCAATACCCACTAAAGGCAATTTTGAAATTTCAGTTTTTATCTATGTTTTTGATGATAGGCACCTAGTACAGTTGGCAACTAAAGATACAGAATAGGGGGGCAGGTGGTAGTTAGGAGTGGTTCGGTTTTGTAATCAGCGGAGGTTTTAGCTCGTTAGTTTCAAAGGTGATAGTGACTTTCTCCGTTATATGCCGTGTATAACAAATATAGAAGAAATTGGAAGGTGCAACTTGAAACAAATACATACATATATGGCCACTTCCTACTTTCACTGGTATATAATTACATAATAATTTCTCAAAAGTAATTCTTGTTACACGGTAGACGTTAGAACATGAGCAAGGCTCTAAAAAAAAACAAACCTAGATTACTGATTTCTTTCGCCTGGTTTGACTCTATAAAATAATATAATCCAACAATTCTCATAGTTCTTGCAATCCGCGAGTTACAAGTTGTGATATAGTGTGTGTGTTTACACACACCACCGCAAGGTATACGAAGACGCGTTCACATCAGTATCATTAACACCAACCCATGCTTGTGGATTGCAAGAACCCTAATTTAAATTCGCAAGAACCAAAGTAAAATAAATGAATAGGTAAAATTTTTCTTGTCCAGTGAGGAAGACGAGGACGACATGAACTTCGCGTTCACGACGGCAGGGGGAGGCGGCAGCGGGACGCACTTCGTGACCACCGGAGGGGGGCAGATGCAGGTCGCTAAGCTGCAGCAGGGGGTCACCAACAACGCAGCTCTATCTCAGGTAACGTGCATGCTGTAGGTGTAAGGCCGTACTCCTATGGTCTGTGGGGGGTGCGGGGCGGGAGCGCTGGAACTAACAAAGCGTGGAACCATTTGGTGATCGGATACCGCGCTTTTAAATTTTATATGAGTTTTAGTTTATGAGCGTTTTTCAGTGCGTCTAGGACTGGAACTTACCTATAAATACAGGATGTTTGGAAATTCGACCTATTCTTTGAAAGGAGTTATACTAGAGATCATTTCCAACAAATAATGCCTATGAACTAGGGGTCGAAAATGATGATTTTTTTTCAAGTAAAATACGTCGATATTGCGAAAATTACAAAGTAAACAAGGTCTTCTTTCCAAGTAAGACCTTTTATTTCTGAGATTATGGAAATTCGAGGCACTTTTTTTAAATAATGTTACTTTATCATTAACCAGAAAAATGAAATTTTGAAAAATATCTTAATAACCTCCGTAACTCGGGGACCATTCATTTTCGACCCCTAGTTGATAGAGCTGAATTTGTTGGAAATGATCTCTAGTATAACTCCTTTTAAGGAATAGCTCGAATTTCCAAGCATCCTGTATATCAGCTTCAAAAACGTAGATGTTTTGTTACCCCTGACGTACCACTGCTGTTTATTTTCTTTTACCGCCTTTGGTCTAGTAGTTCAAACGTCTCGGCCAGTTCGAATGTTAGAATTCCATATTTCATTCAAATATTCCATATTTGTGCCCGAAGATAGGGCTCACCACCGATCACGCTAGATCGTAACAATCGTCGGTACGAGTATGGACTGCGACTTGCGTTTCACAGTCCATCCTCGAAAACACCTCTGATTACCACGGGGATTCATGTCGTGGCGATGTTTTATTTTTTACCGCTGCTGCGTCTGCTTCCAGATGATGGGAGTGGTCGGTGGGGACGGTGGCGTCCAGTACGTGAGGACGTTGGACGGAGGAGCCGCCCTCACACACACGCCGCAACTCATAACGCTACCCATAGCGCTGCCTGGGGCTAAACCTGGTATGAACTTGACATTTTTCATTATTATTTTGGACATTGTAAATATTATGGAATTATACAATTGAAATGTTTAATTTCATCACGATGCATGCTATACTAAATACTTGTACGTATTGGCAGTTTTTTGACGACTTATGATCAATGTAACCCCAATGTAACATCCAATGAATTTACCAACAATTTAACAAATAAACGCTGATTTGATTTGTACTACTTGTGAATATCAAGTCCAGACTGACCTTACAGAGTAGTTTACAACTCGACCAACCAACACATGGACATAAACATCGCGGAGGAACAACTGTTACTTTATACAACACAGGTCTCATTGGAACGAAGACTCAAGTCTCTTGACGAGTTTGGTAGAAAACGGCAAATTTAAAGCAGGCTTTTTGAAAGAGCTCACATGATCAGCGGAGCCCATTAAGAACCCGGTCCGCGACGACGACAGTTTTGATGCAAAGCATTTTGTTAAACATTTTTCTGGCCTTTATCGCGATGTTTTTGTAACAATCAAGGACATACACCACTTCATATTGGCCGTTTAAATGAATGCCTAAAATTATTTGATTGAATTGTTTCTCTTTTGCAAACTATTTTGGTACTTACTAGCCCGTTCCGAATAGTTCTTCATAATGTCTAAGTACCAAAATAATTCGCAAAGGAGAAACAATTCAATCAAATACATTTTAGGACTTCATTTAGACGGCCAATATGAATTGGTGTATGTCTCTGGTTTTTTAAAAAAACATCGCGGTAAAGATGAGAAAAATATTTAAAAAATACTTCTTTGTAGATATGGAGCATATAAATAATAAAAACAATTAATATACGATATATTTCGACTCCTAGGCTGAGTCCATTAACATTATCTAGATATATGTTTAAGACGAACTAAAAATCGTGCAATTTGAGTAATATCTTAACAACAAACCCCTAAAATACGTAAATTTATCGGGTTTTTACCAAAAGTGTAGCCGAATGTGCTTTTATTGTTTTAGATAAAATGAAAAATTTAATACGAGTCAAACTGTTATCTATAAATTAATAATAACCAGAAAGAATGTCTGAAAACGTCTACAGTTTTGCCTAAATCTGGTTTCTCCTAAAACAAGTTTTCAATTTTGCGCCTGCCACGAAATCGGCACGATTGTATTGTCCTCGCAAGTTTAATGGAGCGTGCACCTTATAGCGAAATGAAACAGCATGACATTTGGCCACACCCACAACTGAGTTTGTCGCGTCATGATGTCTGTTCTTAAATCCTATTACTAAGGAGCTGAAGCCATACGTACTGTTGATATCAGTATAAACAAAAGGCATTCTTCGACAAAACCTCGTAGTGTCCCATTTCGATGACATAAACAACCAAAGTTTTATTGTATTGGTAACACTAGAAAGAAGTAAAATAATTACTCTCTGTGAATCAGTTTAAGAATTCCTCCTCAATAATTTTTTCTATTATATTTAATATTTTTGTCTTCCATCACTACCCGACCAAATTTAAAATGTCATCAGCTCGGGCTGGTGGCCTGCCAGCTACAGATATCCAAACCGTCTACCGTTGTACATTGCAGGAGACCCGCAGCCGACGGTTCAGATCCAGGTGTTGAACCCCAACTTGTTGCAGCAGCAGCAACCCAAGTATCAGATGCAGATCCCCATACAGGGGTTGCAGGGCTTCCAGCAAGGTTCGTTATAGCTAGCGGCCATTTTTTTTCAATGTGATGATTGCTTACGATAAATCTTTCGCTATGCCTTTAAGGCGCTACGGAAAAAAAATTGACACTTTTAGAACTTCTATATGTACTTCGGTATATAATGTATAATTTTGATAAAATGGTATATTATTTTTTAAATCTTTCTCTAGGGATCTGTTAAAACAGAAACGCGATTGGAGAATTTCGGCTCGATAGAAGTATTTATTGAAATGAGGTCTTTATCGACCCCAATTCTCCTGGTTTGACAATTTAGAATGATATATGGACTGCAATTATATTTTATAAGACGGGTTTTAACAGTATCTAGGACCTGGTTAAAAGAAATTTTGATAGCATTTTTAGTACATTTTATAATAATAAAAAACCGACTTTTTTCTACTTTTCCACGAATCCGCCCCTCTCGCACTGAGGGTTTTTTCGCATATGGAGTAACAGGGACGCTAAAACTTTTACATATCGCCTTAAACAGCAAAACTAAATATTAGGTTGGGCTGGTTAATTAAGCAAGCAGGTATAGAATTACATTTGAGTAAATTTAAAAGAGAAAGTATTTTATGTCGTATCAACAGTTCAGATCGTTAGAAGAAAGAGAAGAATAGCGGTAACTCCATCGAAACGAGCGTAGCTCCTAATTTGTATAGATAGAATTACCTGGGCGAGTAACAGAAAATATGTGACGTCATATTTTGGTGACCAAAGACGCGTATTTTTAAACAGTTCATGTCTACAGAACCCGCTATATAGATATTGTTGATATACTAGTTTTTGTGTCATAAAAACTAGGAACTGAAAGTTCATTAAAACCCGTGTGAGCTGACATACTAAATTATTATTACAACATGCGGCTTGAACACTCACGTGCGATTGTTGTTGACTATATGTTGACTATACCTGTATGCAGAGACGTATTTTGGTTTTCTACGCCCCGGGCGAATACGATTGGGTCGCCCCCCTTAACCAACTGGCGAGGGAAAAAAGGAAGTGCGTACGGGTGAGCCGCCAAATACGTATTTTTTTAATGTGAGTGTGTTAAAATTGCTAAAGATTCTAAATTACGAAACTGAAGGGCCGCCCCTTGAAACAGGGCCGCCCCTTGAAACAGGACCGCCCCGGGCGATCGCCTGAATGACCCTATGGAGAATACGTCACTGCCTGTATGTATGACCGCGCTCGATTGAATCAGTACTTGTAACATTATACATAACATAGTGCTTATTGTTATGTGTGTGTGTGTAGGTGGCGCGGTGTTGACAGTCGCGTACACGCCGGAAGCTAACGACGGCAGCCTGCAGCTACTCGGGAACGGATTACCTGAAGGTACTGCACCTATTTACACACATATACCCATGCCTGTTTCTCGCAAACAGTGCAAACAGTTCTCCAAAAGTAATAATGCCCATACAAATCTATAGCCGAGCGACCGGACGTAACACGTGACCTTATTCCTTGTATAGAAAGTGTAAGGAAATACGAACTTTACCGAACAGTGGCGAAGATTTGTATGCGCATTATTACTTTGGGAGTACTGTACCACCATCTGCTACGATTATGGCACACATTACACACTTTACACGGTTCGGGTATGTAAAGAAGACACGCATGCCTGCGCAATAACCTCCCACGCACCCTCTTCCTTGTCGTATAACCCCTAATTATGTCCAATGAGCTCGTGTCCGCATTAAGATTTTTATGAAAATCAATTCCGTTTAAAAAGCTAAAAACAGTACTAAAATAATTTTTTCGATATCTCCAAAAATGACGAAGTTAGCTTAGCGGCATGTCACATGACGTCATCTGACACGATTTTATACTAAAAGTGATAAATATCGCTTTCGCAAACTTCGGTGATAATAGAATTTTTTTCAAAGATTCAAAAAGTTTCGTGCTTTGCTATTGGTAACTAATTAATCAGTTACTATAAAAAATGTAGTGATATTTCACTACAGTAGACGCGTCTATTGTCTCGCCATCGGAGACAGTGGCGTATTTTAAGATTTGGCGCCCCGGGCCTGTAAGGTTTGTCGCCCCATAAATTAACGAGAAAAAAAGCAAAAATATTTCAATTATAAAATAAAATCCAGCAGTGTGTTGATGTGGGCTGTGATGCTAATGAATAAAAAAACTAGAAATAACTTACAAACAAATTTATTCAATATTTACATGTTTTCCGATGAACAATTTTTTTAATGACAGTATGAGTACCCGCCCACTGGGCAGCCTGGCTGCAGCAGCCAGGCTGCGGCAGCCAATCCAACATATAAAGATCTATCGCGCATTAGGCAGCCAAGAAATCTTGGCTGCAGCAGCCATCAGAACGCGCTCTCATGTACGGCAGCCAACTGGCTGCGTGTAGCCAGAGCGAGACACCGCTTTGTATGGGCTGCTTCAGTCTCCCGCGCGCTTAGCAGCCAGTCAGACGTATTTTGTGTACCGCAGTGAAGATGAGTTTTGATACGGAGAAATTTATAAGGGAAATAGAGAGGCGAAAAGCAATATGGGATATGTCTTGTGAAGAATATAGTAATCGCGATGTAAAGAGAAGACAATGGGAGGAATCGGTGAATATAATGTGAGGGTGAGGAGAAAAGATAAATTATAACATCTTCCACGTCCATCTCGCCCGAATGAAATTCGCGACTGGTCGTCCACCTGGCTGCCCACAACTGGCTGCTCAATATTTTGGCTGCCGCAGCCTGGCTGCTCAGTGGGCGGGAGCTCTATAAAGTCAAAAAGCTATGTAAATAAAAAGATAGGTACCTTGAACGAATAAACCAGATAGGTACCTAACGATTGATAATGAAATGGCCCTTTTGCCCCTAGGGTAAATACGCTACTGATCTGAGACGACCTCAAGCCCGACTTTTGTACCGACTCGCACTGTAAGCGCTTCTATTCAGAGTGCATTTGACTTAGCAGTTCTTTAGTATGACATCACACCAATATGGTAGGCAGGCATGCGTCGACCTTTACCTTCTACTTGCGTTTGCTACAAGCAAAACTCACAGACGCGTTTCATTTTTATTTAAAATTAAACGTCAGTCACTAAGCGCAAAGTGCATAACTTAACTTTGTTTTTCTTGTTTATAAATTTATAAATGAAAAGCATTTAGGTCAAAATTCAATTCAAATTCAAATAGTTTATTTTGCAAAGCAGGTATAGATATATACACTTTTTACACATCAAATTGAATCTAATAAAGAAAATATATGTAATAAAATAATAAATGTACATGAACTAAATTAAAGGTTTACTTAATTTATGTAGCAATATATTTACGATTAAAATGATAGGTAAAATATATATTATACAAGGTGAAATCTAATCAACCGCCCGAACCCATACCGGAGACCCGGCCAGGGTCTCCGGTATTGAACAAGGTTCAATGATCACCAACCGAGCCCCCAGCACGAATCCAGGCGATATTTGACGCCAGGTCTGTGATATTTGACGCCAATAGTTCAATATTAATTATGTTTGTAAAGCAAGAGTTTGAAATTGTATACACAATTAATCATGATCTTCAAAAAACCAACTTAAAATGCTGTTTTAACTTTGTTTGGACAAGATCATGACTAATTGTGCATTAAATATCAAACTCATGCTTTATAAACCTCACTAATACTGAACTATTGGCGTCAACTGCCACATACCAAAAGGTTTTTCAATTTTTAATTTTTTAACTTCTAAACAAGAAAAACAAAGTTAAGTTATGTACTTTGCACTAAGCGACTGGCGATTAACCTTAATGTACTTTAACGGGTTCCTACCACACTTATTTTATTTTAATGGGTTTCCGATATTATGCATCGCGTCTGCGTCCTTGGACGCAAATACGCCTTTTTCGGACGTTTTACAGGGCCCCTAACTCATGCGCAGTTCTAGCTTAGCATTTTTATTAAATGACACAGCACAGAAAAGGGGAGGATGCGAACGTGTTAATGCGGGTAGACTGGTTGAACTGGTTAAATAAGAACCTGTTATAATACATTAATAAGCGTTTTTCTCGTTGTTTTTTTTCTTAGTTCTTAGCTTTCCTCCAGATGGCGCTGTCCATGTCACCATAGATAAAATGTGTTTCGTAGCAATCAACGTTAACGTGGTTTTTCATTTGTTTGGAATCGGTGCAATTTTTTTTTCATTTGTTTGGGATCGGTGCAAAATCAAAATTCTGTTGCTAAAGAATACGACAGTGACATCTAGGACTCTTAACACTAAATTTGACCAAAGGAAAAACGCTCATTGCTTTGTTATAACCACGATGTTAAAAAATATTTAAATGTATGCCAATGCTTCTGTATACAAATTTCATCAACGTATGGGTGTTATTGTGTATGATGTAATTTTTGAATGTGATGTGTCAGGTCTGCAGGTGCTGACGTTACCGCCGGAGATGCAGCTGATGCAGCCCGCGCAGGCGCACCTACATGGCAAGGAGCAGCAGCATCACCAGCACCAGCAGCCCACGCACCAGGTACAGACAGGCAAAAAAAATAATCTTGCTAAGTTTCTTGCCCATTCTTCTAAGCAAGACTAATCGAATGGGCGGAGGTAGGCATGTATTTATATATGTAACCTATTAGTATGTATAGTATATAGGATGGGATTTGGTCGGCCGCCAGGATTCGTGCTGGGGGCTTGGTTGGTGATCAATGAACCTTGTTCCTGGTCCCTGGCCTGGTCTCCGGTGTGGGTTCGGGCGGTTGATTGGATTTCACCTTGTATAATATATATTTTACCTATAATTTTAATCGTATATATATTGCTACATAAATTAAATATACCTTTAATCTAGCTCATGTACATTTATTATTTTTCAATGCATGTGCTCGTAAAGGCCCACTTTTTATGCATCAAAACCGAACAAAAAGTCGATTATTTTGCCCTAGGGCTTTATTATTATTATTTTTTTTAATTTAGTTATAATGGTTGGCTAACCTGCAGCCTTTCCTGTGTACCATAGACGTTATACTTTTTTTTCCACTGTTTAACGGCTCTGGATACAGTCCTTTTGAGCCAATTATAATTTAAAGTTCACAAGATTGTATTAGTTTTCATTTCCTCACACTATGCATTGAAAAACGTAGTATGATACACGGGCGTAAAAGCAATAAATTACTCGGTTACGTTTAAAACACTCGCTACGCTCGTGTTTTAAATCGTCCTCGTAATTTATTCCTTTTCGCCCTAGTAGCATAAACTACTATTATGTGTATTATAACGTGTATTATATATACCTACTTTGCAAAATAAACTATTTGAATTTGAAAAATAAGTTTGAGGTCGCTATACCACACATTTGGCTACATCGTTCTTTGCTTTACATCCAACCGTCCATCCATCAGCCTGGTGCGACCACTGCTGGAAATAGGCCATTCCAAGGTTTTACCACACTTAGCGGTCCCTCTGGAAGAAATGTCAATGCTCACACACGCTGGGCAGGCGGGTTGGTGAGCGCGGTGCCAGTGACGCTGCTGCCCGTCACCAGTCTGTTTTCTGTAAGGGCCGGCAATTCAGGATGGATATGTCGATGTTGGATTGTAGGATCAGCTGTTTTACAAAACCGCTGGTTGTTTTACAAAATAGTTCCGTTATGTAAAACGGCTAAATTGTCATTGCGTTACGTTTGACAATACTGTACATTTAATGTTTAATGTTAAGTGCACATTTAAACGTTATGTAAAAAGTCTTTCAACGAAAGTAAAAATAGGTGCGACGACGAGGTTTACATGTAATATAAATTATGAAGCCGAGCGGAGCGAGGCGATTCCTGTAGTTTTCAACTAAATTTATAATCCAACGTTTAATTTGACGCTGTTTTACAAAACCGCTAAACGTTGAATGCATTGAATAACGCAAAACGTTTAAATAACCCTGCGTGCTATTTTCTGAAACAGCTAAACCTTGTTTACATAACGGAGCTATTTTGTAAAACAACTAGAAGTTTTGTAAAACAGCGTATTTCGCATGTTTCTGCGGCAGATATACCGCCATCAATCCGTCCCAAGCACGGTGCCCCACCTGCGGGTCTACCGCGTAATTCTGATTTTCATCAACATCAACTTGAGATTGAAATTTGACGTGCGTGCGACGACGCCCGCCTAACATGCCATCTCTTTTGCACGCACGTCAAATTTCAATCTCAAGTTGATGTTGATGAAAATCAGAATTACGCGGTAGACCCGCTGGTAGTGCTTGTTTGAAAGCTGTCCTGTTACTCTCCCTCCGAATAACTTGAGGAATGTTTGCGAGTAAGAAGGTGGTACTCCACAGTCGAGCCCGGCACCGGCTCTAACACCTATTTCGCTTCCTACACCGTGTAATGATGACCTGCTCAGAAAATGAAACCACGTATAGGGGATGTTATGAGGGTTCTTTGTACTAAATTTCATTTCGACATTCCTATTAATACATCTACAAATTAATAATTAATTTAGTTTCGCTCACAAGTGCAACGTACTAACCACGTTTTTTTAACAGGCTTAAAAAATGCGATGTTGCCGCTTCGTGCAGGTTACTGACATGTAGTAATACTGGAAGGGAAGGTGCACACTTGGAACACGATTTATTTTGTTCGAGGAAACAAATTTCTGTAAACAGAAATATTTTCTCGAAATTGTTTTTTTTATGGCTTTGTAGAGGTATTCCCTACATGTGGTTTCATTTTCTGAGCAGGTCATCATTACACCCAGTATATCATTTGTTAAAAATCTGACCATAAAATATCAAAACCATATTGTCATGGAAAGATAATAAAAACGTGAAAAATGTGTTGAACAGGTGTTCATAACGCAGAACCAGCAGATCATCGTGAACAACAACTCTGAACAGAACAAGTTCAACAACAACACGACGAACAACAACAACAATAATGAACAACATATCGTCATCAAAGAGGAGTGTGACGACATGGATGATGTAAGTTTTGTATTTATTATTCAAGTATTATTTGTTAGCATTTTTTATTTCTTTTGAACTCGGCCCTGGACACGCTGCCACGTACCTTGGGTCCAAAATCAGAAATTTAACAGGAAGCTTTCTAAAAACACAGACAAAAAAAAAGATTTCGGGCGGAGAAAAACATCGTCGTTGTTATTTATTTATTTTATTTATTTATTTACTTTAATTAAAACGGACAAACCAATTACAATAATTAAAGATAGTAACACAAACACAAAATGGTACAATCAACTAAAATAAATAAGAATAACACATAAAGTCAGAAACAGGCCTTCTCACAAAAACACAAACACTCTGACAATATTTTCTGCCATCCATCAGCAAACAGATCACAGTCCTGATTGGCGTTTAGAAGAGCGTTGAGGGAGAAGAGCGTTAGGCGTTAGAAGAGCGTTAGGTATCAAGAAGCGTTTAGATTTAGAATTATGCCACTTTTAATGTTTTAATAGTACGCATACCAGAAATCTACTATAGACTTCAACTCTTGTCTCTTTTAGGCCCACTTGCAGCATGATCGATAAAAAATCCTTAACCGTCAGGTTAATTAACCCAAGGGAAGAGTTAGCCAACCCGACATTTCATTAGTCCTTTTATTTATTAATATAATTAATTCAATACAATTCAATTTTTATTTTGGCAAATGCAGCCGATGTCGACTATTCTGCCAGTGTCACGTGATATATTGTAAACGTGTTATGTATTCCATGAGAAAATAAAGTCTAAAAGGAAAGAAGATATTGAAGCGGGTTAGTAATCGTCAGTTTGTTTGTCACCACACAAAACTATTAGTGTTGAGCTGTTATAGTTATGTATAACTACCCTCAACGAGGTTAATTTTTTGTTTTATTTAGTTTAGTGATTATTAGTTTGGATCAAGTATTTATTTAACAAGTTTATGTAATCATAAGTGCTAGCATTAAGAGAGAGTGCATGTCTGCCGATAAACTGTCTTAACAGTTTGGCGAAAAATTATTGTTTTGTTTATATTACTTATGATAAATAAAGTTTTTAAAAATGAATGAATCCTGAGCTGAGCGATTGTTTGACATTTGACATTTATTTAGAATGTTACCATAAAGTAATGAGGTATAGTATCTAGTATATAATGTCATTGGAAACAACACAATTTAATCAAACTAGTAACATTACTTCGCTAACTCGAGTTTAACTCAAGGTGAGAGTCGGGTTAAATTCTGATGACTTTCTCTTAGTTTAACCCTAGTTTGATACTTGTTGTTGTTGGTTCTTGATGGAACATTTGTAACATTGTAAATAAAACAAATTCTTGGTACCTGTTCCACTTTTTATATATTCTACACTAGCGACCGGTTTCGTTATAATAACATCGTCAGGCTTTTAGATATCTCTACGAATCATGAGATGGAATATTTCGTCTTTGTTTACAAACCCTAGTTTAATCCGACATTTGATTGATGCAAGAGAGCTTTTTCTTAACCCTCTATTTTTTGACTTAACCCGAGTTAAAGTCGAGTTAAGAACATGCTGCAAGTGGGCCTAGATATAATTTACAATTTTAGGGATGCACACGTGGAAAAACAGCGTTTACATTGAATATATTGCTGGTCGCAATTGAAACAATTTTAATTTATAAAGCTTGCGGCACACAATGTATTGGCAACGCGGTACATTTTTTCAGTTGTAAAAAAATTATAATTCAATTAGGTAACTAATTTAATCGAAATGAGTTACATTATATAAAAACATTTACCAGATTCCATATTGTAGATATTCCCGAATCTGGAAATCTGTTGAGGATGTATCTGGTGAATGTGGAAAAAATCCAAAAGGAGTTTAGTCGTCACATTCATCTTTCCCATTTCCCATTTTCTCAAGTGACAAGGTCATCGGACAATTCTTTAAAAAATCATAAAAAAATAATGGTTAATTTATGTACCAAAATAATGAAGACCATGTCCTAAAATGGCGTATATTCTCTGAAAAATAAAATTAAGAAGAAACCTTTTCAACATTATGCTATGGGAATGGGAATTTCTATCTTTGACGTCACAAATTGCTGTTACAAACCCTGCTGTCGATTTTGAGTGTTTAGTGAGATAGCAATGTATGTCGACAGGAGAGTTCTCAGGGCACGGAGGGGAGCGGCGGCGGTGTCGGGGGCGGCATGACGTGGCAGACCACCAGCAGCTCACAGGACCTCGTCAATTATCTCAACAAGCTGCCGCAACAGGTACCTACACGTCACTCTCATTATACCTACTGTTACATTTAAGGTTAAACGTCAGTCGTTCGGTACAAAGAGTACAACTTAAGGGGATATGCGAAAAAAAATACGAGTGTTTCTTTTCTGTGTATTTCATGAAACACACGGAAAATTATAATCAGTTTCTGGTATATCCATTTTGACTATATAATCTAGGGTTTTGAAATTGAAAAACATGTTTGGATAAATTTTCCTTGATAGAAATAATTGTTGAAATGAGGTCTTCAAACACACTTTTTCTCCTCGTTTGACGAATAGGAACCATATACAGAACTGAAACATATTTTATTAGGTGTGTTTTAACAATATCTAGAGATTTGATATTTGAAATTTTGCTAGGTACTTTAGTTTTTTTTACCAAAAATATAAAACCAACTTTTTTCCCTTTTGCCCTGAATCCGCCCTCTCGCACTGCGCAATTTTTCGCTTGGAGTGACAGTGACAAAAATAAAATTCGCATAGCCTCTTAAATTTGTTTTTCTTAAGAAGTTTAAAGTGAGAAAGATATTTGTCTATGGCGATTCACGCCAATAGTTCAGAATAAGTTAGGTTTATACATTAATAGTTTGAAATTAAATGCACGATTAGTCACGATTGCTATTTTAAGTTTGTTTCGACAAAATCATGGCTAACTGTTCATTCAATTTTAAGTTGTTGATTTATAAACCTAACTTATATTGAACTATTGGCGTGAATTGCCACAGACCAATATCTTTTTCACATTAAACTTCTTAAGGGTCGGCGTTCCGAGATTCGGGGTTCGGGGTTATGGCTTTTTAAGACGGTAAAAATTAAAATTTCTGAACAAAATAAATACCACTTGTTACCTTACAAAACGAAGTGCAGGTTCATTAAAAAAAAATCACAGCACTAATGTATAGTAACTTCAAAAAAAAAAAACAGGAATTTCAAGAAAATCTCTTGAATAGCATTGCGGCGCTACGGGTGTAACCTGAACTTGAAAATCCTGTTTTTTGTCTGAAGTTACTATACATTAGTGCCAAGATTTTTTTTAATGAACCTGTACTTCATCTTGTAAGGTAACAAGTGGTATTTATTTTGTTCAGAAATTAATATTTTACTATCTTAAAAAGCCATAACCCAGAACCCTGTTTTGCCCAATCTCGGAACTCCGACCATTAACAAAAAAAAAAGAAAGTTATCTATAATATCTGACAACATTATTATGTTTATTTGCTGCATAAATATTGGGAACAAAGTATCGCGAAGAGGTGAGTGCTACAATCAAAATAAATTAGTAAATAGTCAAAGAAATAATACTGCTAAAATCTGCTAAAGTCTGTCTGTAAGAAGTATTTACGAAAGACTACAGGGCGTTTGAATTAAAGTTTTGGGATATATGTAGCTATAAACAGAATTATACAGGATGTTTGGGACATCGATGTAAATATTTTGAGGGATGATCAAGGAAGTGATTTTGAACATTTCTGACTGAATTTACTATTTTATGCAAAGTTTTTTAGTTTTCGAGATACAGACTTTTTCAGTTTAGTCTACTTAAAATTAGGTAACTGCACTTAAAAAAGAATAAAACTATTAAAAATATTAATTTAAGTTTCTACTAAAATTTACAAAAAAAAAAAACTGTTTCTACGTACAGTATTTAGCTTTATGTTTATTTACAATACTTTTTGAACACTTTTATATTGTTTATTTGAAGTGTATTAAGAAATAATTTAAAATAAAATCACATTTTTAGCCATAAATAGTGTGTTATTCAAATTTTAAGTAGATAAAACTGAAAAATGTCTATAATTCGAAAACTACTAAACTTTGCAATAAAATCACTTTCTCAATCATCCTTGAAAATATTTACATCGATGTCCCAAACACCCTGTATAACGTCCAGACATTATTTTTAATGTGGTCGAGTGGTGGAGCGCTGGCCTGCTAACCCAGAGGTCGTGGGTTGAAGCCCGCGGTGCACGTTAATTTGTGTTCGATCTACAAGCTTCTGAAGGCATATTAAGCCACGTCCATTTGTGCCCGAAGAACGCCGATAGGGCTCACCACCCATCACATTTAGGGACGTAATAATCTTCGGTGAAAAGCGGGTGTAGGCTGTGTCTGTGGCTTGCAGATCACAGTTCACACACTGTAACACCTCTAACACCCCCATGTCGTGACGTGTTGCTTAAAATAAAATTATGTACACATATAATATTGTAACGATTTGGTCTGTAATTACTGTAATGGTATAATATTTCGAATAATAAATAAATGTCTAAATGTATAATAATATAAATTAATAATATAAATTCTTTATTTTTTGAAAACTTACACTAAAACATGCTTTAAAATTAAATCCTTAATCTAAACATAAAAAAACACAGCAAATTATTAAAAACAGATTATTTATTGTCTACGTTTTCCAGTGGACCCCAAACTAAGTCGCGCTTGTCACGTGGGATCCAGAAATATGATTACCAGACTAAAGTACGAGTTTTGACAGGGTTATACAAAGCAAAAGTTATGTCACAATAAAATAATTTTTGTGGTTACTTATATGAATAGTTATTATTTTATAAATAACTCAAAAATCAATTACTAAACTACGGGTCTACCGCGTAATTCTGATTTTCATCAACATCAACTTGAGATTGAAATTTGACGTGCGTGCGACGACGCCCGACTAACATGCCATCTCTTTTGCACGCACGTCAAATTTCAATCTCAAGTTGATGTTGATGAAAATCAGAATTACGCGGTAGACCCGCTGGTTATATTGTTAGATAGTAATAATGAAATAACTAAACAAATAAATAAATAAATAAGGGCTATCTATGAGGGGTGTTGAAGCAATGCTTCGGTAGCGTCGTAATCCAATGTAGACAGATAAGTTATAACAGTCCTCTAAGCCTCTTTAACTGACGATGTTTCTATGCCTGTTACATTGCAAATAAAGTTATATATAAAAGGAAAACTAAAATTCTTAAAACGCTGACCGAAAACGGTTTTTACCGATGGGACAACTATTCTGTATAGCAGTGGCGTGCATACAACTTTTTTCCGGAAAAGTAATCAGAAGGTCAAGTTTGACAATAAAAAAATAAGAAAAAATTTAAATAACACTTTGAAAAAAAAAGTTTGTATGAAAATGTTCTTTCTAGGTTAGACACTGCCTACCCTAGCGTCGTACAAACTTTCTTTTTTCAAAGTGTTATTTAAATTTTTTCATATTTTTTTTATTGTCAAACTTGACCTTCTGATAACTTTTCCGGAAAAAAGTTCTATGCACGCCACTGCTATATACTCTTTTACGTAACAATGATGGATACTGCACAGATGTAATTGTAATGTGTTTTATGTTATTTTTTAATTTACAATTCCAGCAAACACAAACGCTCCCAGTGTCTCTGCAACAGTTTCTAAGACTGAATCCTTCCGATATGCACAAACAGAGCGACGTCAAGCCGTTGATAGAGATAGAGATCAACCCATCAGATCAATCCATCATCAAGAAGGACGAAACTATAACCGACGCGATACTGGGAGAGGGTGAGCGAACATTTACTTTATACTTTGAATTTATTAAACTAGCACTAATGCAATAATAGTTATTTAAGATACACGTGCGGAAAGTAAGATTAAAATAAAAACCTTTTACGCTCAAGTATCTTACAACATTTTTCAATGCATTTTGCGAGGAAATACAACAAAAAAATAAGTATAATAAAGTTAATAGTGTTTATCATCATTCAATTATTGCTAGAGCGCGCATACTTATAAATAATTGTTTTTTTTTTGGACAGCAAAACCTCCTTGCATCTTTGTAATTTTTTTAATTTTATGACTTGCACCATGCACCACAGAGTCAAAAACTTAAAAAAATTACTTTATTTCACGCGTGAAATAAAGGATTTCATTCAGTACTGTTTTATTTCACGTGTGAAATAAAGAGTCGGTTTCCGCATAATTTTGTTACACAAAAAAGAAAACTTTACGAGCAACTGCATTGAAAAGATTATTGTATAAATCTAAATATTGATTTATTAACTATTTACATTTATACTACACAATCCTTACAGGCATACACATGTTGACAACAATAAAAGTAAATACATTTTAAAATAAATAATAACATAACATATACAACAGAAAGGTGTAACCATATTTGAAGAGTTTATTCAGTCAATGGTATAGAACAAATTTTACTATGGCACAAACCCTGTACCTCGAAAAAAAAATACCTTTTTCATAGAAAAATGCAATGCCACTCGGCTGAAATGTATGGAAGGGCAAATTTTTTTTTGAGATTTCAGGGTTGGCTCCATAGTAAAAGTTGTTCTATACCATTGACTGAATAAGCTCTTCAAATATGGTCACACCTTGTATAAATAAATATATGTTTATAAATTATATTATAGAAACGCAAGATATATCAATATAAGATATGTTGTATTGTACAATACAGGAAAACGTTTTTATTTGAGTATACATTTTGCATATTTGTATTGGTTGGATGACAAAACCGGAAAATCAAACGTGGGTTTTTTTATCTGTCTATTGCATTTGTGCAAATAGTTATAAATGTTTGTACCGTACTCTAGTATAGACCAGTTTCTTGCCCGTTCTTCTTAGCAAGACTAATCGAATGGGCGGAGGTAGGCATGTATTTATATATGTAACCTATTACTATGTAGTATATAGGATGGGATTTGGTCGGCCGCCTGGATTCGTGCTGGGGGCTCGGTTGGTGATCATTGAACCTTGTTCCTGGTCCCTGGCCGGGTCTCCGGTATGGGTTCGGGCGGTTGATTGGATTTCACCTTGTACAATAATATTTTACCTATAATTTTAATCGTATATATATTGCTACATAAATTAAATAAACATTTAATCTAAGTAGTTCATGTACATTTATTATTTTATTACATATATTTTTATAAGATTAAAATTTGACTTGTGAAACGTGTATTATATATACCTACTTTGCAAAATAAACTTTTTGAATTTTGAATTTTATTGTATGATAAATCGAGATTTTAATTTTAAAGTTCATTATAATACTACAGACTCCGCAAGTAGACACTAATTTCAAATAGTAAATAAAACAACAAAGATACTTAGATTTATGCACAGTGGAGACAGCATCAAGTAAGACACATTGGACTTTGTACCTATCGTATATTCTTCTCTATAGGGGCTAGTTTTGTACTGCAAGTGTATAGCTTGATGTGGTCTCCACTGCACACACAAACCGTGTTGGTTTAAGTGATGTGAACTGTGTTTAATTAAATGAATGTAATAATGTGTTAAATTAAATAAAAATAAATGTTTAGTGAGACTCAGTTATAAAGACACCATAATTCTACTAGTCCAGCCAGAGTCGTATGGTGAGCTTTGATTATATTTTGAGTTTATTTGTCTTGTTTCTGACCCTTTACTATACACCTAGTATAATTTTTTTTTTTTTTATCAAGGTCATCTTATTTAGATCGCCTTTATGGTTTAACAGTTCGAAAGACCATGTCACATTTGTGCAGTCACACTGTCACAATCAAATTCCATATTATACTTGTGTATGTGATTGGCATTTCACAGTTTATTATTTATTGTACACACACATAGAAACATGGATACATATTATGTTTAATTTGAAACAGTATCCACATTGGTATGCTTATCTCTAAGACGAGATTTCTTCCAGCAAAACCAAGAGGAAATAACAAAAAAAAAACCGGCCAAGTGCGAGTCGGACTCACGAAGGATTCCGTACCATTATCTATAAAAACGGCAAAAAAAAACATGTCTGTTTTTTGGGAGCCCCCTTAAATATTTATTTTATTCTGTTGTTTTTTAGTATTTGTTGTTATAGCGGCAACAGAAATACATCATCTGTGAAAATTTCAACTGTCTAACTATCACGGTTCATGAGATACAGCCTGGTGACAGACGGACAGACAGACGGACAGCGGGGTCTTAGTAATAGGGTCCCGTTGGTTACCCATTGGGTACGGAACCCTAAAAAATTACATAGAGTATACATATATATTTCCATAAAAATAGTAATTGGAAATATGATACCTCGGGAACATCTTTGATACCCCCTCGAGGATTCATGTTGTTTTAACAAATGTTTGCTCCCCAGACGGCACGGTGAGAATAAAGAAAAAGAAGAAATACAAGAAGAAACCCCCGAAGCCGGCCAAGCCCAAGCCGGGGCAGGTGCTGATCACGACGGCGACCGACGGCACCTCCATCTTCTGCTGCCCCGAGTGCCAGATGGCGTACTCCGATAAGGAGCAGCTAGAGATGCATCTCTCCGTGCACAAGATCGAGAGAAGGTTTATCTGTGGGATTTGTGGCGCTGGGTGAGTTACATTCTTCATTGTACGCATTAGTTAGTAGGGTTAAAGGAAATGAAAAATGAAAATGAAAATTTCTTTATTTCAAAATAATAATTTATTATTAAATATACAAGGTGACTTTTTGATCATCGTCCAAATTCATACCGGAGGCTTGATAAGTGATCAGTATCAATTTTTGTGAAATTCGTAAAATTAAATTTTGGCTTCCCATAGAAATTCAGTTCCAGTCCCGAGTGAATCACTATGGGGAGTCCAAATTTCATTTTACGAATTTCACCAAAATTGTTATTGATCCATGATACTGATCACTTACCAAGCCACCAGTATGAATTTGGACGATGATCAAAAAGTCACCTTGTATATTTAATAATAAAATAAATTAATTTCACCTAAATTATTAAAACTCTAGTTCCCACAGAAAGTTTCCTTGTGTAGTGGAAACTAGGCTCCTCCCAAAATATATTTAAACATAAAGAAATTAGGACGTTAATTCACAGTCTAATAAGCTTAATAGGTATATCATATTTATATAAGGTCTTTCAATTGAAATTGAAAGTAATTTAGGAGGTGGTTCAGTATCGTTAATACATCACATTCCACTGCAAAGTACTTTTTTTTGCGCGAACTTTTTCTTCACTTGTCCATACAAACTGAGTCAGCTGATTGGACCACTTTGTACTGAGAAGTAAAAAAAAAGTTCGCGCAAAAAAAAAGTGCTTTGCAGTGGAATGTGATGTATTAACGATACTGAATCACCTCCTAAATTACTTTCAATTTAAAGTGAAAGACCTTATATAATAAAACAATATAAAACCTACTTATTTATTTACATGAGTATGACAAGGGCCCGTTATCCCTTACATTGAGCAACTCATTTTGCATCAAGTAGAACTGAATTTTATGATCTTTTATTGCAGTTTAAAATAGCGCGGGAGTATACTGCGCAGGTTACAGCTAACTTCACGCGTGTTCTTACTTGCCCGAACAGAGATGATGACTATTAGTCAAATCAACAACCTTTTGTGAAACGTCAGAATAGATTATTTTTTGGAAAACACTCATAACATTTTATTTTGGCAGAAGGCAAATGAATAACTTCTAAATTGTTTCATTGCACATATTAACATTTTTAAATTGCACTTTATGAAAAATGATGAAATAAGTAGGCACTATTCTTGAATATCAATTATACGCATACAAGTTTTTAAATTTATTCACAATCCAGGTAAAGTCCGTGTTTTTATACTTGGCAAAAATGGTAAACAACAATGGCGTACCAATAAAATTTGACATTTCGTAGGGATGGCTAGCGATGCGCGATCACGAATATTTTTATCGATTGTCTCGATTAATCGCGATTATTTTTTCGAAGTCGACTAAATATTTCGCCGTCGATAAACGAATGTAAGTCGAACTTTCTCATTGTAAACCTAACTGTATTTTGTTTTTATGCAATATTTATAAAGTCATTGTTTTACATTTTATATACCAATTTATGTTCAATATAAGTACTAGGCATCCGCTAAAAATCAGCGCAATGGCCCTGTCATTACATTAAACTGAGCGGAGACCTTTTTGGTACATTCTGTGCTAATTTTAAGTTTTAACTATAATTGAATGTACCATATATAATGAAACAATTAAAAATATATATTATGTGCCAAATAAACATGATTCTATTCTATTCTATAATCGACAAAAACATTTCGTCATCTCGCATATCGATCTTTCATTCACGTTACGTTATCCCATCCCTAAAACGAAATGTCAAACTCTTCTGTGAATTTATTTTGTCTGTGTACAGGAATTCCGTAAAAGTACGATTTTACCTAAAAATTTTATTTAAAATGAAAGTTTAAAGCAATTTTCAGTGATAATTAATGCATGAGTGTGTAAACTAGTGTCTGTAACTTACTGTGGTAATCTACGTTGCGTGATTGTTTCGGAATGTCGTGATATGTGATGGAGTGAGCTTTGTTTACCATTTTTGCCAAGTATAAAAACACGGACTTTATAATCCTATTGGACAGGTTGACACGAAATGACCTTGATGTTCAATGTTCCAGGTTAAAACGCAAGGAGCACTTGGAGCGACATAAACTGGGGCACAACCCGGAGCGGCCGTACGTGTGCGCGGTCTGTCGCAAGGGGTTCAAGCGTAGAGAGCATCTCAACCTGCACACCGTCATACACTCGGGCGTCAAGACTGAGCTCTGCCTCGAGTGTGGGAAAGGTGAGAATCGGTTGATCACTTTTATTGATCAGACACCACATTGGGTCGACACTGTGGTTGTGCTGTGCTTCTCGTCTTTTAGATATAAATACCGTTTTTTTATATTTTTATATCAATAGATGTCAGCGGTTTTCTTACTTCAACTACCTATATACAACGTGTAACAGAAAGGTGTAACCATATTTGAAGAGCTTATTCAGTCAATGGTTTAGAACAACTTGTACTATGGAACAAACCCTGTATATCTAAAAAAAAAAAAAAACTTTTTCATAGAAAAATGCAATGCCGCTCGGCTGAAATGTATGGAAGGGCAGATTTTTTTTTTGAGATTTCAGGTTTGGCTCCATAGTAAAAGTTGTTCTATACCATTGACAGAATAAGCTCTTCAAATATGGTTACACCTTTCTGTTACACCTTGTATATCATATAATATTTTTCTGTTCGCCTGATGACGACCCCATTGAGGGGGTGGAAATATAGTGACTATAGGTCTACCAGAATCTCATGGCAAACGGGGAAATAAAATTTTGTGGTGTGCAATACTGGGAAAATTGGATTAAACGATCTTGACACTGTTTAATTTTTATTTAGGTCTAGTATTAATGAACATGAAGTATATTAGTTATGTGTATGAAAGAATAAAAAATAAAAAAATCATAAATCACTTTGTTTACTAATTTATTTTATAGTATAAAATAAAAGGATATAGAATTCAATTATACGAATAACTTAACACCTCATTCAGAACTAGAAAACGGTTTCAAGAATTCTACTTGCATTTCTTGTTCTTCATCAGATGATGAAGATAAAGAGGTATTTATTATAAATCGCCCTATTATAATTTTTTCCCCCTCTCCTTTTTTTATCAGGCGTGGAAAACACACCATTATTCGATGTGCCCTCACTTACGATTCGCCGTATAGTAGTACTGGAAACCCCTAAAAAGAAGTCACAATTAAGTATCTAAGAAAAATAAAACTAAAAGTATCAAAACAACTCACTCCAACTTACCGGTCAACTCTACCACGCGCTTTAAAATAGATAATTGAGTTTAATTAACACCTTCTTCTTCCTTTATTTTATGATAAACATTGAAAACAATATTTCTCGCTTGAGATCGAAGTGGCTTTTTCAACATTTTCACAAAAACAACCAATTGTAAGAAGATAATCACAAAATCTCAGCAGCTTTCGTTCTTTGATTTGACAGGTGACACTGTGACATTGCCATATAAAAATCTATTTTTTGTTTATTTTTTAAATGCCATGAGATTCTGGTAGACCTATAAAACCATTTAAGTATCTATATTTATGTGGAATATAACATATAAAAAATAAAAAGGCCCTTAAAACGGTATTTTATAAAAAATATTTTATTAACATTTACTTTAATAAATATATAATATGCCTCTATTAGCTTTTTACTTGCAATTACACATATATAACTTTAAATATAATTAATAAATAAAAGAAAATTTTAAACTTGAAATATATTTCGGCCCTTAGTAGGCCGTCATTCAAGTTTAAAATTTTCTTTTATTTATAATTATATTTAAAGTTATATATGTGTTATTAACATTTAGATATACTTAAATATTACATGAAACATATTTAAGTATATTCTCTAAACGGGGTTTGATTTAGTGTTCTCTGTTAGCTATGTGGGTTTCTTGAAGGTTTCAAGCGATATGTTCTTCGATAAAATGATACCTGGATTCACCGAGATTAAGCGTGCATTCGCGTATTTCGGTTTTCAATCTTATTTTATTGCGATAAAGTTGAAATGTTATACAAAAGTTTCTTTTTGATAGCTGGTTGGTTGCGATTACGCATAGCAAACTTGAAACAAGGTTTTTACGTATATTTTAGTTATTTATTCATTGGTGCCCACTACGGTCCGGGTCTGAACAAGAAGCACTAATCTCTACGAGGAGTCAGCACAAAAAACCTAATCAAAACTTATTCTTCATCTTAATACCTTTTTCAATTCCTTTTATCCATCTGTCTGTCTCTCACAGATATCAATCATTATCATTTATTTATTATTTATTTTTATTGGTCTGCCAACAGAAATGACACTTACAAAAGAATATACAAGGTGTAACAGAAAGGTGTAACCATATTTGAAGAGCTTATTCAGTCAATGGTATAGAACAACTTTTACTATGGAACAAACCATTTATCTCGAAAAAAAAAAACTGTTTCATAGAAAAATGCAATGCCGCTCGGCTGAAATGTATGGAAGGGCAGATGTTTTTTTTGAGATTTCAGGGTTGGCTCCATAGTAAATGTTGTTCTATACCATTGACTGAATAAGCTTTCTGTTACACCTTGTATAAAGACAAACACATACACATGTACGAGTGTATTCCTAATTATAGGCAAATACAGCATGCCTATGGGACACTCAATAACGCTCGAAGCGACTTGTTGAAAAACAAAAGACTAATATTCTAAATAATCTTAAATTAACATTAGAAGTAAACAAAAATTAAAGTGTATGAAAAGTAAAACTAAACATTCAATTCTAATCATTATCATTACTTATAATTTATAATTGTTAATTTTTACGTTTTTATAACTATATTATTGTAAACTGATACCGACCACAACAAGTGGTCGACATATAACTTACTAACCTAATCATTATTATTATGTGTTTTCGTATATACAGGGCGTTAAGATGAAGTTTCGGAAGCCGAAAACTGGCGGTAGTACTCGTCGATATAAACAATTTGCCTTGGAATAATTACGCCTAGAAGGAGTGTAAGCGCATGAAATATGCGACGGTTCAGTCTTGGCCAAAGTAGACGAGACCGCGCTGTCACTGAGTCAGTGCACAAGGACATTTGATCGAGAACACATCTCCAAATTTTTCATTAAATATGCCGAGTTGCGCTTTTAAAACGTGTACAAATTACTATCGGAAAGATAAAAAGGACAAAAATGTATCATTCCATTCGTAATTACGTAAGTACCACATTTTCATTAATATTTCTTAATGAAAAGTTCATCAAAATCAAAAAATAACCTCGTAATATTTTTGTTTACAATGATGTTGCCAGTGTTACCAGTACAGAGAAAAAAAAAACACTAAAATATGTTGAGTTTATGTATACGTATTAGTGTTTGTTGCCGTTAGATGTGTGTTGTGTAGTTTTCAAAAGCATCAAGAGTTTTTAGAGTTCCGTCAATAAGGGAAACCCTATATTTTTGGTATACACGGTGAAATGTAATTGTAGCTAGTGAGCTCGTGAGCATTTCGGCATATGATTAATATATCAGATATAAACAAATCGATTTGGTCCAGTCACTTAAGATCCTATCTCGCTGCTTTAATATACATAAAAGCCTCATAAAAATATAATTAAAACCCTTTATTTCCCAAAACATGCAATACATTTTACACCGTTATTTAATTTGAATTCGAGATTCCACTCGCATGAAACTTTCTTTCGTATGAAATCTGAAGTAGAGCTCAAAGTTGCCATATGCACACCATGTTTCAAGTGGTTTAAAATCAAACCAGTATTTAAACATAACTTTATATTATTAAATCATTTTAAAACAGATAAATAAATAACATTTTCATTTCAATTTTTTATCGAGACATTGTCAAAATCATAAATAATCTACTTATTTTTCTTTGAACTTGTTAAGCTCCAAGGAGTCAGCAACATAACTCCTCCTCGCTATAGGCTACTTATGGGGTGGCTGACTCAGTAGCACAACTAACCTATTGGCAGGCCTACGTATGGCGTCCTTTAGTCGATACCTCTACCATACGAACACGATTATCACGACCAGGTACGACCCCTACAACCTTACCTCTAGTTCAGACATTTCTAGGAAAATTTGGATCGGCAATGAGAACTAAGTCCCCTACATTAACTAAACTTCCTGCATCCGATGTCCAACGATGACGTACCTGTAGACTAGGAAAGTACTCGCCTAACCAACGGGACCAAAATTTATTAACTAAACGATTTGCAAATAGCCATTGCTTCCGCAAATTCAGATCTTCATCAGAAAATTCTCCAGGTCTTGGTAAAGATTTGGAAGAACCAATCAAAGTGATTAGGAATAAGTGCCTCTTCGTCCTCAATATCTGAATAATAATTAAACCAATAGACTTTCTTAACAAAAACTTATATAAAAACAACAATAAACTTTAGGGTAGCGCATAAAGTACCCGCAGGGTGGCCTCTACATTTTTTCATTTTTTTATTTTTATTTTTTCTGTTAATGTAGGTTAAGCTCATTCATGTCATAAGGTTGTATATATATTTTTTATTCATACTCAAATGTCATTCATTTAAAATCATTAGTTATAAGGTTGTATATATTTTATGTCATTTACCGTTTTTAATTCGACTGACGCCGGCCCCAAAGTGGGCCGAAATATATTTCGAAAATACTTTTTATATACTTAATGTTTTAATTAAACAAAAAATAAAATAATTATATAAAAACAATAAGACATGCGAAAAACTTCTAACTAACCGTCGCCACTTAGAAAATCATTCATCCTTTATTCATTGACGAACAGGCTGTCGTTCCTCAATCTGTCTAACTTCTTCATTTTCTGGTCTGGCTTTATCTGGGGCCAATTTTTTTTTTTTTTTTTTTCGGGAGACGTAGAAACTCCAGGCCACAAAGCCACCTGTCATTAGAATTATCCTTCGCCCTTGTAGCTTCATCAGCGACATTGATAGTCCCTGGTAGCCATCTCCACTCTTGAGGCTTAGACAGTTCATCAATTTCAGCCAGACGGTTTGAAACAAAGACTTTGTCTTTTCTAGAGTTCTTATTAATCCAGAACCAAACTGTCTTATATTTCTTGCTAATCTTAAGCGACTGCTCTTTAACAACCGTATGTCCAAGTCGGGCCCCTAGCAAAGCTCCTTGTAGCTCAAGCCAGGGTATCGTGGCTGATTTCAATGGGGCTACTCGGCTCTTTCCAGCAACAAAGACAACTTGCTCATATCTACGCAAGTAAACTACGCAGGCGTAAGCTTCTTCGGAAGCATCAACAAAAACATGTAGTTGAAGATCGTCGTAGCCAAGAAGGCCATAATGTCTGGGGATAGAGAATTCTTGTTTCTTCCTTAACTTTTGAAGCCAAAGAAACCATTGTTGCGATGTCGTGTCGTCAAATTGCTGATCCCAGTTCTTACCGCTACGCCAGAGTAGAAGAATTTTAGCTTTTATCATGAAGGGGCTTAGCAAGCCAAGTGGATCAAACACAGACATGACCACTTTCAAAATTTCTCGCTTGGTTGGCTTACACAAACATTCCACAATCTCTTTATCTACCTTTTTTAGGCTTAAGTCAAATCCAAGTGTGTCATCACCGGGTTTCCAAATCACACCCAAGGCTCGCTCAATCTCGTCTGACTTTTGGAGTAAACTGACAGTAGCTCCATCTGTTTTCTGAGGAAGCACGGCAGGTATGTTTGAAACCCAACCACGTATGTCAAATCCCCCCTGCCTGGCCTCTTTCTCGGTGTCTACCGAATCCAAGTAATCATCGACGTAATGACGTTTATTAATTGCTTCCACAGCACGCGGATGAGACGCCGCAAAATCTTCAGTATTACGTCTCAGAATGTAGGTAGCCGTGCAAGGAGACGACTTGGCACCAAAAATCATGGATGTCATTCTATAGATACTGGGTGGATTTTTTCTATTCTTTCCACGCCATAGGAAGCACTGGGAGTTCTGATCTTCCTCTATAATTTTAACCTGCATAAACATTTCACGTATGTCACCTGTCACGCCAATGGCTCGTTCACGGAAACGTAATAAAACTCCAACGAGAGAATTTAAGAGGTCTGGGCCAGAAACAAGTTCAGTATTAAGGGAAACGCCCTTTGTCTCTGCTTTAGCGTCATACACTACACGCAGTTTTCCCGGTTTATTCATGTTCCTAACCCCGAAATGCGGAAGAAACCAAACTCTGCCTGATGGTTTATCATGAACTTCTTCAGCATAGTCCTTGTCAAGCATGTTCTGAATCTGTTTCGAATAGTCACTGGCGAAACTAGCATCAGAATCCATCATCTTTTCAATTGTCTTCAAGCGGTGTTCAGCATTTCGGCGATTGTCCGGGAACTTGACATCATCTGTTCTCCAGAGTAGACCGGTCTCCCATCTGTCTCCAATCTTCTTAGACTTGGTATCTAGAATGTCTAAGGCACGACGTTCATCAGGAGAGAACCTCCTGTTATCTTTGTACTTTATCCCTATGTTGTCGAGATGGAAATAGTCCTGCATGAGGTCATGTAGTTCATCATTTGTCTGTCTTACGTGGCAGGATAACTCAAACTTATTATCTGTAAGTTATGATGAAAATCCATGCAACACCCATCCCAACAAAGTACGTGATGCAACTGGCTCATTCTTCTTGCCTTCTCTTACCTCGCGGCTTACAATGAGATGCCAATTGTCTTGTCCAATCAATAACGATGGTTTACCTTTGAAGGTCTCCAGAGGAATCCCTTTCAAGTGTTCAAAGGAAAGCTCATCTTCAGTGACGGTGTAGTTGGGTAGCGTCAAATTATCTACCGTGCGAACTCTATCTATTCGGTGGGTCCCCTCGGCCGTACGTACAGTCAATGTCACTATCTGACTGTCTATCATTTCACTACCACCAATAGCTCCATGAAGGTTTAAGTCGGCTTGAGGTCCAGTAGCTCCTACCCGCCTTGCCACTTCCTTCTCGACGAGAGTGACAGTTGAGCCTTCGTCAAGGAGAGCGTATGTGCTAATGCTGCCTTCCGGACCTTCAACACAAATCGGTATGACTTTCAAGTAAACCTTCCTTTTTTGCGCAGACCATACATTAGCAGACGTCTCTCTCTCTTCAGTCACAGCACTCACACCTACCATTTTTTCATCAAGCTTAGGCTTATCTTTGTGCAAAAGTGTGTGATGACCCGCCATGTTACAAGTCACACATTTCTTTTTAGATTTACATCTATCCCTCCGATGACTAGAACTTAGGCACCTAAAGCATAAACGTTGCTTTACTATCCACTCCCAGCGATTATCAATAGGCTCAGATTTAAATTTAGGGCATGTCTTAATCATATGACTTACCTCTGAGCAAAAAGCACAACCGGGTTCTTCTTTTTTAAAGGAAGATACTACATTCGTCGTCTCATCATCGCATGTGACGAATGCGCTGTCACTAGGGCTCTCTTCCTCCGCCGTATACGCCGTAAAAAGAGTACGCGGCTTTAAGGTTGACGTACCGGGCTTTGTTTTCATTGGTGGCTCGATAACACCACGCCTACAGATCTCTTGTGCCTCCGACATTAAATACTTAGCTAGCAAAGATAACTGCGGCTGGCATGTGCTCGCGCCCCTACTATAGTCAAGCCAACGATATAACAAGGGCTCCGTCAACTTTTTCAAAATCTCAGATATTAATTCAGGACTGTATAAATAACCAATATTACCACATGACTGAATAGCGGCTACACAATTATCAACTTTAGTAGCGAGCTGTACTACCTCGGCCTGCATACCAGTCATTTTAGGCACTCTCCTCATCTCGCCAATCAACCTACCCAGTACTTGATCGGGCCTACCAAACCTCATCTCGAGAATCCTCATGACATCAGACGCAGAAGTAGTCGCAATCAATCGGGCAGCAACCGCCTCCCACGCTTCGCCTTGGAGACACCTCTGTAATCGGGCAAGGTTCTCCTCCTCGGAATAGTGGCCGACCCTAGTCGTCATATCATATGCATTCTTGAATCTCAACCAACCAAGTGCATCACCTGTAAAAATAGGTAGGTTATTGCTAGTGAGTCTGCCTAAAAGTTTATCATTATTGCTGTGAGAATGTGTTAAGGCTTTAGTAAGCAAGCTTGTCAAGTTAGCGAAATCACTATCCCTACAACGCCGTAGATCTTCGCCACCGTTGCAGCCACCCCGCGCACCGTCGTAAACCACAGGATCATCATGTGGCTTGTCGTACTTGTCATAGTGCGTAGGGTGATCACCCTCAGGTTCACCAGGAACACCGTAGTAGCAGCGAGTGCGGTCGATCCAGCTCTCAGTGGCTTTCAATGAGTTTACCGAGCTTCGACTGTGCAAACTTGCCACCTCCTCGTCTAGTCGTGCTCGTACTAAAGCTTTTTCAGCCTCTATCTCTTGACGCTTGAACTCGGCTTCGGCTTTTTCTCTTGCAGCTACAATGTCACGGCGCTCCAACTCCGCTAACTCTCGAGCAGCTCGAGCCTCTAAAACACGTCGTTGTGATACAGGCGAACAAGGTTTTGACATCGAGCGATCAGTCGAGGCTTTTTTATCACCTTCCTCCAAATTTTTATTTGCAATACGTTTACTCCTTCGCAGCGACATGTCTTGTCAAAACTTCTACAGCAACAAAATTTCTAAACTTTACCGTACTTCATAAACTTTTACTTTTACGGCTCGAAGACCATATTGTTTCAAGTGGTTTAAAATCAAACCAGTATTTAAACATAACTTTATATTATTAAATCATTTTAAAACAGATAAATAAATAACATTTTCATTTCAATTTTTTATCGAGACATTGTCAAAATCATAAATAATCTACTTATTTTTTTTGAACTTGTTAAGCTCCAAGGAGTCAGCAACACACCATATGATTATTCTACCAAAGTGCCAAAGTGGTTTAGGGGTCTACTGAGAAAGGGTTTTAGGATATTCCAACGGTAACGGGGAAACGGGAACTACGCAAGCAACGCTGTGGGCGTCCGCTAGTACATGATAAAGATAAGTTTTTATCTAATATTATCAATAACAACGTAAAATATTATATTTTACCTGCCAACATTCATCCTTGCGGAACCCTAATATTATTCTTCGCTCGGCAAGAAATAAGCTGGTTTTAATTTCAAGAAACTAGATTTTAAAAATAAGTCGTTGTTTAAATTAGATTAGTCAAATTTAGTTTCTTCTTAGTAAGTTTAATAAATCTAAAGAATTTCACTACTTCACTAAATGCATTCTAAGCGGGCAACATTATTCACGCGCATGTGTGCGTACGACCATCAATAAATACACCGCGGTCATGCATACTATACAGAAGAAATGGTTTCATTTTTCGAACAGTTGTTCGTACTAGGCACTTCTTCTAGGCGTAATTATTCTAAGCAATTTGCGTTAAAAAGAATTGAGAAATCGTGAAAAAAAAATCTGTTGTCTCATACATTTTGTTCGGGTAGCTATGTAACTTTTTTATGGAAGAGTTGATTTTTTTTTCGCAATTCGAGGATTGACTCCATAGTAGAAGTTGTTCGTATGAACGAGTCTATCGCCAGTTTCCGGCTTCCGCAACTTCATCTTAACACCCGGTAGATACATACGTAGGGCGGCTGATATGTAATCTCCTTGGTCAGAAATATATACAAAAATAATGCTGGCTGGTATGGATTTATATTCGTTTGTTATTCTATTTTCAAAATGTATTACATTCATTTGTTTATTGCATCACGTTTATTTGTCTCCTACAATTGTTTCGAACATGTCGGTAGAAAAAGTGAAAATGGATAAAATCGAGCAGCGTGCGGTGATTAAGTTTTTGACTAAAGAAGGGAATACGCCTTCGGAGATCAGACAGCGTATGTCACGTGTGTTTGGCAGTTCGTGATCTTCCGAATTTGTTATAAAGTTTTGGTCAAGGCAGTTTAAATTAGGTCGTGAGAGCCTCGAAGATGATCCTCGTAGCGGAAGACCAGTTTCGGCCGTCACCGATGAAAATGTAGCCAGGGTGAAAAAAAAATATATTAGAGGACCGACGAGTGAAGCAGTGGGAGATAGCTAGAGATGTGGGCGTCAGTAAAGAGCGAGTCAATGAAATAATTCATGAGCCTTTGAACATGTCCAAGGTTAGTGCACGTTGGGTCCCTAGAATGTTGACTGCATTTGACATGGAGAGGCGTGTCAAATGTTGCGAAGAGTTTTTGGACATGAGTCGAGGGAAAGAGGAAGAAATAATTTCTAGAATTGTAACATGTGATGAGACTTGGATTCGACAATGGGACCCGGAAAGTAAGCAAGAGTCGTTACAGTGGAAATTTAAGGATGAGAAGCCGCCTCGGAAATTTAAGGTCTGTCCATCGGCCGGTAAACTTATGGCTACAATCTTTTGGGACACAGAAGGGATTTTGCTCATAGATTATTTACCGAAAAAAACTACAATGAATGCTGATTATTACTCAAACTTATTATATCAACTAAGAGAGACAATAAAAGAAAAACGGCGAGGTAAACTAAGCAAAGGAATTCTGATTTTGCACGATAACGCACCAGTGCATACCGCACGCACAACAAAGCTAGCAATTAAAGACAATGGCTTCGAAACCATTGACCACCCCCCTTATAGTCCAGATCTAGCCCCCTGTGACTATTTTCTGTTTAGACTTCTCAAGAAAGACCTCAGGCGACGAAGATTTATGACCGATGACGAAATGAAGGCAGCGGTTTCTGACTATTTTGACGACAAACAGTTTTTTTTTTTTTAATGGCTTAAATTCAATATTTGAAAAATTTAATAAGTGCATTTTACTAGCAGAGGACTATATAGAAAAATAAAAAAAAACTATCCAGTTACGTCTTTTCTTTCATAGTTAGGTAGGTTACTTTTCAGCCTCCCCTCGTATATATACAGGGTGGAAAAAATGAAAGGGCCCTGGAGGGGAACTACCTTAAATCCTTTAGTTAGCTCATTTTATTGAAAGGAAACATTCCTTTATTTTTTAAAAGAAACAAAACTGCATTCAAAGATCTTCTAAAACTTGCTTGTCTCACCCGGGAACGGAACTAACTAAAAATTTAAAAAATAAACCTTCGCTATTTTATTATACGAATCGGTAGGATTATTGTTCAGGATAAAATTTGTCTACTAAACTAAAGTCTTACACTCATCTGTTGTACGAGATACCCATGAAATTGAATACTTGTTACAAGTGAACAGTACTAGGTATTGTTAACAAAGAACTTGTAATAAAAATTTAATTTCATGGGTATCTCGTACAACAGATGAGTGTAAGATCAAATGTTTATTAGACAAATTTTATCCTGAACAATAATCCTACCAATTCGTATGATAAAATAGCGAGGGTTTTTTTTTCAATTTTTAATTGGTTCGATTCCCGAGTGAGACAAGCGAATTTCAGAATATCTTTGAATGCAGTTTTGTTTCTTTTAAAAAATAAAGGAATGTTTCCTTTCAGTAAAATGAGCTAACTAAAGGATTTAAGGTAGTTCCCCTCCAGGGCCCTTACATTTTTTCCACCCTGTATATTTAAAATAAAAGACAAGTGAATTATAATTTTATGTTAGTTATTTATTACAATATCGTAGCGTTTCAAACTTTAAATTTTGATATCTCTGCTTTATTCGCAGGTTTCTACCGCAAGGATCACCTGCGCAAGCACACGCGCTCGCACGAGACGAAGCGCGCGCGCGACGAGAGTCTCATGGAGGGTAGCGGTGGTGGTGGGGGGACCGCCACCGTCACAGAGAACAAGCTCGGCGTCACCGGGGATACGGCCGAGATCACCATCGTGGTCAGTTCTCATTGAATACTATATCCTTCGTACATGTAGAGTTTGTATGACTAGGTTGATGGATGTGAAAGAGGCGAAACACCTCGCGTTTGGATCGTAGCAGACGGATATAGGTATATGTTGTCTCTGCTTATAAAAAAAAGACTTTTATTCAACAGAACACAACACAAAACACATAATACTTAAAGACTATTTAAGATTAGACAGGTTCTGTTGAAAAGGTCGGTGACTCAGCTTTTGTCACAAAGGGACGCTGTTATTCTGTCACTGCCTGTTCATCCATGAGGATACTTAAAACAATAAACAAAAATTAACACAACTATGATTAAAACACATAAAAAACAATAGCCATTTTTAGGAACTTGGAACTTCTATTGTTTTGCAGTTAAATTAATGTACCATTTATTATCCCTCTGGGAGACAGGCGTGAGTATGTATGTATGTGGAGTTATTCCGAGTGTCAATACTAGGGATGATGCCCGGGTTGTCAATAAATTTAAAAACTTGCATGCGTAAAATAAATATTCAAAAACAGTGACCGTGCGGTTAATCACGTGGCAGCCCGTGATTAACCGCGCGGGATTACCCATTCAAACCACCCGCTCCGACCGTCCAAACCGGTTTGAAATAAATTCAAACCGATTTAAGTTGGTTTAAGGTTCAAACCGGTTTGGTAGATCGAGTCGTCACATCACTAATGACAATATTACCGGTAATATCCTCTTTTCAGGGATAATTACTATTTTGTAAGAGAACGCCGTGTTTCGGACACAAGAATATGTTTAGTAATAGTATTTTGTGCTACTGTAACATAATTTGAGACATTGGGACACGAGTGGTGAGTTTCGTAATAGTTATGCACAAGTGTCCCAATGGCTAATTACGTTCAGTTGCACACAATACTATATCTACGGCCATCAAAAATATTTATAATATTTTAACTAACAATTTCACGAAAAATGAGAAGAACACTTGTTCATGAACCTCGTCCCGTTAATGCTGCCTTGAAGGCCAATCAGGATAAAGGGGGCGTGGCTTAAGTAATAAGGTCGGAACTTATTTCTCGTATCTGTTGTTGATTAGCTCTCTAGCGCTGTTATAATAAATTGGGCCAATCGCAGCGCAGAATCGCGGTGTTATAATGTAAGATTATAACATCTGATAAACATTGTAGGAGCTTTTAAAACTGCTTTTGAAGTTCCAATTACCTTATTGCATTATGGGATTAGATAAAAGTTTGTAAGCATGCTTAAACTTCATTTTATTTCTACTACAGTCATAAACAATTATTGGATTATTTTAATTTATTTTTAAACAGGACGTGAAGTTTTCATTGTACTCATGTACTGATTTAAATTATCCTTTTTTTTTACCACCAGTAGCTACTACAACAACTCGTAACGAAAGAAACGTTTTATTTATTTCCACCATTTTGTTTCCAGGTACCAACGAGCGCAAACGTTCAAGTCCCCGTTCAAATAAACATCCCCCAGCACGTGGTCTCGTCATTACAGGCGCAACACCAAGCGCAACTCGCGTCCAACAATCAGATGGCCAACAACCAACAGTTGTCCAACAATCAGAACTCGTTGGACGCGCTCCTTGCCCAGCACACGTGACCGTCCCGGCCGCGAGGTACGTCCTTATAAGGCTGAAATACACTTAAAGTCGTAGCGATAAGGTTGCAGATCGCGTGACCACGGTCCGAGTGCTCACAGACAGTGGCTTATGTCAAATAACATGATATGAACAAAGTGAAAGCGTTGTATTTTCAACAGTGACTCTGTTTTTTTGTTATGTAATGTTGGACAATAAATTGGCCATTATGGCGATTAGAATGACATATCAAGGCGAACAAGTGTTGTTCCAAGGAAGATATTACAAGGATTTTGATAGTTAGATTTAAGCAGGCATGTTGTTACCTTATAAGTTGAGAAATACTAGTTCAAGATATTATTATATTGAGTGACTGAAAAACAACATGTAGCTAGGAGTGATTCCGAATATAATGGATTGTTGTACCGAAAAGTACAAGAAGAGGGTTTAGTGGAAATATGAAACATCGCCTAACATGAGCACAGTCTACTTATAGTGGTCATACGCTTTTGATGTCGAGCGAAATGGCGACAGGGACTGAAGAATGCTTCTGTCAGAGTTGTGACCGCACAGGGCCGCGCTCGTAAACTAGGAGTCGCGACACGGGTTCTATCTAATGCCATCTCTGTCGCACGCGTTGAAAGTTGTATACGCTATCCTGATGTCATTGTTGGAACCTGACGAAATTTCTAATTTATGAACGGCTATCTTAGATTATTGTATGACAATCATACTGTGATGTGAATTTAAGAATCATCTGACCACCAATAAAACTTGCAATGACTTGTTTGCGGCGAATGAAAAAAAAATATAGAAGTCTCATTTCTAACTAAGTGTCATTCGAAAATGTCCCCAGAGACTGAAAAGGACAAAAGGTCAGCCGTGATTGGCAGACTCAAAGACACAGTGAATGCTATTGGAGCCGTCGCCATACAAGTTTGTGTTGAACACACTTTATTGTGGGCTAATTTTTCAGCGCTAATCAGACTCCTATGTTTTTTTCGTTCACTGCTTGTTTGGCGATGTCGCTAAAAAACCGGGGAACAGGGTATATAAAGAATTTAGAGTGAACAACATCACGACTATCCATTTAATCGTTTATGTACGTATGGCACATTAGATTGTTAGTTGAGACTTCATTATTGAGATGGCGGCGTCACTGCTAAATCATCCTTAACCCCTCGGCCATAGCTTCAGGCTTCGAGAGGCGCGCCAAGCGGTTCTTCTTGCGACGGCGCCGGCGGAGAAAACAAATGTATGAAGTTGTATAGGGCCGGCCATGAGTCGTCGCTCACGCGCCTTGTCCGGCTTCTAGTGACTTGCGCTCTCTCGACGGCGGTGTGCGGGCAGGCGGGGAGCCGTGCCAGTGATCGAGGGCACAGGACGAACCTAGTGACGAGCGCTTTGAGCGAGTGAGGACGCTATACATCCGATGCGGTGGAAGGCGCCGACGGGTGTCGTGGCAGGGCAAAGCCCGTCGCAGAAACCGCCTGGAAGCGCAGCAAGAAGCGCCGCCAGAAGCGTGAAGCTATGGCCGAGGGGTAACTGATGGAAAGACTGGCACGTTTAATAAGAGTTAGCCTTATTCTATTTGCTGTACTAAGTCATTAAAATCTGAAAAAAAAAACTCGATGACGGTCTATAATGCACTTGGATTATAATGTATAGTTTTTAGATAGTGTAACTAAACATCACATGGTTTTCTAGTTAGTGTTGCAAGAGAGCAACTTAATATTGTTGTGTTAGAAACCAAGTCTTCATCTACTTATCACAAATTATAATATATGCAATGCAAGTGATAATTAGACTTAGTTTTACATAAGATAACATGAAAATAAAGAGCCAAACTTTTTATGATGATCTACTACCTGATATGATAACTCAACTGTGGAATTACATGAAGGATCTGTAAAGATTTATTATTTTGTAGAAATAATATTTGACTAGTTAACATTATATCATTGCAGTATAGAAACGCAAAAAGAAAAGTAAATCTGGATATGAGGAGCTCTTTATATCTCCTTGCGATGGATAAATCGCCAAGTGTTCAAACATGGAAATTTATTTCTGTCATAGTTTAGATTTGACTAGTTTTTATTTCTGTGTATCATGCTTGTGATTAGGGCTGCCATCATATAAACCAACATATCACCCCGGTAATTTAGGTGAAATTGAGGATTTTCCCCAGACATGCCTAAAAAAAAATATTTTTACAAGAAAAAACTTTTCTGTAAACATTTTATTCATTCAACATTAATTATTCACTAAACAATAAATATATTATATTACCGCTGTTGCCGTGCTGGAGTTGGCTTCGATGCGGTTTACGAACGAATTAATTTTTTGCTCAGATTTGTTTTTATATATTGATTATTCTTCAATTAATTGTGGTTACCCCTGACACATACAGTGTCCGAGTTTTACCCGTATCTTTTTCCGAATCCTCCCCCGGACGGCCCCCCAAACTAGGACGAATCCGGGGAAACCCGGACGGATGGCAGCCCTACTTGTGATGGACTTCTCCTACCCTCAAAGTTTGGTTTATATTAGTTTAAAGTTACCCTGTAAAAATCTGTAAGTCGAAAGATTGCTGCACCAAACTCATTAAATAATTATTATTGTCTTAAATCTAATATGAAGTGATGAAGAAATGAAACTAGGATATTACGCCTCCAACATACCAACTTTTCTTGGTAAATGGCAGAACTACATATTCCAGCCAAGTGATTGGCTGAACCGCCTCAATTATATACAACCGGGTTTGTTGCTTCTGCGACTGCTAAGTCATTTATCTCACCGATAAAAGTTGGTAGGTGGTTGGTTATATTTTGCACCATAAAGGTGTGTTTGTCTTATTTGTACCATCGCATCGGTGGTGCCCTTGATCAGTGTTTCTCAGTCTATTTTACCTGCGGACCGATAAAAAATTAAAGAAATTCAGGGACGGGTAGGAAATAAAACTATTATTTGTTTATTATGAAGTGCTTTATTACTTGAACTATTAACTGAAAATAATCGAAAAATGTAAAAGGAAAAATTTATTTGAAATATGTTGCTGTTTCGTTGCCAAAATGTTTGATATTTGGCTGTAGTTTGGTTCCGGAAAGACGAAGCGTTGCATTGACATCCATTCTGATTCCTTGTTTTGTTTTTATAATTGAAAGTGGCAATTGAACAGAATATTATTCGCGGACCGGCAGGAAATGTTGTCAATTCGGCGGAACACAACTTATTTGACAAGACTTAACCTTATTTTAAGCGTTCTGTCTTTGTTTTTTCGATACAGTAAGAAAAAGGCAAAACGCTCAAATTAAGTTTAGTCCTGTCAATTAAGTTAAGTCGTGTTGCGCCGAATCGACACAACGAGCGTTTTTCTCGTTGTTTTTTTACTTAGTTCTTAGGTTTCCTCCAGATTGCGCTGTCCATGTCACCATAGATAAAATGTGTTTCGTAGCAATCAATGTCAAAGTTTGTTTGGAATCAGTGCAATTTTGTCTTTGATTCTGTTGCTAAAGAATACGACAGTGCCATCTAGGAATCTTAGGTAACACTAAATTTGACATAAGGAAAAACGCTCATTGTCTGTGGATCCACACCGATCCGCGGACCAAGGACTGGGAAACACTGCTCTAGATAACGGATACAGGGGCGCGTCAAACTACTCACACATTCAAATAGATTGTGTACATTATCTAGGGGCACCGACTGTATGTACATGTTATTTATACTGTAACAAAATAGTGAACTTCCAATTAACATTGTAAATATCATTTTTACTGTGATATTTATATCAATTCCTGTATATTTGTACTGCCCAATACTAACTATGGCGATGTTAATAACTATATTAGATTAGATATAATGAATTAGTTAAGTAATTCTGCCTGTACATAAGTTCAATTCGTCCTTTTAGATCTTATTCACTTAAATCTTTTTGTCTTTATTTATATTTTATATAAGTGCATTCCAAAAATATACCTTGTTGGCGTTTTTAAAAGTGCACTTTTATCTCTTTTGCAATACTTCTTGTAAGTTACAAATTTTTGATCCATTACATAACATTTATAGAAGCATACTGAAACAATAAGGAGCCCGTCACCTACATGAAGATTTTTATGAAAATAAATTGCGTTTAAAAAGCTAAAAACAGTAGCAAAATTATTTTATGGATATCTCAAAAAATTACGAAGTTATTGGCAATCAAAGTGAACTTAACGCCATGTCTCGTGACGTTATCTGACACGATTTCGTACTAAAAATGATAAATATCGCTATCGCTAACTTCGGTAATAATAGGAATTTTTCAAAAATCCTAAATGTTTTCTTTGATAATTAATTAATTAATTAAATAATTAACTAATTAATCAGTTACTATATAAAATATACTGATATTTCAGCAGACGTGTCCGTTATAATAATCTTCATATTACAAGTACAGCGGGTCTACCACGTAATTCTGATTTTCATCAACATCAACTTTAGATTGAAATTTGACGTGCGTGCGAAAGAGATGGCATGGTAGGCGGGCGTCGTCGCACGCGCGTCAAATTTCAATCTCAAGTTGATGTTGATGAAAATCAGAATCACGCGGTAGACCCGCAGATTGAAAGTGCAGAAGGCCGCACCCAACGAAACGATTTTTCTGAAGGCTTAACTGAATTGGCCGCATCTTATTAGCGTGTATCTTGTTAGTATTTAGCTGGGAAAATGCGGATGACGCCGTGAGAACCGCGCTACGCGAATTCGTCGACCTTCTGCATTTTACCAAAAGGTTTCCTACGAAGAATTCCAAAAGTGCTGACTGTGCGCGAACACTTTAAAAACGTCACCAAGCCTTTGTTATCTACACTCATGGACATATTTAGAGGAACGTAAGAAAAGGGCAGATTCAAGTTTTTTGTGACTTTTTTTTTTTAATGTGTTGCCGTTTTTTGCTTTTGTTTCGAAAAGCTGCCTTTTGCTATCTTTATGCAAGATTCGGGTCGAATTAATGCATGACGTAAAAAGAAAGGTAAGAGTGACAACACGATTTCAAAATTGCACCAGAATCTCCTAGATAAGGACAGAAAAGTTAAGTCTATAGTGAAAACTCATACAAGAACATAGTTAACAAATTAATTTTTTTATTTACTGAATATTAATTCTTGATTGGCCCATTAGAGAATTAAAACTTCAGTGTACCTACCATGAGTTTTGCACTCGACTTTTGCACTTTAACGTTTGCGTAAAATATTTTGTATTGGAAACTCTGGTTCCTCACGTAAACCGCTAGGGGCGCTGTACCATTTCTCATATAAATGTTTTACGCAGACGTTATCGTGTATCGAGTGCAAAACTCATGGTAAGCCTACAGAAAATGTTGAAGAAATGATGCCCATTACTACTCGATTAATTGTAAGTAATTTATGAGTCCAAAACTTTCACATAGTCAGTAAAAATATTACCTAATACTAATAAAAAGGATCATGAAAAATTTGAGTAACATCACTTTTTTTTTTGCGTGCCTCTAATTATGTCCCTGGGTGTATTTGGAAGGCACCAGCCAGTTCTACGCCACCTTTACATTGACAGCTTTAATGTATAGTAATTGATTTCGGATTATATTTTTGTAACTAGTTTGTAAGTGTCATTCGAATCTGAAAGTCGTGTTCATCTTGGATCGAATATATCGGGCATTTTCTTCCATTCTGCCATTCAAGTATAATAGTAGGTAAATAAAGAAAACTGCCGCAAAATGTGAGAATTACTTCTAAATATTAGACAATAGAGCAGGGGTGGCCAACAGGTCGACCGCGGTCTACCGATCGACCGCGAAGGTGATTCATTTAGCCCGCGCGAGTTAAAGTCAATTTAAATAATAAAGTGAATCATTATTATTAGAGTGCATTACAAACTTGCAAAACAAATTTAAAAGCACAAATATTTTGAAAAAAATCCTCGGGCTCGTGAGCGTTCAGTATGTGCATTACAAGCTGGTATATCAAGTAGTTACAAAAAATTCGGTGTACAGTTATGGTGGAAAAATTCGTCGTTCCAGATACGAACCTCGGTAGCGCAGTCGGTGCGCACCTGTCATGTAAGCAGGTCCCAGGTTCAAATGCTGGCCCGAGGAAGTTTTTCATAATATTTGTGCTTTTAAATTTGTTTCTGATTGATTGCAAGTTTGTAATGCACTTTAATAATAATTAGAGTATCCAAAGCGATGGATTTCGCAATAAAAACATACAATCAAAGTGAATAATTGCTATTTTTGACATTTTCCACTATGAATACAATAAAAATCAAACACCCTTCTTGCTAAACTTAACTTAAAATGATAATCTTGTAGAGCATAAATATCCACCCAAAAACGTAAGGCGGAGTGAAAAATGCGAATTTTGTAGTATCAATTAATAAATACTTCACAAACTTATCACAAAATTCTTTTTCCCTTTGCAGTCGACCGCATGAATTATTTTTGAACTCAAGTAGACCTCAGGAGCCGTATTTTTGAATCGTTCGTTTTCAATTTACGTGCGAAAGTATATACCCATCTCACGTACGAATTCACGAATGAACGATTCAAAAATACGGCTCCAGGTCAAAAGTTTGGCCACTCCTGCTATAGACTATAACGAATTATAAATGGTATCCTTTGCTCGATATTGTGGTAGTGAATGTAATTGTTTTTAGGGCTATAAAAATGCAAGCCCTGACTTATCAAATCTCGATGGTGCTCCAATATATTTTCTTTTTTAAAAGCTAAATAGTTTTGTAAATTCTTTTAGTTCGTACTTAGCGTAGGTTAGTTTTAGCTTAAATTTTGGATATACTTTGAAAATATGAATATTAGTTTTTCTTGTAAATCCTGTCCATTATTTATTTTTTACTATAGTCTTATAATTCCTTTCTGGTTTGAAAAAAAAATAGGAAGCTTGAAAAGTTTTGTTGTTTCATGCTCTCTTTTTTAATTTAACAATGACTCAAAGACTGGAATATTGATGAAACATCAAACTTTTTAAAGATTTTCTAAATCGGATGAAAGTGTACAATAAACTTTATGTACAGTTTGTTTTTTTTACCATGCAAAGTTTTTTTTTCAGACTCATGCTAGAAAGTTAACCAGATAGTAAAGCCGATTCTGAAGGCTTTAATTTTAGTTTTAGTGCTGTCAAAACAACATTTTGTTTATTGCAAAATAGTCCTTAAATGTTAGGAACAGAAGCAAAATTACTTTGGAATAATTTTAGTTTTGACATCACTAAAACTAAAAATAAAGCCTTCAGAATCAGATACATTTTTAGCATAAAAATTATTATGTTTAGTTAAAAGTATTATTATGTAAAGTTTTCATGATAAGTTTATTTTTATAACTAGTTCTAACAATTTTGTACGAAACCGTTAATTTATTAGCAAAGCCGTGGAAGTTTTGAGATTAAAAAGTAAATAAAATACCTGATTTTAATTCTACATCTTTCATTTACTTGTAAAACCTAGCTTATAAATTAATGTGATATGCTGGCTGTGACTACCTGATAAAAATGGTGGCAATAAGCAAGCCAATGGCCAAATCGAAGAAAAAAACTGGCCAAGTGCGAGTCAGACTCGCGTACCTAGGGTTCCGTATTGTGGATGATACATTTCATTTTGTAATTTTTTTCGTGAATTTCTCAACCGCTTTATTTTTCCTGTAATCTTTACGTAAACATATATTACCATGATTTTTTTCAATCAACCAGTTGCGGAGATAAGGATAAGGGGGGGACATACATATTTTTGTGGTTTTTTAAAGATTTCTCGAAACCAGTGCCAGAAATATAAAAAAAGTATATATTTTTACAATCAGCTTTTTAATATCTACAATTTGATAACTATACTGTATTTTTAGGATAATATTTTTTATTTTTCTTACTTTTGTTTTGGAAATATTTTAAACAAATTAAATTTTTTTATTTTTTTTTGACTCCGTTATATGTCGGCAAATTAATGCAATTTTTGTGCCAAATTTCAAGTCTGAGGCTGTGGCATACGGACGGACGGACAACGGAGTCTCACCAAAAGGTTCCTTTTGTATCCTTTAGGTACTACGGAACCCTAAAAATGGTTTAGGAGGGGTTTCGCAGCCTTATTGTGAAAAATCCGCCTTTTTCTAATTAATCGAAACAGAACACTTAAATTCAAAATTCACACAATAGTTATTACCAATGTATTGTGTATGTTGCCATTGCAAAGTTTCCACTGGTTTCTATAAATTCAACTTCAAACATTTTTAATAAAAAAAAATGAATTTGTAGTTTACAAACCAATGGAAACTTTGTGATGGTAGCGTACACAATACATAGGTAATAAGGTTTTGTTGAATAACTATTGAGTGAATTTTAAATTTAAGTGTTCTGTTTCGATTAACTAGAAAAAGGCGGGTTTTTCACAATCCGGCTGCGAAACAGCTCTTAAAATGAGCATAAAATGAAGTAGGTATTTAATAAAGTACTCTCCAAGCGAGCTTTCTCAGAATGTAATCATAATAAGAAGTCTAAGAAAAAGCCCTGACCCGCAAGGATCGCACAACATTGAACTTGAAACCTCACACCTTCGCTCGTCACATCAACAAGTAGCCACGTGCGGTCTGAGCGACCACCCTCGTCTCACTCCCTTGCCCCTTCACACATCACCCCGCGCGCAAGCGCGACCCTCCGCGCAGCTCACACGCGCATACCACATATCGTATTTCAGCACTGGCGAACAATTAAAACGACCCGAAAACCTATTAACAGCTATAGCAAAAGGTAAGAATACTTTCTAAATATCTTTATTCTGAGTTTGAGGGCTCCGTGAGGCCTCAGCGTCGATATAAGTTTGGATGGTGTGAGACCCCACGCCGGTAAAAATAAAGCGCGAGAAGTAAGCGGCTGGGGTGAGGTAAAATGGTTGGGGTTGGGCCGCACCTTACGTTGCTTCATTCGTGGGCCGCACGCGATACCTTGAGGGACCCCTGTAATAACGCGAGCTTCGGACCGCATGGTGATCGCAGCTACTAATGGGCCGCCCCTCGCGTGTTTTGTTCAGAATTTCTGTTTGGGTTGACAAAATGGTTGACGTAAAGGGTGCGCTATACCTGCTTGCTCTTTGCTGCATGCGAACTACATAAACAGAAGCTATTTTATATTTTTTCCTCATATCTGACTAATATTTCAGGTTTTAATCATAATGAATTTCACGCCATTCACTGGGCACTTGACGCCGACGGCCGCGATTCCCACGATCCACCAGTTCGCGGCGAAGTTCGGGTACGAGGGTGCCGGGAACACGGTGGTCCAAGAAACGCGGTACCAGGGGTCGGGCGCCGCAGGAGTCCAGTTCGTGACCCCCGCCAGCAGCGTGGAGGGGGTCAAGTTCCGTCAGGGGGAGAGTGTGGTGGTGGTCAGCTCGGCGCCAGCTGGCTCCGTCACGTTAGCTACGATGCCGCTGCATACTGGTAAGTTGGATTCACTTGTAGCACTAAAAAGCATGTAGGTAAGTTATTGTTTTACATTCTTTACATAAAAACAATTACCATATTTTGGTGCCGTCCTTTTTCTAGGAAAATAATACAATATAGGGTAGCGTTCCTAAAAGTCTGGGTACATTGACTTACCAAGTCAATAAAAGCCGATTCTGAAGGTTTTAATTTTAGTTTTAGTGCTGTCAACACAAAATTCTCTTGATTTCCTTAAGTGTTAAGAACAGAAGCTAAATTACTATGGAAAATTTTAAATTTTGACATGTCTAAACCTAAAATTAAAGCCTTCAGAATCGTGTCTATTGCCTGGGTAAATGTAAAATATAAACTGTCAAGGCGAATTTTACGTTTTTGACAAGGTTTATGAACTGTAGTTTTCACTCGGATGGTTGTGGTACGGTTAAATTTACCTTTACCCCGGCGTTTAGGAACGTTAACTAACTTTGTAAACCATCCAATCAGGAAAGGAAAAACAAACACGAATATTGACATAACGAAGGTTCAAATAGGCGGCTTTATCGCCTGAAACGATATTTTGCAGAAAACTTTCGGGTGGGATTGATGATGAGGTGGAATACTAATTTTTACAATAATAAAAAATAATGAGCATTAATGTCAACTTCAATCCTCCTTTTATGACTTCGACTCGAAACCGCGGTACTCTATAGCTTAAACCAAGTCGAGTAGTGAGATTGTTCTGTACCTACAAGTCGAGTAGTGAATGGATTGTTCTGTACCTACAAGTCGAGTAGTGAATGGATTGTTCTGTACCTACAAGTCGAATAGTGAATGGATTGTTCTGTACCTACAAGTCGAGTAGTGAATGGATTGTTCTGTACCTACAAGTCGAATAGTGAATGGATTGTTCTGTACCTACAAGTCGAATAGTGAATGGATTGTTCTGTACCTACAAGTCGAGTAGTGAATGGATTGTTCTGTACCTACAAGTCGAGTAGTGAATGGATTGTTCTGTACCTACAAGTCGAATAGTGAATGGATTGTTCTGTACCTACAAGTCGAGTAGTGAATGGATTGTTCTGTACCTACAAGTCGAATAGTGAATGGATTGTTCTGTACCTACAAGTCGAATAGTGAATGGATTGTTCTGTACCTACAAGTCGAGTAGTGAATGGATTGTTCTGTACCTACAAGTCGAGTAGTGAATGGATTGTTCTGTACCTACAAGTCGAGTAGTGAATGGATTGTTCTGTACCTACAAGTCGAGTAGTGAATGGATTGTTCTGTACCTACAAGTCGAGTAGTGAATGGATTGTTCTGTACCTACAAGTCGAGTAGTGAATGGATTCTGCTGTACCTACAAGTCGAGTAGTGAGTGGATTGTTCTGTACCTACAAGTCGAGTAGTGAATGGATTGTTCTGTACCTACAAGTCGAGTAGGAATGGATTGTTCTGTACCTACAAGTCGAGTAGTGAGTGGATTGTTCTGTACCTACAAGTCGAGTAGGAATGGATTGTTCTGTACCTACAAGTTGAGTAGTGAGTGGATTGTTCTGTACCTACAAGTCGAGTAGTGAGATTGTTCTGTACCTACAAGTCGAGTAGTGAATGGATTGTTCTGTACCTACAAGTCGAATAGTGAATGGATTGTTCTGTACCTACAAGTCGAGTAGTGAATGGATTGTTCTGTACCTACAAGTCGAATAGTGAATGGATTGTTCTGTACCTACAAGTCGAATAGTGAATGGATTGTTCTGTACCTACAAGTCGAGTAGTGAATGGATTGTTCTGTACCTACAAGTCGAGTAGTGAATGGATTGTTCTGTACCTACAAGTCGAGTAGTGAATGGATTGTTCTGTACCTACAAGTCGAGTAGTGAATGGATTGTTCTGTACCTACAAGTCGAGTAGTGAATGGATTGTTCTGTACCTACAAGTCGAGTAGTGAATGGATTCTGCTGTACCTACAAGTCGAGTAGTGAGTGGATTGTTCTGTACCTACAAGTCGAGTAGTGAATGGATTGTTCTGTACCTACAAGTCGAGTAGGAATGGATTGTTCTGTACCTACAAGTCGAGTAGTGATTGGATTGTTCTGTACCTACAAGTCCAGTAGTGATTGGATTGTTCTGTACCTACAAGTCGAGTAGTGAATGGATTGTTCTGTACCTACAAGTCGAGTAGTGAATGGATTGTTCTGTACCTACAAGTCCAGTAGTGAATGGATTGTTCTGTACCTACAAGTCGAGTAGTGAATGGATTGTTCTGTACCTACAAGTCGAGTAGTGATTGGATTGTTCTGTACCTACAAGTCGAGTAGTGATTGGATTGTTCTGTACCTACAAGTCGAGTAGTGTGTGGATTGTTCTGTACCTGTAGTGAGTGGATTGTTCTGTACCTGTAGTGAGTGGATTGTTCTGTACCTGAAATCTTAAACTGCAAAAGTCAACATAAAGTTTGTTTCTATGACTAGAAGTCAGACTGAATAATCTGAATATTCGTAAGCGCCAAATTTTATATTATCATAACTGTAAAAATTATATCTTAGCTTCATCCGTTTTTTAAATTTATAATTACATCACTTATTTCACCACAAGGTATCTCTTAACAAATGTTCCAGTGAACACAGGCGTGAAGTACCAGACGATATCCGCGTCGTCCACCTCCTCTATAAATCTGAACAACATGTCTTACGGCACCCACACGTACACCACGGGTGAGCCCGTCACGCACCATCTCAAGTTGGAGCAGCGGCTCGACAAGAGGGACTTTAGAGAAGAAATGACGCAGGATCTTATGGGGACGTTGATGCAGCAGCAAGGTTAGTACACGAGGGAGCTGTTTTAGAGTGTAGTCAACACCTTCTTTTCACCGACTATTTCAACGTCACAGCGTGATCACCTTACTTCGGGCAGAAATACACGCTTTTTAGGGCGTGCAGATTTAACACAAAAATCGATTATGGACGGCCCCTAAGTTTCTTTTTAGAAAAAACGCAAAAGCTTTATGATGATGTTTCACCAAAAGCCGACAATCGCAAGTATTAATCACAAAAGCTCTCAGTTCGTTCGAGAGAAAAAAAAAAATGTTTTTCGAGTGTTAAAAGGCCTTCCTTAAATCATACAGCCTTGAAATTTGTATTAAAAATAAGTGAACAAAAGACCCCGTTGGTCAGTCCTAGAATTATTTAATAATTTCATCTAGAAGACGAGTTATTAAATAATAACTCAGTTTTTCGCGAGCGCGTGTTTCTTGGTGGTCGTAACAGCCACGGCTGAAAGCACGCTATCTTAAACTAAAAAGAAAGCTCATAGAGTTCAGTTCTGATTGATGTAAAATGAGGTGCTCAATCTGACTTTATATGCAGCCTTAACCCTCGCGCACTCAACCACTGTTTACTGCTCTCTTGTTAGTTTTGTATCGTAAAGTATGTATATTATGTTATATGGTACTGGCAGAATATCGGTGTCACAGATTATTCTGTGGCGTATGCTGAGCCAGCGCCCTTTCAGCCTCTGTGTCAAAGATTGTTATTATTTTAACCCTTAAATGCATCCTGTTGCCAAATGGCAACATATAATTTATTTTTTATTTTTATTGTGTCACTGCTTTTTTCTTACGTACCTACTTCCTGCAAGACTATTGTATGAAAAATAATTACGGAATAAAATAAAAATATGTAAAATTTAGTTTTATTTGCTTTTTTTTAATGTATACAAACATAATTTTGCAGTTGTAAACAAAATGGTCCCAATCTGAAAAGAAGAGGTCGCGAAAAAAATTCATGAAAATTTCATGCTTTTGTTTTATTAAATAGGGTTTTTGTAAACTAGTTTCAAACGGCTGTACTAACTGATAAAAAACAGAAATGAAAAAATAAACAATTTTTTATACAAATTTGAAAAAAAAATGTCTTTGATTTTATACCATTTTAAAAACGAAAAAAAAATATTTCTTTTATTTTTCCCATAATTCTGGATCACTTTTCTATCATATATCACACTTTCATTTAAAAAGAAAAAATCATGCATTTAAGGGTTAAGCATTCTAATGTATTTGTTATATTTTAAGCTCTAATATGTACTTTTTGTGTTTTTTTTGTAAGAGGCATTGAATAAAGTTTTTATCTATCTATCTATCTATCTATTCCACAGTAACGCAAGCGACTCCCCTGCAACAAGGCGCGCAGCAGTTGTTGGTAGTGCTGCACGAGCCGAAGGAAGCGGCTGCCCTGGCGCGAGCCATCAAACAGGAGCAGAGTCGACCTGAGCGGGCCGCCGCCACCGCGCCCGCTGAGTTCATTAGTAAGTACACTAGGGTACCGTAACTTAAAATAAAAAAGCGGAACTTTAATAGGATCACTTTGTTGTCCGTCTGTCTTTTTGCCTGTCTGTCCGTCTGTCAAGACCCTTTTGCTCGGGCCCCGTATAAGATATCAAGTTGAAACTGATGCCTCCTTATAGATGTCTACGGCCCCATGGTGCTGTAAAAAATCGTGAAAAGAGTTATTGCACATCACATAATCAATTTCATGCAAATTTTTGACACTTGCAAAGGAAACAAAACCTATAGGGCACTTTCAGTTGGCTTAGAAACTTGAAATTTCGTTTACAAGTAGGTAGGCAAACAGGAAAAAATCTGATAATTACAAATATTTATTTATTTACGAAGTTATCAATCCGAATCGCGCTTGGCCGGTTTTTTTTTTTAATCCACCATGTAATCGGCCACTAACGCACCTCATAGCAAGCGTCGATGAGGTGACAGTCGGAATTCGGAGCGTCGTTCGCTAAGTAAGGTAGGGTTATAATAGGTCTTTACCTATGAAATTGCCGAAATTTTCTTACAGATTGATGAGTTCATAATTCCTGTAATTCAATAGCTATTTCCATTATATGTTTTTTGTTTTAAAGTGGATTTTAAGGTTTTACATCTACGTATTAAATTTTGTTTTTATTTTCAGTTTGATCATAAAAATTAAATCTTCAAAAACAGTTCGTCTTAAATGTAATTTCCATGTAATAATTCTTTACAGCTGACACTTTTCAAAAATTAAATTTTTGTTGTTAGCTTAATGTTGTCTCATTCATACACATAAGAAATTACTTAATTTGGATTTGTCGTTCCTAAAAAAAAAGCAAAAATGTTACAAAAAAGTACTGAAAATTGAGTTTCCTTCAAATTCTCTATAGAAAACGGCAATTTCATATGTAAAGACCTAATAATATCCATGGCTGGGGACCACTTTGAGAAGGCTAGGGGTTTCACCTATACGTGCCTAAATATTTTTTTAATGCAAGTGCTCGTAAAGGCCCACTTTTTATGCATCAAAACCGAACAGAAAGTCGATTATTTTGCCTTAGGGCTTTATTATTTTTTTTATTTTTATTTATTTACAATGGTTGGCTAACCTGCAGCCTTTCCTGTGTACCATAAATGTTATAGTTTTTTTCCACAGTTTAACGGCTCTGGATACAGTCCTTTTGAGCCAATCATAATTTAACGTTCACAAGATTATATTTGTTTTATTTCCTCACACTATGCTTTGAAAAACGTAGTATGATACACGGGCGTAAGAGCAATAAATTACTCGGTTACGTTTAAAACACTCGCTACGCTCGTGTTTTAAATCGTCCTCGTAATTTATTCCTTTTCGCCCTTGTAGCATAAACTACTATAAATATCAAATTAATTGGGTATGTAACTTATCATCTGGACACTCCCAGCGGGTCACAGAGATGTTTGATTTCCATGTCCCAACGTAGTAGGGAGCGGAGACCATCGCCTTACTTCGGGCACAGTTTCAGTTTATTTATTCTTCAAACAATTTACATTGTATTAGGAAAACAATCTTATAATTAACTATTTTACAAAATTTAAAATTATATTGACAATAATTTGTATATGTATCAGGTTCTTAATTTGACACAATGTTAATAAATAAACAGTAATTGTAATAAAAATGTATACAAGTTTTCAAATTTATGTCAAAAGAGAACAAAGATCCGGGACGTCAAGTATTGTCAAAGAAAAAATCACTCAGACCAATGTCTGAGAAAAATCATCTAGTGAGTATAGACATTTCGTAAGCAAGATTTTATTTAGTTTGGTTTTAAAAATACCGGTCGAGTCAATTAGGCAACGCGTTGTAATATCTAACAGCTTGGTAGTAAGCGCTGTGTTCCGCATCGCGTTGTAATATCTAACAGCTTGGTAGTAAGCGCTGTGTTCCGCAACGCGTTGTAATATCTAACAGCTTGGTAGTAAGCGCTGTGTTCCGCATCGCGTTGTAATATCTAACAGCTTGGTAGTAAGCGCTGTGTTCCGCAACGCGTTGTAATATCTAACAGCTTGGTAGTAAGCGCTGTGTTCCGCATCGCGTTGTAATATCTAACAGCTTGGTAGTAAGCGCTGTGTTCCGCAACGCGTTGTAATATCTAACAGCTTGGTAGTAAGCGCTGTGTTCCGCAACGCGTTGTAATATCTAACAGCTTGGTAGTAAGCGCTGTGTTCCGCATCGCGTTGTAATATCTAACAGCTTGGTAGTAAGCGCTGTGTTCCGCAACGCGTTGTAATATCTAACAGCTTGGTAGTAAGCGCTGTGTTCCGCAACGCGTTGTAATATCTAACAGCTTGGTAGTAAGCGCTGTGTTCCGCAACGCGTTGTAATATCTAACAGCTTGGTAGTAAGCGCTGTGTTCCGCATCGCGTTGTAATATCTAACAGCTTGGTAGTAAGCGCTGTGTTCCGCAACGCGTTGTAATATCTAACAGCTTGGTAGTAAGCGCTGTGTTCCGCAACGCGTTGTAATATCTAACAGCTTGGTAGTAAGCGCTGTGTTCCGCAACGCGTTGTAATATCTAACAGCTTGGTAGTAAGCGCTGTGTTCCGCAACGCGTTGTAATATCTAACAGCTTGGTAGTAAGCGCTGTGTTCTGCAATTTTCAACGAGGCAGGTACAGTATTGATCCGGACATCTTTGTGCCTCGAATTTAATCTTTATACTTTGTCATCCGGAGTTTCTAGCCTAGTAATATGTTTGGATATTGTTCGGTTTTATGCTGATGCACCGAACACGTGATATGCAAGCGGCACGCGACGAGTTAACTAATTCTTAATTTGAACAAATCAGTGCATAAATCGGTGCCGTCGCGACCGGGTGCATTCACATAACATTTCTCAACATTTAAACTAATTAGAATAACATTGCATAAAAGATTAAATAAAACTTCTTTAATAATAATATGGACTTTTAAATAACATTTACAACAGACATTAAATCCGTTCCCGTTACATTGGTCCTTCGAGCCTTTGGGACCTCTCGCGCGGTGTATAAAGAACAGTACAAAACGTGTGAGGTGTCAATGAACTAGTGAAACATTTGGTGAAACGGATCGCAGTGTCAACAACAAGGACTGCAGGAGGTGCGCATTGACGGCTTTCTACAACCAACAGCGGTAACATTAAAGGAGAAATTCAAGTAAGATCGATCCTTTTATACATTAACATTAAATACCTACACTTCTCGCATCATGTCGCTGGAAGAACAGTATGATCGCTTGGAAGAGCTTAGCAGATATTGGGAAAACTTCAAAAAGGACAGTCATGAGAGGAAAAGTAGGCAGGATTATTATAAAAATCAATGGAGTAAGGTGGAAGCCTTGTGGAGTACGATCCAGTTCAACCATGATCGACTGCTTATGGATCTTAGTCAATCCGATACGTATTTTACAAACAAAAATTACGAAAAGGCTAGGGAGATTTTGGCGCAATACACCAGTGCCATAAAACAAGGAGGAACCAAATTATTAGGATCCAAAGGAGAATGGGAGAGAGGAGACGGAGTGAAAGAAGCTGGAGAGAATCAACCCCATCAACAACCCTTACAAAAACAGCAGGGAAGCCACAGCAAATTGGACGAGAATAGACGTCAGCAACAGGCTAATTTTAAGGCATTTACAAGAACAGTAAAGAACATTAGTGTAGAGGAAATGACGGAGAAATGGGAGTTTGAGGATGCGTTAAAAACGCTGGAGAATCGTTGGTCTGTAGTGGATAAATTACATTGGCAAATTGAGAGTGAGTTGAATGAAGAAGGAGAAGACTCCGTTTATAACACCTTATTCAACCAGTTTGAAAAACAATTTAATAACCTGAAGAGGAACATCAATAAAAAAATGTGGTCAGCTTCTTACAAGGACAAGGTTACACCGAAATTAGAAATACCTTCTTTCAGTGGAAATTTCAATCAGTGGATGTCGTTCAAAGATTTATTCATGGACGCCGTTCATAACAACAGGATGATACCCAACACTCAAAAGATGCAAATTTTGAAGACCAAAGTTAAAGGGGAAGCTGAGAGATTGATACAACATTTACATATAAGTACCGAAAACTATGACTCGTGTTGGGAAATTCTCAATCACCGTTATAATAACAGGAGGATGATCTTCACTTCTCTTATGAACATGCTGTTTGCTTTGCCCAACATTCAACATAACTCCGTAACATACATAAAAAGAATGCATGATGTGACGCTGGAAACATTGAATGCCATAAAAAATTTGGGAGTGGACACAACAACATGGGACTCTATCCTGGTCCATTTACTATGTCAAAAATTAGACCAAGAGACCTACAACGACTACTTGGAATCAGTAAAAAATCCACGTGAGTTACCTATCCTACAAGAGCTTTTAAACTACCTCGAAAGCAAATTTACTACCCTGGAAACAACCGCTCGTAGAAAACAGGAGACTAATCCTAATTCCCAAAAACAATATTTTCATAATTCCAATAACAATAAAAGGTCGTCTAATTTTCAACAAACATCGAACAGCACACCTAGAGGGACAGGAAATGGGCAAATTGCGAAATCATTCAACGTAACAGGGTCAGGAGGACACACGTGCCCACTATGCAAGAACCAACATGGCTTGTATAATTGTAAGACATTTTTACAATTACCTAACGACAAGAAAATATCGACAGTAAAGAAACTTGGAATTTGTATGAATTGTTTGTTTTCGCACAATGGCAATGACTGCACTTCTACACACACATGCCGAAAGTGCTCCAATCAACATAATACGCTGTTGCACGATGCATTAACTAGGTCAATGACTCGAACATCGGCACAGCACCAAACCATTGCCACCACGTCCAAAGACAATGAACCATGCACTTCTCATGTGTCTCAAGACAACTGCTCGGAGATATTATTGGCAACTGCGCAGTTAAAGGTTAAAGGAGCCGATGGTTGCTATCACATCATGAGGGCCCTAGTAGACCAAGGGTCACAGAAATCCCTGATAAATGAGCACGCAGCTCAGGTGCTGGGGGTCAAGCGCCATCAGTGGAAAGGAGTGATCTTTGGCGTAGGCCAACGGGAAAACAATTGCAAGGGCAAAATGGAAATAACATGTGCGTCTTTGTATAATGAGTATCGTTTTGACACAGAGGTCTTGATCATGAACAGTCTTATAAAAAATTTACCTAACAAAACATTTATGAAACCATCATGGTCGAACATTAAAAACATTAATCTAGCCGATCCAGAATTCTACATCAGTCGTCCCGTGGACTTACTACTGGGGGCAGATATTTATTCAAACATTTTATTGAGTGGCCTAATAAAGGGCGAGGACGCAACACACCCTGTAGCTCAACAAACACAACTAGGCTGGTTGCTATGCGGCACCGCCCCAACATTTTATTGTAATGTTATTATGACCAACCTGGACGAGGTACAACAGTTTTGGGAGAATGAAGAGATAATAGAAGATAGTGATTTGTCAGCAAAAGAGCTAGCCTGCGTAAAACATTATGATGAAACTACGAGAAGGTCTCCAGATGGGAGATATGAAGTTCGCCTTCCCATGAAAGCAAACTTTGAGGAACACCTCGGAGATTCAAAACAAAAAGCAACAGCACAGTTGCTAAGTCAAGAAAGAAAGTTCAAAAGACAACAAAACTTGGCATTGGCCTATAAAACATTTATGAGAGAATATCACGAATTGCAACATATGGAACAAGTAAACATTAACTCGAAACCTGAGTGTTATTTAGCACACCATATCATTGAAAGAAAGGAGTCAATAACCACCAAATACAGGGTGGTCCTAAATGCCTCGGGAAAAACATCTACAGGATGTTCTCTCAATGACATGATGTATAAAGGACCCAACTTACAACAAGATTTACAAATGCTGTTATTAAAGTGGAGACAATATCAGTATGCCTTTACTGCCGATATTGAGAAAATGTATCGACAAATCTTGGTGAACAGACAAGACACGCCGTTACAGAAGATTGTCTGGAGAGATTCACCTGAACAAGTTATTCAGTCCTACGAGTTGTTAACAGTTACCTACGGCACTAAAGCAGCCCCCTTTTTAGCCATGCAAACGCTAAAGAGACTAGCTGCTGACGAGAGAAGTTCATTCTCTGAAGCGGCCGAAATCCTGGAAAGTGCTTTTTATATGGACGACCTGCTGCATGGCGCACATACCATCGAACAGGGAAAACAATTGGTCCGGGACCTTACCCTACTATTACGGTCGGGAGGGTTCAATTTACGAAAATGGTCCTCTAACAACACAGAAATATTAGAAAACATTCCCGAACAACAAAACGCTGAACATATATTTCATTTAAAAACAGAAAACACCTCGAAAATTTTGGGCTTGGGATGGAACCCAATGGAGGATAAGTTTCAGTTCAAAGTTCAAATCTCAAATACACAGAAACTAACTAAACGAATCCTACTATCTGAAATATCTAAATTATTTGATCCCCTAGGCTGGTTGTCGCCAGTGATCGTAAAACTAAAATTATTATTTCAAAAGGTATGGAGATCGAATAGTCAATGGGACGATGACGTCACACCAGAGGTTTATAAAGAGTGGACTAAGTTACAAGCGGACTTATCAAACTTAAACACCTACAAGATACCTAGATGGATTGGTAGTGGAGAATGGGACGTCATCGAATTACACGGGTTTTGTGATGCATCACTAGAGGCGTTCGCATGTGTCGTGTATATACGGGTCAAACAAACACAACAAGTAACCCTAATCGCTTCAAAAACCAAACTTGTACCACTCAAGAAAGATATAAAGTTACCAAGGCTTGAACTGAGCGGCGCTTATTTGCTAGCGAAATTAATCAAGAAAGTTAAGCAAGCTTTAGGTAAACAGGAGTGCGAAACATACGGGTGGACAGACTCTAAAGTGGTGTTGGGATGGCTAAACGGGGAACCAGATAGATGGAAACCGTTTGTAGCTAATAGAGTACGTCATATAACAGAGATAATGCCTCCTAAACAGTGGCGATATGTGAAAACAGGAGAAAACCCGGCGGACGACGCAAGCCGGGGCTTATTCCCCTCTCAGTTCCTGAAAAAACAACTTATGTGGAAACACGGACCCGAATGGCTCCCCACCTTTGAGTCAAAACAAACAGAAAAGGAAACATTCAACACGGATCAGGAACAAAAACAAATAAAACAAATAAACATTGTCCAACATAATCCAAAAGAAACAATTATAGATAATCTATTAACAAAATATAGCTCATATACAAAGGTCGTGCGTGTATTAGCATGGATACGCCGAGCGCTGACTCAGAAAGATGAACGACCGCAAGCAAACTACCTAACATTGCAAGAATTACGCAATGCTAAGATAGCAATTGTAAAACATGTACAGAAAACGGAATTTGGAGCGGAAATTGAGCAATTGCGAAAACACGGCCAAGTTGAAACAAAAAACAAATTAATTCAGTTAAATCCTTACCTTGACGAAGGGAACATTTTAAGAGTTGGCGGTCGATTATCTCAAGCTAAGATCGGCATGGAGATGAAACATCCCAAAATTATACCAAGTGGGTCCCGACTTTCAACCTTGCTCATCGACCAAGCACATAAATTAACTTATCATGGTGGCCCGCGCCTTACGTTGGCTACTTTAAGACAGGAGTACTGGATCACTGGCGGTCAAAACATGGTAAAAAAAGAGATAAGGAAGTGTATTACCTGCCGAAAGCACGAGGGGCAAACCCAAAAACAGCTGATGGGAGATTTACCAGCGGCAAGAGTCAACCCCGCTCGAGCTTTTCAACATACAGGAGTAGACTATACAGGCTTTGTCGAAGTAAAGAAGAACAAAGGTCGATGTTCTACGTCCGTAAAAGGGTACATAGCCATTTTCATCTGTATGGTCACCAAGGCCGTGCATTTGGAAATAGTGTCGGAGCTGACTAGTTCTGCATTCCTAGCGGCGCTAAGAAGAATGGCCGCAAAAAGAGGAACACCTCAACATATGTACAGCGATAACGGGACAAACTTTGTAGGAGCTAACAACGTTTTACAAAAAGAATGGGAAAAATTGAAACAGATATTTGATAACAGCTTTCTTGCCGAAATAACAGAGATGAAGATGGAGTGGCATTACAACGCAGCTGTTTGGGCTAGTGCAGGTGGACTGTGGGAGCGAGCTGTTAGAAGTCTGAAGCACCATTTGAAACGGGTGGTTGGAGAACAGAAGCTCACGTTCGAAGAATACGCCACCCTGTTAGCTCAATTAGAAGCGTGTTTGAACTCCCGACCATTATGCTCGCTAACAGAAAATATCGAAGACCTGGAAGTACTAACACCCGCTCACTTCTTGTCGGGAGATGCAGGAGTAACGGTAATCGCAACAAGGGAAGATGCCAGAACACGCTGGGACATGACTCAAAAACTTTTCAACAACATCTGGAAGAAGTGGAAACTGGAATATTTGAGTCAACTTACATCAAGACACAAGTGGCAGGTCCCTCAACAAAACATTAAAACCGGAGATCTGGTGGTCATTCATGAAGATAATCTGCCGTCAGGAAAATGGGCCCTAGGAAGAGTAGTGGATGTCCACCCCGGAAAAGATGACTACGTGAGAGTTGTCACCTTGAAAACAAAAAACGGGAAAATAAAAAGGCCAATTACTAAGCTATCGGTTTTACCTTTAGAACAGAACCCAAAACAACATGATGAAGTGACAGCGAAACAGAAAACCCAGAGAGGTACAAGTGCAAGGAACAGATCCAGTTTCATAACATTGGCAATGACCTTATTATATTTTATATCTATCATCACAACAGCTGATGGATTCAAGTTGCAGAGTCTCGACAACAAACAAAGTATATATTTTGACCACGTCTCGAAAATGCAAATCATAAAAGATAAATGGAAAATAATAGCATATTATGATTTAAACCCTTATTGGGAGGGAAACATTGCATATGTAAAATATTATAAACATTTGCAAATAGTATGTGAGCTAATAAAACAACAAACACACTGTGAGATTATCCTTTTACAGTTACATCATACCTACACCGAGTTAGAACATAACAACAAAGTATTATTGTCGTCTAAGAACAGTAGAACGCGCCGGCGGCGGCGTGGGCTTATCAACGGGGTCGGGTATTTAGCGAACACTCTATTCGGCGTACTCGACGATAAATTCGCAGAACAGTATACTAAGGATATAATCCTAGTACGGGAGAATGAAGAACACCTGCTATTGTTATGGAAAAATCAGACGTCCGTAATAGAAGCAGAATATAATTTAATGAAGCGGATGGAAGTGACAGTACAAACCCAACATAAAATTATTAACAAACATTTAATGACACTAGATCAGGTGACCAACTCTGTAAAGAATAAGTTAAACGAAGCCGAAGTTATGACAGAGTTCACACTATCAGCTATGGCAGCAAACAACTTACTGACACATCTACGGAACATCCAGGAGAATCTGCTAGATACAGTAACAAGTATTTACAATGGTCATCTGAACGTTCATCTCCTTGATCCTCAACAACTGCAGACTGCTGAGCCTCATATCAGGACAATTATCTAAGGAACTCACTTTGCCTATTGATAACCTACAGACTAGCATGCATAACATTTATCATTTTTTGCAACTGCTTGACTGCGGTGCTTTCTGAACAGTTATCTGTACACGATGTGCATCATTATATCGTCATATATGCATCCTGGGGATTGGCGATCGTCGCAATAGGAGTGTACGTGTGTAGGCGGTCTCGCTGCCGCTGGCAGGCACCAGCCGCGCCGGCGCCCGAGGTAGCTGCGGGGCCCACGGAGCCCACGGCCCGGGCTCGCGCTCGAGCCCCTCTCCGTAACAGTGCAATGCCCAATAACGAAAACAAAGGTGAAAGTGTTAAAGTTTTGAGTGAAAAAGGAACTTCACCAGTGTACCGAAGCACAAGTTTCCGTGAACACTTGTAAACATGTGTATACCTAGATTAAAAAAAAAAACATTGTTAGTCGTATATTTATAGTTATAGATCACATTCACTAACCGAACAAAGTCAAACATTGTTTATCCTTTATTGTATTATGGATTGTGTAATTTTAAGTTACTAACATTATGGTAAGTTAAATTTAGTTCACCTCATCTCTCATCTTTTGCCCTCGGCAAGATGTTCGGTTTTATGCTGATGCACCGAACACGTGATATGCAAGCGGCACGCGACGAGTTAACTAATTCTTAATTTGAACAAATCAGTGCATAAATCGGTGCCGTCGCGACCGGGTGCATTCACATAACATTTCTCAACATTTAAACTAATTAGAATAACATTGCATAAAAGATTAAATAAAACTTCTTTAATAATAATATGGACTTTTAAATAACATTTACAACAGACATTAAATCCGTTCCCGTTACAGATATACTACTGAATATACAACGCGTTTACCTAACCACACCCCCGACACTTCATAGTCAAGGCTAAAGTTATTTACCTACACTCTCACGCGCGCATCTGGCTTGTCCGCACACGCTTGTGTGTGTGCGTGAGCTAGTCTAGGGCTGGCAGCAATCGTGTGAGCGTTGTCGCCCGAGAGGGACACAATATAAGTCAGCAACTTATGTGATTCTCTTCCTAAATTTTAGCGTAGTCCTATTTCTGGTTCCCCGTGGATTAATCAGTATTAAAAAATATATGTATATATATATATACAAGATTAAATTCAATTAGTTGGCGAAATTTGAAACATATGTAGAACATGTCCATATGAATAACTTTTTTTAATAGGATAGTGAAAAATTCTGAAAATTCGTTTTCACCTTTCCATACTGGACGAGTCAGCTGATCGGAGCAATTTGTACAGGAGGAAGTGAAAAAAAGTTAAGAATTTCGCTTAGCTCCCACACAAACAGTTGTCCATATAGACTAGTACTACTTTTGTTTTGAGTTTCGCCAAATAATGTTATTTAACCTTATATATGTATATAAATCGTTACGACCTGAATGCCCCGGGGGGTGTTGGATGTGTTCCGAGTGTGAACTTTGAAATGCAAGTTCCAGTCCACCCACACTCGGTAAACCCGCGTTTCACCTGCAAATATTACGTCCCAACGTGATGGGTGGTGAGCCCTATCATCGTTCTTCGGGCACAAATACACTCTTTTTAGGGCATGCAGGTTTCCTTACTATGTTTTCCTTCACTGTTCACAAGTGGTAAGTACCTATTAGCAAATACTATGCACATTATGTAAATTCCGAAGAACTCATTGGTGCATGCCCGACCGGAGATCGAACCTTAATCTCAAGATTAAGAGGCCAGCGTTCTACCCCTGAGTTACCCCTGAGTTACCGCTGCTTTTTCGTTACTTTGAAAGTATATATATATATACTGTGGGTGGACTGTGACTTGCATTTCAAAGTTCACACTCGGAACACATCCAACACCCCCCGGGGCATTCAGGTCGTATATATATATATACATATATATAGTATGCCTAAGCTTAGTAGGTACCTATATAGTTTCGTATGCATAAATTATCATCATATAATTAACAACTACTCAAACATAAATTTTGGAAAAAAAATGAAAACTTGTCAAAACATGGAAAGTTATAAATACTGATTTTATTGTTCCAAATGCGTTACTACGTTACGAAATTGTAAGGTTTGATCACGCAATTCTAATTTTTGAAAAAAAGTTTTCCAGGCATCCATAAACACTGCAATAACGCACCATACTGATTAAAAATCAGTATCGTGATAAAACTTTGTAACAAAACACGCGCGCAGCAAACGAGTGGTAATCGAGCTCTGCCTGACTCCAGATTTCCACTAACTTGCGGGGGACCGCGGGGGCCGTTAAATTCGCGCGGGGAGGTGAGTGTCGCTTCTTTACGTAGTAATACTTTATATTCTCTGACCTAACAGTCATTTCCTTCACCGTTTAGCAAGTGGTAATTATACAATGAAGATGCACATGAATCCCGGAAAGCTCATTGGTGCATTCTCGACCGGCACGATTCAAACACGGCTCCCAAGAGTCCAGGCTCCTACTAACTGACTTTTTTATGCATTTGGTCTAAAATATTCTTAAGGCGAATGGATACGCCAACTGCAATTTGGACCTGTCTTTGAAAGCCTACTCCTCCCACACGGGTGGTCCAAAAACTTTCATAAAAATATATGATAGGCATTATAGAGTCAAAAATTAATTTTAAGTTTCATAAACTGTTTTTCTATTGTAAGTTTTGACAAAAAAAAATCGAAAGTTGTCGAAAGTTTCACATGATTAACACAAGAATTCTCTTACTCCTTCCAAACGCCTAAAGTGATTTTAATTATTATTTCACCAAATTATAGGAAATTTTTAGATCTAAAAATTCAAGTTCAAAATTCAAGTTTTTTTCGTTCATGGCGTCCATGTGAAAAGTATTATTTTCTCCTATTTTGCACTAGCCGGAGACGCAGTGGTTGTCGTAACAGCCACTTTTCAAGGCACGCTGAAATGAACATTATTTCAATGTCGTTTCCGTTGATATTTGTACCGACAAAGATCGAGTTGCTTATTTAGCGTGGTCATACGCCTTAATTCCGCAGGCATAGGCGACGTGACGGACACGGCTACGTGGCAGACCCTCGGCGGTGGAGTGGCGGACTACCTGTCAGCGCTGCCGCTGCCGCTTCACCACCTACTGAAGTACTCCACGCCCGCGTCCGTCGGGGACGAGCGGGACAAGCAGCCCACCATCGTCACTGTCTCCGCCAACACTCTCCCCACTATACCCACTGTTACTGCTGTAGGTCAAATTTAAATCTTTTTGCTTTTTATTTTCAATTTCGCCAGTAATCATAATATATAGTCATAGTAAAACTCCTTTTTTAGGGGTCCGTACCCGAAGGGTAACCAACGGGACCCTATTACTAAGAATCCGCTGTCCGTCCGTCTGTCAGTCTGTCACCAGTCTGTATCTCATGAACCGTGATAGATAGACAGAAATTTACACAGATGATGTATTTCTGTTGCCACTATAACAACAAATACTAAAAAACTCTTATACAACAGACATTTTATTTTATTTTATTTTATTGTTATTACAAAAACCACAGCCTTAAACATTTATAATCGTAGCTAATAACATCAAAACTTATGCCAATTACGGTTTTACATTTTCTAAAATAATACATTTAAAACTAACTTCATAGACCAAGAGGAAAAAATACATACATTTATATACAGAAAAATAGTAATATTGAAAAGTTAGCGGCGTAGGATGTCAGAGTAAAAGTAAGTGTGTGTGTGTATGGTAGGGTAGGGAACTAGGATAGAGGAATGTTGATAATTATTTGTTACGAATATAGTGTGCAGTCACATTCTTATTATATATCTATTTATTAAGTATCTTGCTTATTACTTCCCTCTTAAAACTAGCTTCTGATCCATAAAATAGATCTATAGATGAGAAGGAGGTATTGTAAAGCCTCTGAGCCCTAAAAATTATGGAATTTTTTGCAAAATTTGTGTGGGCTGCAGGTACATGAAACAATGTTGTATGTCTAGTCCGTTTAGATGGTGCACGTAGTTGCATCATTAGGGTTGTTAACTCTGAGCAGTCAAGATTATTATTACATATATTGTGTACAAACATCATGTCAAAAAGTGTGCGCCTATCCTCCAGAGTTATAAACTTATGGTGCATACAGGAGTCATTGTAATCGATGGCCGAGTAGTTAGAACGGAAATTAAGATATTGTACGGGCAAGCCGCACATTCTGCTGCGTTGGCTGTTTACTTAGCCGTCGTCGATCATCGCCCTAATTTCATCAGTTCACAACCGGTCACCGTCCATACCGCGTGTACTCATCAATCACTCATCAATATCAATTATACTTACGTGTGTTTGTCCAATAAATTCATAAAACTATCAAAACTTATCATTTATCAACCCCGCGATCGGTGATCGTACAAGGTCCTTCGAACCGATTTTGAATCAGGACCTCGCGTCGCGAATTTAAAAATCAGTCCTGTCAAAAATCAAAATACTTATCAAGTATCTATATCATACTATCAAGTGAACTCTTATCATATCAAGTGAATTATCATACTATCAAGTGAACTCTTATCATATCAAGTGAACTATCATACTATCCAGTGAACTATTATTATATCAATTGAATTATCAATCAAATACTATCAAGTGAACTATCATTATAGCAAGTGAATTATCAATCAAGTGGATCATACTATCAACTAGCAGCATATCAAGCGTATCAAATCATCCGTCGAGGGCTTGAATGACCTCAATCAATCAGCGCATCAGCATCAATCAGCATCAAGACTATCAGCATCAGGGTCACTCAGAATCAGCATCAATAAATATCAGCGTCAGCAGAGCAGCACCGAGTGCAGTAAAAACCTCAAAACAACAAATCAAGTAAGATCTTTCCATTTATTCATTGACTAACTTATCATTATCAACATGGAGGGACAAGATCTTTTAGAAAATCAAAAACTTATCAAGCAAGAGTTGGAAAAACTGCTATCAAACTTTAAGAAGGATCCGAAGGAGCGGAAATCTTCTGAAGACTACTTTAAAAGGAAGCTCAGTACCCTCGAAAGATACTGGGACGACTTTCAAGCCAATCACAGTAAGTTATATCAGTTTGAAGTGCGAGATGAACCTTACTTCACGAATAAGGAGTACAGCAAGGTTCAACAAACTTATCAGGCCACAAAGAATATCATCAATAGTGAATACGAAGAGTATATGCAAAATCAAGATAGGTTCCGTGGCGATACCTCCGAAGGAGCTAAGGAGCAGAAGCAGACTCCACGTCCACTGCTGGTAAATCGAGGACAAGATAGCAAGACCGAAGAGTTGCTGCGCAAGCAATCCAGCAATTTTAAAGCTTTTATTAGGACTATTTCAAACATCGAGGTGCCCTCAATCAAGGAAAAGTGGGAGTTCGAGGATGCATTGAAATCTCTGGAAACGCGTTGGGGAGCAGTAGATTCACTCCATTGGGAGATTGACAGCATTTTGGACGGTCATAATCAAGAATATGAAGAAACATTCTCCCAAAATGAACAAAAATACCAAAATATCAAAAAAGAAATTAATCAAAAGTTATGGGCCGTGGCTAACATGGAAAAGGCGACGCCGAGAATGACCATCCCGGATTTCCATGGGAATTATCATAAGTGGGTTTCCTTTAAGGACCTATTCGTGGAAGCAATCCACAACAATGCATCAATGTCCAACGCTCAGAAAATGCAGTTCCTTAAATCAAAATTGAGAGGAGAAGCGGAGGCTATCATACAGCACTTGAAAATAAGCTCTGACAATTATGAAGCTTGTTGGAAAATATTAAATGATAGATTTGACAACAAGAAGCTTATAGTAAATTCGCATCTAGACCTTCTTCTTAATTTACCCATCATGAAGCAACAATCAGCTGAGCAAATAAAAAGACTTCACGACACCACTAATGAATGTCTTTTTGCGATAAAAAACCTGGGTGCAAACATCTCCACCTGGGATCCGTTGATAATTTATATTTTACAACAAAAACTGGATTCAGTCACCAACGATGACTACGTCAGATCACTGCGGAACCCAAAAGCTTTGCCTAGCATATCAGATTTCATGAATTTTATGAAAACGAAGTTTACATCGTTAGAATCATCTCGTTATAAGCAGGACAAGAATCGGCAAAGCCCATCAGCGTCGTCACCAAGTAGTAGCAAGTATGTATATCAATCAAAATCAAATTTCCGTCAGAATGATGAAAATCACTCAAGAAAATTCTATAATAATTCTACACAAAAATCATACAACACGGGAAAAAGGTCCGGCGATCGAAAAAGATGCGCATATTGCAATAACACCGATCACGCCATATTCTTTTGCAACAAGTTTATGGAACTATCAGCGGAAACGAAAAGGAGGTCAATAAACGATTTAAATTTATGCAAAAACTGTCTCTATAATCATAATGGAAAAAACTGTTTCTCCGAAAAAAGGTGTAGAAAATGCAACGGTAATCATAATACGCTGTTGCATGAGGCTTTCGAGTGCATGTCGAAACCGGAAAAAGTGACCCGAAACAGTCACGTTTCACAGGAAAACATTTCGGAAATTTTATTGGCGACTGCAATCGTCAAAGTCCAGGCAAAGGACGGAATTTATCATAATTTGCGCTGTTTAATTGATGGTGGATCTCAAATTTCGGCCATTAGCGAAAATGCAGCGCAACTGTTGCAATTACCGCGCCAAAAATGCAAAGGCGTTATTTATGGCGTTGGATCCAAGGAAAATAGTTGCAAAGGCCTTATCAATATCAATTGTTCGTCAGTAGCAACAGATTACACGTTTAACACCGATGTTTATATCATGCGTAAATTGATAAACAACTTACCAAATCAATCTTTTCCGGAACCTTCATGGTCCTATTTGAAAAATATCAAGTTAGCTGATCCAAAGTTTTACAAAAGTCGCCCTATTGACATGCTATTAGGGGCCGATGTTTATTCATCAATTATCATGGGAGGTATTATCAAGAAAAATGATATACTGCCGATTGCGCAACAAACGCAGTTAGGATGGATATTATCAGGAAATGTAAAATCACTACAATGCAACGTCATTACCAACAATGTAGAGGACCTTCAGAGGTTTTGGACAGTCGAAGACATCGGAGAAAAATCAAAATTATCAACCGAAGATCAAGAATGCGTGCAGTTTTATCAAGAAACAACGAGAAGGCTAGACGACGGACACTATCAAGTCCGATTACCTTTAAAATCAGACGGCCTAGAAAAATTAGGTGAATCAAGACAAAAAGCTGTAGCGCAGTTTAAACAAATCGAAAATAGGTTTAAACGGCGGAACCAATTGGCGGAACAGTACAAATTATTTATCAAAGAATATCAAGATCTCGGTCATATGAAAGAAGCGACACGTAATAGCCAAAGCGGTTGCTACTTGCCACACCACGCTGTAGAACGAGCAGAGTCATCAACAACTAAATTTCGTGTCGTGTTCAATGCCTCGGCGTTAACTTCAAGCAATATTAGTCTTAATTTTATAATGAAACAAGGTCCAAATTTGCAGAAAGACTTACTTGAACTAATTTTAAATTGGAGACAGTACGAAATAGCATTTACGGCGGACATCAAAAAAATGTTTAGGCAGATATATTTACATGAAGATGATCAAAATTTACACAAAATCATATGGAGGGAATCAGCCTATCAAGCAATACAAGAATATCAGCTAACGACCGTTACCTACGGAACAAAAGCAGCGCCTTTTCTCGCGATGATGACGCTTAAACAGTTAGCTCGCGACGAGGGTCACAAATATCAGTCAGCAGCAAAAGAAGTACTAGAAAATAACTTTTATATGGACGACTTAGTCAGCGGAAGTTACGATATCAAGTCAGCAAAGCAGCTAATATCAGATTTAAACAAGCTTTTGAAGTCAGGAGGCTTTAATTTGCGGAAATGGGCATCAAACAAACCTGAAATTTTCGGAAATAGCCACGACGAGCAACGGACATTTGAATTTAAACAAGCAGAAACCAACAAAACTTTAGGGTTGCGCTGGAACCCTAAATCAGACGAATTTATATTTCAAATCAACATCAACGACCTATCAGAAAAGACTACAAAGCAAGCACTCTTATCAAACATATCAAGGCTTTTTGATCCTTTGGGCTGGCTGGCGCCAGTTACGACAAAGCTCAAGATTTTGTTCAAAAAGGTGTGGCTAACTGGTATTCAATGGGATGAAGAAGTACCAGTAGACATCAAATCAGAATGGATAAATATCCGAAACGATCTTCAAAATATTAATCACATAAAAATCCCAAGATGGCTGGAAATCAGAAAAAACGGCATCATTGAGCTTCATGGTTTCAGTGATTCATCAACAAAGGCCTTTGCGTGTATAATATTTTGCAAGGTCATCGAAGAATCATCATCAAAAGTTACTATTGTGCAATTAGCAGCTAAGACAAGAATATTGTCAGATAGTAAGAACCTTTCTGTGCCCAGGGGTGAGCTCTGTGGGGCTCATTTATTATCAAAACTTATGACGAAAGTGTTGAGCTGCTTATCAGATCATAAAATCAAGGTTTATGGCTGGAGCGATTCAACGGCAGTTCTTGGGTGGATTCAAGGTGAACCAAGTCGGTGGAAGCCCTTCGTATCAAACAGAGTCCAGCAAATAACAAACGTCATGCCACCTGAGTGCTGGAGATATGTGAACTCCACTGACAACCCGGCTGACTGTGCCAGTCGCGGTTTATCAGCAGATCAATTGAAAAATCATACGCTTTGGTGGCAGGGACCGACGTGGTTGTCTTCCTTTAACGATCAAAACGAAAAAGAACGGCCTTTATACCCCACCGAAGAAGAGCAAAAAGTACCAAAACAAACATGCAATGCTATCAACTTGCACGAACGTGAACCTCATATCATCAATGAAATATTAAACAGACAAAGCAGCTTCACTCGGGCGACTAGAGTGGTCGCCTGGATACTACGCTTCATATCACGTGATCACCAAAAACAATCTTTCCTAACAATTCAGGAAATCAGACAAGCAAGGATCCAGATTATTAAGGTCATACAACAATCAGAGTTCTCAATATCAAATTATCAAATATATATCAAATTAAATGACGTAGTGTTAATTCACGACGATAACATCTTAGCGGGTAAATGGCCTCTAGGTCGGGTTGTTGAATTGCACCCCGGAAAAGACGGCTATGTGAGAGTCGTCACATTAAAAACAAAAAACGGACTCATGAAACGTCCAATCATCAAATTATCAGTTTTACCAACAAGTCGGGAAAATTATCATTATCCAAAATTATCAAGGGAGCAAGAAAAACAGCAAAGTGAAACAAACATAAACTATCAGGTAGAAAGAAAAATCAATAAGAGAATCAGAAAACCGAGGCCTTTCTCACTTATATCATTTATAATGTGCATTATTATGATAACCG